>OZ017740.1:100436395-101801395 GCA_963969285.1 Odontomyia ornata | reverse complement strand
CATCTTGCTGGAAGCCAGTAGAATTTGCCTTTAGATTATACCTGGTTTTCATGGTAGCTGATTCGAGGTGTTTTCGCACTGTCCGATGTATCTGGTTCAACCGTTGCCTTAGCTCACTTGCGTACTCCGAGATGGTTCAGGGTTTCTCGGGAGGTGTTCCAAACTTTCTATCAGCTGGTTGAAGAATAGTCTTTCCAAAAATGACTTTGGCTGGGGCTTGGCCCGTCGATGCATGTTCAGCAGCTCTGTACGCCATCAAAAATAGTGGGATGTGTCGGTCCCAGCCCCTTTGGTTCTCGTCAACCATCTTGGCCAGGTGTTTATTGAGAGTGCCGTTGAAACGTTTGACCATTCCATCGGATTGGGGATGCAGCGGTGTTGTCCTCGTTTTCCGTATTTCCAGTAGCTCACACATTTCGCCAAAAACTAGCGACTCGAAGTTTCGACCTTGATCTGAATGTAGTTCACAAGGTACGCCGTACCTACTGACCCAATTTAACACTAGCTGTTCGGCTACGGTAGTTACTTCCTGGTTGGGAATGGGGTAGACCTCGGGCCACTTGCTGAAATAATCTGCATTCCATTTAGATTCAGGAAAGGGTCCTGCGATGTCAACAGCAATTAGAAAACTTCGTAGTTGGCACTTGTTGTTTGGTGTTGGCCAGCTTTTCACGGCTTCAATTTTCTCAGGGTCTGTTTTGAAACTTTCTGCTGATACGACGTGTCCCAGGTATTTTACTTCAGCTGCGAAAAGGGTACACTTTTCGAGACTAAGTTTCAAATTCGCCAGTCCCAATCGGGAGAAAACCTCTTCTAAGTTCCGCACATGCTATTCGAACGTTCTCCCGATGACGATGATGTCATCTAGGTACACCAAGCAGGTTTTCCAGGCTAGACCACGTAGCACGTATTCCATCAAGCGTTCGAAAGTAGCTGGAGCATTGCAAAGCCCAAACGGCATCACCACAAATTGCCACAATCCGGTCCCAACTGAAAATGCGGTCTTCTCTCGGTCCTTCTTGTCGATTTCTACCTGCCAGTAGCCGCTCTTGAGGTCAAGTGTAGAAAACTATTTTGCGTCGGCTAAAGTATCCATGATGTCATCGATGCGTGGGAGTGGGTCACTATCTTTCGTAGTGACGTCGTTAAGCTGCCTATAGTCGACACAAAAACGAGTGCTACCATCCTTTTTCTTTACTAGAACTACAGGCGCGGCCCATGGACTGACAGAAGGTTCAATAACGCCTTGTTTTTCCATGTCCGAGATCAGCTCGCTCACTTCTCCTTGTTTGGCTATAGGAAGACGTCTCGGTGTTTGTCGAATTGGCTTGGCTCCCTGTGTATCTATGACGTGAGTTACCAGACTCGTTTGGCCTTGGTCATCCGGGCTTGTTGAGAAGATGTCACTGTACTTGGTGACCAGATCAGAGGCTTGCTTAAATAGCTGCGTTGGCAATTTGACCTGCTTCAATATTGCAGACATGGATTCCCGGGCCTTGCCTGTGTCTTGCCTCCTTTTCCAATGATGATCGTGAGTAGCTTCCAAGGAGGTGATGGTGGAATCAGGCTGGCAGCTGCCGATGACTTCTCCCGCTTAGATCTTACAAGGCTTCGTCCTACAATAAAACTGCGCAATGTAGACGCATTCGTTAGCTCTATCAGATAAGATCGCTGGTCTCAAGAATCACCATCAAGCTTGGCCCATACAATGCTTTCAGAAGAATTTGGTACATCAGTGTCGGCACATACTACTACATTCATCTTGGGAATTTGGACGCTGGGATCCTCCATCAATACTTCGACATTCTGCCATTTCAATACCCGTTTGCCCAAATCCAACGTGATTCCATGTGGTCGCAGGAAATCCATTTCGAGAATGCAGTCGTCCATAATGTTCGCAACCAGAAAATTATGACGGAACGCAAGGTCTCCCAACTGTATCGGGTGGTTGACCTCTCCATGGACAGGTGCAGTTTCTCCCGTAGCTGTCTGTTGTGAGAAAATCCTGCCGTTTTGAAGTAGTTGTTGCCTCACATGGTCTGGTCGGATAATCGATCGGCTTGCACCAGTGTCGTTTGTTATGGTGCAATGTTCTCCGTCAACTTGACCCGGAAGGCATAAGTCCGCTTCTCCACGATGTAGTCTTGATACAGTGATGGTGGTGCTGGGGACGTCGATCCTCCTAGCCAACCTCTGCCCCACGAAGTTGGCTCTTACATGTTTCCTGACCCTTCAGTTTGAAGGGCTTCCATGCTGGGCTCCTGAATCGGTCTGGATCTCCTCCTAGCTGCACACCCGGGACAAAAACTTGGTTTCCTTCGCTTCTTGCAGTCTCTTTGCAGGTGCCCCTTCTCTCCACAATTCCAGCATCTAGGCGCACCATTTACATACGGGTCTCGCTCAGTTTTCACGCTCTCACACCTGCACTCATCTGCCACTATCACGCGAACCCGGGCAGTGGTACGAGTCACATTTTTCGCTGCCTCAAAGTTCAGACTGTAAGCCAATGCGTCCCTAACCGTTTGCTTTTGAGCTTGTTGCAATTCCGGGTCCTTCAGTGCGCTGATGAATGCTTCTGTCGCTGCACTATCTCGATGTTCTGGGTCGTAGGCTGGGTAAGCCAAAAGTGCTAGTCGCTCGATGTCTTGTGCTAGCTGCTGTAGAGTTTCACCAGACCTCTGCACCCGATGCCTTAACTGTGACCGATAAAACTGCTTCAGATGATCGTCCCCATAACGCATGTTGGGCGCATTCATTATAGCAGCCGGGTTTGAATGCAACTCAACGGGTTGGTCTGCAACAGCTCGGCAGCTGGGCCTCTTAGAGCAAGAATCAATGCAGTTGCTCGTTCCTGCTCATTCCAGTGATTTATGTGAGCGGCTGCTTCAAACTGGGTTTTGTAAATAGTCCACACCGTTTGCCCGTCGAATATTGGTGCTTTCACATTTCTGGATGAGCTTTGTGCTGCGGCTGTAAGCGGGACTGGTGAGGCGGTTACTACTGCCTTTGCTGCTTTCACGTCCTTTTTCATGTATTCTATCTCATTGTTGATTCTCTCCTCGACCTGGCTGACCTTTTTCCTTGACCTGGTGAACCTTTTCCTCGACCTGGTCAACATTTTCCTCGACGCCTTTAATTTGTTTGTTCAGATAACTGAGCCCCGCTTTTATTTCGGTTGACTGTTTCTCCAGCTTCTGTGTGATGTCTGCCTTGATTTCGATCGCTTGTTGGTCCAGCTTCGCTGATTGTTCATTTAGCTTCGCTGATTGTTAATTCAGCTTCGCTGATTGTTCATTTAGCTTCGCAGCTAACCTGGATGTCTGTTCATTTAGCTGCGCTGATTGTTCATTTAGCTTCGCTGATTGTTCATCTAGCTTCGCAGTTAGACTGGACGACATCAACATTAACATTTGCATAAGCGCATTTTTTGCCTCCTTTGATTTTGGTGTTTCTACTTCTCCACCTTCTGCGCCTTATTCCGCATCTGAAAGCTCACCCGAATCCAGATTCCCGCCTTCCAACTCGATCACGTCACGCAAGCGTGCAATTAGTATGGCCTTTGTAGCTTGCGTGGCCAGATTTCACTGTTTCAACTCCTCTTTGAGCTCCGATATGCTCAATTGATTAATTTTTAGATGTAAGTTTCCTGGCATTTTTATTGTTTCGGCTATTTTTCCACCAGTTTCAACGTTAATTTACACTATTGTGCACTTTAAAAATGTTTAAACGTTTTCACTTCCAAAATTTTCTTTCTCACTTCTTGACACCAATGTCGCGTTTTATGGTTCGCGGCCAATAAGTGTAATGTTCCGGGAAAGTGAAAACGCAATGTCTTTTAATTTTAGTTAAAAGAGTCTATTTAATTACAAAAAAAATGCACAATCACTTATTTAACTATTTCACAATTTTAATTTTCACTATTAAAAGTCTGACACTTGTCCATAAATTTCTTATCGCAATTGTCTTCTAAAATCACTTCACTATTACTCGATCAATATCGCTTCTCGTACATTGGCGAATGTTCTGCCGAGAGGTATCTGGTATATTCGAGCAGATGAATGGAGCAGTGGCTCATTTCCAATTGTTGATCATGCTTGGTGGATTCTCGTGGTTTCGAGTAAATACATTTTGTTGATGTTCTTAATGGTTGTGAAAACAATTGCGACAGTAGCTCGCAGGATGTGTCACCAAAACACGCAGTTTATAATAAAAATTATGTATTATTCATAAAATAACATTTATCACAAAAGTTATTATATATTAATCATCTTAGGTATTACCCTTAAATTTACAACTCACTGCGATCCCCGGTTGCTACAATCACCTCTTCAATTCTCCGCCTCAATTGCAAGCACGCCTCTTTCAATGTAAAATATTTATTACTTCGGCTGCTCCTAAAGTAGCGAATCACGCTTACCTCCTGACTTTTGGGGGCTAACATTTTGAATGCATGAATTGAATTTTAAATTTTTCAAAATGTTTATGCTTTAGGACCTCATCAATCATTTCATGGTGCGAATCGGAGTTTCACTCTAGATGGGCAATGGTATTAAATTTTTATGGAAAGTGGCAGCTCAAAGCATTGTGTACTAATTTTTCACCGATTTTGTTTCTATAATATGAAACTTTAGTAGAGTTATCCAAAATTCCAGCTTTCAGCTAGTCCGTTTAGAAATGTGGCCACTAAACGGACACAAAAGGCTGGAAAAATTGCATATTTGAACGGCCGCCATTTTGAAACTTGCCCATTGACAATAACCAAATGACAAAATATATAGACCTGATTATTTCCTGTTTTGAGACTAAGTTTAATAAACATCGGATCAAAATTGCGGCTTTCAATAGCCTTTGAAATTGTGAGGTTTAAGTAGTCACCATTTTGTTTTTGAAACCTGAGCTCTAATTATTGTACGGTCCTTATCAAGCTGCGAAATTTCGTTACCACCACTTGAAAGGTTTGATCACAATCACAACAACAAATTTTTGCATTTTTTTCTACCTTTGAGCAGCATTTTGTTTCAGACCATTCGACTTTGTATTTCTTATTGCGAGATTCATCATACCGTTCAATGAACTTCTGTGTCAAATTTACTTGGGTCAGAACAGAGATCAGGATTTTTCACTCAAAATTGCCGCCATTTTGTTCTCACCTGGCCGATACAGCTGGTTCACCAGTTTAACCGAGGTATTTAGTCGATACACCTTTCCTGAAAATTTGGGAAAATTCAAGTAAAATTGCATCCTCTAGCATATATACAATATATATAGGGTCATCCATTATGAGGTTTCGTTTTCAATAGACTTTTTTTGACAAATCACGCGTGACTCCTGTCAAACTGTAAGGTAATTTTGATTCAGTATTGTTAGACAAATCATCATGGAAAAGCTTACACCACAATAACGTATCCAAATTGTTCAGCTGTATTACAAAAATCAGCGTTCTGTAAGAAATATTTTCGTGCTCTTAGAGCAACTTATAGTGTGCATTGTTGACCTACCGAAACCACTATAGCCAATACCATCCACAAATTCCGATTCCGATGAGACAACATCCAGCACGTAGTGAAGAGAGTATAGCGGCAGTAGCTGAGAGTGTGGCTAAATACCATGAAGACTCGAACAACTCGTCCAAAAGTAGACTTCAAGATGGACCATTTACCGCGTGGTCGTGGCCAACATCTAACGAGATAATTTTTATAAAGTAAATGTGTCTCCGCTTATATTGCAAGCACGCCTTTTTAAGGGTTTTGTATACTAATTTTATAAAACCCTACTAAAATCGCGACATGTCTGTCCGTCCGTCCGTTCGTGTGTCACAGCAGTTTTTCTCGCAAAGTACTTAAGCTAGAAACACCAAATTCTACAAGTAGGTGTAAAGTGGTGCTCTCTTGAAAATTCAATTACGAGAAAAATTTGATGAGGTATTTAACGGGGGTCTCCCCATATAGGGATTAGCCCCCGAAAAAAAATTTTCGTCAAAGATAACCAATATGGGTATCATATGAAAGATCTTAATGAGAACTTAAACTAACATTTTTGGCTTCAGAGGGCACACACGAAGAGGAAATACACGAAAAATTTGTGTCCCTCCACCTCGCGCACTTGTGATCCGAAAAATAAAAAAAAATCATAGAGGTAGATGTTTATGAGTACAACACTAACGAATACCTGAGAAGTCGAAATTCGCTCAACTTTTTTAATAATAGTATGATCTTCGAATTTCACATTTTACCCAATAAAGTCGTATACGTACCCTTAAACTCAACAAAATATTTAAGTAAACTTATTTAAGTAGATACACAAAAGGACTTTATACCCTGCAAGTTTGATGAAAATCGAATCAAATTCGCGGAAGTTACAGCCATTTGGAATTTCTGCAATTACAACAACAATAACACACGGTTTTGGTATTTTATAGACTTCCCATCGGTTCAGGCACTGCAATTTTTATTTGATCTGCTTAAAATGTCCAGATAAGATTTATAACAATACATACTTTTTGGAATTCATGATTTTAGTGTTTTTTAAGTTTGGAACAAAATGGCGACTGTTGAAAATGGAGAAACAATGGATTTTCCTTTAAACTTGCACATCTCTTTGACATTTTCTTGACTTTATTTGTTGCTGGTGACCGTATTTCAGGAAGGTTGGGTGCGAAACCCTTCTAACATGAGCGTAGGTCTATCTACCCAACTTGTTAACTATCCTCCTAGTAAATTGATGAATGCTGCTTCAGCAGTGGTCTGTAGGGACACCACATTAGGATATCTGGACTTTTTTGTAACCCGCTCAATAACGCTCGACACGTAATAGTCCAGGGGATTTACATCTTGGAGTTGGCAGGAAAAAAACCAGATGCGATTCGCAGCTTCGTTCTTCAGTGAACACAAAAGCAGGTGACAGCGGGCAACTTTTTGTATTGGCAGGCTCGGAAAGTATTTGTCGCAACTCTATTACGTAGGACGTGCTTCTCAGGTCCTCTTCGGTGATTCAATGCATGACAGCTACCATTTTTCTGGGCGAGCTCCCACTATCCTCCAAAATGGGGTCTTGCGCCCATCGAACAACTTCGGGGCTCCTTGCCGTCGTCTCCTTCACATGAGTTTTCCTTGCTAGATAAGAACCATCCTCACAATTTTCCGTGGCCGCATACTTCTGAGCAATATCGTAAACTGTGGATTTTGGATACCCGAAAAACCTTAAAATTTATGTTGTTCCAGGGCAAAAACTTTCAATAACCGCCACTCTTCAATTGTATTCTGCACTCGATTGCATTAACGTGTACTCAGTTGAAATGCCAACAAATGACTGCTATCGTTGCGATCCACCACAGCGACAAACAAATGTAAAGTTTCTCCGGAATTTTCTGGCGCAAGGGTGGTCCAAACATAATGCACGATATTAATTGTGAGTTTCACCTTAACGTCAAGTTTTTCGCCTAACCTAACTCCACATTTCTTTGTTTCAGTGTTTGACATGGACAGTCCAGCGCGTTAAGGTTTTTGAAACCTTATACGAAAATAGGCGTTCAAATCAAAGTGCCTTTCGTGCACTTCCTGATTTTTTTTGGTCAGCATAATCGACCAAATGTGTCCACAATCGGGAGAATCGTGCACACATTTCAACAAACCAGATCTGTAGGAAATGTGAAGTCACCTGTGCATGCTCACCCAGTTCGTTCTACGGAAAACATTGCTGTTATTCACGATAGTGTGGCAGAAGAGCCGTCAACCTCGACTCGTCGTCGTGCCCAATAATTGAACATCTCACGCACATCACTGATGCAAATTTTGAATAAAGATTTGAATTTACACGCTTGCAAGGTTCAATAGACTGACAATTTTAAGCATTGGCAATACGCCAAATGGTTGGTTGAACAGACAGAAGGAAATGGTGACTTTACAAAGAAAATCATCTTCAGTGCCAAGGCACACTTTCACAAGCAGAATTGCCACATTTGGGCAAAGGAAAATCTATGTGTGATTGTTGAAAAGCCGATGCATCCACAAAGACTGACTGCTTGATGCGGTTTATGGGCTGGTGGCATCATCGGGCCGTACTTCTTCGAAAATGAGGAGGGCCAAGCAATTACCGTGAATGGTGTTCGCTATTGCAAGATGATAATGGACTTCTTATGGCCAGAAATTGAGGTTATGGACCTGGACAACGTGTGGTTCCAACAGGATGGTGCCACTTGCCACACAGCCAACGAAACAATGGCTCTTTTGCGCAAGAAATTCAATGGCCGTGGTATCTCACGTTGTGGCCATGCTAATTGGCCGCCACGATCATGTGGTTTGACACCATTGGACTTCTTTCTCCGGGGATATTTAAAAGAAAAAGTGTTCATCAATAAGCCAAGAACAATTCAAGATCTAAAGGATAAGATAATTCAGCACATTTTGCAATGAGAAAATTGAGCACAGTATGGCACCGATATTTTCTTTTACGAACAAATGTCATAGATCCTTATTTACACTTAACATCGTGCGTTTTGGTTGGACCACCCTTTACATGTGGGCCAAGATTTGATATTCAGAAGACGTTGTTTCATTTACTCTCATGCTACTTTTATTATTGCTTAAACAGTGATTGACTTTCAAAGTGGAGGGCAGTAAAAAAAACAATTTGCTTTTATAACTAAGGGTACCTCCGAGAAATTTACCTTTCCGGTTGGTAGTGCCAACGGGATTTTTTTTTTTTTATTTATCAACCTAGGTACACAATCATTTTTTGAATAAAGATGGCTTAGTCTGTCAAAAATTTTGGCACACTGATTTATTGACACATTATCACAATAGATATTATGGCTTTCACTTTCTACCAGAAGGCGTAAATATCTTGTAAATCTTACAGGCTAGTTTGTGGTTACTTTGTCAATTATATATTGAATGAAAGCTCTGATGACATGAAATGCAAAGTAAGAGCAAATTAGATTTCTGGGGGAGATGAGTGATATCATGTTAAAAGTCAATAATCGGCTATCATATGATGACAAATTATGAAAATTCTTTGGATCATAGAGGGATCTTAAAGCAAATAGGAAGAACGGTTTCTGAACGGATTCCAACCGCTCTGAGTGAACATCAAAGGGTGAATGCAAAATGACATAAGCGTATTCAAATTGAGTGCACTAACAATGTATATAATATTTCTGTTACCCACAAATTTTTAAACTCATTCGCACGAGCTTTGATGCAACCTAAAAGCTTATTAGCCCTGCAGAGAATCTCATCGTACTGCAAGTGAAAGCAGAGTTTCTGATATAAGTGAGTACCGAGCTCTACTGCACTGTCTGTTCTGGAAAACTTTGTATTGTCAAGGTGTTAGCCCGTAAATAAAAATGCATTTTTCCGGGAAAAACTTATCGTATGGCATCTTTCAAATTTCAGATTTAGATGGTTTAGTGTTATACCACTCAAGAAGAGTATTTATACATATTGTCCTTTAGGAACACTGAACTGTTTTAAGATATTATCATATGGTAAAATTTGGGATCATCCATGTATAACAAGTATTGTATATCTGATAACACCTAGAAAAGGTCCGATGTAAAAATTTTGAAGAGAAGAGGCCTGAAATGACTGCCTTAGGGTGGACCTGAATAGACATTAATTTTTTTTCACATACATCTCTAAAATTTGTCGGTTTGAGTCCGATTCTTCATATACGACTCCTGCCGATTTCGTAAAAAATCAATGATACTGAATTCACATAGCTTATTGGACAAATATATATGATCGACACGGTCAAAGGCTTTACTCAAATATTTATAAATTTTGTCGACTCGTTAACCACTTTCTATTGTACAAAAGATGTTAGCGACCATAACTGTCAGGTTGGTGGCTTTACATCGATTTTATCTGCAGCCATTCTGGGCTATTGCTGATTGAGATGTTGCTCTATCTTGGGAGGTATTTTGTAAATAACTTTGGGGTAGCGGATAGTATTGTAATGCTTGTACAATTTGATTGAACTTATGTGTTATTTCCAGTATTCTAGAAACAGACCATTTTCATCAGTTTTATAGGCTGTTCTCGTTATTTCGGTACCAGAGTATAAAAATTTACCCACCTATTCAATGTTATTTTTGCCATATTCAATATTGTATGTTGAAAATTTGAGGTGTTTTCCCTCAGCTGCATCATGAGTTTTGTTTTATTTTCATTGATTACTAGCCCTGTTAGTTTTGATTTACTGTAGTGTTTCAGGAAAAGTTCTGTCGTAGTTGTTAACGACCATGATGAAACGTGAATGTCGTTTGCACAGGTTACCACTTGACTCGACATAGATAGTAACGTGCCTCATGTATCAACATGCAGCTTTTTTATGACGTACTCCAGACCCTAATTAAATTCCAATGGGACCAGCCGATCTCTATACTTTAGCCCATCATTTGTGTTAAAGGCGTAGGTGACTTGGTTATTGATGCAGACTAGGGAGGCTGTCGGTGTCATTGTCATTTTGGTAAGATAGACTTTTTTGGCTGAAATACAAAAGCAAAACACTATTTTGTACAGTACAGCAACATTTCTTGAGTATCTACTCTTCTGTGAATAGTTAGTATGTCGTTGGTCTACCTGCTCTAAAGCCACCTTGATACTCCCCAAAAATACTGCCGGTGTATGATCTGATTATTTTGAAAATAATTTATATGCTGTACAAAGTAGTGATATGTCTCTATAGTTTTGGTACTGTGCTTTGTCACATTTCGGTGCATTCAATTGATTGACTCCACTCACCTGGAATTTGTTCTTTTTGCCAGGTCTACTAGAATGCTTTCCGAACATTGCTGCCAACATATTTAATGAGCTCCACTAAGATTTCATCGTAGCGCGTCGGGTTTTATGATTTTTTTGAGCCTTGATGGTGGAAGAAGCTTTATCCAGACTTTGTGGGGCCAGTGGAAGCTCTCCAAAAATATCTATCAGCTCCGATGTCCTGGCACTGAGCGGAGATTTTAGGAGGTTCTTAAAATATGATGGCCTTAACAGCGCAAAATATAAGTACAACTGACGCATTAAGTAATTCGCATCATTGGAACGAAAAAACGATTTACTTCACTCTCCAAGTACGTAAACCATTCAAATCCGCCGGAGGAAATGTTATGTTATATGGAAATGTCAACAATCGTTAAAGCATTCGCACTCCGCCCAGTGTTATACGGTCAAGCACATACGCCCATTGTCATCAAAACATGTACTTGTCGACCAACGGCAAGCGAAAAGACTTCATAATTCGCTTTACATAAGCCATAACATTAGCGACGACGACGACTATGTACATGAGAAGCTTCGGGGTGTGCTTCCAGTGGAGTGACACTGTGGAGAGAACAGTAAAGCTAAACAGAAGCGTTTCCTCGCCTGATTTCTCCAATTCCGGCAATTTGCCGCAAAGTTTCACCATGCGAGCAAGTGAGACGGAGCGCGGAGGAAGAAGCTTTAGTGGAACGAGAGCGCACGTTTCGACTACTCAGCGAACTTAGGGCGAATTGAGGCCGCAGAATCGTTTAAAAGCAATTGATCGAGCGAGAAGCGGCGAGTAGTGATAACAACAGAAAAGCAATTGTTCGAGCCAGTCGGTGTGTAATCCGTGCGTACTTTTGAAAGTATAGTTCCGATGCAACTGCGGAATACTTCCGCTTTGGTTAGATGGTGAGGTGTAGGCTTGCGCCGCGAACCTCATTCGGCTTGGGGGCGTTTTACGCTGTGAAGCCACCATCAACTAATTTTACTTTCTTCCAAGCATCCTCCGTCCGTGAAGACACCGTATGGATAGATGTTAAAAATAATTAAAGAAGTGTAAAAGTAATTAATTTAAAATATCAACATAAAACAAAACTAAATTCTTTAAACATGTAACTCTTGTCTTTGGTGTTCTGGTATTAAATGGACAGAGTAGTAGGTAAGTGGTGTTACAGTGAGTTCTTTCCCCGGGAGCCTTGATGGTGTATATAGGATACACATCAAACGAGCTCCCAGTTCATACCAGTATACATAGGGTATACTGGTTTGCAACAGACTACTCCACGAGGTAAAGAGCCGGTAAGAATTACAGGTATTATTGTGATTTTATTTCTTTATTTCTCCTTCTTGAAAATGCATTATATTTAAAAATATTAGGCGTAATAAGTATGTAAAGTGATGTAAATTTTTGCTCAAAGACTTAGAGTTGAGAAGAACCAGGATGCCTGGACAAGAAACAACTGATACCTCCCTAATAGAATGCATCATCGCATAACATTTATCTAACCGGAATCACCGCCACAGCTTTGAAACAATTGTCTGCGCTAGTACGGCAGCTTAACCATTCCTACAGGAGATTTCTGTTTGAAGATTGCTTGCGAACTGGAAATAACGACAAAAGGGGCCCACGCGAATTGGTTGTCCGCACCTGAACGTGGAATGGAGAACCGAAGAACCAATGATACATTCAATACATGGAAAAAATCGAGCAATGACATCTAAAAGTAGTGTGGAATGATCTTTTACGGCTTGAACTATCAGTTGGTGTATTTTATATAATCAAATATGATTGTGCTGGAAGTTGGTCCCAGGTAATGTATGTAATTAGTATATTTTTAACATTCAGAGGTGTATGATTGGAATGAAGCTTTCATAATAATGTACCAATAGGTTAAGATTTACGAATATAAAAATTTTTAAGAACGAAGACAATAAATTGACACAATGAATTATCTTATACTACTTATTTATAATTTACCGATGAACTTAATAAACATATCATCGGGTCAGAGTATTCTATAGCAAAAACAAATTCTGAAATTTTACAGCACTCACTCTCTCTAGAATCGGCAATAAAAAACTGTTTTTCCAAATGTATAGAAATTTGTCGCCAAATTACTCATCGTGAAGTACCTGAGATCATTTTTGTAATATCAAACGCTCGACTCAACGAGTCTAATCTACCTGTGAACTTGGAGATGGTACTAGCCTTACAAATATTCTTATCATCTATGGGTAAAGCTTCTATATATGTTGAACCACAAATTCGGG
The DNA here is from genome assembly GCA_963969285.1 of Odontomyia ornata. Taxonomy (NCBI): domain Eukaryota; kingdom Metazoa; phylum Arthropoda; class Insecta; order Diptera; family Stratiomyidae; genus Odontomyia; species Odontomyia ornata. Next base: position 101,788,379 of record OZ017740.1, on the reverse strand, counting down.
AGATTGCTGAAGAGCCACTGAAAATTATTCGTGAAACTTAAAGGGAAGATGTAACGACTGGTATGCGAAAAGATAATTTGTGCATTTCCAGTTCTATTATAACCAACTCTAGTTAATACTTATCAGCAATATAATGTGACGGGCCAAACAAACCAAAACCCACTCAACATTGTTTTCATTAAGAAGCTTCTGCGCGAAAACATATGGCCGCTGACTGTTGGTTTGTGCGACTATTAAGGCTGAAGGTTGAGCGGCGGTGCCGATGGTAGTTTAACCTTGAAATTGGTCTTCACCGTTGAGAAAAAACCGTTGCGGCAAAAGTTTTATAAGGGCCAGCGCCGATGGAAGCGCTCTCCTTTGGTTTCCGAGTTAGCAAAGTGGAGGCAAAGACGCAGCGTGTGATATAAACTTATTAACGGCAACAAAAAAAGGGTATCGATATATCGCTGGTGGTTGGATTAATTATAATAATAGCAATTCACATTGATTTTCCGTCGAAAGGGGGCCCCCAACTTCACAATTCCAATTATTGTTGCAAGTAACGTAAAGTTTTAATACACTGGTCTGTCATTTTAGGATTTGTGATTTGCTTTATATTTTTGGTTGAAGAAATTTTTTAGAGTGCTAGCTGGTGTAATCACTCTTACAGTGGCCACACTGACTTGCCGCGTCAATAACGCAACAAGAGTGCTGGGATCCTTGGGATATTTTATTGTATTAGTAGGGTTGTGTTTGTGAACAGGTGAGTTCTGAATTGAGGTGGAAACAGTTTTTCAAGGGGATTGAGGTGTTCTCAGTTCCTTCCCGTCAAAGTACATTCGTTTGTTTTTTGCGTAAAGTGGTTTGGATTTCTTTGTGCGATACAGTGGTTTTAGGCTCCGTTTTCTTTTTTGTGCCAAAGGTAAATTAGGCTTCTTTTGCATTCAGGTATTACATTTCAGAGAGCACAAGCTCTTCAGCGGCTCCAGGGGTAAATTAAGGGTTGACGAGTGGCGCTAAACCTACCGCGTCTCCACAGGTTAGCCGGAACCCCATAGCTCTCGAGGGAATGCCCAATTCAAATTAGCATTTATTGCGTTACAATTGTATCCGAGTACAATTGGATTAATTGCACAATTGAGAAGATCGTCACAAACTTCAACAAACGTAATAATTAATTGTAATAAAATTTTCAGCCACAGATGCCGTTTAGAGCCTGTTGATGTTAAATTTCAGTAGAATACTGATTATTGCCAAATATGTTTTTATCACGCAATATCAATACGTTGATTTAATCAAGTAATGATCTGAGTTATAATTGGCTCCTTGGCATGCACGACGCCAAGTATGCTTGACGTACATCACCGTCCAGGATACCCAGATTGTCATACTTACCTACCGTTCGTATTCACCCCTACGCTGTCAACCAGGAATATTGTGACCCTTGTAGAAATGGTGCTCCCCTTGCACTCCCGCTCCGCCAGACCTAATTGTCTGTGTACGAGTTCCGATGAGGCCCCTCACAACATCAAATAAGTTGGGTCAACAGAACTACGCTCATGTCAAAAGGGTTTTGTACTTAACATATGTTAAAATATCTCGATAAATAGAATGATTTAATTCAAGAAAAATTTTTATGACATGCACAAAAAAAACATCCTTGCTTTGAAAGAACTCCACTTTAACCCGCCCACATTTTGTTCCAATATTATTTAAATTATTGACTGATCCGAATCTTAAATGTATTTTTGTTATTCATCTTATCTGAAAATTTGGAGAAAATTCAACCAAAAGTGTTGTATCTCGCTCGGTAGAAAGCGCATGTAGTAGAAAAATCGTATATGATTATTGTTATCGGAGGAAATTCAAATGGCTAAAACGTCGGTAAGTTTTATTGAAACTTAAAGAATAAAATGATATTTCTAAGAACTACTTAAATGGCTGATTTCACAGTTTTGCTGTCCAAAATGTTAAATCCTACTACTATTAGCAAAGTTCAACGAATTTCAGCCTCTAATTTATTCGCTTTTGGATCTAGCTCCATGATTTTTAGGGCTTTCTGAAATAAATTTTGCAAAAACCTACTTGTTTCCCGTCCTATCTGTCCACCCATCCGTTCGTCTGTACATCTGTTTGTTCGTCCGTGCGTCATAAAAAATGTCTTCCGAAACTACAGAAGCTACAAAGCTCAAACTTTGTGAAAAAGAAAAAGTTTAGGTCTCATTAAATGTATCAAATTTTTTTAATTAGGTCCCTCTTATAACGAAGTGGCCCTTTAACGAATTTTTTCATTGAATGCACTCCAATCGGGTATCAAATGAAAGGTCTTAGCACTTTCATAACATCAGCAATATTTGTGTCCCCTCCCCACACGATTGGACACGTTTGAGCAGAAAAAAATCACGAAAGTAGGTGTTTATGAGTCCAACGGCAGCAAGTACCTCAGAAATCAAAATTCACTCAACTCTGTTAAAAATGGTATGATCGGTAAATTATGTATTTCCCCGAAAATTGAAACGGTGCCCTTAAACTTCTTAAAGTTTTGCATTTATGTAGGGCGTTAAGCCTGCAAAAATCATAACTGAGTGAGTTATCGCCATTCCAATTGTATGAAATTACAAAAACAATGTTGACAGTTAATATAAATGGTGTCCGCAGGGGGAATGCCGGTCGACAAGAGTCCGCAGGGGGAATGTCGGTCGACAAGAGCACTCTTGGAGGCTAGCACTCTTTGGGGAGTTTCGCCCCCACGTACCCGAGGAAATTCCCGCAGGGAGAATGCCGGTCGACAAGAGCACTCTTGGAGGCTGGCATTCTTTGGGGAGCGCCGCCCCCACGGACCCGAGGATATGGGGGGGGGCGCCGTGAGGTTCCCTCTTGGGATGACAGGTAACGACTCTGATTGGATCTGGACTACGCTTTGGACAGCGAACTGGAAATGACGCTTTGGGCTGGCGGATGTGATGGTTTGGACCTAGTTGCTTTGCACAGTAGCGCCGAGGTGAAACTCGTGTGTGAACGGCTCCAATTCAACAAACATACCGTCTCCGTCCCGGTAAAACCTGGGCAGGCCTCGCAGTACGTTCGAAGTTCGCACCATTGGGTTGGTGGTGTAGGTTCGGTTGAGACGGACTCCCGATTAGCGCTGGTCTGGCTCTGAGCACTTGTCCCCATAAGGGCTTGTGCCAACCCTCGCATGGCCTCCCTGCTCTGCAAAGATAACCATGGGACCAAAAAGGCGACTACACACACGAACGGAGATAGCGGCTCCGAGGGGGGACCCAATAAAACTGAAGGAAACAAAATCAAAAGACCACAAATACCCAGAAAAAGAAACGAAAAATAATAACGACGACGCAACCAGCGGCTGCAGCCACGATGTCAACAGTACATCGTGAGCGGTACTAACAACGACAAAAACGAAGACTAACACAACGACAGTGAAGACGGACGAAAAACGGAGAATACAGACTGAGATTCCTGCGGCGTTCGGACGCAGCAAAAAAATGATGCGAACGCCCGAGCGTCCTATTAAGGAGAAACGGGAAACTCTGCAGGACACTTCAGGTGTTCGAGCGGTGGGAGATAACATAAAGAACACCGAAAATTCGATTGTCACTGCTGCGATCGTTACCGAAGCGACCGATGCAAGGGTTGCACACCCCGACATTGCATCGAAAAATCCAGAAGCCAACGAGGAGAGCAAAGAGTGACCAGACACCGCGTGAATGCAGCGCCAAAGTTGAAAATGTGGCGGAAGTACTGCCCTTGGAAATAGAACGCGATAACCTCTCCCAAGGATGGTTGCAAGGTACAATTGCGGCCAAGCGATACGAAGAAGAAAGACTTCTTCGAAAAGCGGGAGACGTTCTGAAAAGAATACAAGCTGCATGCGACTCCCCAAAAATCAGCAAAGCAGCAAAGGAAGGGCTCCTTGAACTAAAGGAAGCTCCTAGATCGCATAGGGCACAATCGGAGGAGCTAGTTAAGGGCCAAAGACGAAGAGAAGGCTAAAGAGGCGCGTGGGATGAAATCTAAAGGTGACACGCAGATAGCTCCACCATTAAACGTCACTAAAAGAATGGCGTCTAGCCCAATCAAAGGAGATCGGCATAAAAGAAGGAAGGAAGAGGCACTTGAAGGGCGTGGAACACTAGATCATGTGTTCCAGACAGTGCCTACAAAAGGAGCGAAGGAAGCCGCAAAAAACTCCTTCAAAAAATGCCAGAAAGTAAAGTTCGTACGGACGCCCAATCACAAAAAGGACCTGATGCAAAGCAGGAGAGGCAGAAGCCCCGACGAAGACCCCGGCAGCAGGCACTGCTAGTAAAGCCCCAAGATGGCCGATCTTATGCGGAGGTACTGTGGAACATCAGGGGGAACGTAAGGCCCGAAGACACCAATACTACCATTCAAGTAGTACAACCAAAGCGGTGGGGCCACATACTGGTCGAATTCGGAGCAGAGGCCGGCAATAAAGATGCATTCTGTGACGCAGTAAAGAAAGTCCTCAGCAAAAGCGCAACTATAGCCCCGCTCGAGCCGATGGCAACGATCGAAATACGAGACATAGACTGCGTGACGGATCGGGCCAATGTAGAAGAGGCCATCAAAAAGGATTTCCCTAGCGTGGGAAGGATCAAAGCGAGACTGACACCAGAAAACAACAGGGGACAACGCATGGCCATAGTTGACTTGACCGAAAAGGACGCCGAACAATGCCTGAGCAAGGGCAAAGTACGAATTGGGTGCGTTGTCTGTAGGATACGGCGAAGAGCAACGCCTCTTCAATGTTTCAAATGCCTTGGTTATGGTCACATCACACAAGTATGCAAAGGCCCCGTTAGGAGTTCCCTGTGTTACAAATGCGGTGAAATGGGACATAAAAGAAAAAAGTGTACGAAGGAGGCACACTGTATTCTCTGCAAGGATGCTGATCCAAAACTTGATTTTGGACACGTCTTGGGATCAGTAAAATGCCGGGTGCTCCAAGAAGCCCTAGCCAAGGCAAAATCAGAGCTCCGATGACCCGCATCCTGCAGCTAAACTTACACCGCAGTTCAACCGCCCAAAATCTGCTTGAGCAGTTTGCGAGGGACATGAAAGCCGACTTCTTGCTGCTGAGTGAGCACCACCATAATAAAAGTCCTGCATTTTGGTACTCTGATGAAACTGGTACTGCCTCCATCTGGGTTCGGAACAGTGACTTTCAGGTGGAGAGTTGTGGACGGGGGGATGGTTTCGTGTGGGTTCGGTGCTCAAGGATCACCTTCTTTAGTGTGTACCTAACGCTTAACGAGTCCAAGCCAAGCTTAATGCTTTGGAGGGCGCTGTCTCGAACGCAGAGAGCACAGTGCTCGTTGGGGGTAACTTCAATGCTAAAGCAATCGAATGGGGCATGCCTCAGACGGATTCGCGGGGAAAACGAATCCTGGAAATGGCGGCCAGGACGGCCTTCGTCGTACTAAGATCCGGAAACACGCCGACTTTCCGCCGTATTGGCTGTGAGGGAAACATACCGGACGTGACATTCGCCTCGGAGTCCTTAGTATGGAGGATACAAAACTGGAAAGTATTAGAGGACTACTCAGCCAGTGATCATCAGTGCATTCTGCTTGAGATAAGTGATGCTGTCTCCCGACGTCCGTGCTCTCAGCTTTCTACAACTGGATGGAACATCGGAAGGATGGACGTCGAGAGGTTCGTCAATGTTCTCACAGCAGGTGAGCCACTGCAGGGAGCTTCGGAAGGTTTGGAAGAACTGGCAGCTCAAGAGGTGGTGAACTCTACTATGAGCATAATCACGACTGCTTGCTGCGCTTCTGTGCCCCATCGAAGACCCCGGCACGGCAAGCCCCCAGTGCACTGGTGGTCTACTGAAATCGCTGAAAAGCGGAGGGAGTGTCACAAGCTTCGGCATGAGGCTCAACGGGGGCGGAGCCGTGACGAGGCATGCAACCAGGTGGCAGCATATAAGTCAGCCAGGAAATGCCTTCGCAAACTGATCAACAGTAGCAAGACTCGCTGCTGGCAAGACCTAGTGGACAATGTGAACAAGGTTCCGTGGGGCCTTGGCTACAAGCTGGTCAAGAGGAATATTGGTGCCCTACGGAAGCCTTGTATACATGACGCGGAAAAGATGGACGCGATGGTGCGGGGACTCTTCCCCGCCCATCTCGCCCGTGTTGACGCTGTCCATGGTGAAACAGCAGTAGAGTGCCCACTCTTCACACAGCTGGAACTGGAGGAGGCAGTCCTCTCCTTGAAAGCGAGGAAGGCTCCAGGTCCAGATGGTGTTCCAGCTGAGGTGTTGCGGCTCGTCTATCACCATTGTCCTGACTTGCTGCTCAGCACATTCAACGCTTGCCTACGGGACGGGGTTTTCCCGGTACGATGGAAGGTGGCGAGGCTCGTGCTGGTCAGCAAGGGGAAGGGAAATCCCGAATCGCCGTCTGCATACCGCCCGTTATGCGTGCTAGACACGGCTGGGGAAGTGCTAGAGAAACTCATCAAGGGAAGACTCACTGAGGCGATTCGTGCTGCTGGTGACCTATCTCCTCGGCAGTACGGCTTTAGAGCAGGACGTTCTACCATTGATGCGATTGCAGAGGTGGTGAACGCGGTCCAAAAGGCAGAGGCATATAGTCGCGCCAAGCGACGGATCGTCCTGTTGGTGACACTCGACGTCAGGAATGCCTTCAACTCCGCTAGATGGGTGGATATTCTGGACACGCTGGAAAACTCTTTTCAAGTTCTAGAATATCTAATGCGGCTTTTGAGGAACTACCTAAAGGACCGAAGCCTGCTGTACGACACGACACAGGGCCAAAGAAGGATGGGAATTACATCGGGTGTTACCCAGGGATCTATCCTTGGCCCGGACCTGTGGAACGTGTCTTACGACGGGCTACTGAGACTTGAGATGCCAGATGAGTCGCGTTTGGTCGGCTATGCGGATGATGTTGCGGCTCTGGTCGCCGGACGCACCGTTGAACAAGCGCAACTTAGGCTAGGTATGCTAATGCGCCGAGTGACTGGATGACTGCTCACGGGCTCAGTTTAGCACTGGAGAAAACCGAAGTGGTCATCTTGACAAAAAAGAGAATCCCTAGAATAAGGATGACCAGTATTGGAGATATACAGATCGAATCGAAACCAGCGGTGAAGTACCTGGGGCTACTGATCGACTCGAAGATGAGTTTCTCTGAGCAAATCAGGGCAACGGCTGAGAAGGCTGCTTCGGGAATATCGGCTCTGAGTCGACTTATGGCCAACGTAGGGGGACCCAGCCCATCAAGAAGACGCCTCTTGATGAGTGCTGTATGGTCAGTTCTACTGTACGGAGCAGAGGTATGGGGCGACACTCTCAGCAAGGTAGTATACCGAAAACGTTTGGCACAGGTACAGAGAAGAGAAGCACTGAGAATTACATCTTCGTATCCAACAGTCTCCGACTCGGCGGTGAGAGTGATTGCAGGCGTGATACCTGTCGCCCTCCTTGCTAGAGAGCGCCGCGCTATTTACCTGCACCGAAACGAGGATGCGAAGGAGATAGCTGCCCGCGAGGAGAGACAGCGCTCGCTCAAACGATTGGCAGCAGTCTTGGGTGAATTGCACGAAGGGAAGGTGGACTGGGCGCCTCATCCCGGATGTGAGACCGTGGCTAAATCGAAGGCATGGTAAAACTGACTTCTATTGGATCCAGCTTTTGAGCGGGCACGGGTGTTTTCAGTCTTACCTGCACAAGATCGGTAAGTCACGGTCTCCCGATTGTCGGTTTTGCCCAGGAGGGGAGGACGATGCCTGTCACACATTTTTTGCGTGTACCAAATGGGTCAGGCTGCAAACGGAACTCTACAGGGAGACGGTAGAGCTCACCCCGGATAATATAGTTGCGGTGATGCTCGAATCGGTTGACAAATGGAACCAGGTGGCACATTATGCTCGGACAGTCCTAAAATATAAAAGGGACTCACAGCAGCCGGGGGCGCTGGGGCTGGGGGATCGCTCTTCTGGCATTTCATCTTCCTCTCTCCCCTCCCGCTAGGAAAGGGACTCCGCAGCTTGAAGGCGCCCCACGGCGTAACAAAACGAGACCTGGCCCGAATTAATGTGTCAAACGGTTCCATGCTGGGTTCTTAGGTTGACAGGGGAGGTGTTTAGTGGGTACTCCAGTCGCGCATGGGAGTCCCACACTCAGTGCATAAATAGCATTCACCTCCCTACCACAAAAAAAAAAAATAAATATATAAATGGTGGTCCAACCATAATGTACGATGTGAATTGTGAGTCACACCTAAACGCCAAGTTTTTCGCCCATCTTTATTCGATATTTCTTTGTTTCAGTGCTTGACAAATTCATCCATGAAGAGGTACACAATTGAGCAGCGTGCTTGTTAAGGCTGTTGAAGCCTTTAACGATCAAAATGCATTTCGTGCACTTTGTGATCATTTTGGTCAGCATAATCGACCAAATGTGTCCACAATCGAGCGAATTGTGCGTAAATTCCAGCAAATTGGGTCTGTAGGAAATGTGAAGTCACCTGTGGATGCTCACCCAGTTCTTTTGCGTAAAACATTGCTGTTGTTCACGATAGTGCGGCAAAAGAGCCGTCAAACTCGACTTGTCTTCGTGCCCAACTATTGCAAATCTCACAAACATCACTGATGTGAATTTTGAATAAAGATTTGTATTTACACCCTCATAAGGTTCAATTGACTCAAGAACTGAAGCCTACTGACCATTTCAATACGCAATACGCCGAATGGTTGGTTGAACAGACAGAAGGAAATGGTGACTTTACAAAAAAAATCATCTTCAGTGACGAGGCACACTTTCACCTTAGTGGATTCGTTGACAAGCAGCCTTGCCGCATTTGGGCAAATGAGAATTCACGGGCGATTATTGAAAAGGCAATGCATCCACAAAGAGTGACTGTTTGGTGCGATTTGTGGGCTGGCGGCGTCATCGGACCGTACTTCTTCGAAAATGAGGGCGGCCAAGCAGTTACCGTGAATGGTGTTCGCCATTGCGAGATGATAACGAACTTCTTGTGGCCAGAAATTGAGGTTATGGACCTAGACGATAAGTGGTTCGAACAGAATGGTGCCACTTGCCAAACATCCAACGAAACAATGGCTCAGTTCCACGAGAAATTCAATGGCCGTGTTATCTCACGTTATGGCGATGTTAATTGACCGCCACGATCATGTGACTTGGCACCATTGGACTTCTTTCTCTGCGAATATTTAAAGGAAAAAGTGTGCGTCAATAAACCAAGAACAATTCAAGAGTTAAAGGATGAGATAATTCAGCGCATTAACGACATTGAACCTCAATTATGTCTCAGAGTCATTGAAAATATGGGCCATCGGATAGAAGTATGCCACCGTAGTCGTGGCGTGCATTTGGGCGATATTTTGTTGCACACATGATTGTCATAGATCCTTCCATTACTCGTATAATAAAAAAATATTAACATAATTCTCTGAAAACTTTTTGCTTTATTTACAATTAACATCGTGCGTTTTGGTTGGACCACTTTTCATATTTCAAATCAACGAAGGCACTCATGAAAATTTAAGAAATAGTGGTTTACTTGAATATGTTCAATGAGCCGAGCACTCAGAAAAATTATTTAACATGAATAGAAACTCTGCATCATTTCCACAAAGTTTCATGGCTGTAACTACTATAGTTTCGGAGAAAAAGTGCTGTGATATACATATGGACAAACGAACACATGTGGTTATTGCAATAGGGTTTTGTATTTTGGTACAAAACCCCTAAAAACGATAAAAATTCAAGCAGAAATATTATTTTAAGAAAAACTATATAATCTGGGTGCAGTTCCATTACATTTGATCAGAAAAGCACATTCTAGTTTATCAGGATGCAACGCGTGAATATTAACGTTTCAATCATACTAAATCAGCCGCACGAGTTGCTGAAGAATATATAAATAAAAAGTAAACAAAAATTTAATCGTCGACCATTTTGAAATAGAATAGATATCGAAAAAATATAAAACACATTAGCAGCATATAATTAACAGAAACTTAAGGTTACAAATTCAGACATAGCCAGAGAATCAAAGCGACACGTCGATCTCATTAAAGCTAATATCCCAAAAAGAGTAAGGCACCTAGCAGTTAATCATATTCCAAACAATATTATTAGTATAGAAACTGATTATTTAGAACGACCCCTTTAACAAAAATCCTTTTACAAATCGACAAATAATTATTCAGCCTTAGCTCTAACATTGATGAGGTAATCACTTCATTCCCATTTATAATATGTTGTCATCATTAGTTCACCTCCTATACCAAACTAACGATTCCATTCAATTCTTCAGAAAACGAGGCCAATGCAAATTCTTAACAGCATCATCTCAGCCTTATAATACGAGTATGTGCGCACCTCGCAAGCTAAGTGCCGAAAAGTGCGAGTCGCACCAAATGACAACCTCATCGGATGGGTGCGAAGCCTATCATTATTTTCGCATCATCAACAAATTAAGACATTATGCCCTAATAGTGTTTTGTTTGTAGCGAAATTCTTAACTGCTGCGAAATGTTGGTGTGTTTAGCAAACATATCTGCATCTGTGAAAAGCGTTCATTTGTTGCAGGCATTGGGATTGGGTAGTTATGCATCTATGTGGAGTCATTGTGGAGCTGGTAGAACGTAGCCAGGGAAGATGCGGCCTCCGTTGCACTTTTGTCTCGCATCCACTCGTTTCGATGATTTATAATGGCAGATACTTAGCATGTGAGAAAATTGATCGCAATACCACTTAGAGGATTGTGAATCAACTTCCATGTCTGCAAGGATAATGGTGAAGCGGCAATTGGCCTAAGAGATAAGCTCATTTGAATCGGCCGCCTTTATTTAATACATGGCGGATTTACTTGAAGTTGATGAGTGCTTAAATGCAGAGGTAATTAGTAGGTTTGTTGCGAGATATGCATTTTATCGTATTTAATTGATGAATTAAATTCAAAAATGCTTTCAAGCCACCGATGAAATTGAGTGTCAGCTCTGCTTTGCTGCAAAACCTTTGATATCTATTAATAACTCTTGCACTGATTAAACGAAATCTATTGTAAAATAAGCATAACATTCTGCATAGCAATAGCTCAAAACGTTGAGAGCCACTGAAAGGACATCAAGCGTTCAGCAACCAACAATCCCCTTTGCCTTGCCAAATGGCGGTCGCTGTGAATCTTTTCGTTTGAATTAAAACTCTTCGTCTCAATTAGTGTCTTTCCGAGATTTATTGATGACACTGCCGTTTGTAAGATTGTAGCCTAGAGAAGTGAGCAAAGGAGCAGACGAGCAAACTGGAGAGTAAGTAATGCTCGTAGAATACTCGCTGGCCAATGTCCACTGCTGGTGGATGCTAATGCTTGCATCCGTTGTGCATAAACCAAGGCTAGAAGAACTTGGGTGGCAGAAGTTACAAACACGGTGGCTCTCGGGGCAACTGTCTTTTCGACAGATAAAATAATCACGTACTTGAAAACATTTGCTTTACTAATTAACAAATGCTTAAGAATACGCGACGTTTGTGCTAAATAGTTTCATCGTAGATTGGCGCTGGATTATCATAATGTCGCCACTGGATTCACTTCAAATTGGGTCAGGAATGATGTGCACGTTTATCACATTGCAATTTAGATAAATGATGAAATATTTAAGTATCCATTAGGGATATAGGTTAATTATTTATGGCTTTGATTTGAGGTATAGAGAATAGATTTCCGGTTTTAAAACTATCAATTCAGAACAGGATTTCAATCAGGTTTTTATGATAAGAAATCAATAAATGACGGGACAATTTTTCAAAAATCACATTAAAAACAAAAATTTTCTAAACTTCGACATGCTCAAAAAGGTTTGAAATAAATCTGATAGAAATGTTAAGTGCCCTTGCCATTATTCAATTTCCGTCGCATTCAAATGGAACCTAATGATCAATAAATACAATAGCTCATTGAATATATTGTATATATATATTATATATATATATATATATATATATATATATATATATATATATACCTGTATATGTATATATATATGGGTGAATATACAAAAGTTAATCAACTTTTGGCCCTATTTGGTTTATATAGTTTTTAAACATAATTTGCATATTATTTCGTTCGAGTACATAGTTTATTCCATCAATATACTCTGCTAAGTCAAGCCAGTCACTTTTATAGACATTTTACGAGTTATTCGTATTTTTCTAAATTTGACTGCCAAAGGACTGACGAGGGCTCCATAGTACTGATTAACAACAAAATTTTTAAGACAATATAACATTTTTTGAAATTTGAGTTTTTTTTTCAAGTTTAAATATTTTAGAATCCAAGATAAACGTAAATCTAAAGAATTAAATAACACAAGTTACTCGTATGATTACCTCTAAAACAGTGATAAATTACTTCAGTTTCCAAAAAAGTCTTTTCAATTTATAAGTTCTTGGGGGTATTTCCCTTACTATTATAAAATTCGGAAAAATTAACAAACTTAAAATTAGAACAAACATATTGCTATTTTCCATCTCTACGCGGAAATTCAGAATGGAATGACTATTAGATAAAATAAAACAAAAATCAGCTTTTATGCAGTAAGCAAAATAATGATTCTTCGTGCTAAAACTTATTAAAGTATCAATAAAAATTACTTTTCGAAAACGTCAATCTTCTCTTTAAATTGGTAAAATACCCTTTTCCCTCTTATAACTCGATTTGGTATTGGCAGTTTTTTGATTACTTGATCCACTGGTACATCTGACAGATCGCTTTCGTCAAGTTTGAACAGAGTACCATCCTCGTTACAAATTTTAAGAAAAGTTATTCTCAATTCACCATCTTCATTATCAACATAAATACAGACTCCTGCATAACGATACTCTGTTCTTCGTACTACACATTTAATCAAAACATAATCACCACTATTATAATGATTTTGGATTTGTGTTTTTCTGTAGGCTCTAACTTCTAGCATAGATAGATTACATTCGCAGTTAGGGTTACTTATGTTGTTTCTTAGGTAGGTGGATAGTGGCAGAGTATCTTCTTCAGAGTCAGTGAATACGGTTGAACCATTAAAATGTTTATCTTCTCTTTCATACTTGATAGATCCTATATTGAAATGATCGCATCCATCGGGATCACAGAAACAACTGAGTGACTTCATTGTAAGTTGATTTGGAAAATAAACAGAACCGGTCACCTGATGCACCTTCAGCGTGCCTTTAAAAGCAACAAATTCAGAGGACTTCTCGTTAATTGTAGAGTTCATTTGCTCGATTTCATGATCTTCAATCACATACGCAAGTATACCTTGGCATCTCTCACGAATAACAGCAACAAATTCTTCTAAATTTGTTATGTCACCCTCCGTTGCGATTACATAATCGGCAGTCCGTTTACAGGTGGCGCCTACACCATCCGGTGCCCCCTTCCCGTGACCGGCTTCATGATAGTTCCACGTGTATCTCATAATGTTAGGATACATTTTTTACAGTTTACAGCCCAAAACATAGAACATAGACTTGTTCCTGTATTGCGTTACAGGACCATCGCTAAGAAAGTGAATATGGTCAATATTTCCAGGGAATGAACTTAGCACTGGCTGCAGATGGGCCCAAATTGCTCCCACATTATGAGACAAGTTTGATGACATAGTGCAATATGAAGTAACGGAGTCTTTTAGATATACAACAACAGTATGCAATGAAAGTTGGGAACGCGAACCACCGAAATGAAAGGATTGTATTTCCTTGTTGTACTTAGTACAACAATTTTCTGAAAAATCCATGTGCACCATGGCATCATTTTCAGATGAAGACTCCTTCAAGTGTTAAATTTCATTATACTGGTGAACTATGTAAAAAACATGACGGGAAAAATTCTTCATATCACATTCAAGTTTTGAAATCAGTTCTCGGGGTAAGATTTTCTGTGTTTCTTTTTTGTACTTTGTAACAAATCGTTCTTTTTTTGTCTTGAGATCAATTATGGCTTCCTTTTTATTTACCCACTATTTCAATACGATCGGCTTAGAATTGTCAAAGTCGTTGTATTTTAAAGTATTGACGCAACAATTATCACACGTTCTCTCCAGACATTTTTCAGCATATTGATCACAGCAAAGCGTTGCTAGCATACTTTGATGATTACTTACTGATGTAAGAATATTTGCATTTTTTAAAGCTGCAAGTTTGAGGTCAATGTTTTCGTGGATTGTACAGGCACAGGTATCGCGGCTTGATAAAGTAGGTAGTACAACCCAAAATGGCCGCAATCGATTAAATAGGGCATAACTGATTACAAATGACACAGTTTTCAAAAACTTCTTGTGGAGATTTTTCAAGGTGTCAAGCAAATATCGCTTTTGTTTTTTAATCTGTCGGCGAGATATAAATTCTTTCTTTCCGGCGGCTAGGCGACTGTTAGCATCATCTTCTAAAAAATCTTGAACTAATCGTTGCAATTGAGTTTTGCGATTCTTTGAGTTTGATTTTGAAAGATTCTTTCGAATTATTTTAATGTCACCACTTTGTTTTTGAATCTCCATAATTTGTATTTCTCTACTACACTTCCAGATATGGCTTTTAATTTTTGCGTAGTTTTCTTCTAGCTGAATTTTCATGACTTCACCGAAAACTGCTTTCTTTGCTAGTTCATTCTTTTTAGTCACATTTGCACTCAATGTTCAATTCTCGTTTTCGGCGATTTTTCGACAGATTTCTTGACTTTCTGTAACTTTTTTTTAACTTGTTTATACTTTTGACGCTGAGTATTTAATTTAGTTTTCAGCTTTGTAATAACGCCATTCATTTCCTTTAATTGCTTGTTTCTATCTTTTCTCTGTCTTTGGCTTATTTTTTTTTTTCTTCTTTCATTCTTTGGTCTTTGTTCATGATTATTGGTCTATTATCTTCAACCGGCCCTACTTCGTTTCTGGCATTATCAAATTCAGAGATTGGCGGGCCATCTTCGTCACTTGTTGAAGGTGTATTCTGGCGTAAAAGGTTATTTGTATTTCGGTTCAAAGCAAGTTTTTGCCATTAATTTGATGAATATTTTTTCCACTTTTTTCTAGTTGTCCGTTGCTCCCGAGGTGTCATTTTTTCAACCGATTTTCTTTGTCCTTTTGCTTTTTTTCTTAAACACTGTAGCCTTTGTTTTTCCTTATACTCTGCTAATTGAATCGGGTCATTTTTAATTCTAAGCAAACGAGCAGCTTCCGCTTGTCTTTTATTTTTCAACACATCTTCCCTGGATAATTTTTCTTTCTTTTTAAGCGGCGACATAGCCTAAAATGATTAAAACAAATGATTACACACCTTAACCTGTCATAAAAGAGATCTGACATAAATAAAAATCAGTTCCCTGGCAACGCGTCAGTCCTTTGGTGCGATTTTAGACAACGGACTGACGACAAAGTACTGATGAATAAGACATTAATTTGAAGGTATGCTTAAAATCTACAAACTGATCTGTATTTTCTATTATCAAAATGACAGATTTGCACATATCATATGTAGTTATGTATGAATTAAAACAAAAAATAGGCACTAAGCGAAATAAAGACTCACCAGAGTACTGACGATTTGACTGGATCAACACACGCACACGCGGTAACAGCTGCGCTAGCACTGGCCTTGTAGCCACTGCCGTCAATATGGCACGCTCTGTGCCTAACTTCACTATCAACATTCAAAGCTACAAACGAGTTGATCATAGTCCGGCGATATTTCGCGGGAATTTCGAATTTTAACTTAGCACAAAAGACTGATGTGTAAAAATTATGAAAAAGTTTGTTGATTTTTTTAAATAAAGCTTTTTCAGAAACTGCTAATATATCTGTGGAATATGTCAATTAATATATTACAGAATATATCAAAATTATAAGATTAATAATAAATACGGAATTTTTTGTTATACAACCACATGATCAAGCATTTTTATGATTGTGACAAGACAGGGAACTGATGTTTTGAGAGTTTAGTGTGTTATTTTACTAATTTGTTTTTAGAATATGGGATTTAAATTGAGTGGACACATCAGAAGGATTCAGAAGTTTCAGAATATATTATCATATAACCAAGAGCATAACAAACTGACATATTATTTATTGGTGACAACGAGTTGGACAACTTTCGTATGTTCAGCCATATATATATATATATATATATATATATATATATATATATATATATATATATATATATATATATGTATATGTATATATACTTATATATATATATATATATATATATATATATATATATATATATATATATATATATATATTATATCTATATATATATTATTATCTATGACCTTTTGTCATTTTTTGAGTAGAGCCATTTTTCCATCTGTGTAAAACTTCTGTGGTTTATCGGCGAAAAACTTAGCCAAGTGATTTTCACAGTCCCTTTATGAAGTGAATTTCTTTTCATTAAAGAAGTTTTGCAAAGACCGAAACAAATGGTAGTCTGATGGTGCAAGGTCTGGACTATACGGTTAATGAATCAAAACTTCCCAGCCAAGCTCTGTTAATTTTTGCCGGGTCATCAAAGATGTGTGTGGTCTGGCATTGTCATGATGGAAGACAACGCCCTTTCTATTGATCGATTCTGGCTAGTTTTATTGAATTGCTTATTGCATCTGGTTATTTACTGACAATACAGAGCAAAATTGAGTGTTTGGCCAGGTTCTAGCACCTCATGGTAAACCATTCCCTTTCAATCCCACCATACACACAGCATAACCTTATTTGGTGTCAATCCTGGCTTTGAAGCCGTTTGTGATGATTCACCGTTTTTTGACCGTGATCTTTTTCGGCCGACATTCTCGTTTCTTACCCATTTTTAATCGCCCGAATGATTTGCTTCAAAAATGGCTCGATTTTGTTGCGTTTTATTAGTATTTCGCAAATGAAAATTCGGTCAATCAAATTTTTTTGAGTTAATTCATGCGGCACCCAAACGTCGAGTTTCTTTGTGTATTCAGCCTTAAGCAAATGGTTCAAAACTACTGAGTGATGGATATTCAGTTCATTAGCAATGACGCGGCTGCTTATGTGTAGGGCTTCTTCATTTTTTGTAAGATTTCATCGAGTTTCTCAGTTATTGGTCGATCTGAGCGTGGTGCATCTTTGACATCAAAATTTCCAAAACGAAAGCGAGCAAACCATCTCTTATCTGTTATTTTTAATAAAGTATCCTGTGATGCATTCTCACCTTGATCGCAGCGATATTGTTAAAATATAACGAATATTTCAGAAATTTCACTCATTTTTAAATATCTACAACTTTTGACATCAACGACGAAATACAAAACTGTCCAGATAGAATTGTAGACTGGAATGTCACCTTACAAACGCATGTCAGTTTGACTCAATCTGATTAGTATTGCCTGATATATGACAACGAATACCTTCTAGTGACTAAACAGGCCTACCTTTTAGAAAATCCAATATATATATATATATATATATATATATATATATATATATATATATATATATATATATGTATATATATATATATATATATATATATATATATATTTATATATATATATATATATATATATATATATATATATATATATATATATATATATATATATATATATATATATATATATATTCACATCCGGGAATATTCACATATTTAATGAGATTCGCATTCGTATTCGCAAGAAACGATGCGCATATTTGGCGAATGTATTTGACAAACATAACGGAAATTAAGGGTTATGAAATGATAACACAACTGATAAGATATATATATTTTTTACTTTTATTTGAATTCAATCAACTATCAGTCTTGATGTAAAAAATTAAATTAGAAATACTTTCTCCTTTATTCTTGTTAGTCTTTGTGAAATATTAATAAAATTACAATTAAGTCCACAACAACATAAGTAATGTCCTTCCACATACTTAAAAAAAAAAACAAAACCCAATTTCTAATGTCTTTTGTGAAAGAAGAACTAGAGAAATCTAATCAAAACTTTTAGAAAAAAAAACCGACTTCAAGACGCCCTTAAAAGTATGAAATAAATTTTATGGAAACGGTGCCAAGCCATTTTTCCCCGATTCTTTACCGATGGTGCATATGCTGAAAGTATTTATGTCGAAATAGGGAAACGGATATGGCACCGCTTCTATAAAACTTATTTCATCCTTTTTATGGCATTTCGAAGTCGGTTTTTTGTTTTTTCAAAAAAATTTTTTTCACCCTTTTAAATGGAAATTTTTTTCATTTTAATCCTTTTAAAACTCAGTTTCTTGAATGCATTGTACCTTCCTTCTTCTTAGAACTACAGCCCCTCTCTGGCCTTCATTTCCTGCAAACAGCGCCTCCAACTATCTCGGTCCATTGACCGCGTCCCCCAATTTCGAAATCCGAACAGAGATGAACTACTTTGTCGACCGAGTCAGACCAGCATTTCCTTGGTTTTCCGACTGGTCTCCGGCCTTCAGTTTTCCCAACAAATACCTGTTTAGGTATCCGTTGTTCGTCCATACGATTCATGTGGCCGCAGTCTTGCAATCGTTGAGACCTCCGGCTCGTCAAAAATTTCATACAGCTCATGATTGTATCGAATTCGCCATTGAAGCTTCGCCCTGATTATTCGTCTCAGGACTCGTCGCTAAAAGGCGTTCAATATATTTGCAGATACTTGGGTTAGTGTCCATATTTCACACCCATAGCATAACATAGGTCTTATCACAGATTTATATACTTGGAGCTTTGCTTTCTTGTGTATGCAGCTGGTCTTCAAGATCGTCAAAACTGAATGAAATATTTTATTTGCGAGCTGTATTCTTCAGCGTACTTCGTCTCTTTCGCCACCCTTTTTCGTTATTTTGGCGCCCAAATACACAAATTCGCTAACATTTCGATGCTGTATTCGGCAAGTGTGATATTTTGTGTATTTGAGGTATTTTTCCTCGACTGCTACATGAGTTATGTTTTATTTCTATTGATTTGTAGCCCTACTAGCTTTGCTTCGCTATCGAGTTTCAGGAAGAGTTCTTCAGCAGTTGTTAACGACTGTGACAAAATGCTGATATTTTTAACATACTACTTGGCTAGACTTGTATAGTAATGTACCTCGTACAATGTACCATCTATATCAAAATATAATTTTTTAGTGCAATGCAATAACCACTACCACTAAAATCTGCAGCGTTCATAGGAATCAAATTTAGTTCTGATATATTTAATATGTGATATCTTTACATTCATTTTAGGTTGGTTAAAAATCTAATATAAATTGAAGCTTTGAGAAGTTATCGAATTTCGAAATTTGCTAGCTGCCATTTTGATATTCTGACCTGACCCTGAAGTGCTTTTTGATTGTTCAACTTTTTTCGAACTTTGAGCGGCCGCCATTTTGTTTCAAATGGTTCGGCTTTGAATTTTTCTATTGTAGGCTTTATCACACGCTTGAATGAATCTTTGTACCCGTTTTGGTAAAAACCGGAGCTATACTTTGGTCAGAACAAAAATCACAGGTTTTCATCGAAAACATCCTCTACTTTGTTTTCGCGGAACCAATATGAATGATGAACAAAACTAGTCGAAATATTTCTGAAAATTTGGCGAAACTCGAAGCAGAATTGCGACGTCCAGCCATAAATTTCGTTACGTCATACCACCAAATCAAACGCTCATCGGATGCCAAATTCTCGGGCAGATGAGTGACAGGCCAAAAGAAATCATCAATGCAATCTCTCCACTTGGGTCGAAATAAGGAAGGCGATAGTAACAAACTTTGATGAACCAGAAACTGAAATCAGATTGACAGAACGACTACTAGCAACACGATTTACCACACCAACGCAACTTTACCAGTATATCGGTAAGTGTTTAAACCAAATATGTAATAAAATCAAAAATAATGAATTCGTTACCGCGGAACAAAAGATAAGTGATGTTGCTCATCGCAGTGTAATGGCGAAAAATTGTTTTATAGATATGCGCCCAAACCTATTCGCGGTGTATTATGTGCTCATGAAACTGAATCTCTCGAAGATACTTATTCTGTTCTAGTGAATTCTGGTTATCTTCATTTTTCACTATCGCGCTGACGTGAAAATAAAAATGCCCGCCGAAATTTTATTCAACAAGTGCAAACGCATTCAAATCAAGCCACTCAAGGTTATAATCCTATTCTAGGAGGACAACCTACCTGCACTAATCAGTAGCAGGGCCATTCTTTTTCTCGCAATAATAGAATTCGTAACATAACTTTGCCCTCTGATGTATCAATGAACACAATAAATTTAACTGGCTCATCTCTATGCAATGAGACCGAGGATTTTCAGTGAACAGCCTCGTAAATCTCAACCATCTACCGATTGTTCACGTAACGATATAACAAGTAACGGTTAGATGTCTAATTGACACAGGCAGCTCTCACTGTCTTCTGAATATCGATACAGTCGCACTATATCGCCGTTACTTTCTCTCAGAGCCTCTAACAGATGGCAAGATTTTCCCCAAAGAATTTAATTTGATTGACCGCATTGAATGGAAATTGACCAAAATTCGATGCAATCGTTTCGGCGCAATACTTGGTATTAACATTCTGTTTGGCGCCAACGCAATTTTAAGTTTTGCCCATAACTCCCTTGAAATCAACGGTGCTAAAATTTCATTTAAAATGGAGCATGGCGAAACCTATACTCTAGACGCTCAAAAGTTTCAACTTTAATCTATTCGAGAATATGAAGTTGAAAGCAGAACTGTGTACAATCATTTCCTATTTAAACAAATCAAAGACAATAAATTGCCAACATTTTTGAAAGGGGAAAAAGCTATTCTTGATTGAATCAAGGATGAATTTCGTGATCTTGAATACAAAGTGACAAAAACTTAGTTTCACTCATGAAATTAAACATGAACTCAAGCTCACACATGAAAATCCCATATATCAACGAAACTACCGTTACCCTTATGCCTTGCAAAATTTCGTGAAAACGCAAATTACAGAGGATTTAGCCCAAGGCATTATACAGCCATCAAAATCGCTATACAACTCACCCATCTGGGTGGTCAAAAAAAAAAATGGGAAGCATCGACTTGTAATTGACTTTCGCAAAATTAATAACGTGACTATGGAAGATAAATATCCTATACCACAGATATTCCTCAATGCAAAATCGAATACTCTTCATCAAAATATCCTATTAGATGATGAGATAACCAAATATAAAATCACAGCTAGCACTTTTGAAAATATTAGATCGGATGTCCTCCTTGAAGAAGATAAATTAAATATTCATTGAGATACCATTGGAAATGGAACCTTTGGATATCGTAGAATTCATAGCGTTACCAAATCATGAAGGTTCACAGATTCATTCAGACATTAAGAGATTCTTACTTTTGAATAATACAGCCTATCACGTTGATACACTCAAACCCATTTCAGACTCCTGTCTTCAATCTATTGCATCTCATAACCTGCAAAACTGCGCACTTATTACACCCACAAACCAAAATTTCAAACAAATAACTCCGCAGACTTTCGTATTCATGAATATTCGGGAAACATTCGCATATCATAATTGTACCCCTAATCACAAAAATACATTACCACATACAAAAAATTTTCTGCTGGCCCTCAGTCAATGCACAGTACGTATGAGCAAATTTGAAATCACAAATTTGATTCGCGAAGACATGGTTGCTAAATTGCTCATTCAGAGCGCGAAACTAGAAAATTTTTCTATCCTGCATGAAATACACTTTACACATATCGAAGGAATTCGTAATAACACAATCGAACTATCTGACTTGCAAAACTGTCCGAACTACACGATTCAAATTTTTTATTCGGTGTAACAATTCCAACCACATTCGTCGTGCTGGTAATAGGAGCGGCGTTGGTAGTCGTTTATTGCAAAACAAGACAGACAATACTTAACCTGAAAGCAAACAATTTTCTACCATCAAAAAATCACAAGGATCCTGAGGACAGGCTCCCATCTACGAGAGGAGGAGTTACATCGCCACCACCAAGTGATTTGCCTTCTCGCAAACACACAACAACGCCGATAACATTTTGAGTTCTCCGCACTCTACTTCTGCAATCTAAGATAAATACATTAGGTAACAATTAAAGGTAAATTCATTAAGGTAAACGTTCCATATTATGCAAGTAATGATGAGCATTTGGATATTTGTAATTTTAAGATGTGAAAGAAACATTTTCATTTTTGTAGATATAAGATAAACTAAACCGCATTGTATGTGTTTTAGCTATAAGCATTTGAGCATTTGCAATTTTAAGTTCTGTAATAATATTTCTATTTTTCACATTTTTTTTATCTTCGTAGATATAGGATAAAGAACAACGTTTTGTATTAAGGAAATAGAGACAAGCATTTTTAATAAAAGGACCATGTGCCAATGACGACAATCGAGCTTAGATCTTTGAGCAACGAAGGCAAATAAAATCAATTATACCATATTGAACTCTCGTTTTTTTATTTTCTTCTACTTAAACAATCTCATCGTCAAGAGGATTGGCTCCCGAATTGTTACGGCCCGAAACGAACACGTAACTATGTAAACGATATTTTGGTTCGGAGCCCCGCCGTAAGCGGTCTCAAGCCCGTTTGAGAAAGGAGGACGGAACCCCTTGTTTCCCCAACCCATAGCCCCCATGATTCCTCATCCCAAGCCCCCCGATTAAATAGTAGTAAACGCTCTCGGGGTCGCAGATTGGGTTTATTGGTTCCCGATAATGGAACATTAAATGTCGAGAAATCCTAATAACTATAAATACATCTACAGCTCTGCTACTAAATCTTACTTACACCTCTTTCATAGGGCCATAAGAGAGTGAAGGCGAATCTTCCGCACCTGATAACGGAATCGACGTAATTACTATACCACCTAAATGGAGGTTGGGCGATGCGCTAATTCCCCGTCCCTGGAAAGCCTAAAAATGTTTCGAAGGCTGCAGGAGGGCCTCTGAGTGGATTGAACTCACGGCAATGACCTCGCAAACAAAAAAGGACTATGGCATTGGATCCTGGAATATCAAATCACTCAATTACCCTGGCGCTGTTAAGGACTTTTTACAACAGAACAGTTAATACCAATTAAAACTACTGGGAATCCAGGAAACAACTGGACTGGAAACGACACTCAACACGTGAGATTGCACAAAATATTCAAAAGTGCGAAGCCTACTGGAAATGGAAGCCAGCACCTGATTGACTTTGCATGTGACAGAAATCTAGTCATAGGCAACACTCAAAACCAGATCGACCATGTTCTGATCCAGCAACGATGGGCCTCGAGCATACTTGATGTCCATACATACCGAGGAGCCAATTGTATTGTAACTCAGATCAAATTAACCCATCGATGTCATATGTCAAAGACATATTTCGCAAAGACCAGCCGGCTACAAAAATTTGACATCAAAAGGCTTCAAACGGCGTCTGTGGCCAAAAATTTCACGAAAACCCTCGACAACCAGCTGACTCCCATCTTATCATCATCTTTAAAGACAAGCAATGAGCTCTAGATGGAAGTTAAAGCAGCTATCAAGACCGTGGTAGACCAGATGATCGGACATCAAGCCCGGCGCAAGAGAAATGAATGGTACGATGATGATCGCCAGAATACGTTAGATAAAAAGAATCAAGCAAACAAAGATTACATAGGTAAGAAAACCTGGACAAAGAAAGAATATCTCAGAAGATAGCGAATAAGATAATTAAAATTAAGAAAACAAAATACTATGATGACCAATTGAAAAGCATAGCTATTAGTCTAGCGAGAAACAACACAAGACAAGCATACAAAGTAATAACAAGTTGGGTAGACGGACCTATGCTCATGTCAGAAGGGTTTTGTACTCTACTTACAAAATGCAGTAACCAGTAACGAATAAAATCAAGAAACATGTCATGTTCGAGGATCATACTATTATTAGCAAAGTTGAAAGAATTTTGACTTCTGAGGTATTTGTTATAGGTATACTCATAAATATCTCGCATGATAATTTTTTCAGATTATTTAGATCACGGGTGTCCATTTTCGAGGGAGGAAACCCATTTTTCATGTATTTCCTCCCCGGTGCCCCCACTGAAGCAAAAAATGTCAGTGTAAGAACTGTTTTGAAAAGCTTTCATAGAGAACTTTCAGTTGATACTCATATCGGCTACCTTTCATGAAATTTTCTTTCAGGGGCCACTCCTCTGTACTGTGATCATCGATTCATGGCCTGTTTTCTTGAATCTTAGAATGGTTACAAATCCACCTGTACATTACTATATAAGTCGAGCCAAGTAGTAGCCTATACGGACAACAGCAACATTTTTTCACTGTCACTAAGAACTACCAAAGAACCCTTCCTGAAACTTGATAGTGAAGCAAAACTAGTCGGGCTACAAATCAATGAAAATAAAACAAACCTCATGACGCAGTGAAGCAAAAATACCTCAAATACACAAAATATCACATTTGGCGAATACAATCACGAAAATGTGAGCGAATTTGTGTATTTATTCGCCGAAATAACGAGCTCAAGTAATGAAAGAGACGAAATACGCCGAAGAATGCAGCTCGCAAATAAAATATTTTATTAAGTTTTGACGATCTTGAAGACCTGCTGCATACACAGAAAAATAAAGCTCCAAATATACGAATCTGTGAGTGTGACACATGGTCCCTAACCCAAACATCCGAAAATATATTGAACGCCTTTAAGCGACGGGTCCTGAGGCGAATGATAGGAGCGAAGCTAGACGGGAACCAATGGCGAATTCGATACAGCCATGGCAAATTCGATACAGCCGGGGTCTACACGGTTGTAAGACTGCGGAAGTTGCAATGGGCTGGCTACATGAATCGTATGTACGAACAGCGGATACCCAACAAGGTATTCGTTGGGAGAACTGAAGGCCAGAGACCAGTGAGGAAACCGAGGAAATGCTGGTCTGACTCGGTTGACGAAGACAGTTCATCGCTGCTTGGATCTCGAAATTGGAGGACGCGATCAATGGACCGAGACAGTTGAACTGCTATTTGTAGGAAGCGAAGGCCCGAGAGGGGCTGTAGTGCTAAGAAGAAGAACATTATGCATTTAAATTCGTTGCTATTTAGTTTTAAGTGTTTTGAACCCGTTTCTTGATAAATCATGATAGCAAACCATTTCTAAAATGATTATCAAAATTCCTGCATATTTGTAGTGTCTAGTTCCGTTGCAAACGTATATCTCTAGTATCACGTGTTAAGGTTGTTGTAAATGTTAAATATTCAATCGGCTGTAATTGAGCTGTGTATAGTCCGATTATTGTGAAATTTTCAGGACATATACAATTGCTATCAGAAAACTTGAATTGTAGCTTTTGAAAAATTCAATGGTCCTGTTTTGATTTTATATGCAAAAATGTAAAATTTATAAAATGTACTATTATTAACAAAGTTGATCGAATTTTGACTTCTGAGGAACGAGTTGCCCTTGTTCTTCTAAAAACTTACCTTTGTGATTTTTTTCGGGTTTTTCGACACAAAATTTTCGTACATTTCCTTTTCCGTGCACTCTTCAAAGCAAAACTTGTCATTTTAACACCTGTTTTGAAAAGTTCTCATTAAAACCTTTCATTTGATGCGCATACCCCCTACATTTGATGAAATTTTGTTTTCAGGGGCCACTCCCCTGTATGGGAATACCCCCTTTAAACACCTTATAAATTTTTTTTTTGTGTTACTTTGAAGAGGGTGCCACTTTACGCCTACTTACAATATCTTATCCGTGTGACACACGGACGGGCGGACGGACGGACAGGACGCGATTATAGTAGGGCTTAAACTCGCTGTGACTACGTGGCTTGACAATAAACCTATACTGATTATGTCTATGTGCTGTTTTGCTCAGAACCACGATGAATGTGAGCGGTGGTTTAAGAAAGACAAAAGATATGGTATAGTGAGGCAGCCAGATGTTATTAAAAAGTACAACGAAAACATGGCTGGCGTCGATCTCGCTGAGCTGATACTTTCGGTTTGTCCCTCCCGAAATCTTACAAAAAAATGGACGATTCACACTATCTCTCACCTTTCGGATTTTTGTGCGGTGAATTCTTGGCTACAATACAGGGCTATAGAAGCTAACAAGGTTCTACCGAAGAAAATATGGCCCAGATGCGAGAATTTAAACAGAATTTGGGAACCAAACTCATCGATCAAAATGATGAAGAATGTGAGAATGAGGATCAAATAAAGAAAGTCGCACTTAAAGTGCTGGATATATGCCAGAAGTAGGGACGAAAAAATGTCACTGCAGAAAACGTGGCTGTGATATTAAACCACAGTGTTATGCAAAAAATTTAGGATTTATTTATGTTTTACCACCAATCGCATTGTTTTACAAATTTTCGTGAAGACTGATAAAAAAATGTTCATATCTCTAAGGATATTGTTCAGTCTTCTCATGACAAAGCAGCGGCGAGCAATACTATTATAGTTCCAGCCTCATACACATACACACATACATATAATTTTGCATCATCTACAAGCTACTCTCAGTACTGGCATCACCCCAGTACATACTTACGACAACAGTAAATCTTTTTTCTATCGGGAGTTATGCTAATACTGCGATTAGTCTTCCCCCTGTTCAAATTTGTCGTTATCATAGTGCGGACATTGGCAATTTAGCCTTTTCGTTTGTAGCCTTTTTCTCGGCCTTTGTTCCGCTTGCATTATCGATTTAACTTTAAATAAATTCTCGAAACAAATTTCAAAAACGCTTGAAATTTCTACATGGTCCGTCAAGCCGGATAATTGTCGCAATGCAGTTTTCGTTCTCGGAATTAATTACCTAAAGCATTTATCGCTCATCGTTTTTCGCTTGACAATTATCAGTAATCGCATAGTTTTCATTTCCCCTTGTGATTTGCGTGATCATCTTTGAAACTTTTCGTGAAAATTCGTCGCGCTATCAGTGAATTCAATTGTGCAAAAGGGCCGGTGACGATAATCCAAAACTCGACCCCAAGGTCACCTCAAGTGCAAAGGCAATATCGGAATTGCGTTTACAACGTGGCGTCATCTTGGCCCAGCAAACTCGGATGAAATCCTTTCTCGATGGCAAAGTGGATAATATATCCGTTTTCGAGACCGAAAGCAAACTCGGTCTACTTGAGACACAGTTCAAAAACTTTGAAACTGTTCAGTGCTAACTCGAGGTTTTAGACGCAGAAGAGCCATCATCTGGGAAACGGGACTTATATGAAGGCAGTTATTGCCAACTCAAGGCTAATTTGCTATCAATTATCGAGAAGCTTCGCTCGAGGCAATCAGTCGATGCATCCGCCATTTGGAATTCGACCGCTGCCTCCGAAACCTCATCAACCAGACTTCACTTGCAGAAACTGAATTTGACCAAGTTTTCGGGTTTGTACAGTGAGTGGTTAGGTTTTCTTGGGATGCTCGAGAAATTGATCGACTCCAATACCCGCTTGAAATTTCTACAGATATCTATCTCTTATTTTGAATTCCTTTGATTTTGCAAATAAGTTTAAACATCGATGATAATTTTTAAGGAAAGTTTTGTTTTTTTTTTATTTTGATGTCTTTAATAAAAAAAACATAATGAAGACAAAACTGACATTTTTTAACTACAACACACTCGCTCCTCTTAACTCTTTGAGCTGTATTTTTGAAAAGTATGAGGCACTAAAAAACGAAAAAGTATTTCCATATTCTCTAGCACACTGACGAAATATATGTATATTAATTAAATGCCATTGTTCTTTCAAAAGGACATAGCAAAAACTCCGTTTTATTAGTCCAACATTTTTTTCCTATTTTTTCCAATAATAAGTTCCTTGGGTTCGAAACAAATTTTTCAGTAGTGCAAATCGATAATTTGAATTATTCATTCAATACTTGGATATGAAATCGTTCCAATTTATGCAAATGATGCAGAGTTTCTTTCATAAGCACAATGCAGCCGCTATTTCGATGGAGCTCAAATAATTTTGCTGAATGCTCAGCCGATTTAACTTATCTGAATCAGCCACTATTCCTTGAATTTTCATGAAAATTGGAAGAAAACGAAAGTGCTTAGATCAATTTGAAATAGGTATCAACTAAAACACGTATTATTGTTGTTGTAATTCCATTCAATTGAAATGGCCACTCAATTATGATTCGATTTCCATGAAATTCGGGAGCATATCAGTCTATATAATTACAAAATTTCAAGAAAAATTTTAAGGGTGCTGTTTCAATTTTATGAGCAAAAATGTAAAGTCTACAAATCATGCTATTATTAATAAAGTTGAGCGAATTTCGATTTATTGGGTATTTGTTGCCCCTGTACATATTCACCTTCGTGATAGTTTTCAGATTTTCGACTCAAGGGTGTCCAATCACGAGGGGGGGATGACAAAGCATTTTGTACATTTTGCCACCCCCTGGACCCCCTGATGCATAAAATGACCTTTTTCTTTCAGATTCTTCTAGTTCTTATCAAGAACTTTCATTTGAGACCCAATTCGACTACCTTTGGAAATTTTTAGGGGCTACTTTGTTATTAGCGGGAACCCTCCTTAAAAAAAATTTAAATTTTTGGTAAGACCGCAGCTTCACCTAATAACCGATGCATTATACGTGATATAAAATATCATATGATCGTAGCTTAGAAGCTCCAAAGTTACGGTCATGGATCGAAGCTCTAATGGGTGTGAATCTTCCAAATCGGCTGGAGAAAATGCCGAAACTTGTCAGATCAAAGACGATCTGTGAGTCAGGTTGGACGAGTTGTAGGTTAAATTTTGTCAATCACTGTTTTTTCTGTGATTATTGCTGGTAATACGGTTATCGGCTGTCACCTCGTGGTGAATATGAAATGAACTTCAAACAGAGAATTTCAGTCTATTATACGGTCGCTAATGTTACCTTATAAGTTGACCCTATGTATACTGGTACAAACTGGGAGCTTGATATGATGTGTATCCTATTTACACATCAAAGCTCCCGGGAAGACAGATATAACTTATAACACTTGGCTGCTACTTTATTTTTGTCAACCAAATTAGTGAAAAGATGCGTTTGTTTAAAGATTTAATTTTATTTCATTGTTTAATTGTATTGAACAATTACGCCTTACGTTGAGTATATTTTTTATCACCTGATGTTCAGGGAAAGATCCTCTGCTGGATTTTTTTTCCGAAGGGTTGCTGCTTTGATTGGTTCGCACTCTAGTCCCTTTGACTGAATCACGAGATGATTTCGGTCATGACGTATAAATACATCAACACAATATTTGAATCCAAATACGGTGAATTAATGTAAATAAGACTACGTGTCGCTGTTTTACCGCGCTTGAATTTGGTTTATGGTTAATACAATATTTCAAGAACTATTTATCTTTACCTAATTCATCCATCAGAGAATGAGTTAACGAGGACTTATGTGACTATGTATGAATTTTGATTGCTGATGGAGCTACCAATTCACGGGATTTACGTCTTCTTTAATTATTATTGTTATTTGATATCACATTTGAGGAAACCAATCAATTAAAACTATAACTGTAGGCTCCGGATGTGATGTCCTAAGGACGCTAATACTCGGGCTGACACCTTGAGTACGCAGTTATATTAACGATTTAATTAATAATCCAACTGTTGGTTCCGGGTGTAATGCCTTGGGACGCTAATATTTAGGCTGATGCCTTGAGTATATTGTCAGATTGATAAATTAATCAATTATTCGTTCAGCTGCAGGCACCGGGTGTAACTACCTTGGGGCACTAATACTCGGGCAGACGCCATGAGTACGCAATTAAAAATATTTTAATTCACTTATTCCGGACCCTTGGGAAAGAATAAGCTCGAGCACATGCCTTGAGCTAGTAAATAGAGAAATACTTCTCAATTTTTCTGCTTGTTTAATTTTCTTTTATAGCATGATTATGCTGACTTAATTGCTTACCAACCAAAATAATGAAGAAAATTTAAATTCATCCATTATCGATCTTCAGTTATTTTTTACCGCCATCTCTCTGTGACTAGTGCAACCACAAAGCTCAAGCTTTCGCTCGATTTGCCTAATTGCGCATGCGTATAACCAATTCGTTACACTGAAGCGGTACGGTCGAAAGCGAAGTCTTGTGTGTATATGTTTTAATTCTTAACAAGAGTATGGATACACACCCACTTCTGCTAATGCATGATACACACCCACTTCTGCTAATGCATGGTTTGATTAGGACTTCACACTTTTCGCATAAATTACCATTCAAAATAAATAGAGACAAATGAGGGAACGCGGACCGAGTCATAATTGCACTACAGCTTCCGCAACACTAAACAGAGCCCACCGTATGTTATTGAATTGGAGGAATGTAATTGTCCGTAAAGGACTGCAGTGATACTCTGCTGCTTTGACGAATAAAGATATTAGTGCTTGCCGGAATAGGCCTTGCCTGAGGATGCGTGAATGCGCTGGCAGGCTAGCATTGTGTTGTGGTGGGGTGAGTTATTTTCCCTAGGACAAGGCCCTTCCACAAAAACATTTCAAATTCACGAATTCAACGATTGAATGACTTGGTTCGACGGTTTCGAGACCGAGGTAACCTACTGAAGGGATGGACTGTTCAAACAAAGCAACAGACTGAGCCTAGTGAATGCGTAAGAGGCTTGAGAGGATCTCGTCTTTACTATTTATAGTTACGACCCCAAATAATAGTGGGGTATCCAGGTGAAAGCGGTGTCCCTTCGCAGCTCCCATCCGGATCAAGATCCATCGTAGACGTGATCGTATATTTTCAATTTAAATAAAAAACTCATACAAATATAATTCGCGTAGGTTTTTCCTTTAAATGAAAAAACTGAAGGTTTCAGATTTATGTTAAAGTTTTATACGATGAAAGCACATAACATAGTAACATAAATGGGAAACAAAATTGGAAGGCCACTCTACCCTGTGAGAGCACCTGCAACGACAAAGAAAAAGCGGCGAGCTCACCCGATGGCCAGCTCATAAGTGGAGGGGCAGCGCATGAGTGGAGGGTTCAGCCAACGTGGTGGGTCCATACCTGGTCAGGGTTTCATGTGAATGAAAAGATCGAACTTTCTTTCTTTATCTCTTCATTTTCCTTTTACAATGAATTAAGTGCAAATTTATAGAGAGTACAAATTAATTCGGTCCGTTCTTTTGTGGTCAAAAATGCATTTATTTCAAAATAAAAAGAATTAAAAGATTAATCAAAGTATTGTCCATCGCTAGTTACTACTTTTTCCCACCTCTCTGGCAATTTTTGAATTCCCTCCCGAAAAAAATGTCTCGTCTTTTGAGGTGATCCAAGTGAGAAGGCAATTTTCGATTTCTGCGAAAGAAGTGAACCGATAACCTGCCAAATCATGCTGCATTCGTCGGAACAACCCGGAGAATACGGTGGGTGCGACGGGTGAGCGTTTCCAAGTTTCTTTTCACGACTTTTGCGACATGAGGCCGAGCGTTGCCATGCAGGAGAATAACTTTGTCATGTCTTTGCTTGTATTTCGGCCGTTTTTCTCATAATACACGGCTCAAACGCATCAATTGCAGCCTATACCGATCGCTCGTTATGGCCTCGCCAGGTTGTAGCAGCTCATAGTACACAACACCCACCAGATACACAACAACACCTTCGAACCATGAATATTCGGCTCTGGTGTTGATGTTGAGATCGATGGCAACGATTGACCGGGCATAGCGTAGTATTTTTTCTTCTTGGGGTTATCATAGAGAACCCATTTTTCGTTCCCAGTAATAACTCGATGCAAAAAACCTTTTCTTTGTTGCCTTTGAATCAACTGCTCGCAAGTGAAAAGTCGCTTTTCAATATCTCTCAGTTTCAGTTCATAAGGAACCCAATTGCTTTGCTTTTGAATCATTCCCATGGATTTCAACCGTGCAAAAACTGCTTATTGTGTCTCTTCTAAACATTCTGCAAGCTGCTCTTGCGCTTGACTCGGATCTTCATCGAGCAATGCCTCCAACTGTTTGTCTTCGAATGTTTTTGGTTGTCCAGAGCAAGGCTTGTCTTCAACGCTGAAATCTCCATTCTTGAAACGCCGAAACCATTCCCTCCATGATTTATCAGTTGAAACATTGTCACCATAAACTTCCACAAGCATTCGATGCGCTTCAGCTGCACTTTTCTTCCAATTAAAACAGAAAACTAAAACCTCCCGCAAATGCTGCCACAAAATTGCTCATAATTACCACAGTGAAAAACAAGGTTTTTTTAAAAAGCTCGAAGCAATATGAACTGAATATTATTGACAGATGTCTAACCTTTCTAAAACTATCGACTTCAGCTTTTACTATTCAATATTCATAACAGCCAGAGCCATCTTTTGAAAATGGACCGAACTAATTTGTAATTCCTAAAGCATATCACATTTCATATTTGCCTGCAGTAAGTAATATCTCTTGCATATTTCCGTCACTAGCTTTATAATCGAAGGCAATTCAAATTATCCGCTTCAACTCATCTCTACACATCTTAACGCATGACTTTCTTTTTATTGAAGACAAAGGGATTTCTTTTTTTTTTTTTTTTAGAAATCACCCAATAGTTCAAACAAAACTCAAATTATCTTTCAATCTAATTATGCGTTGTGTACAAACAACATAGCTATTATATTTCAAATTTTTTCATAAATTCACTTTTCCAACTCTTTTTACTTTGAATCTAGATTTTTTTTTTCATGAATTCTT
Organism: Odontomyia ornata; assembly: GCA_963969285.1. NCBI lineage: Eukaryota > Metazoa > Arthropoda > Insecta > Diptera > Stratiomyidae > Odontomyia > Odontomyia ornata. Next base: position 101,755,615 of record OZ017740.1, on the reverse strand, counting down.
TTGTTGCATTTGACTAATAGCGTGAATTATATAACAATTGAAATTTCAATGTATAAGGCATTGGTTTCATAAACATAAAATAAAGAAAATATTTTAAGGAATTATATGAAAGAAGGAAAACGGTCTGTAAAATTTATATATTAGTCTTGTACGTTTTTATCACTGTCATCTACCATCGTGTCTAAGTTTCCTCAAGATTTTAAAATTTATACTTATACACAGAGCGGTTTATAACTATACACAGAGCGGCAATCAGGTAGAACTCATTTAAATCCACGTCAGGCTGTTCTCACAGACACGATATACAAATTCAAGTAGATTTCAAAATGACACAGCTAGATGTAAGTTGTATTCACTTTGAAAATATCGCTATAATGAAATGATCCACGAACATTTATTTACATAAAACGTATTTAAATTTAGATTTCGTTCATAAGTGATTAAAAGTTTATTGATTTACGGCTAGTGATTCGAATTATATAATGAATGTTAATTTATTACAGGCGCAGTTGACATTTTGATCTATTTTTAAAGGCTTCCGCGTTTTCCATATACGTATCAATATTCAACGTGATCGGCGTAGCAATCCAGCATCTTCCATGCAATCCCACTTACTCTCTGACAATAGACGACCGCCGAGAATCTAATGAGATCCCGCACTATTAACGGAAACATCCAGTTTAATGACTTTTCAACTTTCTTCCACTTTGGTCCGACGTTAATTTTCCATTCGATGTTGTAAACAACCACGCTTACATAAATACATTCACTTTTGCGAAAGGCGGAATGAGATTGCTCTTGAGGATGAACCTGCACTGGATGCATCAAATTGCCATCCCGCTGAATAATCGATTTTAATTGAATTGATTTGTGCTACACTATCAAAAGCTAAATTCTGAATTATTTCGTGCATACTATATCATCATCACATCACACGTAAACAATAATTTAATTTCATATTTGAATGAAATCACAATCTCAAAATACTTTTCTCTTAAATACTAGGTACAATGTGCGAGGCAAACATTTGAGTGACTTTCAAATGCCATAAGTGCATTTTCTTCAATGAATTTTCCCAACAGGATTCTGAATATAAGATCTATACACTTTCACATCGGACCTTTTACTTTGGATTAAAAGCACAAATATTGCGTTTGTTATCATGAACAGAACAAATACGAGGGTCATTCAACAAGTACTTAGCCTCACCGCCCAATGGCGCTGCTATTACAAAAGAGTTTTACCATCGTACAGTCAGGGCCGGATCAAGCTCATCTGGCGCCCTGTGCAAAACTCGTATGTTGCGCCTTTCCTCGGATTTTAAAAGTAGTTTGCTTGCTAACCAAGTCGTAGCCTTAGCGCGGTTTTTAATATTGAGAAAATTGCGAAAAATCTATTGAAATATCAAATTCATCTAAAAAAGTTCTCATCTGAAGCAAAATCTATTGAATATAAAATTAAATTGAAACTTACTTGGTAGGCAGAATTGTTTGCCGGTCAGAAGGGTTTTATTCAAAACATGTCTATTTTTGTGGTAACATCAATTAAGGACTCAGGTGAAAAAATAATATTTGACTACCTTTGAAAATGTTTTTAAGGCCTGAATTTTCAAGAGACTACTTTTGACCTTTCTATAAGGTTTGATGATCGAAACACCTATAGGACCAGAGAAAACTTGCTGCAACGGACGGACGGACAAATAGACATGGCATAAAACTAGTAGATCTTTATAGAATTACAAAGCCCTGAAATATGAAAACTCACTCACCATGGACTAAACAAACTGTACTTTCCGGGCCTTTAATTTTGCGAAGTCCTCTATAAGATCATCATACTCCAATTCTTCTACGAGCTCTTTCTCAATTGCTAAAATAGATAATCCTACCAACCGTTCTTGAGTCATAGTTGTCCTCAAGTAATTCTTTATAAATTTTAGTTTTGAGAAACTGCGTTCTCCTGATGCCACCGTTATTGGTAAAGTGTTTAAAATTTTGATGGCAATCACTGAATTGGGAAATACTTGATCCAAATTGGTCTTAAATATATAATTCAAAACGTCTAAACTCGAAAGATTAGGTTTAATGAGTGGCGACAGTGTTGATAGCTCCTGATATAACTCTTCACCGTTTAAATCCTTAGATCCATCATGACCTGGAGCCGACTCTAGATTAAAGCACAAAATTTTTAATTTGTCGTACAAAAAAGAAAATATTGAATTGTGATTGTTCAATTGTTCAAATCTTTCGTTGATAGAGCTGATTGCCTGGTCTGATATTTTGAAATAGAAATTTACTTTAAAACTAATTTTAGGTTCAAGTATAGTATCTGCGCTTTCGTCTTGGTAGATTCTTTTTCGGCGGCGTGAACGCAGAGACGATAAACTAGGGAATTGAGTTTGTATATCCAAGTCAACAGCAATCTTCTCAGCTTTATTTAAATATTCGTTAAAAATTTCATCTGTACGCATATCTACTAGCAAGTTGCAAGTTTGTTGAAGCATATCTATGCTTGCAGGCAAATTCACTCGTTGGCTTTGTAAATACTTACTCGCAATGTTTATCTTTTGCAAAATATCAAACCACACTAACAAACTGCAAATAAATTGATAGTTGAATATTTTATTTCCCAGTGATTCAGCTGTGACCTTCACCTCTGAATTCCCATCTTCAGCGATCTCAATAAGTGCTTCATATATCTCCCCTACATTATTCACAAGAGGCTTCAAAGCATCTATTCTACTCTCCCACCTTGTGTCGGAGAGTGGTTTGAGCGTTAAGTTAGGAACATATTTTTTATATATACTCCATCTGTTTGTAAAACTCGACAGAAATACATATAAATTTTGCACAACGTCAAAAAATTTAACTGCATCTAATGAGCAACGAGCAGAATCATTTACAACTAAATTTAATGAATGAGAGCAACATGGAACAAAAAATGCTCTTGGCTCAATAGATTTTATTCTATTCTGCATACCACACTGTTTGCCTTTCATGTTGGACCCATTATCATATCCCTGGCCTCTACAATTGCTCAATAATATATTTGAACTATTTAGTTCTTCCAAGATAAGCTCTGTGAGTCCTTCACCAGATTTATTGTAACATTCCATAAAACCAATGAAATGTTCCCTGATTTCAAATGTGTTGTCATGTTGATGCACAAATCTGACAATTAAGGTAACTTGTTCAATATGACTTTTATCAGGAGTTGAGTCGACGATAATAGAAAAATGTCTTGCGGCTTTTATCATCGATATTATTTTATTCCTAACCACTTTAGATATTAAATCGATTAGTTCGTTTTGAATAGTTTTACTCAAGTATTTATTTTGTGACTCTTGATCATTAATTCGTCTCAAATGCTCTCCTAAAACAGAATCAAATTTCGCAATTGCCTCAACAAGCTTCGAAAAATTCCCATTATTTAGTTAATTTAACTTTTCGGAGGAACCCCGAAATGCTAAGGACTGAGTACCAAGAAATTGAACTATTACCAACAATCTACGAAGAACATTATTCCAATGTGCAATTTCAGCTTTTCTTGTATGTTCAAAATTATGACTAATAGTATGTTGTTTTTTTAATCCAGCTTCTAATGTTTTCCATGTCCTGAAATTTTCCATGTGAATAGGGTTGTTCTCATGGCTCTTTAGAAGTTGATTTATGTGGCTCCAATCCGAAGTTCCACTGCCTGACAACGCTTGGGCTGCCTTGTTTTTAGAGAATAAAAAGCAACAAAAACAATAAACAGCATCTTTAGATTTAGAATAAACTAACCATGGTTGTAAGATTTTATCTCAATTGGCTAAAATTCTTTTATGTAAAGAAGGACTAAATTTTCTATTATTGCTTTTAGGAAAATTAAAGTCAATAATTTGTGTTGGCCCGCAAAGAATTATCCTATCAACTAATTCATTATTAAGTGGCTGCCAGCTGTTGGGATCACTTAAATCTAAAATGCCGTCCGAGATGTTTGTTTCCTCTTGTTGAGCTCCAACTGTCGCCACTACTGGCTCACAAACACTTTCAGAAGCACTTTCGATATTATGGAAATTTACTGAAGTCGCGTCACTTGTTCCCGGCTGAATTAACAGTTTTTGCAACAGTCCTGACTGTTTTTTATTTTCATTTTCTAGAATTTTGCGCCACTTCCGATACTCGGCACCGGATGGTTTTAGTTTCTTCATGATATCTATATTTTTTATTTATTAATAAGCACTTCACGAACTTTTGAAAAAAACATCTGCTCCATCCAAACATTAGTTCCAAAAGAAATTTTTGCATTTCCAGTAGGAAATAAATGGAAAGCAATAAAAAGAAATAATTTTCCTTTAATCATTCTCCTTCTCTTCTTTCGGCGGCTCCATCCATATCCACATCGTCGATATTCGTCCCTACGTGCATTTTCTAAGCCTGCACATCGGTCGCCCAAATCATGTATTTGGGCATAACCACCGAATAGAAAAATTTTCATTAATTCTTCTTTCGTTTGTCTTTCAGTTCACATTAAACCAGAAATTAGTTTCTCCAATGGATCCGCTTATCTGGTTCGAAGCGCACGATAGCTCATGATACCTTGGATATCTGACACAAAACCAAAGGGCGCACGATGAGCAAGTTTTTAGCTTGCACAGTCTACGCATTGTATAGCCATCACGTATAACATAAAAGGCGAACAGATAAGTGTTCTAATATGTCTGAAGTTTGTGGGCGCCCAATGTGCAAACATTCAACATGCACATAAGAGAGTAGTAGAATGCTCGTGATGACTTCGACACCCAACGCAACAATTAAGGGCGAACGATGCGCAGTTTTGAAATTTGCACGTTCTATGCGTTTAAAAAGCAGCATAGAAGACGAGTAGATCACCGCCATAGAATGAATGGTAGAGATGGGCGCCCGACGTGCAAAGCTGAAACGTGCACATAGGCGAACATCGTTGTTCGCTTAGAAGCAGAGCAGGGAATCTCCAATGGATCTTGATTGAAGGTATGCACTGCTGGTTCTAAGCGAATATACATATGAACGATATTAGTTTCTTAGTCAGAGCTAGCTACTGGAAAAAATTTTTATATGTAGGAGCATAACGTGTAAATTGCACATTATGCTTAATATTTATTGATAATTTTTTTTTGAAAATTGTTTCTAGGTTGGGGTCGTAGCTGGCGCCCTGATTGATTGGCGCCCTGTGCAAATGCACGTTGTGCACATATGGTGGATCCGGCCCTGCGTACAGAACATTCAACAAAACTAATGAAGGGGATTGACTGAAACTTTGACAGTAGTCTACTAAAAGAATGTACTGCACGATGGTAAAACTCTTTTGTAATAGCAGCGTCAATGGGCAGTAGGCTAAGTACTTGTTGAATGACCCACGTAATTTAATCACTAACATTGCGCGTCTGCGTGAAAGTAATACGAGTAAATTTTGCAGATCGCGGTAGAAAGAATAGTACGAACACATGAGCACGAGCATCTTTTGCATACTCTTATTATGATGTCTGTTATAACTGCGTCCGTAACAACGATTGCATCTAACCCAATTCGATCCGTGAAGACATCTTTCATTTTTAAGGTTGGTGTAAAATAATTTTACAAAACCCTACTAGTTTCGCGACCAGTCTGTCCGTCTGTCCGTCCATCCGTGTGTCACAGCAGTTTTTCTCGGAAACTACTTAAGCTAGAAACATCAAATTTTGTGCGTAGGTGTAAAGTGGTGATCTCTTCAAAGTTCAATTACAAAATATTTTATAAGATATTTGAGGAGGGTCTCCCCATATAGGAGAGTGACCCCTCGAAAAAAAATTTTCATTGAAGGTAGCCGATATGGGTATCAAATAAAAGGTCATGATGAAAACTTTTCAAAACAGGTTTTAATTTGGCAAAATTTGCTTTGAGGGGCGCACAGGGAGGGGAAATACACGAAAAATTTGTGTACCCCCCCCCCCCCTCCCGATTGGACACCTGTGATCCGAAAAATCCGAAAAATATCAGGAATGTAGGCCTTGGTGTGAACAACAACAACAAATACGTTAGAAGTCGCAATTCACTCAATTTTGTTGGTAATAGTATGATTTATTGATTCTATGTTTTCTTGAATAAAATCTTAACGGTACCTTTAAATTCAATGAAATTCAGTGCGTAGATGTCCATTTATAGAATTGATCTATCCTGACAGTTTCATAAAGATTGAATCATATTTAGCGAAGTTATAGCGGTTTGAATTTTCCTGTATTACTATGGAACAATATGCACTGCATTTATTACTATGGCAACATATGGCTATGGAACAACATGCGCTTTTTACCGACTCAGACACTACAGTTTTGCTAGGATTTGCATGAAAATTTCAGAAATGATAGGTGTCATGTATATCTTTGAGAATCGGTTCAGCTAGTGGTATCAGTAATCGGGAACAAAATAGTGGGTGTTTTAAATGCAAAGATTGAATAATTTTGAGTTATTTTTCCCCAATTTCAACGTTTAAGGTGCATGCTTTGAACACTTGATTCAATTTAATGAATGACTGAAGATGAGTACCTGCAATTAATGCTCATAAGTGAAACAAGTCAAGGAGGTGGGAGAGAGCTCCTAGCAAAAGGGTTTTGTAACCATTCTAGGATTCGAAAAAATTGGCCATAAATCGATGATTTCAGTACAGGAGAGTGGCCCCTGAAAAAAAATTCATCAAACGTAGCCGATATGAGTATGAAATTAAAGTTTTCATGGGAGCTTTTCAAAACAGTTATTAAACTGTCAGTTTTTGCTTAAGTGGGGGCACAGGGGGAAATACGTGGAAAATGTGTTTCATCCGTCGCGGATGAACATCTGCAATAATTATCAAGGGAGATATTTATGAGTATAACAATACCAAAAACCTCAGAAGTCGAAATTCGTTCAACTTAGTTAAAAATAGTATGATCTTCGTATTTCATATTTTTTTCAATAAAATCGTCTTTGACATGTTTCTTGATTTGATTCGATCTGATGACTGCATTTTGTAAATTGAATACAAAACCCTTCTGACATGAGCGTAGGTCTGTTTACCCAACTTGTTTTATCAGCAGCCGCGCAACAGTTTTTCACATGCGCTAAATAAAACTCTCTCCACTCGCTAGATACTACCCATGAACGGGTTGAGGAATCAATCAGTCTCGCTTGATAAGCGTCTCACTTATCTTGACAAGCCTCTTCATGGTGGTAACGGAGGTTTTCTCGTCGACACAATCTAGTAATTATTTCCCTAATTGTGTCGCAAAGGGGTTGCCATTATCAATTTTTTTGCAGGTTTATTTAATTTTTTTCATTCATTTCTTTGGAAAAACTTTTTCCTGATAATGGTAACGATGGTATTGGCGGGGTTTTGTACGGATTAGAAAATAAAAATGTTAATAAGTTGTGTATCAAATTGTTCCGCACTTATTGTATTGTTATTTTCAATAAAATTGTATTTTCTTTGCAAAGGCCTTTCGAGCAGTTTGCATAGGTGGGCTGCTAGATTACTACAGCATGTCTCTCGAAGAGTTGTTTTTTCTCTAGAAATGGAGTTGTAGATTACAGGATATAATTTTCATAGATTTCATAGATGATTAACACAGCAGCCTCTCAAACGGATCTCTGGTATTGTATCTATTATCTAGCATATATACTTACCTTAAATGCATTTATTTCCTTTTTTCTCTTAAGTGAACCTAAACTCACCAAAAGTTATATTTTATTTCATTGACTAAAACACATTTCGTTTAAATTTTTTCATATTTTATAATTTTATTCATTCATTCTTTTTCACTTATTCCATTCTTAACTTAATTGCTTTTATTTTTCAATTTCTACAATTTATTTTTTTTTTAATTATATATCACTTTTACAAAAAGTGAATTGAATAAAACTTAATGAAACTACTTAAGCGAAAAGAATCTAAAATGGAAGTATTTTCTAAATATCTTTTGTACAAGGTATACAATAATTAAACTGTTGCCTACCCTACCTAGTCTTAAAGCTATGAAATCTCATACAATTGTTCATTTGTTTTCATTCCCTGTTGGAACGCTAGAATTATTAAGAAATCAATTCACATTTTTTCTTAGCACACAAAATATCTAAGGCACTATTGTGTATTTATGTTTAACTGTACAAGTCTTTCTTATGAATTACATATGCACTAGGGAAGTTAACGAGGAATTTTTGGAAGGGTATAAATGAATAGTAGTTTTTGTTATAACTTGATGAATTGAGTTTTCAGAATTGTGACTATGTATCTTATCTTACGGAAGATTTAAACAATTTAGAATAAATAATTGAACGTTTTTAATGCCAGCAATATTTATTGTGGAAAATTGAAATTATTATTATTGCAAACGAAATTATGTACACGCAAAATGAGGAGAATTCTAAAATGAAATAATTTCACGGGGACACCAATATCTTGAAATTTATTATTTTAAGGATTTATTATGTTCATTTTAAATATTAATGGATAATGCGACGATTATTAAGAATGTACATTATTATGGTATTTAAATTAATATTATGGCGTTGTTGTAGATATTTTTTGTGGGTTTTTATTTTACAATGCTGTAATATATTTTGTAGGTTTGAACATTATTTTAAATGACAAATTTGTAAGGAAGGTAAACTACTTTGAAAATTGTTTTCTAGCTATCATTTTTTGATTTAACTTTAATATTTTAAATGTATTTATAAACAGCAGTCTTATGATATTTTATTTTCTATATTTAGTTTTTTTCGTTTCGATTATTTTTCTTTTTTACATTTACGACGTATATTATGCTTAGAAGAAATTTTAATCCGGAACAGAGAATATCTGCATGAGACGTAATTAATTTAAAGATGTGAATATCTTTTACTTTATTTACAGTTTTACGAAACGGAATGGTACATATTGCAGCGATAGCACACCAAACTGAAGGATAATCTCAAGCATTTCTCGCTTAGAACTGACGCGAAACACGACGAACGTTGGAATGAAATTTGAAAAATTGGAAACGATTTCCTTTAATTCTGTGACTAGTTCTGTATTATTTGTTCATTGAGTTTGGCTATTAGAAATCGCTGCAATATATACGAAAATTTCCATTAAAAGCGTATTCTTGTTGCACTCTGAATGTGACTCTCTAAGGATATTACCATTAGAATAAATAGTCGCAAGGGCCGAGCTTGGTCGATGATCGATTGCAAGCGATAAATAGGTTAAAATGGCGTTGAAAGAAGAATGGAATGAGAAGTAGATTGGAGAGAGGTTCATTTACTGAATTTCCTGACTGCATCAATGATAACTATCATGGAAAGCTCGACCCTATTAAATACTAGACACGAAGAAACTATGCATACAAAACTGGGCAAATTTACAAACATTTATATTTAATTGTAGCATTTATATCACCACAGCCGCATATTGGGGGAGACTTAAACATTAAATCACCTGAATGACCTTCGTTGTGCTTGCGAGCGACCGGTTGACCTTCACATTCGCACACGCATGTCTGAGTCGAGAGTCTTGCGTTGCGCCGGCTGCGGTTGGTGTCTTGGCAACGAGACCATGTGATGACTTGTAGGCACCCCGGTGGTAACAACGTGCGGCGATATTGAGGGTGATCGCGTTGCTAGCGGTGAAAGTGATGGTGAAAAGCTTGGTGACATGGCTGATGATGTACTGAAACCACCAGGAGCATCGTGACTAATTGGCGATCGGGGTAGAAGGTATTGGTTGGCAGCAGCGGAATGATGACTTGTGCTACCACGATTTGATAATACTGGAACGTTTATTGACCTAGGAGCTACGTTGGTGAGTAGAGGTGGTGGGATATGTTTTGCCGAGTGCTGCAGCGACTGTTTACTTTTCGCACTTGACGCTGCACTAGTACCACTGTGTACGGACAAGGTATCGTCTTTAAGTCTTGCAATCTCTGAGAAAACGTGGGCCAGTGGTTGATACTGGGGGCCCCAGTCAAGGAGGTAGTCCCAATTATAGCTCCCTGTCAGTTCTTCTTCACTGTGGACTATCGAGCTTAAGGAGCCATTCATTGCTGGACCTGGATTTCCGTTCCCAACAACAGGAACATCTCCAAATCCCATCACGTGGTCTACTGCAGCACCTATACTACCAGCTGTTGTAGCAGCTTCATCTGCACTACTGGCACGATCACTTCCTCCTGTCACGTCATTCAATTTGGCATAAATTAAATTTGTAATGTCCGCCTCTCCCGGCTCTTCATCAAACATATGCAGTGAGTCAATTGGCAGTGGATGGTGCAGCAGAGCATCTTTATTGCTTCCGCTTATACTCTCGGAGCAATGTCTTGAAGACGTTGATGCACCGCCAACTGTGTTTGTATTATCTACAATTCCTAACCTTGCTAAATATTCTTGAGTATTTTGCACTGAAATATCTGAAAGTCGACCATCATCTCCGCGATGATGATCGCGATGCAATGGACCTTCATTTATCATACGAATTTCTTCGTCTTCACCATCCTCTCCATCTTCAGCTGAGCCTCGCCCGCTAGAGCCGGATTGCTCTGACCCTGAAAGTTCTGACGTAGTTGCTGCGCCTGAATTTGAACTGGCTGCATGTTGACCATAAGGTGGGATTTCATCGTATTTAGGAGGAGCAAATTGACCACTTGATGTATTTCCACTAGGGTTTCCTCGGATTGGGATTGTGTCAAACGCGCTTGGATCTACATAGCTATTCGAGTTCCCAACAGTTTCAGTGCTCAAGCTTGGTTTAGAAACTTGTTTATTTCTTCGGTTTCGAATATGCAGGAATAAGAATACCGCAGCAAATGTGAAAATGACCAGAAGGAGGGAAATGAGTAGTCCCAATGCCCAATCAGCGATTCCTCCGCTGTTTCCAGAGCCACCGCTTCCACCGCTGCTGGCCAAGTTTGTTCCAGGATCAGCTAGCGGATCTAAAGATATTTCAACAACACTCATGTTCGTCAATGATCCTTGCCGCCCAGAGCTTGCTGTTACGACAAAGCTGATTTCTTGGCCAGAGCTCAATGCATTAACGCCACTATCAATTTTCTTCTTGATCATAATTGCACCTGTTGTCCTGTTGATTTTGAAATAATTGTGCTGCGTATTCAATTGGTAGACAACCCGACCATCTGGACCCTTGTCACGGTCTGTCGCTGTTACTTGTCCAACAATATATCCGATAGGCAATGATTCTGACGACCCAGTTGCCAAAATAAACCGGTACGTCCTTTCTGTGAACTGAGGACTGAATTCATCGCGTGAGTCAATCATAATACGTACACGAACTTTTGCAAACTTTCCACCAATATCAAAAGCTTTAATGATAAAACTGTACTGGCTTCGTTGTTCGTAGTCAAATACTGCATTCGTTGTAACCACACCTGAGCCTGAATCGATTTTGAAAAGTTTCCAAGCATCATTTGATTCGGTATAGCCATTAGAAGCCTCAATCGTGTAATTCAAAATACCATACTGTCCTCGGTCCATATCTGTGGCTCTTGCCGTAAACACGCTTGTTCCTATTGGTTCATTTTCTCCAACAAATTCAAGATATTCAGCTACTGGAAACTTTGGATCATTATCATTTTCATCAGTGAGTGTTATACGGAATGGAGTAAGGCTACATCTTGGAATCAATCCACTATCACATGCCCGTATAATCAAGTCATATTGTGGAACTGGATCAACATCATAGTCTAACGGGCTTTTGACAAAAAGAACACCCGATACTAGATCAATACTGAAAAGGCCAGCATCATTGCCCGATGTTATATCGTAAACTACTTCCGAGTTGGGTGTGTTCTCCAAATCTTTATCGATTGCAACAATTTTCGTAATAGATGATCGAAGTGAAGAGGACTCACTGATCTCTGCTTCATAACGTCCAGATTGAAAGATTGGCGCGTTATCGTTGGCATCTTCGACCGTGACAAATATATTGATGGCAGTAGAATTATTGTCACTTCTTACTGGTGATCCTTGTTCACTCATTACAAGTCTTAATTTATAAAGATCTGTCTTCTCACGGTCAAGATTTTTCACAAGGATTATAGATGTCGATTGATAGACTTCAAATGAATCATCATCATTTCCAGAGACGATACTAAACGCCAAATTTTGCGTAAGATCCGTATCCAAAACATCTCTAGACAATTTCAAAACCACAGTTCCAAGTTCGGCTTCCTCGTTTATAGAAGCACGGAATTGACTTTGTAGGAATTGAGCTTTACCTTGACCATACGAGCTAGTTTGGATTCGTACAACAGTTTTGGTATTCAACGAAGGATTTCCTGAGTCCATAGCCATGATTCTTAAGTAGATCTGCTCTTTGAATGGCTTGGAGATTCTGCTAGCATTAACGTAGATTGCTCCTGATTGCTCATTTATGATAAAACCAGGAACAGTAGGAGATATTTGATACTTAATCCTGGAATTGTTCTCACTATCGGCATCTGTTGCATTGATTGTCAGAAGGTCAACATCAGCGCTAGCAGATTGATCAGGTAGGGATACATGGTAGGCAATTTGCTGGAAGACTGGAGGATTGTCATTGACATCAGTTACGCGAATAGTAAGAGAGGTTCTAGCTTCATGAGCCATATCTGATGCGATAACTTGGAACTGATATTCTTGTTGAATCTCATAGTCTAGACGTTTTTTCAAGATCACCTTTCCACTGTATCGGTCTATTGAGAAAAGGCTTTCTGCGCCATAGTTATCATTGTCCAAGGATTTTGCAAAACGGTAAATCAAAGCTGGGCTAGTATCAACATCGTTGGCTGAAACTGTAGTTACAACAACCCCCAAATCGGCTCCTGCAAGAAAAAGAGAAAAATTTGCGATTTTGAGAGGATGGAAAACGCTTTGGTGGAAAGAAAATCGTTTGAATGATAAAGGATGAGCAAGAAAAAGTAACCAGCTCCAACTTTACATTTAAGGACTATTTGGATAGAAAGCTATAAAATTTATGGAAAATATACAAAAAAATTAAAATTGTTATAACAAAAAATTATTATTAGATATTAAAAAAAATTAAACTTACCTTCACTAACGCTAACAACGCTAGCTGGCGGGAATGTCGGTTGATTATCATTTACATCAATAATATGCACGCGAATTGTCGCGGTCCCTGTCATTTGTGGTACACCCTCATCAGTCGCGATCACCTTCAAACGATACATATCACGAATTTCACGATCCAGAACAATATTCGTTTTAACAATTCCACTAAACGCCGGCTCAATAACAAACGCATTATCATGATTTCCATCAACAATATGATATAAAATCCGCGAATTAGCTCCGCGATCAGCGTCATATGCAGCTACTTGCATTACGAATGCGCCCTTATTATTGCCCTCCCACACAGTGGCCGCATACTGTTGTTGAGTGAATCGTGGTCCATTATCGTTTTCATCTAGTAACTGTATCTGCAATTCAGTATAGCCATAGAGTAGTGGCGATCCATCCGTACGAGCCTCGATAATTAATTTAATTTCGCTGGATGATCGATATTCGGCGGAAGGGCTACTACTACTACCAATCATACCGTGACCTACTATCGTCCGGTTATCGCGATTATACCGCATTTGCACTACCTCGTAGGTCCATAGATACCGTTCATAGTCAAGGAATTTCGAGTCGCGTACCTTGATCTCGCCCGTCGTGGCATCTATCGAGAATGCTCCATCCTCATTTCCTGATCCAATAGAATAAATGATCTTCTGACGACGTCCGTCACTTCGTACGGCATTCATTTGTATCACAGATCGGCCGTTTGGCGTGTTCTCCATTAGTGAAACGCGGTAGGTTTGATTTGGGAACCGCAGGACTGGTGAGTCGGGGGAGCTATCTCCTACGCGGATCTCGATCAAGCCAATTGCACTTTGGGGTGGATTGCCCTTATCGCGTGCGGTAACTTCTAAACGTAGAAGTTGACCACTTTCACTTGCTAGGCTTCGAGTTGCGGATACTGCACCCGTGTTGGGGTTTACACGGAATTTTCCTGATGTGCGATCATTTGTCAGCTCGTAGACGATCTCACCATTGGTTCCTTGGTCAACGTCTAAAGCGGAAACTTGAAGGATCGTTTGGCCAGGCTGAACGAGAGCGGGTACTTGAGCGGTAAATGGATAACGTTTAAATACTGGTTTGTTGTCGTTGACATCCTCGACGATAATTTGTACAGGAACTTGAGTAGATCGAGCGTTACTTCGACCACCGTCTGTTGCTACGACCATGAAGTTGTATACGTGTTGGAGTTCACGATCTAGGGTTCTGTAAAGATAGAAAGAAATAGTCTTTTTATTAGAAGCTTTAAAATGATTTTTTGGACAAACGTTTTTGTGTAAGTAATTTGAAATTATTTAAAGGACGTCCATTGGATCTTGGAGCTTCAAACAACATATTTTACCTTGTCTTTTTTCTACTGAAAAGATCGAATGACAATAAAGAGCCTCAATGAAAAACTACCCACTCTGGGTTAAATCGGCAATGCAAGCGTTTGCCTTTCGTTAATCACTAACCTTCACTGCTAGTGTATGGTTTTAGACATATTAACAGGCGCAGATAACTAGAAGGAAATTAAATTGGCATGGATCTTTCGAAATAGATGTGAAGAGATGAAAGATGCAGCTGGATTAACCGAGCAAATGGAAAAATATACTTTATTGCAATGCTGTAAACTTCGGTGAAGAGGGAAAAGATCGATTGTCTATTAAAGGCTCCAATAACTGCAGGGTAAGCCTTACTCATTTGAAGCCAGGGTTAAACAAAGCTAAGAAAAAAACTGGAATAGCTTAGAAACCCACACTGCTATAAAGTTTAACGTTCTAAATCAGCGACCAATTTAGCAGTAACCGAATGGTATACATGGAATGTGGCAGCTTGTTACGGCCAGTTTAGAAACAGTTTAGACCAGCCGATCCAAACGCTACCAGTGATGCATCATCAGGGGAAATTTGGTACGAATAGTACGTCCTCAAGTCAAATCAACTTGGGGAGTTTGACAATATTTTGTACATACCATTTGCAAATTTAAATAAGAAATGAAAATCAGAATAGTAATTAGACAATGAAAAGGAAAACTAATGTAAAGTAGATCTTCGGTAAATCTAAGAAGGCTAAGATAATTGAACTTAAGGTAGCTACGCTCGACGAAGGGCACCTTCAATACCACCCCGCATGTGCAAGTGCTGCTACGCAACGACACTTGATTCTAACGAAGCCTTCCTAAGCCGTCCATTCCAGAAAACCAGTTCTTTACTTTCGAAATGCAGAACTTAGATGAGGAATGGATATCGGTGCAGCAACTGACTCTGAAACGTAAAACTGCGGTCAGCTCATAAATTACAGCGTTTCTGCCGTGCTTTTGAAAGACAGAAAATTGGATTGGTGAGAAAGCAAATGCCTTTTAAACAACGAGACACCATGGTCGTCGAATCATACCAGTATACCGGATGACCAATGAAGAAGCGAAAAGATTTCGCAAATCGCTTTACATAAGTGATTGAATCGACGAAGACGCACACGTTAAGCTTTGGAGAATGCTACCAGCGGGGTAAAACTGGAGAGAGAGCCGAAAGAAAAGCTTTAAAGAAAAGCTTTCCCTCACTTACCAATTCGCCGGAAAAGCTTCACCATCCGAGCAGGTGAGACCGAGTGGGGAGGAAAGAGCTTTCCTAAATTGAGAGGAACACGTTTCGGTTACTCAGCATTTTAAGAGTGAATCGAGGCCGAAAGCTTGCTGGAGAACCATTTAAAACCAGCCGAACGAGCCAGTAGCAGTCAGCAGTGGTACGATACTACAACCGTGTCCGAGTGAGCAGTGAAAGCGAATTCAGTTTCCAACAAGTAATCAGATCGAGTCATCAGGGCAGTAGTGCGTGTTACAGTTGTTGTAAAGCTGCTGTAGTGGTTCCAGTCCTGAAATTAGTTAGATGGTGAGGTGCTGGCTCAAGCCGCGAACCTCCTTCGGCTTGATTGCGTATTACGCTGTGTAACCACCATCAGCTAATCCTTTCCTACTTTTTCCAGACATCTTCGCAAGGGAAAGTTGCGGCCAGCCGCACGAGGGATTCGTGCCCAGCAAGCCCCTTTGAGTGGAGCAGGAGCCAGGCCTGCGACAGCGCCCCAACGAGGCCCCCGCTCGCCAGCGTGTGCATCCCAGTTTACCGAGTGGTAGCCAGAGCGATATCAACGCGGAGCCCAGGTGCACGTCCCCATAGGACACCCCCGAGGAGCCTAGAAGAAGCACTCCGGGAAAACCCCAAGGCAGGTTCTCGACCCATCTCCCGTGAGGAGTACCTTGCCAGGTTGAAGGCACCGCTTGACACCTCAGTCCACGAGAATAAGACCGAGCGACGTCGGGAGCAGTTGAGGCAGCAGCTCTACGAGTATAGGCGGCTAGCGCGCACATCGGTCACCGAAGCAGAGAGGACCAACTTCCAATGGAAGGTTTCGGAGCTGCGGCGTCAAATCAAGACCGAAATCAAGGATCGCTTACGTGCGGCCAAACGAACTAGAACAACTGTAATTAAAAAGGCTAAAATAAACAACAATCAACTTATAACCAGGTGTTTCTTTTGGACGATTCCAAGGGTTTGAGCTAGAAAGGTAAGCTACAGGTGGCGTGGTTGGAAAGTGTTTGCAAGATAAAATCAGGATTCCCTGGAAGAGGCCGGGTGGATCCTGAGGGTTTCACTACACAATTAACACGGATAACAAAGTTCGACAGAAGGCTAAGGATGTATACAACAATTTGCTACGTGATTTTAAAGTGACCCATTGACTTACAGTGATTTACAATGCCCAGGTGATAGAAGAAGCGCGCCTTATGGCTGCTTTTGTCCTCAAGAAGTAGTGAGTTCAACATAAACATACACCAAATTTTCGTCGATTTTAAGCAAGCACGCGACAGTATTGATCGTAACGTGCTGTACCAAGTAATGCTTTGCTTTGGTATCCCAGCCAAATTAGTCCGTCTCCCAAGTTTGCATCAATAACCAACTCACCGATGCTTTTAACACAATTATCGGCCTAAAGCAGGCAGATCGGCAGGCTATTTGCTATTCAATTTGGCTCTGAAATATGCTATAAGAAAACTACCTGTTGATGCAAAAGGTACGTTTTCATACAAGTTGAGCTATGTGATAGCCTATGCGGACAGCATCAATATTTTGTCAGGGTCATTAACAATATGTAAAAAACTTTTCCTGAAACTCGACTGTGACGGAAAACTAGTAGCACATGCGAAACTGTAGAAAAAATACTTCAAATATCCAAAAGATCACATTTGGCGAAAACAGTATCGAAAATGTTGGCAAATTTGTATATTTAAGTGCCAAAGTAACGAGAACCGGTAATGAAAGGGACGAAATACGCCAAAGAATACAGCTTGCAAATAATATTTTTTATCAGTTTTGATGACCTTGAAGACCAGCTATTAGCACAGCAAAATAAAGCTCTAAGTATACAAATCTGTGATAAGGTCTGTACTATGCTATGGGCACCAAACATGGATTCGCATCCAAGCATTTGCAAATATATTGAACGCCTTCGTAAGGTGGGTCCTGGGGCGAAAAATTGGAGCAAAGCTAGAGGGTGACCAATGGCAAATTTGATATAACCATGAGCTGTATGAAATTTTTGACGAGCTGAAGTTCTCAACGATTGTAACAATGCGGAGGCTGTAATGGCCATGTGAATCGTATGGACGAACGACGGATACCCAAAAAGGTATTCGTTGGGAGAACTGAAGGGCGGAGACCAGTAGACAAATCGAGGAAACGCTGGCCTGACTCGGTCGACGAAGAGAGTTCACCGCTGCTCAGATTTCGAAATCGGAGTACGCGGTCAATGTACTGAGGCAGTTGGAGGCGCTTAGTATAGGAAGCGAAGGGCCGAAAGAAGTGGTAGTGCTACGAGGAGAAAAGAACTCAAGAGGCGAAAAATCTACTACTGCAACGAGTCCTACAGGGTTTTCAACAAGATATCACAACAAATTTACGCTATAAAATTTGTGAAGTAGAAGCCGAAGTTGCTTGAAATTAGATCGATGAAGATAGAAACAATCAGTGGCCATAGTTCTTGCAATTTCTCTTCCTATGCGCAAACTCTCCCACTGTAAAATTACAAGAGTCTCTGCATTCAGAATCTTTGCCTTGGTGCCGGGCATCCATGGCAATGGAACAATTGTTGGAGAAAAGTTTAATCTTACAAAGTGCTGATTTGATGTTCAATTTCAAGCTAGATGAGCTGTTGGTGCATTAGTTTCCCTACACAAGAAAGATCAAAGAGCATCGAAGCATTGCCATGGTTTCTTTCCATGCATGGTTATGATCATATCAGAAAGCATTGAAGTGCAGTGCAGTTCTCCGAAATTTTCGCTATCAGAAATTGAAGTAATTTTGAAATGTGTAGTGAAGTGTTTGTTAGCACTGAAATTGATGAGCAATGCTGACACTTGGTTTTGGAAATTATGATTTATTCTTTAGAAAATGCTACTACAATGGTACCAAAGCCCTCGTATTGAATTTGCTTCTAAAGACATATGCAGAAGGTGGCTTGCTGGACGATGATCCATAAACAGCATATTTGATTTCAGCTTTGGCACGTATGCGCAAGATTTTGAGCAAATAATTCGAGCAATATTTGCCACCTGTCATGGGTCCTCTACTGCAGACCGCTGGAATTCATCCTGAAGTCACCCTGTTGGATAATGATGAAGTGGAAGATATTGAAGGGGATGTTGATTGGTCATGTATTAATTTGGACAAGCAACAAAACTTTGCTATTCAAATAGCAGGTATAGGGGGAAATTGAAAGACGCTTTTGCTGATCATGCTGAAGCTCATCTTTCGCATAATCAGCAAAATCCAGAGCGATTTCCAATGAGATATATTACATTCATTGGCTAAATGTATAAAGTTGGTTGGCGCAAGTTGTGTATCTGACGAATCATAGATTATTGAGAATTATATGAATGATCATTTTGGAAAGACAACCAAACGTGAACTATCACGCAATTAGGAAGATTACGACGATGGTTTTGAGGGGATTCTGGCTGAAGAAGATGACATATGTCTACTCACGAAAATCGCTGATATCGTTCATTCATTGTTCTTGACGACAGAAACTATTTTCGTTCCATACTTCGACACTATATTATCAATTTTTTTTCAAACTCTTGGCATAAAATATGTCATGGGCTTATCGGCAATGGAGATTGAGCGTTTTTGATGAGATCATTAAATATTGTGGACCCGTTTCATGCAATATCAAGAAGGTTCAAAGGCAGCTTGCAGTGGTCGCGGCGTATCCAAAATGGATAGTGTAACAAAGGATGTGAAGTTTTTTTTTCATAAAAATATTACAAATTGTCAGACGACTGTCAAAATGACAAGGCTGAAGGTCGGTCAATGACTCCAAAAACATAGGGTGGGTAACATCAATATTTTTGATGTTTGATCATGCTCGCACTGGTAGTGTCTGGGTGGTGGGCAATTGGAACGCATGGCGGGGACGATAGTCTTCCCTCCAATTAAGCTATAAGTATTGGGGACAAAGATCTAGGTATTAGTATGTGAATTTGTCAAGTGCCGGATTAGCAAAGGCCCTTCTCGCTGGGTGGTCGTGTAGAATTCAGGTTGAGGCGAGTTGACACCCATGCCTGCCTACAACGAGTGAAGTTGGAACCCCAGGATCCTTAATAAAGCGCTCCAATTGTGTGGAGTAACAAGCTTAGAGTTGTTTTAATAGGTTGCATGATATAAAAGACCTTAAAGTTGTATAAATATAGTATAGAAAGAAATCTTTTTCTTTTGAAATCCAATTTGGCAGAGGAAAAGTCATGTCAAGAAATTTTTTATATTTGGCATATAAATTTGAGTCCGGATTTACTTTTTCTATGAGAAGTTTGCATTCAATGATGACAATTCATTCGTTAATTTATTTATTTTTAAATATAAGACATCAAATATTGAACAAAAGTGAACTAAAAATGTAGTCCAAAAACCAATGCTCTCATCACGGGCGACAGTTTACGTCCTCTAGAAGAGTAAATTGTGATCCCATCACGGATCACAGTTTACATTCTCTTGAAGAATAACCTGCAGCCACAGCCTGCTCCACGGATTGGAAAGGTCTCAGTTGAGCACCTGAGAAATTCTATAATGAGGTCAAGAGAAAGCATGCACCAGCATGCTAGATACTGCAAGGAAATTGCTCGAGAAGCTTAAAAAGGGACCATTTGCCAACGTAATTCTTAGGAGCTGCTTAGGAGATTTTTTTAAGTTGCAGAGCATTTCAACTTCCAATACTATTATGGAGGCAGCAAAGCAGACCATCGATTTTTCAACTCACAACCCCTGCCTCAACATATTCGCAACCTGATCATTTTTTCGTTTTTGAATTTCGCAATACGTTTGTTACTGTGGCCTAAAACCCTTACAAAATTCATGCGTTTTCAACTCGTTTGGTACTTTATTTTCTTATTTTTAAGTTGCTTCTAAGACCTTTAAATCAGAAAAAAAAAATTTTAAAAGAATGCCTCTTATTTTGTAGATACACACTTTTCCAAATTATGGGACACTTTTTAATCACCAAATAAAACTAACACGCATGTAGTCCTGAAACGATTTGTAATATGTTTTCTGTAAAAATAGAAGTTTTTTAATAAGATTCTTCAATTATTCTACACGCAATAGCCTCATACTTTTAGAATTGATGACAAGGAGCGCGGTATCCTACAAATGACAATTATGTGGCTCAAATTTCGAGATTTATGCTTTAACTTCAAAAAACATTTTCTACTCTATCAACGAATCACTTCTTGTCAAAAAACCTTGTGTCAAAATATTCAACTTATTTAATTTTACTGCTTGGTGTACGGGTAATTTTTATAGATTTCTTGTAGATATTGAATTATAATCTCCCAAGGGTTATTCATTTCTTTTTAAATTTCTATGCAATTTATATGTAACACTGAAGTTTACAATACTAACTATTGAAGCTTATAAAAATTGTTTCGAAGCACAACGTCTAAAAGTTATGAATCGCCATTTTAAACGTATCATTTGAGAGAGCATATTTGGTATCGTCATTAGCAGTTGGCCATCTCAACTTAATTGAGCATTGATATTATGCGACGATTTCAGGGTCATTGTCTGGGGGGTCAATGATTCCACTTTAGGGTGAAAGTGCTAGACTAGTATAGTAAAACTCCCAAAGGGTTTGATGCTGTCAGGTCAATTTCTTTTTTCTCACCTTTTAAAGTTTTTACTCGTCAGCCGAGGTCTTGGATTTTTATTTCATCAGTTTTAGGGCCATAATTCTTGCAATATTGATTATCTATTATCTATATTAATTTATCTATTATCTATATTTTAAAAGGGTCCGTGAAAAGGATTCTCTCGGTTATAAAATGCAACAGGGTATTTTCCGAATCATAAAACTTATCTAAAGGGTTTCCCAATAAGAGGTGTTCTTTTGAATAGCCCGCTATTTCGGTAGATGTCACTTTTGAAGCCGTCATTTTTTGACAAGTAGAAACTACACCATTAGTAAAAGTGGAACGATACACGCTTCAATAATGCATTGAAATTATTAAAATTCACTATAAAAATGGTACAAATTTGGCAGAGACGGTTCGTAAAACTTGAACTTTTTCGCGTCGTCGTGAAGCACCTTGTCGGACTGTAATACAGAAATTGGTGGAAAAATTCGAGCTGTTGGGACAACTTAGTGATGTGAAGAATTAAAGCCGTGCACGTCGCTCAAGAACAGCCGAGAATGTTGCTGCTGTAGCCGAAAGTGTTGAAGAAAACCCAGGTTTGTCCATTCCTCGTCGTTCTTTGGAATTAAGCATTCCCCAAACGTCATTACCCGTGTTTTGCATAAAGATTTGGGTCTTGAGGCATGAAAAGTTCAGTTAACATAACAACTCAAGCCGGTCGATCATCAACAACGTCATGTCTTTGCTGATTGGGTCCTTGAAATGCATGAAAATGATCCGGAATTCCATCGAAAAATCATCTTGAGTGATGAGGCCCATTTCCACCTCGGTAACTTCGTCAACAAGCAAAATTGTCACATCTGGAACTCAGAAAACCCAACAGTTATTGTTAAAAAGCCTCCCTATACTCAACGTGTGACTGTTTGGTGCGGTTTATGGTCCAGCGGAGTCATTGGACCTTACTTTTCCGAAAATGAGGGTGAAGCAACAGTTACGGTAAATGGATTGCGCTATCGAGAGACGATTAATGATTTTTTATGGCCGGAATTGGATGGTATTGATCTGGACAAGATATACTTTCAACAAGACGGCGCTACGTGCCACACAAGCAACGAAACCATTGATCTTTTACGGGAAAATTTCCGGACCGTGTTATCTTTCGAAGAGGTGATCACTATTGGCCACCGAGATCTTGTGATTTAACACCTTGCGACTTCTTCCTTTGGGGCCACATGGAAGGAAAGGTCTACGCCAACAGCCCAGCGCCGATTCAAGACCTCAAAGATAGAATTCGTGAGGCTAACAAGGACATAGGGCAGCCACTTTGCGATTTTGGTTATGGAAAATTTCATCAAAAGGATATGGTCCTGTAAGCGTGGTCGTGATGGTCGTTTCCCTGATGTTGTTTATCACTCTTAACGACATACCTTTTTCTTTATAATAAAATAAACATCAGATCATTTGTTTTGAAAAATGGCATTTTTCTTTTATTATCAAAATAACACCTCTTATTGGAAGACCCTTTAGCATAGCTCATATGTAGCAATTAGGAGATAGATTCATGGTTTTATGATCACAGTGATCATTAGTGACCTTGTAAGTTTGTAGTTAAATAAGCTTAAGAGCGATTTGTATAAAAGAAGGATGGTAAGAAGTTTTTTGTTAGTTTTGCACTAGGAAGGTGTCTGTATGATATTATACTATATCCTACAAGAAATTGAAAGGAAGCGTTTTTTAAGTTTCATTACGTATTTAAAAAAATAGATTGAAAAGCTTTTGTTATGTTTGTGGTAAATATGTGCCAAAAAGTGAAAAAAAGAAATATTAGTGGAGACGCTGTTCGAACATCTGAGTTATATTTCAACCAGAGTGTTATAGTGATCGAGAGTTGGGTACCAAATATTGTAGGTAAAAGCTGCTACAATCATTTGATGAATTAGAGGAGTGAAAGCCGCGAGTCCATGCCATTTGGCAGTTCAATGATTTGGGCTAATCCTGATGGCGACCACGATCCAGTGAATTGCTACTCTTGCATGAACAAAACTTCTGCGTTGATAAAAAGGGAAAGAGTATAATTTAAAGCACTCAAACACCGTTGCTACATTCTTTGAACATTCCAGTACCAAAATTTTCCAGTCCTGACTTTTTGTGTGTAACGACTGATCCAACGGTTGCCCAAACAGATGATACCGGTAAAAATCCACTGTTTACACCTGAATTATCATCAAATCAGCCAATTTTAATTGATTATATTGTGACCAAATTGGAATTATCACAACTGAAGTCACAAGAATTGGCCTCATTTTTGAGAGGAAAAATATTTTGGCACCCGGTACAAAGGTCTCAGCGTAAAAAGTCGCCATCAAAAATGCAATCCCTTTTCCTTGTGAATGATGAAAAAAGCGCAGTTTATTGCAATGATGTTGATAAATTGATGAACGCAATGGAAATAAGCTATGATACCAATGATTGGACATTGTTTATTGACAGTTCAAAGTATGGTTTGAAAGCCGCATTTCTGCGTAAGACCAATACTAAATCATCTATTTCAATCGCATATAGTAGCGATACAAAGAGACATATGAAGGACTAGAAACTATTTTGAATATGGTTGACTACTCCAAACTTAAGTGACGCATTTGTTGTAACTTAAAAGTGGTAGCAATGTTATCTGGCCTTCAGAGTGGTTATGCCAAACATATGGGCTTTATGTGCGATTGGGATAATCGTTATACTGGAAACCAATATTCGTTCCACAATTAGAGAAACAGAGAACATAGCCAACTTCAAATGGCCAACATACTCCGTCAACCTTTGGTGCCAAAAGAAAAGGTTCTACTCCCGCCACTTCATATTACACTTGGAATTGTAAAGAGTTTTTTCAAAACTGTTGCCAAAAGAGATGAAGTTTTCTCTTGTCTGACCTTGATTTTCCTGAAACTTAGCAATCCCAAACTTGAAAATGGTAAGTCGATTTACAACATGACAAATAAAACTTTTAGACTCATGTTAATCATGTTTCAAAGCAATAGTAAATTTTTTTTTTCATTTCAGGTGTACTTAATGGGCTGATGAAAAGTGATGTATTCAACACAGCTTTAACTAGTGTTGAATCGGAGGCTTGGAACTCTATCAAAGAAGTCATTGGGGGCTTATGAGGGAAACATCGTTCCAGCAGCTGTGCAGTTTCGGTCAGCAAAAAAAAATTGGAGTGCATATGTCTTTGAAAATTCACTACTTGCATCATCATTTGTACTATTTTAGTAGACAATTAATCACCGAATCAGATGAACAAGGTGAAAGTTATCACCAAATCGCTATTCCAATTGGAAATGAAGTAATATTCTGACTTGTTTTTCACCGTATATTTTATTCAAATAAAAACTTACAGGGACAGAGGAAAAAGTTCTCCGGCTGCAATTGTTGCAGAAATATGCTGATGGGTTAGCAAGTTTTTGAGGACAAACACGATTTTGACGAAAAAGAAGATTCGGATAGTGATGATGATGATGATATTGCCGATGATGTATTCGGACCATCAACATCAAAAAATACTAAGATTCTGTGTAAATAGATATTGTTTTTAATTATTAAAATTATATCAAGTTGAATGAAATGCATAATGTCAATGAAAAGTTATAAAACATCAACGAAAAGTAGAAATTTTACAAATAAAAGCTTTCAGTTATCATTAATTTTTCATGAGAAACATTTTGCCTTGCTTTTAAATTGATTTTTTATCTTTTTACTGCAGGAATTTGTAGTTATTAAAGATTTATTGCTAGAAAATCCTGACCAAATGAAAAAAAGACAATTCTGCCAATATTTCATCTGACTAAATACGCTCAACTTAATTTTTCCGCATTTATATCTGGATAAAAATTCTTTATCTAAGTCTCTTCTAAAATATTGTTGAGGACTGTGATACCAGATAATCAATATTGCAAGAGTTATGGCCCTAAAACTGATGAAATGGAAATCGAAGACCTAGATTAATGAGTTAAAAACTTTAAAAGGCAATAAAAAATTTGTTTGACCTGACAACGTCAAACCCTTTGGGGTTTTACTATACTGTTCTGGTACGTTCACCGTGAAGTGGAGTCATTGACCCCCCCAAATTCACTGCCCTGCAGTGTATTTTTAAGCACTGTTTGTATATTTTTACTACTTCAGTGGCAGTGCTTAGTAGGATATAAGACCATCTTACTTTGCCAGGCTATCAGCTATAACATATTTGTTAGAAAAACGACTCTTTTCAGGACGGCACAAAAAGTATATATGTGCAATTGTGAAAATTGGTTAATGTATTAAAAACATGATGTCTTGCAGCCAAACTTATTGATGTAGTATAAACTATAAATCTTCAACTAGTACCTCTAGAGGTAGTGTAAATTTAAGTTAGGTGCGGCTAACTTGTAGAATCCCTTTCGATGAGATTTGCATCTTTGTATAGTACTAGTTCTTTCCTTTTTTGGTTGGTTTTGCTTTTGCTCATAGTTCTAACTTCTTTTTTCAAATGCGTCTACAAATTGGACAAAATTCGCAATGAATAATCTCTTGATCAAGACCAGATACCACAACTCTGTGTTAAGATGCTGGCTAGAGCCCTCGTCGTAGCACGTTTAACGTTTTCCAGAGTCCCGAACCGCGTCCCCTTAAGGTGTCTCTTGATCTTGGGCAACAGAAAGAAGTCCGCTGGTGCCATATCCGTGCTGTAAGGAGGCTGTGGCAACGTTGCCCTCGACTGTTTGGCCAACTGCTCGGTGACGAGCAGGCAGGTGTGCGACGGAGCATTGTCGTGATGGAGGATCCACGCATCGGCAATCTCCGGACGGACTCGGTGAACCCGGACGGTTAGTCGACGGAGCACCTCTCTGTAGTACTGGCCGGGTGGCACAAACTCTTTGTGAACGATGCCTTTCACGTCAAAGAAAGCAATGAGCATCGACTGCACCTTCGGTTTGCTCATGCGCGCTTTTTTTCGGTCGTGGTGACGCCGGTGTGTGCCACTCCGAACTCTGCCGCTTTGTCTCAGGATCGTATTCGAAAACCCACGTCTCGTCTCCTGTAATAACCTGGTTAAAAAACTCTGGTTCGGTTGCTTGATCGTACGCTCCATTTTCACTCCAACCACGTAACTGAACACATACTCCGCTCTCGCTCGATGCTATCTCTCCAAGAGCTTGGAGGCAACTGCTGCAGCCCAGTTCCCTTTACCTAGACCCCCACCACCACTACAGCACCAGATACCGGTTAGCAGACGCTTTGACGGCGCGGGGCAAGCTCAGTCCGGTTACTTATTATGCAGACCCTGTATTAAGACTTCTCACACTACGATCCTTACGATAGAATTGGAAGCAATTCAGTAAATACTACGCTTGATCGATTGAATTTCATCTCAAATCAATTCAGGACATGAAATAAAATAATAAAACTTGTGTGTTGAAATATTTACATTAATCCTAAAAGGTAGAAATTTTGCTTCCAACCAAAAAGTCAACACTTGTGTTTGCTATTTTGTGCTCGCACCGAAGCGCTCATTGATTTGATTCCTACTTGGTTCGTTAAAAAATATGAAAATAAAATAAGATCTACTGATGATATCCTTTTAATATTGACAGGTATTTGTCTAGATTTTAGGATCTTTTTTGCGAGATTGAGAGCCCTTTTAAAATCTGCAAGCCAGACATTATGCTCTCAAGGAAAATTTATTAAGAGATTTTGAGTTAGTCTCGTGTAGACATAAGATCCGCTTAGATGGATCTTACGCGTACCCTTAGAGTGATACAAATACAGATATAACAAATTGAAACTATAATCCTTTGATTCAAAAAAAACAATCATTGCCTTTTCTCAATATATAAGTGTTGGTTTTAATTATGAAATACTAAAGAATTCAGTTAAGTTCTAAACAAAATTCCCTAAGATTATTTGTCCTGTCCTCCAAAAATTCGATATCAATCTGAAAAACGCGAACAAACAAACTTCCTTGTCGCGCAAACATTCTGATTTATAGATACTTATTTGTCAATGACACCACCCATATTCAGCCACTTTAATCATCATTAACTACAAACATATTTTATAGTTTTGACTACTAATTTGAAATGACAAACAGGCAACATTCTGTCATTGATCGTAACTGAGATGACTGGTATCTGCAGAGCACCTTTGAACGGTCGGTACGCGGCCAGGTCCGTGATCTCAATTGGCGTTGATTCTTATCATTTCAATATTTATAACATCAGAACTATCAAGAGGAGAAAAAGACAGAAGAAAAAAATCAAACCACCTTGAGATCTACTGTACTACACACCAAGTGACTTTACCTTATTATCTATCTTCCATTCAGTCAAAAGATACTCTCACAGCCCAACTAGTTCTTGTACGTAGCGTTCTGGGTTTTTTGCTGGCACAGAATAAATTGCTTGATCTTGACTTTGTCCAACCATATCTATCCGCGACTTGGGGTTTGTGCTAATCTCGAGTCATAGGTGTTCCGATTTTTTTACTCCCCGATCCGATGTCTGTCGCATGATACTAGTTTGTGCGAAAATCTTGTTACCTGTCTATCGAATTAAATAGCAATCACTCAAAGAATAAGTACAAGATAGTTTATGAAATGTGAAAGAAAAATTGCGACACGAGTCGAAGAAAGAGCAGCCTCGGGTGTGACGTTGAGAACTCTATGCCAGCCAAAGACTCCATACAAAGTGGACAGATAAAAGGTTGAACTTGGCTTATCGTGGTATCAAAGATAGATACATATGTGATTGATACTTGATCAAAAGCATTGATAACATCTTATTGAATTGATTGGGTTGGTGGTAGGTATCAGAAGTCAAACGGATGCCATAAATTGACACATTCCATTGGTACAAGTTTTCTGGGAAACTAACATACAATAATTTACAATACAACATGTCTCTTTTTGTATGAAATTTGAGTAGTTTAGATATTTGGAATTGATAAGTTGGAAATCTTAACACCTACACATGAATTGCGTAATCTTTGACTATCCTTGAACCACTTTTTATAGAATATATTTTTATATTTTATTTAAAAAATAAATTACTTTTATACCACTAACGCTAGTCAATCATACATTAAAATTTAGGGCTTTTAAAATTTTTGAAAAGCATATTATTCAAATAATGTGCTTTTAACGATGACACTACATGAAAATTTTGAATAACATTTTAAGCAGCGCAGAGTTTCAACTTGTTTGTTCTTTATGAATTCAGTACAAAAAGTAATCTTATCACTGCAAACCCAAACGTTTTAAATTAAAACGCCTAAGCATTTTAAATTAAAACGCCTAAGCGTTTTAATTAAAACACTTTTAGTGTTTTAATTCAATAAAACACTTCAGGCGTTTTATTTTAAAGCACTTCAGGCATTTTATTTTAAAACATTTACTGCTTTATTTAAAACACTAAGCGTTTTAATTTAAAACACTAAGCGTTTTGATTTAAAACGCCTCAAATGTTGTTAATTAAAATACCTAGATGTTTTAAATAAAAAAGGTTTTTGGTGTTTTTTTTTCAACAAAACGTTTGAGGCGTTTAAATTAAAACGCTAAGTGTTTTAAATAAAACGGTAAGCATTTTAAATTAAAACGTCTCAAACGTTTCATCAAGGGAAAAACACTTTAAGTGTTTCAATTGACATAACATCAAGGAAAACGTTTTCATTAAAACGTCTGGTGTCAAAACGCCTGTCGATTGAAGGCGTTTGAACAAAATATGTTAAGTAATCTATTGAAATCAAGAAATATTACTTTTTCCAAAAAGTGTATTGGAAGCAACAAGTTCTATTCAGCTTGATAGTGTAAAAGTGTGTTCCTGCTGCAGTTGGATAGTTTAGCAACTTTGGAGCCAAAAAATTTATTGGTATATCAATATTGCATTCGAAACATATATTCACTCTTAAACGACGACTAACTATAAAGGTAATAGGCTTATTTAATTCCGCCATAGACAGTCCATAGCCTGGTTGAGAAAGGAGGAGGGATCCCTGTCTTTCCTCCAATCTCAGCTTCCATGCTTCCTCATCCTAAATCCCACAACGAAATGGTAGTAAATGGTCTCGGGGTCGCACTTTGGGCTTAGTAGTTCCCCAATGATGGGACACTAAATGCCGAGGAATGCTAACAACTGCAAATACACCTGCAGCTCTGCTACTAAGTCCTGCTTACATTCACCTCCTTTGTAGTGACGTAAGAGGATGAAAACGAGCCTTCAGCACCTGATACCGGCATTGAAAGTAATAACCATGCCACCGGAATGGAGGTTGGGCGATGGGCTAACTCCCCGTCCATGTAAAACCCTACATTGTTTTGAAACCTATAAGAGAGTCTCAGAATGTACTGGATTTAAGGTGACGACCTCGCAACCGGGAAAAGGGCTATGGGATTGGATCCTGGAATACCAGATCACTGAACTACCCTGGCACTGCTAAAGACCATACTGGCAATTCAGAAAACGAATTGGATTGGAAGTGATAGTTAAGATGTGAGATCGCACACAATGTTCAAAATTGGGAAGCCTACTGGGAAGCGAGAGTTTGGAGAAGGAGTTCAAATCGCACGATATTGATTTTCAGGCAATCAATGAACGGTTTTCTACGATCCGTATAAAAGCCAAATTCTTCTAAATTTGGCTGATAAATGTTCACACTCTGACCGAAGAAAAGGACAGAGAAACTAAAGGAACGTTCTACAACCACCTCGAAATACTATTTGACTCATTGCCTACAAACAGCAAAAAACTATTCTGAATGATTTTAATGCTTATGTTGGCAATGAGCTATCTCACCGGGGAATGACTGGAGGATATAGCCTCCACGATGAAACAAATGACAAGTGCCAGTGCCTGATTGACTTTGCATGTAGCAGAAATCTAGTCATACGTTCGACTTGCTTTCCACATCGACACATTCATAAAATGACCAAAGTATTACCGGATGGCCAGACACCAAACCAAATCGATCATGTTCTGATCAAACAACATTGGGCCTTAAGCATACTTGACGCCCATACATACCGAGGAGCTAATTTTAACTCAGATCATTCCTTTATCAAATGAACCTATAGATGTCGCATGTCAAAGGCGTATTCAGCGAAGACCAGCCCTCTACAAAACTTTGACATCAAAAGGCTCCAAACGGCGTCCATGGCCAAAAATTTTACGGATAACCTCGACAACCAGCTTCCATCTATGTCAGATACATCGCTGAAAACAAGCAACGAGCTATGGTTGGAAGTGAAAGCCGCAATTAAAACCGTAGTAGAAAAGATGATCGGACATCAAACCCGACGCAAGATAAATGATTAGTTCGATGATGAGTGCCAAAATGCATTAGACGAAAAGAACAGGCGTACAAAGAATATGTAGGTAGGAAACCCAGAATAAAGAGAGAAAATTATGAAAATCTCAGAAGAGTAGCGAATAAGATAATTAGAATTAAGAAAAGGAAATACTATGACGATAAGTACAGTAAGCAGCAACATAAGACAAGCAACAAAGTAGTGAAAAGCCTGAAATGTGATTATCAGCCCGAAACCACGCTCTGCCGTGATGACATCGGCAACATCACCGCTAATGAAAACAGGATTATAGGAAGGAAAGCATCGTATCCCAAGGATCTCCTTGATACTCTGCACAGCTCCAAGACTCCTGAGCTTACAAATATTCCCGGGAGAGCTTTCATCGGCCCCACCAACTCTGGATGAAGTTTTTTCTACCATCAAAGCCCAAAAGAAAAATAAAACGCCGGGCATCGATAAGATTCCAGTGGAGCTAATTAAATATGGTGGAAGCGGTGTTAAGAAAGATATCCATAATATCATCCAGTAGATTTGGCAACAACAGCGAGTGGAGCCAATCAATTATATTCCCTATCCACAAAAAAGGTGACAAGCTACAGTGCGAAAACTATAACGACATATCACTGCTTTGTACGGCATATGCCGACAGTATTATTAAGGAGTATCAAGGTGATTTTAGAGCAAGTAGATTGACGAAAGACAAATTGTTTACAGTCAAGCAGATACCTGAAAAATGCTGGAAGCTCAACATAGACGTACACCAAATTTTCGTTGACCAAGCAAGCATACAGCAGTTTTGATCCTAACCCACTGTACCAAATAGTGCTTTGCTTTGGTATCCCAACGAAATTAGTCCGTCTTACTAAAATGACAATGAGGTCAACAACCTCGAAGTCTCATGACACAGCCGAGGAAAAACACCTCAAACACCCAAAATATCACACTTGGCGAATACAATATCGAAAATGTGGGTGAATTTGTGTATCTAGGTTCCAAAATAATTAGAACCGGTAATGAAAAAGATGAAATACGCCGAACAATACACCTCGCAAATAAAATTTCAATCAGTCCTTAATCCACTTGTATATAGTAGACTAGCTCTCACTTGAATTCCTTAATTTTCCTTAACTCAATATCTATCGTATTCTTTTGCCTGTTTTTAAGTACGTAGTAACGCTTCTGCTGTTTTTACTGATCGCTTATCTACTATCTCTGCCACTGAATTGAATACCTACCTCAATGTCTATGATGAGGCCTTTTAGCATTTATTTAATAATTGATTTAGACATAAGAGATGCTACTACCACCATAAAGAAGTGAAGCATTTTATGAATCTCATATTTCAAATTCTGCTGTGGAGTATTCTCCAACCTCTCATATCCGCCGTGCTATTTACCTGCACCGAAACGAGGATGCAAGGGAAATGGTTGTCCGCGAGGAGAAACAGCGCTCGCTCAACGATTGGCCTTGGATAAATTGCACAAAGGGAAGGTGGACTGCGCGCCTTATTCTGGATGTGGAGCCGTGGCTAAGTCGAAGGCATGGTGAGACTGACTTCTATCTAACGCAGCTTTTGAGCGGTCATGGGTGTTTTCAGTCTTGCCTACACAAGATTGGTAAGTCCGGTTCTCTGATTGTCGGTTTTGCCCAGGAGATGAAGACAATGCCTGCCACACATTTGTTCCATGCACAAAATGGGTCAGGCTGCGAAAGGACCTCTACAGGGAGACGAGAGAGCTGACCCCGGATAATATAGTCGCGGTGATGCTCGAATTGGTTGACAAATGGAACCAGGTGACACATTATGTTCGGGCGGTCCTAAAAGGTAAAAGGGACTCACAGCAGCAGGGGGCGTTGAAGCTGGGGTTCACTTTTCTGGCACTTACTCCTCCCCTCCCGCTTGAAGAGGGATCCCCCAGCATGAAGGCGCCACCCGACGTAACAAAACGAAACCTGGTCCGAAGTAATGTGTCAAACGGTTCCAGGCTAGGTTCTCTGGTTGACAGGGGAGGTGTTTAGTGGGTAGTCCAGTCGCCTTCTTGCGAGCATGGGAGTCCTACACTCTGTGCGTAAGTGGCATTCACCTCCCAAACACAAAAAAAAACGTAATAGTCAGGCAAAGAAATGCAAAATGAATCAAAAGTTAACGGCAGCTCTCTTCATTTTGGATAGTAAATTGTATCGAGATATATCATTCTGAAGAAATCATTGTCACTCGGAAGACCTAACGTCAATTGTGTTGAATAACAAAAAGGCGCGATCTAGGTAAGAATATGAGCTAGTCTCACCAGGGGTGCTGTCAAACCAAAAAATTGCTTCATTTGAGAGGTGTGATTGTTATGATTTTCCAGAAAGCCGTAAATGCACCAAGCTGCTCTTTGGTAGCTATGCCGAGAGAGATTTGCCTAGGTAGACTTATTCATTTATTTACTTATTCATTTATGATCTACAAAAAATTAAGTTCTCATAGATGCCCAACAAAAAGAAATACCTGATGCGTGGCAGAAGAGGACAAAGCCACGACGAAGACCCTGATAGCAGGCGCTACTTGTGAATCTTAAGCGGACTAGGAGAAGACACCAAAACTACCATTAAAGTAGTGCAACTAACCTGGTCTGGCCACATACTGTTCGAATTTGGTGCAGAGACCAATAATAAAGCAGCATTCTGCGATTAAATTAAGAAGGTTCTCGGCAAAAGAGCAATTGTAGCCTCACTCGAGCCGATGGCAATGTTTGAAATCAGAAGCATTGACTGCATCACAGGACAGGCCGAGGTAAAGGCAGCCATCAAAGGGGAGCCCATAACGGAAGCAGCGTTAAAACGAGGCTGACACTAAAAAAACAACAGGGGCAAAGTATGCTATTATCGACCTACCTGAGAAGGACGCCGAATGACTTCTTGGTAACAGCAAAGTAAGTATAGGGCAGGTCATCCGCAGCGTATGATGAAGAGCAGTATTTTTCCAATAAAAGTTTCCTATGCTACAAATGTGGCGACATAGGACATACAAGAAAAGAATGTAAGAAGGAGGCACACTGCATCTTTGGCAGGATGCTGAAAAAATAGCGGACTTTAAGCACCTTTTATGGTCAGGAAAACGCTGGGTTTTTCAGGAAGCCCTAAGTAAGGTTAAGGTGAAAGCAGAACTTCGATTACCCGTACCCAACAGGTAATTTTATACCGTAGAATAAATGCCCAAAGCCTTCTAGAGCAGTTTGCGAGGGCATGAACGCCAACTTTTTGCTGCTGGGTGAGCAACTCCACGGCAAGATTTCGTCAGTATGGTGTCCTGACGAAACAGGTACTGCCACCATCTGGGCTTGGAAGAATACAGATTTTCTAGTGGAGAGCTATGGGCGAAAGGATGATTTAATTATTTGGGAAGACTTCAACGCAAAAACAATTGAATGGGGCCTGCTTCAAACTAGTCCGCGGGGAAAATGAGTCTTAGAGATGGCGACCAGGACAAAACGCATCGTGCTGAATACTGACTTTCCGCTGTGTGGTCTATGAAGAAACTATACCCGACATAACATTCGCTTCGGAGTCCCCCATACGGAGGGTACACAATTGGAGAGTATTAGAGAAATACTCAGCCAGTGGTCATTAGTACATTCTGTTTGAGATATATGACGCTATTTCGTGATCTGTGATGATATTCAACCTTCCACGATTGGGTAGAACATTGGGAGGGTAGATGTCAACCGGTTCATCGAGGTGCTCACGGCAGATGCGCCATCGCTGGAAGATTCGCAAGGGAACGAAGAGCTAGTAACTCAAGACGTCGTGAACTCAACTATGAGCATCATCACATCTCCTCGCAACGCTTCTATGCCCTGTGGAAGATTCTGGCACGGTAGGTTGCCAGTGTGCTGGTGGTGGGCTGAAATCGTTGAGAAGTGAAGAGAGTGTCGACGTGAATCTCAACGGGCATAGAAACGTGACGAGATACACAACCGATTAGCAACATTTAAATTGGCCAGGCAATGTCTTTTCAAAATAATTAACAGCGTAGAAGCTCGTTGCTGGTTGGATCTAGTGGATAATGTGAACAGGAATTAGTGGGTCCTTGACTACAAGCTAGTTATCCGGAAGCTTGATCTCCTACGCCAGCCTTGCATATATGAAGCAGACAATATAGACGAGATAGTGCGGGCACGCTTCCCCGTCGATTCCGTCCATGTTGGCGCTGTCCATGGCAAAACAGCAGTCCAGCGCCCACCTTTCACGTAATTGAAACTAGGAGAGCCAGTTCTATAATTGAAATCAAGGAAGGCTCCAGTTCCAGACGGCATCTCCGCTAAGATCTTGCAGCTTGTCTTTCACCATAGTCCTGACTTGCTGCTCGGTATGTTAAATGCTTGCCTGCGGGAAAGGGTTTTACCAAAACGATGGAAACTAGCAGGGCTCATACCGATCAGCAAGGGGATGGGGAATCCTGGGTCGGCGTCTCCAAGCCACGCGTTATACATGCTAAAGACGGCAAGGAAAGTTCTAAAGAAACTTACCAAGGCAAGATTCACTGACGCAATTCGTGCTGTTGGGGATCTATCTTCTCAGAAGTAAGGCCTTATTGTTGATGCAATTGCAGAGGTTGTGAGCGCGACCCAAAAGGTGCAGACACATAAGCGTACTAAGTGACGGGTGGTTCTGTTGGTGACACTTGATGCTCAAAGTGCCTTCAACTCCGCTAGATGGGAAAATATACTGGATACGCTAGAAAACCCTTTTCAAGTTCCAGAATATGTGAGGCATCTTTTGAGGGACTAACTAAAGGACTGAAGCCTACTTTATGATATGATGCAGGGCTAATGAAGGTTGCAAGTTACATTGGGTGTTCCTCAAGGTCCTATCCTTAGTGCAGACTTGTGGAACATATCGTACAATACGCTGCTGAAACTAGAGCTGCTGGCTGAGTTGCGCTTGATCAGCTATGCAGATAATGTTGCAGAGTCACTGGATGCACGATCGAACAGGTACAACGTAGACCAGATATGCTAATACAATGGGTGAGAGACTGGATAACTACTCGTGGATTCAATCCAGTGCTTGAGAAATCTGAAGTAGTTATCCTGACAAAAAAGAGAATTCCCGGAGTAAGAATGATCAATGTTGGGGAAGTACTGGTTGAATCTAAAATTATCACTAAAAACCTGGCGTTGCTGATTGACTCGAAGATCAACTTCTCTGAATAAATTAGGCCAACAGCTGATAAAGCTTCAGGCGTATCAACACTGAGTCGACTTATAGCCAACACAGGTGGATTCAACCCATTAAAAAGACGACTTTTGATGTGGTCCTTAGAGTTGGTGCTAGTGTACGAGGCAGAAATACGGGGCCACGCTCTCAGCAAGGAACTGTTCCAAAAACGTTTGGCACAGGTACGAAAAAGAAGAACACTGAGGATTACAACTTCATATCTAACAGTCTCTGATTGTGCTAGTCATCGTAGGCATGATGCTCATCGTACTTCTTGCTAGAGAGCGCCGTACTATCTATCTGCATTGAAACGAAGACACAAGAGAGACAGTTGCCCACGAGGAAAATCAGTGCTCACTCAATGATTGGCAGCAGTCCCAGGTAAAAAGCACGAAGTGAAAAAAGACTGCACACCTCATCCCTGATCTGAGACTTTGGCTCAGTCGAACGTGTGGTAAGACTGACTTCTATCTGACCCAGCTTTTGAGCGGGCATAGGTGTTTTCAGCCTTACTTGCACAGGATCGGTAAGTCGTGCACCCCCGACTGCAGGTTTTGCGAAGGAGATGAAGACAATGTCTGCTAGACATTGTTTCCACACAAAATATGGGACAGGCTGCAGCGGGACCTATGCAAAGAAACAGAAGAGCTCCCCCCGCATAGTCAGATTGGGAAAATGCTTGCATTGGTTGATAAATGGAACCATGTGGCAAATTATGTTCAGGCAGTCCTAAAACATAAAAAAGCGCTCACAGCACTCGGGAATAACTGGATTGGGGGATCACTTTTCTATTGTCTCTCTTCCTCCCTCTCCTCCCGCTGGAGGAAGGATTCCTCAACTTGAAGGCGCCCCATGGCGCAGCAAGACGAGGCTTAGCTTGAAGTAATGGGTCAAACAGTTCCGCGCCATAAGTTCAGAAACTTTTCTCTAACAATTCAACCTGTTAGATGAGCACTACTGTGGTCGGTATTTATTGAAATAGAGTAATTTTCCACCCGTACGGACCGCAAATAATCAAGCTTAAAATAAAACAAGTGTTCAATTACATTAATTGAATTTACACTTAAGATGTTACAAATCTGTTTTATTCTAAATGACACGTATGCATTTCGGTCGGCATTGCCGACCATCTCAACGCTAGACGTGAAACTACTATTAGCTCCAAGCTATGTTCTCAAGTTGAGAGGAGAGGTATGTAGTGGGTATTCCCAACGTCTTGCAGGCTTAGCAGGTCCATACTCAGCGCATAAATAGCTTTCTCCTCCTAACCGTAAGAAAGAAAACCTATCTTACATTTTGATAGTAAAGACTAAAAGTATACAGTTTATGAGATCTGACTAAAGTTTTAGAAGGGTTGCAACTGTAGTTGAGAATTTCTTTTTCTAGTGGAAAATAGTTTGACGAGGAGGCCGGAAGTGGATTAAGAACGACGTCACAATTAGCGGGAAACATAAATTTAAAAGATGCTACCACTCGGTTAATAAGGTTATCGCTCACGATGATCTGAACCAATTCGCCAGATCTCATGTACGTAGCTCTTTAAGTTATCCGCTGAGATATTGAAGGCTAGGTGAAATATGAATATTTGGCTGGGTAGACCCACAACATGAAATATTGGGGGATCGGAAGATTTCCAGTAAGTTATGTCGAATTAAAGCAAAAAACTTAATTGAGGATTTACTCCTCGTTACAAGGGAAAACACTGGTCTAAGAAAAATCAAAATGTTGTCACAACTTGGATCAAAAGTAGGCTGTTTTGCCTTGCCATCACTGTACTTCCGCTCTGTAGGTTTCGATAATAGTAGCAAGGATTCGATATCCATCTCGATGTCGAATATACGAGTATATAAACAAATGTGGAAGCGGGAGCGTGCCAACCGATTTTTCCAAAAGAAATGCTGGATACCACATTTGTCTAAGGTATGGAGTATCAACATTTAAGAGCAAACTATTATTTATTATAGTACAGCGTTTTCCAATAAGTGGTATTATTCTTTATTAAAAGGAAAATGGCATTTTTAATAAAAATGATCAGACGTTTATTTCGTTATAAAGAGGAAGGTATGCCATTAATAGCGAAAAATAACATCAGGCAAATGACCACCACGACCATGCTTACAGGACCATATCCTTTTCATGAAATTTTCCATAACCAAATCGTAAAGTGGCTGCCCTATGTCCTCGATAGCCTCACGAACTCCATCTTTGAAGTCTTGAATCGACGTTGGGCTGTTGGTGTACCCCTCCGCTTTCACGTGGCCCCTAAGGAAGAAGTCGCAAGGTGTTAAATCACAAGATCTCGGTGATCACATCACCTCTTCGAGAGATAGCACGGTCCAGAAACTTTTCCCGTAAAAGATCAATGGTTTTGTTACTTGTGTGGTACGTAACGCCATGTTGTTTAATGTGCACGTTGTCCAGATCAATATCATCCAATTCCGGCCATAAAAAATCATTAATCATCTCTCGATAGCGCAAACCATTCACCGTAACTGTTGCTTCAGCCTCATTTTCGAAAATGTAAGGTCCAATGACTCCGCCGGACCAAAAACCGCACCAAACAGTCACACGTTGAGGATAGAGAGGCTTTTCAACAATAATTCTTGGGTTTTTCGAGCCCCAAATGCAACAATTTTGCTTGTTGATGAAGGCACCAAGATGGAAATGGGCATATCACTCAAGATGATTTTTCGATGGAATTCCGGATCATTTTCATGCATTTCAAGGACTCAATCAGCAAAGACACGACATGGTTGATGATCAACCGGCTTGAGTTCTTGTGTTAACTGAACTTTATAAGCCTTGAGACCCAGATCTTTATGCAAAATACGGTGTGATGACGTTTGTGAAATGCCTAATTCCAAAGAACGACGAGGAATTGACAAACCTGAGTTTTCTTCAACACTTTCGGCTACAGCAGCAAGCGGGTTTTATGCTTCACATCACTAAGTTGTCCCAACAGCTCGAATTTTTCCACAAATTTCTGTATTGCGATCCAACAAGGTGCTTCACCACGACCTAAAAAATTTTGGGGTTTTACGAACCGTTTCTGCCAAATTTTGACCATTTTTATAGTGAATTTTAATAATTTCAATGCGTTGTTGAAGCATGCATCGTTCCATTTTTATTAATGGCGTAGTTTCTACTTGTCAAATGTTGAAAAATGACAGCATCAAAAGCGACATCTACCTTATTGGAAAACCCTTCATAAAGCTCTAGAAGTGGAAAGCAGGTTGAATTCGGAAGCCTCGGATGTAATACAGCTGTGATAGAAATTAATTTTTGTGATAAAGTTCGAATACTTAACCGCGCACAGGTCACGCGGATTACGTTAGTAATCCACTATGAAATAATTTAGATTTTCTGAAAAGTCATTAGTGCTAATCCTTTGACCTGCTTAGTACTTGAAGTTGAATGCCTAAAGGATCCATTCTATTCAGTGCAAGTGCCAGTCGCATAAAAGTTTTATGTGAAGAGGTAAGTAAAGTGCGTGGATTACTATTGTAATCCGTGCGGCGAATGACGGGAGTATTTTTGTGCAACAATTTTTTTTCTTTTTAGTTGTTACCAGGTTACAACAATAAAAAAAAAAACAAATTGTTTTCACAAAACTAATTGACAAAATTGAAATAATTAATGTTGTCTTCGCATATTAATACCTACAATACAATTGTTTTTCAAGAAAAAATCATGGATGAACAATGTGTAAGTCAAATCGAAGTTTGGCTTCATGAAGATAGGGGTAAGGGCGCTCACACGGTAAAGAAGAAGATGAAGAAACTTCCTCCTCGGAAGGTGAAACAGAGGATGGAAGTGATGAATATTTCACTGGTGTTGAAACCATACGCTGGTCTAAACGCATTCCATTGAATAGGGGAAGGAAGCACAGTGAACATTTTGTTTTTATACCTCCTAGACCTAACGAAGTGGCGCAGAGGAAAATTACTCCAGAGGACTGTGTATCTCTGTTTTTGGATGACGAAATGATTGATTAATAGTTAAATATACCAACATGAAAATAGTGTGCATCCAAAATACATACACAAGGGAAAGAGATGCAAAATTAACTGATGGAATTGAATTGGAGGGATTTTTTGGTATACTTTATTAATCGCGTGCATTGAAATTAGGCCGAACCAGCTCTGATAGAATATTTGAACACAGGTATCGATGCAATATATTTGGTGATGTGTGTGAAATGATTCAAGTTTCTTCTCAGAAATCGACAATT
This sequence comes from Odontomyia ornata, assembly GCA_963969285.1. Classification (NCBI taxonomy): domain Eukaryota; kingdom Metazoa; phylum Arthropoda; class Insecta; order Diptera; family Stratiomyidae; genus Odontomyia; species Odontomyia ornata. Next base: position 101,715,617 of record OZ017740.1, on the reverse strand, counting down.
CGATGATACCTGCAGCCACTCCAATCGTGCTATTTTTTATGAGTAAGCTCCTGTACGAGAAATTTTTGAATTATTTGTTGCGAAATTTCAGCAGTACTTCAAGAGCAGAAATGACATTGACAAACAGCGTCTGGCTTTTAGAGGACGCTGTTTATTCAGGCAATATTTTCCGAGCTAACTAAGCTAATACTTAGGTATGACATAAAAGTATTTGCTCTTGTCGATGTTTATTACCCATATACCTATATACTCGTACGTACAATATGGAGATTTACGCCGGCCAGCAGCCTGTAGTTCCTTACCATTTGAGTAATGAATGCACTAATGTAGTGCTGAGAGTAGCTCGACTAATCCTAGGAAGCAATCGCAACATTAAAATGCATAATTGGTTTTCACCACTGCATGTAGCGAAACAACTTTTTGAAAAAAAACTACTATGGTTGGGACCGTAAGAGAAGATAGGCGGGGAGTTCCAGAAGAATTTCGGACAACAAAAGGAAATCCAATCTATTCTTCAACATTTGGTCTTCACAAACCTTGTGTAATGCTGTCTTATATACCAACGCCAAATAAGGTAGTGATCGTAATGTCCACAAAGCATACTAATCGGATGATTGATAGCAGCACAGAAGATTGCCAAAAGCCCGAAATGATCACTTACTATAATTGTACAAATAATGGAGTATGCTTGGTGGATAAAATGTGCTCACTCTTTGACGTATCCAAGAATTCGAGACGTTGGCCTATGCCGGTTTTTGGACTAATCAATTGGAGTGCTTTGAATGTATTTATACAGCCAACAAAAATTTCGAACGAATATCTCGCCATGACTTTCTGGTTTCTCTCTCTTTGGCATGGATGAAATCATAAGCTTGTAGGAGATTGGAGCAAAAACCATTGTCGCGAAGTCTGACTTTTAAAACTAAAGATTTCTTAGAGCTTTCTCAAGCTGAAGCTCTGCCATTTACTTCAGCATCGGTGCAAACAAGTGGAGTGGGTCGCTTTTATGACTGCGGAAGATCGCGCAGAAAGAGCACTCGTCAATTGTGCACTGCATGTTGCAATTTTATTTGTCTAGATTATTCTGGATGGACATGTTCGTCTTGTTTAAAAACCAATGATTATATTCAAAATAACAATATAAACTGATTTCAGATTCCATTTTATAATTGATGTTTTATTTTCAAGTAGACATACGCTGAAGTTGTTTTAATTGTTTTTGAAATGAATATTAAAAAGTCAATTTACTTACGAGGGTAGTCCCAAAAGTACCCGACCTGACTTATGAATACAGGTAGTTTTAAAAAAACAATTACTGCGATTGACAATACTCCTTTTAACAAATTAATGTGAAAAATTCATTACGATACATTTATTATTATTTTTTACAGACATCCAAAGTGAACGCTCTCAGTGAATTTGTAAATATGGGAAAAATCGGGCATCGTTATGTGATACAATGCTTTCATTTGAAAAGTCTAAATCCAACCGATATCAAAGCTGAGTTGGATTCTACCCTGGGGAAGTCTGCTTCTTCGTTTACAATGGTCAAATATTGGGTAGCTGAGTCTAAGCGAGGTCGTAAGAGCTGCCAAGATGAACACCGCAGTGACCAAGTGAGGTCACTACGTCAGAAAATGTGAAGAAAATCGACAAAACGGTATTGGGTGACTGTCGTCTAAAAGTGCGCGAGACAGCAGGCATGGCAGGTATTTCAAAAACTGCTGTGTATCGCATTTTGACTGAAAATTTTGGCATGAGAAAACTGTGCGCAAGATGGGTGCTGCGTTTGCTCACAATGGAGCACAAACAGCAACGTGAGAATGTTTCCATCGAGTGTTTGACAATGTTTCACAGCAATAAAGCCGAGTTTTTGCGTCGATTCATAACCATGGACGAAACATGGGTAGATCATTTTACACCTGAGACCAAGGAGCACTCAAAGCAGTGGACTGAAAAGGGAGAACCGGCTCCAAAGAAAGCAGACAGTTCAGTTAACTGGCAAGGTCATGGCGTCCGTTTTCTGGGATGCGCGCGGAATATTTATTGATTATTTCGAAAAAAGAAAAACAATCAACGGTGCATATTATGCAGCCTTATTGCAGCGTTTGAGTGATGAAATTAAAAAATGGCCCCATCTGACGAAAAAAAAATGTTGTCTCACCATGACAATATACCAGTCCACACGTGCATCATTACGATGGCTAAAATCAATGATTTGAAGTTCGAATTGCTTCCTCACGAACCCTATTCGCCAGATCTGGCTCGCTCGGATTATTTTCTTTTTCCGAATTTGAAAAAAATGGCTCGGCGGCAAAAGATTTGCCAATAATTTTGAGGAGCCTGATGGTTCCTACTATAAAGCGGGTATCGAAGCTATTGAACATCGTGAGGAAAAGTGTATCGAGCTGAAAGGAGAATATTCTGAAAAATAAAAAAACATTTCCGCAATTTTTTTTTCTGCTTTCTTTATCGTGTCGGGTACTTTTGGGACCGTATTGTTTCGATTTGATGGGAGAAGACCTAAAATTAACAAATCATAATATTACTAACAAAGTTGATTCAGATTGAATTTGACTTTGAAAACTTTTGTTGCACTTTTCCTCATAAAGATCTAGGTCTGTATTTTTATCAGATTTTGAAGCTCAAAAGTATCCATTCACGAGATGAACACACAATTTCCACTCTTTTGGCGTCCCTTAGAGCTCTGATTCACAAACGGGCTTTTAAATTCAGATCCTTAAAGTTTTCACCAAGACCTTTCATTTGATACGCCATTCGACGACACTTGGTAACAAAGGAATTTTTAAGAATCACTTTAAAATTTTCGGTAGTAACTAAACACAGACTTCAACTTTTCACCTTTCCACAAATTTTTACTTTTAGGTAAATTTCTCGAGAGAAATTTACCTATTGCGGAGAGCATCATATATATATATATATATATATATATATATATATATATATATATATATATATATATATATATATATATATATATATATATATATACGAGTATATATATATACGAGTATATATATATATATATACGAGTATATATATATATATACGAGTATATATATATATATATATACGAGTATATATATATATATATATATATATATATATATATATATATATATATATATATATGGGATATAACGAAATTTGTGACCACGCTAGAGGCTGCAATGTTGCTCCGATTTTCACCAAACTTTCAGAAAAGGTGTATTGGGTAAATATCTCAGTTAAGTTCGTGAGCCAGCTATATCGTTCGGGCAAAAACAAAATGGCGGCCATTTTAGACGAAAAATCGTGATTTCTGTTTTGACCAAAGTGTAGTTCCGATTTGGCTGAAATTTGGTACAAAGGTTCACTGATGTATGTGATGAATCTCACAATAAAAAATCTAAAGTCGCTTAAAGGTCGAAAAACGTGCAAAATTTTGTTGTTGTAATAGTGGTCAAAGCTTTCAACCGATTTTCAAGAAATTCGGCAGTTAGATAGAAATTATAAGTATCTAAAGAATTACGTGAAAAAAATGGAGGTCAGGTCACAAAAAACAAAATGGCGGTCAGTTGAAGTTCGAAACTTCAAAGGCTTCTAAAAGTCGCAATTTGGATTCGACGTATATTAATCTTGGTTTCAAGATAGCCATTACTTAGATCTACAGACTTAGATATTTTGGTGATCATGCATGTGCAAATTTCAAAATGGCGGCGGTTTAAATATGCGTTTTTTTTCAGGTTTTTGTGGCGCTCTAGCGGTCACATTTTCCAGCGGATTTTGATGAAACTTGAGATTATTGATCTCTGTAATATGTTCTTGTATTATGCAGAAAATTATTAAACAAAAATAAAAAAGTCGAAAATTTAAAACGCAATATTTTTAAGCTGCCATTTTCAATAAAAATTGAATTATTTTGCCCTGTCCAGAGTGAAACTCCGATTTATTTTAGTAGCAACTGAAATAATGATTTTTTTTCATGGAAACGTTTTAATTGACTTATCTTGAAAGTATTTATAAATCAGACTATTTTTGAATAATTGTAAAATATTTTCAACAATAGCCTTAAAAATTATAAAATCGCAACTTGTCTGTCTGTCCGTCCGTTTGATCGTGCGTCACAAGTTTTCTAGCAAACCACATAAGCTAGAATGAGGAAATTTTCTACGTAGGTCAAAAGTGGTGTCTCTTGAAATTCGGAGTGTAAGAAAATATTTTAAAGTGTTTAAGGGGGGCCTCCCTATACAGGGGGGTGACTTAAATCGGAAATCTTGGATGTAATATGGCTGTGATAGAAATTAAATTTTGTGATAAAGTTCGAATACTTAAGACCGAGCTTAGACATATTTTGGTAAGCTTCTGTGTTTGAGTTCACCTCACTAGTAAATATCAAATACGATTTTACAATATAAAGATATAAATATAACTTCAAATAAGAAGAAAAAACGTCTTCAATTCCCTACCATTATAAACCTATCAATTCAAATCACCGCATAAGATCAAGATAATCCCTTGACTCAAAGATACTCCTCTAAAGATTTAACCGAAAATAAATGAAAATCGATAAATGGAATATGGGATGGCAAAAACAATATCCAAATAACTTACCCAGCTGTCGTTATAAGTCCACTGCGATTGTCGATGGTGAATAGCCATTGCGTTTCATTCGCCAGCGAGTAGACAATTCGAGCATTTATGCCCAAATCGGCATCCGACGCATTCACTTTCAATATCGAAGCACCAATTTCAATGTCCTCGGGTATATTTACAATGTATTTAGGACGATCGAAACGAGGATCGTTGTCATTTTGATCTTCCACCAGCACCGATATGTTGCAATGGCCGTAGAATGTATTCGGCGTGCCACGATCCTGCGCTTGGATCTGCAGCACATAACGTGATCTTGTCTCGCGATCCAGCGGTTGTGCCGTCAATTCACCACTGTGTACATCAATACTAAACTTATTATTGAAATTGCCACCGATTATACTGTAGATAATTTCGCCGTTTGATCCTTCGTCTAGATCGGTCGCCACGACCGCATGAATGACGGATCGCTCACTATTCTCTGGCACGGCTAGTGGATAGCATGATCCTGGTCGGAATTCGGGCGCATGATCGTTGACGTCGGTAACTTTGACTACGACAGTGGCCATATCGAATTGTCCTGTAAGCAGTTGTCGATTGGAGCCACGATCATCTGAGGAGGCGATGCTGGATTCCAGGACGTAGATTGGGAATTTGTACTGATCCTTTGTTTCACGATCAAGCTGTCCTCGAGTTGTAATGATCCCACGGGTTTTATCCACAGTGAATAGATCATCACCAACGCCAGGTGGAATTTCGTATGTGAGGTTCACTGGAAGAAAAAACAAACAAGAAATGTTAAACACTAAATTTAGCCGGTTCGTTCTTAAACTAATTAATGAAGTCCAAATATTCAAGACGCAAGTGCCAAAGTAAGCAATTAAAGAACCTGAAATGGAAACTACCTCTCCGACTTTCACATATCATTTTCTTGAAATTCTTTGATTAATAGTCTCAAATGTGTCCATTCAACATGATTACCGCGGACCAGATGTAATCCGCTTGAAGAAATTCCGAATTTAGTGTGATCTTCATACATAACAAAAGGTTCATTGCCTACACACGTTAGAGCCGAACGAGGTACCGGGTCCGCGGCGGAGTGTCTTGGCAAAACAGCAACTTCCAGTTTTAACGACTTATTGCCGACCGGAGTGACCGAGCCCCTTTTGGTGCTGGCTCGGTGCCCCTAGATACATTCTTAATAAACACAACATTTATCACAGTTGATCGCTCGTGCTCATATAACTGTTTGTAATCTTTCTTTCGGCCATCCAGTTTTTAGGTTTTTTCGTACAAGTCCTCTTTATATTCGTTCTTTAAATGCTTCGGATCAACGTGATTAATGGGCTATAATCCGGGATGATGTCCACAAAGCTTGTGATTTCACGTAATTATTACGTCGTTATAAGGAAAGATGGAGTAAAGACACTCTGCCACGCTCACTAACGACGCGGAGCGCGGGCGGGTGCCAGGGGACATGGCAACGTGTACTCGTACTTCCTACAAAAATATTATAAAGACAGCTATGATTTGATGCTCATCGTCCGCTTGACTGCCATTAAATTCACCTGAAAGGTATTCGTTGAAATTAACAACTGGCCTGTGTCACACCACTGTTGAGCAGCGGTCGAACCAATGTTATGCGACTTTGGGAACATGCTCAAGTTGCGCTGCTGCAACCAGCCCAGAGTCTCTTCCACACATATGGGTTGATGTTCTGTTAAGGTTAATCTTTGAAAATGCTACTAATGAACATCGATGAGCTCAAGAGGAGTGGCCACTTATTTGCATTGTCTTGAAGCAATGTCGTTTGCTGTCTACTGATGAAGAAGTTAAACGCTTAGATGACGGAGGTGTGATTTTTGAATTTTGTTATTTGCGCGCCAAGTGTGTACCTTTCAGGCGCTCTTCTTGCTTTTCGTGATATGTGAATGATAAAGGTTTGTTTGCCAGGTGTGTTGTAGGAGATTATCAAAGTGTGTAGCTTATTAGCAATTATCACATTGGTTTTACTTTTCTGAAACTCTACGAGCGAGCTTAGCGAAAGGTCAATGATAGCCGTTGGTTAAATTTGCAAATTGTTAATTGCAATTATGGTTAAAGAAGGCAAAGCTACAGTGTCAATTTATTTAGTTAACACTCGACATTCAAGGTTAAAACACCTGAAGATGGTTTTAGAGAAGGTATTTTATTTGCTCACTATTCTTTTAAATCGGATTGTTTGAAGGCCGATTCCTTTGATATGATGTATGGAAATGAGACAATTGAATGGATTTGCTCTTTTATGTGCGATTTTCAAGTGGATTAACTTTTGCCAACTTTTAAATCATCCCAAAGAGAAGATCAAATAATACCTTATTGTTTAATTTTTCGCCATGACTTTATAAAAACTCTTTGAACTGAGTTCACTATCTTATTTGATGAATCAATTGAAATAAGCATCAAATATTTTGGGTATCACATAATTTTCATTTGGTTACTAGAATCAAAGGAATTAAATGTATTTTTTTTCGTGAAAAGTCGTCAGGCCTTGTTTTTTTGAATGAGCATCAATATCAATAAATATCAAGTAAACAAACAAATTAAAAGTTAATTAACTAACTATTTTTGGGAAAATAACTGATCATTGTTCATTCTGGCGGCAGTGAAGTTACTTTCTCAAAAATCGCAGTACTAAAAGTATGTTATCTAGGCTGAAATATTTCATCGGGCTTTGTGCTGCTTAAAAAATCCTATCAAAATCGTTTTCGTATTAGAATTAATTTTTAAATAGCAGTTCAGTAAATGACCATTTTCCTGTATAATTTTCTCTGTTACCACATGAAAATTTGGATTAAGGTTCTGCTTGCCCTCTAATTCAAAGTTAAAAATGTTCTAAGGTTGCTTTTCGGGTTTGAAAATGTTTACATCAAAACAAAGCCCGAAAATGAATATATTGACCAATTCCAAGCAACTTTTGTTGCATAAAGTTCTTTTCTATAAGTCAATACTTTTCGAGTTATTCGACAGCAGGGTGACCAGATGGAAAAGTTTGGACGGGGGACAATTTGCTGAGAAAAGGAGGACTTTTGATGAAAAAGGAGGACAATATAAACAAGTTGGGTAGACAGACCTATGCTCATGTCAGAAGGGTTTTGTACTTAACTTACAAAATGCAGTAACCAGCAAAAAATAAAATCAAGAAACATGTCAAAGACGATTTTATTGGAGAAAATATGAAATTCGAGGATCATACTTTTATTAACAAAGTTGAACGAATTTTGACTTCTGAGGTATTTGTTATAGTTATACCCATAAATATCTCCTTTGAAAATTTTTTCAGATTTTTTAGATCACGGGTGTCCATTCGCGAGGGAGGAAACACATTTTTCATATATTTCCCCCCTGTGCCCCCACTGAAGCAAAAACTGTCAGTTTAAGAACTGTTTTGAAAAGCTCTCACAGAGAACTTTCAATTGATACTCATATCGGCTACCTTACATGAAATTTTTTGTCAGGGGCCACTCTTCTGTACTGTAATCATCGATTCATGGCCTATTTTTTCGAATCCTAGAATGGTTACAAGGCCCTTTAGCTAGGAGCTCTCTCCTGCCTCTTCGACTTGTTTCAATTGTATGTACTCATCTTCAGGATATCTATCACTCCATGCAAATCCTAGCAAAGCTGTAGTGTCTAAGTCGGTAAAAAGCGCATATGGCTCCATAGCCATATGTTTCCATAGTAATACAGGGCATATTGCTCCATAGTAATACAGGAAAATTCAAATCGCTATAACTTCGGTAAATACTATTCGATCTTTACGAAACTTTCAGAAAAGATCAATCTTATAAATAATCATCTCTTTGCTATTTGCTTTATTGAGTTTAAAGGTACTGTTTAGATTTTATTCAAGAAAACACAAAATCGATAAATCATCCTATTACTAACAGAGTTGAGTGTATTCCGACTTCTCATGTATTTGTTGTTGTTGTACTCATAAAGGCCTACATTCATGATTTTTTTAAGATTTTTTGGATGGAAGGTGTCCAATCGCGAGGGGGGGGGGGGTACGCGAAAAGTTCGTACATTTCCCCTTCCCCTGCCCCCTCGGTACTTATAAGGCCATTTTAAGACTTGTTTGGAAAATATCTGATTGAGACTTTTCCAAGGACACCCTACTCGACTACCATTGGTGAAAATTTTTTTTTGAGGGGTCACCTCCCTATATGCTTAGACCCCCCTTAAACGCCTTTGAAAAATTTTTCCACCCTGGAACTTTCAAGAGGTCACCACTTCTGACCTTTCTACAAAGTTTCATGGCTGTAGCCTCTATAGTTTCGGAGAAAAAGTGCTGTGACATACAGACGGACGGACGGACAGACGGACACAGGTCGTGATTGCAATAGGGTTTTTTTTTAGTACGAAACCCTAAAAATGTGCCTAAATATGTTTTAAATCATTTTTCAATATGTTTACTTCATTTTATTAGTAATTTTAATATTTTAGTCATACAGAGATTGTATGTAAAAATTTTAAGTTTGTGTATTTCTTAGCAGAGGGAAGCTTTTCTAATAAATATTTATTTTTTTTAGATAATCATAAAATTGCTCGCATGACATTCCCGTAAAATTGTACTTTGTGAGAACAATTCCTCTCACTTTTTTCACAGTTGGCCTATTTCTCTCATCGCTATAATGAACATTAATTAAAGAAAATACTTTCTCAACATCACTGTTCGATCCAGGAAGACAGAAAAAAATTCACAAATTTTTAAAAGCTTCGTGAATTGCTCGGTTAATCCATTTTTGGAACTTCGAATTTTTCCATTGGATATTCAGGAAGCTTTTCAAAGCTTGAAATTGATCGAATAAAATATTAACGTCAATTACCAAGCCATGTTTTTTGAACAAAGGAAACACTAGGAAAAATATCATCGGATGTCAATTCCAAAGTACGCTCATTAAGGTCCATCCATTCAAAATATTGGAATTCGACTAAAGGAAGAGTCCATTTCCTGATATACTCTACACAAGAAGAGTAGAGTAGCAAGGCCTCGTTCAGAAAGTATTCGCATCGTTCGGTAAATCCTCTAATCTTGAGAGGCTGCAATAATTTTAAGTTTAAATGGAAGAAATTTTTCTTTTGCCCTATTTAATAAAGAAGTTTCTACTTCATCGATTAAATTTTAGTAATGCCTTCTTTTCAAATTTTCTCAACTTTTGGCTGAAAAACAGAGGACACTGAGTGCAAAGTCAGAGATATGTCTCAGAAAGTTCGTCGTTAAAGATATCGACTATCGTTTTAGGAGCCTTTTCTTGTTCAAGAAAATATGACTTCAAAGCCGGATACAATTTGAGGATTCTTTCGATGGCAGGAAATAAACTTAGCCAGGGAGTCTTGCAATGGATTTCAGCAGCATCACAAAATTCCTTCAACGCTTCCTCATAAATTGAAAAATAATTGTATATCTTCATTACTATTGAATCTGTATCCATACTTAATTGATCACAGCCATGATGAAGAGAATTTTCAAGAATATGTGATGGAAATCCGAGAGCAACAAGCTCTGTACATAAGCCATTTCTTTTCAATAAAGTGAATATATTCGATTCTGCATATCTGTTGATTCCTCCAAATATAACGTTAGTGTTAGTGTCACCACTAAATACGGCACATTTTGAGAGGAGGTCGTATTTTTTCAAAGTATCGATAGTATACGAAGATATCGTCTCAGCTTTCTCATTTGGAGTGCATTGCAGCTCTAGTATCTTCGTTTGAATTGCTTCCGCTTTCCAATCAAAATATTGATTAAGAATTGGAAACAGCTTTATATTGTTATGGTTACTGCCATCTGTCGATAAGCTGAAGAAATATTCTTCATGGCTTTCACTACATTGGTTATTGAATGAGATGCTTGAACTCTTTTTACCAGTGCCTCGGTTTTCGTGCGAGCACTAGTAAATTTTTTCGCAATATCCGAATTATTGAATATAATCCTGTACAAGGAAGATCAGTAGTCCGTTGATCTAAAACTTATGTGATTATTTATCATATGAAAAGCCATAGTTCCTTCGGCTGCCCTTGTATTTTTATCTACCTTCGATACTGGCTTCACAAAAAAATGTTCACTTTCGAACAACCTGCTAAAGTGTGACGATTTCTTATGTGCTTTTCGATTTCCAATTGCTGTACTAAACATAATTGTCCTTTGTCTTTTACGGATATGTAACAGTCACATATGTCACATTGTGCCTCGAAATCATTCCGACCTTTTGAAAAATTGCTGATTTTGGGATCTTTCCGTTGGTCAACAAATGTACACTGTCTTTTTTCACTCATTTTTTTTTCACTCACTTAAAAAAGTTCAACGTTTATATTTAACTCCTAAATTATCAACTCACTGTTTTGAAATCAGGGTGCCTATTTTGAAATAAATATCATAATCTGTAAATCCTCAGAATTTTGGGCAAGTAAACTTACACGATTTTCTCAAAATTCTGAAATTTTACGTATTATGCTATTAACGACTCACAATTAATAAAACACGCTTTAGCCAAATTAGTAACCACCGATTTTTAAATTCTCGTATGAATTATGGCACATATGTATTCTTTTTAACGTTACTATGCTATATTCTTTATAACAGAGCTAGTCAACTTTGAACTGCTAAGGAGGCATTATTTACATTATATTTTGTAACCATTTGGAAAGTGGTGCTCCTTTGTGACGGGGTGTTTAGCGCTTTGCAATATAATTCTCAAATTAAATTATCTGCTGCAGTTTGAATTGATTGATTTGATGTTTGAATTATATTACTTTTCAATGAAAATGTTTTAGCCTTAGTTCAATATTTTCAAACATAGAGATTCATTCATTATCAGACAGACAGACGGACAAGCAATGCGTGATATTAGTATCTTTTCACGAAATCGATTTGCTTGAGAAAAATTGAATGTAAATTGAATAAAAAAACGCAACAAGAGTGCTGCCGCTTTAATATTTGAGTGTTTATACGAAAACATTGAGATTAATTTTTCATTGTCCAAGTTGGTTAGGCAGAACTGTTTGAAAAATGCATGCAATTTCTTGCTTGTTAGTACTCATGAGAGCTTTGTTATGAGGAATCCTTCAAGTTTCTAGGCACTCTTTGGAGTCAAAAGAGCTGTGGTTTATCGGCCCTTGCCTATATTGATATTCACAGTTTATGGTTGCTAGAATATTACCTATCTATACTCACTCATACTCGTTGTAAATGCAAATATGTTTAACGCAACGATTTGTTCCTTAAATTTGAAAAAAAGGAGGGCATTTTAGCATATACCAAAAAGGAGGGAGGACAGAGGACATGATCTGTAAAAAGAGGACATACGCCATAAAGGAGGGAGCATATACCAAAAAGGAGGGGGGACAGTGGACATGACCTGTAAAAGGAGGACGTCTGGTTGCCCTGTTCGCGAGTGAAAGTGGCGATTTACCGACAAAAAAAAAAAACCCTTTTTCAGAGGGTTTTTTGCAAATGCTCACAAAATAAAAGTAGTAGCGAAAAAATCATTCGCAGTTGAATTGTAATTTATAAAAAAACAAGGAAAATGGTGGGTTTATGGAGTCTGTACAGCCAGTAAGAGCCGAGTTATAGCTTGTTGAAGGTTGGTTCTAATTCATCAAATACCAAACTACAAAGTTTCAACGTAGAATAACTAAAAAACAAGGAAGCTTTTGAGGAAATTCATAGAATCCTTTTTGAAAGTTATAAAATTTTTTTTTAGAAAAGTTTTTAACATAAAAATTAAGCGAGTTATTGTTAAAATAAAGTTGGTTTTTTCGGCGGTAAAAAACGTGATAAATCACCCCCTAATTAGCACCCCAATCATACCCTAACGTTACTACTCTGCAATTCTCTTTAATTATGTATTTGTAATGCCTCTGAAAATCTATCGGTGATACGTAAAATTTCGTGGAGTATATAATTTTAGCATTTGCTTTTTGAAGATTTTCATTTTTTTAGTAACAACTGACGAATATACAGCTGTTCAATGTCTTCAAGTGTTCATAATTAGTGACACTTTCAACACCTTTCACCCTTTCAAAAATAAGGGGTGGAAAAGAATTAATTGGTGTGAGCTTATAGCCCTTGAAAAAACCTACAAAATCATTTTTTTAAAAACCTCATAGCTTAAAAGCTGACAAAGATATGGCTGAAAAACCAAGGACTTATTTTCGCAATTATCAGAACGTATATGTTTAAGCATAAGAAAATTCACAAGTTGTGCTATATTGTAGGCAAAGATGAAGTTATACCTAGGTACTCTCGTGCTGGCATACACGCAAGTACACACATACATACTTTATATAATAAGTAAATAAAAACAATCAATAAAAATTAATTTTTTAATAATAAATAAATAATAATAATTAAACAATTAAAAGAATTTAATTTTTTATCACTTTATGATTAGATGGTTCATTTATAAAACCTTTTGAAAATATTTTTCAAATAATAACTATTCTAAGAGGTACCTTTGAGGGGTTGAAACTGTTAAATAATTCATAAATTGTAGACCTCAATACCAAATGACATTCGTTCTACTCATTTAAAGATTATTTCAATCGTTTTTCTATTTGAATCTTCAATTATACACATTTTTGGGAAAGAGGTAGTTTTCACCCCCCTAAAAAATAAAAAGTAACCTTTGGAAAATTTTTAACCTTGAAGTAGAGAGTAAGTACAGCCTAAATCCAAATTTTCATGCAAATCGGTGGTGACAGAGAAAATTGTCCAGTTTCGCCGTATTTCACCTTCATTGACTGGACTATAGTGTTGTATGGTTTTTTTCCTTTTTCCGATTGAATCATATAAAATATGCAATAATTTTAATTAAATTGAATGTGATATTGTTTTTGATTAAATGCTTTACTTAATACCATATAAATTTAGAGGGCCATTTTGACCATTAGGTTTTAGTATTTTTATCGTTCGGAATTGCTTTATATTCTTTGGAAATTTATAATGATTAGTATTGAATAAAGCGATTTTGACTTGACTTTGACTTCCATCCATCCGTCCGTCTTTGTTCCACAACAGTTATTCTCCGAAATTATAACAGCTACATACACCAAACATGGTATATATTTAGATCAAAAGTGATGATCCCATTTAAGTTTGGGCATTAACAACTTTTTCAATGGTTTCAAAGGAGAGAGATTTAACAAATTTTTATATGAAGTTAGTCGTTCGGAATGTCAAATGAAAGGTCTTGATAAGAGCTTTCCAAAAAGGTCTTTAAACAGTGCGGCGTGCATCTTGGAGTGCAGGGGGCAAGGAAACGTATGAAGTGTGTGTGCCCCCTCGCAGTTGGACATCTGTAATTTAAAAAACCAGGAAAAATCACTGAGGCAGGTTTTTATAAGCACAACAACAAAAATAGGGTAAAGTTGCCTCATTCGTGCCCCTAAACTTCTTCTTCTTCGGAGAACTACAGCCCACTTCAAGCCTTCGCTTCCTGCAACAAGCACCTCCAACTATCTCGGTCCATTGACCGCGTCCTCCAATTTCGAAATCCAAGCAGCGATGAACTGTCTTCGTCGACGGGCCTTCAGTTTTCCCAACGAATACCTTTTTGGGTATATGTTGTTTGTCCATACCATTCATGTGGCCAGCCCATTGCAGCTGCCGCAATCCCACAATCGTTGAGACCTCCGGCTCGTCAAAAATTCCATACAGCTCATTGTTGAATCGAATTCGCCATTGGTCCTCATTTAGCTTCGCTCGATTATTCGCGTCAGGACTCGTCGCTCAAAGGCGTTCTATATATTTGCGGATGCTTGGGTTAGGGTCCATGTTTTCCACCCATAGCATAACACAGGTCTTATCACAGATTTGTATACTTGGAGCTTTGTTTTCCTGTGTATGCAGCTAGTCTTCAAGATCGTCAAAACTGAATAAAATATTTTATTTGCGAGCTGTATTCTTCGGCGTATTTAGTCTCTTTCACTACCCGTCTTCGTTATTTTGGAGCCTAAATACACGAACCTGCTAACATTTTCGATTCTATATTCGCCAAGTGTAATATTTTGTGTATTTGAGGTATTTTTCCTCGACTGCGTCATGAGCTTTGTTTTATTCTCATTATTCAGGAAGAGTTCTTTATCAGTTGTTAATGACCCTTGACCAAATGTTTATGTCGTCTACATAGGCTACTATTTGGATCGACTTGTATAGTAATGTACCTCGCGTATCGACAGGTAGCTTCTGTATGACGTACTCTAGAGCCAAATTGAATAGCGTGGGACTAGCCCATCTCCCTGCTTTAGTCTGATATTTGTGTCAAAGTGAGTTGATTATTGATACGGACTTGGGAGGTCGTCAACGTCATTGTGATTTTGGTAAGATGGACTAATTTGGCTTGGATGCCAAAGCAAAGCATTATTTGGTATAGTACGTTACAATTAATATTGTCGTATGCTTGCTTAAAGTCAACAAAAGTTTGGTGTAAGTCTATGTTAAACTCCCAGCATATTTCAAGTACCTGCTTGAGAGTGAACAATTGGTCTATTCTCAATCTGCCTGCTCTAAAACCACCTTGATACTCCCCAATAATACTGTTGGCGTATGATTTGATTATATTTTCTAAGATTTTTGAAAATATTTTGTACGCCCTACGAAGTAGTGGTATTCCTCTTTAATCTTCGTACTGTAGCTTGTCACCTTTTTTGTGGATAACGAAATAAGTGACTCGAATTTATTCATGAGGTCAATAGTTCCTCTGAAGCTCAAAATCCCAATTGATTTTGATCAAAATGGATCGATTTGTGAAAAAAGCCGACCATCCTTAGCAAAACATTGCAAGCCCTTAAGATATAGTTTCCAAAGAGAGACACTTATTTTGGTACGAGCTGAAAAAAACGGGTTGAAGAAGAAAAAGAGAAATTGGAAGCTACGTAAGCGGTCATCGGCATTAATGTCATCCGTATTCAACATATTTTGGTACTGACAATGTTGGACAGCAAGGTAGCTCAAGCCATCACAAATGCGAAGTCTGCAAGTGCCTGCTATATATGCGGCGGTTTACCTTAGGAAATGAACGACTTAGCAAAAATCCAACAAAAATCTCTTGATGTGAATGCTCTCGAATTTGGAATCTCTTCATTACATGCCAGAATCAAGTGCGTGGAGTGCATCCTTCACAATGTCTACAAGAAAAATGTTGTGATTGGAAGGCTACAAAAAACCCGCGAGTCGTGCACGAAAATGAAAAGAAACGTATTCAACAAGAGTTTCTTAAGAAAGTCGGCATTAAAGTAGACTTCATTAAGCAGGGTTAGGGACTTTCAAATAATGGCAACACTGCCAGACCTTTTTTTCAATGATTGCAAAGTCAAAAGTATAATCTCGGAAGTTGACGAAACTCTAATCCACCGGATCCAGTATGGTAGGAAGTCATAAATAGCAATGCAATGATCGACCCACAAAAATTGTGGCTATTCTCAAAAGAAACAGCAAAGATGGCCATTGAAAAGTATCCATGTTACTCGTACCACATGCCATCCACGGTGCAGAAGATTTTGTTGTATGATTCCGAAATAGTGCAGAAGTCGTTTCGCTCAGTCGGAATATTGTCAGAAGAGGCAGGAGGAGGAGAACTAGAATTACAAGACTTTCAGGGTCAGAAACTCGCGGAACGAAGACGTGTTTCACAAGCTACTGGAGAATTCAGTGATGCAGCTAATTTACTTGAATTTGAAATCGTGTTTCTTTTCAATTTTCACAACCTTCGACTTTGAATCCCTAATTTTATGATATACAAAATTCTCCAGCTTTTAAGCTTCCTTAAATTTTTAATTGTAAGCATTTTTTAATTTAAATTTACACTCAAAATACTTGTTGCAACTAGTTTTGATGAGTACAACCTATTCTGAAAATTTCAAAAATTTTTATCATGCCAATAGGCTTTCTTTCCCTCATTAGGTTTTTAATTTTTTTCAAAATTTCAATAAATACAATTGAACTTGACGTATTTTTTTGTTTTGAATCAAATGAAACCAAACTCAGGTTTCTATGGTAATCCGTTCTCGAGATTGATTTTTTCCGCTATTTCCGCTATTTCAGCCACTGTGTGGCATCGGCTAGGCTGTTTTTGCCGTTTTGGAACGCTTTTTATGTTGCTGGTGACCAAATTATTGGTGTTTTGTCATTTTTCTTTGAAGAGAAGAAGTAATGCTTGCAAACTAACTGCATTTCGAATGAAGCGTCAATAGTAGTTAATGCATCCCAGAAAACGGTGGAGCTCCGCTACTGTCGTAGGTTATGCGTAGTCTCCAACTAACTACACTCGGGACGGTGGGGGTGAAATGCCTTATGCGTTGATAACATGGCCTAAATATTTGACTTCTGTTGAGCACTTGGCCACATTGGTTACTTGTTTATTCTCAGCAAGGCGTTAGGACACCAATCGTATATGCTTTTTATGTTGGTCCTCTGATTCAAAAGCGATCAGAATCTCGTTGACATAGCAAATACAGCAGTCGAGCCCTTGGAGTACCTGGTCCATAAACCGTGGGAACGATTGGGCTGCGTTGCTTAGACCGAATGTCATTGCAGTGAACTCATATAGACCAGAGGTGTCATTATCGCTATTTTTGGAAGGCCTTCGTCTCTAATTGGGATATGGTAAAACGCCTTGGGTAGGTCAATTTTGAATAGAGCGTTTTTTGGCCAAATCACAAGTTATATCCTGAATGTGGCGCATTGGATAACTGTCTGGCACAGTGGTGGCGTTTTGTCATCGGCAGTCCTCGCCCGTTCGGCAAGAACCATCTTTCTTTCGAAAGAGATTCAGGGGAACCGCCAAAGGGCTGCTTGATGGGCGACACAATGCTCTGTCTTCTAAAAATTGGATTTCGGCACTGGCAATCTTAAACTTCTCTTGACTAAACCATCTAGTGCACTTAGCAATAAGCGACCTTTGGTACCGCTGTGATGCCTGATCATATGCGTGGCCATCTTAGCTTTAATGGCCAGATTGGTTATACCCGTGGTATTGTGAGTTATTCGGGATATTCGATACGGATTTATTTTATTGTATGCTAATCCATCCTCTAATTGCAAATTTTGACGCAGGATTACATAGCTGTCACTTTTTTATGTTCACCAATAATCTATAATGGTTAAGGAAGTCCGCTCATAGAATAAGCTGTGCAACCTGCATAATGTGGGATTGCCAATGGAAAGAACGTCAAAGGCCAAGCGACATGTTTAAAGTTACTTTCCGTAAGTATCACTCGGTGTGCCCTCTATGGTGAACGATTTGTAAGCAACGCGCTTACGTTTTGTTCACACTGAGGTCAAAGGAAGGGCAGACAAGTCTGCACCCGTGTCGATTAAAAATTTTAAGGTTGATTTTGGATCTCATATTTCCAGACGATTCTGTCGAGAATCACTTAATCTCGCCTGCTGAGTAATGACTTAAAAAATTTTTTTTAATGAAAAAAAAACATACCAGGCTCGAACCTAAGCACTCTAATAGTTTATTAAAAAGACGTTCTTTTATCAGAATGTCTCATATAAACTTCAACTTCTTTCAGATGTATTTTTAACAATTTTTAATGCAGATTCACTTTCTTTTTTTGCTTTAGCACTACAGCCTCTTTCGGGCTTTTGGTTAGAGATAGTTAGAGTATCTCATTATATTGATCAAATGTATTGACAATCGAAAAGGTAATATGGTCAGTACCACGCTTTAGTCGTATATCCGTCCACATAACTGCGATAGTTCTGATTTTAAACCATTACGTATCATAAATGACCGGGCTTATAGTTCATCCGCAGAAGCACTCGAAACAAATCTTGTAGCTACCAACGGGATTTGAATCAGAAATTTAACCTACTTTCTTCGTAGTGCTAAGTTATTGAGGGATCTGCCAATCCCGGATAAGAGTCAATGACGTCACGATTTCCGAGATGGATTTAGTCTATCCCTGCCCGTGAGTAGAGTCTATGTGAATAAAGAATATGATTAAGAAGTTAGTCAGCGTTTTATTTATTCTCACTTATGCCATTCTAAAAGTTCAGAAGTGGGATCACAATCAAAATAAAATATCGGGAAAATCGTGAAAAGTATTGCCATCAATCGAATAAGTTTGTTTTTTTTTTCTTGCATTTTTTGTAATTTGCTTTGTTTGATAACCCATTCATGTGCGTTTGTATGTGCGCGACGTGGCGGTGCATGCACACATTTCTCCGTGAAAAAACAAATACATCATTCATAATCTACCTGAGTGTGTGCGATGTGTTGGTGCACGCACTTTTGGTGTAAGGGACAAATATAGCTGCAAACATACTCGTTTTGATTGGTAGTATGAGTGTTTGAAGCATAGCCGATTACCTGACTCGTTTTGTTCCATTTTTTTTTTGATTGCAAAATGCCGACATGCCGAATTGGCACATTGTCAAACTTAGAATTAAACAAGTTGGGTAGACGGACTTACGCTCATGTCAGAAGGGTTCTGTACCCAACTTCTCCGAAATACGGTCACCAGAAACAACTGACGTCAAGGAACATGCCAAAGAGATGTGCACGTTTAAAGGAAAATTCATTGTTTCTCCATTTTCAACGGTCGCCATTTTGTTCCAAACTAACAAAAATCACTTAAATCATGAATTCCAAAAAAAATGCATTGTTATAAATCTTATCTGAAAATTTAAGAATATCAAATCGAAATTGCAGTGTCTGAACCGATGGGATGCCCATAAAATACCAAAATCATGTGTTATTGTTGTTGTAATTGGAGAAATTTCAAATGGCTATAACTTCCGCGAATATGATTCGATTTTCATAAAACTTACAGAGTATTAGGCCCTTTTGTTAAACTACTTAAATATTGAATATTGTTGAAGTTAAGGGTACCTATACGATTTTATTGGGGAAGATGTGAAATTAGAAGATTATCCTGTTATTAACAAAGTTGAGCGAATTTCGACTTCTAAGGCATTTGTTGTTGTTGTACTCATAAATATCTACCTCCATAATTTTTTTCAAATTTTTGGATCACAGGTGTCCAATTGCGAGGGGGGGGGACACAAATTGTTTTGTTTTGAAAAGTTCTCGACAAGACCTTTTATATGATACTCATATTGACTAGGCCCCCCTTAAATGTCTCATAAAAGTTTTTTATGACTGAACTTTCAAGAGAGCACCACTTCACACCTACATGTAAAATTTGGTGTTTCTAGCTTAAGTACTTTGCGACAAAAACTACTGTGACACACGGACGAACGGACAGACAGGTCGCAATTTCAGTAGGGTTTTGTAAAACTATTTTACAAAACCCTAAAAACCAGCTTCGTGCGCGAAATTTTTCAACAAGCGGCAATAAAAATGAGTTACTTTGCCGATTAATGGGAGAAATTGGTGGTAATTGTCTTGAAATGGACGAAACAGTCAAAACCTCAGACGTGTCGTAGCTGCGTGAAAGTGTACTGGGATTAACTGTATTAGCGCGAGAGCTAGCTACGCAGCTACAAAGTATCGTGAGTGCCACGGATGTTTTCGAGGAAAATATTGAATCGGTTCCGCCGTAACCAATTCCAACTGATAAACCGAGGGAACAGACAATTTCGACTTATAATATGCGAAACATTATGGAAATTTTGCCTGAGTTGGATCCAACATCGGATATGTTTCTAACGGCGTGTCAGTTTGTTCAGCGCGTATGAACACTTTCGTCAGTGGATTCGCGAAACGAGAAAATCGTCTTGTTCGCAGTTTAGGCTAAAGTTCGTGGCCAAGCCAAGCTGTGGATGGACTCGAAAACCACATAATTGAAAATTTTGATCAGTTCCCGCGTTGTTTTGAATCGGAGTTTGTGCGTGTGAAAAATGAGGCTGATGTACACTGCCAAACGACGAAAATTATTAAACAGCCAAGTGAGGCAGTGACAGAATACTATTATAAAATGGGCATAAAAGTGGGATTAAGTGACGCGCCGATTATTAGATACATACGCGAAGGACTGAATGATCTTCAAATACAAAATGCAATCGCGTGTTCGAGTTTCACAACTGCGAACGAACTGTTGAGTTGTCTAAAGCAATACGAAGCCAACAGCTGGAAGTCAGCTGTAATGTTATTACCGAAACCCTCCACTGAAAATTGAAAGCCGAGAAATCCTCAGCCGAGTTTAACAACTTCGTTGACGGAACCGATGCTTGAGTTAGCTCGCGGGAATCCTTCAGGATATTTGTGCTACAATTGCTGGAAACCCGGGCATATCTGCGTTAAGTGTCCATTACCAGAGCAACAAGATCGATGCTCGATGTGTCACAAAATTGGGCATATAACAGAAGGATGTCCAAATCGAGGATCGAGAACCACCACATCGTCATGGGGAAATATTAATCAGTTGCTGACAACCAAATTAACGCCGGAAAGAATTTTAAAAACCGTGCTGATTGATGCCGGTCCAATTGATGCATTTATAGATCCAGTCAGTCACAGGCATATAATTTAATGGAGTGCTTGCCGATTACGCTGAAGGGTTTCGCAGGTGGAAGCATCGACTGTACAACGAAGATGCAAGCGATGCTTAAAGATTGACAACCTTGTGAAAAACACCGAGCTTTACGTCGTTGAAGACCATTTGATTCCTAAGAGTCTTCTTAGTGACGCATTGTGTAGTGATTCTCAGAGAGTAATGATGGAATCGAAACGCGAGAAACGCCGAACATTAATTCTACCACTGAGTTGACTGCTGGCGAAAGCGAAGAATTTCGAAATGTTCTTGCTGAATTTCGATATTGTTTTGCTGAAAATTTGGCAGGGATTGGTCGATGCTTAACTAAAACGATGTATACGAGTATAAGACTGAACTCTAACGAACAAGTTCATGCCCGTCCTTGCCCTGTTCATTCGGGAAGGCGAGATAAGATTGAGGAGATTATAGCTGAACTTCTAGCTAACAACATAATCCGTAAAAGTAGTTCCATCTATTCTTGACCAATTGTTTTGGTGAAGAAATAAAATGGAGAAGATCAGATTTGCGTAGATTTTCGAGCGATTAATTCCCGAACCAATAAATGTTTCCGATGACCACCGTTGAAGAGCAGTTGTCGCAGATCGCAGGAAATAAATATTTCACGACGTTTGACCTTTTATCGGGCTACTATCAGATTGCTTTGGAGTAGGAGTACCGCCAATACACAGCTTTCGTTACTCATCATGGTCATTTCGAGTACAATCTAATGCCATTTGGTCTTATTGATGCACGTATAGTTTTTCAAGTAATGATCCTTAAGCTAATCTATCGAATTTAATTGAGAAAAATTATATATAAGCTACATGGACCAAGTTACAATCGCGAGCATCAACAAAGCGGAGAGCATCTCTACCTTGATACAATTTCTACATAGTCTGAAGGAAGCAGGACTTATACTTCGGACATCCAAGTGCGTGCTCTTTGCTACTGAAATTAAATTTTTAGTACATCGAATAAACTGTGATGGAATCAAACCAGGAAATGAAAAGATCGATACTATAAAAAAGTTTCCGCTGCCGAAGAATGTCACAGAAGTAAGGAGATTTCTAGGATAACTGGATTCTTCCGAAAATGTATCGAGGGATATTCTGGAATCTTGAAACCGTTAACGACGCTATTAAAAACAAAACTGCAGTGGCGGCATTCAACGAGTTGAAAGCTTTACTATGTAATGAGCCCGTACTAACGCTTTATAATCCAAGGGTGGATCACGAGGTGCATACCGATGCCAGCTCCGCGGGCTCAGCCGAAATTTTAATGCAATCGAGTGAACATGGAAAACAAAGGCCAGTGTTCTACTACAGCCGACATTGCACCGATAGCGAGCGAAAGTACAGTAGTCCTGAATTGGAGGTCTTCGCAGTTGTTGAGACGTTGGAGCGTTTCCGAGTTTACCTATTGGGTAGACACTTTTGAGTAATTACAGATTGTGATGCAATAACTACGACTAAATTAACGAAACCACTTAATGCTAGTGACTTAAGCTACAAAAATATGATTTAGAGGTAGTGCATCGAGCCGGAATCCGGATGCAACACGTCGACGCGACGCGTTAAGCCGTCAGCCAAATAAGCAACTACACGAGGCGAACAAAGTTACAGAAAATATTTTGATTGTTGAAATTGACCAAGACGATTGGTTGGTTATAATGCAATGAAAGGACCCAAAATTGAAGGAAATGTTCGACGCACTTTCGGGAAAACGTATTTCGGAGCAATCTTTACAGCTTAAACAAGATTATATTTAGAAAAACTGTCGACTAATGCGTGACGTCGATGAGAATTTCAAGTTTTTCTACCGTCAGCTGTTTGTTGGAGGATTGTCAAGAGCTGTTACGATGACATAGGACACTTTAGAATCGATAAAACGATTCTGCGAATTAAAAAATTGTTCTGGTTTTCTCGTGTCTGTCGATATGTGAAGTCATATATTATGTCATGTCCTGAATGTTGCTACAAC
Organism: Odontomyia ornata; assembly: GCA_963969285.1. Classification (NCBI taxonomy): domain Eukaryota; kingdom Metazoa; phylum Arthropoda; class Insecta; order Diptera; family Stratiomyidae; genus Odontomyia; species Odontomyia ornata. The sequence goes on along the minus strand of OZ017740.1, from coordinate 101,692,556 downwards.
AAGATAGCTACGGGGAACATTGAAGGGCGTTTGTTTTGTGAGTAAATCGAACCAGTTTCATTCAGAGTTCTTCATGTTGATTACCTCAGTCCATTTCGCAAGAGTCGTCGAGGCAATCTTCACGTTATCGGAATATCAGATCCGTCCAGCAAATTTACCATGATCCGAGCAGTAAGGTCAACAAATACTAAACCTGTCGTGGCAATGCTGAGTGATCCTACTACGACTTGCCTACTCGACTAATAACAGAAAGAGGTACCGCCTATATGTCAAAAGAATTTGCGAACATCTGCGAGTGATTTGATATTCAATACATTAAAGTACCAGTTTGGACACCTCAAGCCAATGGACAGATTGACAGATAAATCAGTCCATACTTTCTGTTTTGCGATGCTCAACAGAGGTTTGAAACGAGTGGGATTACCTTCTATCGAATTTGTAGTGGTTTCCCAATACAAAAGTAAATTCTACGATTAGTTTTACGCCGAATTAGATTGTTTTCGATTTTCGTTTGCGAGACTTTACCGTCAATCGCATCATTCAAGCACTGAATCATGATATGAGTGACGTGCCACAACTACCAATCACACAGAAACGATAAAAAGCTGCTGACCAGATTGCAGCTCAGAGAAAGCGATGGAAACGACGATTTGACGCAAAACACAAGCAGCCGTACACGTGCAATGAACGAAATTATTCAAAAGTTGGAACCAAAATACCGTGGGCCATATATTGTATTCAAAGTCTTGGGACACGACCGCTTCGTAGTCGAGGATTTGCAGGATATCGGACGAAATAGACAAAAATTCAGTTCTATTTTTACTACCAATAAAATGAAACCCTGGTGTAGTTTGAGTCCTGAGTTGGATCCCTATGATAAGGAGGAGGATGACAATGATGAAATCGGACGATTCCAAATCAGGAAGGGTCGAGTTGTCAAGTTATTGAGGGATTTGGCAATGCCGAATAAGAGTTAATGACAACACGATTGCCGAGATGGAGTCAGTCGATAATCAAGAAGTTGTCCGCGTTTCATTTATCTTCACTTATGCCATTCTAGCAGAAGTAATTAGTATGTAACTTCAGAATTTGATACGAATTTCGTTCAAATTTAGGTTACTGCCTTCAGTCTTTCGTTTTAACAATTCGAAATTATGGAATGACAAATAAAATGATGATTTCTTAAATTTCTGGTGGATATGTTGAAAAATTTACTAACGTTAGAGGTACTAAATACAAAAGATTAAAAGCTCTTAAATGAATCCACCATTTTAGATAAAAGAGATTCAAACGGCCTAAAATGTTATCATCAACACTTTTGATCTATTTATTTGCAATTCACTATGCTACCGCATACATTTTATCTTGTAACCTACAATTTATTTCTGAATGCATAGAAAGCGTTTATCTACGAAAGAGTAAACAAGCATGAAGGTAAAGGAAGAAAATCCATAGAAATTGCTTGAAGAAGAATAAAACAAAAATGCTGTAGTATAGAAAAATATCGTTTTGAAAGACAACAACCAAAATGAAACAGCGAAAACAAAGTCGGCTACGACGACAACGACGAACGATTCAGTAAAAACAATGGACCAATATATTATCATCTGTACAAGAGGAACCTGTTGTGGTTTGGTGAAACACAGGCCCAGGCACAACAGCATCTCAAGCAAACAACTTAGAACGTGCTTTTCGTCCAAGTTATTCACCGAGATGAGAATGGAAAAGTTTAGCTGAAGATTCTATAAATGTGGATATGAATGTGTGCTTTAGTATTCCTCGTATACTACCTACAAGTAAATATATATGTAATTTTTGGATGAATGTAGTGCTGAATGTAGGTTGAGTTTTATATAAATAAATATAAAATATATTATTATTTATATAGATATGTTATGTTGTGTATTTTGTATTAGCCCTGCAGCAACAGACTCAAAGCCCTCTAGTGGTAGTCAAAGATGTGGAATTTGGTTTAGTAGGAAACATTGTGCAAAGAATACAAAATTGCACCAGTGAGGAGGAAATATATTAGATTAGCTTTTCATACTCTTCTGTTGATCATGTGCATCTCGTTCAAATGATATGCATTTATTCAGCTTAAATTTACATGATTATGAAATCCAAGATGAAATTTTACTTGAAATAAGTAAAATTTTTGTCAACTTGAATATAAAGTATTGAAGGCTTAAATTATTACATACTTTATTTTGTTCTCATCTTTCAACTAATCACACACATGTTAAATAGAAAATCTATATGCATATCGCTTCCGGCACAAACCTACAGTGCCAATCAAACTTAATCATAATATTAACAAGTACAATCTAATGATTTATAACATTGTTTCAATATTAAAACGCAAAATGCAAATACCAAGTTTATAAATTCAATGAACATGTCAGCATGAAATTATTGAATAACGGCCACGACAATTGGAACAACAACAAGATAAGTAATAAAGATAAAAGATAGAAATTCTAACGCCTGCCTCTGCCTTCATTTAACATGTGCAGACAGATGAATTTGATCAGATGACAGACTATGTCAGTCCCTCGAACTTAACGGAATTAACGCGGTTTTTTAATCTGACACATAATATGACGCATTTAAGGTGAAGATCAGCACAAAATGCGCATGAAACATACATCATATTATATATGAGGAACTGTGTGGAAATTTTTTGAATGAAATATTATTAAGTACGATTATGTTGATTGCTTCTCAGATCAAAAGATTAAATTAAAATGAAAATAAGGTAAAGAATCAGCAATTGAATCTTCAAAAGTATCGTGTTGACTAGTTTGATATTTTTAAAGGGATTTCTGTTTTATGTAGTAAGATTCGCAAAAAGATTTAATAATTGCTTAAAAATAAGAAACCAAGTAAATTTAATTAGACTTCGATTGACGATAAATTCTATATACGATTAAAATTTTATCAGAAATTAATCAATAGGACCACGTCATGGCTGCTGGCTTGATTTTTTTTTTTTTGTAATTTATGAGCAAGTTAAGTAACATGTTGGCATCCAAATATGTTGAGCTTTAAAGCATTTTGATGAAATGTGATTGTTTAAACCTTTCTAATGAAAAACTTTGGATTGAAAAAGTAAATATTCCCACTTTGAAATAAATTGAAAAAATAGAACAAAAAATCCTTGTGTCGTAGCTGATGCAATCAATAAGTCTCCAAGCATCTCATTTTGCCTCCTTTTGAATCAGTAACAATGGAAAGTATTTGTGTCCTGATTCAAGACATAAATGTAAAAATTTATTTTTTCTCTTTTCAAGGCACTAAGCTAACAAATGTAAGACTCGTGCAATTCAAAAGTAATTTGAAAAAGTTTATTATGAGTAAAGACTGGTATCTTGTCTGGGGCAACTTGAATACTTTTCATTAGCAATAGAACTGTCCACGTGCGAACAAAACAGATCGAGTTTTTTATAGCCTAACAACTGAAGATATCATTTTTTTATTGTCTCCAAGCGAACCAACATATTGCTCGCACCAGGGAGCTAGTTCAATCTTGGACGTCATACTCAACTATGGAAAAACTAATATCTCTGAACTATGTGTCTTGCATGCCTCTGTAGCGGCGATGACCTCCTCATACGTCTCAAATTTTTACCCGGCGAGTGACCTTTTCAAGTTTGGAAACAAGAACAAGTCGCACCGAGTCAAATTTGGAGAATAAGATGGATGGGGTGGCAGCCAGCAGCCCAGTTCTACCAATTTGATCGTGGTGATGGCGGAGGTGTGAGCCAATGCGTTGTCATGGGAGAAAAACACTTTTCCTTCGCTAAATGGGGCCGTTTTTTCTGCGATTCAGGGCCAAATTGGCCCAATAATTGGGCATAGTAGAGCCTTGTGACCGTTTTGCCCTTCTCCAGGTAATCACACCTTGTAGTCCCAGAAAACGGTGGTCATCACCTTTGGAGCATATTGCTGGGTGCATTACTCTCTTTCGACTGTTTCTTGGTCTCTGGTGTTTACCAGTGGAGCCATGTTTCGTCGAACGCCATAAAAAGATGCAGACCCTCCATCAAATTGCGCTTAAACACAATCAAACACTGCTCTGAAGTGGTCTCACGGTTGCCTTTGCTGTCTGGAATGAGCAACCACGCCACCCATCACGCCGACAGCTTTCTCATACCCGAAATTTCATGCAGGATATGACCCACGTGGTCTTTTGAGATGCCTATTGTCTCAGCTAATCTGGGTAACTTCACACGTTGGTCTACCAGTACGAGCTTGTGGATTTTTGTCCTGTAATCCTCCGTGGTAGCCGCTTTCGAGGCACCTGGGTGTGGCTCACCAAAAAAACGACGTGCAACCACGTTGCAGCTCATTATATCAATTTTTTACGGTCACCGTCGCAGGAGCAGAGGCACCATACACAGCACCAAAGCACTCTTTGATTTTGCTGCTTGATTTCCCTGCCAAAAATAAGAATCGAATCACCGGCCCATATTGTTCTTTCTCCATTTTTCTAAATCTGCGGACACGCTTACTTCCACATGCGGTCAAAAAAAAACTACGAGTCCGATTTGACCGAAATTCCGACCGCACCCATTTAAAAGAATGTACTATACAATGGTTGCGATAGTGGTACCATCGGGCTGTGAGGCTATGTACTTATCGGACCACCTTCATAATAGTATCTCTTTGAATGCAAGCAGCTCAGCTTACATGAAAGTAGTGGTCGAAATAGTTGTACAAATATCTAAACTCGATGAAATCATTTCGATAACAGTTGAATGTAACATAGCACACTTGTAAAGATAATTCACCACCAAACTATGGAATAGGATACAGAGACATATGACTTGATAAAAAGGGGAAATTTTCTCAAGCAACTGTGGTAACGAATCACATATCTGAACATCAAGCAAGGTTTTAACAAATGTACGGTAGCTATGCGGCTATAAATATGGAATTTGTGCAACAAAAAATCCAATTCATTGCTTCGTAAGCTCAATACAAAAGACATGTTTGGAGGCTAAACCAAACCCTCAAAGGCTCTCGTAGTTGAATTCCGCAGCAGTTTAAAAAAGTAATGGTCTTTGTGAATATTCTAATGAAAGAAAATCCCCGTTGGCAGCACCAGCCGGAAAGGTAAATTTCTCGTATGTAGCGTAAAGTTTCGAAAAAGAATTTGGCTTGCCTACTACTAAACTTCTTTCTGCGATTTTCGTAGAACCACATGGGTATTTATTAACATAAAAAAAATCTGGTCACGTTGGTTTATAGAGACCATTTATCGAGGCGCAAATATTTTGCTAATTAAATTGAGTTGCACGCGTATGGATTACATATTGAAAATCGGCGGATCATAAATTGTTGTAAACATATAAATACCGGTTTCGCCCTTCTCGCATTTGCTGTTTACACAGTTCACAGTGGTAACCACACAAAGGTTTAAATAGCTCGAATAGTTAATTTCAAAAGATTTCCATAAAAGTTTAATCAGCACTTGCTTTGCACTTAATATATACATTTTCAATTTTTTTTGAACTGTGAGGGCCGTCATTTCGATTTTTATTGAAATCGGCTGCTAAAAATATTAAGCTGTAAATTTTCGACTGTTTTATTTGTCATTCGATTTGCATAATTAAATTAAATTAACTTGCCTTAATAACTTATAATTTTAAGTTTCAACGGAATCTGTTGAGAATCTTGGCTGCTAGAGGGCTACAGAAATAAAAAAAATTGTATGCCACCCTCTGGTATGGGGAGACCCACCTGTATGGGGAGACCCTCCTTAAATCCCTAAAAATATTTTCTTGCACTGCAAATTTCAAGAGGCACCACTTTTGACCTACGTAGAAAATTTCCTCATTCTAGCTCATGTGGTTTGCGAGAAAACTTGTTATGACGCACGAACAAACGGGCGGACGGACGGACAGACAGACAAGTCACGATTTTATAATTTTTTAGGGCATTGTTAAAAATATTTTACAATATCTTAAAACTGATCTGGTTTATAAGTTCTTTCAAGTAAAGTCATTTAAAGTGTTTCCATGAAAAATATTCATTATTTGAGTTGGTATTAAAATAGCGAATTGCGCTTGCCTTCAGACCTTTGGGGGCCGCCATTTTGAATGCATGCATTTGATTTTGGATTATTTTAAATCTGTGTATGCTAGGACCTCATCAATCAATATACTATCTCGTTCAAATAGGAGTTTCACTCTAGACAGGGCAAAATAATTCAATTTTTAAAGAAAATCGCAGCTAAAAATATTAGGCTTTAAATTTTCGACTTTTTATTTTTCATTCAATTTTAATAATTTCCTGCAAAATACAAGAACATAGTAAAGAGATTCATAATCTCAAGTTTCATCAAAATCCGTTGGAAAATGTGACCGCTAATTTGCAAATGCATGATCACCAAAATATCAAAGACTGTAGGTGTAAGTAATGTTTATCTAGAAACCAAGTTTCATATATGTCGGATCAAAATTGCGACTTTTAAAAGCCTTTGAAATTTCGACCTTCAACTGGCCGCCATTTCGTTTTTTGCAACCTGACCTCCAGTTTTTTTACGTAATTCTTTAGATACTTTTAATTTCTATCAAATTACCGAATTTCATGAAAATCTGTTGAAAGCTTTGACCACTATTACAACAACAAAATTTTGCACGTTTTTTGACCTTTGAGCGGCCGCCATTTTGTTTCTGCCGTACCGACTTTGGATTTTTTATTGTGAGATTCATCGCATACATCAATAAACCCTTGTACCAAATTTCATCCAAATCGGAGCTATACTTTGGTCAGAACAGAAATCACGATTTTTCGTCTAAAATGGCCGCCATTTTGTTTTTGCTTGGCCGATATAGCTGGTTCACGAACTTAACCGAGATAATTATCCAATACACCTTTCCTGAAAATTTGGTGAAAATCGAAGCAAAATTGCAACCTCTAGCGTGGTCACAAATTTCGTTATATCCCTATATATATATATATATATATATATATATATATATATATATATATATATATATATATGTATATATATATATATATATATATATATATATATATATATATATATATATATATATATATATATATATATATATATATATATATATATATATATATATATATATATATATATATATATGATGCTCTCCGCAATAGGTAAATTTCTCTCGAGAAATTTACCTAAAAAGCAGAGGTCCTGGCTGATATATTCCGAGCATTCCACAATATCACCAGAGATATGATTAGAATTGTCACAGGGGCGCTATTGGTCTCTTTTTCCATCTCTGAAACGATTACACCAGCCGAGTTATCAAAAACTTTGAAGAAACTGAGGAATAAAAAAGCACCTGGTATGGATAATATTCCAAATATTAGCTTGAAAAACTGGATACCCAGTACCAATATTTTGCCTTCTTCCTGATCAAAATTTCAATGTTTTGGGAGAAGCAATTCCTTGTCGAAAGAAATTTTTTTATTTGAGACTTCATCCATACAAAAAAATTAAGTTTAAAGACCACACTATACACACTTTTACTAAGATTTCAAAGGGAATATCAATCCTGTATTCCCTTCTGAATCGGAGATCACACCTTAGTACAAAAAATAAAATTTTTCTGTTCAAAATAGTGACTCAGCTCTTGCATGGAGCTCATGCAGAAACTAACTAAAAACAAAGCTTCAAGTTATGTGGAATATATGTTTAAAACTTGCCCTTAATAATTTTTTTATTCTTGGACTGGAAAATCATACCAAAACACCTAAAATGTCACCTAATAGCAACACAAAGAGGAAGCTTTAATTTCTCCAAGATAATATTGCGTTACTGAAGGCAAGCCTCTCACTGGGTATCTTAGGCCAAGCTTTGGACTCCAATCTACTTGCCAGTGACTCATTTTACCAACAAGCCCAATTGACCCGCTAAGTGAAAACGCGGCTCACATGAAACACTCCGTACGCGGCACTTAGTGGCCTAGTTCCTCCAACCAGCAGCACGGGCCGCGTGGTAAAGTCCTATCAAACTGTCTCTCAATCTACACTTCCTTAGAGCCTCCGCACTTTTCGAATCGTCTAAAAAACCGGTAACAACAAAATAAGAAAATAATTTTGTTTATTTGGTATCTGCAACCCAGTTCTCTTTTTTCTTTAAAAGCCGCGTCTGCTCACACAACAAAGCAAGGCCCGACGGCTTTAAAGAACAAAAATAAGAAAAGTTTAAAATAAAAACTAACTCACTGTCTAACTTCTTCGCACCCGCTCCAAATTCACAAGCCACTATCAGATCAATTATACCAGCTCAGATTCAAGAAAGTTCAAATTCCAATCAGTCACAATGAGAATATTTTGTTTTTGTTAAACACAATGATCACATATAATTCAAATAATTTCACAAGAAAATAACCAAATATTTTTCCAAACTTACTTCACCTAGTTACTAGACTATTATCCCAAAGAGGCTCCCCTGATTAGTTGCTTCGATTTCCCACTGAATTCTATTACACGCCGACTGAAGATTCAGCCAATTTGAAGTATAAGGCAACCCGACAACTGGAGATTTAGCAAATTTGAATTTCAGCTTGAATTACTCGCTGCTAGGGCTTCCGATTACTCGTATTCCCCTTAAGAAAGTTTCGCTGTGATCCTGTCCTTGTCGCTTCAACGTTTGGCTGTGATCTTGCCCGCTATCTTCGAGATTCAACCACCAAAAGAGACTTCGAACACCTTCTCCAGCTTCCATTTCGCCTCAGTAGTAACTGCCATTCCTTCCGTTGTCTTTTTCCAAGCGATTGACGTGCCTTCGTTGAAACGCAACACGCGCGTTTCAACAGTGGCCCCATTGCTTCCAGTGGTGGCATTCACAATTCGCAATCAACTTCTCACTTTGTTGGCATAGCATTGGCATTATTATTTGGATGATGCAGCTGATTTCTAGCTGTCAGCGGTGACAGGTTATGTTGTTTGTTTTGTAGATGTTTTTGTAATAAGATTTTGTAACAAGATGCCCTGCCCACATCGTCCAGCGTTTCCAGTAGGTATGGTGTAGTTCAGTTTTCAATGCTTGTTTTTATTTAACAGCCCCCTATGCTTGGTTAATATCAGTCTTTACAGCACCCGCTAACATTCTATAGCAAACAATTTCAGTCCCAATAACATCCATCTACCTAGTGTGCAAAAGATTGTCGACCCAATTCTTTAGAAGAAAATAGATTATCCTTAATAGATAGAGAATATACATAGACCTTATCTTTATCATCCCATTATCATTCGATTCTTTTTTGGATCTTTTTGCTGCTGTTTTGTGAAGGTCGTTTGGCTTCCCGCAAATACCATTTTTGCCGCTTAAATCCTTCTCTGTTGCATGCAGAAATTGTAAATGCGATGGCAAGGAGGATGCATTCAAATCGATAACGTTGAAAATGACGCTGAGGATAAAATACTGTTATTTTCATTTGTCATAGAGTTGAGAATCGACTGAGTGGGCGTCGCCCATTACATTACTGTCATTAGTTTCAATCCATGTGAATCTTTGACCATCAATGAAACATTTACAATTTCAGACTAATTGGAATAAGCGTTGGTATATTTGAGGACGCGGTATAATTATCGGTGGGGATGCACATAGAAGAGATGTCGATGCTGATGATGGGGAAGCTGATGACGATAGATTTGACGATGATGGTGGGATACCATCCACTGACCAGGATGATGGTGATGGTAATGAGAGGGGGGGGGGGGGGGGTGAGCTCCTTGTTGCAATGACTTTGTTGTTAATGAGAGAGACACTCAATATCCACAATATCCAATATTAGAATTCGTAATTCTTGATTTCAGCAATTGCTGATGGTGGAAGACATGTGAAAGAGGTTAGACGGAATCAATGTGTTGAATCTTGAGGGTATTGCAGCTGATGCAGGAGGTAGTGTGGTATCGTGTTATGATATGTTATGGACCACACTGCCAGATGCAGAACCTGATGGTGACTGCACAGTCGATGCACTCGCAAAAAAACTGGATGAAATGTATTGGGCACTTTCTCGTGTTGAAGATAATGCATCACTTAAGCTATCTCCTCCTTCTTCCACCATTTCAATGTCATTGTGAGACATTATGTTTGGAAAACCGGAGTTATGATACTTCGCTGGTAGTCCTCGTTTTAAATTGAGTATTCATTTTTGATAATTTATTTTATCATTGGCTAATTGCTCCATTTGCTATTCCCTCTTCTTAAATTCATAACGTATCGGTAGGCATTTCTAAAAACTTCTGCTTGTTTTCCTTGTCAGGCGTTTTTAATTGGACTTCGAGTTGTTCAAAACATTCCTTCAGGCGCGCTCGTGGATGCTTTTTCAACTTGCTGTATACTTTGCGGGTGCCTGCTCCGCTACTATTCATACTCGTTGTCCGCGTTCATAGTGTTGTTGGGTGTGGACGATGATCGTTGGGTCCAAAACCATTTAAATTGCCATGTCCTGTTGACGTATACGATAACATCAATGGATTAGCTAAACTTTTTAATTGGATCATTTCACCCTTTTCACATCAACTTAATGTAAATCTATACGACAAATTTGAGGAGAATTAGTGCACACGTCGAAACCACCTTCTTCTAAACATTTTTCTTCTCTAATAATTTTTCAGAAAAATTATTATTCAAAATATGCAACTCATTTATATGTAGCTGCAAACAATTCCATGAAAAGTAATTTAATCAATGGATTGCTTACGTTTAAATTTGACAATGATGACGCTACGCCAACATTGGAATTTGAGCTACAGCCACTTAGATAACCGCTGGTTGACAAATTAAGGCTAACTGAAATGAATCCTCTGTTATCAAATTTGCAAGGACGTGTCCGTTTTCACTGTCGTAAATTTGTTAAACTTTCAGCCACCGTCGTGAGTTTCACAAATACATAGTTAAGGCACGATAAGAATGATAACCTCCTACTCTTATTTATACTTAGGCCTTACACCCTAAGAATTTAATATTGTCAAATAATACAAATCTTGATTTACGCGAATTTAAAAGGATTTCAATTTTATACTTGGGTTCGGGATGACGTCATATTTGCGTACACTCACAAATGATGTGCTTCGATCTCTAACCCTGAAATAGTGCGAGGCTCCGGTTCTGCTCAAGTTTACTGTAACAATAAGCCATCTATTTAATTCCTTACGTAGCTTTAAAATGCTAGGAACAGAGCTCGCTTAGGTGTGCCTTGTGGAAAAACTTGGAGTTAAGTATCTGATGATATTTGACTAGATCTATATTAAGAAGGAAACCGATAAAATGCAAGAAGGCTTGTTAAGCTTGAATGAATTAAGCTAAAAAGACGTTGCTCGATTGACGGACATTAGAGTTTTTGATTGAATACATTGAAAAATGAAAGTTTTGATAAATACACTTTATATTCGATAAGTTTTCATCACTCTTGGAGGTTTTTCTATATGATCAATTACAAGACAAAGAAATCGTCAGATTCATGACAGATAAGAAAGCCCAAATCAATCAATAATCTCTCTGGATAGAATGAAACTCTTTAATTTAATGAGAAGTAAGAGAAGGATAAATTGGCCAATATCTCCGAAAAAAATTCTTTTTATATATCAGAAAATTTTTATTTGTTTTTTGTAGTGTAGGCGTATACTCAAAGCTTCGAAGATCAATTCAAGAACGTGACGTCCCCCATTCTCTATACACTGAATAAACCGTTTCTGGCGTTTGTCATGGCTCTTGCCAGCATAGCAGGCGTTCAAATCTTGTAGGTCATTGAACGGTTTACATAGCACGGAATTAAAAAACACCCTCAGATAAAATCACAAGGGGCCAAATCGGGAGAGTCCAAGGGCAGACGCAAGTTTACGCGCTGAACACCGTGCTGATCGCAACATTGTAGCTCTTACTACCTCAATGTTCTCAGGTGATCTAATGGGCCAAAGAACTCCACTTCTTCACCTTGTCACACTTACAGTTTGTCCGAATGTAGTGACCCTCGTAACAATTGATGTCCGATCTGGGACAGTGTCCAAAGGCGCGCTAGGTTACAATCACAGAACATCCGCTTGAAAAGTCGATTTCAACGACAAAAGCACGTTTCTCACTGTGCCAATGAATGATGGCGAACTATGTCGGGATAAAACTTTATTATCCTGTCTCTCAAACGAGACTCCTAGCGCTCCACTACAACATCAACAGACTGAATGGTGCACACTTAAAAAAAGGAATTTATGCTGCCGCACCATGTATTACCATTCAGCTTCATTTTATTGCTTGTTGGATGCAACAAACAACAGTGTGCCAAAACTTTCATCCGTCACTGTGAATGAAAAAACTATTTTATTCATTTTTTCGCATTATAAAATACGAGAAGCATTCAAATACAAACGAGCTTTTTACTTTTGATGTCTTAGAAACCGTGTCGAAGATAAGCGGAGCATCGGGAAGGCTAAGGGAGAACCCGTTCAGATGATTCTAGGCCATGCCAACTAACCAGCCGACCGGTTTGTGTGGTTGTCCTCACTATGAGTGAAAGAGAGGGTCATTCTTGGGTTGCATAACGCATCGTACCATAGTTTCTAACGAAATAAGGTTAAGGTTAAATAGGCCTAAATTCGGAACTGTATCCGAGATTTTACTTCTATAGTCGCGAGTAAAGGCACTACACTTTCGAGTCTAAAAGGGTCTCTATGGAGGTCTCTACAACGGAAGATCAGGACCATCAAAAGTCAAATCTCGATTGTCAGCTGATAAGGTAATATCAATGGTTTTTGGGACTATCAAGAAGTTTTACTCGTTGATTTCCTTCACAATCATCAAACAATAAACGCTGCTTACTACCGTGAGCTTCTTGGCCTGGATTGAGCTGCATATCGGTCAAAAAGGCGCCATCAAACCATCTGAGACTTTCTGCTTTTGTACGACAATACAAAACGCCACACTGCACCCCTAACCACCCGAAAATTGGATAAAACGCATTAGACTACACTTAATCACCCTTCTTATAGGTTTCCATATGTTTTGGCCTCTCAAAGAAGCACTTGTAGGAGAGCAGTTTTCGAATAATCAGTATGTTGAACAATTTGTGCGCAATTGGTTGGATACCCACTCGAAATCATTGTTCGAAAACGGAATGGGGAAATGCGTTACTAAGAACCGCAACTACATATGTAGAAAAATATTTGTAAAGTGTGTTTTCTTCTTAAATATAAAATAAATTTTTTTATATTTAAATGCCGCTCATGTAAACTGTTCCCCTTAATGCTGATTTGCGGCTAAAATCTGATTAACTTATCTTAGTAAATGGTAGTAATCTCCAAAGTGGGCTACAAAATATTTCTGGTAGAAGCGTATTTGTGTTTGTCAAACCTGTTCAACTATCCGATTGGTATTTTTGCATAGATTTTTGTAATTCCCTTTTACGTATAAGGGCTTGTCGAATAGATGTTCTTATTCTAATTATTTGGACTTCATCGTTCTATAATTCATCAATTATATTCCTTACAGAAGATGAATGACTTTTGTTTGTAGTAAATATAATAAAATATAAAAAAATTCAAACTTACCACTATCGATATCCCGCGATGACTTCGCTCCAACACGTAGTACAAAACTATTAACAGGAGCATTTTCCGAGACATTCACATGATAAACGGCTTGCTGAAATCGTGGTGGATTATTTGACGAGCCTTGAACAACAATTTGCATATTCAAATGTGTTTCCTTTGATACTGGCGAACCATGATCACTTGCACTTATCACTAAATTGAACTTATTGGACAATTGCACACCGCGATCACTTGAACTAATCTGATTATGTCGACTTTGATGCGATTGCGGTTGGGCTACTTGTAAGGACTTTGCTAGCTCAATGGATCCTGTTCTAGAATCAATTTTGAACCGTCCATCTTCATTTCCAGCCAAAATTGCGTATGTAATATGGCCATTATCCCCAGCATCTTTATCAACAGCTACAACATGAGCTACAAGTTGTCCAATTTGTGAAGAATCACTTAGAAGGATTGTTGAGTCAGGTGGTGGTGAGACGAAAATTGGGCTGTTATCGTTGGAATCGGTAACAAGGATTCTCGCAGTTGCTTTGGTACGAAGTCGATCAGTAGCGTTTGATGATTGGTCAACTGCTTCGACAATCAGGATATACTCATTGAGTTGCTCGTAATCTAGGCTTCCTTGAAGTGTTAATGTTCCGGTCAGAGGATCAAGTGAGAAAAGCTTCTTTTCTGATTCAGGTTTCTGCGATTCCAGACGATACTGAACTTCTCCATTCAGCCCAGCATCCTCGTCAGTTGCGGTGAAATTGTAGATAATCTGACCAACTGGTGCATTTTCACTCACATATATCGTGATGGGATCCTCAGGCCAATGGGGAGCATTGTCATTGACATCTGTGATTTCAACTTTCACAGTTATTGCACTGCTTTGAGGATTATTGGAGGCGGTTGTATCTAGAGCGCGGATTTCCAGTCTGTATTCACTCTGATGCTCCCTATCAAGTCGCCGGGCTACAACTAGAGATCCTGTTTGACGATCCATGTCAAATGCATCGTCGATTACGTCGTTAGTGAGTGAAGTGAGCGTGTAGGTCACATGTAAGCCACTACTTCCTGATATTAGGTTTTCGGCATCATTGCGTTCAGAAGGGCCAACTGATCCGACTATATGACCAATGGCAACATCTTCTCGAACCTGGAAGAGAAGGAAACAAGAAGTTAAAAATTTTCGTAAAGTAAAATCACAATAAATCTATAAAATGGAAATTCCCACAAGGAAGCAACTGGAACCTGACATGCGGTTTGTTTTCACATTCAAAGAACGTCTTCTGATAAAACGTCCTAAAGACAGCAGTCATTTATTTCTTGCTACCCACACTTCTAAGTTCATCTTCATCTCTTCACTTGGAAGCCATACCACAAAGAACACTCTTCCCATTCTAATTATGAATTTGTCAAAATAATGACAAAAGATGCTCTCCACAACATTTTCATGTAAATTCCCGGCCGCCTTCTATTATCCCTACACCGCATACATATTCGGTATGCAATGCATCTTTAGATGCATCTCATCACACTACCGCCATCGTCACCGCTGCGCCGTCGCATAGCTGGTACCGGTAAAGTTCATTGTTGGTTGGGCCATTCATTCGACCGTCAAAAAATCAAATCATATGCTACCTGTAATCTGTATCTTTCGTCTTTTACAATGTTGTGCATGCAGCGAGTGCACGGTGGCGGCATGGCGACGCAATCCAAAAGAATTGAAGAAGAATTAGTGCAACAAAAGAAATGGTAGCTGCCGTGCGATTCAAGTTCACGAAAAGAAAACAGAGAAAATTAAATAGTGTTGGGTAGGGAGTACGTACAGTATCTCGAGTCTCTTGAAAACACGTGACTGGCATTCAAGTGTGGTACCGCAGCCCCAGCTTCAGCCCAAGCCGCCACCACAACCGCGCATTTACAGTATAGTAGCGTCTTAACGTGGCTCCAACATGACTCACCTACACACCGCGGCCGGCGTGGAGTCAATTAAAATTCATCATCCATCAGAATAAGTTCGGTCTAAGATCTTGACTTGTTGAAATATGCAAATTTATATTTTGATGTAGAGCTGAAAGATGGAATGGTCGTTTTGGAGGTGTGATTGGGATATTTTTTTTCCTGCGGGTTTGGGGCTTATTTTTGGGCTCCAAGACAGGTACGTAGAGCAAGTTTGGACCGCTCGCACTTCTCTTAACTGCCCCAATGCTTCAGGGGTATGCAAAAAGCTGCGCGGAGTGTTGTTGTCGGATCAAAAATGAACAAAAAACCAAACCGACAAATATCGAAAAGCAGTATCTTGTATCTGGCTGCGAATTAATGGAATTCGCAATATGTACGAGTATGACCGCTTTTCGGAGGTGTGTATGAATAAGAGCAGAAAAAATGATCAACAGTCAGCATGCCATTGACTGTGAATGTTTATTTTTTTACGATATGATGTTTTTCATATTGTCTGGTCGTGCCAGGATGTATAAGCAGTCATTAACTCAATATTTATTATATGGATGTTTGACGTCGGATTTGAAGGTGGAGATAACTTAATTGAAGGTAGAATTTTTTTTACCGGGTATTGGGTGATGAGCAAAAACTACTTATATACCGCTAGAATTTTGTCTTGGGTTACCCAAAGTGCCAAGAAAATAGTTTGTTGAAGACAAGCACCTTAGAAGGATACTGCATAAATTGAAAAAATGTCTAAAGTTCCCGGAATGTGTTACAAGGAAATATTAAGGAATGTAAAATGTTCTGGACGATTGTAGTGTTTGTCGTTGTTGATAAACTAAATATTAATGAACACAGGAAAGTTTTTGCAGAAAAACACCATACAAATACTTAACGAGTCTATTCCTAATAACATCCTAACCACGACTGACTAAAGCTAATGTTAAATGGATCCTTAGCGATAGCAACGCTCTGTTGTCCATGTGGTGAAGTGGTGAACTTAATCAGCTGTCACCTTGTTTCAAATTGCTGTCGCTAGACCATACACATCTGCAACCTGAAAGTCTTCTCCATATACTCTTACACTCTGACAAAATCATCTAACCACTTAAATACTTATTACAGAAACCCACCTGTTTATTTAAATTAAACTTTAACAGGAATATAATGTACCAAATAGCGAGAACGCTTTGACAAGATCTAAAGACGTAAAATGTGAAAGATTGTAATATTCCACGTATTGCGGATCCAATACACACAGTTAACCATATTGTAATAATGAAGATTAGCTTCAAGCATAGAAAAATCAAAATGACCTAATTTCCACTTAACAGATCAAATAAACAACCAAACGATGATTCCAAGTGAACTAATCTTATCATAAAACAACCTAAGAAACTAGCCTGGAACCGTCTAACACATTACTTCGGGCCAGGTCTTGTTTTGTTATGCCATGAGGCGACTTTAAGCTAGAGGGTAAAGGGGAAGAGGAATTGCCAGGCAAGTGATTCACCGGCCACAAACTCCCCAGCTACTGTGAGTCCCTTTTATCTTTTAGGACTGCCCGAACATAATGTGGCATCTGGTTTCATATGTCAACCCACCCAAGCATCACTGCGACTATACCGTTTGGGGTGAGCTCTCCTGTCTCCCCGTAGTTCCCGCAGTCTGTCATATTTTTTGCACCAAAAAATAAGAGGCAGACATCGTTTCCCTCTCCTGAGCAAAACCGATAGCCCGGAGACCGTGACTTACCAACCTTGTGCAGATAAGACTGAAAACACCCGTATCTGCTCAAAGCTGGATCAGATAGAAGTTAGTCTCGCCATGCCTTCAATTTAGCCACGATCGCACAACGGGGATGAGCTATGCAGTCCACCTTCTCTTCTGCAACTCATCTAAGACTGATGTCAATCGTTGAGTGAGCGCTGTCTCTCCTCGTGGGCAGCCATCTCCTTCAGGTCCTTAGCTCGACGCAAATAAATAGCGGGGCGCTGTCTAGTAAGCAGAACAACAGGTATTACGCCTGTAATAATTCTAACTCCCAAATTAGAGGCAGCCAGATATGAAGATGCAATCCTCAGTGCTCCTCTTTTCTGAACCTGTGCCAAGCGTTTTCGGTACACCTCGTTACTGAGATCATCACCCCATATTTCTGATCTATATAGTAGCACCAACCCTGCAGCATTTTACAAGAGGCGTCTTTTTCATGGGATGGGTCCCTTTACGTTGGCTATAACTTCACTCATAGCTGATACTCCCGAAACAGGCTTCTCAAACGTTGCCCTGATTTGCTCAAAGAAACTCATCTACGAGTCAGGTTGCCTCAGGTACTTCACTGATAGCTTCAATTCAATAAGAGTGTCTCCAATCTTGATCACCCTTACTCTAAGGATTCTCTTTTTTGTCAAGATTACCACTTCGGTTTTCTCCAGTGCTAGAATAAACCTACGAGCAGTTATCGAGTCTCTCACTTGGCGCATTAGCACACCTATTCTAGGTTGCGCTTGTGTAATGGCGTCCAGTGAGATCACAACATCGCATACCTAATCAAGGGCAACTCATCTTGCATCTGCAGTTTGAGAAACCTGTCGTAAGGTACGTTCCATAGGTCTGGATTAAGGATAGATCCCTGGGCGACACCCGATGTAACTTCCATCCTTTGTTGGTCATGTGTCGCATCACAAAGCAAGCTTCGGTCCTTCAGATACTCCTTCAGAAGCCGCATTAGATATTTTGGAACTTGGAAAGGGTTTCCTAGCGAATCCAAAATATCCAACCATCTAGTGGAGTTGACGGTATTCCTAACATCAAGAACAATCCGTCATTTGGTGCAGCGATGTGCCTCTGCCTTTTGGACCGCACTCACCACTTCTGACGTTGCATCAACGGTGGAGCGTTCTGCTCAAAATCCGTACTGCCAAGGAGATAGATCCACAGCAGCACGAATCACGTTAGTGAGCCTTCCTTTGATGAGTTTCTCAAGCACTTTCCCAACGATGTCTAGCATGTATCACGGGCGGTATGTAGACGGTGATCCAGAATTTCCCTTCTCCTTGACGATCAGCACCTTCCATAGTACGGGGAAAGCCCTGCCCCATAGGCAAGCGTTGAATATGCTGAGCAGCAAGCCAGGATAATGGTGATAGACCAGTTGCAACACCTCAGCTGAAATACGATCTTAGCCTGGAAGTTCCCTTGTTTTCAATGTAAGGACTGCCTCTTCTACTGCCGGTTGAGTAAAAAGGGCATTCAGTTTGTGTTTCACCGTGGACAGCGTCAATAAGGACGGAATTGACGGGGAAGAGTGTTCTCACTATCTGGTCCATCTTTTGTGCTTCATGTATGCAAGGCGTCCGTAGAGCGCCAAGCTTCCGCATGACCAGCTTGTAGCCAAGGCCTTAGAGATCCTTGCTTACATGGTCCACTAGATCTTGCCTGCAGCAAGTTTTGCTTTCATTAATCAACTTGCGACTTTTATGCTTGCGTGGCTCGTCATGGTTCGGTGCTCGTTGAGCCGCATGCCGAAGCTTGTGACCCTCCCTTTGCTTTTCAGTGATTTACGTCAACCGCCAGTACACTGGGCTTGCCATGCCAGGGTTTTGACGTGGCATCGAAGCACTTCAAAGTGATCGTGATGATGCTCATAGTTGAGTTCACCACGTCTTGAGCTGCCAGTTTTTCTGTCACCTGGGAATCATTCCACAGTGGAGCACCTGCCGTGAGCACCTCAACGAACTTCTTGACGTCCATTCCTTCCATGATGCACTCTATTGTAGAAGATTTAGAGCTTGGATATCAGAAGACAACATCATGGACCTCAAGCAGAATGTACTGATAATTTATAGCTGAGTAGTCTTCTTATACTCTCCAATTGTGTATTCTTTATGCCAGGGACTTAGAGGTTAACGTCACATCCGGTATGGTTCCTCCGCAGCCGATGTGGCGGAAAGTCGATGTATTTCCAATGTTTTGTACGACGAGCGTCATCCTAGCCACCATTTCTAATCTTCATTTTCCCGGCAGGTCTGTTTGGAGTATGCTCATGCTTTGCTCTAGCGTTAAAGCCTCCTTCATCGAACATGTTGCCATCTGCTTTCGAGAAAATGTGCTCCAAAGCATCAATCTCGGCTTGGCAAGATGATATCGATTCGTTTCACGTCAGTTACACACTAAAGAAGGTAGTCCCTGAATTCCGGGCCCACATGAAACCATTTGTCCATCCACAACTCTCCACCTGGAAATCACTATTCCGAACCCTCATGGCAGCAGTACCAGTTTCATCAGGATACCATAATGCAGAACTTTTATCATGTTGTTGCTCACTCAGCGGCAAAAAGTCACCTTTCGTGCTCCTCACAAACTGCTCAAGCAGGTTTTGGGTGGTTGAATTGCAGTGAAAGTTTACCTGCAGGATACGGGTCATCGAAATTTTAATTTTGCCTTGGCTAGTGCTTCCTGGAAAATCCAAAATTTTCCTGATTCCTAGACGTCTAGTCTTAGATCAGTATTATGTATTTCAAAGAATACAGTGTGCCTCATCTGTACATTCTTTTCTTTAATGTTACATGCCACTGCATTTGTAACTTAGGGAACTCCTATTGGGTCCTTTGCATACTTGTGCGATGTGACTAACGAAGACATTCAAAACATGGAAGAGGCGCAACTCTTCGCGATACCCTGCAATGCACCCTATTCTTATTTTGCCCTTATTAAGAAATTTTTCGGCTTCCTTCTCAGCCAAATCAATGATAGTCATGTGTGTTCCCCTACGGTTTTCTAGTGTCAGCGTCGCTTGGATCCTGACCACGTGAAGGAGCTCCCTTTTGATGACTTTGTCTACCTTTGCAAGGTACGTGATGGAATCAATGCCTCTTATTTCGATGCATCTTATTTCTATGTCGGCCTCTATTTGGAATGCGCCCAGTATGTGGCCCGATCGGGTCGGTCGCACTGCTCTTTTAGCGGTGTTGGTATCTTTGGGCCTTATATTTCTCCTGATAATTCGCAAAACTTCTGCGTAGGATCGGTCACCTTGAGGTTTTGCGAGCAGTGTAGATACCAAAATCTTTGTCGGAGATTTTTCGCTTCTGTTTTACGTCAGGTCTTCTTTCTTGCTGTGCAGCCATGCGAAATTTATTTTTGACACTTTTGGAAAGAATTTCTCTGCGGCTTTCTTCGCCTCTTGACAGCGCTGGCTAGCATCTTTACACCTTTGCTGGCTTTTGGTATGTGGCATGCATTGCTTTGATCACTTCGGTAGCGTTCGCAGCAGTAACCACTGAATTTTCGATGTTTTTTCTCCACCGGGTGAACAACTGGCTCGTCATGAAGAATTTCCCACTTTTTCTTTTCAGGATGCTCCTGCGTTTGCATCAAACCAGCAAGAGCTTTCGCATGGACCAGTACTCCCCCTGCGGGTAATCCTATTTTTAATTATATCTTCATGGAATACATGCAACAACAGAAGATAATCTCTCGATATAGGTTTACGCTGGATGCCTAAAAGAGATGCATTTATGTATCAAGTGTAATTACACATACTCGTATTGTCAGAAATCATCACTTAAAAGAGTTATTCGCTCGAATGTTATAAAACCATACGATCCTTTAAGATGGCTCGCTTCCATCATTATACAAGTGGAAATCTTGAGACAAAATTTATAGATTGCACGAAAAGATTAGCCCGTGTGGGCATGGGTAGACTATTGTCAAAAGCTTTCAACGTTACAAAAGTTGATCATACCACGCTGGATTGGAATTAGTACATACAATCTAACCTAAGATCGCATAGTATTTTCGAAACCCCGGAAAAGGTCTCCATACCTCCATGTATGCAGTATTTAAGGATACTGCAACATCACGAGAAACCTTGATGCTTGCAAAGAGTAAAGTTGCACCAATCAAGACAGCTCGTTTATCACGGCTAGAGGTTTATGGGATCTTTTACCAACCCCACCTTCTTGCTCATCTCAGTCTAGAAATGTATTGATTGGGTCGATATTCCCATAAAATGCTGGGCAGATCTACGAATAATCGATACACAAATTCAAATTGGTAACAGATAATCAACTGTAAGCCGGGATTTTCCATCAACATTCGAAATTGCCACCCATGACGGCCCCTAGACTGCAACGGTGCGCAGCATTTCTTTCTAGTTTTAATTAGCAGATTGAATGCAAAACGGGCATCGACAACGACAACGCCGATTGCATATTCAGGGCTCCAATCGAAGCAGGGGAGCATATTGACAGCTTTATAAACGCTGAACTCCACCAGATTTGCAACCACACGTTACAAATTGTTCCAAACCTGACATTGATATCCAAATCGATTCGCGAGGAAGCACCTGCAACAACTCCTGAAGAAAATGAACAACGGATACGACCCGTACCTGGAATTCATCGTCATCGACGGCATCATCTTCAGGGGGCAGTGGGTCGTTGTTCTAACATATCTGCAGTCAGCTGTACTCCAGGAACTACAGCGTACACACTTGGGCATCACGAAGATCAAACAGCTTGCGAGACGCTATGTATATTGGAAGGGAATTGACAAGGACATCGAGCACCTCGTTAGATCCTGCACCAGCTGTGCCAGCGTTCGACACTGCCCTTCAAAAGAACCTGTGCATCCATGGAGCGAACCAGAAAAAAACTGGCAACGAATTCATATCGACTACGCCGGCCCGCTCCAAGGTCATCAATTTCTGATCGTGATGGATGCTAAATCAAAGTGGGCAGAAATCTAATCATGTCATTCAGCTCCAATATCGATATCTACAATCTTAATCTTAAAAGACATTTTTTCTCGGCACGGATTTCTCCAGACATTATGGTGCTCGATAATGCCACAATTTTCACCAGCGAACGTTTCCAAACATTATGGAAGGAATCTGGCATTTTCCTGAAATTCATAGCATCTGTGCACCCAGTGATAAACGGCTTAGCCGAAACGAATATTCAGACGCTGAAAAATCAAATCGTATCCATAAAGAATGGCCCAGTGCCAATGAATGACAAACTTCGTGAGATCCTACTTCGATACAGAGCATCACCGTTGAAAAGTGGACAATCACCGGCCGAAATGTATTTGTATCGACCCATCAGAATGCACGTGGATACCTCAAAACCGACAATTTGCCAAAAAACGTCAACTCCGGACAGAGCAGCTCGATAACGAGTCAAGGCACGGCAATAAAAATCAGTGGAAACCAGGGACCATTATCGCGAAATTCGGTCAACTACAATTCCAGATCCAATTCGATGACGGATATATGCTAAAACGACACATCGACCAACTGCGCACGCTCGTTTGGATACCCTAGCATTGATGATCTGGTCAACATCCCTGGTCCCGGAACTCCCAGACACGAAGAAGAACAGACCCCAGATGAAATCCATGAGTCAACGGATTTTGAAGGGGAAGAACATCGAGAGTTTGCACCAGATTCAGAATCCTACGGCAATCCAACAAGCAACGTCGGCTACCAGTACATCTGCAACGAGACTTCATCCTGGAAGAGGATCGTAGTAGTCTTTGCGTATAGACGTCTTTTAAATCGCTCCTGTCAAAAGTTTTCAAAAATTAAATTAATTTTTTAAAAACGGTAGTCTGAAGTTAATTTTTATCGGAAAAAAATCTTATATTGTCGAAGTAATCGACTCAGGAAATTTCTATCGAATATTTTTACTTCGATTGGTAACGAAAAACAAATTCACAAAGAAAATTTCGCCGCTGGTATGGAGGAGCCCGACGACTTCCCACCGTTGGGGCAACCTGGGGAAACGACGAATACGAAACTGGCGACAATCACCAAAAGAAAACATAACGAAGAAAACTCCGCAGATGGAGGGTGCAAGCTGCAAATAATAGCGGACAATCAACAAATGGCCAAATTGCAGAAAGAAAATGATGAACTAAGGCAAGAGATACAGTCTCTCAAGGATCTTTTCAAAAAAGGGATGAAGCCTCAAAAGACGCAGTCACAAAATCAATGGCACCAGATAACAAAGCCGAAGAAAAGTGCAAAGCAAGTAAATCCAGAGGAAGTTCTAAGTGCTGGTGGCACCAACGAGAGCCAAAATTATTTTGCAGCGCTGGAGGGATTAACCGAAGATATGGAAATCGAAGAAAACATCGGAGGTAATTTTATTCAAGATAATGACGTTAATTTTATTCAATATTTAAAGAACAAAAATAAGGAGAAAAAACCAGCCCGCAGTTCTGCTGGTTCTCTGAAAAAGCTTCCAACAAGACAGAAAAAGTTCCGCCAATCAACGTGTTCGGACAAACCGGGAAAGATATGGTTCGGCTATTGGCAGCCGAAAATAAACTGGCCAATTTCGAAATCAAAAGAGTTAATGCCGAAAAATTACCTTTAAGGACGAAATCACTGGTTGATTTCAAGTCAGCCAAAGATGCGCTGATTTCTGGGGAGGTTCCACACTTCACCTATACCCCAAAAAGTGAAAAAAATCAGACCTTCTTGTTGAAGGGTTTGGACAGCGGAGAGGATACGGTCGATCTTCTTCAGGTGCTCAAGGGGGCTGCACCAGATATTGATTTTGTTTCAGTCAAAGCCTTTGCGACAAGAAGGTCGACCATAGAACGGAAGAATTTACCACTTTACCTGGTACAAATTGCAAATAAGAGCAGTCCAAGTGCCCTTCAACAAATAAGGTACTTGAATTTCAGAGTGGTGAGGTGGGAACGCCTCCAGAAAAGAGAAGTCAACCAGTGTTACCGGTGTCAAAGATTTGGACATTCGGCTGCCAATTGTGCCATGCACTATCGTTGCGTTAAATGCAAAGACGTTCATGCTCCCGGTGAGTGCGAATTGGCTCAAACGGAGCCTAAAGAAAAATTATACTGCGTTAACTGCGGTGTTTTTGGTCACCCAGCATCATATCGAAGATGCTCCCGATATCAAGATGCAAAAGTTAAATGTGCTCCAAAGCAAACACAAGTACACCGTAATATCATACCTTCTAACTTCGTCAAGCCCGGAGTATCATTTGCACTCGCCGCTAGAGGACCAGCAGAAAATGCTGGAAATAATGTAAATAATGTAAGTGGCAATAATGAGCTGCTTCTCAAAATTTACCAGCAACTTAATTCTTTATCGGAGAGAATCGACAAACAAGATTCAAAAATTAACTTTGCTTTTCAGCGTTTAGGTCTTTCAAATGCCTAATAATAACTTGTCATCCAGTCATATTCCCATGGATAGGCTTCGCCTCATATCGATCAACGTCAACTCTATCGTTGCTATACATCGACGTGATTATCTCCTTGAATTTGTTGTTAAGCAAAA
This sequence comes from Odontomyia ornata, assembly GCA_963969285.1. Lineage (NCBI taxonomy): Eukaryota > Metazoa > Arthropoda > Insecta > Diptera > Stratiomyidae > Odontomyia > Odontomyia ornata. Next base: position 101,667,760 of record OZ017740.1, on the reverse strand, counting down.
GCCTGACATCGTACTTCTCACTGAAACCCACCTCAATTCATGGCATTCCATGGAATTCAAAGGTTTTGCATTCGTAAGAAACGATAGAGTAATAGGTGATGGAGGAGGTGGCACCGGGATATTGGTTAGAAGACCCTATTGTTTCCAAAATATTGAAAAAGTCGAATTCAAAAACTTTGAATTTCTTGAAGTGTCCGTCATCAAAATTTCACTGCCAGGTGGGGATAACCTCTTCGTTATCTCTGCCTATGCAACTGGTCAAAATGTTCTCAAGTTCAAGGAGGAACTCAATTCCTTGTTTGAAATACTCGAATTGAACAGGCTGCATAATTTTTATATTTTTGCCGGTGACCTGAATGCCAAGCATACATCATGGCTGAACGCCACCAATAATCCAAGAGGTGTATTCCTGAAATCATGGATAACAGAGAACCAAATTGAATACAGGTGCAATCTATATGGGTCGGAGTTCCCAACATACCCTCGGACAAATTCATATTTGGACCTCTGCATTGCTGACGCAAGACTTGAATTCAGCTTTAATAGTCCTCAACGGAAACTGCAGGTGCTTCCTTACGATAGCGACCATAACGCAATCGTAATGGAAATCAATCATCAAAGGGATGATTTCTTCCTCATTCCAGTTCAACATGAAAACCATCGGTTGAATTTCAAAAAAACAGACTGGGGAAAGTTTCAAAAGAAGTTTAATCGGGAGTACCAGAAGCAATGTCCCTCTTCTGATGATGGCAACGCTTGTTCAATGGTTCCTAATAACAGAAATCTAACTGACGATGAAATAGATCTCTATTTGTCGAAGTTAGAGAAGCTGACGTTGGAAACGATTGAGAAAGTTGTTCCCAAGATTAAACATCGAAACAATATGGAAGGATATGAAACACCAACCATCGCAAAGTTGAAAAGATTGAAAAGCCTTCTTCTCACCCGCGTCAACAATATTTATCGACGATTTTTGGACTACAACCATCCCTCGTTGGCTTTGTTGAAATTACACCTGAAGAATGTCCGGGACTTAATCCGTTCATACTTCAGGAGTGAGGTCAGCAATCAACGGGCGGAAAAACTGAGGGATATTAGCCCACAGGACCCAGACGGCGTTTTCGCGAAAGTGAATAGCTTATTCCGCAGGAAGTCTCGAGTGAAGGTATCGAATCTTGAAGTCGCTAGTGATGAGATAAATCTCCTCGATAGAGCTGGTATCGAAATTGATAGTACGACTCCGGATAGAAATGGAAACAGGATTATATGTGATGGATTGCAGAAACTTGCCCTGATTGGAACACATTTAGAATTGGTTCATCTGCCAAACCCAGAGAGAAGGAATGAAATATTTTCGGAGGTCGTTGAAGCAAAAGTTTCCGACTTCAAACCAAGCCTGAACGGCCAATCAATTCTTCATTTCGATGAAACATACACATCTGACCTCATACCGAGCTTGAATCTTATTGATTATTTTGTCAGCTATAAAGACTTGTGTTTCATATTTCGCAGAATAAACAACAAAAAATCATGCGGTACTGACGGTATTCCAAATATAGTTCTCCGACATTTGCCTGAGGTTGCTATTAGGAATTATTGCATTTTGTTCAACAACATGTTGAGCAATTCATATTTCCCAAATGAGTGGAAAAAGGCTAAGGTATTTCCGATCTTGAAGAAAGGAAAAGAATCTTCATGCCCTAAAAGCTATCGCCCAATCAGCTTGCTGCCTAACATCAGCAAAGTGTTTGAAGTGATACTCAACAGAGCATTAAACGCCCACATTGAGAAATATGAGTTGATGCCGAATTGCCAATTTGGTTTTCGTGCCAGGCATTCGACCATAGATGCAGTAACGAAAGTAACCTCAGACATTTGTTGGAAACTAAACAACAAAGAATGTGTTGGAGCATGTCTCATTGATATGGAGAAAGCCTTCGATACGGTGTGGTTAGATGGACTAGTTTTCAAACTTCTTCAGGACAGGTTCCCCAGACACCTTGTCGCCATGATTTGTAATATGTTATACGGGAAATCATTTGTTGTAACTGATGGAAATCTGACAACAATGCGCGAATTCAAGGTCTTGAATGGTCTACAGCAAGGAGCAGTTACTGCGCCCCTGCTTTTCTCAATATTCATTCGCAAGCTATTGAACAGCTTTGATTTTAATGCCTCGCCCACGCGATCATTGGTAGCGTTTGGTGATGATCTGATCATCTATACGGCAGACCGAAAAGCTACAATTGTTCAGAGCAATCTTCAAAAAATGTTTAATGATGTGCAGCTCGACACCGACAATTGGCGAATGAAAATCAATGCGCAGAAGTGCGAAACAATTTTGTTTCGGACAACGCTGCAGGGGGCCAGTCAAGACCTGAAACGTAATTGGAAGGATTTCCACATTATGGCTGGTGAGGGTAGTTCAGAACGGGTTCCACATAAATCCTGTGTTCGATACCTCGGTGTTCATCTCGATCAGTATCTGTACTGTACTGAACATGTGAAAATCATGCTCAGTAAGGCACTTAAAGTAGTCATGGCCCTTCGAAAGCTCTTTCATTCCAGATACATTGATCAAAAGGTCAAAATTATCTGTTACAAGACACTGGTTAGGCCAGTTTTGACATACGAATGCCAGATCTGGTACAACCAGAGTGCTAGTACAATGGAAAAATTAAGAGTTTTCGAAAGGAAATGTCTCCGTGCATGTACTGGTTTGTACAGGAAGCCTGAGACGGATTGGAAGCACTATATATCGAATAGAAAAATTTATCAAACCGCTCAAGTGACGAGGGTCGATATCTTCATATTGAAATTTCTTCGGAATCATATCGCAAGATCTGTAACTGTGAGTGAAAACCCTTGGATTTCACAGCCGTTCCACCCTACAGACGGGTATATAGCGACTTGCCTCGCTACTGGCTTCATTCCTCCAGAAGCATTCGTGTATTTGGACATGAATCGATACGTTTTTGATTCTGACGGCGTCCCAGTCATATATCACATATATAGACGGGCCACCGATAAGAAGATAAAATATCCTCCGAATTTGAGTTCACGAGACCAACAATTCGGATGGAGATACTGATTTGCTAGGTTCGTTGAGGCTGGTCGAGCTGAGATGGAGCAATCTAGGTATTGGTGGCTGAATGACAATGTCTAAATTATTCGTGTTTATTTTCTGTTTTTTGTGCTTTTTCTCGTTACTTAGTTTTTAGGTTCACCTCATTATTGCTACATCTAGAGTTGTTTATTTCTATTATAAATTAGGTATAGGTTTCAATATAAGGTAACGTTTTTTTTTTTTTTTTTATTTTTTTATTGAACTTATTTAGAATTAGTGTGTAACATGTTAGGTATAGGATATAAGTTCATTGTTATGTTAGTAATATAAGTAATTTTTGAATAATGCTGGTTGGTTTTTTCTCCTTTTTCCAATTGAATCAAAAAATATGTAATAATCTTAATTAATTTAAATTTGGTAGTGTATTTTTTTTCATTCAATGTGTTTAACTGATAAGGTATAAATTTAGAGAGCCATTCGGGCCATTAAGTTTTTTATAGTTTTATTGTTTGGAATTTGCTTTATGTTCTTTTAAAAATTTATAACGATTGGTATTAAATAAAGTGCTTTTGACTTTGACTTTGACTTTGAGACTTCATCCTGTGACTTCAAGACTATTCTACATATATGATATTTTTGGTGAAACTCAAATAATACAATATTTAAATATAAACATATGAATTCTAAATTTGGGAGACATTAAAGAAAAAAGATCACAACACGATATTAAAAATTAAGATTTATAGGAATATTTATAAATTCGATTTTTCATTGAAGTTTTGAATGTGCCAAGAGACTGTGGTAGATGACCAAGACTTCGATGGTTGTGCATACGAGGTAAGCGTAGCAAAGGAGAGTGGAAGAAGGTGTTAGTACGTGCATACGGAACCTGAAATTGAAGCGACGATCTACTAGGGCGAGCCGCGTCGAATGTATTTATTTACCTGCATAAATTTTGAGTTAAAAGGCTATGATGAAGCTTGGACAACAGACATTCGTCCAGGAAAGATCGTCTGGACTCAAGGGTAGGAAGGTTCAAAGTATGAAGTCGGTCATCATAAGGGGAGTCAGGAAGGTTGAATTTGAAAAATAGAAACCGTGTGAATCAGCGTTGAACTGATTCAAGAACATCGATGTGCTTCCTGTGGTACGGACTCCAAATTTGGGAGCACTACTCCAAATAACTACATACTAGTGAGAAGTAAAAACAAACACAGGATGTGATATGTTGGAATGACGAAGCGGATCGCAAAATAAACCCAGTTAAGCGAGAGACTTTCTTAATAATTAGAGCAATGTGGAGATCAAACTCCAGTTTACAATCGAAAAGCACACCAAGATCCTTGAAGGAGGTTACATTGCTCAAAGGGATACGAACAAGCCTATACGTTGAGAGAAGAGGACATTTTTTAACAGGAAAGTGCCATCTGATGGCATTTGGAAACATTTAAGGAGAGATGGTTTGATTCACACCAGCCACTAAGACGGTGAAAATCGGTTTGAAGGATATTCACATCGAACAGGGAATCAATAACTTGAAAAACCTTGAAGTCATCAGTATAAAGGAGACAGGGGGATGTGATAACAAAAGGCAGATCATTGATAAAAAGTAAAAATAGTATGGGGCCAAGTATTGGACCTTGTAGAACTCCCAAGCTCGAGTGAAAAGAAGAAGAGAAGCCAGAGTTTAAAGTGACTACACATTGACGATTCGGGAGATAAGAGAGAAGCCAGGAAGATAGGTAACTAGGGACATTGAACCCCAAAAGTTTCTCAAATAGGAGAGAGTGATCCACTGAATCAAAGGCTTTAGAAAAATCCGTAAAAATAACGTCCACCTGTTGTTGTTGATCGAGGGCAGCTGCAATATGATGGGTAAAAGAAAGTAAATTTGTAAGGGTAGATTTGCCACTAGTAAAACCATGCTGTTGGTCTGCTAAAGATGGGAGCACAAATGGATACAGCAAACAAAAAACTATCTTTTCAAGAATTTTACTAAAACAAGGAAGATGGGAAATAGGACGATAGTTTGAGACGATATTACGATCACCAGATTTGAAAATGAGAAAAATGTGGGCAATTTTCCATTGGGCGGGGAAACCCCCACAAGATAAACTTAAGTTAAAAATAATTGAACGGAGAACACAAAGCAAAGAAGATAAAGATTTTGCTAGAAAATTAGGAATACCATCAGGGCCCACACTGTATTGTCAAGATTATTTAAGAGTTGCTCAACCTGAAAGGGGTTTGTACGAAAATTAGTAGAGGAAAAAGCGCAAGAAGATTGGTTGAAGGAAGGGGAATTTTAGCCCTGCCAAAAAAGGCATTCTTGAGGAGAAGAAGATGCCACGCCATCTAGACTAAAATTATCAGGGACATGATGAGAGGTCCTTAAAGATTTTACGTACGACCAGAACGCACGAGTTTGATTCGATATTAACGTAGTTTCAATGTGGTTAACATATGCAAGAAGTGCAAAAGTGGCAATTTTCTTGGCCGCTGTACGACGCTCTTTAAATTTAACGAGGTCAATTGGAAGAGCACTGGATAAGAATTTTCTGCGGGAAGCATCTTTAGCTTTAACACCATCTGAATGATACCAAGGAGCATCTTTAGTTCTTCTTGCTTGACACACAGGAGTAAATTGCGAGATTAAGGACAAAAGAAACATATGAGCTTATCAACACAATCTTCAGTGTGGAGATTGTTGAAGAAGGAATACCAATTCACGGCATTAAGGTTAGCTTCCATGCTCGATAAATCGGCTTTTAAAAAATTAAAGCGGGAAGGTGAGGAATTCTTCAAAGAACGAGAAGATGTGATAGCAAGCTCAATAGAGAGCGGTGGATGGTGGATATGAGGTTTGACAAAGGATGAGAGTGCCACCGATGCGGACAGAGAAGGAGGTAACAAGTTGGAAAGAACAAGATCAAGCAATTTGTTGTTGGCATTAGGAAAAGTGTTGCATTGGGTGAAAGACCAGAGGGCTACTGCCAGAAACGATGGAGACAAACACATCATTCCAAACAATAGAGGGCGAATTGAAGTCATCACAGACCAATATAGGAGTAGAAGGGAAACGAACATTAATATAGTCGCGGTGATGCTCGAATCGGTTGACAAATGGAACCAGGTGGTACATTATGTTCGGGCAGTCCTAAAATACAAAACGGACTCACAGCAAGCGGGGGTGTTGGGGCTGGGGAATCGCTTGTCTGGCACTTCCTCTTCCCCTCTCCCCTTCCGCTAGAAGGGGAGTGCCGAAGATTATCTCAATTAAAATTGTTTTGCCTAAATGCGTTCTTACAAACAACATATCAAAGGAACTGTACTCTAAATAACACCTGCATAATACAGGTAATCGAGATTTCGTTATATCATTGCTAACATGCAATGTCGTGGGCAGTACGAGTATGTACGTGCAAAATGCAATTCATTGAACGCATCGATTGATTCTTTAAGCGCATATCTTTGGTCGCACGTAGTCACATTCCTCTGTTCTTGTGAGTCCATTCCATCATCAAATAAACATCGCGATGTTATTTAAATATACTAGTTAAAAACTGTATAAAGAGCAGTGATGTAATAAAAGAATTTCTTGTACAGTATTCATTTTTTAGGGGTTTGTACTAAAATACAAAACCCTATTGCAATCACGACTTGTGTCCGTCCGTCCGGCCGTCTGTATGTCACAGCACTTTTTCTCCGAAACTATAGAGGCTACAGCCATGAAACTTTGTGAAAAGGTCAGAAGTGGTGACTTCTTGAAAGTTCAAGGGTGGAAAAATTTTTCAAACGGGTTTAAGGGGGGTTTCCCCGTGTTGGGAGGTGACCCTCAAAAAAAATTTTCACCATTGGTAGTCGAATAGGGTGTCATTGGAAAGGTCACAATGAGATCTTTTCAAAACAAGTCTTAAAATTGCCTTATGGGTACCGAGGGGGGAAGGGGAAATGTACGAGCTTTTTACCGACTTAGACACTACAGCTTTGCTAGAATTTGCATGAAAATTTCATGATGATGAGTACATACAATTGAAACAAGTTGAAGAGGCAGGAGAAGACTCCTAGCAAAAGGGCTTTGTAACCATTCTAGGATTCGAAAAAATTGGCCATGAATCGATGATTACAGTATAGAGGAGTTGCCCCTGAAAAAAAATGTCATAAAAGGTAGCCGATATGAGTATCAACTGAAAGTGTTCTATGAGAGCTTCTCAAAACAGTTCTTAAACTGACAGTTTTTGCTTCAGTGGGGGCACAGGGGGGAAATACATGAAAAATGTGTTTCCTCCCTCGCGAATGGACACCCGTGATCTAAAAAATCTGAAAAAATTATCAAGGGAGATATTTATGGGTATAACTATAACAAATACCTCAGAAGTCAAAATTCTTTCAACTTTGTTAATAATAGTATGATCCTCGAACATTACGTATTTCTTGATTTTATACGTTGCTGGTTACTGCATTTTGTTAGTTGAGTACAAAACCCTTCTGACATGAGCATAGGTCTGTCTACCCAACTTGTTTTGAATGCTTTAGCTCAGTCACATTAATTGCAAACATTTTCTCATATTCTTGGCGAGCAATTGTCCCAATAACTTATTGATGAAATTTATTTTAACAAATAATTCTTCATAACTTGTGGGAGACACAAAAAGAGATTTTTTAATGTACAGGAACCACAAATCTAACACTTACCTTAAACACCAAACTGGAACTGGTAAACGTTGGACGATTATCATTCAAATCCAAAACCTCCACCCTCAAAGGCCGAACAGTTTGCTTTGGTGGACGTCCACTGTCCGTTGCGGCAACAGCCAGACGATAAATTGATCGCTCTTCATGATCTAGAACAGCTTTAGTCCGAATTATCCCAGTCATTGGATCAATTGTAAAGGATCCATATCCATCGGAATCACGACCTTTCAGTATTGAATAAGTAATAGACGCATTGTATCCATTATCACGATCAACAGCACGAATACGTACAACCTCCGTTCCGGGAGATTGTTCTTCACGCACACTCACGACATCCTCTTGAGGATCAACAATATCAGGGGCATTATCATTTACATCAGTCACGGTTATTTTCACTTGAACACGCGCACTACGATATGGTACACCTTGATCACGTGCTTCAGCAACCAAATCAAATATTTCACGCATTTCACGATCCAACGGTTCACGCGTGAGAATTTCACCTGTAAAGAGGGAAATTGGTTTAAAATTAAAACAATTTGATTAAATATTATTTTGGTTTAGTATCTAAATTAATTATTTTAGATCAACTCTATTAATGCCCAAAAATTAAGTCGGAACAAAGGACGTTTCACTAGGTAGTTAATCTCACATAACGAGTATATTGAGATAAATAATTTGCTTCTTTGATTCCTAATTGAATAGGTACGTTAAATCTTCATTGCTTGGATCTAACGGAATAGTGAAGGTATATGCTTGAATTGGTCCTTGATTAGAGAATAAGAACTTTATCTTGCATTACATGTCAGCTTTTGGTATTTTTGTTTGAGGTAGATAATGATAACTTTCCGCCATCCAAATCACCATAAAATGTCTTCCCGTGATAGTTGAATTTTTCATTTTAAAAGCTTATCGCGGTAATTTCGCTCAAGGATTATTTTTCCCATAATTCAGGCTGTCAATCTGAACAAAGCATCCAACATGCACACAAATATATAAATTCGTTCCACCAAAAAAATTTGCTATGGTCTTTAAGATCAACTACAACTTGGCATAAGATGCTTCGAGTGAAATTACTCAAAATGATGTCTACGTTGCATTTTACATTCTCGGTTATTCTTTTGTTAAATGTTCACATATGGCAAAGTTTTGTGTAAGTTTTACGTCTCACGTTCAATTTTTCAATTAAAACTGATTTTTCTTTGTTGTCGAATAAATTTTACTTTGCCACAGTTTTAAATCTTGCCTTAATTGCCCACCGAAGACATTTACGACAATTGCCAGCGTACCGAAAAGTGAACATGTAGCGTACATATTTTAATTGATTTCAATTTTTCAGTTAAGTGCCAAGCGTCATTAATTTCGCCATTTTTATGCGTAACGTTTTTTAGTCGTCGCCATCTTATTTGGTGAATCTGCTAGGCCAACAAAACGAAAAAGGATGGCTGAGTTGATTGTGCAGTTGACGCTATTTTATGGGGCTCCAGGAAGACTGCATGGACAATTTGTAAATACAACTAGATTGAGCGTAGTTTACAGAGTAATTGGCGTTACGCGGCGACATGCATGCATGCGGACATCATCAGTACGTTCTCAATTAACCCCGAGTTAAAGTATCTTTAGAGGCTGTTAAAAATTGCGAAATCTGGAAGCGTATCTTCATCTCCTTACCTGTTACTGGGTTCACCTGGAAGCTGGTGTTGCTCGGTATCAAGCTGTACCGGATTGCTGCGTTCGCCTCCATATCAGCATCTTCGGCTGCTACCGTGCCAACCACTGATCCTCGGCGCATATTCTCCTCGATCGAGAACTCATAGGACGCTAGCGTGAATTGCGGATCGTTATCGTTCGCATCCAATACGTTGACAATTACACGTGCTTTCGCATGTGCTGGCGGTGTACCGTTATCGCTGGCGACCACCGTTAATTCATATCGATCACGTGTCTCACGATCGAGCGTTCCTCGCAGATAGATCCAACCGCTATTCGGAAAGATTCCAAATAGTTCGGAAGCCTTGCGATCATCATGAGTTGCATCTTGTGTGCCGAGATTCGTGTTCTTGTGGTCTGATCGCGGATGCTGCACGCCTGGCGAATGATTTCGTAAAGATGATCCTCGACCGCTTGTGGTGACACCGTTCCCGCTACCATTCTCAGATTGTCTTGAGGATGCAGCGCTAGAAGAGCTGCTATCACTGCTATATGATTTCCGACTAGTGTTGCCATAGCTATTGCCCAAGATTTGATCACTGCCGCCTACTATACGGTATGTGATTCGTGCGTTGTTTCCAGTGTCCAGGTCAACGGCAGTCACTTGGAGGATCTGAAAAAGATAAAGAAAATAGGAAGAATGAGATTAAATTTATACAAAAATGAACTGATACTGATAGCAGCTTAGAAAGGGTCGCGATGAAGCGCTGGATAGAAAAAAATATTCAGAAGCATGAAAGTTACATGGAAGGAGCAGCGAACAATTGCATCTAGATAAGATGCGAAGGGAATTTCTAAGACAACAACAGATTGTGGACAACACTTCTAGGAGGAACATGGAAGTATGTCCATATTGCATGGATTTTTAAACATATGGTAGTGGTTTCGTGGAACGTTAGCATGGCTAACGAATATGCATGCTGCATTTAAGATTTTTAACGGAAACTTAATGATATGGAGATATGCTCATCGTATTGATCCAATATGGAATGACATTGAAGACGATCGTTTGCGTCGTGTTAGGGAAAAGCCATATTAAGTGAATGAATTTTGTCACGTTGTGGAATTCCGTTGTACACAGAGCATTTAACGCAACGGATAACATGTAAAGTTTTTCTTATCGAAACAATGTATCTGGGTGTTATAACGGAAATAACCCATGAGAGGTAGGCTAGAATGAACGGAGTTTAAGTAGAATTTGATTATGCCCGAGTGAAAATATTCAGGGCCCACGCACGACCTAGTTGCATTTTTGTCAATGTTAAGGTCCTGGCGGTATCCCAAACACACGATTAAGAATAAAATCAGCCTGAACAAGGCGCGAAAATCGGATGAATGGTATTTTGCAGGTGCAAACGTCTCAAACATGGTCCAAAAAAACTCGAGAAAAAGTAGCTAAGACCTAATTGAGAACTATTTACAACTCCCTGGAGGTAATTTCTTCAATCATGTCATTTCTTAACGAAAATGATAGAACTATCATCTTGGGTGCCTTCAATCGTCCACATTTAGTAGTATCTCCTTTCAGTGGACTTTAACCCTAATCACCCTGGGATGAGTCTCGGAGAATCATTTGAAATTGGTTCTTACAAAACTGTGACAGAATCATTTTTTATTGTCTACGGCGGTATATGTATTCTAAAAATTATTATTTACGAACCTATATGTATAAAAAAAATGTTTTATTTCAACTAACACAATCCCGATAGGATCAATCTAAAAAAAGTAACGTTAACGCCTGCGATGAGTCTCACAGTCTCACTCACTCACTCGCTATTCTATTTATAGACAAAATGCACGGAATAGAAGTAAAAAAGAACAGAAAATGGTCATTTTTTCTTCTCTATTTCTATGGACAACTGCTATTTTGAGTTATTACATTCTAATCGGTTGTGATTGTTATCAATAAGTGAACTGAACGAATATCACTGACATAATCATAAAAAAAGTGCTGAGTTTTTTGTGCAAGGTGAATTTAGTAAAGAAAGGTAAACAGAAATTGAATTAGCTTATTCATATTCTTATTATATGTAGAATGGCTGCCCGAAAACGACCATTGACGGATGATGAAATTAGAATGGCAATGCAGGAAAGTAATGGAGATTCTGAAAACAACTCGCAACAGGATATTGAAAGTGATTTTTCCGATAGTGATCTGGACATATCGGAAAATGAATCCAATATCGCTGATGAGCAACTAATGTCAGAATCGGATAATGAGGTAGCGAAGCCAGCTGCGGAAGCAATGTGTTTTACTGGTAAGGATGGCACCCAGTGGCAATCAATCCCCTATCCACTCGGTAGGACTCCCGCACATAATATCATAAAAGGTGGGGTTCACAAAGTCAGACTAGTCCCGGGAAAACAAGTTGATTCGCCAATTGATGCTTTTTCTCTTATCATAAGTGATAACGTTATCGATATAATTGTCAAGTGTACCAATTTGCATGGTTTGCAATTACACAAAGAAATGTGGAAGAACACAGATGAAACTGAAATTCGTTGTTATATCAAACTGCTGATTCATGCTGGGGCCAATAAACAAGGATGTTCAGATATGCGAGAATTTTGGCATCCTTTGTTTGGTAATATTTTATTCAAAGCAAGTATGTCCCGCGATCGTTTTGAAGTACTTAGTCAGTGCCTCCGGTTTGATGACAAGACCACGCGCTCAGTAAGAAGGAGCCACGACAAATTTGCGCCCATTCGTGAGGTTTGGGATTTAATAAATTCCAATTTATTAAAACGTTACATTCCTGGAGAAAACCTGACAATTGATGAGCAACTAGTGCCTTTTCGAGGTAGAGTATCTTTTCGGCAATATATTCCTTCTAAGCCAGATAGATACGGAATAAAAATCTGGTGGATTTGTGACAGCACGAATAGCTATCCACTTCATGGAATTCCATATTTAGGAAAAGAGGGTCCGGATAGGTCTTTCAATCTTGGAACCAAAGTGGTAGAAGAGCTGTGCATCCCATTTCACGGAACAAACAGAAACATCACGTTTGATAACCTTTTCACTAGTTTTGAGCTAGCGCAAAAAATTATTGAGCGTCGGACTGACTAGCGTTGGGACTCTGCGCAAAAACAAAAGATGCATTCCACCAAATTTTCTCCCCCATCGCCATAGACCTATAGAGTCAAATGTTTTTGGTTTTTGAAAAAATATGACATTGGTAAGCTATGTACCAAAGAAAACCCGAGCCGTGATATTGTTATCGACGATGCATCACGACAACAGTATTGATGCCGAGAATAAAAACAAATCTGCTATCAATTTATTTTATAATGCTACAAAAGGTGGAGTAGATACATTGGATCAGCAATGTCATGCTTTTTCCGCAAGACGGAAAACAAAACGATGGCCAATGGCACCGTTTTACAACGTAATTGACGTGGCCGGAGTAGCAGCTAGGATCCTGTGGCTAAATATGTATCCAGACTGGAATGCTGCGAAACCAAATACGCGTCGTAAGATTTTTCTTCAAGAATTGGTGTTGGAATTAGTAAAACCAAACATCGAGAGGCGCAGTTCTGCATATCTCTCAAAATCGACAGTTGATGCTATGAACAGGGTTACAGGCAATAATACCGAGGAGCAACTCCAGAATCCGCCAAATCTAAAGACAACAAAGCGAAGGTGCTATATGTGTCCAGCAGCACTTGGTCGCATGAACAAACAAATATGCAGTGGCTGCAAGAAAAACGTTTGCAGTGAGCATGCAGAGAAAATCGTAGTTTGTAAGAACTGTATTAATAAATAATAAATTTAATTTTGTATTACATATTTTTCGAACTCTAATTATTTGTACTATTTCTATCTTTCATAATGACTAATAGAATAACTAGTCTAATATAATAAAGCACTTTCTGTATAAACTCTCTATATGAGTCCAAGAGACTCATCGCAGGCATTAATGTAAGTGAAATGACCTAAGGTGATTAGGGTTAAACACTCCATTGATCTCCACAGGGGAAACTCCCGCAGGAGGAATGCCGGTCGACAAGAGCACTCTTGGAGGCTAGCATTCTTTCGGGAGCGCCGCCCCCAAGGATATGGGGGGCACCGTGAGGTTCCCTCCTGGGATGTCAGGTAACTATCCTGACTGGATCTGGACTATGTTTTGGGCTTGCGGATATGATGGTTTGGACGTAGTTGCTTTGCACGGTGGCGCCGAGGTAGTGCTCGTGCGTGAATGGCTCCAATTCAACTATCATACCGCCTCCATCTCGTTAAAACCTTTGCAGGCCTCGGAGTACGTTCGAAGTTCGCACCATTGGGTTGGTGGTATAGGTTCCATTGAGATGGACTCCCGATTAGCGCTGGTCTGGCTCTGAGCAATTGTCCCCATAAGGGCTTCTGACAATCCTCGCATGGTCTCCTGGCTCTGCAAAGATAGCCATGGGACCAAAAAAACGACTGCACACACGAACGGATAAAGTGGCTCCGCGGGAAGGCCCAATAAAAGAAGAGCAACCAGAAACCCAAAATAAGATTAAGAACCCCAAAAAAAAGAAAGCAAACAATAACGACGACACAACTAGCGGCTGCAGCCACAATGTTGACAGCATATCGGAAGCGATACTAACGATGACAAAAACGACGATTCATACAATGACAGTGAAGATGGACAACAAACGGAGATTAACAGACAGTCTTGTTCAGAATAAGGTTCCTGAGGGTTTCGGGCGCAGCAAAAAAATGATACAACCACCAGAGTTTCCTTAAAAGGAAAAACGTAAAACTCTGCAGGACGCATTAGATGTACGAGCAGAGGAGGAAAATATAAAGAACATCGAGAATTCGATGGTCACTACTGCAACCGCTACCGAAGCGACTAAAGCAAGGGTCGTAAATCCCAATACATCAACGAACCATCCTGAAGTCCACGAGGAGATCCTGGCAGGAAAATACAGACGTTACCAGACAAATAAAGCGATATTGTCAAAAATGTGGCGAAAGTACTGTATTCGGGAACGGAAGCCGATAACCTCTCCCAAGTACAATGGAGGCAAAATACAATTGCCGCCCAGCGACATGAAGAAATAAGGCTATTCTGAAAAGCGAGAGATGTTCTAAAAAGAATACAATCTGCATGCGACTCACCAAAAATGAACAAAGCGGTAAAGATTGGGCTCCTTGAACTAGAGGAGCTCCTAAACCACATATGGCATTATTGGAAGAAGAGCAGATGGCTGAAGAATTGCTGAGGATGAAGTTTACAGGGCACATGCAGATAGCTCCACCATCACAAATCAATAAAAGAATGGCATCTAGCCCAATCAAATGAGATCGGGATAAAGGAAGGAAGAGACCAATGTGTGCTCGGAACACCAGATCAGGGGTTCCAAATAGTGCTGACAAAAGGAGCCAAGAAAGCCCCAAAGAAGCTGCTTCAAAAACGAATACGAACAGCAGAGAAAGAAGCCCCGACGAAGATTCCAGCAGCATGGAATGCTCGTAAAACTCCAAGATGGTCGATCCTATCCAGAGGTGCTGCGGGATATCAAGGGAAACGTAAGGCCCGAAGACGCCAACATGGCCATTAAAGACGTACAACCAACGCAGTCAGGCCACATACTGGTCGTATTCGAAGCAAATGCCGACAATGGAAAAGTATTCTGCGATGGAGTAAAGAGAGGGCTCGGCAGAAGCGCAACTATAGCCTCACTGAAGCTGATAGTAATGATCGAAATAAGAGATATTGACTACGTCACGGATCTGGCCGAGGTATAAGATGCCATCAAAAGGAAGCTAGCTAGCGTGGGTAGGATCAACGCAAGGCTGGCATCAGAAAACCATAGAGGACAACGCATTGCCACAATTGATTTAACCAAAAAGGACGCCGAACAATTTCTGAACAAGGGCAAAGTACGAATAGGGTGGGTTGTCTGTAGGATACAGCGAAGAGCAGCGCCGCTTCAATGTTTCAAATGCCTTGGCTATCGTCATTCCGCACAAGTATGCAAAGGAACCAATAGGAGTTCCTTATGTTACAAACGCGGTGAATTGGGACATAAAAGAAAAGAGCGTGCGAAGGAAGTACACTAGACTCTTGCAAGGATGCTGATTCAAGACCATATCTTGTACAGCATGCAACAGTTAATGGTTTTTTGGATAATGCAGCATTCCAAGCTGTCCATATCTGCCCGGCTGTGAAGATGAGGACGTTTAAATATTCGGTACCCCATCTTACCCAAGGGGGTACCCCGTCTTGCCTTATAGGTGGGGTAAGCTGGGGAGATTTAGTTATTTTTTGAAGTTAATATTTCTATGAGAAGAATTATATTTTATTTTATTTGAACTGATTATAATTAAAGGAAGAGAGACTGATTATTTTCTTAACAAAAGTACCCACATTGTGTAATTAAAAACGGAGGGTTTTACTTATGAAGTAGCTTGAAGTCCCCATCTTACCCCCCTACTGTTAACTGTGTCTTACCATCCCCTACTGTTAACTGTGTTTTTTCAATCAACACAAAATATATTTACCAATCGTGTTTGTTCCAGAATATTGTTACATGTGCAAAAAATCTTGCAAGCTACAGTCGCAATTGTTTTCGCAACATCATGATCAACAAACGAATGTACTCAAAAGCGCAAGAATCCACCAAGCATGATCAACACTATTTAGAATTGCGCAAATATTCCACTATTTAGAATTGCGCAAATATTCCAGGTAGTTCGCCAATGTACGAGAAATGGATTGAATGACTAGAGACCCTATATAAAGCCAAGCTGAATGAATGGGCGAGATAGCAAAACCGCGATAGTAAAACTGCAATATAGTGGAGCGCGAAGTAAAGGCGAGATTCATTAAAAGTGAAGTGTTATAAACAGTTGAAATAAAAAGTTGATAGACAGTAAAAATTAGATTTAATTGAAATTCATGATTGTGCATTCTTTGCAAATAAACTCTTTTAACTTAATTTAAAAGACAGTATGTTTTCACTTTCCCGGAACATTAAAATTATTGACCGCGAAGCATAACACGCGAAAGTGGTGTCAAGAAGTTAGAAAGAAAATTTTGGAAGTGAAAACATTTACACATTTTTAAAGTGCACAATAGTGAAAATTAACGTGGAAACTGCTAAAATAGAAATACCCGAAACAAAAAATGCCACGAAGCTTAAATTTAAAAATTAATGAATTGACCATATCGGAGCTTACGGAGGAGTTTGAAAAGCGAAATCTGGCTTCGTAAGGTACCAAGTCGAGGAGAGAATCAACCATAAGATCAGCCAGGTCAAGGAAAGAATCAACCATGATATCAGCCAGGTCAACGAGAGAATCAACTATGCGATGGAAAAAATGAAAAAGGAATTGGAGGCAGCGAAGGCAGCAGTAACCACCTCACCAGCTGCGCCTATAACCGCAGCGCAAACCACATCCAGAAATGTGCAAGCACCAATATTCGACGGGCAAATGATCTGGAGTATTTACAAAATCCCGTTTGAAGTCGCCGCTCGGATAAATCACTGGATTGAGCAGGAATGAGCAACTGCATTGATTCTTGCCCTAAGAAGCCCAGCTGCCGAGCTTTTGCAGATTATCCCCGTTGAGTTGCATTCAAATCGTTATGGAGACGATCATCTAAAGCAGATTTATCGGTCACAGTTACGGCATCGTATGCAGAAGTCTGGCGAAACCTTACAGCAGCTAGCACAAGACATTGAGCGACTGGCACTTTTGGCTTACCCAGCTTACAACCAAGAACATCGAGATGATGCAGCAACAGAAGCATTCATCTGTGCATTAAAGGACCGGGAATTGCAACAAGCCGCGCGTTTAGCTCAAAAGTAAACGGTTAAGGACGCATTGGCTTATAGTCTGAACTTTGTGGCAGCGAAAAATGTGATTCAAACCACTGTCCGGGTTCGTAGTGGCAGACGAGTGCAGGTGTGAGCGCGTGGAAATTTAGCGAGACCCGCATGTAAATGGTGCGCCTAGATGCTGAAATTGCGGAGAGAAGGGGCACTTGCAAAGAGACTACAAGAAGCGGAGAAAACCGAGCTATTGTCCAGGGTGTGCAGCTAGGAGAAGATCTAGACCGAGTTAGGGGCCCAGAATGGAAGCCCTTCACACTGAGGGTTCGAGAAACATGTAAGAGCCAACTTCGTGGGGTAGAGGTTGGCTAGGAGGATCGACGTTCCCAGCACCACCATCACTTGCCAAGACTACATCATGGAGAAGCAGACTTATGCCTTCCGGGTCAAGTTGACGGAGAAAATTGCACCAGAACAATCGACACTGGTGCAACCCGGTCAATTATCAGACCAGATTTAGTGGGGCAACAACTACTTTACAAGGGCAGAATTTTCTCACCACGGACAGCTACGGGAGAAGCTGCACCTGTCCATGGAGAGGTCAACCTCTAGATACAGTTGGGAGACCTTGCGATCCGACATAATTTTCTGGTCGCGAACGTTATGGATAACTGCATCCTCGGAATAGATTTTCTGCGACCAGATGGAATCAGGTTGGATTTAGGCAAACGGGTATTGAAACGGCGAAATGTCGAAGTATTGATGGAGGATCCCAGCATCCGAATTCCCAAGATGAATGTAGTAGTATGTGCCGACACTGATGTACCAAATTTTTCTGAAAGCATTGTATGGGCCAAGCGTGATGGGGATTCCGGAGACCACCGATCTTATCTGATAGAGCCAACGAAGACGTCCACATTGTGCAGTTTGATTGTAGGACGAAGCCTTGTAAGATCTATAAGGAACGGATACGTGCTGGTTAGAGTCCTTAACAACGCAGACTCAACCACGAGCATCAAAGCGGGAGAAGTCATCGGCGGCTGGCAGCCCGTTTCCACCATCACCTCTTTGGAAGCCACTCACGACCATCATTGGAAAAGGAGGCAAGACGCAGACAAAGCCCGGGAATCCACGTCTGCAATATTGAAGCAGGTCAAATTTCCAGTGCAGCTATTCAAGCGAGCCTCTGATCTGGTCAACAAGTACAGTGACATTTTCTCAACAAGCCCGGAAGACCAAGGCCGAACGAGTATGGTAACTCACGTCACAGATGCACTGGGAATCAAGCCAACTCGACAAGGAGCGACACGCCTTCCTAAAGCCAAACAAGGAAAAGTGAGTGCACTGATCTCGGACATAGAAAAAAAAGGTGTTATTGAACCTTCAATCAGCCCATGGGCCACGCCTGTAGTTCTAGTAAAGAAAAAGGATAGTAGCACTCGTTTTTGTGTCGACTATAGGCAGCTTAACGACGTCACTAAGAAAGATAGTTACCCGCTCCCACGAATCGACGACATCATGTACACGCTAGCCGACGAAAAATGGTTTTCTACACTCGATCTCAAGAGTGGCTACTGGCAGGTAGAAATCGACAAGAAGGACGGAGAAACATACTGCATTTTTAGTTGGAACCGGATCGTGGCAATTTGTGGTGATGCCATTTGGGCTTTGCAATGCTCCAGCCACTTTCGAACGCCTCATGGAATACGTGCTACGAGGCCTAACGTGGAAAACATGCTTGGTGTACCTAGATGACATAATTGCTATCGGGAGAACGTTCGAAGAGCATGTGTGAAACTTAGAAGAAATTTTCTCCCGATTGCGACTGGCAAATTTTAAACTTGGTCCCGACAAATGTACGCTTTTCGCAGCTGAAGTAAAATACCTGGGACACGTTGTATCAGCTGAAGGGTTCAAAACAGACCCTGGGAAAATTGAAGCCATAAAAAGCTGGCCAACACTAAACAACATGCGCTAACTACGAAGATTTCGGCAAAATAGCTAAGTGTCTCCATCAGTTAACCGAGAAAAATCGTCCGTATATATGGAATGAACAATGCCAGACAGCCTTTGAAATCTTGAAGGAGAAGCTGTGCGAATTACCCGTGCTGGCATATCCGAAACCCGGAAAAATATTTGTAGTTGACACTGATGCAAGCAACGGCGGTATTGGAGCTGTACTCTTCCAGCAGATCAATGGCGAAGAAAGAGTCCTCTCTTATTACAGTCGAGTTCTCTCAAAAAGTGAGAGGAACTGCTGCATGACCAGGAAGGAGCTATTGGCTATAATAGAGGCCATCAAGCAGTTCCACAAGTACCTATATAGCCAGAAATTTGTTCTTCGAACGGACCATGCATCGCTGAGATGGCTACTCAACTTCAAAAACCCGGAGGGACAAGTTGCAAGATGGATCGAAAGATTGCAGTCATACGATTACGAAATCGTTTATCGGAAGGGCGGAGTTGATGGAAATGCTGACGCCCTATATCGTCGTCCATGTCCAGCTAACTGCAAGCATTGCCAGCGGATTGAGGAAAAGGAGCCGACTGTTGATCTGCAAGTGATAGTGGCCGAGTTTGATGCAGGTTGGTCATCGGAGGAGATTCGAAGTGCCCGGTTAGCCGATGAAGACATCGAACCAAGGAGATAACTGGGCGATCTGAGTGGAAGGACGTTTTGATGCATGGTGCCAACCTGAAAAGTTATTGGGCACAATGGAACTCCCTTCAGGTGGAGGGTGGCGTACGCAAGCGGAAATGGGAAACGGCGGATCGGAGCTCCTATAGGATGCAAACTATACTTCTCAAAAGCCGAATCCACGACGTGGTTAAGGAAATGCACGAAGAATCCTCGGGAGGCCACCTTGATGTTAACGAGACCTTAGCGAAATTTCGGGAAAGGTTCTACTAGCTCCACGCTCGAGAAGACGTAGAGGATTGGTATCGCAAGGTGTACAATTTGCGCTTCCGTCAAAGGCCCAAAGCGACAATTGAGAGGACAAAAGCAAACCTATAACGTGGGTGTACCGTTTGAAAGGATTGCTGTTGACATCGCTGGGCCCTTTCTTGAATCTGAATGGGGAAATTGATACACGCTGGTTACGGCCAATTATTTAAGCAAGTAGCCTGAGGTCTACCCCATTCCCAACCAGGAAGCAACTACCGTAGCCGAACAGCTAGTGTCAAATTGGGTCAGTAGGTACGGCGTACCTTGTGAACTACATTCGGATTAAGGCTGCAACGTTGAGTCACTAGTTTTTGGCGAAATGTGCAAGCTGTTGGAAATACAGAAAACGAGGGCAACTCCACTGCGTCCCCAATCCGATGGAATGGTCAAACGTTGAAACAGTACACTCAATAAACACCTGGCCAAGATGGTTGGCGAAAACCAAAGGGGCTGGGACCAGGAGGTATGATCTCAAGGCAAATTCTACTGGTTTCCAGCAAGGTGACTTGGTGTGGCTATATAACCCACAACAGCGGAAGGGTAGGTCTCCAAAGTTGTAGCATAATTGGGAGGGACCATACCGAGTTACAAAGCGAATCAACGACGTCGTGTATCGCATACAGGAATACCATAAGCCGGAAGCCAAAATGAAAATCGTGCACCTGAACCGTCTTGCCCCATATTATATCCAGGGAGACTTGACTACAATTGGCGACACATCTTTTCGGGGCTAAAAGAACTGAGGTGGGGGCAGTGTTACATGCGCAAATAATTCTGCAAGCTACTGTCACAATTGTTTTCGCAACATCATGATCAACAAACGAATGTACTCGAAAGCACAAGAATCTACCAAGCATGATCAACATCTGAAAGTGACGTCACTACGCCTTTCAGAATTGCTCGAATATTCCAGGTAGTTCACCAATGTACGAGAAATGGATTGAATGACTTGACACCCTATATAAAGCCGAGGTGATGAATGGGAGAGAAAGTAAAACCCCGATAGTAAAACTGCGATATAGTGGAGTGCGAAGTAAAGGCGAGATTGATTAATAGTGAAGTGTTATAGACAGTTGAAATGAAAAGTTGATAGACAATAAAAATTAGAATTAAATGCGACATGTAAAATAGTGAAATTCATAATTGTGCATTCTTTGTAAATAAACTCTTTTAACTTAATTTAAAAGAAAGTGCATTTTCACTTTCCCAGAACATTAAAATTATTGGCCGCGAACCATAACACGCGACAATATGATTTAGTGTCCGATTAGCTTCTCCTTGGCAAATACGAGGAATGACTTTGACGGGAAGAGCATAATATGGTTTGATATCACTTCGGAGAATAGAATGATTCAATTTGTCAAAAGCAAAAGTGCGCTTTTCAAAATGGCGACAAAATTTAATTTTTTCACAATAACTGAACGATTAAATATATGACTTCTAATGGTTCGCTTCGCCTTATTTTCATTCTTGCTATTGCTGTCCGATGCAAATTTCTGATTCACAAGGTGCAGTTACTTTGATTTTTAAACTGAACATGATGATTTTGATAAATTGTTTTCGAAAAATTTGTCATAATAGCAAAAAAATATTTATTTAAAAATTTAAAAATTGATGAAAAAAACAAAAAAGAAATTTTATATAAAAACTCCCAAAAGCTTGGCTTTTTAGGGTCTTGTAAAATAATTTTACGAAACCCTACTAAAGTCGAGCCTGTCTGACCGTCTGTTCGTTCGTGTGTCATATCAATTTTTCTCGCAGACCGTATAAGCTATCAAACATAAAATTTCGTATATAGGTGTAAGGTGGTGCTCTCTTCAAAGTTTCATTACAAAATACTTTTTACAAGGTGCTTAAGGAGGTCTCCCCACATAGGGGAGTGAACCCCGAAAAAACATTTCATCAAAGGTAGCTGATATGGGTATCAAATGAACGGTCTTGATGAGAACTTTTTAAAATAGGTCTTGAACCGGCATTTTTGCTTCATGGGGGAAGAGGAAATAAACGAAACATTTGTGTCCCCCCCCCCCCCCCCCTCCCATTGCGATTGGACACATGTGATCCGAAAAATCTGAAAAAAAATTGTGAAGGTAGGTGTTTATGAGTACAACAACAGCAAATGCCTTAGAAGTCGAAATTTGCTCAACTTTGTTAATAATAGTATGATCCTCGAATTTCATATTTTCCCCATTAAAATCGTATTCACAATGAAATTCAATACTTAAGCAGTTTTACAAAAGGTCCGTAGCCGTTTGAAATTTCTCCAATTCTCCAATTTTACGGACTTTTCATTGAATCAGAATACTGCACTTTGATCTTCTTGAAATTTTGAGATAACACATCAATAATATAAATATAAGAAATTTTGTTTAAGGAATGCTGGTTGTCCTAAGTGAAAGAACTACATTGTTCTTTCACCCGAGCATTTTAGCTATCAACTTAATAGCATTTTTCGCTCGATGGACTTCAGCTGGTTCCAGCATATGGGCTGGTTCCATTAAAAATCTCACAGTTTCGTACCAGTTGACCGATATACTCCTCAGGAGCTGCCACATCATCTGCGAGATTTTTAATGGAACCAGCCCATATGCTGGAACCAGCTGAAGTCCATTGAGCGAAAAATGCTATTAAGCTGATAGCTAAAATGTTCGTGTGAAAGAACAATGTAGTTCTTTCACTTAGGACAACCAGGATTCCTTAAACAAAATTTCTTATAAGTTCGCCACCACTGCGTAATAGTGGAAATTATTGCTCGATAGAGCTTGCAGCACTGCCATGCTGCAGCAAATATATATATATATATATATATATATATATATATATATATATATATATATATATATATATATATATATATCTATATATGTATATATATATGTATATATATATATATATATATATATATATATATATACATATATATATATATATATATGTATATATATATGTATATATATATATATATATATATATATATATATATATATATATATATATATATATATACATATATATATATATATAGATATATATATATATATATATATATATATATATATATATATATATATATATATATATATAGATATATATATATATATATATATATATATATATATATATATATATATATATATATATATATATATATATATATGGGTTCGTGGTCACCTGGAACCCCGCAGTCGAGCTGCCCCGAGGTGACTGATGTGGCAGCTCCTGAGGAGTATGTCGGTCACCTCGTACGAAACTGCGAGAAACATAAATATGCAATGGATTTTCTTAGAAACGTACACATCTCTTTCGACATATTTCTTGACTTTATTCGTTGCTGGTGATTGCATTTCGTACGTTGGGTACAAGACCCTTCTGACATGAGCGTAGTTCTGTCTACCCAATTTGTTTTTTCTTCCACCTGATCGGCACCAAACCTTCACAGGAAGCACCCCAGGACTAAACTTTATTTACCCCGAAAATTTCATAGAAATCCGTTGAGTGGTTTAGGAGTCCACGCCAGACATATACGAGTATATCTGCATTAAGTGGGCACGAGCTCATTTTGGACTAATTTTATTTTGAAAGCTGAATTTAAAATATTTCCAAGATACAGTAAGGAGAAATATATTCATCAATTATAGTTTCTTCGGCGTTAGTGAAATTTATGAAAATTTAAAATATTTAATAAGGTCCAAGGTCAATTGATCCTATCTATGACTTTCCATTCCAAAAAAGGCTACCAAGCGCTTCATCGGAAAAAATACGTTTTCTCCATACGACAATACAGTACAAATTTACATACCTGTGAATTACTTGGCATCGATTCCAGTACATTAATTGAATATTCATTACGCTCGAAAACGGGAGGATTATCATTAACATCTTGTACCTCGACGAGTATCGTTAAATTAGCCGATAATGGTGGTTTTCCCGAATCCGTTGCCGTAACAATTAATGCATGCCGTTGTGATGTCTCGTAGTCTAAATGTCGTGACAATGTTAAATGTCCAGTACGTGAATCGATCGCGAATAGGTTTGATGCTGTTAACGACAACAACGATGCTGTTGTCGCTGTCGACGACGACGATGAACGTCCTGATCCAATTTGATGATTAACAACGCTATTGCTACCACTATTGAATAGTAGCGAAGACGACGATGAGCCTAGAAGTAATCCACCACCAGCAGCCATTGAAGATGCGGAAGATGATGATGACAATGCAAGTGATGATGTCGCTGACGATGGGGAGAATAGCGAGGAGCCTAGTTGAGCATTTCCTTGTGATGTTAGAGCTCCTGTTGATCCAATTGTTGACGCCACTGATGCAGTGTCAACTGTCGTTAAACTGTAACGTACAACGCCGCTGTCTCCTGAATCCTTATCATGAGCATTCGCCTCGTAGAATGGGATGCCGAGTGCGAAATTCTCAGGAACCGATAAACGTACTGTACTCGATTCGAATTCGGGCGGGTTGTCGTTAACGTCTTGGATCTCGATTGTAACCTAACGTGGAGGCGAAAAGGAAGAAAAGAATGAGTCGTTGTAAAAATCTTTGGGTAAGACAAAAGCACAAACAAATGGTGAACTTTCTTAAGAATTAACTCTTTACTGTCTACTGTTTGGAATTTACTGTGAATGCTATACACGAGCAAATACTTAATTAACATAGTCGATGAGTATTTTAATTAACATTAAGCGCATAAGCCGAAGTTGAAGACAAAGGATCAGATGGAACTTTCGGCTTAAATCTCATGAATTGATTGGAGCATTGATTAGAAATTAACGAAGCAAGCTATTCATTTCCGGCATGATTTCAAGAAGTTAATCAAAAAGTTCCCTAGGAATAAGCGAAATAAGTCTCTATGATGAAGCAAAGAAAAGCAGAAGATAAAAATTCCTTCAATCATATAATTAGCGATTGAAATTCACACGGATCCTTCATCAACTTACCTGAGTATGTCCATAGGCTGGTGGATCTCCATTGGTTGCTTGAATATTCAAAAGAACTTCCGGTTTCGTTTCGCGATCCAATGGATTAGCAATTCGAATGTTCCCAGACACAGGATCAATGCTGAAATAGCCATCTGGATCGCCTGAATAGATTGAGTATCGTACCGCTCCATGACTTCCTGTTAATAGAGGAAACAAAACAAAAATACACAATTAGTGAAAAGGCGCATACAAATTGCATTTATCACAATACACTACTGATAGGCCTCCGAATAAGAAGGAGGAACCCTTTAAACTCAATTATGTCTACATTTAAAAGATTTTCATGCATTCGCTGCCATTCATTTAGACATCATTTAGGAGTAGCCTAATAAAGGATATCAATTTCAACGTTACTCCATTGTATACCGACAAAATTTCTCAATTCAATTCAGTTCAGTTGCGTTTCCCATCGATGCGCATCGCTCGACTATTTAAGGATTCTTCTCATGACGAATATCATTCCGAAAGTACAATGAAATGAAAATTTCGTTTCTCGTTGTTTTCAGTGATCATTAAGTTCCGAAAAAGCGTAGGAACCGCTTCGAATCAGATATCAGTTGGCTTGATTGCTTTTTATCTTTTTCTTCATTAAAGACCACTTTCAAAACCCCAAGCATAGAGGTTGGAGCCAAAATTCAGAACAAAGAGATGAAAAAAAAACTTCTGCGAAAAAGACAAAAAATTCAATCAAAAAGACGAAAACTCGAATCAAAAACGAAACTCTAATAAGAATAAAATTGCGATTTTCTTCATCTTCATCTGTTGAGTTTGCATACACAAGAATATGTAAATTTGCTGTCCTTCAAAAGTGCAGATCCCTTTTCTTCCAAATCACTGAGCTAACAAACTAACATTTAGACGCGAGGGCAGTTCTTCTTCGACACAGATCCGCAGATCCCCCAGCCGAAAGGGCTCTCGCTACGAAAAGAATTCAATAGAGGTCTTGTCTTCACATCATTTCGTTCTTCGTTTTGTTTGGTTGCTTTCAGACTGTTGGTTTGGCTCTGTATCGAATCTGACCACAGCGAAGACCCTTGAAATAATAAGACTTTTTTGCAAGCGACGAAAAAAAGTCGCGAAAAGAAGAAATCTATATATACCTGTAATAAGCCCTCCAAAAAAGACGATTCCATGAAGTACAAATCCCAATTCAAAGTTGAAACTCCAATCGGGAAAAAATAACAGATGAAAATAAAGGAAAGAAAAAATATCACTCCAGCCCGAAGTAGCCGAAGAAGAAGAAGATCAGCAGCATCCATCCATCCTTGTATCCATGGGTAGCGAAATAAGGTAGGGAAAAATTCATGTTGTTGATGAAACAACGCCGGGGTGCATTCAAACGTAAAATGAAGCCCAAAAGTCTCTGAAATGCGCACTAAATTGGCGGCCTCTTTTCATATGTCTTTCCATATCACGATCAATCAATGGAAATCTTTCCGAGGTTCCAAACAGACTTTGAAGCTTTGGAAGAATACACTCGTCGTTGTCTTCTTGGTTGTTTGTGTCGTCGCGTCTTCTTTCTTAGCAGCAATGCAGTTTGTCTTACCTGTACAGATCACTTCTTCTTGACTGTCGTGTAATGGGGAGTTGCGGTGGCGTTGAAAAAAGGATTATTGAGAAGTTTGGGTAGATTTCATCTATGCAGGATAGTTTATTTTTAGTTTGGCTAGATCCTGGCGGAAAATTTGGGTTATTGCTAGCATGGAGGAATTTAAGATGATTTATTCAGCAGCTTAGGTTCAGAGAACTGTGCAGATTTACAGGTCGATTCTAAAGTGGTAGCAACATATGAAATGGCTTAAAAAGTACGTTTAAACTTAAATGTGTGATATCATCATAGATACTATCTGATGCAAATAAACGCAGAAATAATTGTTTGAAAAGGAAAGAATTTTAATTGAGAATGCTCATTTCTTTTATGTATCTACTAGTATTTCAACAAAAAAATTTGATGAGAACATAACAAGTTTGAAGTCGCTTTCTTTACCATACATAAGCCTTGGAGCATGAACAAATAAAAAAAAAATCCATTTTTAAAAGTTAAATTAGATACGTGTCTTAAAACAATGAATAAATTTCTCCAAAACCTAGTATAACTTACCATATCTACAAGCATAATTCAAAAATCATATCTTACCTATGCCACTAGTCCTTGCCAGCACAGATCCAACAACAGTTCCTTTTGGCACATCCTCTTTGACAGAATAATTATATGTGATTTTCTCAAAACTTGGAGCATGTTGTGTGGAATCAATGACACTGATAAATATTTCAGCATCTTGAGCTGTCCTCAGACCTCCACCATCACTTGCGGAAATATTCAATTTATAGACTTTCTTTTGCCTTGAAAGCTTATTTGGATCACTAATGAAAATTTCTCCGGTATTACGATTGATCCGAAAAAGATTTTCCTGGTTTCCAGCTATGATTTGGTAGTATACAGTACCAAATTGACCTGAATCAGCATCCGATGCGACAACTGCTACAACTGGAGTTGATGTTGACTTTGTAATATCGGATTCTCGTAAGGATACGTTATATTCCCGAGGATAAAATGTTGGTCGATTGTCATTCACATCGGTGAGTTGGATTTTGATCATAGCTGTTGTACTGAGACCACCTGAAAAAATAAGAATAAACGGTCATCGATCTGAATTTCTCTAACAAATTTTCTATTCAAAATTGTTGAGGGGCGATAAAGAAATCCCTAATAATTTTCGAAAGGCAATCAAGAATTTCTAGTTAAGAACTTGAATTTTTTTCTAGTAAAGCAATGACTTGAATTGAGAATGTCCTGTTGTGATTTTATAATAGAACGCGTAAAGTCCGTTAAGGGTAGCAGCAATGGTAATTGCCTGAGCAAGCTAAGTTTTTGGGATTCGCTTGAATGACCTTACCTGTCGACGCATACGTACTCTGGCAGCTAGCTATTTGCGGTGTTATGTGGCATGTTCTTTCCGCCAGCGCAAATTCTACTACTCGTGCGTACTAATCGAAAGATTTGTTTATTAGGCCTGACTTAAATTGGAGGCGTGTCTATAAATTTCTGTCTGCACTAACTAGTGATACGAGTCATCCTTGCGTTTTCAAAGGGGAAGCTAACACATACCTGAAAACTACGGCTACCCGGTAGAATTGGCGCCCCACGCATTCTCCCATCTGAATCCCAATCGTGATGACTAGGTTCATCTTCAAGGACCTATCATCCCAAGGCGCAAAGTCTCCTAAAAAACAAAAAAAAAAATGGACCACAACCCAAAGGTTCTAGGCCAGACGGAATTCCAAATATGTTTGTCGTGTAAAATCTCTGTCCTCTTCATTAAGTGTTTCTCTGAGTTTTATCTTTGACGTCAGCTTGTCCTCCGGAGTTTCTTCTCACTTCTGGAAGGCAGCCAACATCTTCCCAATTCATAAATCTGGTCCTCTTTTGTGTAACTCCAACTACCGTCCAATCTCACTTCTATCGTGTTTGCCGGAGACCCTAGAACATTTAGTTCATAATCACATTTATGAATATACTATACACTCTTCGATATCCCCTACTCAACATGGCTTTCTTCCAGGTCGGTCGACGACTACAAACCTACTTGAGTTTACTCACATTTTTGATGAAGCCCTTGATAAGCACTTTCAGGTTGACGTCGTTTATACTGATTTTACCAAGGCGTTTAAGAAAGTAAATCACAACGTACTATGCAAAAAGCCAACACAACATAGTATTTCTGGTTGTTTGCTCTCTTGGCTTGTCTCTTACGTAAACAATCGTTCATGTAGAGTAAATCTCTATGGAGTGTTATCTCACTCCTTCTATCCACAGACTGGAGTCCCTCAAGGATCCATCCTGGGGCCACTTTTATTCCTAATACAAATTAATGACGCCCACTTTAATCGATGCTCCATGTCTTCTTTATGCTGATGATCTAAAATTTCTTAAAGTGATTAGAAGTATTGATGATTGTATCTCTCTCCAAACTGACTTGAGCGTGCTATGCAACTGGAGTGAATCAAATTTTCTTTCCCTTAATGTTCAACAATGTCATAAAATGACTTTCTCTTTAAAATCGAATCCAATCTCATTTCCGTATAGCCTACACAATGAGCCGCCATCTGTAGTAACCAAGTTCAAAGACTTGGGGGTGATTTTAGACCCACGACTCAAGTTCGAAGAGCACATCCTCGACATCACGTCTCGTGCTTCTCGGGTTTCCGGATTTGTTCTTCGTCACTCTTACATCTTTGGAAATATCCTGTCTCCAGTACATCTTTATATAAGAACTCTTCGGCATATCCTCGAGTCTTGTTCCCGAATTCGGACACCGCATTATAAGTACTTAGACTCAACTCTGGAATCTGTACAACGGAAGTTCACCCGAATATTATTCTTTAAATTCAAAGTCTCGTACCAATCTTATGAAGAAAGGCTTTCTTTCTGCACATCCCATCGTTATCATCCCGTAGACACTTTCTTGATGAATGTTTCCTATATAAGTTTCACCCCGATCAGTTGCAATCAAATGTAGGAGAGTTACTGACAATGCGGACATCTAATTATCCTTATAGAAATGAAGGATCATACCAAATTCTATTTATTTATTTATTTATTTAAATTTCATTTAACAGATAAAACATAATCCAATTACAAAATGGAACAAAACAAACAGAAAAGAAAATTAATGAAAATTAGAATTAAGTGTTAAAGTCAATATAAAAAAGAAATTCAATGGTACTAACAACAATAAATATGCGTGTAAAATTAAATAAAAGCACACAAAAAAAGAAAATAAAGTCTAATATTTAATCCAGTTGAGTTTTAAGAATCAGGCTTCTTAACCTCAATTTAAAAACTAGGCGTGAGTCGGAAAAAGGACCAAGCTCAAGTTTATCATGATTCCTTACCATTCGTATAATGGGAGAATGAAAATATAAATTTGTACGGGCATACGGTGGCACGAAAAAATTGTTTGCCCGAGAAGAACGCGATGATTGACGAAGACGTAAGTCTGCAAGCAATGTTAATGAGATTTAATTGTGGCAGAGTTGATATAGAAAACACTGATCTAGATACATGCGACGGGACGACAGAGTAGGCAAACGTAGGAAGGATAAACGGCAGTCATAGGGTTGATATGGGATTTTGAATTTGTAAAACAAGACACGAGTAAATTAACGCTGGACATTCTCTAACGAGTCAATGAGGTAGGAGTGTCGGGGAGACCAAACTACAGAGCAATATTCGAGGATAGGACGGGCAAGACGAAAACATTTTACAATTCCCCACTGCTGCGTCTGCCAAGAAACCACAATGCTATGGATTTTGGCCTATATCCTCTATCTTTAGTAATAAGAATTTAATTTTAAACACATAGCCTAGTAGATATATTTTGTTGTACTTTTCTATTTGTATTGTTTGAACCAATCTTAAGATTGGAATTTTGTCTGTAACTTGGTTGAAATAAATAAATAAGGTAGCTCTCATCTAGAAGATAATCCTCCCTACGTGGTAGGTTATACCCCGTTTCCGGTTGAAAAAAGAAGACTGGGAGTGTTTTATTTTAGCAATTAATCCTTTTTATTCTCCTGGTATTTTACAACATAAAATTCAAACAAAACGGATTCAAATTAAAGTAGGGTCAGTCCTCGACTTACGCAAGTTCCGACTAACGTTAATCCACATTTACGTAAAACCCTTTAGATAAATTCAAAATGTATGATTTCCAGTATTTCACACAAACTAAAAATGTACTTTGATCGTTATTACGCCAATTATATGTATGCATGCATGTTATTAGTTGCACATAACATCAAATGCATCTGCATCCTATGCATAACAGTTTCTTGTTGGCGCAAAGACTCTACACACAAATGAATGATTATATATGCGTCAGGTTGCTGCCGTCCTCATACCGGTAAATAAAGTTTTCATAGACGGAAAGGACACAACGTCTGAGAAAAAAACAAGACGCCTGGAAATTGCCTAACAACCTGGCAGTACACACTGCCACAAATGCGTAGCGATCAGCGAAGCCTCAGAAATTTATAAGCTCAAGGGGAAAGATCTCGTACGGGCGATTGGAAATGCGTTCGTGTTTTCAGGATAAAACTTGTTGGAAGAGGCAGCAATCCGGTTTACAGCTCCGTCTAGCTTAGCCCAGTGAATATTCAAAGCTAAGTTAAACATTTTATCGTTTATTTACTTGTTGAACATATATTTACTGAGTCACCATTCCAAT
Source organism: Odontomyia ornata (assembly GCA_963969285.1). Lineage (NCBI taxonomy): Eukaryota > Metazoa > Arthropoda > Insecta > Diptera > Stratiomyidae > Odontomyia > Odontomyia ornata. The sequence continues at coordinate 101,636,351 of OZ017740.1, read as the reverse complement.
GCTGTGAAAGTTAACAAAGTGCGTTAAACGTGAACGTCTTTGTCTAATGTGTCGATATTTTAGTCTATTATTCCTCCTTAAGTGTGTGCATTAAGTGCGCTGCTGAAAGTGTCAGGTGTCCAACAGAAAAAGCGGAGAGCTATTGATATGGAGGAAAAACTGACAATTATTAACATGTCCGAAGCAGGAAAAAATATGGCAGCGTCTACCGTAAATATGATAGTGAAAGATAAGGATAGAATAAAAAATGCAGTCAAGAAATCTGCGTCACTCGAATTGACGATCATTTCAAAGGTAAGGTCCGGTCTAATTTGTGAAACAGAAAATTTAAATACTGTCTGGATGGAAGAAAACATTCAAAACCGATGTCCTTTAAGCTTAAAAGCTTTAATTTGGTAAAATGCAAGGCAAAAAGCATCTTCGAAGACCTTACAAAGAAACATAACGATACAAGCACTAAATTTGTAGCAAGCAATGGATGGCTCAATAGGGTTAAAATGAGAGGCGGCTTTCATAATGTTCATACATCAGGAGGAGCAGCAAACGTGGATATTGATGCTGCAAATAAATTTTTATTGTGCTGGATATAAATTCAACCCGTTGATGATATATCACAGTGAAAACCCGCGTGCATTCAAAGGGATTAAAAAGGGAACCATTTCGGTGCATTTCCGGTCAAGCCGTAAGGCTTAGGTAAAAGCTTCCATATTCGAAGATTGGTTCGGACAGTGTTTTATTCCAGAATTTTAAAACTACTGTAAGAAAAAGGAAATACAATTCAAGTTCTTGCTTTTAATACTTGTGATAATGCTCCGGGTCATCCTTCTCATTTAGATAATATTAACGAGCATGTGAGTGTCGTTTTTATGCCACCGAATACAACATCTCTCATTCAACGCATGGATCAGGGAGTCGTAAAAGCCTTTAAAGCTTGTTATCTTTGCAGCACCTTTTCGAAAGCTGTTGAAGAAACCGATGACGGACAAATGACGTTAGTCGATTTTTGGAAATCGTTCAATGTGCTTAAAGCGATCTACATTATTTCTAGAGCCTGGAAAGAGGTAAAAAAGTCGTGTATGATTGGAGTCTGGAAGAAGATTTTGCCGAAATTCGAAATAGATGTGGACAATAGCAATATTGAGGCAAGTCTCTAAGAATTAACTAATGACAATTTAGTAACAGCTAACAATTTGCGCTTGGAGTTAGAAGAAGAGGACATTGAGCAATTGCTGGACGTGGTGGAGCAAGAATTGTCAACGGACAATCGGGTAGAAATGGAATCAGATAGAAAACTCAATCTTTCAGATGAAGCAGATAGCGATGATGTTGAAATGGAGACTGGGTTCAAATTAGAAAAGATGTCTATGGCATTTAAAAAGATACAAGAAGCTATGTTGTTATTCGAACAAATGGATCCTGATGTAACGCACTTTTTTTAAAATAGATCGGGATATTCAGCATATCCTTTTTCCATATAAACAAATCTACGATGAAAAAAAGAAAATAATGAAACAATCAACTTTAGATTCATTTTTCATCAAACCAACACAAATTGCGGACATTTCAGAACCATCAACTAGCTTAAGTAAATTTTTTTGTCATGTTAGTTGTAACTACCAAGTTTCATGTCTCTCAAGTAAGCATAATTTAACATTAATTTGGAAGTCATTGATTTTATAATTTGCTGCGATTTTTGAGTTATAGATAAACCATTGTCGAATTCGAGCTTTTATTCTTGCTTTGCGTCGAAAAAATGTTGCTACGTGTATATTTTCAGCCGAACTCAATAAATCCGACTTACGTAAAAATCCTACATACGTAAACCAACTTGGGACGAAATGCTTACATAAGTCGAGGGCTGACTGTATTACTTAATGCAAACTAGAAGATTAAATTAGACTTAGCTCTCGAAACGTTTACATTTTTACGATGAATAATAAATACGGAGGAAAAAAACGTAAAACAGTTCCAAAAATCGCATCATGGGCAGTATAGTGACTAACATGTGCAGTATGACTTCGTAAATGTTACGAGAATAATCCTACTATAATTATATACTCAAAGTGCATACATTGCATATGTCATGGATCTGGCAATGCTGGAAATTGTGTAAGCGAGTGAAAAAAAATACGCTTCGTGGCTGTATGATCGTGCTATCAATACACATCTGAAACCCATGTACGTGTGTATTTATAAATTGTACAGTAAGAGTTTTTGTGTGTAACAATAAATAGGGTTGCCAGGCATCCGGGATCGTCTCTGAATTGAGCGCTCTGTCTCGTGTCCAATAATTTTATTTTACGTCCCGGAATCGATGATAATCATACTTTTTCACAAGAATATACACCCAAATTACACACGGCTGGGCTATACGTGTGCCCGGCAAGCAAGCGAGGCTGATGCCGGCATGCAGCGCCGTACGGTATGAGGTTTTGCACTCAGTTTCCATCGTGCATTGATGCGATACCGTTTTCGGTGAATTTTCTCTTTCCATATTTCGTGCTGATAGAAAACAGAAGTATTCAACGTAAGATGCATTCGATGACGTCAACGAGCAAAAAACGATTAATGGGTTTTAGTGACAAGTGGCTAAGTGTTCTCGAATTCAAAGGTTTGATACAGAAAAAAGACTTTACTGCAATGTGTTTCGTCTGCAATTAGGACAGAGAATACCGCCTCTGTGCAGACTTTAGAGCTGTTCATGCTTAAACCGAAAAGCAACCGTCTTCAATACTAACCATAGAAGAGCAATTATCGCAAATTTCTGGTAACAAGTTTTTCACGACCTTGACTTTATTCTCCGGATTTTATCAGATTTCAATGCGCCGATGGCATTCCAGGAGATGATCGTAAAGTTGATCAAGAAATTTCATTCACCAGATATCATTAGCTACATGGACTAAGTAATTATTGCGAGCGTTACCGTAGGCAAAGGATTAGCTATCCTTACTAAACCGTCAATATGCTCATTTTTCACCAAAGAGCTAACGTTTTTAGGAAACCAAATTAATTCTGAAGGAACCCGGCCAGGTGATAAGACAGTTGAAGCCGTTAAAAACTTAACCGAAGTTCGAAGATTCCTTGGGTTGACAGGATTTTTCCGGAAATTAATCAGATATTACGCCAGCATTTCACGTCCGTTGACTTTGTCCTTCAAATCGTAAAAAAGAGGATTTGAGTGGGACGAAGCCACAAATAAATCCTTTCTTAAAGAACTTTTATGCTGTGAACCGATACTAGCGCTAAACGGTCAAACATGAAGTGTACACCGGTGCTAGCTCTTTGGGCTTAACTGGTATCTTCTAGCAATCGACCGAACAAACTAAATGAATGCCTGTTTTTTGCTTTAGTAGACATTGCACCGATATCGAAAGGAAATACGACATTCACTTAAGGATTACGCTTTGAAAAATGGTTGCCTTATGCGCTGTACTCGAGAAGACTTCAAATTGATCGTTCCATTTACCGTTAAATGGCTTATCATTAAAAGTTGTCATAACGATTTTGTTCACTTTGGATGTGAGAAAATCATCGCGGGTATCTAAAACTTATTTTAGTTTCCGAGGATGCGGCGATACATAGAATCCTAAATCCTTTCATGTCTAGAATGTTGTTACAACAAAACCATACCTGGTAAACGAGAAGGACGACTATACTTCAAGGAGAAATGAAACCAGTATCATTCAGAGTTCTACACATCCATTTCATAAGAGCCTCCTTCAATTTCTACCACATATCTTCGGAATCACTCATGCGTTTAGCAACTTTACAATGATCCATGCCTTTAGAGATACTCGTTCGAAGCATGTCATTACGCTTGTGAACTATATCACCACTTATATTGTAAATCCGTGAAGAATTATCACTGACCATGGCAATGAGAATTCACTGACCTCTACTGAGTGTCTAGTAAGAATCTCAAAAATATATCACCTACATCCAGCTAGTATTGCCAGTTCCGTTTAATTTAATTAATTTTCGATTGGACGTTAAAGTCATATGATTTGTATTTGCTATTTATTTTTAGCAGTCACGAGTTCTGGGACCCAATTTTACATTTAACAATTCATTTCGTGCGTGGTCCTTGCAGGTTGGCCTGTAATTCAACACCGCTATCGGCATGTTTTCACCATCGGAAAAAGGCTAGTCTCATTTTGATAATCATGTTATATTCTGTGTTTAACGCTCTTTAAGATTCTAAATACACCAATCAGCCTTGCGGTGTATCTCTTTTTACAACGCACACAATATTTATCTACAGACATTTCAATTAAAAATGCCTACAACCAAAAGCGTATCCACCGCAGCCAATAAGCACAGTCTAGCTCCCCACATCCATCCAGCAACCAAATCGCTCGGACGAGCCTCCATCGGCCAGTTTTTGAGCAACTCGCATATCATGCAAGTCACTATAAAACCCGTCAGCCGAGTCTAGTGATTTTTCTAGACTAGAAAATCAAAAACCCGTATATTTTAGTTAAAAAAAAGTATTTAGTACTTTAGAAACCAAAAAAAAGGCAAGGGGTATATTGCAGCAATATCTTCACCTACGAAGTGTGCAAACAATTATTTTGTTTATTGTTGCATAATACAACTTCACATTTTTCACAAATTTTCTGTGATTTTCCAGTGCACTTAGGGAGCTTGCACAGGAACCTTTTGTCAACCCATACTGGCCTTGGCGCACAGCAGCCGGAGCTGGACCTTTGCGTTTTTTTGTCTGCATGTCCGATTCAATGAATCGGCGTTGAACATTTGCTTTTATCCCCATCTTACTCAGCACTGTACTAGCCTCTTCACGAAAGCCAGCCAGTGGTTCATCCTTTTTTTTTGATCTTATGATCTCGTTTGTATAGTAACCAGACATTGGACATGGTAAGGTTCAAAAAACGGTAAAACATGCGAACCTGCAATTTCTTGCTTCGTATTTTTATTTTATACCTACCCATTTTGCTGTCAATCAAATCGACACCGCCCATATGATAGCTATATTCTTTCAACACGTTTGGTCCATCAATAGTCACATATGCCTTGAGGCTCTTGTCGTATCTAGGTACTTGTGATTTGGGTAGTTCACCCACAGAGCTGGACGCAAGCATGACTGTTTTATTGTCCTTCCAGGCTACTGTAGATATATCAGTTCCTTCAACACCGGCAACATACTCGACTGAATAGCCACGTTCTTTTTTAGCGATTTCTTTTTGAAGTGAAACTTCTAATGCGACTTCCAACAAGGTTGCGTTAAACGTTTAAGGCGACCATGGAGGGGGTATGAAAACACTGTTGCATTCAACGTTAAACGCTCCTGGAGAGAGGGAATAGAAAGAGACAGAGCGAAAGTGAATGCGTGGCACTCAAACGCATGCGCGTAGTATACCTGTTACACGTCAGTGCGAGCGTTAGCAATTAGTAGCGTAAGCTTCCTATTTGCATTTCCACATTACGAGGTTTCACTTCTCCCGCGCGAAAGGACCCACGCACTATTTTATTCTGTGGGTAGTTTAGTCATCTTTCCCAAGCTCAATATTCCTTGTTTAGCAAGATATTCTAATAGTTACAGGTACGTGTAGTAATTGTCAAAAAATAGGCGGTAGTTTGTTTGCGTAGTACTTAACGAGTCAGCCTAACGATAACATTTGATGCAGCACCTAGACTCAGCTCATTAGAAGCAATTACGTTCTCACTTCCTAATTCGCGCTCAAACTTGTATGCAAATCCGCTGACACCGCTCAGAACATAGATTTTGTCGCCCACTCATGGGACTTTTTCGGATTGTATCTCTTCAGGTTATTTCCCGCTTCTTTGGACAAATCTGCCCATCCACGCTCGGATACTTCTCGAATGGGACCTTGAGGCAAGTTTCATTTAGCTTTGTCATAATTGGTCTGATTTTGAACAGGCGGTCGTGATCTGCATGATCGAGAGAAACTGTTTTAAAGTTGTCATTAAAATGAATGAATCGTGTGATTTTTCAAATTGATTCACTGGCATTGTTTCTTTAACTAGAGGCGTTCGTAAACTGCCACTCCAATGTTTTGTAACTCTTGACAGATTTACCAATGACATAATGAAAACCAGCCCAATAAATTGTTGGATATCAGTTTCTGTGAGCCGTAATGTCATATTAATATCTTTTTGCATGGAATATAGATAAGTTTGTCTTGAAATTTTTCCAAAAAGTTCCTTTGAAAATATTTTGAAGAAGAACTGTACAGGGTTATCAAGTTTCAGAAACTCTGCTGGCAAGTTTTCGTCACCAGTAAAGCATAAGTACTGCTCATTCAGCTCGAAAATCTTCTTTTTCTAGCTTAAGTTCAATTTTTGCTTAGCTTGACTGTGTCCTAATGGGTCAGGTCGAGATGATGATCCTGCTTGAGGTAGAGTATAAGTAGGAGCTGGCAGTTGGGAAGTGCTATTTGTACTCTTAATATTTTAAATGATGGTATCAGTTTCCACTCCATCAACCTCTTCAAAATCATCTTCTTCCATTAGCTCTCCCAGATCAGGAGCAAAATCAGGATCCACGATGCTGTCGTCATCACCGTCGAACCCACCTTCACTATTTGTGTAATCAATGAGAAACTTCAATATTTCGTCTTTTTGTAGACCTCTGACAGCTATTCTGTAACAAGAATATAGTAGTGCTAAATGTTTGACACTAAATGCACTTAGTAATGCAATGTACCAGAGCTGGTACACACCCTGAATAATAATTATTTCCGAAAAATCCCGAAAATTATTCAATACCTCTGATAAAAAGCAAAGAAAATACACAACCTTGTAGATTCACATGACAAACACTCAGGTTTTATATATTTTTTTGCGATTTTGGAAGATTAGTTATTCACGGCACTTTACAAAACCGGAACAAGTTCAATTGCAATTCGTTTCTGTCAAAATCCCACCACATACTGAGTATAAGCTGTATTTCGAATTTAAAGTACGTTTTGTTTGTATTTTATAAGCAAAATTTTGGAATGTTCCAGTACTGCCCCATGATCATATAAATGGTCAATTTGCTTTGGGAAAAATGAGATACTATACTAAAACTTTTATGGGTCTGAGTTTTTCAACTTATGACAAAGCTTCTTGGTAAACGAGTGGTCGCAATTTCGGTAGGCTTATGTAACTCACTTGTGAATCTCACATCTAAATATAGGGCCTAGTGATTTTGTATTCAACCAGGGAATGCTCCATAATCACTCAACATTTCGATAACTGTTCTTTTGCATTATTAGAGTATGCAAAAGCTGTCTGGGATATAAACTCCCAAACCAATCTTAAATTCTCAATGTTGAAATTTCTACAATGAATCTATAATTTACGCAAACCCTGCAAAATAGCATGAGCTTAGTTTCTAAAAAATGTTAAGTCAGATAAAAAAATAAATGAATTTCTAGAGATTTATGGACTAATAGACAAATTATATAAGCTAGGTTTGAAATCCAATTTATCTCACTTAGCACTATTTGTACTCTTTAACGGTTTGATCATTACTAAAACAATCAAACCAATCAAAAAATCATTCTATATCTCCTATCCTACATCTTATCTTAAAGTCAAAAGAAACTTACCTCGATCCGTTGCCAGAACGGGAAATTCAAACGAGTTACGTGTCTCAAAATCCAAAGCCGTGGAAATGCATATTTCACCAGTAGCCGAGCGTACCTCAAATTCGCTCATTTTCTTAATGCCTTCACCAAGTGTGTAATTAACCATCGCATTTACGCCGCAATCTGGGTCACTAGCCGACACCTGTAATTCACAAGAATCAAAAGAAAAGCCGATTAGCAATAAAAAAGAACGTAAATAATAGTAAATTAGCGATAAGTAATAAATACGTAAAAAATTAAAGTAGTTACTCTTATTATCAGGGAGTAGAGCATGAAGCAAAGAAAATAGTGAAAAAATAGTGCAGCTATTTGTAATCGCAATCAAATACTGCGATAAATTTTCCCAATCAATCGTTGGCGGCAGCTTGGAGCTGCACAAAGCTTGTCTTTGTCATATAAGAGCATGCAGTGACGGTGAATTGAAATCGGAGGATATGATTTTTCCGATCAATTAACATTCTTCACATGTAACTTTTTCACCTGTTTTGAGTTGAAGTCAGCATGGGGTAGTATTCAAACGTGAGTACTCAAGATTGCAACCGATTTTCTTATGGGAAGGTACAGTGCATAATATTGCAATAGGAAGCTTTGAATTTTTCAATTTTTCCATGCAAGTCAATAAATCCTTAAATAGTATTTGGATTGGATGAGAAAATTTATCTAAATTTAGCAATTGGATTGAATTTTTTACAAATACCAAAGATTGATTGAAGTTTTTTTAAAAGATTGGTGTATTCTTAGAATGGTCTTGAATGTTTCAAAAAATTTGAATGATTTCTATTTCATCACAAAGAAGAATTTCTGCAAAATACCATTTAAGATTCCCTAAATCGAATGTACGTTTGACCATGTCAAGGAATTTCTAAGTAATCCAAGCTACCTTACACTAAAAATCAAATTGTAACAACGATTAAAATACTTTATCCACAAGATTCAGATATTCACTGTATCTAAAGACTGTTTTGCGTTTAGACCCAAGTGTAAATGGATGAAATAAAATGTCATGTTCCTCTTTACGTCTTACGGTTGGATTACAATCATTTGAATTTAGCGCAAAAGCTGCAGAAAACATTTGGTACGTACAATTGCCTCAACACACAGGTACACCAGAGCAAGTCGACGCGACAGTCCGCGCTTATTCGGCTCCAGCATCTCCATCTTAGCGTTTGGTAACCAATTTTGAATGAACGCTAATATTACAATTAATTAGATCTAATGGACATATTGACTTGGACATTGATTGGATATTGAATGCGATTTATATTTTTATAACAAGTCCTCGTAGTCGTTTGTGTTGTTATGTGTATACGTCTGTAGGAACCTGTGTTGCGGCACCATGATATTACTTGGAGCACTTGTCTGTATCTTTTGCTAAACAACAACACACCACTCGTGCACTCATATGTTAGTAGATATACTCATCTATGCACTACTCTGTATCGATGAGTATCAAACTATCAATCGAAGCATAATTGTGAAAGGCAAAACGAGATATAAGTGTTTAGGTAGCTTGATTTGATGAATATAATTGGATTTAGTCTGGTGTTAGGAGTATTTACTTAATTTCTAGTTATTGACACACATCTGGAGGAAAACTTTTACTTTCATTAGGATTTCAGATGGGGACAAGAGCTGGGAATGGACTTCTATGGTGGCGGCTGTATACGAGTATTCGTATACTTAAAAATTAAGGAATTTACTCGAATATTGATTACAATTTATACATAAAATTGTAGGAAAATAAGCAATAATTAAGTTATATCATGGAATTTAAGACAGATTTTTGATATGTGTTGGAAGTTCCCCACAATGACTGATAATGCCTAATGGACTCAGTTATATGCTGATCACGTAGATGTTCCTTTGGTTTTATAAAAGTCAATATTCAGTTGCAATTATATCTTCATTCTACAAGAATCGTCCAGGACATACACACTCCCACAATTTGTTTTTTAGATAAGTTGAAAACCGTCGCATTCTAGGATGCAAAGATTTAGCAAAAAAATTGTTTTGAAATTGGATCGCCGTTTTATAAAACTTCAGAATCGGCATATAATTATTTTTCGTTTCATCCATTTACAATTCATTTCAGTGTTTTCGTTTTATTATTTGGAATCTTATTATTCCTTCATTAGTGCTGGTCGTAGAGAATATCACATATGTGGATCTTAAACAAAGAAACAAATCGACTTTAAGCCCAAACCTTAATGTCAAAATCCCTTTTTATTTAAATTGGCTTTTTCCCTCAATTCCTTTGCCAACCACTAAGTCTTTGAAATCTATAAGCAAACAGGTTTTATGGATGAAAAAATTGGCTGTGAAAGCTCTACACCCAGCCCATTAAGAAAAATTTTAACTAATAAATAACACCGACAACCACCTTTGTTAGATTTTTGGTCTGAAATAAATGTGCGGCTATTGTGAATTTTCTTTTTGAATAATGTGGAATGCGTTTTTGTTGGCAAAGAATATTCTGTTTGTAGATAATTCTTTGACATCACACGTTTGAACGTGATTCTTACCATATCATGTTAGAAATTGACATGAAAATGCTTCATTGAGGCCCTGCAAAAAATCGCACACTCCTATTTCAGACACCCTAGAAGTCACACATACCGAGGAGCCAATTGTAACTCAGATCATTATTTAATCAAATAAACCTACCGATGTTGTATGTCAAAGACATATTCAGCGAAGACCAGCCCGCTATAAAATATCAAAAGGCTCCAAACGGCGTCTGTGGCCGAAAATTTCACGGAGACCCTCGACAACCAGCTGGCTCCCATCTTATCAGACGCATCGTTAAAGATGAGCAACGTGGCAGAAAAGATGATCGGACATCAAGCCCGGCGCAAAAGAAATGTTTGGTTCCATGATGAGTGCCAGAATGCGTTCGACAAAAAGAATCAGGCATATAAAGAATACGTAGGTAGGAATACCAGGACGAAGAGAGAACACTATGAAAATCTCAGAAGAATAGAGATCAATGAAGATAAAACAAAGCTCATGACGCAGTCGAGGAAAAATACCTCAAATACACAAAACATCATACTTGGCAAATACAGTATCGAAAATGTTTTTCAAATTTGTGTATTTGGGTGCCATAAAAACGAGAACCAGTAATGAAAGAAGTGAAATTCGCCGAAGAATACAGCTTGCAAAGAAAAAATTTTTTATTCAGTTTTGACGATCTTGAAGACCAGCTACATAGACAGGAAAACAAAGCTCCTAGTATACAAATCTGTGTTAAGACCTGTGTTATGCTATGGGTGTGAAACAAGGACCCTAACCCAACCATCCGCAAACACATTGAACGCCTTCAAGCTTCGGGTCCTGAGACAAATAACTGAAACAATGCTAGATGGGAATCCTTGGCGAATATAAAGCAACCATGAGTTGTATAAAATTTTTGACGAGCCGGAGGTCTCAAAGATTTCAAAACCACGGAAACTGCGATGAACTGGCCACGTGGATTGTGTGGAAGAATAATGGATACCCAAAAAGATATTCGTTGTAAGAACTGAAAGGCAAAGACCGGTAAGGAAGCCGAGGAAACGCTGATCAGACTCGTTTGACGAAGACAGTTCGTTGTTGCTTGGATTTTGGAATTGAAGGGCTCGGTAGAAAGCGAAGTCTAGAGAGGGGCTCCAGTGCTACGAAGAATATGGAGAATTTTCTCCGGTACATAATTGTGTTTCCTAAATTGTTTATTGATCGTTTGACACTTATTACATCAATTTAATGTAAATCTATAGAATAATTTGCTCTACTTCGGGCTTTTTGCATCGCGCGTTCATCGATCTCATTTTTTCAAATGGTTCCGGTAGTTTCAAATTACTTGTGAAAAATTATAAGAGAAGAAAATTGTTAGAAAAATCTGGTTTTGACATGTGTAATTATTCCTGTGTGCATCTAATAAATGATGGCCTGATGAAAATGAGCGCACATGTCAAAAACACCTTCTTCTAAAATTTTTCTTCTCTAATAATTCTGCAGAAAAATAATAATGCAACTCAATTATGTAGCTTTACACAAAGAATTTTCATCTGACAAAAACGAGATCGACGTGCAAGTACGATACAAAAATAATGTCAAATAAATAAAAATAATTGATTGATTAATTTTTCATAAAATAAATCTGATATCAAATATAAGAATTATTAATATCTCCGGAAAGTTTTACAGTCTGGATTACAATTTTTTTTCAATAATTACAAGTAAAGGTTCCTTTTTGACTATATAATTTATTTTTCACCGTATATACGTATTTCGGTGGGAACATACCACCTTCATGAGTAGACTAACTTATAACATTTATTTCTTAGCCTATTTATACCTAATTTATTTAGACTAAGTAACTTACTATTATTATTTCCTAAATCCTCATTCAATCTTTTTCCGCAGGAACTTTCCTAGTTTCCAGACTTTCCACCGTGTCTAGTTTACGGATATTTTTTACCTCCTTAATGACCTCTAAGTTCTCGAACTTAATTTGATGGCCTTCCTTGATTGCATGCTCCGCTACCGCCGATTTTATCGTTTTTTTATTGTTTTTCTTGAAAGCTTCAACCTCTTTCATGTGTTCGTGGAAACGCACAGACACCAACCGTTTTGTTTGCCCCACGTAGATTTATCTCATCTTGGGCACGTTATTCGATAAACACCGCTTTTTTCTTCCTTGAGTTTTTTATCTTTTTCGCTGCTCACCAAAGTTCCCAATTTATTGCTCATACTTGTGCCTACCGCTTTAATGCCATCTTTGGCCAACACACTCGATAATTGATTGAATATATTTGAATACGGCATGCTGACTCTCGTAGTTGCTTTCCGACTCGATTATCGCGTTGGCTTCGAAGAGGCTTGACGTGCTAGTTTTTCTTTCTTTTTCAGGATTAGATTGTGAATTATTTGGCTATCAAAACCGTTCATTTCATGTTTGTATCGATCATTAGATAACGGGACTTTGATGAGTCTGTGCACCATACTGTTGTATGCGGCTAAGTTCTGTGGGTATGTATGGTATGAGTTCACTGGTATCGTTTGTTGGGTGCTGGTAGGTTTTCGGTAGATATCAAACTCCAGTTTTCCTTCGTTCCTAATCACTAACAGGTCCAAGAAGGGTATCACTCCACTGTTTTCCATCTCCATCTTGAACTTTATGCTGTTATTAATTTTGTTTAATTTGTTAAGTATTTCTTCTACTCGATCTCTTGGAAGTATAGCAAAGATATCGTCGACATACCTCCACCACACTCTTGGCATGATGTTATTTTCCACGATTCGCTCGTCTATACTGGACATGAATATTTCTGCTAATACTGGTGATAGTGGGCTGCCCATTGCTAATCCTTTAGTTACTTTATAATATTTGTTTCTGAACACGAAGTAACATTTACCCATACACAGTCCTGCTAGCTTCCCATATTCCTCCATTCAGGTGTACTTCCGCATTTTCCCAACCATTTTACAAATTCATATGTTGCCTGCTTTGTCGGTGTACTCGGGAACAGCGCTTCAACATCAAAGGACACCAATACTTCATTTTGATCGATTTCAACGTGCTGCAATTTTTCAATTAGCTCTAGCGAATTTTTGACCGATCTTCCTCCTTCTATCTTGCCCAGTGTTTTACATTCAGAGACCAGCCATTTCGCTATCTTATACCTTGGGGAGTAGCTGTCAGCAATAATTTCACACAACTCCAATTTCTGCTTGTGGGTTTTAGGTTGACATCCCAACCTGGGTAATGAAGGGTTCGGCATTCTAAGTTTACTTATATCTTCAAAATAGTTACTGGCTTCTCTTATTGCTTTGTCTACCCTTTTTACAAATTCTTCTAAAGGGTTTGTCCTTCGTTCAAAGAAATTACCACCACGTAGTTTTTCTTCGACTAATAGGTCATACTCGTTCTTATCCATTATCACAAGTTGGTAACCTTTATCTGCTTTAAGGTAATATATATCTTTTTCCTTTGGTTGTCTTACAGTAGTTTCATCTTTGGAACTTATAGTCAGTCGGATCAATTGATTTCTTAAGACTTGTTTCATATTGGTTCTGATGGTGTCTTTTGTGTCTGCGTTTAGCCATTTAATCCCCGCTTCGATATCGGTTACGATATCTTCCAATGAAGGGTTCGCTGCAATTGCGTTGTTGAGTCCTTTATTCAATAACTGCATTTCGTCATCCGTGAACACAATATTAGGCAGCGTTTTTTGACGTGGTTTTTTCTCTTTCTTTGGGGCTTACTTGTGTTCTTCTTAAATTATGCAATTCATTGTTCAAGATTTTTTCTTTTCTAATTTTTTCACACGCGTAGGCCCTTCCTAGTTTATGCATATGGTTACTTCCAATTGACCGCCATTTTTTGTAATATCGTTCGCTAGTTTTAAATGTGTGCTGTAGGCTAGGAGTGTTATGTGATCTAATTTTTTGTATAAACCGTTTATGCTTTGTAGAATCAATTTACGTTCAATCTCTTTGGAGAAGCTACTAGCTCTTGCTATGCCTGCTTTTATACAAACTCTATGTGATTTTGGAGTAAGCTTCAATTTTACACATTCTTTAAGGAAGCGTATGTCTTGACTAAGGCCTGTCGTTTTTTGTTTGAATTTTAATAAGTTTCGGAATTCCGGGTACGGCTTGGTGGCCATATGATATAAAAATTAATAAAATTGTACTGATATCAAAATTTCTTATTTTCTGCAATATTCAGGTTATATTAGCTCACCAGCCCTCTTCGCTGCTAAACTGTTATTCTAATACAGTGTAGAGCAAAAAATTAAAAAATAAATTATAGAGTTTCGTTAACAAATATAAATTACCGATTAACACAAAAAAAGGTTATCTAGCATTAAAGTAGTTACAGAGTATTAATTGTCTACAAACAAGCGCCATTTAAAGGGCATGTTGAGTATTAAATAATTTTGAAGGCTATTTGAAAATTATACTCAACATACTGCATACAAACCAATTTGCAAATATTTTCGTGCGGCATACACTTTTCCATTAGGGACATAACAATTTTGTATCTGTATATGAACCCATCCTTAAAATCTTTTAATGAACGTTAGTTAAAGTCAACATTTTAATCATGGTAAAGCTCGCGAACCAGCAACGTTTGGTAATTATTAAAAATTAAGACCGAAATTACGAGTCAGTGATCGCATCTTTAAGAGCACTTACTCCAATTTTTGGCCGTAATCGTCCAACCCGACAGGCTGTGCGTGCTATAGTGGATAAATTCGAGTCAAAATTTTCACTATTGGATGTTCCGGTGCCAAAAAGACATCATACCGCACGAAGCGAAGAAAATATCTCAGCCGTAAGCGCAACGATTCAAAATGAGGCAAATCAGTCAATTCTACGTTGCTCTCAAGAATTGGCCATCGCTCAAACGACATTGTGGCGTATTTTGCGAAAAGATCTTGGCCTACATGGTAACAGTTGATCTTTCGGAAGTTCTCCAATTGGGCTCTGCCAAAGCTTGAAGAAAATGAAGAATTTCATCGAAAAATCATCTTCAGCGATGAAGCTCATTTCTGGCTCAATGGCTTTGTTAATAAACCAAATATGCATTATTGGTCAAAAACAAACCCACGATTGCTTCCTAAGATACCATTGCATCGACAAAAATTACTATTTGGCGCGGTTTTCATGCCGGAAGTGTGATTGGGCCGTATTTTTTGTGGATAAAAATGACCGTCATGTTACCGTCAATGGAGACGCTATTGTGTTATGTTGGAAGATTATTTATGGCCAGAACTGGATAAGCTAGCTATCAACAATATGTGGTTCCAACACGATGCCACTAGCAACACAGCATGCCTCACAATCGATTTATTGAAAGGCGAATTCGGTGAACGTATTATCTCGAGAAATGGTTCGGCCGAATGGCTGCCTCGTTCATGCGATCTGACGGCATTGGATTTCTTTTCATGGGACTATATTAAGTCACTGGTCTATGCTAAGAAGCCAGCAACTTTAGACGAGCTCAAAGACAACACGAAATTGCCAACATTCAACAGTCATATGAGTAGTATATTTATACGTAATCGTGGACTCATGATATCTATCCTTAAAAACATGGATTTTATTGAATTTGCACTCCCATGACTGAGAAGTTACGTAAGGTAAGCCTAAAGGAAAATGTAGAGAATCCAAAAAGTTTTCTTTCAGTAGCAACCTTACAATATATCTGCCATTCGTATCGCGATTGAAATTATTTAAGAAAAGTTCCTCACAGTATTTATATTCTTTTGAAAGGAATCTAGTCGTTAAAGTACATTTGACCTTGCAAAATTTTGTTAAAAGCTTCTTATAGCTTACTAATATCCATACAGTGAATATAGTTTGGAGGGCAGTTCTCCTGAACTGGATAGTCTAGGGATCATCTGCCCTAATGCAGTTTCAGTTAAAATAGATGCATTATTCCTGTCCTTGAAAACAGAGGGTTTAACTATATATGAACGAATGAATCTCGCCTCCTAAGAGAACATCGATTTCTGCAGGCATTAAAAACTTAGGATCAACTAAGGGAAGTCCATGGAAGTGTGGCCAAGTGGTCTCACTGAGTATTTTACTAACCTTGTAATTTGAAATGGCAGGTAAGACTTGATACTGAAAAAAATAAAAAAAATTATAAAATTTCCTTTTAAAGCGCTATTTATTCTTAATTTTCTTAACCAGATACCGGTATTTCGAGGACAAGTTATCCTCTTCATCAGTGGCGGTATTGAATACCGCCACTGATGAAGAGGATAACTTGTCCTTGAAATACCGAAATCTGGTTAAGAAAATTAAGAATAAATAGCGCTTTAAAAGGAAATTTTATTATTTTTTATTTTTTTCAGTATCATTACAGGTGCTATTACTGCCGAAATGCAAATCGTAGGTAAGACTTGTGCTCTAACTCAATAGGAGATTTTGGAGTCAAAACGTGATGAGACGGTGAATTGCACTGAGCTCCTCGATGAACAGGAAGACAGCCTTCCGATCCCAATCATAGTTACTTCTAATGGGTTACGTCTTATTTTCAATGCATGACAAAGCAACTCGAAATTTTATATTTGGTATCGGTTTTACTAAAAAAGAATTTACAAGTGTATAAGAGATGAGGCTCTGTACACATTGGGCAGGTTCTAGCTTCATTAAAATTAGATAACTCAGAAGAAGTATGAGTCTTAGTATATAATTTTGGACTAGACAAACAAGTGCTCCTCTCACAACTTCCAATCCTTTTTGAGTCGATTTCAGCTCATTGGAGATACTTATCAAAGTTTCTAAAGAGGGTAGTTCTGGCGAGTCCCCTAAACATTTTTCCCAGTCCTTTCTAGTGGTTGGTTCAAACTTGTTTACTGTGAGCACTACAACAATGTCGACATCTGGCTCCTTGTCCGATCTACCAAGCTTTTCTAATGAATCTAAAGTATCAAAAGTACTTCTATTTAGCCTCTTTAATCTAGATTGAGGGGCCATAATGTTTAGATTTTGATGGATTGGGCAACGAGACTGATAATAGCATTTAATCACTTTCAGTTAACGAAAATATAAAAGCAGTTTATTTACCTAATCATGAGAGCAATGCAAACTAGTGGGCTGAGCAGTCAAGACTAAACGCGAGCTCGTGAGCTAATAGTAATATTCAGCGATAATAATGAGAGTATCCATGTTCTTCAAGTTTTCCAATACAGAAAAAAATATTAAGGGGCCACATCCGCACATCGAGAGACTCCTTTAAGATCCTTTAAACATTTTTCGGCTATGAAACTTGTGCAAGAACACTTTTTGATGATTTTAACTTTTATAGTCCCTAAGAAAATCGTGAAATGCTTTTTTATGCCATATTTTCTATGTCAGTCGTTTTTTATGTCATTTTCTTATGTCATTTTTCACGCTCTGTGCAGCCACCAGAACGTCCCTCAAGGAGCATATGTATGTGTGTAGCTTCACAAATGAATTTATTAGCAAAAATAGCCTTTAAGCAATTTTAGTTTGATCAATTGTAGAAATTCTTCTGATATGATACTCAATAATCGAATTTATATACAATTGTGAACTACACTGTTGTTGTGATAGACTTATAGGTGGGAATAGGGTAGAAAACATATCAAAGCATGCGTTTGAGATCATTTTATTTTTGAAGCTAGATTAATCATTTAAAGTAAAGTTGCAAAAAGTGGCATTGTTTTTCAGTTTCGTATACACAGATATAGCAAGATATGTTTGATGGTTTTTTCAATCTCAAAAAAACTTTTAGTTTTATTCTTCAAAGATACTGGACATCACTAAACTCATTAAATTATTGTGGTAATACCACAACTTTATTGATTCGATAATATCAATGACCTACAATAAAAGTAAATAATAATTATGGCTAGTTTGAATAGAAAAAAAAAACATGATTCAATACCTCATTCACGATCATGCTTCAGATCTATAATGTCTTATTTACCTTTGCCTTAATCGTAGAATACTAAACTTTAATTACAAACTACTCCATAATTATAGAGCATATGAATCTTCGATATGTGAAAACATCTTCCAAGTCATTGTAAATTTAAATAAATGCCGCCAAACAATCTGAATGAATACCATCCAAGCTTGTTTGGATATCTTAAGTTAAAAATTTAATGCCAACACAAGTATCATTATTACAACCTATACACACTAGCGTTACGCTTAAAAAATATCTTTAAAACCATATAATTTTCATGTGAGGAGGCTTTTACATTAATGGAAAGATGATTGAATTTGATTGTTGGGTCGCACGGCTTATTAATGGCTTTCTCATACGAAATATACACACTAATAAGACAAAAGATGAACGTAGCTAAATTGTTGCGATTGTCTGATATGTAAGACATACTTGTTGCACCCGCAGCTGTAACAATCGAAACCTCCATGAATCTTCAACGATGACAGCTAAAACCATCGCGGGGACCTATAGTAAAATCATTAAAGAAACGCTTTTTATGGTTGTTTTAATTTTCTTCTTTTGAATGAGCGTTTTTTATTCCCGGCAACCTTTCAGAGTACAATTTTTAATTTATCGTCATAAGTATCAAATTTTTTTTATTTGTTTTGTATTATGAAGAAGAGATTCTGCAATCTAGTGATCTCTCATGTGATAATGAAAGAGTACAATCATGTGACGATGCAACATTTTTGAGTGGATCTAAAGTTACAATTGAAATTTAGATTTTTTTTATGACAAGTCATTGTTGCGAAACACTGCTTTTGTTTGCTTGGATGCTTGTAATAAATCTTGTGGTGGTGTTGATGATGACAAATTTATTTGATGAAATGAGGAATTCTTCGTTGTACTTCAGAAAATATGGATAAAGACCGAAACATCCAAATAATAAAAGAATGACTGTTAAATTTCGAAGGTTAATCGATTTTTCGATAACTTCGTTTAAAGGTCAAACAACTTGGCCCGAGGAAGAATGTACACAGCAAAAACATTACTTGGAGAGTGCCACCCAAAAGTCGCAACTTCACAGTGTACAATTCTTGGTAATCGCGAAAAAAGCAACTCATTTCACTACCTCCTCCACGAACAAACAAACCGATTTAGAGATAATCAGCAGTCGATCAATTTAACCCTTCCAGTTGCCCTTCGTTCATGCCAATCTTAATTCTTTTATGTTTCCTTAAATACCCTTACGACCGCTAACTCCATCTTAAGGTATGTACGCGCATATGTAGGTAGCTTTTCATTTGTTTTGACCACATGCCCTTCCCTTTCTTTATAAATCTTTATGTATAGCACGAGTATATCTCCAACTAGCGCCTAGCGACCATTACAATATTGTCTCCAACAGGCTTGAAAATTTACCATAAACTTGAGCTCAAACATTGCTCGCTGTTATTGTCACCACCATGTTTGCACTCCAGTAGACCGTGTAAGCATTTCGTTTAAATACAAACGATATACACGAAGTAAAGTCAACTAGTGCAAAATAAAAATTTCAAAAAAATAAAACCAATACAACTGCAACATCAGCTGAACGGACGACAAACAAATTAAAATAAAATTTAAAAGAATGAAGTTAAAAGAAAAACATTAAAAATCCGACATCATTCGTATCGAATCGAAGAAATTAAATTAAAATGACCTTTGATCTGATTTCTTCGAGTTTTTTCCTCGGAGCTTTGTATGTGAGTGTGTGTTAATTTTTTCATATATTTCTTTTTCATTGCAGTATCGACCTTTAAGTTGATCCTGGGTTGAGTGAAAGAGAGTGTCACAGGGTGTAAAATTGAATTAAGAGGAAGCTAGAATAAATGATTCTGGTTTTCGGAACATTGGGGCTTATTATAAGACAAAAATTAATGCTCAAAAAAAAAATTAACGGGATTCTTACATCTCCATACTCTCCTTGCTATTGAATAAGACTATTATTTTAAAATTAAATACAGTGGAACCTCTCATAACGAGCACCTCTCATAACAAGTAATTCGCATAAAGAGCAAAAAAAACGAAGCAGTTGCTCCCTTAACGGGCGACATTTCGCATAACGAGTTAAGTAGAAAGGGGAAGTCCCTTTTTCACGACATTCATTTGTAAGTCGGGAATTCCGCGCCAATGCATTAGTTCGCGTTTAGCACTCGGTCTGTTAACGTTTTGTTTTCGCATGTGATCACCCGGTTTTACAAATTTTGTATTCAGGTAGTATTCGTAATTTTTTTGATGTGTGAAGTGTAATAATCTGTGGTAAAATGTCTTCGAAGAAAAAATCACAAGAGGGCAATTATAAGAGAGAAAAATGGAATATAAAATCATTGAAAAGCGAAAACAAGGTGTTAGTGTGGCTAATCTAGCGTACACATACAATCGGTCAACGTCAGCAATCCGCACTATAATCAAGAACAAAAACAAAATTAAGGAGATGGGCCCTTTAAAGGAAGTGTCAAGAATATCAACGAAACGGTTACGTACGAGTATTCTTGATGATGTTGAGAGGTTGTTTCTAATATTGATAATGAGAAGCGATTACAAGGCAATATTATTAACGAAAACATTTTTTTTGAGAAGGCGAAACTTACTTTCGCTGACCTCGTTAAGAAAACATCAAGATCATTTACTGTTGAAAAAGAACTAAAATTCAAGGGAAGTTATGGATAGTTCAAGAAGTTTAAGAGAAGAACCGGCATCCACAGCGTTGTGAGACCCGGTGCAGCAGCAAGCTCTGATATAAAAGTAGCGGAGAATTTCATTAGTGACTTCAAGAAGCTCATAGATCTTGGGAGTTACCTGCCGCAGCAGTTTTGAATAGTGACTCTTCTGGAAAAAATGCCAACGCGAACCTATATATTAGTAGAAGAGAATGCATTGCCAGACCACAAGCCAATGAAAGACCGCCTCCACGCTGCTATGCAGGTGGCGATTTGAAAATTAAACCGCTGGTTACTTACCATTCAGAAACTGCACGAGCCTTTCAGAAGTGTAATGTTCAGAAAAGTAAACTGAATGTGATGTGGGGATCCAACAAGAATGCCTGGATGACATGTGACATGCTTTCTGATTGGATAACTGAATGGTTTGGTCCATCCGTAAAATAACTATTTGATTCTTCTCGATTGCTTGCTTGTTGCGGGCAATGTGCCCGCCCATCCTCCATGCGTAAAAGATGACATTCATGAAGAATCTAATTTCATCAATATCCAGTTTCTGCTTCTCGTTACTTCAACCTATGGACCATCAGCTTATTTCTAACTTTGAAAAACTCTATACTATAATACTCGTTGAGCGTTGTTTTGAAGTTACAAAAGAGACAAATCTCATTCTTAGAGAGTTTTGGAAAGATCATTTTAATATCGTTGCTTGCATCAAGATGATTGTTAAGGCTTGGGAAGGAGTTACCAAGAGGACCCTCACTTCTGCTTGGAAAAAACTTTAGCCAGAGAGTGTTGTTGAATGTGATTTTGAAACAGTACCTGTGGAGTTTACGGTTAACGAGATTGTGTCATTGGCAAACATCATGGGGCTCGAGGTGGACAATAACGATATTGAAGAGCTTCTGCAAGAGCACAGTCAAGAGTTGACTACCAGAGAACTCACGGAGTTGCATCGCGTTTCACAGCAAGAGCTTATGGAGGAGAACTCATTAATGGAGGAGGAGAAGGAAGTAGCAGAGCAAATATGCTGAAAGCATGGGAAACTGTTGTATCGTACACTGAGAAGCATCATTCTAATAATGAGGTGGCTATTCGTGCTACAAATTGATTGAATGATAATGCTGTGACACATTTTCGTCAAATTTTGAAGCATCGGCCAAAAAAATGTCTTTAGGCAGTTTTCTAGTTAAAAAGGATTAATTATTTGTCATAAATTCTAATTTTTATATACGTTTTTTATTTTCAATCTAAATTGTATTCCAAATTGTTACACTCCTTAATAATCCATAAGTTATTTTATTTGAATAAATCTTAACGGAAATTTTTTAAAAATGAGTATTTTTAAGCATGGAACGAATTATCGTATTTTACATTGATTTGCATGGGAAAAATTGTTTCGTTTAACGAGTATTTCGCTTAACGAGTAAGATTCTGGAATGAATTATGCTCGTTATGAGAGGTTCTACTGTACTGTACCTTGATTTTTTTAATCCCTTGCTGCGCGAGTTTGTATTTTGCGACAAAGAAAATACATGTGATGTCAAATAATAAATAAGTAGATATGTTTTTTAGAATTCTTTTAGTTTTCATCAAATAGCACAGAAAGAAGCAGTTTTTCTTGTCATTAAAACATAAATAACTGCGACAATCAACATATGATCTGCCATTACACTCCAGCAACTTACAACCCTGTCTAGTTGTCCAAAGAGGGAGATGATCTACCTGATCCAGACACGCATCCTGAGATAAAATTATAACTATTGCTCCTCTCGCCGTCTTTTCTTCGATCATATTTTCAAGTGCATTTCAGTGGGTATCCTTGGTTGGTACCGATACTTGGTTTATCGGTCTTGCATAAGGGTTCTGCTACAGCTATCTTAAAGTTTGATAGTGCAAGGTATTTTTCATCCTGCAATCTACGACTGTATAATAGTCAGGCGTTGACTGTAATCATGTCCATCATGTGAGAAAATATTCGATGTCAACAGTTTTTTCGTCGTGTTTAGATTCTGTAGTAATCCAGGAGGGCATCTAATAAATCAACGCGATATAGGCTTTCTCCTTCTTGTGGTATAGGTTTTTTGCTTTTTACTACAGTGTTTCACACCTGTAAGTGGTTTGCTCCTTATATAAGCACAGGCGAACTTCAATATACTGTTGTCATACCACGTCGTCACAGAGATATTGGCATTATCTAGCGTGGTGAGCTCTTGAATAACATTTATATTAGATATGTATCGGTTTTCATCGGTCTATCTCACAATCCAAAATTCTCTCACCATTATCTGTTTAATTTTAAGTATTTAGTTTCAGTTGAGGTCGGGACTCTGAATAAAGCAGATTAAGTATCGACAAAAGTTCATTATTATTCATACTGGAACATTTGGTAGTATCCAATACATAGCATTTGGTGACGGAATTTGGCCAAGTTGTCTCGTGAGCAAAAAACAAGTCTGAAAAGATGGTGGATCTATAACCTCTAGTGACATGAAAAGTAAATTTGAAAGGCTCAAGATGAAAGCGGCATCTTCCCAAGAAAAATCCACTGGGAAAATCACAAAGTCAATCGCAATTCTTCAGCAATAACAAACTTACAGCTATATACGCAGGGAAATAAAGCTCCAAGTATACAAATCTGTGATAAGACCAGTGCTATGCTACGAGTGTGAAACATGGTTCCTAACCCATGCATTCGCAAATATATTGAACGCATTTGAGCGACGGGTCCTGAGGCGAATAATCGGAGTGAAGCTAGACGGGGGGCCAATAGCGAATTCAATACAACCATGAGCCGAATGAAATGTTTGACGAACCGGAGGTCTCAACGATTGTAAGGCTGCCGAGGCTGCAATGGGCTAGCCACATGAATCGTATGGACGAGCAACGGATACCCAAAAAGGTAGTCGTTAGGAGAACTGAAGGCTGGACGCCAGTGGGAAGACCAAGGAAACGCGGGTCTGACTCGGTCGACGAAGACAGTTCATCGCCGCTCGGATTTAGGAATCGGAAGACGCGGTCAATAGACCGAGACAGTAGGAGGCGCTGTTTGCAGGAAGTGAAGGCCCGGGAGGGGCTGTAGTGCTAAAAAGAAGAAGAAGATATTCTACGTCTGAGCCTCTTCGCTCTAACGGCTCTTAAATGTTGCCTAGCTATTTCAGATAAAGAGTTCATTCCCCTGGACAATCTTCAGACTTTTCATCGGCCTCGAGCACCATTATCGGTGGGAGTCTTCTAGCCAATCTCACACAACCTTCATCTTCTGACAGTTCTTTATCTGTACTGCCTTCAGGTATAACTTAAATAATGGTATACATAACAACGTAAAATCTGCAAGGATCCATGCCGCCTGAATATGAGGGTACTATTATGAATTGAAAAAAATTTAAATTTATTTAAGAAATAAGATACAATGGTATTTTTCATGATGTGCCACTTATGTTCCAAAGGGACATAGTATTGATACATGAACTACCAATACGAGGTGTGTTCAAAAAGTAAGGTGACTTTGTATTTTTTAGAAAAAATATTTATTTATTCTTCAATATTTATGTTGTCCCCTTCAAAGTAATCAATACATTGTGTCAACATTTTTCGAATCCTCAAAGCACTTCTCATAAGCACTTTTTGGTATTGCCTTGAGCTCTTCCAGCAATACAGTTTTATCTCCTTAATCGTTGCAGGTCTCTTCAGTTTTGGGAACAAGAAAAAGTCACATGGGAGCAAATCCGGTGAATATGGTGGCTGAGGCATTATTGTGGTGTTGTTTTTGGCCAAAAAATTCTTGACCTTTGATCCATTTTTTTCGATAGCGTAAAATCGCCGAGCACGCAAAACACTTCTAACCTTTATGCCTCTCACAAACAAACTAAGCATATTATATAGCTGAAACTGTAAATATATGTATGTTTGTGCTGAGTGTACCAACATAAAAAATCGATAATCGAATGTACGTTGTCCGCGAAATTTGGAAAGTCACCTTACTTTTGAACAGACCTCATATACGAGTATTCCAAAGGAACACACAATATTTTGCAAGTTGGTTCAAATTTGGTCCAAATGACAAATACAGCTTTTGTATCGGTGACATGAACAAAATCAATGAAATTTTATCTGTTTCACATAGATAAAAGCTTATTCTATAAAGTACTTGTTTTCAAACAATGTCTTCGTTTAATATATGTTTTAAAGAATTTTTGAAATAACACCGCACACTATTCCAGTCAAAACTGGATTTGCAAACCTTGAGCTAGCGTTTAGTTTAGTTTGACCAGCAGCTCATTGATGGCGTAGAAATGATTTTGTGGTGGGAGTTCCGTTTAAAAAATGCCGGGAATCGTGTTATTCGAGATGCTTCTACAAAAAGATTCGCACTTGTGGAAGGTCTGGGGGCAATGGGGATAAATTAACTAGGGCCCTTTGAAATTTTCAGGGTTTCCGGGGAATCACTTAACCCGGTAGCCTTTTTCGACAATTAATGGCGTTACTGAGAATTTTGGTTGAATCAATACTCGAAAAGATTCAACATCATGTCGGAAATTCACCACTGTGGGGAATATCTTCCGGTGCTACTGGAATTTGGTTGTATGCCCTCGTTGAGTCCAAGGTTGAAAACACGGTGCATTCGTGAAGATTGTGAGCGAAATCACTAATCTAACCTATAGCGTACCGATCCGGAATAGTAATAGCATTGAGGTGGCGTTAATCCCCGCAAGGTCTCCATTGTAAAGATTTTTTAGGCACCATATGTAATGGGCTTGCCCACGGGCTCCTCGAAGGCTGGCAAATTCCTTTTTGAAGCATATATTCAAATTTGGCCTTTGATGCTCGCAAACTTTCTGGAGGTAAGCGTCTTGCTTTTTCAGCGACCGTCGGTCCTTGCATTAGAATATGATGGGAAATCCCATGTGCAGTAACCTTTTAGGTATCGGAGGCAATTGTGACATCGACGAACTCTTGAACGATGTCTTGATAATTTACGTCTTTGTTTATAGTCGAGATACATGTACTTGGCTCATCTGTACATAGTATTGTCGTGACCAGATTGGTTTCACGGTCCATTAATTTTTTCCTGCATGGGTTGACTACTAAACTGAAATGTTGGAGGAAATTAATTCCGATTATCGATTGCCGTACGTCTGCAACCACAAATTTCCATTTAAATAGTCGTCGTAATCCGAAATTTAAAGAAATAATCTTATGGCCGTAGGTTTTGATTGGTGTATTGTTTGCAGCACACAGTTGGAACTTCGTGAGAATATTCTGATTTTTGTCTCGTGGAAGGACTGATACGTCAGCTCCAGTGTCAATAAGGAACCGGTTTTCACCTTGTTGGTCGTGAATTATAAGTCGGCCATTATTATGTGGTTGGTCATCCTCACTCGCCGCGATTCGGGATGAAGAAATTAGTTTCCTGCTTTGGCTTTTTTCGACTGTCCACAGACATGGCTGTCGACAATTTCTGACGCGATGCCCGAAGCGTTTATGGTAAAAGCAGAATCGGTCGTCTGATCTAGACTTTCATCGGTCCCTTGTTCTGCGAGACGTTGACTTCGATTGAGATCGCGTCCGGAGCTCCAGGTGGTCAATACGACTCAATATGTCTTGTAGCACTCCGCTATTTACGTTATCTGGCCTTTGTATAGATGCAAAAGCGGTTGGCTGCTGTAATTCCATCATCAGATCGGCCACCTTTGTGTCAATGTCAGGCTCGCTTGAAATAGCCAACAAAACCCGAATATTTTCTGGCAGCTGCTCTAAAAGAAGCGATCGTAACATGGCGTTTGTCACCTGTTATCCTGCAGTGTTTCGAAGATGTTGCAGGTAATGTGATGGCTTCCTTCCGTCCAGATTTTGTCCTTGAAATTGCAGTTTCAGTTTCGGTTCGTTGGACTCTGCGAACGCTGTTAATATGCGCTCCTTAACAGCATTATAATTGTTTTTCAACGGTACGTTTCTTGTGATGAGAATGATATACGCTAATATTTCTGGCTTGGCGTATTGTATCACGTAGTTGAATTTTGTTTCATCGTGCGTGATGCAATGCATGTGGAATGTGGCTTCCACTTGTTCGAACCAAAACTCGGGGTGTCGACTGTGGGGGTTCAGTTTAAAAAATGTCGCGAATTTTGTTATTCGCGATGCTTCTACGAAAAATTCGCACTTGTCACAGGTCTGGTCGCGATGGGCGGTAAATTAACACCAGGACCCTTTGAAGCTTTCGGGGTTTCCACGGGATCACTTGGTCCGGTGGCCATTTTCGGCAATTAATGGCGTCACTGAAAATTTTGTTTGGGTCAATACTCGAAAAGATTCAATATCACGTCGGGGTCACCACTGTGGGGGTTCTGACACCACTCAATAATAAAAAGGATCCCGGAGTTGATAAATACATAAACTTTATTTTATAATTATAATATGAGGTGTCGTACAGACACTTCATTATAATATGAGGTGACGCGCATAATATGAGGTGTCGTACAGAATTTCACCGATACCGTAATGAAGTACTGTAAGCGTTTCAAAAAAGTGATAATTTCCTTTTTCACTCGTACACGAACGCCCAACGGCCTTCCTTCTGCTGGCCCCCATATTGTGCGCGTCGCATATTATAATTATAAAATAAAGTTTATATATTTATTAGAAAACCTACATTGTATGAGCTACTATATACGAGAACAGACACAGCACGCAACAAATGGGAAAAAATTATTTGATTGTGAGTTATTGTATAAGCAAAACTATTATTTGCTACATACATGTACCACGATGCAGTAAGTGGTTAATACATCAAGAGAAATTAGGCAAAAGAATGCATTTTTTTTTCTTAATTTGTTAATACGAGTATATCAAAATTATTTCTCATGGAAAAATTTGACCGAGATGAAGTCTTACGAGACTATTTTAAAACTTATAAACTAACCCATCACAAGAAAACTTGAAAAAAAAACAATCCGTTTTAAATCCTTCTCAAACGCCCTGTATCCCATTTGTTATCACATATGTTCACATAGCTTTAGATAGACATATGCAGATATATGTACATATCCTCATGCCCTTTAAAAGTGGACTATTTAACAAAATTACTGGTATGTATTCCAGATGTCTACGACTGACAAAACTGCCTTCATTTACAGATTCCCTTTTGCAGTTGTATCTCGATTGAAATTGAAGTTCAGAAGTTTCAACTGATTGTACATACTTAACCACTACTTTCAGGAATTGTATGTATGCGTTGACACTAAAAGAAAATTCTTTGCCAAGGAAAAACGACACAACCATCATCAATACCACCTTCACGTTGAAAATTCTCTTAAAACAAACTGTGACTGGACTTTTTGATCTTTACTGTAACACTTTTAGTTTGTACTTTTAACTTACAGTTGAGGAGCTGAAGAAAAAACCAAGGAATGCTTGTTGTAATGTTTTTATTTTGTTTTTAATTTAGTTACTCATGACTGCAAAGGTTGGTGGTTGTTTGTTTTTTGTTTTCTTCTTTTTTCTTTTCATTGTAGCTTGCTTTCATAGTTTTCTTTTTTTATTAATTGAACGTACAACTGAACCATGGCAATGGGACTGTGTGTGTCTCGTTAATTAAATGCACCTTGGATATAAGATAAAAAGAATGAGATAAATTAAGAAAATAAAAGCAAATTAAATGTAAATAAAATAATGTGGGGTATTTAGGGATAACAAGGAGTTGGATGTGATATTCTGATTAGAGTTAAGGTTGAGAAAGAGAAATTAAAACAAGTTATTTCATTCAAAATCAAAGTATGCGGGATTTGATTGAAGATATTTGAAAATTTTAACTATATACCCTAAATTTTAGTAATTATTTTGAACTAGGAAGAAGAAATAAAGACGTTATAAATTTTGTATAAAATTGCTTCTCCTACGAATTGCATCAAGGTCATTCTAAGAAAATTTTCTTAAATTTTTTGCTCTCTACGCAAAAGTCTAATACTTCATAAAGTAAAATTAAATACTAGCGTTGTGTTATATCTACCTATCAGTGAACCTAATAGTGCACTCTTAGATGAGGACGGGGCGATGATTCCTTGGTTCAATTTTGCAAATTAGGCATCGCGAATGTCCTAAATAGTACACGTAGAATATCAAATTTCAGGAATGTCTCCAATACAGTTTAGGAATTGTGTGGATCCGAAAAGTATCATATTGATCATTAACTCACTCACCAAAAACATGAGCCGCTTCCAAGTGACCGGAAAGCTTGAAATTTCTTCTTTTTCATAGCTTTACAGCCTCTCTCGGGATTTTGCTTCCCGCAAAAAGCGCTTCCAACTTCAGCCGCGTCCTCCGATTTTGACGTCCGAGCGAGTGATCAAATAAACAGCAAAAACAAACGAGCGGAACTGTCTTCATTGACAAAGCCAAACCAGCGTTTTCTTGGCTTCTCTCTGCCCTCTGCTCTTTAGTTCCCACAAAAGCCTCCCCACACAAAATCCGGCACCTCAATTTCACATCACAATTTAGCACTGACATCCAGCATCTTCCAGACGAAAAAACAGTTACAGATGCACTCTCTTGTGTGGAAACCATAACTATACCCTTGGTCGCTAGCGCGGAGAAAGTTATAAAGGAACAACAAAAGGATGTTGAGCCTAAACAACTACTAAGAAATAGCACTACAATGCTTAAACTACACCCCATTGCAGTAAACGGGACCGGCGAACTTATTTGCGATAGATCTTTTGGTAATTTGCGTCCTTTTTGACCTGCAAAATTGCGAAAAAAAATTGTCACCAGATTTTACCAATCAGTTCATCCCAAGGGCCGCGCTTTTATCAAAGCAATCAATAAGAAATTAGTGTGCCCAGGAATGAACAAAGATATTCTCAGATGGGTATGCACACGCATACCCATCTAAGACACATTGTATGGCACCAAAAGAATGCTTCCCATTAATTCACGGTACTGAATGAAAGATTCCATCATATGTATTTGAACGCAGTAGGAAAATTGACATTATATCAAGGATATAAATATGGTTTTACATTAATCGACCTATTTCTGCGATAGCCTGAGGACAGTCCCACTTATCGACCCAACAGCCGAATTAATATTTTTCAACAATTGGGTGGCACGTTTTGGCATGCCGTGTACTATAACAACCTTCCAAGGGACTCAGTTTGAGCCAGCGTTATTCATGGCACTCACTCGTTTTATCGGCTGTAAATGAAACTGAACGTCTCTTTACCACCCCGTGTCCAACAGAATAATCGAAGGGTGCCACCATTCACTCAAAGCGGCAATTAAGTGCCATGAGGCGAATCCAGCATGGGTGGACGTACTACCCGCAGAGTGCTTGTAGACTTGCGAAATATGGTGGAGGATATCGGTGCATCAAGCGTGGAGATGGTTCATGGCACAACTTTAACCTTGCTGGGAAAATTCCTCGTCTTATGTAAAAGAGCGGCAAGCATAGTAGTGTCCCTTAACAACTTACCTGAGACAGTGCGGCAGATGCAGCGTACAGCTACTTAAAATCATAACAAGTAAGAGCCGTTTACCAGTAAATTGTTGCAACACTATACTCACGTGCTCTTGTGTGTTGACTCTATTCAAACAGAGCTAGTGCAGCCGCTCACCGGAACACATAAAATACTCACTCGTTCGTCGGAAATATTATATATAATTGATGCTAAAGGACGCCCAGTCAATTTATCAGCAGAACTCTTGATGCCAGGGTTTATCAACGATACTCGAGAAACGCACAATGAAGAAGTCGAGCCATATCAGCCTCCAAATGGAGATCATCCAGCAGATTCAAGTGCAAGTGATGTTCAAGTCGAACTTCCTCAGTCTCCACAATTTTGATGTACAAGCTCGGACCCAACACTTTGTCGAGCATAGATAGCCAGTAAAACTAAGACCACCAGGAATAACCAAAGTATATCCACCGACAAAACGTCATCGCAACCAAAAAATCATGCTAAAACATCGTCATCTGCGGAGGAGTACTGTGGAGACTAACGAACTTCGACACTAGAGGTCCCACTGATGAGTAATAAGATTCATTATTTTAAAATGGAAATCCTTCATATATATTAAGTTAATAAAAGTTCAAAGAGTTGACAAGAATAGGGAAGCAGCGTGTTTGATCTTAAGTTCCTTAGAATAAAAAGGTGGGGTTGACAGAAGGCTTTATACTCAACATATGATACGCAGCCACCAACAAAGAATAAACTCAATGAACACTACAACGAGATGTATATGTTTAAAATTAAAATTATTGCTATTCCATTTTGATAAGCCACTATTTTATTGCAATATCACTGGCATTTCTAATTCTAAAAGATATGTACTTCATACATCTTACCTGAAAATTTTAACAAGATTAAATCAAAACTATAGTATCTGATTTGATGGAAAGTCAATAACATAGCACTATGGTGTATTGCTGTTGTTGTAATCGAAGATAATTCAAATAGCTACAACTTCCGCCAATACATATCCATTTTCTTTAAAACTTAGAAGCTACTTAAATATTGAATTTCACTTAATTTAAGGGCAGCTATACGCTTTTATTCAGGAAAGATTTAAATTTGATAAGTATACTATTTTTGGCAAAGTTGAGTGAATTTCAAGTGCTAAGGTATTTTTTGTTGTTGTACTCATAGAGCGCTACTTTTACGATCATTCCCAGGTTTCCCGGATCAATAATGCCCAAACGCGGGAGGTTCCCCTCCCCTTGCTTCCCAAGATGCTGGCAGCCCTGTTTGAAGAGCTGCTTTCGAAAATTCTCATAAGGACCTTTTATTTGACACTACATAAAACTACCTCTAGCAATGAATATTAAGGTTTCACTATGGGGGGACTCCCTTAGAAAAATGTTGATACCTATATTTTCAAGAAATTATCACTTTTGATCCACCCATTAAGTTTGGCGTCCGTAACTCCTATAGTTTAGTAGTGACTCACAGAAGTGTGGACAGACAAACCCATTCTAATTGGGTTTTGTACGGCATTTCAACAAACGCTATGAATATAATTGGAGAATATAAAAGTGGTTTTAGAACTGAGTGAAAAACGGAAGACCAGATCTTTTCAGTCGAATGAATTTTGGGAAATTTCGGAAACATAATATCGATGCATTCCAATTTTTCATAGATTTTCTACAGCCTTACAACAGCATTGAACCGAGCAAACTTGCTAATTGAGTTGGAAAGTGCACTTAAATTGGTTGGCCTAATAAAGACCACAATGGACAACATTGCGTGCCAAGTGCAAATTCAAAATAGGCTCACTCAAATTTACCATCACTCTCTTCAACTTGATACTTAAATATGACATAAGATAGCCTTGGACATAGAAGTGATAGTGTAGTCAGCGTGATTATTGACGTATGTTGACAGCGTAGATACATATAATGGCCTGATCTTTTGGTCGGTTGAAAAGGTTTTCCAAAAATTTGAGCAACCAGCAAAGAAGATTGAGTTGTTGATTCACGAAAACAAAACTAATCTTGTGAACGTCATGCGGAAAAAAACACCGGCGCGAACAAAAAGTTACAATCGATGATTTTAACTTTGAAAAAGTGGACTATTTTGTATACCTAGGATCTCAGGTCTCAAAAGAGGGTAGCGAAAATAGTAAAATTAAGCAGTGCATATCGACAGAAAAACGTATGTTGCAGCCTTCTTTCTAAAGCGCCCCAAAGAACTGCACCGCAAAAGTAAGCTGAAACTGTACGAAATTCTGATAAACTTTTATTGCCGTGTTTAGTTAAACGGGAGTATATCCAAATTCGAAATTTTCAAGAAGTAGATGGATAAAAAATCTACTACGGGTCAACTATGGTAAGCAAATGCCCGAAATAAGAATAATCCGAAAGGTGTTAAAAGTATGAATTCAAGGCATTCGACTAAGAGAAAAATCATGAAAGCAATAGGAGGACTCCTTCGGGGTAGATAGCAGCACGCTTGTAAATATAGCTAACTGAAAGACGTGATTGCAAGACCTAATATATTATCCGGGAGTCCAAGGTCCAATTTGGACTGTAGCACTATCGAATATTTTAAAGAAGTTTCACAACCATATGGAATTCCCAAGAAATAGAAGTTGTATTGATGATTTTTCAGAGTTTTTATTTTTTGTTAAGGCACATTAAATTTTCTGGTGGTCAAAGTATGCGCTGTTAATCAAGCATTCTATAATTTAGATGTCTCCAGGTATGCCAAGTTGCACTCTATTTCTCAATCCATCGAAGGAGAAAATTCTTATTCCTGGAACGTGACCGCCCTTCTGACTTGACTATACTTCAGCCAATTTAGCTTCTACCTACAGAGATTACCCCACTTATACCATAAAAAATTTCGTTCTACAGACATGCAGTAAATCTGGGCCTAATATTTCTGCGATACCGGCAAATGGGAAGGGTCTCTGCTGTTTACCTAGGAATAACCTAAGTAGTACAAAAAAATAAGTTGAAGTTGCAGGAGAGTGCTCCTGCCAAAAGGGTTTTGTAAAAGAATTAGTAAATCAAACAATATATTCTGCATATCAAAATTTGACTAATATAGAAATTCCATAAATTAAGTTCGAAAAATTATTATGGTTATTATGTTTTTAAATTTGCCGCCATGTTGTTTCAAGTTTTTTGACCCCCGTCACTTAAAGAGTCTTGATAACACATCAGCAGACAAAACAATTTCTAAAATTTTTATCAAAATTCCTACATATTTGTACTGTCTATGTCCATTGCAAACGTGTATCTCCCTAGTATAAAGTGTTAATGTTGTTTTAATTGTGAAATATTCAATCCGCTTAGCTTCACTGTTTATAGTTCAATTATTGTGAAATTTTCAAAACACATACAATTGCTACCGAAAAACTTAAATTGTGGCTTTTGGGAAATTTAAGGGTTCCATTATAATTTTATAGGCGAAAATGTAAAATTTATAAAATGTACTATTATTAACAAAGTTGATCGAATTTCGACTTCTGAGGCATTTGTTGCCCTTGTACTCCTAAAGTCTCACTTCCATGATTTTTTCAGATTTTTTGTGGGGTACACAAAATTTTTGTACACTTCCCCTTCCCCTGCATCCCTCAAAGCAAAACTTGTCATTTTAAGATCTATTTTGGAAAGTTATCATCAAGACCTTTCATTTGATACCGATATTGCCTACATGGAATGAACATTTTTTATCGGGGGCCACCCCCTATATGGGTAGACCCCCCTTAAACACCCTACAAATTTCTGTTTGTGCTGAAGTTTTGAAGAGGGTATCACTTTGCATCTATGTATAAAATCGTATGCTTCTAGCTTATGTAGTTTGCGAGAAAAACTGGTGTTACACACGGACGGAAGGACGGACGGGTTTTGTAAAATGATTTTACAAAACCCGTACAAGCAGGAGAGTTGACGGTATATTGAAAGGTGAAAAGATTCAAGCGATAAAATTAGCCTCAAACTGTGCTCAATTGTATGCTATGTGCACAGAATATCTTTGTTTTCTTTGCATAAGTATATGATTTGAAGAGTATACATTCTGGCTTTTTTATAGCTGAGAGGTGAAATCTATTTACACCCTAAGCGTGGAGCTTCCAAAGATGCTGCACTTCCCGCTAAACACCTCTCCTGTCAACTTGAGAACCTAGTCCGGAATCTTTGACACATTTTTTTGGCTAGCCCCCGATTCCTTTTATCGTCAGCGTTATCAGATTGCAAGAATACCTGTCGTAAAAAGTGACCCCTCCACCTTCAATGCCTCCTAGTGCTTCTTCTTAGTGATTAGAATAGCCGAACGTAATATGCTACCTAGTTCCATTTGTTAACTGGTGTAAGCGTCTCTGCGAGTAAACTATCTGGAGAAAACCCTCCTAATTCCTTAATGAGATTACCGCGTAGCTTGTCGCACTGTTTGCAAGCAAAAAATTTGTGGTAAGCGTCATCGACCTTTTTAAGCGCAGAAGACGCAATTGGTAGACCGTGACTAGCCAACCCAGTGCAAGTAAGACTGAAAACATTCACACCCGCTCAAAAACAAGGTCAAATAAAAATCAGTATCACCATGACCATGATTGAGCCACGGTCTCACGTTAATAATGAGGCACATGGTCCATCTTCCCAGAATTTGTAGATAGAACTACCTCCTCCAGTTCCATCCTCGTGAAAGGTGGGCCTTGCACTGGTTTTCTGTCATAAACCACATTGATATGGAGTGGAAGTGTAGAGAACAGCACCCGCACAATCACATCTACCCTTCCTGCGTCATGTAAGCAAGGCTTTCGTAGGGCACTGAGTCTCTGCGTGACCAACTTATACTTCTGGTCTCATGGGTCATGGTTCACATCATCCACAAGGTCTTGCCAGCATTTCGTTGATTTGCTTGTGAAGGGATCTGTATGTTGCTAGTCTTTTGGTTGCCTCTTCTCACGAAGCCACTGGGCTTCTCGTCAAAGTTTTTGATACCCCCTTCACCGTACCGTTGACCACAAATATACTGGAGGCTTACCATGACGGAGTCTCCGACAGGGCATGGAAGACTCACATGCAAATATGAAGAGTTGAGCTCACTTCGTCCTTGGCAGTAGATCTAGCAGCGATGTGTCCACTACCAGTACGTCAGCCAACCTTCTGATGTCCATCTTCCCAGTTTGGTATTCGAAAGCTGGAATCTGGATGTATATTTGCCAAGGGGTACGGCCGTGGCTTTCAACTACTATATACTGATGGTTGCTGGCTGAAAAGTTTTCTAGTACCCACCAGTTATGTACTTTTGGCATCAGTAACTTCGAAACTAGTGTCATATTTAGTATGCTTCACACACAGTCCCCGTGGTGGAAGGTAGGGTTGTTTCCAGTATTTAGGACAACAAGTGCTATTCTGGTTGTGATTTTTAGGGCTTGTTTTCTTTCACGGCCAGATTGAGGAATGGCTCTGACTTAGAAGTTTCCCCCGATGAGCACCTGGCCCTCTATGTTCAAGGCACCGTCTTCCAAAGCACTAAACTTGGCCCGGGAGGACAGCATTGATTTGTTTGGCGTTAGACAAATATTTAAACAAGTTGAAATAGCAGGAGGATGCTCCTGCCAGAAGGGTATTGTAAAACAATTAGTAAATCAAACAATATATTCTGCATATCAAAACTTGACTAATATAGATTCCATAAATTGAGTTCGAAAAATTATTATGGTTATTATAATTTTAAACTCGCCACCATTTTGTTTCAAGTGGTTTGACCTCGTCGCTTGGTTAGTCACGATAACACATGGATATTACTAAAAATTTCTAAAATTTTTATCAAAATTCCTACATATTTGTAGTGTCTCGGTCCGCTGCAAGCGTGTATCTTCCTAGTATCACGTGTTAATGTTGTTGTAATTGTTAAAGATTCAATCGGCTGTAACTTAGCTGTTTATTGTTCAATTATTGTGAAATTTTCGAACCATATACAATCACTTTCAGAAAATTTAAATTATAGATTTTGGGAAATCTAAGGGTCACATCTTGATTTTATAGACAAAAAAGCAAAATTTATAAAATGTACTATTATTAACAAAGTTGACTGAATTTCGACTTCTAAGGTATTTGTTGCCCTTGTGAAGGAAAAATTGACAGTTCAAGCACTGTTTTGAAAAGCTCTTATAAAGAACTTTCATTTGATATTCATATTGGCTACCTTTGATGAAATTTTTTTCAGCGGCCACTCCCCTGTACTGTAATCATCGATTCATGGCCTATTTTTTCGCATCCTAGAATGGTTACAAAGCCCTTTTGCTAGGAGCTCTCTCCTGCCTCCTCGACTTGTTTCACGTATGAGTATTAATTGTAGGTACTCATCTTCAGCCATTCATTAAATTGAATCAAGTGTTAAAAGCATGCGCTTTAAACGTTGAAGTTGGGGCAAAATAACTCAAAATTATTCAATCTTCGCATTTAAAACAGCCATTATTTTGCTTTACGATTACTAATACCGCTAGCTGAGCCAATTCTCAAAGGAATTCATGATACCTATCATTCCTGAAACTTTCATGCAAATCCTAGCAAAGCTGTAGTATCTGAGTCAGTAAAAAGCGCATATTGTTGCATAGCCATATGTTTCCATAGTAATACAGCGCATATTGTTCCATAGTAATACAGGAAAATTCAAATCGCTATAACTTCATTAAATACCATTCGATCTTTATGAAACTTTCAGGACAGATTAATCTTATTGATAGTCATCTGTGCACTGAATTTTATTAAGTTTAAGGGACCCGTTAAGATTTTATTCAAGAAAACATAAAATCGATAAATCATACTATTACTAACAAAGTTGAGTGAATTTCGACTTCTCACGTATTTGTTGTTGTTGTACTCATAAAGGCCTATACTCATGATTTTTTTCTGATTTTTCGGGTCAAAGGTGTCCAATCGCGAGGGGGGGGGACACAAAATTTTCGTACATTTCCCCTTCCCCTGCACCCCTCGAAGCAAAATTTGTCATTTCAAGACCTGTTTTGAAAAGTTCTCATCAAGACCTTTCATTTGATACCCATGTTGCCTACATGCGATGAAAACTTTTTTTTCAGGGGCAACTCCCCTATATGGGGAGACCCCTCTTAAAGACCTTATAAATTTTTTTTCGTAGTGGAACTTTGAAGAAGGCGTCACTTTGCACCTACCTAGAAAATTTAATGTTTGTAGCTTATGTAGTTTGCGAGAAAAAGTGGTGTGACACACGGACGGACGGACGGACGGACGGACGGACAGACGGACAGACAGGACGCGAAACTAATAGGGTATTGTAAAATAATTTTACAATACCCTAAAAAGTGCTTCCTGAATACCTCTCCCACGCAAAACCATCTTCCTGGTCCTGTACCGGTTAGTTTGCGCTGCCTCGATCCCAGATGGTGCACATGCCGGAATCGTCTCAGTATCAGGCTTGCGAGCTCTTGGAGTGAGGACTGGGCAAAATAAAGTCAGCTGTTGCATCCCTCGAAAACTGGTCAAGCAAATCCTGGGTGTTTGTTCTTCGGTGCAAATGCGCTTGTATGATTTAGCTCATCAGCCAAATTAGTGAAGTTGGCTTTGATGAGGATCTCTGTTAGGGTCACCAGATTCTGGCTTAGCATCCTTGCAGAGAATTTATTGTACTTGAGCCGGGCATCCCTTTCTTATGTACACCGTTTGAATACAATTATAGCACAGAAAGCTTCTGTTGGCTCTCCAAGAGCCATACGCTGCGTGTCCATATACGAGGTACCAGAAGCAGTGGAGAGGAATCGCTTTTCTCTGCATCCTGCAAATAACGCGAGCGATTTTGCTTTTGCTTTTCACTAGGATTTATTTGGCATCTCTATCGGTCAAGCCGATAATGGCCATGCGTTATCCCCAGGTATTTTCTTGTGCTAGTCTTACTTTGACTTCGCTTAAACTAGAGAATCCCTTTTTCATGACCTCCTCTACTTTGTGTTTGTCTGTGACACAGTAAAGGTCACTGACTTTGAGGATTACCATCGGCTCGAGCAAAGCAACGGTTACTCTGGCTACAACAACCTTTTTGATCATATTACGGAATGCATTCTTGTGTGTTGCTTCTGGTCCGAAGTCCACCAGTATACCTCCGGATCAAGTTAGCCACGTAGCTCTTATGGAAGTTTTTGTCATTTGGCTTGATCGTTCATTTTATTGCAACTGCGTGGAATCTGCTTTACAGTGGCTACATAAGCAGAGTTGCTTGTAGGTTTGTATTTTTGTTTTCGCGTTCTATCAGAAGAATCTTTGTTCTTCCTTTTTTGGAAAGGCTCTTGTCAAGGTTCTCAAGGAGGGACCTTTGACAGCTTTTTTGGTTTTCATAATCAGTACTGACTGAAACTCCTTATCAAGGTTTACAGCTTAGTTTGACACCTCGTTTTTCCTTCTTTTCTTGCGGTCACTTTTGGTGGGGCTACATGCTATCCTTTTGCTGCTCGCAGAAGCTGGAGCTACACTAGAAGGCTTAGTGTTATGGTCTTTTTCAGCTTTATGCTACCTTCATCTGTAGTGTGTGATGTGATCAATGATTTCCCCAACTCGTAGCTCGAGAATTTTGTTTCTGACGTTCATATTGATGTTTTTTGTACATCGAGATTGCTACCAATTATTCCATAACAGTCCCTGCTTTTCAAATAAACTGCTCCTTTTCAGAGCAGTCAAGGGTCATCATGCTTTCTCGCGTAGCTTTAAGGGAAAGTTTTTTTATTTTTCGACTCTCGTGCTCCATTCAACGAAACTTCTCCCTCCTTCTCCTTTGCGCTGTCTCACATTTTGACTACGGATCATTCCAGTTTCCACTGCTCTCACACAAAGCATTCTGGGGTGTCCATAGATATATTATTACGCCCAAAGTCAACAGCTTTGCCCAGTTGGACCATGTACTTCCCTTTGATCAACCATGTGTCGTCAATTTCTGATTTTTTAGAAATTTTTTTGCCATTAATGGTGACGCCATGATTTTTGGTTCCTCTATCAGAGCCTGTGCTATCTATGAAGGCATTTGCTGCGTTTCAATTGTTGAAATTTGCTAGCTTTTCCTAAGTTAAGCACTTTGTTTTAACGGTCTTTGTGACAACAATAGTCTACGCCTGAATGGATTTTTTCCATTGGGCCCGCAGTTGATAGTAAATATGTAGATATAAACGGGTATATTATTCCCGCCTTATCATTACATTATGGCTTACAATAATTTTTAGAGCAAACTTGGCCGCAAATTACCTTCATCATCTCCAATCACTCAGACTGCAGCAAAGTCATACGTAGCTGATTAGATAGTTACAGGGTTTTTGCAAAGAAAACGTCAAATGACTGATCATTGATTTTCCTTTGTCTTTGTGCCCCTTTTCAAGGTTTTATACTAGCTTATAAAATTCAATCTATCTTTCTGTCCGTCTATAGTAGGTACAGATAAAAAAATTGGTAGGAGAATCAAATATGATGGCGTCTTGAAAGTTATGGATTCGAAAAAAATTTTTGTTACCAAAGATGGTCATGCTTGGTCTTGATAAAGTATTTTTGAAACAGTTATTCAAAGAATATTATCAGGGTTGAGGAAAGCGAGAAAAGTGGAAATAAATGAAAAATGTGTGTCCTTCTTACGATTGGATACCTTTGGATCCAAAAAAATGGAATAAAACCTTGAACGGGACTAAAATAACAAAAATTCCCTGAAAAGTTAAAGTTTGTTCAAATTTTTCATTATTAGTATGATTTGTAAATTTAACGTTTTCCCCAGTAAAGTTCCATAGGTATCACTATACATATATATTTATATATATATATATATATATATATATATATATATATATATACGAGTATATATATATATATATATATATATATATATATATATATATATATATATATATATATATATATATATATATATATATATATAATTTTCTTTATTAGAGTGTATGCAGTACAGATGCCTCATAATATAGTAGGTGTTCTGACAAAGTCATTTCACCATCGTTTGAACATTACTTAAAACTAGGTGTAGTATCGTATTTCTTATGTGAATATTACAATTAGCTAGAGGAAAATTTTGGCGAAAACCTCTACTGAACTTATTAATAGCTTAACATAACTTAACTATCTACTTATAACTAGTTAAAATCGATGAGGCTAGGTTACAGCCAAAGAGAAAGGTGGTAGCAACTGCTGGTTAAAGTTCGCCAGGGCAAAAATTAGCGGATTAGGCAAGTCATTTGTTTTCGCAATTAACTTATCACGACGCGATGCAGCGAGCTTATAAATTGGACTAACGCCAGCAAGGCTGTGTAGTTTTTCAGAAGAAAAGTAAAACAGTTTATTATTAATCTGAAGCTTTGTTACTAGATATTTAGCACATTGGATCCAGGTAGGTGAGCCATATAGAATGATCGGTCGGATTGCTATTTTGATGATGAGGACTTTGTTTCTGGTATTGAGACGCGAATTACGATTAAGAAGGGGGTATATCGAAGGCACGGCCTTAAACGCTTTGGAGTTAATATGCTCAATATGGGTAGGCGAACAGGCTTACGCTTCTTGGTGAAGAATATTGATTTCGTTTTTGCAACATTAATTTTCCATTCCCGTATTAGGTATCATTAAATTGTGTATCTGAATAGTGTAATTCATGTTGATCCTCAGCTGTAAGTCTTTGTAATCTAGTCGTATTTAGTAACGTTGTCAAAAGTTGATTTTTCATATGCGACAAAAACAACAATGAGAGGTTTTGTTAATATTTTGATTTTTGATCGAACGTGATAATTTCAGAAAGGATGAATTAGTAAAATATCGGATATTCTAAAAAGTATTGAGCCTTTATTTGTCATTTTTCGATTGAATATTTCGTTTATTTAAAATGAATTTTATTTAAGTACACAGTGTCCATTATTATCTATGAAATTTTGTCATTTTTCTGATAGAGCCATTATTCCATCTGTGTAGCACTTCTGTGGTTTATCGGCAAAAAACTTGCTAAGTGATTTTCACAACCCCTCTCTGAAGTGAATTTCTTTTCATTCAGGGAGTTTTGCAGAGGCTGAAACAAATAGTAGTCTGATGGTGCAAGGTCTGGACTATAGGGTGGATACATCAAAACGTCCCGGCCAAGCTCTTTCAATTTTTG
The DNA here is from genome assembly GCA_963969285.1 of Odontomyia ornata. Classification (NCBI taxonomy): domain Eukaryota; kingdom Metazoa; phylum Arthropoda; class Insecta; order Diptera; family Stratiomyidae; genus Odontomyia; species Odontomyia ornata. The sequence goes on along the minus strand of OZ017740.1, from coordinate 101,595,013 downwards.
CCGGGTCATCAAAGATGTGTGTGGTCTGGCATTGTCATGATGGAAGACAACGCCCTTTCTATTGATCAATTCTGGTCGGTTTTTTTGAATGGCTTGTTGGAATCTGATTCATGGCTGACAGTACAGATCCGAATTGAGTGTTTGGCCAGGTTCTGGCACCTCATGATAAACCATTCCCTTCCAATCCCACCATACACACAGCATAACCTTATTTGGTGTCAAACCTGGCTTTGAAGTCGTTTGTGATGATTCACCTCGTTTTTACCATGATCTTTTTCAAACGACATTCTCGTATCTTACCCATTTTTCATCGCCCGAATGATTTGCTTCGAAAATGGCTCGATTTCGTTGCGTTTTATGAGTATTTCGCAGATGGAAATTCAGTCGATAAAATTTTTTGAGTTAATTAATGCGGCACCCAAACGTCGAGATTCTTTGTGTATTCAGCCTTACGCAAATGGTTCAAAACTACTGAGTGATGGATATTCAGTTCATTAAAAATGTCACGGCTGCTTATGTGTAGGTCTTCTTCAATTTTTTGTAAGATTTCATCGACATTTTCAGTGATTGGTCGACCTGAGCGAGGTGCATCTTTGACATCAAAATTTTCAGAACGAAAGCGAATGAACCATCTCTTGGCTGTGGCTTTGGATAAAGTATCTTGACCGTAGACACCACAAATTTTTTCACGAGCCTGCGATGCATTCTCACCTTGATCGTAGTGATATTGTAAAATATAACGATTTTTTTCAGAAATTTCACTCATTTTCAAATGAATACAACTTTTGCCACGTATGACGAAATATAAAACTATCCGTAGAAAAATTGTAGACTGGAATGTCACCTTTCAAACGCATGTCAGTTTGACTCAATCTGATTAGTATTGGCCGATATATGACAATGAACACCACCTAGTGACAAAAAGGGCTCAATACTTTCAACACTATCCAATATATTTGAGGCCATGCAATGCAAAATTTAGTGAAAATCGTTTTTATTAAAGCCTTTTGCTTAATAGACACATCATAAAAGCATATTATTCATGCTAGAAACGACCACAGCCGTATGTTTTTACAATTGCTTCAAAACTTAAAACCTTTGTTACAAAGAATTTTAACGGATATTTCAAGCAAAATTATGTTCAAGCTGCTTCTAAAAAGATAATTTTCAATATGAGACCTTTTAAATCATGAAAAGCTGTAAATAACACTTTCAAAATTAATCTCTGATGCTAAAATGTTTATATATGGAGACGTTTGGTAACTCATGTTAAAATCAGATGTTATCAAGATTATTAAATAATGCCCTAATTAAAACGTGAAATTAAACGTTCTAAAACAAACAAAATCACTTTCACACCTTCCTCATCTAATCATGCCATTACGCAAATCCATACTAAATCCCTCTTCAATCATTCAACACTGTAGAAAAAAAACTGAACCCATTGATCAATTTAGTATGCATGCATTTATTGAAGGTTTCAATCAGTCAGTCCAAGACCAAGTCAAGTCAATCGATTTTTTGGGAGATTTTAAGTGTTGGTCATGGTCATGTTAACGAAATATGTATACTTAAAACTTTTAAGGTGTACGAACGTGCGCGCTTCAAATCGTATACTCTCAAAAATGTTACATGCACTGGTCATGAACAGCAGTGTTCGCGTAGCGTTAACTTTGTGTAATCAATTGTCCCTGCGGCTATTTAGCTACCTGTATTATTCGCATAACAATGTAGTATAACATGAAGTTACACTACAACAATATCTTCAATGGGCCCACATACGATTGCGTATGTGTAGATGCGTTTCATTTTAAAACCAAACGAAAACACATTGTTGATTGATATCTGACTGTAATTTTCACGTCTAGAACACGCGCACGCACTTATTTTTCAAGTTTCAGGATAATTTGAAGTCATAAGAAGTGAACAAGTGTAGAAATGGGCTTGGTTTACTTTAATTATTAGTATATGTTTATAAAATTAGAGCAGACAATAAATTAGGTACTGAAGGCCAACACGTAATTCAGGCTGTTGTGCCACTAGCCCCAAAGTAAATACTGAGCCATATCCTTCATGCTGATGGATAACAAATTTTTAAAATATTGTCTAATATATTTTGATGTTACGACATTTTGAAATCATACAAATGAATAATTAGCCAAATGAAGGTTACTCGCCTAAGTCTTTTGTTTTGGGGAATAGCTTTCGGAGGACTTATTCATTTCCCCGTAAGACTTGCTTTGCTTTCGCCTGCTAACATTTTATATCTATCATATGGCTAGATAAAGATCATATTGAAATCAAATTCTTCAAGCATCATAGATGATCTATGGCATGACTGCCCTCGTAAGCAGTTGCTTCCAGTCATTTCCGAATCATCGCAGGACTTTGCTGCTGGTTTCCTTTGAGACGTTTTACCGAATGGCTCTACCTTTTCATAGCGGTTATAGTAATGCAGAGTAAATTATTTGAGAACATAAAACGAAAAGTCGGATGTTAGCATATGTTTCAAACAAAATGTAAAAGATAGTAAATGTAGCAACAAACTGACCGTTTACTCATCCTTTTGCAGTTTCTATTAAAGGGCAAACATATTAATATTTATGATAAAGAGTTGCCAACAATCCAAGCTTTTAGTGTAAGCGTCGAAATTTCCCAATACTTTTTAGAAATTGGTTACTGAAGTTGCATTCAGCGCGGACATTACTACAGAATTTCTTTTGTTTAGAAAAAAATTCTTTCAAGTTAGAAATATTTGACTAAAGCAACAACTCTTTCTACAATCCACACATCGCGCAAAAACCAAATGTATTCCATTCTCAAACATTTTTGCGCATGTGCGAGCATACTCGTGATTTATTTAATTCTAGCAAATATCCAACATAGAAATCGTGCGATCAAGATAATTTATATAACAATTTATCTGTCGATTTTCAGGGCTTTCTTTTCACTTCAAACCTGGTGAATAGCCATTAGATGATACGACCGATGTACAGGCGGCAAGAGTAAATGTGTGATTGTCGTATAACAGTTTTCTTTACTTTAAAATCGACACTCTAGTCGATATTGTTTGTATCGATCCTGAATGATCATTGTAAACGGCATTGATATTGCATTTAAAGGAAGTGGTTTTACCTAGAACTTCTACCTAATCGTATAAGATACAAAATAAAAACTGAAAATGCACGAATGTGAATGCGTGGTGTGTCCTCTTTCCATCGAGTAAAGTGCATAGCTGAAGGTGATTTCGAAGGTGATAGCTGAATGTCGCTTGCTTCGTAGAAACATTTCGCGAAATGGTAGTTAAGGTATCTATGGATTTTCTTGAAGGAAATGTAAATTTATCGATTTAACATTCTTGATGGAGGAGTGATGAGAAAATTGCTTACTTGCATTTGTGAACATCTGTAGAATATAGCTACTGGAAACGTGTCTTATTTAACGACAGACTTCAAACGGAACCCAACAATTTGGTGCCTGTTCATGATACTTGCAGTTGATGGTGTGCAAATTAGATGGTAATTTGCATTGAGTCAGATCTGATAAGATAATGCGTGATAGATAGTGTGAATGGCGAGAAGAAACTATCCTTAAATATCTAATGATCATGATGAGTTTATAAGAGTTGTCGATGGAATTGTAAATTATTTGGGAACATTGGTGACATTTAATTTTATTTTATTAACATTTTCAAAAACATTTGATTATTCGCAACAGATACCCTAAAAAACTTTTTTGATATTTATTATTTATTGTCACGACGTGCTGACACAAATCGGTTCAAAAAAGGCTAAGAATTTCAGCAGGTGAATTTATGTCCAAGTATGTAACTTTGCATGATTTCAAGCGATTGGAAGCTACATCTATCTGCATAATTGGGAGAGGATAATTAGTTATTGCCATTGAACATTTTTCTAAAGTTGTATAGATCCGATTCTCCCAATTCATGCTACGAAACAGATTCTCTTGAAAATACATATGAAAATTCCCGAAGGTAACGTCGCCTATCGTTTGCATTTAATAGTTTACGAGAACTGAAAATTATTTGCGTAAAAGAAAGTTCTTAACTAACAATACTAAATTCCTATATCGTTTTCCTTATTGGTATCCCCTTGGAGTAAAGAGATTTCCAAATCACTCTTATGCTCAAGACACACTAGGAAATCAAAGTATTTCAACAAAGATGGAAGTGTCCGTAAAAGACTGACAGAGTATCATGCAAGCAAGAAAGATTTGTGCTCATCTGGAAACAACTCGGTCTAGGAACGAATGCATGCACTGGGAGCCTAGCGTTTGCGGTGTCATGGGACAGGTTCTTTCCACTAGCATCAAGTCCCACTACATATCATTTTGCATGCGCGAACTAGAAAGTCTACTGTACCTACAAAGAAAAAGAAAAATTAAGCCAAGGCCAGAACTAAAGGTTATGATTGGTTTTCCTACCTACTTTACTCACTTACCCGCACGTTATTAGGTGGACAATGTTGCCCTTAATGAGAAAGATTATGGCCATGTGTAGTGACAGTAGTACATATAAATGTCCGTGAAGAACTGCAGCGATGGTCTGCTGCCTCGGTGAAAGAGGATGATGGGTTCCGCCGAGATTGGCCTGTTCTGCGGACGCGTGAATGCGCTGGCAGGCTAGCATTACGGTGTCGTGAGGTGGGTTCTTTTCCCCAGCACAAGGATCCACTACAAAAAAAAATTCGCATTCACGAATTGAAACAGGTATAATGCGGATCGACTGGTGTTTAGGTCGAGGTAACCTACTAAGGGGTTGTAATCGCTTATAGCCAGGAACAAACTGGGCCAGGAGCAAACAGATGGACTTAAGCGGACTTCATTGTTACCGACGATACTTATGGCCGCTAAATAAGAGTGGAGCATCCAGGCAGAAGCGGTGCTCCCTCGGACCCTCCCAACTGGATCAAGATCCAATGTAGACGTGGCCATATATTTCTCATTTAAGTGAAATATAAATGTGGCCAATTTATTTATATTATGCGATGGAACCACATAGCACTATACCGTAAAAGGGCAAGCGAGCGGAAGGCCACTCTACCTGGGCAAGAGCCCTGGTAACTCATCAAAAGGGGAGAGCTCACCCGATGGCTAGCTTATTATAGTGGAGGGGCCGGCCATCGTTGCAGGTCCCATACCCGGTGAGGTTCCGAAGATGAAAGGAAGGACCGAGTTTCAAATTTAGCTTTCCATTTTTATTTCTCGAATCATATTACAACTATATTTATTCAAAATAACGTAGGATAAAACTAAACGATGTGGAAATCATATTTTGCTGCCTGCCTTATTTAACATCTGATAAATAAATTCGAATCGTAACCACTTTCAGCTTTGGGTCAACACAAAATCTCATATTACTAACTCAACCATTAGAAAAATGGTTATGTCAGAATTTTCCCCATTAGCTGCTTGTAACAGACAAAATATAATTGCATTACTCTTTTAAATGAATGACAATTTTGGTTTATGCATAAAGGTGCTTTTTATAACGAGTTACAAAGTAAAATCTACTTACGATCGAAACGATTTTCACTTCTTTACGCTTTGTTGTCGTGGAATTGAAAGGTTTTCGAGGTTTTCATCCTTTTTTTTGTGAATGCAAAGTGCGATAGGTTTTTTTATTATGAATTTTGAAAATCAACATTTGAATAAACGATTAAAATAATAATATGTATTGCATTTAATAAAATTTGTATGTTAATATATAAAAAATATAAAGTTATATTAATTAAAAACAAACAGGTACTCCTCCTCGCCGGGCGCCCGGTAATGATGTAGATGATGTCTGGAAACTCAATTGAAATGGGGAGGGAAATTCCAAATCACACTTTTGCACTATATAAACATCAACTTCCTTAATCAAATATGATATCGAGACAAGCGGCTTCGGGTCAACTACATCAACAAGTGATTCCGTTACAGCTAAGCAAATTAATGTTCAAGCAAAATTTCTTGCAACAAAAGCTGATTCATCCTCGAAAGTCGCACTCAACTACCTATACATCAGTTTTTGAAGTTTCGGTTTTCGTAGTGAAAAAGTTTAATTATTTTTATTATTATTTCAAAATACCCTTTATTTCACTAAATTTTTGTTTTCTTTTTACTATAACAAATACATATTTGGGGAACTACTTGTTTAGTGAAATAAAAGGTATTTTGAAATAATAATAAAAATAATTACCCATAATAGTTCACGAATCAAACGCCTGGAAATTCCGTTATTATTGCATAATAAAACCGTAATGAAAACAATATGTCCTCCATTAAGAATCAGTTCTCTGGTGATTAGATTCCCCGCTTGCTAAATAATGATGCCATTAGGTTCCCGCGATGGTTTTGCTTCCCAATTCTACTCCAATTCCTCTACAGACTGAATTAACAAAGCATGACGACAGCCGCGCTGATCTCCGCTTTTTCTTTTAACTCTTTGAGTCTTTGATCCTTTAAAGTTGGAATATCGTCAATGTTTAAATTGTCCAATTTTTCAATCAATTGTTTTTCTTATGCGAACTTTCTGCAAACATCTGTGCCAATACAAAATGAGTCTACGAATCCCGCCTAGAAGATGTGAACAAACAGATCGCGACCCTCCTGTGCCTGGATGAAGAAAAAGTTCGTTTGGTTCAATCAGCAGTGCCGGGGAGAACGAATCAACATTTTTACCATGCTATATTCACGTGAACCCGACACCATTGCCTACATTAAATGCCAGCGACAACAAGCTTATTACATTGAGCTTTTGTCTTGGGGAACCAAAGAGGCATATTTTATTGGCGACAATAATCTTTTATAATTTTTATTCACTGCCGGAACCCAGCGATGAAGTGAACAAGTTGGTCACCCTCAAGTTTAACTGCGCAGTAAGAGCCCCAATGTGGAGGCTATTGGGAAATGATATCCGTCAGAATCGAGTTCATATAACCGTACCCGCGGAATCACAGCTTCTCACTCCCAACATCACCTTCAAACCAACGCAATGCACACACAACCCAACCAAATTGAATTTCCCTCCTTGAACCGAAATGCATTTACTTGTGACTTTTCTGTGAAAATTATTCCGCCACTACCACTACCCGTTAGCGAATCATGCACAATCAGAAAATTGCCTCAAGGGCACGAGCGGGGATGCAACATTTCACTGGAATTTCGGTGGTCAAAAGTGCTCCTGCATGTAAGGGAGCTGGCCTGGCAGAACACTTTCCTATTGCTCGGCACTGCACTCCCGAAGGAGTTCAATGGATCCCCAAACAATTTCAAAAGTCCAACTATTCTAATCTACGCTGGACGGCGTGATTCTAGCGGCGTGCTCGGTTTTGCGATTGATCATAGCCTCCCTTTGTTACCAGTCACCACATTGTGGAACCAATCCAACGGCAGTTGACGAGCTTTTCATCCACTCTCAATTGCATTGTGGGAGTTGAAAATTTCGTTAATAAATTGCGTTGTAAAGGAGTTGCCGTGTCAAAATTTCAATTGCAAATTTAAATGATTATTATTTTTAAATTGATAATTGAAGTTTGGATCAGTATTATGGTGGTTTTCGAGTAGTTTGCTAAGGTGACTGCTCGATTACTACACATGACGGAAACTGGGGCATTCTTTCAGGATTGGTTCCCTCTCACATTCGTTCCAGCTAGACCTAAAGTCCTGTTCATCCTGGCTAGGGCCCCTACAACAAGAAAACGACCATAGCCCAATGGTTAAGTGACTGAAGGCACCTGGCCATCTTTGCGGGTTTCATGCCCGTCACGATCCAAAAAACAGAAAGAACAAGACCGAAGGTTCTCAAATTAATAATTTATGTTTTTATTGAAATCTGATGCAATCTCATTATTCATGAGCAATTTCTAGTATCAAGAAAGAACGTTTTTTTTTTGAGCTAATTGATTAGTACTGAATGTATCCAGCTATATTTTAGACTTAATGAAAAAATAATTTGTTTATGTAATTTTAATTTCTTATTGTCGGTCCGGTCATTAAAAAATGTGTGCCTTAAATATATGTTTTATTTATCTTTCTTAGTTTCTCCAAGGTCAAATGATTGCAAACAACTTTAATGTAAATTTGCACTTGATAGTATTATTGAAAATAAAGAAGTTGAATGCATACTACGAGCAAACAAATAAACTTTCTACTAAGCGAGAAGGAAATTTTAAGAATGGATTTTGTAATACCTCTGTTAATTACTTTAAAGTCACCAATTGAGATTTTGTGTCACCTTTTATTGCCAAAGTCCTTTTTCGGCAAGAGCATTGGCTGGAATCAGACTAGGCTAATTTCATTTGCTGACTGTGTACTATTTCTCGCAATCAATTGCAGTGTAAAGTAATTAGATTTGATATGAACATTCCGCAAACAATCGTTCGGAGTCCATGCGTGATAAAATGTACGGAATTCTGCTGTGCAGGTGGGCATAGAAAATAGGAGATCAGATTTCAAGGTTTTCTCGACTGATTTTCGCATACAGTGCTACATTTGCCGAACCTTATTGTTTCCATAATTTAACCTTTAATTAATCACGTAGGGTCCATTGGACCCCAAGCGAGTTTACTAACTTTGTATTTCAGCAAATATTACGCGTACTGGCCTGTGCATCCTGATAGCCTCCTAGCTTACATGTATCATTCATCTCAGTATACCGCTGGCAGCTGCGTTAACCACATGGTTCAGAGGAGAGTGCAAATAAAAATATCGTGCAATTTTCGAAGTATGCGGTTAAATTCTATTTTTCTTTTCTCAAAGTCAGGGTTGAACTTGTAGTTAATTTCAACTTTATAGGTAAAATAGCACGATGACGAGCCGCTTTCAAAATATAGAACAGATAACAGTACTTCTGAATGAAAACAAAGAGGAGCCATTTGACGAAAGTGACAACGAGGTAGCCATTGAAAACTGCTCTGTTGAGCAATATTATCATTGTTCTTACGCTGAGCAGAGTGAGTTTGACGCTGAGTAGAGTAAGTGTGAAATAGAAAATTAAATTACATTTTTAGAACATTACTTAGGAAAAGACAAGGGAACAAAATGGTCCAAAACATGTGCGAACCAAAGAATACGACAAAGAGCCCACAACATCGTATTGAATTCACCTGGACCAAAAGGAGAAGCTAAAAATGCCAAAAACATGATTGATGGTTTGAATTTGTTTTTTGATACGTATATAATAGATCTTATTCTTAGAAATACAAATGCAAAGATTGCATAGAAGAAAACGCAATGCAAAAGATTTGACGTGTGAAGAGCTACAAGAATTTTTTGGTTTGCTGATAATGTCTGGTGTGCTTAGATCCTCGCATTTGAATTTCCTTGATCTGTGGGCAAATGACGGAACGGGAATACATTTTTTTGGATGTGATGCCATCTCGACGTTTTTTGTTTATACTTCATAGTGTTCTATTGATGATGCACTATCTAGAGCATACAGATTACAGCTTGATAAATTGGAACCAATACAAGAATTTTGTGATCTATTGAGTAATAACTTAAAAAATACTACACGCTTTCCGAATTTGTTACAATAGACGAACAGTTACCAGCTTTTAGAGCCAGATTTTGCAGTTTAGTTTACATGCCCAGCAAACCCAATAAATATGGAATCAAATACCATGCAATGTGGACGCCAAAACAGCTTATCTTCAAAGGATTTCAGCCAGACGGCCCATATAAGTTTCCAAATGATAAAGTTAGCATCGTGAATAGACTTGCAGAACCAATCAAAGGTACAAGGCGTAATATCACAATCGATAATTGGTATACTAGTATTCCTTTGGCAAAAGACTTACTTAAAAAGAGGCTTACTTTGGTTGGTACTTTACGAAAAAACAAATTGGAAATTCAATTAGAGTTTTTACCTTAAAAGACAAATGAAGTACATTCATCAAAATTTGGGTTTCATAATGAACTGACTCTTGTTTCATATGTACCAAAAAAGTCGAAGGCAGTGACTTTGTTGTCAACTATGCACCACAATCAAGCAATATGTGAAGACGATCAGAAAAAGTCGGAAATAATACAATTTTATAACGAAATCAAAGGCGGTGTAGACACTAACGATAAATTGTGTGAAACATACTCGTATATCGTTGCCCGGCGAACAAAAAGATGACCCATGGTAATTTTTTTTTCACCTCTTCAATGTAGCAGCAATAAACGCGTATGTTGTTTATACTACGAATAATAACAGTACAATTACTAGGAGAAAATTATTAAAAACACATCCACAGAACTTATACTAAATTTGAAAACCAAAAGAGCTCCAATTCTCACTCTCCCACGGACTATGAGAAGAAGACTGCAAATTGGCTCGGAATCTTCACGTTCCGAAGGGCATTTAAGTAATTCCAAATTCCGTTGTTATTTATGTCCAAGGTCGAATGATAGAAAAACTAAAACTAAATGCGATATATGCAATGTATTTATGTGTAATGAACTTCTAAAAAATCTTTGTGATTTATGTGCAAAAAAGTGAACATAATTTATAAGTACTGATACATATACTTGATTGTATGTTGAATATTTTTTTTTTTTTGATATAGTTCTTGAAGTTCGTGTAGAAAATAAATATGATTACTTATTTTATTTTATTCTATTTCAAAATTCAACTCTAGGGTCCACGTGACTAATATCATAGTGTAAGTATTTTAGCGCGACTAGCTGAGGGTTAAAAACCAATACTATGTTTCGATAGAAGCTAGCTGGTAACCGATTTATTATGGGCATAACCGATTTATTATGGGTATAAAAGATACTCGCACAGGTCTACATGCAACACTTAAGAACCAGAATTGCAGATCGCTGCAATAGGGCCAACACTATCCTCATCTGGAAAAAAGGCAGCGAAGAAAACATCAGAAACTAGGGATCCGCAAAAATAATTGAAAATAGATTGAAGCAGACTCTAGATACAGCATCGGCTTCAGTACCATCGACCACATAAATACCTTGAGAGAAGTGATGAGTCGAGTAATCGAATACCAACTGCCGCTTGCACTGACTTTTATTGATTTCGAGTAGGTAGTCGACTCAATATACTCAAAGACACTTATGACAGCTTTCAGATATCAAGGGATCCACATACCATAAGTATGTGAAAATAATAGCCAATATCTCTAAAGAGGCAACAGCGAAGATAATGCTGCACAGAGCTATCCCGGGATCCCCCACAAGTAAAGGAGTACGTCAAAGTGACTCAATATCATCAATGCTATCTTCAGCATTTCTTAAATACTCTTGAGAAATAGGAATAAACATCAATAGTGAACGTTTGAACCACTTAATATTCACAAATTATAAATTTCTGTTTTCTAAGAATATCGAAGGGCTCCAACAACAAATCAATGAGCTAAATACCGCTGGCAGACTAGTAGGTCTGAAGATGATAAAGGACAAGATCGAAATTATGTTGAGCAATTTGGTGACCAGACAAGTAATGCCGATCGAAGGGACTGAACTGAAATGAGTAGATGAGTAGGTATACTTGGGGTAGCTCATACATAAATTTGAGCAGCTACTTCTGGAAATCAATCGGAGAACAAAATAAGTATGGTCCACTTTCAGAGACAATCACTCCATATTCAACACAGACCTGCCACGTTACCTTAAATCAAGGGTATTCGATCAATGCGTGATACCATTTTTAATGTACACCTGCTTGACTTGGGACATTGTAGGCCTCCTGAATTAAGAAAATATAAATTTCGCAGCGGGTCTTTGAGAGATAGATGCATGCTCGGAATCACCAAGCAAGACAGTAAAACAAATAACTGGATACCGCAAAGGAAGAAAGTCACAGATGCGGTCCATAGGATAAAATCTATAAAATGGTAGTGCGCAGGGCGCTTGGCAAGAAGGCGCGACAACAGATGGACCGGATTAGTCATCGAATGGTTCCCAAGAGGATCGAAACGACCAAACAAGCACCCAAACTAACAATGGGACTATGATATCAGGAAGCTTGCAGACGAAGCCTGGCATTGGAAAACTGCCAACCGACAGAGATAGATAGCAATGAAGGAAGTTACATCGGGGAGGCTACACCCCAATAACTAGTCGAATAAAGCATCAAATGATGATGATATGGCCCAGCTTTTTTAGATTGTTACCATTATCAGCATCATCAGATTCAATATGTTTTTGAATAGAGAGGGGATGATATTTTGGAAAAGATTAATTTAATTTTGTACACAGACTTTTTATTGGAAATATTTCATCCCATTTTGTTGCAAAGAGCAATTATTGCCAGGTTTCACAAAGTATTTTCACCTTATGTAGAGTGGTAAACAGGTGAGTAATGTATATACTTCGTGAAATATATGGGCCAATGTAGAAAAGTTTGTATGTTTACATTGGAGTAATGATTTTGAGTACTTCAATTTGATAAAACTAGGATGAGCGTAAACGTTTGGCTCATGCGTTGGAATAGTAAGCGATTGGATGGAAGAAATTATCTTTTGATATACAGCTAGTATACGTAGGTTAGTGGGCACGTCGTACTTCTTCCATATTATAGCGAAAGATGTCACTAATATCAGGTTTAGGAGAAATATATACTGAGAGCTTTATTAACTAAGGTGTTTATTGTAAATCAGATATGAGTTGATACAAATAGCTGCGCGGTGCTCACGCTTCGCTTCGCCAGCTCGAACTGAGCTCTCATCTGGACCCGAGCGATAGTAAAAATAATATAAGTGTGAGGGCGCTGCGTGCAAATACCAATACACTTATGTTAATTTTTACCATCGCTCGGGTTCAGATGAGAGCTCAGTTCAAGCTGGCAAAGCGTAGCGTGAGCAACGCGCAGCTATTTGTATTAAGTCATATCTGATTTACAATTAACACCTTAATTAATAAAGCTCTCAGTATTCATTTGTTTTAAACATGATATTAGTGACATTTGGCGACAGTGACAGGACCTGGTGAAATATAGAGCTAATTCTGATATTTAAGAGTGCGACAGTAATCATGCGTGAATCTGTAATAAAATCAAGTTTAGTTATTGTCAACATGGATGCTTTGGAGAAAAAGCGCACAGCCAAACGTGCGGCTTTTACAAAGTAGTTGAATGTTTTTATTACGTTGACGGACTTGACTATCGCTACACCAACAGAAAAGGCTGTGGCGTTTTCATTACTAGATTCCAAAATAGCGGAGCTTGATGCCGTGCACGATGCGTATAACGAAGCGCTCTACGAATCAGATAAAGATGAGACAGAGATACAGACAGAGCTCGACACATGTGATGTTTGTAAGACTCAGTTTTCAACAGTGAAAATGAGTATAGTTAGTAAAAATACAACTACAGTGCATACAGTTAACGCACGCTCAGAAGACAAATCTACTGCCAATCGACTTGCCAAAGTTTCATGAAAGCATCGAGGAGTAGCTTCTCTTTTCGAGCCAAAATAAAAAGAATCGTGAAAATATGGGTATAAGCAAGGAAGATAAATTCCAATACTTAATCCAATGTACTGTTCCTGGTTCGAGAGCAAACACCCTTGTTTCTAACTTCCCGCCAACAGCTGCGAATTGCGACAATGCAATAGCTATTCTGAAATCTCGTTTTGGGCGAGACAATTTGGTCATTGAATGTTACGTGCGCGAGTTAATAAACCTTGTCTTGGAAAAAGATTCGAAAAAGTCATTGGCAGACGTTCACCATAAAATTAGAACGTATACGAGTATACGATCACTGGAAACGCTCGGAGTGACTTCTGAGAAGTTTGCTGCAATGTTGTGCCCACTTGCTGAGTCATCTTTACATGGAGAAATACTTCAGGCTTGGCAACGTAGCAGTCAAAGTAGACCCGACACATCCGGCGATGAAGAAAACGGAGCAGAAAGAGAGAGAGATCGAAGGAGCGACTCCATGCTCCTCTCGCATTTTTGGAGCTTGAAGTTGAAAACGAAGGAAGGAATGAATTGGCAAGGCAGGACAATTCATTATCGACGGAGTCGGCGGAGGTGAGCAAGCAGAAGGCACACAAAACGTGAAACTTCGAAACCAAACGATATAGCTACCGCGAGTGCGCTATTTGTTGCATAGGGCGAAAAGTGGACGAATAGTATTTTCTGTGAGTTACAACATGCGAGGGAGGGCTGTGAGTGTGCGCGTAAAATCAGTTTGGAGGAACGTGAAGCATGAGTCAAAAAAGCTGGTGCATGTTTAAATTGCTTGAATCGCGGACATATAAGGACTAAATGTAGAGTGCGAGTTAAATGTGCTTGGTGCTCAAAGCATCATGTGTTATTAATGTGCCGTGAATTTTCGAGAAAGGAAATTGACGATGTAAACGAGCAAATATCGAAAACCCGTGACTACAAATATCGTCGTTAATGATTTGGCTTCCTCCGTTGCTTCGCCTACTGTTTATTTACAAACTTTAAAGGTAATATTGTACTCCAAAACTAATGAAATGACTGCGAGAGTTAATAGACCCTGGATCTGAAAGATCTTACATATCAACTGTTCTCGCAGACAAACTTGGCTACTTTTCGAAAGGTAAACAAGAAATTACGCACTCGCTATTCGGTGACGTAAACCTTAAGTGTGAAAAACATGAGGTTTCTAAGCTTTGTATGAGAAGTATGGATGATTTGTATGCATGCACTTTTGATGTGATTAATAAGTATATCTAACCTGCCAAGGAGTAAGAGTTTAAGTCAAAATACATCATTTTTCAGGAGAGCACTTTGAAATTTCAAAACTACTATATCTATGAAACTAAAGTTTAGAATAATATAATATTGCAGTCTCATCATTTTATTAGTGTTATGAATGACTTGCTATGTCATATTGTAAAAAAAATACATTTTCGACAAAATTAAATGACTTATACTATTGAGCTTTTAAAATTTTTGACTTGTACTACTGAGCCCTTGACTTATTCTCTCAGATTTAAATTCGTTTGAAAGAATAGCATGACTTATTCGATCGATCCCATGCTTTAAAAAGGTTATTATTGTTTTGTTGTTGATTTTCTGTATAATGTTCATGCTATAAATCACCAAATCAATTTGTTTTTTGCATTCTTTTATTGCCATGAAAGTAATAAGAAATTATATTAATTCATATGAAATTATTATTAACAAAGAACATTTTATTCTTCTTCGGGGAATTCTTCAATATTAGGAAGAGAAGATCTTAAAGTCGAGCTGGTTTTCAAATTTTTATAAAAGTCGTGGAATGTGGGGCTAATGAGAGGCAAGAGATCCATCAAATCTTTCTTCTTTTCAGAAGGAATGCATAATGTCGACGTGTAACAAGGACTTGGATTCAAGTCATCTTTATCTACTCCGCTAGCACAACTTCTTTTTTGAAGATCAATACAACGAAAGGGTTCTGTTTCGTTTAAGGTGCACTTGAAATATACCTTTTTTTTCTTGAGTATATCGCAGCCACCTGATGTCTGTCCACTTAAAGGGGTCTCCATTGGTATCTTTTTTCCGAACACATAAATGTGATTTCAACAGAGAAGAAAATTCGATAAAATGAGTAGGTAGTAATTCAATTACTTCAAACTTATTTTTCTTCCCCACACTGCGAACAAGTTGATACCAGTCATGTGGATGTGAAATAGGTATTTGCAGTTTCTTCTTCTGCTTCTCAACCATGCCATGGTCTACATCACACTCCGAATGGCTATGGCCACTAACCATAAATTTATGGTTTATTTCTTGGAAATTCGGCGATTTCTGCATGAGTGTTAGGAACATTGCAGCAACATGTGTGTTTCGGTTTTGTCCTCCACAGCTGTCAGAGTACAATGTTATACGATTGATACCCTGGTTTTGTAAACCTGAAAGTTCTTTAAAAATGCATGTAGCAATTTGATTAGCACCTCTACCACCCTCAGCTTCATGCCACATATAGCATCGAACAGCACCAGTGCTAACTTCATGCATCGTGAGGTTGAACGTCCACAACTGCCTCTTGTAGAATGAAACAGACGAATTCACAAATGGTGTTGGTAAGCACTGCTGTAAATCGAATGTGTAGCATCTGCTAACATCATCATTTTTACACTCCTCTTTATCTTTCTTTTTCAATGAATACGCTTGATCAGCTTCGCAATGGTGCTGCTTTATAGCTTTTTCTATAATTGATCGACTATCATTGCCCTCACTCATCTTCAGTTGCATCGCCATTGTGTCACATTTGTGGCACGTGTCAATTTTTGGGGATTTGAAAGAAATATTCAATTTGTAAAACTCTCTCTCGTAAATCGATCGGGAAACGGGTTGAGTTATACTTTCTATGTACAAAGAGTACATCAATGTTAAATTCAAAAACGAAGGCAAATATTTTCTTTCACTTTTCCTTCTTGTATAGTGCGACTTGTACGCAGGAAAGGATTCAATATGTTTTATGACTTGTGTTAATTTTGTTGGAGGTATTTTGTTTCCAGGTGCGTTCCTTCCTCTGTTACCGGCTGTACTCACGCCAGTTGTAGAGCGTAAACTATCTATAATCGCTATTGTGACAAACATGTTGATTTCACCCAACGTTTTCATGAAGCAACTACGGCAAACTTGTGTAAGAAGACCATTCACTTTGAAATGGAATTTGTGAGAATATTTTCGAAATTTTTGTTTCTCTATATCATTGGTGCGTCTTCTCTCAGTAGCAGGGTCACTAGTTTGTACGAGTCCACTCACGAAATTAGCACGCTTGTCTCTGCTCCCTAAAGACCAATACTCCGCAAAAATATCAGCCCGAATATCTTCTGTTAAGACATCTCTGCACTTCCTACGACAGTTTGGCAGTGATTTCATCGATCTGCCTTCTTTCTTCTTCCCATCCAATGTGGTGTAGGGAAGTCCAGCGTTACGGTTTACGTATTTGTCTAATTTTCTTTTCGTGAGAATTTCCCTGTATTAGTAACTGAGTTTGAAGCAGTACATAAACTACTAGATGTGTCAGCGTTTGTTGATTTTAACCTGGTAGTGCTAGAACTGCTAGAGGGTGGATTCACCTGAAGAAATACGTCGCTATTGCTGCTCTCATCGTCATCTGGGACGTACTCCTCATAGTTCTCGATGCAAGAGTCTACATTACCAATGTCTAGTAACGGTAATAAAAACCTTGTCTTTAAATAGGTTCACGATGCAATTTCGTACATACCTCCATTAGCTGAATTTTCAAAAATGTTTACATTAGAGGTGTCATCCTTCTCAATCAGTTCGTTTTCAATGATAATGGCATCAATAATAACGTCGTTTTCAATTTGCTCATTTTCAACAGTTATTACATTTTGCATAACATTGTTATCAATCTGGTTACCGAACATTGCATGAATATCTATAAAAATTCGGTAATTCATAGTATGTATTACCAAAACTCTTGTAAGTAACTAATTACCAGCCAAGAAAACATTCACGCTATTTATAGATTGATATTATTTTAAGTAATAGGCACCATCTGCTTGTTCAAATTCTAGTATCATAACATTGTTGTCGGTAACAGGCGTACCTTTAACTGGATCATTTTCACCTATTCTATTTTTTTTGCTACTAAAGATAGCATCAGCTTGCCTCTTGAGCCCATTCTCACTTCCAAACTGTTAATATCACTTTACACTTGTAAAAATACACATAAAAACATCGATAATTTACCACGGGAAGGACTCAGCTGACTGATAACACAGTGAAAAGTGTAACAGACAAAACCAAAGAGTATAAGTCGCATGGAATTTTGTACTCGTCATCAGAAGAATATCGGTTCTAACAGTATAAGTACAATTGTACTGTTACTCCCAAACATAAAATTGAGTGGCTGAGCTATACTGCTAGCTTCAAATCAAGATTTCTCATCACTGAATACATATTTTGATTTCTACTCTTAGGCCCTGAAAGAAGATCCAGCAGGCTACGGATTGCAATAATAAACTTATAATTGGCAAAAACTGACTTATACTTTTACTCCCCAGCAGTTTAGATATAATCTGTGACACTGTACCTAGCATTAAGTATGATATAAGGGTAAAAAAGTTGCGAAAAGAGAATATATTCTTGTCGGACGTTGATTCAAAGATTTGTTTGGTTATAGACACTTTGATCGGCGCGAAAGTGGCTGGAAAACTATTTACAGGTAACAAACGTGAATTAGAGAATTGTTTAATTGCTTTTCAGACTCTGTTACGTTGAACCGTGATGGGAAAACACGTCGGCAAAAATGTAAAGTCCAATACGACAACTTTAGCAACGAGTTTGTTTATACAAGAGTCCAATCTTACTGATCTTTGGAATTTAGATATACTCCAGATTGAGGACCTTATAGAAAAAAAGAGTCGTCATTTTCAAGAGTGTCGAGGGAGAGAGTTGGTAATGGAATCTGCTAAAAGTAACACTAAGTGGCGTTATGAAACACCATTGCCTTTTTTAGAAGACCATTCTAATTTACCGAAGAATTATAGTGCCTCCTATACACGTTTAAATAAGCTAGTTGACAAATTGAAAAAACAAAATCTATTTAGCTCCTACGATAAGGTTTTTTGCGAATGGGAGAAGGAATCATCGAAAGAATACCTTATGACGATGATTCAAAACATTGTCACTACCTACAACATCGTCCGGTAATAAAGCCACATGCAACAACGCAGGTCCGACCCGTATTTGATTTCTCCGTGAAAGAAAAGGAATTTCCGACGTTGAACCAATGCTTAGAAAAGGGTCCTACTCTTATTGAAATTGTTTCCCCCATACTCAATCGTTTCGCGAGTCTGAAGTGGGGGTAGTTGCTGACATAAGAAACACATTCTTGCAAATATCGATAGCTAAGGAACACAGACATTTTCTCCGTTTTCTTTGGTACGGGAATGGAAAAATCGTAGTTTTTAGACACTGTCGACTAGTGTTTGGTTCAATATGCAGTCCTTTTCTTTTAGAAGCGATTATTTTACTTTTACTGTCCCAAGCGTTGAGAGTAGCAGAAGAAAGCAGAAATTGGAAATGGTCGAAGGAAACTGTTGCAAAACTAGAAGAGGCTTTTAACGTAGATAACGTTGTAACCAGTGTAAGTTCGTTGAATAAAATGAAAAAAATTATGTGTGAGGCTAAGTCGATTATGACCAGTGGAGGCTTCGATCTAAGTAGCTGGGAATACTTTAGTGATGACTTAGACAATAGAAGAAGTCTTGTTCTTGGTATTTTGTGGGATAAGGAAAGCTATAGTTTTTTTCATGCCCAGTAGCTTTGGTGCCTGGATTGATGTTAAGGAAGCTGTGGGATGATAAAAAGGCTTGGAATGCTGCGATTGATCGCAAGAGTAATGAAATCTATAGACAATGGATGTAAGAGTTAGTCTATTTGAAAAGCATAGAAATTCCACGTAAACTAGGCTCGGGAGAACTTGAAATACATGCTTTTTGGATGCAAGTAGCATTGCCTATGCAGCAGTTGTTTTAGCGCGTGTAGTTTAGGGTGGAGGTTTAGTAAACATACAGCTCTTGAGTGCAAGACCTCGTATCGCGCCTAAATGAGCCACGATTCTAAGGTTGAAACTAATGGCAGCATCCATTGCTGCACGACTAAGTAGGTCGGTTACAAGCTCATTAACACTTAAAATCAATCGTATTACGTGTTGGTCCGACTCGAGCACAGTACTAGCGTGGATTAATCGAGATCTGCAGTGGGGAACATTCGAACATAATCGCGTTAAAGAAATAAGATCTTTGAGCGAAAAGAATTCGTGGAAATTTGTTCCTGGTAAAATGAGTCCTGCAGACCTCCCTTCACGAGGCTACAGTCCAAAGCAGTTAGTGGAGTCTCGGTGGTGGCTTGGTCCGCAATGGATATATGAGCCTGAGTCAACTTGGCCAGCAGAGCAGGGTGAGGTCGACGAAGAAAAAATATCAGCTGAGATAAAACATTTGACTTTGACAAAAGAAGTAATTCGTTAAAATATTGGTGAAATTCTAATCTTTTGAGATTTCTCACGTTATTCAATTGAAGAACTACGTTAATTTTTTTATAATGCTCCTACCCAACTCCTGCTAGATGCTTGATATCGACAAAAGTGGCACTGAGTACTTCAAACTTTAGTTAAATTCAACTTTAATGATAAATTTATAAGCAAAATGTTGACTTTATCATAAAGTTTGTATCTAACTACTGGTTGACGGATTATTTTGAAAAATTTGTTTATCTACTTGACGATGGAATATTATTGTGTAAAGTATTTCCTTGCTTTACATACTTGTCATTTCTGAAACGATCTTATGGACATGACAACCTTTATTAATCATTTAGAAATACTAAGAGCTACATATATTGATTCTTATCAGAATTAAATTTCAGTTCAAAATATGCAGATATTATATTAATTCCTACAAGATATGTGAAACTTAGATTGCAATGAAACAGAAAATTAAAAAAAGTAACAGTGCGTTTGATGTCAATACTATCAGGCAAATCTTCAGTACATCCTCAAGTCTGTCTTACATTCGACAACAAATAATGCTAACATTTCCTTTTCAAACCGATTTCCTCTACGAAATCCAACCCCACATGGAATGCATCCGCAATTTAAACATGCTAACATATATCAGAAACGATGAAATAATGTACTCAAAATACTGGCAATCGAATAACTGCCTATTTATCTGTCCATCATCTTCTCTGCATGGTGCACAGAAAATTGTTGTTTGGACGTTTGTAATTCTCCAACTTCTACGTATAAGATTGTCCATTTGTTGAGGTACACACATCATCTATGATATGATTCAGATAGACCTCACTCATTCAATCATACGAAGTATGGTAACTAAAGGAGTCTCTTCTTGCTCCCTAACTTCTAAGAATAAGAGTTAATAAGTGGACAGAGCCATTGTATCCGCCATATAATACCAACAACTTAAGGTACGTACTAACGTTCGTACCCAACATGCAAATGTCGGATCAAGGACAACAAAAGGGCTAGGCCTACATACTTCCATACATATTTTCAATGTTTTTCTGCAATACACTTATTTTTGTTTTTTTCTTTTTCACTTTCAAGACGACGCAGAGTATACAAATAAAACATTGAAATTAAAGTTGGTTTATTTGTAGATTGTATACATGAACCACTGGGCAGAAACAGATTAAAAAGTGAGCGAAAATAAAGTGCATCATTATATTACAAGCAAAAGTATTCTTCAAGTATCTGAAAAGTGTATGAGCGACTAGACCAAGAGCCAATAAGTACATAATCTGAATGTTGCGGCAAGAATAAAACAAGTTCAAGTGGAGTTTCCATTGAAATTAGGATAATCTAAAATGTTCAAGCTATGAGAGAATGATAGTCGAGTCCTTCTAGATTAGAGAGTAGTGGGCTTGGGTTTACTAGGTAGGCATGTACATATTTTCATTTACAAGCTGAATGAATTCTTTAATAAATCAATAAATCATGTTGTTTCTGTAGTAATTCTTTTTAAATATCCAACTATTGGATAATAAGAAAAACTAGTTTCCATTGCATTCGAATAAATACATATAGTACATCCTTTCCCCATTTAACACCTCTCTTCTGTATCAAAACTGACCCATAGCACCTATAACATCGTTTCAACAACCACTTTGGCTAGATGGTTTGCATGTTTTCTGGTTGAACAAAAGCACATTGTGTTTGGCGAATTACTTTAAAAGGTATTGCGAAAGAGACAATCGAATTAAATTAATGTAATGAGTGAAGAGGCGAAGTTTAAACACCATACCGCCTGCCTTAATGTTATTCAGTATGATGAGGTACATGCTATCAAGGATGGGATAGTTAAAGGAGTGCAATACTTTTTAAAACCCATCAATATTCAACAACGAAATAGTTTACAATCTTACTAAGAAATGATACAAAAGAATTTTTACCCACGCTTAAACTCGCTTGTTGGTTACGTGCATACATACTTGCAGTACATGCATATGGATTAATGTAAGCAAGTACAGATATAACTTTTTTTGTAATGTGAAGGACGAATGATGAGTAGATTACAAGATGAATTGATGAATATTCGAGATAGATAATTTCCATGTCGGTAATATATTGTATTTGTGCAATTGATATGGGGCGGTTCAAGAGACCTTGGTATTTCGTTGAATTTCATCAGAATTTACATACTTTCGCTAACCTTTTTTGGAATCTTTTGAATAAACTGATTGAAGATGGGAATAAAAGCAAACATGTTCATGGATGAACTTCATACTTTATGAGTTTTCCTGAGATATTCTCAGTTACAAAAAGCGTACTTAAGTTAGGAGTAGTTCTACTGTGATAAAATTTTGAATGTTGAAAAATACCTGAATTTCAAAATCTACGATTTTCATAAAGTAATAAGTAATAGAATTAAATAGACCAATTACTTATTGCCCACGTAAAAGATAGATTTTAAAATACAGTTTATATTTAATTAAGAATTGAATGCCAAACAAAACAAGAAAATCTACTTAATGCTATTCTAAGCCTGTATTATTTCCATCAAAACGCAATTTTTATATTTGACATATAAGTGTATACGAATATATTTTGGGTGTAAGTTGCTCCCTTCTTCAGTGTCAATTATTTTCTGAGATATTTATATTAAGACAAACCAAGTTCTAATTGCCTGAAATCGAGTTGCTTAAGGTTTAATTACTATACGATTTTATTACCTGCCTACGTGTCCTAATCTTATTATGCTTATTTTTATTGGATCTAATTACTTAGCCTCTTATTACTACAGTTGTTGTTGTTATTACTATAGGAATTCCGACTAACAAATACTCCGTTCGGAACCGAAATGAATTATTTGAAAAGTGAAGACAAAATGGTGTCTTTTGATGTCGGGGCGCTATTGCCAAGCGTACCGGTGAAGTAAGCTCTCGCACTCTTGGAAGACAAGCTGATTTCAAAAGACCCAACAATAGAAGGAAAAAGAAAAGCTAGATGTAGTAATCGAGGAGCTATGGCTCAAAATGCCAGCGCAGCAACCACAAGAACTGTTCCCACCGCAATTGAGGATGCGATGCTTATGTTCAATAAACAAACAACACAGCTCTGGACGATATTCGTGCAAAATTAAATCTGTGCAAATCCAAATTCGAAAGTTTGGATGCCGCCAGCAAACAAAACATAACAAATTCGCAGAACTCAATGCGAAACTATTTTAATGTTGAGCCACAGGCGGAATTATCTTCACAATCGCAACCAGCTTCGTCTCCAATAGTAAGTATGTTTAGTCGGAAGTAGTCAGCGCCATTTGATGTAAATCAAAACAATGATAACCAAAGTACAAATAAATCGCCGCCAGCGATGACGACAACGAAAGTGTATAGAATTAATGAAACTCCAATATTTGAAAGACGGAATATGAAAACGTTTTCCATATTCAAACGCTCTGATTCGGATGAAAATCTTGCAGCAAATAGTCCAAAGCCAGCTGGTCAAAATCTGGACGCTAGTGGTAGACATACGAAGCAATCGAAAACTCACGAACAACCAGATTTGCCGGCTGAAAAAACGTTTACATTCAAACAAAAAATTTCACCTACATCAGAACTTAAAGCGAGTCAAGGGTTCCAATCGAACACAGTACAGATGGCGTCGGGTGCGGAAACTGAAAAATTTCATACTGATCGGAAGCCAGTAAAATCATCTAATATATTCAATCAGAACTTTTTCAATTCAAACGATTCACCTGTGCCATACAAACGCCTCGAATACTTGCCGTCCTCCTCAACAAGCACGGCAAAAACAAGTAATCGCATAAATGTGCTTACGCCGGAGAGTATTCATCGTCTGAATGCAAAACTTACCGAACAAAAGTCGCTAGCTGCAACCTCATCCGGCCGGCAATCAAGATTTGTCGCTGCTGCTCCTCTATCATCACCTTCTCATGCATTGAACTCTACACATTATGTTCGAAGTGGCAGCAGCAGCAATCATAATTTTAGAAATGTAAGTAATAACAATAGTATTATAGGGAATTAGCAACATAACTCACCGATTATAACTCAATTGCTCAATAATTCGATGACCAATAAAACTTTTTAATCTAATGCTCAAATCAAGCGTAGTAGCAATAATGAAACATCTGTTCATCAAAATCTGAGTGGCAGACACAGAGCGGGGGAGTC
This sequence comes from Odontomyia ornata, assembly GCA_963969285.1. NCBI lineage: Eukaryota > Metazoa > Arthropoda > Insecta > Diptera > Stratiomyidae > Odontomyia > Odontomyia ornata. Next base: position 101,570,911 of record OZ017740.1, on the reverse strand, counting down.
GAGTTTGAGAGGTCGAGGAGTCGCATCGGAAAGGTCAACGGGAAAGCGTCGGAGCGAGGGAATTGAATTTGACGTGAAAAGGTGTCCGTTCGTTTGCGGTACTCCCCTCACGACCAGGTTTTTGTGTTTGGAAGTTTAAACAAATTTTTCGGATTGACGCGTTTGGAAAAATCGAGATCGTGATTATATTGCGGAGGGTACTTTACTTTGTGACTGATTGCCTGTCTGATAAATAAATATGAGTGAGAAGCTGTGATCCCGCGGGTATGGTCACATGAACTCGTTTCTTCCGGATATCGTTTTCCGACAGCCTCCGCATTGGGGCTCTTACTGTGCAGTTAAACTTGAGAAATGACCAACGTGTTCACTCCAGTAATATTTGTGAAAGTGTTCTTGCTGTTGTGCCGGCTTGTGTCGTTAGTCCTCAATAAAGATTAAGGACTATTCCGGATGTTCCCAGTCAGAGTGAAGGATGTCAGACGGATAAATAATTATCACAATTTGAAAGTAGTGCCGTAACTGTAAATGAATGAGCAATTGTGGAAGTGTGTACACAATTGACAGAAGTGGGTGATAAATGCATTTCATTCGCGTTTACGTACAGTGAAATCAAAAGTGGATGTGCAAATTAGCCGCATTGCGATTTATTTTACATCCGAGTACGTTATAAGGTGCATCGAAATTATTAGTAGCACAAAAAATGGCTATTATTAATTTATTTCGGTGTACTTGATACGCATTTAGATACACGAACCTAAATATCCTCAGAAAAGTATTGTCCTGTATTAAGTCTGTTGCTTGGGGTCATGTGAGCATCAAATATGAAACAAAGAACAGATAAAAGTGGATTATGTGAAATTGCTATGTTTGGAAACAAATGAAATATTCAGGAGACGTAAAATGAAGCGAATATGTCGTTTTGAAATGTAGACGATGAAAATAGTTCACTTGTTATATCAGAGGCAGTTCAAGAAACTGTGGGAAGGTTGCCATGCAACGTCACAACACCAATGCCCGAGGACAAGAAAACTAATATAAAATTGCAATCGATAGAAGTGCTGGCCAACCCGGGGCATAATCTGTGACGGGATTTCGAAAATACTAAAATAAGTGTATTTATGATCGTGTAGTTCGCGCTTTCCCTGCCTGTCATTTATACTGAGAGAATTAACCACGCGACCACGAGAATGTATGCAGATTCCCCTGAAAAGTGCATCGGTGAAGAAGCGAGGATCAGTGTCTTATCCAAGGAGATTTGAACCCATCAAAGAAAATTCTAAAATAAGTGTATTTATGCTAGTGCAGCTCGCGCTATCCGTGCCTGTCGTTCATACTGAGAGAATTAACCCCGCGACCACGAGAACGTCTTCAGCTTCCCTGAAAAGTGTATCGGGCGATCCTGATTTAAATTATTCCGGCAATACTTTTAAGATTGATGATTAGTATAATTCTTTTCTTTTTGTGTCCCATGTCCAGCAATTTAGAGGATACCTGCACCCATCGAGCGCTCGACGGACCATGCAGGTGAGTACCCTTTTAATTTAAATATACTATTAAAATATTTTTTATTAGAAAATTTATTTATATTATATATTATTTAGCTAATTTTACAATGTTATAAAAAAAAAAAGGTTTGAAAAGAAATAACATTTTTATTGTCTCCTACGTTTTCATTACAATTACTACATGCACATTATAGCAAACTTATTTAAGGCGCTATGTAATGAATGCAAACAATAAGGAAATATTCTTTGAGATTTATGTTCGGTGAAAGTAACGTAGATGAGACTTCAACGGATAACTGAAGAGTAAAAAAATAGAATACTAAATATTTAGAACTTTTGATACCAATAGTAGCAAAAAAAGGAAAAGTTGATTGCTTTTTTTTTCGTTATTTTTTTTTATATAATTTAGAGGTCTGGTTTATTATTAGTTTAATATATTTTTCGTTATGAAATAAAAAATGGATCAATACCGCACCCAATAGTCTTTCCTTTCTCCCGACTCTGACCGGGTATAGGACTCGGTACGGTGGCAGGCTGCCCCCCAAAACCATGAGCCAGCCACCGGGTACTTATTAATCCCTTTTTCTGTTTCAGGTGACTTTTTGGGTTGAGTGGCCCAAGCAGAGTGCCTTTTTATGGCATAGAGCTATGCAATCAAATTGTATAATTCCATGGCATAAATTGGTCACCGGGGTACTCCCTTTCTGATGGGAAAGTTCATACAATTCAAGTTGTATGAGTTTTCCACTCAGAAGAGGAATACCTGGTCACTTCAACAAGATATCTATGGATTTATTCCGGTTGGGTGGGTACAAAGGGGCTCCACCACCACCCGGTTGTCCCTCTTTCATTTGTGGGCCATGAATTTCGTTGGGTAATGACGAGGTCACCCCAAGTTCGCCTTTCTTTTCAGGTTCCACTTGTTCTAGTAACAAGTTCCATTCCCCTCTGTGAGGTTATCTACAATTTTTGCGCCTTCGGCCGCCTTTTGAGCTGTAGTCCAATTCGTGAATGCGAAATTTTTTTGTAGTGGGTCCTCGTGCTGGAGAAATGAACCCGCCCCACGACACCGCAATGCTAGCCTGCCAGCGCATTCACGCGTCTCCAGACGAGGGCATTCTCGGCAGATATTGTCTTCTGCCGAGGCAGCAGACCATCACTGCAGTCCTTTGCGGACTTATTGAACATCTTATTTCACTACAAGTACTACAAGCAGAAGTCCAGAGCACCGATGGGTAATCCTCTGTCATGATTTTCAAGCGAGATTTTCATGAGCTGGATTAAGGAAAAAATTAAACAAGAAGGTATAATGCCCAAATTTTGGGTTTGATACGTAGATGATATTTTTACCATAAGATACGAAAAAGATATCAACAGCTTGCTGCCGAAATTAAATAATATTCACAAAAAAATCAATTTTGCAATTGAGGAAGAAACTAACAATGGACTACCTTTCCTCAACTTGAAAATTATGAGAGCTAGCGGTAAATTAGGACTGGACATGTACCGAAAAAAAACCCAAGGACAACGAAACATGCATCCACATAGTAAATGGCACCTTTCCGAGCTTGGATGAATAGTATGCCGTCAGTACCGTTGAGCATGGAAAACAGAATGAAGGAAATAAATTACATCCTGGATACAGTGAAGAGTGAAACTGGGACAATCTTTGGAATGATGAAGAAGATCGCAGCAAGAAGAACACGGACTAGTTTCACTACGCTCTATACTCAAAGTAGAAGGCAACAACAAAGAGAACAACAAAGAGCAGTAGTCGTACATTCGGGTCTAACAGGAGTTTAAACAGATTATTTAAGCAAGTTAAAATCCAGCTAATTTCAAGCACCGCCCAGTTCCAACTAAAGAGTAGGTTCACAAATGTAAAGGACAGTGAGAAGAAAGAAGAGAAGTCTGGTATCTACAAAATCAATCGCAAAGACTATGATAAAGCATATATTGGACAAACAAGATAAACGGTCAAAATAAGATTCGAGGAGCATACAAAGAAGGCACAATTGGCGATGCGGCGTAGAAACATGAGCAATGTTAAATCTACAGTAGCTAAATATATTTGCAAAGGACATCAAATTGCATGGAACGATCCCATGGTATTGAAGGAAGTACGGAACATGCGAAAGCGTGTGGACTATGAGCCAACTGAAACAAGACTCAACGATGACCTGGGCAATGGATATTTTGGCCCCCTGAATTCAGTGAAATTGTTGTGGGTTTTCCTTTTTAGGGTTTCGTAAAATCATTTTACAAAACTCTACTAAAATCGCGCCCTGTCTGTCCGTCTGTGCGTCCATCCGAGTATCACACCACTTTTTCTCGAAAATTTCTTTAGCTAGAACATCGAATTTTCAACGAAATAAAAATTTTATAAGGTATTTAAGGGGAGCCTCCCCATAGAGAGGAGTGGCCCCAAAAAAATGTTCATAAAGATAGCCAATTTGGGTATCAAATGAAAGGTCTTGGTGAGAAATTTCCAAAACAGGTCTCAAATTGGCATAGTTTGTTTGAGGAAATATACGAAAAATTTGTGGCCACGCTCTCGCGATTGAACAACTGTAGTTTAAAAGTTCTGAAAAAATTATGGAGGCAGATGTTTATGAGTACAACAACAACAAATACTTTAGAAGTATTATTTTTATTTAGAATAATCGAATTTTACATTTTCCCCAATAAAATCGTACGGATACCCTTAAACTCAATAAAATCCAATAATCAAGTAGCTTCGCAAAGAGTCCTAGTACTCTGCAAGTTTGATTAAAATCCAGCCATATTCGCAGAAGTTATAGCCATTTGAAAGTTCTCCAATTACAACAATAATAACATACGATTTTATGGACTTTCTTGAAATTTTCAAATAAGATCAATGGCATAAACATTTTCGGGAATTTACGATTTGAGTGATTTTCTTTAGTTTTCAATAAAATGTCGACCATTGCAAATAGAGAAACAATGGATTTTCTTTTAAATGTGCACATCTGTTTGACATATTTCTTGACTTTTTTTTTGCTGGTGACTACATTTTGGAGAGTTGGGTACAAAACCCTTCTGACATGAGCATAGGTCTGTGTACCCAACTTTTTCTTTCTTTTTGTACGATTGCACTTAACTAAAAATAAATAATATATAATAACAACAATAATAATAATAATAATAACAATAAAATAATTTTAATAATAGTAATAATACTAATAATAACAGTAATAACATAAATTAGAACTACTACAACAATACTAAGATTGTAAATAGGTATTTCAAAACATAAAAAAAATCATAAGACCTTAAGTAAAAAGAGGCTAAGTAATTAGATCCAATACAAATAAGCAAAATAAGGTTGGGAAACGTAGGTAGGTAATAGAATCGTTCAATAATTAAAGCGTAAGCAATTAGACCTTAGACAATTTGAATTTGATTTGGCTTAATATAAACATCCCTGAAAAGGCCTTGGAACATCAGAAAATAACTCACACTGAAGAAAGGAGCAATCTACATATGTAAAAAAATTGCGTTTAGAAGAAAATAATGCAAGCTAAGGAAAGTATGGAAGCGCTTAAACATGGGAAAATACATACAGTATGCATATACTTTCAACTTGGGAATTGTTGAACGTTCTTTGCCGTGTGCTCTACTGATTTACTCGGTTTTACCTCGAAATTTTTTTATAATTTAAATCGTTTTTTTTTTCTCATCACTTCTGTTTACTTTCGGTGACTTTCGTCGCGAGTGCGGATGTGAATAGGTATTCCCTGCATTTTATTTTGAATATGAAGTTCGTTTTTCTCTTTGTGTAGTGATAAATTGATTTCAACTTTTCAGTAAAGTGATTTCAACTTGTGGCAAAGTGAAAAGTGTACTTCGTGAACTTTATAATCTAATTTACCTGAAAACATTACAAAAATTTTATAGTTTTTAATTATATTTATGAATAATTTTCAATTTTTCGCATTAAAAATGTCCTTTTGTGCTATGTTTCGGCCTCTGTGAACGGTCTTATCATTCAGGTTGCGTAAACATCAAAGGAACTATTGCCGGCGTTATAAACAAGCCACCCAATGGCGTCCATTGGTACTGCGAGACCTGTAGACGTTATTCAAATTCAGCCTACGTATCTAGGCTCCGCATGGCTAGCTTATCGGTTAAAAATATTATGTGATGAACAGAGTGCTTTGCACAAAAAAATTTTTGACTGCGTGTAATGAGATTGCTCCCTTGCTCCAGTTTGTTGACACTATATCTGCACATCCTCTAATTGAGACGCAGCCTTCCGCACCAGATCTTCCTCAATCGGAGGAGAATGCTAAAATCACATTAGATACAGCTCCTGCCATAATAACGAGAAGTAAGACGCAAGCTAAACCTGCAACAAAAAACAGCGCTAAACTGTTGGCCAACAACGGTTCTGCGGTTGTATTTCATTCACCACCTAGGCCCTCATCTTCTCGTCGAGGTGCTATATCGAAAAATTGGACCACTTCACCCAACAGTCTCGTAACGGATATTCAACCAACGCTAGTAGCTGATGTTTCTAATTCCGCTGATAATCTGCCAGCACCACAAATAGTTCCATCTCTTCATGCCGTAGCGCCACCAAAGCAAATATTTATATCTCGTCTGGCTTATTAAACATCGACGAGTGACATTTGCGATTATGTCTCAACGAAATTTAGACCTTCAGTAAAGATCATCAGCTGCCACAAACTAACAAAAGGCAACATTAAGGGAAGAGTTATAACTTCCTTTAAGCGTACTGTAATATCAAACTGCAGCATAGTTCTTCAACTAGAATACTGGCCTCCTGGAACATTAATTAAACCGTTCGAGGCAATCAAAAGAAAAAAATTTTCGTCGCGTGATGAGCTCCCTCCCGAAACTTTAACAACTGGTCACCCTTCACCTTTTTCAAATATTAATTTAAATTTTGATATTCGAAACACTTTTCGTAGCTTCAATCTTTATTGTCGAAATGTACGTGGCATGCGAACCAAGCTGGAAGCTATTAAAATTGCCTCTTCAATTTCCGGCGATGATTTCATTTGTTTAACAGAAACCTGGCTAACTCCTTATATCGCCAGCAGTGTAATTTTTCACTATATGATGTCTACCGAACTAATGGAGATCGTTTGGTTTCAGATAAATCTGACGGTGGTGGTGTACTTACTGCTACTCATAATGCCTTAGACAGCAAACTCTGCTCTGACTTTTCACCGTCACTGTCAGTAGAATGCATCACTGTCATAATCAATATCTCTCAAGCCGTGAGGTTAGTATTGCTTTGCGTGTATATCCCTTGCAATGCTCCTTTCCACGTCTACAACCGTTTTTTCTCTGAATTATCTTCGCATTTCTGTAGCATCAACCCTCTATGCACTTTTTTAATCTATGGTGACTTTAACATGCCTTGCCTAAGGTGGGACTCTAGCTCTCATACTCTCTCATCCTTCAATGATCTCTCTATCCTGTTTTCTTTTTTTTATCGCTTTGCTCCCTATCGCAATCAAATATGATCCCTATCGCAATCAAATATGATCCCAAACGCAAACAATCAACTTCTCGATTTCATCCTTATCGTTTCACTCCAGTTGTTATCAGAAGAAAACGTACATCATCCATTTGGTTCACTAATGCTATGAAGAGAGCCTAGTAACCATGAAAATGATTGTTACTTTTGTGTTACGAAGACAGTATGATATAATGCAAAAAATAAGGTGAGCATTATATAGTGTTTTCCATTGAGGATATAGATTAACAATAAATAAATAAATTTCAATAAAACGATTGTGAGGCGCGCTGTGTAGCTAGTGGCACCGTTAATGTCAATCTAATCCAATTCTGGCTGCAAATAATCTTCCAACGCAACACGATAGCGCTCTCCATTGACGGTAGCATGACAGTTGTTTTCATCCACGAGAAAATGCAGCCCAATCACACCTCTGGCATGAAAACTGCACCAAACGGTAATTTTTGGCGAATACAACGGTATATCAAGAAGCACATGTGGGCTTGTTGCTGACCAATAACGCATATTTTGCTTATTAACAAAGCTATTGAGCAAGAAATGAGCTTCATCACTGAACATGATTTTTCAATGAAATTCTTCATTTTCTTCAAGCTTTGCCAGAGCCCAATTGCTGGTTCGTGAACTTTACTAAGGTGAAAATGTTGACTTTACCTAACGTTGTCACATTGGTAGTTCATTAAAAAAGTTAAAGGGTGCGTTTTAGGTCCCAAATGCAAAACCCTACTCGTATATATGCCGAAATTCTGTCTGTTACTAAGCGCATTTCTCATTCGAAAGTTCTAGCACGTCCAGTTTTTCCTGGTAATTTGAGTGCTAAATACTAGATGACAATGAAAGTGATGTTGAATTCAAATTAATTTCTAGTGATTATGATAAATTTTCTCTTCAAGGAAACACTCTACATTTGATTAACCAAGCCAAATTAAATGATCATATAAGAGATTCACAATTATCAAGATCCAAAGCAGAGTTTCTGGTTTATCACTCACAACAATGGAACTTATTAACACTAAACACAAAAGTTACGATATTTAGAAACAGAAGCTAAAACATAAATGATAACAGTTTTTTCCTTAAACATAGAACGCTCTTAAATATACATATACGTATTTCAGAGCTTATTTGGCTCCTTCTGCAGTGTTATTTACTAAAATACTGTCTTTATTTGTTACTAACATCGACCACGACTTGAAAGCTCGCTCAGAAAAATGACGGTAATTTTGAGTGCAGTGAGGCTTTCGTGCGTTGAATCGCCAAAGAGGACCTGAGATACACGCCCTTTGTAATAAAGGTGCGACAGATGCTGCTAGAACAAGGCTGTCAAAACAAAAATAATTGCCCGCTGTCATTTGCTTCTGTGTGCACTGAAGAACGAAGCTGCAGGTCGCATCCAATTTTGGCCTTCCAACAGCTCAGATTTAAATCCCCTGGCCTATTACGTGTGGAGCGTTTTTGGTCAGGATACTAACAAGTTCAGGCGGAGATTGAAGCAAGCGGGGGTTATATTGAGTTATAACCGTGGTGGAGGATAGCATGATTTTTTCCTGGCAAACAATGTGGAATGAGTACACCTAAAGAAGTGCGACATTTATGATTTTATATGAAGTTCTGTCAGCTGTGTGGACTCCACAGCTTGACTTCTATCTTGGTTTGGGATTCCTTCTGATAGGACATGGAAATTTGAATGAATGGTTGTTTAGTCGTAGTTTAATGGATGATGCATGTTGTAAAATGGGCAAGCAAGACGACGCCCAAGAGGGGTCTACATCATGTCACCATACTGCCTATGCATAGCGAATCAGTGACCAGATAGTCGATATTTACAGCCATAAGATCGGCTTGGGCATCAAGCTCCACGACTTGCCAATAACATTTTTGTATTACCCAATCAGTATACTGACCAGTTGGTCTTTGCAAGAATATATTTTTTTCAAAGAATTTTTATATCTAAGGTTACCCCAATGAATTTGACCTCTAACTGTAGCTGCATAGTGATATCATGCAGTCAGGGTGGACTTAGACCATCAGTTTTCCATTCCCTCATGAAGAGAATCACTATTGTTTTGTGCGGACCAACTGAAAGCCCTTTGTCCTGACACTATTGCAGCAGTGTGTCCAGAGTACTTTGCATATTCCTGTAAAGAGCCCTAAGATGCTTGCCTGTAGAAAGAATGACTATGCAGTCCACATACTGTTGCGAATAGACTTTATGGTTCTTCAGTCAAAGTAAGAGAATAATATGCTCCATAGCAATGATTCAAGAATACCACCTTGAGGCCTTAATCTTGGCTGCAACACATTTTCTACCCTTTGACATTGCGGAGAGCAGTCTGTGCTTCAGTTTGTTGCTGCTCACAGTCTCTGGCTCAACTATATGAGCTTTTGATGCTTCACACAGGGAGCTGTACGGTGCACGATCGAAGGCTCCCTAAATATCAACAAACATCCCTAGCATATATCTACCTCCTCAATTTTCTCCACTAGATAATGTAGAGCTGTTTCAAAGGATTTTCCACGTTGATATGTGTGTTGTGTAATACAAAGTTGATTCCCTCTCAGTGTCGCACGTCTTATGCGTTGTGTTGGTCTCCCTTCAGCAAAAATGAGGTAAGATTGATAGATTGGCTTAAAGAAGTCACTTTTTTGGATTTCGGAATACACATAACTTTGACTATCTACCAAGGTATGGGTACATATGCTAGTACTAGGCTTGTTACTAAAACCTTCCTTAGACACAGGGTCAACTTCTTGGATTTCACTTTAATCAAAGTAGGAGCAATACCATCAAAGCACAGTGATTTGAATTTATGGAAAAACTCCAACACATGTTGGATTCCATTTAATGTAACTAAAACTTTTCTTGGATTTCACTTTAATCAAAGTAGGAGCAATACCATCAAAGCGCAGTGATTTGCATTTATCGAAAAACTCCAACACATGTTGGATTCCATTTAATGTAATCACTTGTCTTGTTTAGTTCTAAATTCGCCTTCCTGCTCTTCCTCCGTGCAGATCCTTGAGCAAGTCGGTTGAAGGTTTCTTAGGGATGACCTGATTATACTCATAGTGCGTCTTCATTAAAAATTCCAGTGAGTCCAGATTTGACCCCGTATTGATGCCATCAGTGTTTTTAATTGACTTTGTAAAATTTTGCAGCCTCTTGCATCCCCACAGTCATCTCACAAAAATTCATATAAGAGGCTCGTTTAAAGCTTCTCATTTTCCTCTTTTATCCACCTTTCGAGGTCTTGTAGTTCCACCAGTCAGCCTCTGAGTTCATCTACAGTGCTGTCCTCAGTAAATTTCTAGTAAATTCCAAACATTTTCCATTCGTGATTCCACCATGGTGCTCTCGTTCTATTTAAGCCTCAATTTAGCGGACAGGTGGCTTCTTAACAGCAGTTTGGGGTTGCGTTGAATTCCTCAGCACTTCTTCTAACCATCTGTCCAGCTTTGTGCTTGGGCGGTTAAGAAAATATTGCCACGTTTTTTAGCTCATGCATCTTCCAGAGTGCCTTTCAAAAGTTCCTGAATGGCCGCCCCAAATTCAAGATATCTATGATCAGAAAGAGAAGTTACGTTCGAGACCCTCAAACTTTGAATTGCTTATGCTATTTTTAGTGAGGCCAGAGTGATGTCTATCACTTCCTGTCAATAGGAAGTGACAAAAGTAGGTTTAAAGTAAAATTGTCAGTCCACTAGACGTTACAAAGCCCAGTAGCTGTTCGCATCGACGATTACAGTTACTACTATCCTAAATATGGTGGTGTGCATTGACACTGCAATCCAATATTAAATCAATGCGCCAAAGGCACTCCAACTCAGCGTTATCTACCACCTCCCTCAGTGGTGGAGATAGAGCCGTATTGTATGGGAAGAAGGGTGATACAACAATAATATCATACTGATCAATGTCTTCTTTATACGATATCTTCACTGCGGCCAAAGCTTGGTAAGTGAATTCTCTCAAAATAGGCGCTTCCACATGTGTAGGGACTACTAAGCATACCCGCCGGTGGTCAGATCCTCAATTACAGAAGATTCTCGCGCCAAATATGTTCATTCCATAAATACATTTGTCCCTCATCCATGGCTCTTGAACAATTGTGATGTGTTGTAATATAACATGAGGTTGACACAGAACTAAAGATTAATGGATTTGAATTTAAAATTCAATTCACAAGATACTTTATAATTAAGTAGCAGTTACGTAGCATTCCAAGAAAGATTCAACCTTATTTTGTAATACATTGGTAAAAAAATTCTTACATGGCCACAATTTACCTGTGATTTGTAGTACATTGTAGGTAAAAAAAATCATGGATTAAAATCATGATGTGCTAGGGGAAGAGAGTTTCAGAGTTCATTAATGCTATTTTATTTAAAAATTCTAATTTTGTATGCAAAGATATTGGCTTACGTTGTGCTATCAGAATGATTATGGTAAATTAGGATGTCGGTAACCTTCGATTCCACATCAATAATCAACTGATGTATGCCTTTGACACAAATATTGGACCAATATAGATCAAATAGCAATGGGCCAGCATTGCTATTCAATTTTGCTTCGGAATACGAGGTGTGACAATTGAGTAATGAAACTAACTTTATTACCACGCTTATGGTGAACCTGCGACCTTGTAATTCCCCTTCCCTTCTTTGGCATCCTTCCCCTCTCCATTGATATATTTATCATTGCTCTTGCTTATTTAGTTCGCCTGCTGTGTCGTGTTGAGTAGACGTCTGTTGGTGGTGCTCATCACGAAAATGGAGAAACGAAATCAAGAGCAACGCATTGCGATATAATTTTGCGCCAGATTAGGCGAAACAGCTTCGGAAAGGCACGCTAAAATTGTAAAAGTGCATGATGATAGTGCTTTTAGTCATGCCCAGGTGTTTCGATGGCATAAAAAGTTTAAGGAAGGAGGGGGCGTGAAAGCGTGGAAGACGAGGCGCAGAGCGAGAGACCAGTCGAGGTGCGGGCTGACGCGAATGCGCAGCGTTTGCGTGCCCTAATCCGTGAAGACTGCCATTTAACAGTTCGAATGTTGGCCTTGGAACTGGGTATGAACCGTGAAACAGTCAGACAAATTTTAGCCGACGATTTTGGGATGAAAAAGTTGTGCGCAAAGATGGTTCCAAAGAACTTTTCAGAGGAGCGAAAACAGCATCGAATGACCGTCGCAGAAGACTGTTTGGAACAAGTGGAAACCGATCCCACGCTGCTTGATCGAGTTATTACAGGCGATGAGATTCCCTAGAACAAAACCGGTGGTCAAAGGAACCCATTTTGACTCCATTACGGTAATCCAGGCAGCCGTGATGAGGGTACTCGCGGACATTCCAGTCAAAGCATTCCAGAAATGTTAGGAAGCATGGAAAACGCGCTGTAATCGTTGTATAGCTGCCCAATGGAATTACTTTGAAGGGCATGACAGAGTTGCTCATGTAATATCACACTTCATATTTTTTAATTTTTTTTTTTTTTTAGAAGGTTATCAATCGCAAATAATTTTGGGGATATGAATGTTACATACTTTTTCTCTCCACGCATTTCATTAATTTTAGGGAGCATTTTTTCTCGAATCAGTTTCAGAGTACTGTATAGGGATTCTTTTGATGTTTCCTTGTGTTATAAGGTAACATAGCGCATGCTGCAAAGAAAGGGGCGTTATTGTAGACATATGAGTATATGTAGTTACCACGTGATCACTTAAAAATTGATTATTGCTAAGGTTGAAATTGTGAAAATTTTTTATATAAAGACAAAAACCTTTCCCTGATTCAATCAAGGATGGTCAAGACTGTGCTGAAAGGGTCTACCGGTTTTTTACTCATAACGTTCATAATTTTTCAGTTTAACATTTCAAAACTTTTTCATGTACAAAACTTGTTATAAAACGTAAAATTTGTAAAGCAGTTAAAGCCAAATTCAGACTGCTTAACTCTAATACAATACCATACAACTTGTGAAAATTTGATCGAACCCCAAATTGTTTTTAATAAACCTTCAATCTGAAATTTTACCAAGCACTATTCAACCTAAAGATTTTATTTTATATGAATTTTTATTCCTTTTTATTTAAATTTCTCAAAGCAAACCTTTTCTTAGCACAACTATAAACACTCTCGCCATCACTTTCAATTTCTTTTATATTCAATTTTAACCTTTTAAAGTGTCTGTCTTGCGAATAAAAAACTTCGTAAATTACTTCTATCACTTTCGAAGCTGCGGCGGTCATTCAATTTGAAGTGAAATGGAATTGCAACTATTGTTAAGTTTTGTTAACGTAATAACATACCTTTATGTCAAGTGTTTGTATACAGAAACAAAAAAAAAATCCCCATATGCGCTATATCTTAAAAATCACTCATTTGTTCGTATGCTTGCACTTTTCACTCTTGACAGAAGTGTTCCGAACCTGTAGTGTAGGTAAACATTCGATCTAAAAAGTTAATGACCATGGAAAGCCGAATGCGGTACATGCATGTTTTGTTGAAAAGTTTGAATTAATTTTTTTCCAATTTGATTTTCTCTTATCCAACTTTAAATTAGGTATATCTTTTGCGAGTTGTTAAGAAAAGAGGCACTATAGAATTTTTTTGACTATAGTGTAATACTACTAACACTTTCAACTACAAAATTCAGGCATACCCTGCGAACGAATGCTAATCACATTTTTTTTCTTGGAATTTTCAATTACATCTTAACATTCCACCTGAACAATGATGGATCGTATGCTAACAAATTGCATGCAAACTTGACCCACACACACTCTAAGCACAAAAAAGTCTGTCTGTCAATCTAAACGAAAATTAGGTAAAAGTCTTAGCCGGTCGTATAATACTGAAGAAATGGGTAACAAAAAAGTAACAATAGTATAAATAAGAGAGCAAATAACAACACATTGAACGCAACGTGAAAAAATAGAAGAAATAACTTTCGATGAATAATCGAAAGTTTTACTAAACCTTCAATACCAGATAAAGATTAGAAGGAAACAAAAAAGATATAACAACATATCTTTAATTTTGACAGGCTATTGCACAAGATACCACACGTCGTCCTATTTATCTTTTTCGAATATCTAAAGCCTATCCATCAACGAAGTTTTTCGTGTTTTTCTTCCCAGCAAGTACAGCTTTATTGCTAAGATACCAAAGGAAAATTTAAATTTTTTACATCTCCTATGGTAAGTGTAAGTTTGAGAGCATTAACGTTAAAATGTTAAGGAAAATTAATGTAAGTCTTAAGTTCCACCTGATTGCACCTACAAACCAAAATCATTTGCTCGGTCAAAATTTGACCATCAGCGACGGTCTATCTGATCATTCAAAGATAGCGGCAATATCAATTGTTAGGTCGAAATAACCGGACGTGGTAACTTAGGGACTGGGGTTTTTTGAAGGTTTTGTTACTTTGATTGATCAAAGGTTAAATAAGTTTGGTATTTAAATTGGCAATCATATTTCGCAATTTATAGATTCCATACAATTTTAATTGAAGACCAATTGTTGGGTTGACAAAAGCAGTTGAGGTTACAGGTTATTTTGAGTCATGATGTATGAAATTTAGCTGTGAATTTAATAAATTGTATTTTGGTAGACTCTCCTTATGAATATGATGAAATAAAAATTGATGACTATGAATCCAAAGTTTGACAAGAGAAGATTCTGCAATGTGCAGCTAAAGATTATTTCGAAGGTTTACGTTCAGGACATCACTGTCCATAACGAAATTTTCAAGAATAAATGCAAACAGGGTGCATCAATAAATTTCTATTGCAGTATATACTCGTAGATATGATGTTTGGATTTATGCACACGTGCATTAAGTGAAACGCCTGGTTTCGAAAGTTAAATAAGTATCACAAAGTCAAACATTTCTTGCCTTGAAAGATGGACTTTCTCTAATTCTGCATGCTGTTTTTGGTTAGGGTTGGAGCAATGGGCTCCAATTCTTTCTTTAGTTCTACTTCAAAAGGACAGATGTGAAAGTTCAAGTGCAACACTACCTGCAGTAAAATATTTTGCGAAGTTATTTATCTAGATGATCTCAACTTACCATGATCTTATCTCACCAAAAAAAATCTGGCTACGGGAAGTAACAGAACTGTTTTAAGACCTAATTACTATGGCAATCTAAGCAGATTGCCAATACAAAATGAATTAAAATATAAAAAAACAATGATTTCATTCATGTCATCTACTTACTTACGGTTCTTGAAGAAGAAATTGGCTTACCTGAAAAGAGAAAAAAATATTGTAAATGAATTGTTGAGATTATGTGAAAAAGATTATTTTAACTAAATAAGTAGGAAATAAAGTCTTTCATTGTAACCTGAAATCAAATAAGATAGAATATCTAATCCAACATTTCTTTGCAGTGTCAAACTGACTATGGAGTATTTTAGGCTTTTTCCCCAAAGTAACACCGATTATAGCTAAACCCACACAAGAAAAATGAATGCAATGGTTAAATTTTGTAAATAGAAGATCTGTTTAATATTTCATGAACGTTAACTTGAAAGCCTGATAAAGGAAACGATTCAATCAGGTTGAAATAAAGTTGATCATACGAAGGTCATTCAACAAGTACTTAGGCTCACCGCCCGATGGCGCTGCTATTACAAAAGAGTTTTACCATCGTGCGGTAAATTCTTTTTGTAGCCTACTGTCAGGGTTTCAGTCAATTCCCTTCATTAGTTTTGTTTTGATAGCCTTTGGAAGCGAGCGTGTCGGTCGGTTGTACAAAAATGGAAAAAGGACAATATCGTTCAGTGATTAGATTCTTGTTTTTGGAAGGGAAAACATGCAGCAAAATCAAAGATCGCTTGGATGCTGTGTCCGGTGACTCTTCTCCTTCGACGGCGACCGTCAAGAATTGGTTCAACGAGTTTGTTCATGGCCGCACGACGGTTTTTGATGAGCCACGCCCAGGTACCCCGAAAACGGCTGCTACGGAGGAAAACGTTAAAAAAATCCACGATCTCGTGTTGACAGACGGTCGGTTGAAGGTTCGCGAGATAGCTGCTACTGTGGGCATCGCAGAAGGAACAGTGCATCATATTCTACACGAAGAACTGGGCATGAGAAAGCTGTCGGCGCGATGGGTGCCGCGTTTGCTCACACCGGAAAACAAACGCAACCGTGAGACCACATCGGCGACGTCTTGCGTCGTTTCGTGACCTTCGACGAAACATAGATTCACTGATACACACCAGAGACTAAGGAACAGTCGAAACAGGGGACTTTACCCGGCGAACGTGCTCCGAAGAAGGCAAAGCCTGTTCGATCGGCCAAGAAGGTGATGGCCACCGTTTTCTGGGATTCACAAGGTGTGAACAACATCGATTACCTCGAGAAGGGTAAATCAATCACGGAGCGCTATCATGCAGACTTATTCGGCCGATTTGACGTCAAATTGAAAAAAAGTGGCCCCACTTGGCGAAGAAAAATGTGCTGTTCAACCACGACAATGCGCCGGCTCATACTTCCGCCGTCGCTAGGGCCAAATTGGTCAAATCGCTCTACGAATTGCTGCCGCATCCACAGTACTCTCCAGATTTAGCCCCCTGTGACTGCTTTTTGTTCCCAAACCTGAAAAAATCACTCGCTGGGAATAGATTTGGGTCGAATAAGGAGATTACTGGGCCAAGTGTATCGAGCTTGAAGGAGATTATGTGGAAAAATAAATTGCCACCTTTCCAAAATTTTCGTTTTGCTTCTGTAGGCTAAGTACTTGTTGAATGACCCTCGTGAGCTTCTTGCAAAAAGGCCCTATTATTCTTTTGAAATGGACTATGCGTTCATCATTTCTAATAAATGTTAAATTAAGTAGAGAAAATTAAACGCCAATATTACGAGGCTTATTTGATGAATATAATGCCGAAAGAACAATTTAGCATCAAAGGGGTTGTGCATTAATTAAGTAAGAGGTTTTGGGTGGTCCTTAGACCTTTCCCTCTCCCCATGTAAGAGACAGTAAGATTTTGTGAAACCCCCCTCCCTCTTGATAGTAAGCGTAACAGGCTAACTTTCAAATTTTCATGAAAAAAGAATTTTAGAAATATTGTTCTTAGAATTAATTTTTTAAATATGTGATTTTTATCTGCCGAGAATTTATTTACTTGATTTTTATAATATCTGACATTTATTGTTAGTGGCAAAGTTCATCAATGAAACTAATTATTCATCTATTTTCTTAAGCATTTATTAAATATTCCCTAACGGTGGTACTCTCAACATTCCTTAAATTATTCTTCATCGCTCCATTCGCTTGCAAACCATTCTGTAAACATAGAAATAAGAGCAAATTATTTAGTTGCTCTTTTTCCGTAATTGTTTCATCAAAACAATTACCGGAAAGCTCTTCCTCTGGACACCATTCGAGATCTTGAGTATCATTATCTTCAGTTAACACAACCATCACTTCGTTATCGCGACGTTTTATTATACGTGCTGAGATGTTTTCTTCTCCTCCTTTAACGAGTTGACCAGGATGAATTTTTTTCCTGTGGTCTTTAACTTGCTTTTTGCTAGCAAAATACATGTAACAAAAAGGACATATCCTCTCAAACAAAATGTTGAGAGCTGTTGGGTAGTGGAAGTCATAGGCAATGTCAAAATGTCATCCATAGCTGTAAATCAATGCATAATCTTTGAAAAAAGGCAAAAATGTTGCGTTCTTCGTTTTTTTCATAGGATTGGCTACAAACAGATGCCCTTTTCATTGCATTCCGATAATATTAATAGAGGAATAAAACTCTCTTTTAATATTAATTTGATGACGCTTCTAAGCTCAGAGCAGCATTTTCTGTCATCAAATTTTACAATCTAAAATTAATTTAAATTCTTATTTAATATTATTTTTATTGGGTGAACAGCTTATTGTCCAAACGAAGAAAGCAGATCAACAGCAGGAGGCTTTCAACGTTGAGGCAGAAGGTGATCAGCCAAGGAGATTACTTCTATCTCACGATTTAAGGACGAGCACAATGGCGAAGGGAATGAAAGCCCTAGAAATTGATCTAGTCTTCACTAGCTGTGCCACCAAACTTCAAAATCTGTTAGCATCCACAAAGGACTCCATACCAAAAATGGAGAAAAGCGGCATCTACAAAGTAACATGCGGGGAATGCAACGGATGTTACATTGGGGTCGCTAGGCGTCAGAATCAAGGAACACATAAGGGAAGCGGTAAATAAAACATAGGAGAAAGAAGCGGCAAATTTCAGATCAGAACTAGCTGAACACATGGTCTTAACGAATCATAACATTACAGCGGATAACGTGAGCATGCTTAGAATGATCACAATGCATGAAAACTGTATGTAGCCGAGAGCATCGAAATTGTCAAACACAGCAGGCAGGACATTTGGAGTGGCGACCCTGGTAACGGAAATACCTGGCTTTTTAAGAAAACCAAACAATAAATGCCAACTTTGTTTTAAATACCTTGTAAATGTACAGGTCATTAACGAGTGCTTTCATTCATGAACGAAAGGTAATTAAGGGCTCATTAAGGAAACTCAATTGTAAAATTTGTAGGTTTAAATTCGGGTGAGGTTGTTCGTTTTAGTTTAGTACTGAAAAAGTCCTCAAGTAGTGGACGAAACAATATTGTTTACAAGTTTAAATAATTTTTGGTGGAAATTAAGGGATTTAAATTTTGTTAATTTTTTAAATAGACCAAGAAGTAGCCGACAAACGAGTAAGATTAGCCAGAGTTCTATTTGTTATGAGAACAGCCAAACTTGCAAGCTCAAGCCCCTCTCCAGCGGAGTTTCTCACAAAAACTTGAAAATTCAAACGCCAATAGACATGATTCGTCCCAAAAAAGAAGTTGAAAAGCCGCTGAGTTGTGAGAAAACAGCCCGAGGTTACTGAAACCGTACGTCTATGGGACTACCATAGGGATAAACTCAATTGGCCACGTGGAGTCATAAAGTCAAAACTAGACGAGGTAGACGTACAACATATAAGACGCGTCGATCAACTGGTTACGAGTCATGAAAGCAGTGAGGACAAAGATAATTGATTAGTTCACTCAAAACCATTTACCTGCTTCACTCATGAAGAAAACTTTTTGGCAGATATCACCGAGATTCCCTGTGATCCGTCACTTTAGACTCACCATCGCGAACAAGAGCAAAAATCAGAGCCTGGATATTAGCAGCCTAGTGATGTAGAAATATATGATGGTGAAAATATTAGTTTATCACAAGGAAAGGGTGGTAGATAAAATGACCAGAGAAGCTGAACAAGAAGATTCCCCTAGAGGTTCAAAAGTGCAAGAAAAGAAAAGCAGGCCTAAACACAATTGCGGACCTCTTCAAGATACAGAGGCGTACGACGATGGTGAACTGTGACTTATGTGACTCTAAATCAACTAATTCTTTATGATAATTATTGTTTGTTTTGAAAGAAAAACGTTCAAGATGTTTGCTTTTCTTAATTTAATATTCTTAATATAATTTAATATCATTTAAATAAATCAATCTCTCTTTCACTTCTTATAAATTCTGAAGTTTAAGCAATTGTTGCATTAAATTCATTAAAATACACATTAAAGCGTTGAGCGAAAAGCTACAGTTGGAAGAAGTATTGGATACTCGAATTTTATTAGGTATTTTCTCGAAGTTAACTCTATGTCACTAACCTTCGTCAAACAACGACGCAGACTCAAAAAAAGTTGTATAAATTTTGAGTACGTCGTCGTACGCATTCCAGATTTCGGCTAATTTCAGTCAACCAGCAGCTCATGCGGCGCATAGGTGTGTTTTTTGTGTAGGGACCCTGTGTGCGCCGTTCCACCTACCATTAGTACTCGTATCGACGAAGGTTAGTATTAACGTTATCAACTTGCCTACATTGAAATAAGAAACTAAATTATTTTTAATTTGAATGTATTTTTATTTTAGATACGATTCGTCAGGTGTTACTAGATGATAATAGCGACGAAGAAAACTGCTCTGAGAGTGAGAAAGAAGACCACTTTGAGGTTGATCCGGCTTGTGAAACAGATGGTAAGGAAGAGATTTTTTTCTGTGACCGAACAACCACCTTCAATTGAAGACATCCAGGCAAGTGCATCTGCATCAATTGAAGACCCGTTACCTAGTACTCCAGGTCAGACACACGAATTAATTATTACACCAACAAGTAATATTCTTTCCGGAAAAGATAAACACAAATGATCATCAGTTAAACCGAGTTCACGAGGCCGAACAGCCTCAAGAAATATAGTTCATATAAGTCCTGGACCCACGCGTAATTGTAAAAACGAACTAGATCCGCTTTCTTGCTTTTTATTTTTTGTAACTGATAGTATGATTGATTTAATTGTAACCCACACTAATGCCGAGATAGCAATAAAATGCGTTGAATACAAGGATGTTAAAAGAGAATATTCTTTTTGTCGACTTGTGATGAGGAAGGGACAATTAATGAGATTACCAAAAAGCCCACGATGGTCGAGTGTTACAATCAAACTAAGAGCGGTGTAGACACCTTGGACCAAATGTGTTCTCTCGCTTCTTGCAGCTGAAAAACTCAACGTTGGCCTTTATGTAATTTTTACGGAATGCTAAACATTGCATTTATAAATAGTTATATTATACGAGGCCTGTTCAAAAAGTACCCGGAATTTTTAAATTTCGCGGGTCTGGAGAGTCCCGATTGTTTGTTATTGTGTTGGAATACATGCCCCCTAAAGTATGATAAAATGTTCAGCCATATTCACTGTTTACTTTGCCTTTGGAAGTCACTAAGGTTCAACGGGTTTTTATGAGCTCGGCGATTTTTGCTGAAGCTGCTGAATTTTGACCAAAAAAACAATCGCATGAGCTATTAAATGACGTCAACGACGATCCAAGATTGCTTGAGAGAATCATAACTGGTGATGAAATATGCGAGTACGGTTATGATGTCGAAACCAAAGCACAATCGTCCACCTGGAAGCATTCAACGTCAGAGCGAAGAACGCACGTCTAGTTCGATTAAATGTCAAGGTTTTGCTTACCGTTTTCTTCGATTATAATCGCATAGTGCATCAAGAGTTCTTACCACAAGGTCGTACGGTTAATAAGGAGTATTAACTTGAAGTTATGCGACGTTTGCGTGAAGCAATCCGAAAAAACGCCCCGATTTACGGAAAAAGAATTCATGGCTTTTGCACCACGATAACGCACCTGCTCACTCGTCGTTGCTTGTTCGTAATTTTTTGGCCAAAAACAATACCGTAGTCATGCCCCAACCTCCATATTCACCAGATATGGCTCGGTGTGACTTTTTCCTGTTCCCAAAGTTGAAGAGACCCATGAAAGGTCGGCGTTTTTCCTCGATTGAAGAAATAAAGGCCGGATCGCTGAGAGTGCTCAAGGACATACCAAAATGTGAATATCAAAAGTGCTTCGAAGATTGGAAAAAACGCTGGCATAAGTGTATTATATCTGGAGGGGACTACTTTGAAGGGGACCACATTGTTGTAGACGAATAAATAAATATTTTTTTGAAAAAACGAAAATTCCGGCTACATTTTGAACAGACCTCGTATATGCAACCAACACTTTGGAGGCTAATAAAAAACCTTTATCGAGGCGTGAGTACTTGAAAACTCTGCATCGAAAATTAGTCGAGCCACACATGCCAAAAAGATTACGAGTTCCGACACTTCAAACGGGGCTGCGGGACTCAATAACAGCGATTTTGAATATGCCAGGAACCAGTAGTTCTACTTTAACACATGAGACGGATCAAAGAGAAGATACAGTTAGTCTTCTTGTCGCTAAAAAAGAAAAATTTGTGCAATTTGCCCCTCCGCAAGGCGAAGAATGACAAACACTGTTGCACCAAGTGCAACAAATCCTTGTGTGGCGAACACAAACGGGTTATCCATTTCGTGGTAGGAAAGTATAACCCTGCCATTTAACATCTGTCAGAATTAAATGTCATCCAAAGCGTGTTTTTACTAGTTGAAGGTTTGCCATTTAGAAATATGGATCGTTTAACAGTCAAAGAATGCGTTAAAATTATTAAATTTTATTATAAAAATGGTGTTTCTGCTGTATCAACATTTAGCGCTTTTCGAGCCGATTACAGTCGACATAATCGACCTACACAGCAAACAATTTCAAACACAGTGAAGAGACTAGATTGGTTATTGATATTGCAAGGCCTGTGCATCATTGCAACATTCGTTCTGCTGAAAATATTGCTGTCTTTGCTCAAAGTGTGGAGAAAGACCCGAATTTGTAGATTCCTCGATGTTCTTAACATTTGGTCTTGTCTTACGGCTCATTGTGGTGTATTTTGCATTTGGATTTGCATCTCCATCCGTACAAAATCCAACTCACTCAAGACTTTAAGCCTCAAGACCATACACAACGCAGAATGTATGCGAATTGGGAGATTGAACAACTAGCCATTGATAACGATTTTTCGAACAAAATTTTCTTTAGTGATGAGGCTCATTTTTCGCTCAGTGGCTATGTAAATAAACAGAATTGCCACATATATAGAGCTCTCAAAATCCTCAGTTGATGGCAGAAAGGCCTTTGCATCCGGAAAAAGTGACCGTTTGGTTTGCATTATGGTCTGGTGGTGTTATTAGCCCGTATTTTTTTGAAAACGATCAAGGAAGAGCCATTACAGTCAATTCTGACCGCTATGGACGGATGTTAACTGATTATTTTTGGAGAGAAATTGAAGATTATGATCTGGAGAACATGTGGTTTCAACAGGACGGAGCCACAAGCCACACAACACAGGCTAATCGAGCACTTTTGCAAGAGAAATTTCCAGGAGGCGCAATTTCGAGATTGAGTGATGTCAATTGGGCCGCAAAATCTTGCAACGTAACACCTTTGGATATCTTTTTATGGGGCTATGCAAAAGATCGTGTTTACGCAAACAATCCGCAAAATCTTGAGCAATTGAAAACCAATATTCGTGAAGTTATGGCCGAGATATTGGCGGAAATGTCATAGAAAATTACCTCAAAAAGATTGAGGCCTGTAAGAGGTCCCGTGGAGAAAATTTGAGCGATGTTGTGTTTCACGTATAATGGCAAGGTTTAGTCTTTTTATTGAATAGAAAATTTTGTTTCTATCTGAATATTTTATGTGTTTTCTTTAGCTTTACTTTCCCAAGCGTAAAATGGATAACCCTATATATATATATATATATATATATATATATATATATATATATATATATATATATATATATATATATATATATATATATACATATATCAAAACTTCGTTATGGAAAAAAATGGTAATAAACAAGAATATGAATTGCTGAATTAACGAACCTCTTTCCTTTCCAGTAAAATCTCTCCTTTTCAGCAGGATAATGTCGGCGAAAGATGAATATGCCACTGAGAAGGTAGGGTTCTAGTAATTTGCGAATGGTCGGTTTCGCATTGCGGTGGTACGCGGTGCCATAAGTTGTATTTGTATGTTTTTATTAGAGTAGATTCTTTCGGTTTTGAATTTCAGTAGGGTATATTGGGCAACGCGTCAGTAATATTCGGGAGTGCGCATTTTTCTCAGCGGTTGTCTTGTTTCCTTTTCCATAGAACGAAGTTGCATAGTTGAAAGTAGAGTCGTTGTAAGTTGTTCAACGCGTTAAAAATGGGACATTTTAACCGGTGGCAGAGTGTTGTAATTTGGACTTGGACTGCTCGCGTAAGACCTGCGACCGAAACTCCTCACCGAAATAGGAAGCTAGCCGGCAGCCACCTCGAAGTAAACGAAGAGTATCTGGACTTATTGACCGGATGGGTACAGTCCGTTGTCACGTTCCAAGGCATTCAAGTCTAGAACCGATGAGAGGTCGGAACGTAAGAGACGTGTTAAATCATTACAACACATTAAAACGTTGTGCAAAAAGCTACAGTTGCAAGGAGTGCTGTATACTCGAACTTGATTTGGTATTTTCTCGAAGTCAATTTGTTAAATCAAATGTTATTCAGAGATCTATGCTATGCTTATGCAGTGCAAATTTGAACGCGGTGATAGAATTATCTTCTTAGCCACGCTAAATGCACACGTATTTCGCCGAATAAACTAAAATCATTTATTAAGTAACTACATCTTTTCTTTCTTTCGATCTCTTGGACACCTCAAAACCGTTGAGAAGTCGGTTTAGATCTAATTTGTGAAATCTCGGACGAACGGATGGAGTAAAATCATTACAACATTATCATTATCTTTCTTTTCAATAAAACCATTTAACTCAAGTTTTTCTTTTTGAATTATTTTACTTAAAAGCCCGATAAGGTTCAAAAATACAGACTAGAATATTGTCAAAAGTCAAGTATTTACTTTAAGTAACAACAAATTATTTGCAATAGAATTGCAGTTGGAAAGCATAATGAATAGGTAAAATTTCTTGTTTATTTTTTTTTTTTTGTTTTCACTGAAATTCAATTTGTCAGTTTTCTAAGCTTTCTCTCGAGTCAAAAAGACAACCAGCAGGTTTGAATATAGTACGTTCAGTGAGATGATTTTCTTATTTGATCCCATCGTAGTTTTGGGGGTGATTTTTTCCAGCCTTTTGTCTTTAACATAAAACAAACCTTATATACAAAGAACAACATTTTAATTAAAAATATTGAGTGTATAATAACGGAAGACAATATTTTATCTGGGTTTGATAATTTACTTTATGCTATCTTTCTTCTAATACTATCATGCCACTAATTTCTGGTATTTCCAGGAATTGAATAAAACTGATTTTCCTCCACAATCTTCCTATCCACTAGAACTAATTAGCTGTCCACCAATATTTCAATGATATATCCTTGGCAAGTATCACCAAATCAAGACAGCCAACTATTCCTTTTCTCTTTCTGAGTTTGTTTTGCCCATACTTTATAGCGAGTATCCCAAGGTGGATATCTGTTGCCGTTCATTCGTTTGCAGTGGTTTCGTACTGATACCATTCATTAACACGACTAATTACTGTGTAAGATGCCATTTCATCCCGCCCTCACAGATACCAATTACTTGATGCAATTTAAATTGAAGGGAATACCATCGACAACTTCTGCTACCTGGTTGTTGGGCGATGCTGTTGGAGAAGATGCAGCCAAGAACGCCATCCGACCAAAGTCGCCAACTTGATGTCTACAACTTTTCCGCGACATTGTCGCGTCTGTTGACGTAGGTACACAATGTTGATGACACCATTTAATGCAAGGAGTACAATAGTTTGTGTTGGTTGAAAGATATTTAGTCTACAGCATTCTTCTAATAAGTTTGCGAAGGTTGAATTCAAATGCCTCTTTAGGAATTGCCAAAATTGTGTATATCTCTATCGAAATTTACAAAAATTAAGAACAACTACGAGTGTTGTATAAATTAATTACTAAACTGAGTAATATATCACTTTAAGTGCATTTATTAAAGCACAAACTATCATCATTATCCGCCAATATCAGTTTCATTTTGGCGAACCTCCCAAAGTATAATGAAGTATGTCCACCGACCGTCGTCACATTTATTGAAAAATAAAACGGAAATTCGAAACGTTTAATGAAATATTTAATTTGCCATGTGATAGATCTTATTGGAAATGTTTATAAATGTTTGGTTAAACTGATTGGTCCGTTGCTCATTTATTTGAAGATTGAGGCCTGTGCTGCTACTGCTTCTGGTCCGCCGAGTACAACCTACCACGGGACAGGCATTCGCACCAACGCCGTGCAGACGAAGTAACCAACAGCCAGTTGGACCATCAATTGGATAGTGTTAAAATTTTTCTGGTTGTCTGTGGGTCGATTGAACAGAGATTAATGTTGACCAGATTATTTGTGAAATAATAATGATGCCTTCAAGTTGTTTGCATATAATTAAGTTAATGAGTATCACCATCGATACTTGCATATCGTTTAATAAATGTACGTTATTCGGTTGTAATTCTTAAAGAATCCTCGAATGGAATTCAAATGATGTGTGGTATTAGCCTCAATTTCGATACGGACATGTTGATAATTAATTTAAACTAAAGGTTATATGACAGAATACTGTCCAAAGCTTCGTGAGAACGTTATCCTGTACCAGTTACTCCGATGAAATAAGACATGAAATATGTCAGGTAGCTCTTTGCATTACTTGGACTACTCATGACACTTACGATGGCTTTCTTTTCCACTACGAACAAGGAGTACCGTAAAAATCCTAAGCATCTTAACATTACGCTAAGCCGCAGTAGCATCATTACTTCAGATTATCGATCATTTACCCCATATCATTATCAGTAATCATGAGCTAATTGCACTTGTACATTTCTGAAAAAAGTACGCTGTAAAATCTCCGGCAACCAGTCTCCACTTTATTTCATCTTAATATCCCAACTCCGTTGAATCTAACGGGCATATTACACTACTTATACGTGAAATCTTTTCCGCTGAAACCGCCAACAATTTACTTCAATCAATGCTGCTCATAAAAATATATTTCTTATGACAGTCACATGCACGAATCCAAATATACAACAAGATTTCCTATTAGGTTCCTCTACTATCAACTTTTTGTGCGTAATTTCCCGGTTCTTTTATATAATCCCCACAAAGTTAATATGGTCCCCATGATTCTTAACAGCTTCGGGAGGAAAATAAAAAAATACGAAAGAGATTTAATTTGCAAACTAATGTCACCATCAACATTAAAACATTAAATAAGAGAATTTATTGAATTGAATTCACATTTAAAATCCATCGAAGGTGGTTCGCATATTTATTTTAATCTATGCAAAAACAATTATAAATATTTAAATTATAATTTTGTGATGATTTTCAGATAGTTGTAGTGGTTAAATGTGGCTGGTTGGCTAGCTAGGAGGTGGCTTGATTTTGTTGAAGATCTTCAAGTTTTTGTGAGTGCGTTGATGTGCACTGCGGAATTCATTTTGTCAAAAACGATTGTTTTTTGTTTAAAATATCCGCAGCTTTTATTTTGCAAATAAAACTAACTTAATTGGTACCTATCGAATGATCTGTGCTCTTAGGCTATTTATTGTTATTAGTAAGCTTTGGTAAGTTATCAAAGGTAGCATAGAAAACAATGCCAAATTAAAAAAAAATCACTTTAAAAATCAGTGGTGAAGTCACTGGACTTTATATTGTAAAATTGTCTTCAGCAATGGGGCCCATTTTTTGCTTGATGTGTAGGCAAAAATGGAGTCGGTTCAATTCATAAAAATAACTACTGACAGCAATTTATGTAGAAAAGTATACCGGTTGATAGCATCATCTGACCTTATTTCTTCTAAAATCAGGCAAGGATTTTAACCCAAATCCTTGCAATTTATGATGTCAATGATTTTTTGTTTGCTAATTCCTCATGGATCAATTTCGAGGAGCAGTGGCGTAGCGTGAGTTTTCGACGCCCGGGGCCGACCGGGGACTTGCCGCCCTCCTTTTTCGGAGATAGATTTGTATTCAGCGCTTTTTCAGAACGAGATAATCCTTCTGCCGTCCGTTAAAAGTATCCTTAATGCAAAATTATCACGAATTATACCAACTACAAATAATTTAGTGATAAGCTTTTATTTGTAAGCAAAATAGTAAAGCTATTGATAACATGCCATTAACAGAGTAAGAGAATGACGCTCCTCTAGCTAGTGAAAGAATGCTACATTTAATAAACATTTGAACATAAAAAAATCCCCTTTGGCAGCACCAGCCGGAAAGGTAAATTTCTCGTATGGAGCGTAAAGTTTCGAAAAAGAATTTGGCTTGCCTACTACTAAACTTCTCTCTGCAATTTTCGTAGTTCCACATGGGTATTTATTAACATTAAAAAAAATCTGGCCACGTTCGTTTTTAGAAACCTTTTATCGGGGCGCAAATATTTTGCTAATTAAATTGAGTTGCATGCGTATGGATTACATATTGTTGTAAACATATTAATACCGGTTTCGCCCTTCTCGCATCTGCTGTTTACACAGTTCACAGTGGTAACCACACAAAAGCTTAAATAGCTCGAATAGTTAATTTTAAAAGATTTCCATAAAAGTTTAATCAGCACTTGCATTGCCATTAATATATACATTTCAATTTTTTTCTGAACTGTGAGGGCCGTGATTTCGATTTTTATTGAAATCGGCTGCTAAAAATATTAAGCTGTAAATTTTCGACTGTTTTATTTGTCATTCGATTTGCTTAATCAAATTGAATTAACTTGCCTTAATAACTTATAATTTCAAGTTTCAACGGAATCTGTTGAGAATCTTGGCTGCTAGGGGGCTACAGAAATAAAAAAATTTGTATGCCATCCGCCTGTATGGGGAGACCCGCCTGTATGGGGAGACCCGCCTGTATGGGGAGACCCCCCTTGAATACCTTAAAATATTTTCTTGCACTGCAAATTTCAAGAGGCACCACTTTTGACCTACGTAGAAAATTTCTTCATTCTAGCTCATGTGGTTTGCGAGAAAACTTGTTATGACGCACGAACAAACGGGCGGAGGGACGGACAGACAGACAAGTCGCGATTTTATAATTTTTTAGGGTATTGTTCAAAATATTATACAATATCTTAAAAATGATCTGGTTTATAAGTTCTTTCAAGTAAAGTCATTTAAAACGTTTCAATGAAAAATATTCATTATTTCAGTTGGCACTAAAATAGCGAATTGCGCTT
Source organism: Odontomyia ornata (assembly GCA_963969285.1). Classification (NCBI taxonomy): domain Eukaryota; kingdom Metazoa; phylum Arthropoda; class Insecta; order Diptera; family Stratiomyidae; genus Odontomyia; species Odontomyia ornata. Next base: position 101,542,220 of record OZ017740.1, on the reverse strand, counting down.
GCCTTCAGACCTTTGGGGGCCGCCATTTTGAATGCATGCATTTGATTTTGGATTATTTTAAATCTTTGTATGCTAGGACCTCATCAATCAATGTACTATCTCGTTCAAATAGGAGTTTCACTCTAGACAGGGCAAAATAATTCAATTTTTAAAGAAAATCGCAGCTAAAAATATTAGGCTTTAAATTTTTGACTTTTTTATTTTTCATTCAATTTTAATAATTTCCTGCGAAATACAAGAACATAGTACAGGGATTCATAATCTCAAGTTTCATCAAAATCCGTCGGAAAATGTGACCGGTAGGGGGCCACAAAAACATGAAAAAACGCATATTTAAACGGCCGCCATTTTGAAATTTGCACATGCATGATCACCAAAATACCAAAGACTGTAGGTGTAAGTAATGTTTATCTTGAAACCAAGTTTCATATATGTCGGATCAAAATTGCGACTTTTAAAAGCCTTTGAAATTTCGACCTTCAACTGGCCACCATTTTGTTTTTTGCAACTTGACCTCCAGTTTTTTTACGCAATTCTTTAGATACTTATAATTTCTATCCAACTGGCGAGTTTCATGAAAATCTGTTGAAACCTTTGACCACTATTACAACAACAAAGTTTTGCACGTTTTTCGACCTTTGAGCGGCCGCTATTTTGTTTCTGCCGTACCGACTTTGGATTTTTTATTGTGAGATTCATCACATACTTCAATGAACCTTTGTACCAAATTTCATCCAAATCGGAGCAACGCTTTGGTCAGAACAGAAATCGCGATTTTTCGTCTAAAATGGTTTTTGCCCGGCCGATTTAGGTGGTTCACGAACTTAGCCGAGATAATTACCCAATACACCTTTCCTCAAAATTTGGTGAAAATCGAAGCAAAATTGCAACCTCTAGCGTGGTCACAAATTTCGTTATATCCCATATATACGAGTATATATATATATATATATATATATATATATATATATATATATATATATATATACATATATGATGCTCTCCGCAATATGTAAATTTCTCTCGAGAAATTTACCTAAAATAAACAGAAGAAACTCATCTCTAGAAAATAAGCATAATAAAACATAAAAATAATAATAATAATCGCGCTACAGTCCAAATTGAACCTGGGCGTTGAAACGAGGTCGAGCATTTCAATTTATGACCATAACGGTACTTGGAAGGTGATGTGGCCTAATTTTACTCAGCACCCGTCACAGCTGAGTGAGCTAGAAGTCCGTCAACAGGTACTGACATCGAAAACTCGTTACATCGGGGTTCGAACCTAGCACCTGTCATATTCGCGGCTAGCCTCCTACCTATTACATCACGAAGGACGACAGAAAATAAGCATGAGCTTTAAGTTAAATCTGAAATTAACTTTGAAAATTCTCATTAGGAGTTCTTATTTGGCTTAATGGATTGACAAGCAAATATAAATACCTTGTAATTATTAACTTATTAGCTTTTCTAAAGATGATTTTATTTTGATTATTCAGGTTTTTTCTAACTTTTATGCGTAAACTTCTATTAGGACATATTGCAATAGGAGCTTAATAAATAATAAAATAGTGAATTTAAAAAATGTCGCTGCATAATCGGTTAAAAACACCAAGGCAACTGTAATGTGAAACACCGAAATAAATTAGCACTAATGTTCCGGTGCCAATATTTTCTTTTCTCACTAAGGAAAATTAATCGTAAATCATTTTTCTCTTTCACATGCGAAGAATTAAAAGAGAAAATAAGATGTTTCATTATAAGACCAGAAAATCAACATAAAGTCGAAAAAGCATTTTTCAATCATTTTAATCATTCAAAGATTAACTTTTCTTGTTTTTATTTTAAAGCAAAATCTTTTGTGCAACTTTCAACCTCGATTTCTATATCCCGCTCGATTGCCAGGATAGCTAAATTTGTTAATCTCAGTGTAGAAATAGTTGATCTCAAATGGTTTTTTATGAGTTTGAGTTTCGAGAAGCTGCTCTCCCAACTGGTATTACTGATGGCCACTGTTCAGAAAATTCTCCACATTATAACAATATTTGGTAAAACATCTTCAAGCTTAAACTCAACGATATATTAATCAACGTATTTTGCAATCTGGGTCAGCTGCAGCTACGAAAGCCCGAAGACGTACTCGTTCAATTTTGAGTTCTTCTCTGTTAACATCTTGAGGAACTTCACCCAGCTTGAGTTCGTCGACGTCTAACATTACTCAAGCCCTTAAAAGTCATATTTTTGTGCCAAACTTTTAAGCTGTTGAAACCTTTCTCGAATTTCAGCAGCAACTCTGTGTGCCGAAGAAAACGTGGCTCGCCTAAATTCATCTTCATACGATAACCCAGCGTCTTTACTTCCATCACAAATTGTTGGACTCTTCTAAATTCGTCGTCGAGGTTCACAAGTAATTTTAAGGTCTTCACACAACGTTTTGGCGTGTGTTAAAGCCAAGTCAACAATGTTTCTCGGCTTTCTTCTAAAATAATCTGCAATGCACATATTTTTTGAGCACACTCATGTATGTTTAGTCCCTCGGTTTTTAAATAGCTCTGAGCATCATTGACTTCACGTAGTACTAGCTGCCAAAGACCCAAAAAACTTAAAAAAAGAAAATGATTGCATCACCACTAACAAGCTTCCTGCGTCGGTTCTTGTATTAAAACTTTCCTCAGTTTTGGTTAGATTTTCAAGAGCAATCAATATTTCTTTGAAGTGGTGTCGTATAAAATTTACAACATCGCCCCTAGCACTCCAACGTGTGTCCTGAATCCTCTGCAATCTTTTACCTGTAGTCGCAATCAGAACTTCCCACCGATGTGCACATACAGAAAACACGCATAGCAGCACTCTAGCGTGGCGAAGGAAGTTGCGGAATTAACCTCCACTGAAGCTACATGCATAAAAACTTGGTTTAATGAGTGATTTGAGCATGGCACGAATTCTGCATTAAGATTGAAGTCTTTTATCCTCTGTTGTACACCTGTGTGCCTTCCAGCCATCGTCGTAGCATTAACATACGCTTGTCCTCTACAGTTCATAATGTCAAGTCCATCAGCCATAAGCTTGTTCAAAATCATTTCACTTATGCCTTTAGCAGTTTTGTTTTTGGTCTCGATGAAATCCAAAAAAAGATTCCTTTACTCGAACCTCCTGATTTTCAATAACCACATATCGTAAGACTTGACTCGTTTAATCTTTGTGCAAAATACTAGGAATGCTGTCAAAAAATATTGAATACTATTTAGCCTTTTATACACGTGCTATAATCTTTTGACGAACTTTGCTTCCTAGAATTTCAATGAACTCGTTTTGTATTTCTGGTGACAAATAAGTTAGCGAAATGTGTTGGCCCATTTTGATCCTAACCAAATGCTCTCGGAGAACAGGAGCGTACTTAGCCAGCAAATCCACTAATTCCAAAAAATTTCCTCTGTTAGCTCTGGCCTCATTTTCTCTGTGGCTGCGTAACGCCAAATTTAGTTTTGTGAGAAATTGTATAATATCAAACAAAATTTCATGCCATTTTTTAGTTTCTCTTGTGACTGCTTCTTGTTCTTTCTTATCAATTGTCTGTCCTTTTTGAAGTCTTGTTTCTATTTCCTTCCATTTGCAAAATGCCTTATTATGTTGAACACTTGATTTATGATTGCCGACTTTTGGATTCAATTTCCACTAAGTATGAAATCTTCCGGAGCAGCAAAATTTCGACACATTTGATAAATTTGCATCCTCAAATATGCGACAACAAAAGCAAAACAATGAGGCTTTAGAAGGTGAATATGCCATCCAAGAACGTAAAACTTTTTCGCCTGATTCTTCAAAAAAGTCATCATTCAAGTGTTGAACAACTTCAGAACCTCTTTGAATCAAAAGTAAACAAATTTGAATCAACTTTTGCAGGCCATTTCCCAATGTCGTACCTATTAAAATCTCATCACTTTGTTCTGGTACCAGAATACCAGAAAGCTCAATAGAAGTACTTGCACTCGGTTGTAGTAACTATCGTTAGTGAATTTTGGCAAAAGGTGAGCACCTAAAGAAATAACATTGGAAGGCTCTGATGACTTATGGGTACGCTGCGGTGCATCAGAAATTTTCACAAACTTTAATAAGGCACCTTTATTTTTCCCCCGGCCTCTTCCTTGGCTTTTTTTTTAAATTGCGATAAAACGCTCCACTTTCTTTTGCTATAAATAAAAAGAAAAAAATACCGTGGCAGAGACAAAGATATATCATGTTTATAATAGAAATCAAAAGAAATCTATGATAGAAAGCAAATTTCTATCACAATATATTTACTTGCCTTAACTCCTTTGGTTTTGTCCGAGAATTTTTACGTAGAAATAAGGTTTAAAACAAAATCAAACTATTCACTGATTGCTATTCGTTTAACTACAACGAGGTCATGAATAACCTGTCAATACACTATTTCATTACACTTCACTTTGACTTTAGTATTGTAATTTAAAGTTAATTTTGGAAATTAATAATTCGCGCATCGAACCAAGTATTAATGTGTCGTGATAAAGCAACCAGAACAACAAAGCAGCACCATCATTTGTTTATGTTATCCAGAACACCAAACCAAGATCATCATTTGTTTATGTTATCTGGAGCCAATTTTCAATTTCCACTGTATCCACTGTCTACAAAAAATTGTGATACCAGTTTGAAGGTGAGTGCTGCTTCTTGAAAAATTTTAAAAATTGTAGTACTCGTATGTACGATTATTCTTAATTAGAAAAGTTACTGCAATTTGAATTATTAATTTAAATGATCTCTCTTAAAATCTTTTACATCATTACATACTCTAAAAAGCATTTGAAAAAATAATCAGCAATAAAACTGGCTATGAATTTTATGTTTGAACTTTTGTGAAATTTAGGTAAGTCTTAGATGCAACGCTTTTTAGGAAAATAGGGTAGGCAGCCAGACCAAAAATATGGCATGACTTTAGACTCTCTTCGCGAAAAACAGTCCAACTGCAAAATAATTAATAAATATGCGGCAAATATGTGCAATGCAAGTTTTGTCGCCTTATAAATCGGCCGCTTTTCTTGAAAAAACAGATCAACATTTAAAACAAAAACGTTTTTTGATGTATGGACTGACAGGCAAGCAAACAAGCTAAACGCAATTTCAGAAGAGTTTTGCAAAAAACAGTTGGTTTAAAACGTTACGGGAAGAATTAGAAGAATTAAATGGGGTAAAAGTGTTGCTGCTGTAGTGGTTGAAATTTTTTCTTCCGGAAAAATTGAGAAAACTGTTTCATCATTTCAGTAGATGCGGCAGTATGTCTCATATTCTGAAGTGATAGTGAAATAATAGGGGAAGAAAATGTTATTTTTGGCTCTTTGCATTTGTGTGAGTAATAAAGAGATTGCAAAAATTTCCACTAAGAGCTCGTTGAAGGCTCGGGTTAGTGCGGGTGTATTTCGAAAAATGAACTGCTGTTATTTTGTAGAAAAACTTATGACGCTTGCCGCACCTTTTTACGTGCGGCTCGGGGCAATGGCCCCCGGCACCCCCCACGCTACGCTACTGTGGAGGAGATATAGTTTTATCAATATGCTACTACTCACCAAGCATACATTGGAATAAATAGTTTACTGATATCAAAATTTTGAGTTAAGATTTGGGCCTGAGAAATACCTGCTGATTTTGTGCAATTTGACACAAGCAATAGTGCTTGTAAAGTTACGTGGAGACATTGGCGTATGCTAATAAGTCATTAAAAGTCGACTCCTTGAAACTAAAGTTGATCATGTTGAGCAGAATAAAAAGTTGAAAGAAAAACTGGCTCAGAATATGACAGTTAAAATGCGCTTCGTTAAGATCAGCCAATATGACTATAAGCCCCAAATCTTTTCTGAATGAAAGGTCATTTGTTTGCTTATCAAAAAATACAGTTTGTTGATTACAATTAGATTTCCTTGGGTATTTTTATGATTTGAAATTCTATCAAGACTAAAAAAACACATTATTTTTTAGAACTGTTTTCTACTTTTGTTGCGACCACGGAAGTTACCGCAGTTGCAGACATTGACTTTATGGTAGAAAACTCTTTAACCCGAATGGCATTCTGAGGCTGGATAGCGCTCAGTTGTGTCGTGGAACTTCTCGGAAAAACCTCTGCCTGTACTGGGTCACTTCACATCATCAATCTAATACAATGAGAAAGAGAGGTAAAGGAAGAGGTCATTTTTAAAAATGAAAAAAAATTATGACTTTGAACCATAGTGGCCGTTTTATTTAGCTAAATTAAGTTAAATTTTAACCATGATAATTCAGTGGAATACGGAAAAGCAATGAAATATTTAAATCAAAGAAATGAAATGAATAAATTAAACCTCCTTTTAATTAAAATAAATTTAAACCCGACTGATAAAAAATTAATAAAAACTAAACAATCGCCAAAAATTGATTGAAAACAGTTAACCAACCAAATTTAAAAAAAAACCAGAGAGATAATTCAGAAAAAACCAAGAGTTAACTCAAAAAAAAAAAAATCTAACAGTCACTAATCCGCATGCCAGTGCCTTAAAATCATTCGAACTCACAAGGTAATGTAATTTGTATCACTTTGGAAACGATTAAACATAGTGTTTTTTTACAATAATTCAATAGTAAACAAGTTGAAGTACCAGGAGAGTGCTTCTGCCAGAAGGGTTTTGAACCAAATAGTAAATCAAACAATAACAAAACTTGTCTAATATACAGATTCCATAAATTGAGTTCGCAGAACTAAATCCTGGTTATGATGTATTTAAAATCGCTGCCATTTTGTTTCAAGTGTTTTGACCTCGTTGCTTGAAAAGTCATGATAACATATCAATATTACAAACCACTCCTAAAATTTTTATAAAAATTCCTACATATCTGTAGGGTCTAGGTTCTTTGCAAACGTGTATCTCCCTAATATTACGTGTTAATGTTGTTGTTATTGTCAAATATTCAATCGGCTATAACTTAGCTGTTTATTGTTCGCGTGGTATGAAATTTTCAGAACATATACAACTCCTATCAGAAAACTTAAATTGTAGCTTTAAGGAATTTTAAAGGTTCTATTTTGATTTGATGGGCAAAAACGTAAAATTTATTAAATGTACTATAGTTAACAAAGTTGACCAAATTATGACTTCTGATGCATTTGTTGTCTTTGTACTTCTAAAGACTTATCCGCACGTTTTTTTTTTAATTTTTCAGGTCAAGGGTATCCAATCCCGACGGGGACGCAAAATTTTCGTAGATTTGGCCGCCCCCTGCACCCCTCAAAGCAAAGCTTGTTAGTTTGACATTTTTGAAAAGCCATTACCAAGACCTTTCACTCGATACCCATTTCGCCTGCATTTGGTGAAATTTTTATTCCAGGGGCCACTCCCCTATATGGGGAGATCCTCTTAAACACCTTAAACATGTTTTTTGTGGTGAAATTTTCAAGAGATTACCACTTTACACCTACTAACGGAATTCAATTTGTAAAAAATTTTTACAAAGACCTAAAAACTCTTCACTACGAAACTGCAGTTCCGTGGGCGGGAGGAAATAGAAACTTTTTCTTTTACCGATGTTAAAAACGTTCAAAGATGCGATCACAGACACAGCAAAAAAGATCTTAGAACACCGATCAAAAAATGGTCGAAATGGCTGGTCCAACGAAGAATGTGAAGATGCAGCAGTTAAGGAGCAATACCTTTCGTAAAAAAAGCGGAAATGCTGTGCCGACAGAGCAAACAATGGGCCATCAACCGGAAGATAGAGTAAATCAACAAACATATGACACTTGATGAAGACAAATTAGCATACATCTCACTCAAATAGCATCGGAGGGATACACACCATGCATAGACCTCTGCAAAGATGCACAAGGTGCAACATTAGACAGCCCTATTGGTATTAAAATGTGGTGGGAGGGGCTGATGAAGATATCTTGGAAATCCTACTAACAATAAAAGAAGTATAAGCAGCCAATCGTGGTTTCACAAAGAACAAAGCTCCTGAATTTGACGAAATGCCGACAGAGCTGCTCCAAACTGGAGGAACACAAATGTCCGAATTCCTTATCAGTTAATATGTAGGGCATAAACAGAGGACTAGCTACCAGATGACTGGCGGAGAAGCATCATATGAATCATACATAAAAAGGGAGACAGGCTATACTGTGAAACTAACAGAGACATTGCTCTCACCATACAAAGTGCTATCTAAAGTAACTGAATAAAAACTAAGGCCCTATTACAAAAATATCAGTCTGGTTTTCAAACTGGACGGTCTACGTTTAAACAGATATTTTCAGTAAAACTGGTGCTTAAAAAGTGTTAGAAATATAATAACAATCGTAAACTTTAAGCAAGCATACGACAGTATTGACAGAAATGACCTGTACAAAATAATGCTTGACTGTGGCGTTCCAATTAAATTCGTCCACATGGCCAAGGCTACAATACTAAAGAATGAGTCTCAGGTCAAAGTTAACATAGATTTGATTGAAGGTTTTCCAACGAATCCAAGCCTGAAATAGGGAGATAGGATTGTCCCAATGTTGTTCAATATTCTTCTGGAACTTGTGTGCTGAAAAATGCCAGAAGATACCACTGGCATGTTACTCTATGAGCCCAGGCAACTAATAATATATACTGACAACGTTAATAGCATATGCTATTGCCGTTAAAATCAATTGGTGCAAATTCATCATCGGCACTACACCAATTTGCCAAATTGCAAAATTGAGCACTCTCACGACGTTTTAATTTGCTAATTCACTTTCCACAAAAACCACCACTTCGATAACATCTGTCACCTAATTCTCTAGGAAGGAAACAGCAAAAGGAAAATTTTTGCTTTGTTTTAGTACTACAGCCTCTTTCAGGCCTTCGCTTAGAAATGGTTTGAGTATTTCATTATCTAGATCGAATGTGTAATTGATGTTGCGTAAAACTAATGTTCCTGTTTCGGTTTCGGCAAAATTCTAGTAAGGCTCTTCCATGTCGATGTAATTGCAGGAGAGTTATATTTTCGAAAAAAAAATCCACTTCAAAGTCTTCTCGGCATGCAGGCCCCTGCAAATCTCTGAAAAAATATGTCAAATCAGAACAGTGCCGAACCAGTTCTCCTAAAAAGAAAGTAGCTTTGTTTTGCACGACATAATTCTCATCCCGCATGGTGCGGTGTTGTAAACAAATAAGTGAAGGGGTGAAACGGACCTGTCTGTCCGTCTGTCCGTCCGTCTGTCCGTCCGCCCGTCTGTCCGTCTGTCCGTCTGTCTGTGCGTCACAGCTGATTTCCTCAGTAACTATAGAAGCTAGAATGCTCAAACTTTGTGAAAAGGTCAAAAGTGATGGTCTCTCAAAAGTTAAGGCCTTAACAAAAATTTAAAAATTTTTTAAGGGGGGTCTCCCCTAATAACGAATTGGCCCTTAAAAATTTTTTTAATCAAAGGTAGTCGAGTGGGGTATCAAATGAAAGGTCTTGATTTGAACTTTTAGAATCTGAAATAAAAAAATCATTTCATGAATTAGGGGGTCCAGGGGAAGACAAAATGTACGCAAAATTTGTGTCCCCCCGCCTCGCGATCGGACACCTTTCAGCCGAAAAATCTAAAAATTATCACGAACATGGGCCTTTATGAGTACAAGGGCAACAAATACCTAAGAAATCGAAATTCGCTCAACTTTGTTAATAATAGTATGATTTGTAGATTTTACATTTTTGCCCATAAAATCAAAACGCTACCTTTAAACTTCTTGAAATTTTGCAATTATATAGACTAACATAAGATATATATGTTCACAAAATTTAATTGAGGTCGAGTCATAATCAAGTGAGTTATAGCCATTTCAATTATATGGAATTACAACAACAATAACACGTGTTTATGGTTCATATAGGGTTTTCCAATAAGAGGTGTTATTTTGATATTGAAAGAAAAATGCCATTTTTTAATATAAATGATCGGATGTTTATTTCATTATAAAGAAGAAGATATGCCGTTACTAGCAAAAACTAACATCAGGCAAGTAACTACTACGACACGCTTACAGGACCATATCCTCTTCATGAAATTTTCCATAACCAAATCGTAAAGTGGCTGCCCTATGTCCTCGATAGCCTCACGAATTTCATCTTTGATATCTTGAATCGACGCTGGGCTATTGGCGTAGGCCTTTTCTATCACGTAGCTCCAAAGGAAGAAGTCGCAAGGTGTTAAGTCACAAGATCTATTCAAAATAGAACTTCTTATTGGAAAACCCTATATATATTTAAAATTGACTTAGGCACTTTTATTTTCTTTCAATTTTCATGAAAATTTAAGGAATAGTGTTTAACTTTAACATGTTCAATCGGCCGAGCATTCAGAAAAATCATTTAAGCTAGATTAAAATGGCGGCCGCACTGTGCTTATGAAAAAAAACTAGGCATCTTTTGTATAAGTTTGAACGATTTCATATTAAAGTATTGGATGAATAATTCAAGTTATCGATTCACGCTATTAGAAAACTTGTTTCTAACCCTAGGATGTTTACAAAGACCTCCTGGTAGGAGCACTCTCCTGCTTACTCAACTTGTTTAATAATATGTTGAGTACAGATACATGCGTCGAATGCATTCCAGTCTGCATCTATCCTAATAGTAAAATAATCTCATGCAAGCGTTTAAAAGCCTTTAGCAAAGGAATATACCTACACAGTGAGTCAAAGAAAAGACCAGCGTACTGTGAATGTGTTATTAAAATCGCTTCCACTTAAATACTGTTTTGACCTAACTATACATTTTTTTGCTATTTGCTCACAAACTATACCTACTTAATATTATATTGCTTACAAAAAGTGATTGTCAGATTGTTAAACCTGCTAAAATAAAAATGTACTAGAGTTGGCCTTAATTGAAATATGAACTGACGTTTGACGATCATGAGATGTTTGTTTGAATTTTTTTGGTTGGGAGGCGAATGTCATTTACGCACAGATTATGGGACTCTTGTGCTTGCCATAGACTGGGCTACCCACAAAACATCTCCCCTGTCAACCAGCGAACCCAGCCTGGAACCGTTTGACACATTACTTCGGTCCAAGTCTCATTTTGTTATGCCGTGAGGTGCCTTCAAGCTGAGGACCCCTCTTCTACCGGGAGGGGAGAGGGGAAGAGGAATTGCCCGATAAGCAACCCCCCAGCCCCAACGCTCTCGGCTGCTGTGAGTCCCTTTTATCTTTTAGGACTGCTTGTTTACATTATGGGTGGATTAATTACAGTGTACTAAATTGGCCGTCCCTTCTTCCACTAAATATGGAACTCCACGTATGTCCCGGTATATTTTTCTATTTTTCTTGACACAAGGGAACGCATACATTGAGGAGCATTATCTCTCAAACCCAAGTCTTTATCGTTATTGAGAATTAAAAATAGTTATATATTGTACAATTAGGATTCCGCATTCCATATTTACGTCACCGGTCTTCAAGTTTTCACGTACTCGTACATCGCGTAGAGCTGAGTCGCTTATCATAGTCAGGCTGCTCAGCATACTTCTCATCTCAAGCAGTTAGCTTTTCTGCAAAGTCTGCAAGATTTTTCAAGAGATTTTCATTGGCACTCTTTTGTTTACCCAAAATTTTGAGCAGCTGGCAAAGCTGCTTGCGAGCGTATCCAAATGTGCTATGAACTTATGGATGCTGGTGTTTGTACCTTGATAAATCCAATGATTTCGACTATGGTAGTTTTTGTGTATTGTACGAGTATCATTAGCCCATTTGCGATGGTTGTTGCCACTCATCTTCATGTCAATTCTTTGGCTGTAGCGACGGTGATATTGGTTTAAATGCCTTTCCATAGTTTACCACTGACTGATAGATACTTTGATGTTTCAGTCCTGTAAACTGTTGAATAGGTTGCTGATAATAAGACTGAGATTCTTGCACTAACATCGTGTATAGTGTAGCGTGCAAGTTAAGACCAGAAGCCTAGAGAGCTGATTCTAATTTATCAATTCTTTAACAAAAGAGGAGCCTTAATAGCTTGTGTAACTTAATATAGTAATTTACATTTGATAGTGTTTGAAGCGAAACGCCTGACCAATTCTCAAATGCACTCATAATAGCTTTTTTAGTCCAAACTCATAAATAATAAGAAAAAAAGCTGGTAAAGTAGCGGTCTGTTGCAGCGACATTTGTGGCAAGTTACTGATGTGCTAATATTGCAAATTTAGCTTGTGAATGAGATTTTGATACTTTGACGGAAATTGTTCGTTTTTTAAACCTATTATGAAAAAAAATTCCATTAAGACATTTCATATGATACCCCACTCAACTAGTCGCCATGAAAAAAGGTTTAAAAACTCTATCGACTTACAGCAATACCTTTTCTCGCCGGAAAAAGGAGATAGAGGAGAAACCTCTCAAGCGTAAATCTCTCTGGGCACTCAAGCATATACTTTTTAACTGTCAGGACTACCAGAAATTAATGTGCCACATGGTCCTATTGATAATTCAATCCAAACATCTGTACGAGTACCTCTCTTATTTCATCAAAGAGGTGGCCGGGGTAGTTCTTTTCACCCTCACAATTTCATGACGTCATCACTTCTGACCCTTCCACAAACTTAAATCATTGTAGACCTGAAAGTTTTAAAATAATTAACTGTGACATACATATGATGAGCAGACAGAGTGATCGCATCATATTGCGTAGATGAAATTGAGATGTTGTATTATACCTGGATACAAAAAGAAGATTTGCAGTGATTAATAAATGACACACCAACATATACATAATCTTTCCATTTCCAAAAGACGTTAAAAGATTGAAAATTAGCTAAGATCCTACCAAGATCGTAAGACTTCAAAGATCACAGAAGGAGCTGCGGTCATAAATGGTTCTCTTCAAAGGAGGAGTCGTGAAATGAAAGTCAAAAGTTTATAATACTATCAATCCATCGCATCATAATTATCTGGGAAATTTAGTATTACGTCTAATTTGTATTGGATATGAATGTCCGTAAAGGACTGCAGCGATAGTCTGCTGCCTCAGTGGAAGAGGATGTTAAGATCCGCCGAGATTGGCCTTGTCTGAGGACGCCTGAATGCAGGCTAGCGTTGCGGTGTCGTGGGGCGGATTCTTTCCCCCTAGCATGAATTAAACCAAGGCCGAGGTAACCTACTAAGGGTTGAAACACTTCTTCGAAGTGAGCTGGGCAAAAACGAATGGATTTACAGAGATTTCATCGTTACCGCCGTTTCTTATGGCCCACAAATAAGAGTGGGGCATCCAGATGGTAGCGGTGCCCCCTCAAGCCTTCCTAATTGGATGAAGATCCAAACGTAGATGTGGCCATGCATTTCCCATTTGAGTGAAAAACTCATAAAAAGTACTTTGTATAACTCTTTCCCTCAAATGAGAAATACAAACGTAACCGATTTATGCTATAGCGTTATGAAATGAAATCACACAACCCTGTATCATAAAAGAGTACGCGAGCGGAAGGCCACTCTACCCGGCAAGAGCCCCTGTTAAACAACAGAAACGGAGGAGCGCGCCCGATGGGTAGCCCATTCTAGTGCAGGAGTCTGTCATCGATGCGGGCCCTATACCGGATCAGGTCGATTGAAATGGAAGTAATTAAATATTTTTTCCTAAATCTACCATTGAAATTTCGGATAGGGGTTAGGAAGGCTTTCGAGCAGTTTGCTTGTGTGACTGTTCGATTACTACAAATTCTAATACAGGATATGTTTCCAATTTCAGTGGTGGTTCTGAGGAAAAATGAATTCCGGTGCGGAAAATCATTGAAGATCTCAGCAAATTTGATGCTGAAATAGGAGAACCTCCTGACCACCAGGAGAAAATAAATTCATCTAAAGACAAAGAAGAAACATTGAACAAACTGCGAGCAGGTAATGCGTCTTGCTATGTAGCTGACGAAGAAAGACCAATGACATCTCGAGATGGTTTCTTTGGATGAGCAGGGCGTTAGTTCATCGAAGAATACTTTCACACAACGTTTGCATGGAGAAGGGCGATCCTCATGTCTTCACACGTAAATTATCAAAAAAAGAGACTTTCAAAAAAATTCAGAGGAAATGTGCTCCATAATAATTTGGAAGGCCACAGGGAAGTCACAAAGTATTTGTAATGGACAACATAAAAAAAAAACAAAACCATAAGAAGGAGAAGATATGGACGCTTCTAAAGCTTGCAGAATTGGATACATTCCTGGGTATTCGGATAACGGCTGGTATCTACCGCAGCAAAAAAGTTACTATTCGTGAGATACGGGGAGATGAATCGATGCCTATGTTTTGTCCAGCGATGAATGTCCAAAGAATCGTATGGCTAAATATAATGATACGTTTCGATAACTGCCTGATGCCAGAAATGTGGAGAATCATGGACAAAGAGCAGCTGTTTGAGATATTCAGATGCTGCTTAATATAAATCTGTCTACAAACCACAGGACTTCAGAATGCTTAAGCGTGGACGAGCAATTATTTTCTTATCAAAATGGTATATTTCGCCGAAACTTGCCAAATATGGTATCGAAATTTGGCAGGTATGCAATCAGAAAAATTTCTTTCCTCTTCAAGGATCCATTTATAAAGGAAAGCTGCCAAACAAACCACGGAAAGTAAGCCAGAGAGAAAACATCGTCAAATTGTTGGTGCAGAAATACAAAGGAACAAGAGGAAACATTACCTTCCATGGATAATTTTTTGTCAGCCTTGCCACTTGCAAAACTATTGATGACATGGCATCTTTGAATAGTTGGAACCCTACGAAAAAACCAAATCTGTATTCTTGCTTTAATGCTTCCGAGCAACACACGGCCAATGGAATCAACTTTATTTGGATTCAACGAGAATGTGGCAATGTGCTCATCCGTGCTCAAAAAGGGGAAATGTGTGATCTTACTTTCTACAGTGCATTACAAGACGAATGTATCCAGGACTCAAAAAAAAACCCAAAAAGTATCCAATACTACTACAAAAGTAAAGCTGCCATCGACATTATGAACAACATTTTGGGAGAGTATAACATAAAGCAACTCCGCCGAAGACGGTCCTAAGCCCGTTTGAGAAAGTAGGAGGGAGCCCCTTGTTTCCCCAACCCATAAAGCTTTTCACAAAGTCATCCAGCACATTTGGAAACAAGAACATATGGCAAAAGAGTGGAACTAATCAATTATATTCCCTATCCACAAAAAAGGTGACAAGCTACAGTGCAACAATTATAGAGGCATATCTACAAAATACAAAATAGTTTTTTAAATCTTAGAAAATGAAATCGGATCATACACCAACAGTATTATTTGGGAGTATCAAGTTGGTTTCGAGCAGGTATCTCGACGATAGACCAATCGTTCACAGTCAACCAGGTACCTGTAAATGCTGGGAGTTCAACATTGACGTACACCAAATTTTCGTTGATTCCAAGCAAGCATACGACAGTATTGATCGTAACGTACTGTACCAAATAATGCTTTGTTTTGGCAACCCAGCCAAATTAGTCCGTTCTACCAAAATGAAAATGACGTCGCCGACCTCCCAAGATCGCATCAATAACCAATTCGCCGATGCCATTGACAAAAATATCGGACTAAAGCAGGCAGATGGGCTGCCTCCATTGCTTTTCAATTTGGCTCTGGAGTACGTCATAAGGAAGCTACTTGTCGATACACGAGGTTCATTACCATACAAGTCTCAACAGCGAAGCAAAACTAGTAGGGCCATAAATTAATGGAAATAAAACAAGGCCAATGACGCAGTCGGGGGAAAATACCTCAAATATACAAAATATCACACTTGGCGAATACAGTATCGAAAATGTGAGTGAATTTGTGTATTTGGGCGTCAAAATAATGAAAACGGTTAATGAAAGAGACGAAATACGCCGAAGAATACAGCTCACAAATGAAATATTTTATTCAGTTTTGACGATCTTGAGAACCACTTGCATACACAGGAGAACGAAGCTCCAAGTATACAAATCTGTGAGAAAATCTGTGTTATGCTATGAGTGTGAAACATCGATCCTAACCCAAACATCCGCAATTATATTGAACGCCTTTGAGCAACGGTTCCTGACGCGAATAATCGCAGGGAAGCTAGACGGGGACCAATGGCGAATTCGGTACAACAATGAGCTGTATGCAATTTTTGGCAAACCGGAGGTCTTAATGATTGTAAAGCTGCGGAAGCTGCAATGGGCTGGACACATTTCGCATGGACGAACAACGGATACGCAAGAAGGTATTCGTTGTGAGAACTGAAAGCTGGAGACCAGTGGGAAAACCGAGGAAACACTGGTCTGACACAGTCGACCAAGACATTTCATCGCTGCTTGTGTTTGGGAATTGGAGGACGCGGTCAATGGACCGAGACAGTTGAAGGCACGGTTTTCAGGAAGCGAAAGCTCGAGAGGGGCTGTAGTACTAGGAAGATGAAGATAACATGAAGCAAACATGGTGGCTTAACGCTTTCGTTTTTAACATTTTAGACATCATATTATCTAAGAAGCGCTCGATACGCTGTAGTTTTCTCCTGAATCTGGGAAAGCACCTAGATTTGCCAGCAATCATTGAAAAATCGCATCGCTATCGAAAACGTTTTAAGGTCACCTATACTACGACTGGAAGATAATGATAAATCGCACCATTTGTAGGACGAGATAGACGCTGCAAAACTAAAGAATATTGTTACATCTGAAAAGATGCTGCTGCCAAAAATCTTGAAAAAAAAAACGGAAAATTTGCTGTGATTGTCACAACATTGCAACATACACTCACAATCGGGAAGCGTCAGTTTTGCAAACCATAAGTCGCACCGAGTAACCCAGTATGAAATAAGAACAAGATATATTATTTAAAACAAAATAATATTAAATTATGTCTAAAATAGCAGCAATAAATTATAGTAACTTCAAACTAATTTTAATTTTAAACAAAGATGAAATTTGTCCCTTTTTAGCCAAGATTTACGTACATGTTCATACAGAATTCAAGTGAGTATCCGGGTACACAAAAACAGAACGGCGTGTTTTGTAATTACAGGGATGTCTGTGTTGAATAGATCGGAAGTGATGATCTGTTGAAAGTTTAGGCATCAAAAAATAAAAAATGTTAAATGTTCTAAAGGGAATCTTCCTTTTTCAGAAGATGAATCTTAGACTTTTTTTAACTTGTAGGATATCAAATGAAACGTTTTGATGAGAACTCTCCAAAACACGTCTTAGAATTATGTGATTTGCATCGTGAGGTGTAGAGGCAGGGAAAATAAACGAAATATGTATGTGTTGTCTCCCCTCCCCGGGATTGGACACACTTGATCCAAAAAATGCAATACATTAGAAGTGTAAATTTACTCAACGTATGATTTATAAATATCACTTGTTTCCTGATGAAATCGGAGGAGTCTGATGTAATTTTCTTCTATTTGGTAAATTTTAAGAGAATCAAAATACATTTATGGAAGTTTTATCCATTTGTTTTTTTTTCTACTATAGGGGCTTTCTTTCGTAGCAGACACTACAGTTTTTATTGGGTTTTCATATGGATTTTAGATACAATTAATAACATAAATATCTTTAAGTTCCCATTCAGTCAAAGGCATTAGAAAAATTCCAATAAAATGGCCCCCGTTTGAAATGAAGTAATAATCGATTTCCTTTTCAACCAATTTTTGATGTACATATCATTGAAACGTTTCTTGAGCATATTTTTTGGTGGTGACTTCATATTATACGTTGAGTTCAAAACTTCTGCCAGAGAATAGCATACTTTTGTCTACCTAACATGTTCTAGCTTATTTCAGCTTAGTTGATACTCTATCAATTATTTAATACATTGAATACTAAATTATTTTCGATCCTTCTATTTCATGGAGTATATTAACATATCCTCTCTGTGGAAAACCAGTATTAGCATATTTTCTTTAATTTAAAATGTTGTATATCGGCTATGTATGTATATACTTACATTATTCAGGAATTTCTTCTTTAATGTTTTTACATTTATGAGTTGTTCACTTCCAAAAATTCCAATTCCCAGTAGCACCAAAGACAACTCAAAATCAAATAAAAACGTTATCTTTTCCATGTTTTGTATTCTCCTCCCGACAATAATTTCGACCCCATAAAAAGGATAGACCTTAGTTCAATCAACTCATCATTTCCAAGAATTTTAGGTAATTTCATCTTTTACATCCAGTACCCAGTACCCTTTGATTTAATCGTTTTATGTAATTTTACATTTACTTGCTGTTCCTTCCTCCACCTCTATCTAACATAATAACAAGATAACCACAACTTCATGAGCTAGCTCCCACGTCTTCACCTCAACCTGAAACACTTCAGCCCATCTAACATATAGTCAGTCATCAAGAACCAAAAAAAAACTTCCTTCAACTTTAGCCCGAAAAATTCCAAGAAAATAGTGTAATACCTGCCAAACTCATCGAAGGTTTTTTTATCATCAAATTAAAATTCTTATCTTGATTTAAACTTGGTCAATGATGCCATTAAAACTCAAGCACTAACCACATTTTCAAACACACAGAGATGAGAGAAAAAAGAAAGAAATCATTCTTCTCGTCTTGTGAACATTAAAACAGATGACGATCGTGATGATGGCTCAGGATGATTTTCGAGCACTTAAGGAACAACGAAATCGGAAATTAAAATTGTAGTCACCCGAAAAAAAATCGGATAGATAGTTAGATACGAGTATGTGCTTAGGTTCATGTGTGTTTTTAGAGTTCCTACATTGAAGTTCTGTTCTGTTCCTATTTGCTGATAGTACGATTCCTACAAAAAGACCATATGTGTCCATACCTACTACGTTTTATGTACAAGAGAATACAGATATCGCCAGTTTTGTAGTTTTTTCGTAGAATAATAGGAAAGAGGAGGAAGCATTAGGTTGTTAAGATCTAGAATTAATTCAATTCGAATCTTCAAAATGTTGTGAGTTTTCGAATTGGACATATCATACAGATAATGTGTTTGCTTATACGGTGGGCACAACTCTTCATCTCCTACTTGTTTTTCAGCTTCCATGTGTACATTTCAGACAAACGGTTGTCATAGATAATATTTCAAAAACGTGTTCGAAACGCAACGGGAGACATTAAAATGTGATGTCAAGATATTTGTGATAGATACTCGTGTTGGTGGTTAAAAGTTGAATTCAAGAATCACTCAAACATTGTCGAGCTACCACAATTTCGTTTGCATATTAATGTTGTGCAGATATCCTACTGGTTTTTTGTTTTGTTCTACATAAATCTATTGATTTAGGGGATGATGTCTTGCGTGAATGAAAGGATAAAAAAATTTGATATAAAAATAAAAACGCAAACATTTTTTTGTACAAAATGAAATTCACTCACGCAGTTTAAATAACAATGCGTTAATTTGGATCTGCGTAATAGCAGTGAAAATATGGTCTCGGTATCGCATTTAGGATTTACTAGATGATGGAGTATTCAAAGCCAAGAAATGTCAATAATTACTTTTATACCGACAGCTTCGCTACCGAACCCCAATTACACCTCCTTATTGAGATTGTTGAAAATCTTCGTAAAAAGCTGACAAAAGTGGGGGAAGACAAGTTTCCCGTGCCTGATAATGAAATTGGAAGTAATAGCTATGTTACCCAAATGGAGGTTTGGCAACTGGTGAGCCCAAAATTGTTCCGAAACCAGCGGCAGCGCCTCGGAATGGATTAAACGTACGACAATGACCTCACAACTAAAAAAAGTAACATGGCATTTGATCCTGGAATGTTTGATCACTGCACAACATTGGCTCTGTCAAGGAGGAGTTATTACAACATGTCATTTAATCCATGCAAACTAAATGTGCTGGAAATCTTGGGAACGAACGACGGTAAATAGAGGTATGTTCGAGAATGAAATCATTAAGAGGTATATACAATTTCTCTATGGCTGAACTACAGTTCGTGTTGTAGAAAAAAATTATCCCAATTAATGCAAGATAAAAAATCAAAATCAAAATCAAAAGCGCTTTATTTAATACTCATCGTTATAAATTTTAAAAGAATATAAAGCAAATTCCAAACACTAACAATCAAAAAAAACTTAATGGCCCAAATGGCTCTCTAAATTTGTACGTTATCATTAACTTATTCCATCAAAAAACTATAGCAAATGCAATTAATTACGATTATTACATATTTTTAAAATCAATTGGAAAAAGGAGAAAAAACCAACCAACACTATCCTAAAATTATGAATGAAATCATTAAGAGGTATATACAATTTCTCTATGGCTGAATTACAGTTCGTGTTGTAAAAAAATTATCCCAATTAATGCAAGATAAACTTTCAGCTAATGCTGAATAATTAGCCTTACAAAATTGAGTTCCGTTGGCAGTGTATTACGCCGCCACTTAAGCGGTGGAGGGGAGAACGATACCAAGGGGAGATGTGTTGAAATAGAAAAAAGTCTGCATGACTTAGTAATTAGATTTTTATATAAGACCAAACTCTTGATAGTTCATTTTTAAAACACAGTATAAGAGAGAAAAAAATACAATTTTATTTAACATACATAATTATTCAAGACGAAATTTGATTCCAAAACTTTCTCTAGTTAATTCCAGTTGAATTATATCAATCCCATATTCACACATAGGATCTTCAAACGTGTCCTTGGTATAAATCCTACGCTGCACGCTAAATCCGATCTCGTGCCAAGCGCTCGGTACATTAAAGCTCTAACAACCTGTCGGTAGGGACATTTTGATGTCTGGTCGTCTTTCCGTGATGTAGAAATTGCTGCTTTCTCTGGTGTAGAAATTTCTGTGCCTTTAAGCATTGGAATTAAAACCGGTTTGCAATCTGAAAAATTGAAGCCTTCTAAAATTTTCTTTGTGTATGTCTTTTGATTGATTTCAAGGCCCAAAAAATCCTGAGATAATCTTGAACTCTGATTTCAACTCTGCAATGAAAACTTCCATATCTTGTGGATCCAGCGCTACACGAACCCCTTAGCCACACAGCCAACAAAGATGAGCTTTTTACTATTTCTTCCTCGAATGTAGAAGCATGGATCAGCATTGCTGACCTTGAATCCACGTCCGTACGGAAAATTTCAACATCTGGCTGTTTATTTTAGTCTGTAAGTACTCTTATTGAGTTGAAAACCCTTGCCAGTTCGACACTTTTACCCTTGTAGTTGCTTTATAAACACGGTTTCCACACGTTCTCCATACAAAATAGCCGCTGGGTCGTCGAACTGTATAAGGTGAATTTTCTCACTTGCTACGATACTCAAAATTGATGGAATCATTTCCATCTTCGCCACTGGACTGAAGGTTTTGCTGTAGTCAATGCCGTATAGCTGGCTGGACCTCTTGATCACGAGCTTTATTTTATACTTTTCAATGATGTTATCCGGATTTTCCTTCAATCAAAAGACCCATCTTCCCAGAACGTCCCATGCACCTGATGGAAGGCCCGTCAAAATCCAGGTTTGTTTTCATTCAATGAGGTGATTTGATGATAAATGAGTTCTTTCCATTCATTTGAATCCTCGCATTTTAAGGCATCTTCGAAAGTTTCATTGTCCTCCATCATCGTGACGCAATCACCAAACTGTTTGGGCTTTTTGATGGTAGATTGATGTCTCAAAGTTTTTCTCGATTGTTGCTTAGAATTTTCCTCCTCATCAGAGTCTGACTCACGTAAAACCTTGTATTTTTCATCGCTT
This sequence comes from Odontomyia ornata, assembly GCA_963969285.1. Taxonomy (NCBI): domain Eukaryota; kingdom Metazoa; phylum Arthropoda; class Insecta; order Diptera; family Stratiomyidae; genus Odontomyia; species Odontomyia ornata. The sequence continues at coordinate 101,520,500 of OZ017740.1, read as the reverse complement.
GTTGATACTTTTTCTGGTCCTTGTTCATGTCCTGAGTTGAACATCGAATTTCTTCAAGGATTGACTTCTGACTTCTTTCAGTAGAGGCCCTAGAGTTTGCTTTTCCTTCTCCTTTGTACATCCTAGTGTCTCGATTTTCATCCTACAATACTTTGTTGGAAGCTTGGCTTCGTTCCTTTAGCTTTTTTTGAAATTGAGCATCCCACAACAACATTACATCATGGCTTTCTTGAATGTAAACTCTTTAACGCTCATCTCTGTCATATCCTACGAGACTCTTTACCATTGCCTTGTCGATCTTCTTTCTCTTTTCAGCTGGGATGTGCGCAAAGCAAGAAGGTCCAATGATGCGCACATGTTTGATTCTTGGTTTCTTTCCCATCCACACTTCATAAGGACTGACACCTTCTTTCAAGGACTTTTCAGTTTGGTTGAGAATGTTAATCATTGTCATCACTGGCTCTGCCCATATTGCATCCGTAAAGTCAACTTCATTACTTGATTATTTAAAGGTTTTTGCCATCTTGGTGATTACGGGATTGTCTCGTTCCCTGATGCCAATTAGCTGAAGTGTTTATGACGCTGTCAATCTTTGCGTGATTTCACTCTTTGCGAGAATTAGTTTAACTTCAGTGAAGTCAAATTCTCTACCATTGCCACTGACCAACTACTCAACTTCGTGTTCGTGTTTTTGTATGTGACGAAAATTGTTTCAAGACGGTCTTGATAATAGGTTTCTGTTTTATCATAAGGCATAGCAAACATTCCGACTAGAAAACGCTTCTTGATGAAAGATTCACAAAATGGACCAATAACACCAGTTCAAAAAAGTAATCCGGGTCTCGTTGCCCTTGCTGCAGTTCCAAAAGGCAAGTGATGAGCTTTTTCAAAAATACAGGGCTCATAGATCTCTCTTACTAGCTTGACAGTTATATCCAACTCTCTCTTGAGCATTTTTTGTACATCTTGCTTGTACTGGTGCCCCCATCTCTTGTGATACAATTGCAGTCTTGAATTTTCAGCTTCATCAATTTTTACCCCTTACGTCTTCTCAGGTATGACTGGTTCAATTGCAGCTTTGTATAGAATTCCACTTTTATCACGATTTCCGCACAGCACCATTTTTCCGTCAACCCCTAGACAACTCTTCGTTGCCGTTGTGTAAAATCTGAACAGAAAACAAATTTCCTGAAATTTTCGGAACAAACCAGACATCGTAGAGGGTTACCTTCAGAGTATTATCTTCAGTGAAGGATAGAGCCTGAATAGTTTCCTTCCCAGTGGCCTTGAGAGCATATTTTCCATTGGCCTTGATCAAGCAGAAATTCTTAAACTCCTAGAGCTCAACGAACAAATCCAGATAATTCGTTACGTGCTTCGTGGCTCCGTTGTCAATCCACTATCATAAAAAACTCACCTCTACTTGTAAAATATCTTCAGTGATGGAACACAAGGCAGTAATTTCTATCCAAAGCTTTGCTCTAAGGGGCGTTTTTTTAGAGCCATAAGCAATCTACTTGAGGCACATCGATATTTAATGCTCTTTCTTTTTGAAATATTGCATATGCCATTTTTTTCAATTTAAGCGGATGCCTAGTCTACTTTGATTTTGTATTTTTTACAATTAATACCTCTCCTGTGGCTCCATCTGCATATTTCCTGAAATTTCTTTCATACATGCACAATTGAGGCATCAACTCCTCAAAAATGTTTGCTTCATTTTCTGACAATAACATTCAACTTGGTTTAAAATTTTTTAAGTCACCTGGCAAAATCTGCAAAACTTTGCAAACAAGAAGTAATACTGATAATTCATTTTCATTTCGAGCCTTCAACCCGTATTTAGCTCAAACCACAAACTCTTCATTTCACGACAAGGGTAGGAAAATCCTCTCGACTGATCCAGTTGAAAACGAAAAATTCGGTACATATTTTGGACAGCTGTGCCTTGGACGATGCCTCAAAATTCAATTTCAGAGCTTGTCACGCTTCTCGCGCAGTTCCTTTGAATGTGATTTTTTTTTTATAAACGGCAGCGGTCACTTAGATCAAAATCATGGACTTGGTATAACTGCTTGTCTTACGAAATAAATCACTTGACTTTTTGTTCCGTGATTTGATCCGCCGAAAAATACAAAAATTGCCATCGACGCGCCATTTCCGATTAATCTCTAAATAGAATTCAACTTTTATTGAACATAATTATTCAAAACGGACTTTGATTCCAACAAGATGGACGATGTGCTTCATCTCTACTCTGGGGCCATCGCCGAATGGAAAGTATGGTGAAATTAGCTTCTATATCATATAGCTCTTGAGCTGCCATGAATGTTTTCAGTCTTACCTGTACAAGATTAGTAAGTTACGGTCTGCTGACTTCACGTTTTGCACAAAATAAGAGGACGATACCTACCATATTACGAGGGTGGTCCGATAAATACTTAGCCAGCAAAAGAACAACAAAAATTTTGGAAAAATAGCAATGTATTTCCCAACATAATCTCCTCGTAGCTCGATACATTGACCTAGCGACGCTCCAAGGTCTACAAAGTAGGCCTCTGTGGTGACCCTGACCACCTCATTCGAGCAAATTTCTGCCCGACGAGTGACTTTTCAAGTTTGGAAACAAAAAGAAGTCGTTCTGGGCTAAGTCTGGAGAGTACGGTGGATAGGGTAGCAGTTCGTAGCCCGACTCGAATAATTACACTGTGGCGATGGCGGAGCTGTGATTTGGACTCGAATCAGCCTAATAATTTGGCATGGTAGAGCCTTGTGACCCTTTTCAAGGTAGTCGATGCAGATCACACCTTACAAATCCCAGAAAACGGTGGTCATCACCTTTCCGGCCAACAAAACAGTCTTTGCTTTCTTTGAAGCAAGTTTGCTGGATAAAGTTCACTGTTTCGACTGCTCCTTGGTATCTAATGTATGCCAGTGGAGCCACTTTTCATCGACAGTCACAAAACGATACAGAAACTCCTCATTTGTTGTCCGGATTGAGCGAACGCGGCACTCATTGTGCCTACAGCTATCGTATGCCCAAAATTTCATGTAGGATATGACCCATGCAATCTTTTGAGATACCTACTGTCTCAACTATCTCGCGCATCTTCAATCAGCGGTCTGTCGATACGAGCTCGTAGATTTTCATCACGTTATCCTCCGTGGTAGCCATTTTCGGGACACCTGGGCGTGGCTCATCAAACACCGACGTGCAGCCACATTGAAACGCTAAACCAATTTTTTACGGGTGGCCATCGCAGGAGCAGAGTCACCGTACACGGCATTCAAGCGCTCTTTGATTTCGCGGCGTGATTTCCCTTCCAAAAACAAGAATAGAATCATTGACCGATATTGCTTTCTCCATTTTACTAAAATCTGCGGACACGCCCGCTTCCACACGCAGTCAAAGCGAAAATACGTGGCCGATTTGATTAAAATTTTGTCAATAGCCTTCCAAGAAAATGTGCTACACGATAGTGAATCTTCTTTACGATAGTGACGCCATCGAATGGTGAGGATAAGTACTTATTGGACCGCTCTCGTATAGTAAATAAATCATAGAAATAAGTTTTTACGAGTACAAGTCCAATAAATACCACAGAAGTTGTCTTTCGACCAACTTTGTTAGTAATAATTTATGTTACAAGTTTGACGTTCTTGTCTTCTTGTATAAAATCAAAAGTTAAGGCCAGTTGAATATTTAACAATTACAATAACAATTTCACAGGATGCAAGAACCTAGACACTACAGATGTGTTGAAATTTTGATTAAAATTTCAGATATAATATAGGGTTTTCCAATAAGAGGTGTTATTTTGATATTAAAAGAAAAATACCATTTTTAATATAAATGATCAGACGTTTATTTCATTGTAAAGAACAAGGTATGCCGTTAACAGTGAATAAGAACATCATGCAAATGATCACCGCAACCACGCTTACAGGACCATATCCTTTTCATGAAATTTTCCTTTACCAAATCGCAGTGGCTGCCCCATGTCCTCGACAGCCTCACGAATTCCATCTTTGAGGCCTTAAATCGACGCTGGGCTGTTGGCGTAGACCTTCTCTTTCACGTGGCCCCAAAGGAAAAAGTCGAAAGGTGTTAAATCACAAGATCTATTCAAAATAACACATCTTATTGGAAAACCCTATATTTTAACATTGATATCTTTTTACAAATACTCAAACAGCGAACTCAATGCACTGGAAACAAAGCAGCAAATTTTAATACATTGTTTAATGTGTACGGTAGGTGCCAGGCTACAATTTGAGTTTATATCAAGGAAAGTGGACTGACATCATATTGGAAAAATATTGTTATTAATGCTTACGTTAATTCAGTCTAAGGTTTTTAATCGGTGATATCACTCAGGCTTACACTTGTTACTGCTTAAAATTGTCACAAACTAAGTTGTCGTTAAAAAGTAAGACCTGGAACGATTTAAAGTCAAAGATATGTTTTTGAAACTGTAATTCGAATATATGTTCTCAATATACTCATGTTTTTGTAATAGGAATATAAGGGCTCCCGCACAAATAATATTTCGAATCCGATCCCTTTATTAAAACGCTCGTTCATATTTTGCAACAGAAAGATAAGTATTCAAACTAGTGAGTCTATCAAAACTTGCAAAAGATGGTTAGAGCCAACCAAAAACGGTGAGGGTAAATTCTTCGGTAACTCTGCCGTAGACGGTCCCAAGCCCGGTTAAGAAAAGAGGATTGATCCCTTTGTTTTCTCGACCTCTAGCTCCAATGATTCCTCATCCTGAATCACACGACCAAATGGTGGTCAATGGTCTCGGGGTCACAGAGTGGGCTTACTGGTTTCCCGATGACGGGACAATAAACAAACACAATGACAATGGAATTGAATCCTGGAATGTCCGATAACTGAACTACGCTGGCGCTGTCATGGACCTTTTGCAGTAGGCCAGTCACTATAAACTAAACATACTGCCAATCCAGGAAACAAAATGGTCTGGGAGCAATATTCAAGGTATTTGATTACACACAATATTCAAAAGAGATCCGTATCAAAGCGAAATTCTTCAAAATTTCGCTAACAAATGAACACGCCTTGACAGAAGAAAAGCAAGAATAAACTGAGGAAATGTCTACAATCACCTCGAAAGACTAGTTGACTTATTGTCTACAAATGACACAAAAATAGTTCTGGGTAATTTCAACGCTAAGGTTGGCAAGGACCTTTCTCATCGCGGAATAACCGGAGGATATAGCCTCCACGATGAAAATGACAACGGCTAGCGCTGGATTGATTTTGCATGCAGCAGAAATCTAGTCATATGATTGACTTGCTTTCTACATCGACGCATCTATAAAATAACCTGGGTATCACCAGATGGCAACACACAAAACCAAATCAATCATGTTCTGATCAAACAACGTTGGGCCTAGAGCATACCTGACGTCCGTAGATAACGAGGACCCAATTGCTATTCGGATTATTACTTGATTAAATGAACTTATCGATGTCGTATATCAAAGGCGTATTCTGCAAAGACCAGTCCCCTGCAGGAATTCGATATCGAAAGGGTCCAAACGTCGTCTGTAACGAAAAATTAAGACCGTAGCAGAACATACAATCGGACATTAAGTCTGACGCAAAACAATTGATTTGTTCGACGATGAGTGCCGGAATGCGTTAGATAAAAAGAATCAGGCCTACAAAGAATATTTAGCTGAGAAATCCAGGAAGAAGAGAAAATATTATGAAAACCTCAGACGAGTAGCGAATAAGATCATTAGCATAAAGAAAGAAAACACTTTGATAAAGAATTGAGAAGCATCGATGTAAGTCTAGCAAGCAACAACACAACACAAGCATACAAAGTGGTGAAAAGCCGGAAAGGTGGCTATCAGCCCAAGACCACGCTCTGTCGTGATGACATCGATAATATCCTCGCTGATGAAAACAGGATTAAGGAAAGGTGGGCATCATATTTCAAGAACCTCCTTAATCGCCCACACAGCTCCAAACCATCGGAGCTCAAAGAAATTTTCGGAGAGCTTCTATTGGCCCCTACAACTCTGGATGAAGTTTGTTCCACCATCAACGCCCAAAAGAATAATAAAGCGCCACGCATCGATGAGATTTCAGTGGAGCTCATACAATATAGTGGCAGCAGTATTTAGAAAGCCATCCATAAAGTCATTCAGCACATTTGGTAACAGGAACATATACCGAACGAGTGGAGCCAATCAATTATATTCCTTATACGAGTACACAAAAAGGGTACAAGCTAGAGTGCGAAAATTATAGAGGCATATCACCACTTTGTATGGCGTATGAAATATTTTTAAGGGTCTTTGAAAATAAAATCGGATCATACGACGAAAATTCTAAAGGGAAGTAGCAAGGTAGTTTAAGAGCAGGTAGATAAATGATAGACCAATTGTTCACAATCAAGTAGGTACTAAAGAAATGCTAGGAGCTCATACACGCACACAAAATTTTCGTTGGGTTTAAGCAAGCATACGACGGTATTGATTGTAACGCACTGTACCAAATGATGCTTTGCTTTAGCATCCCAGCCAAATTAGTCCGTCTTACCAATATGACATTGACAACCTTCTAACCCCGCAACCTCAAATAGGGAAATGGGCTGCTACCTATCGATATAAGAGTTACATTATAATATAAGTCGAGCCAAGTGGTAGCTTATGCGAATGAAATCAATATTTTGTCAGGATCATTAACAAATTGCCAAAAAATTCTTCTTGAAACTCAGTAGCGAAGCTAGTAGGGCTATAATTCAATGAGAATAAAACAAAGCTCATGCCGTAGTCGAAGAAAACTACCTCAAATACCCAAAATATCACACATAGTGAATATAATATCGAAAATGTGGGCAAATTTGGCTATTTTGGCCCCAAAATAAGGAGAAACGGTAATGAGAGAGACGAAAAACGCCGAAGAGTACAGCACAAATAAATTATTTTATTCAGATTTGACGATGTTGAAGACCAGCTGCATAAACAGGAAAAACGAGTTGGATAGACAGACCTACGCTCATGTCAGAAGGGTTTTGTAACTACTCAATTTACGAACGAATAAATTCAAGAAACATTAGCTAAACTTTTTAATTGGATCATTTCACCCTTTTCACATCAATTTAATGTAAATCTATACGACAAATTTGCTCTACATTTGAAGCTTTATCTAACGTCGCGCGGATATCGATCACTCTTTCGGATGGCTCCGGTAGCTTTTTAAATTACTTTTTATGGAATTGTTTGCAGCTACATATAAATGAGTTGCATATTTTGAATAATAATTTTTCTGAGGAGGTTTTTTTCTGGTTTCGACGTGTGCACTAATTCTCCTCAGGCCATCACACTTAGATACACCACCTTCTTCTAACATTTTTCTTCTCTAATAATTTTTCAGAAAAATTATTATACAAAATATGCAACTCATTTATATGTAGCTGCAAACAATTCCATAAAAAGTAATTCAAGAAACATGTCAAAAGGATGTGCACGTTTAAAAGAAAGTCCATTGTTTCTCCATTTTCAACGGTCGCGATTTTGTTGCAAACTAAAGGAAATCACTCCGATCATGAATTACGAAAGGTATTTACGAGTATGTTATCATTCTTATTTGTAAATATTTAGAAGACCAAATCAAAACTGCTGCTTCTGATTTGATGGAAAGCCAAGAAAATATCAAAATTTTGTGTTACAGTTGTTGTAATTAAGTAATAAAAAACACTTTTCAGCTTACTTTCACTATATATATATATATATATATATATATATATATATATATATATATATATATATATATATATATATATTTAATTTTAAACACTACCGCTTGTTCGACACACGGTGTCTTCCTCAGATGTTAATACTACAAAGTTTACACTGGATAGACAGGTAGATCCTTTGAAAGAAGAATGTACGGGCATGATTATAGTTTTGAAAATACGGATGGGGTTTCTAATTATGCAAATCATCTGTTAGAAATGAACCATAATTTTTGCAATGGCACATTACTGAAAAGGGACAAAAATTAAATGCATTGGAAAGTCTGGAAATAAATAAAAGAAAAACGTTTAATATTTTACTGAATGACCAATTGGGCTTAAATAGTTGGCCTCTATTAAATTTGAAATTCTTTTAATTAATATACGAGTCAGAATGTTTATGATATGGTTATGTTATATTTATTTATTTATATGATACTTATTATATCTTTGACGATCGTTGTAGTGATTTTTATGAAATTTGTTTCCAACTGTTAAAATTGTTAGTTCTATGGTTCATATTATATTTTTATATATTTATTTTAGCATTGCCGTTAGATTTATTGATATTTGTTAAATTATTTTGTGCGCAGCCATTTTTGTAGTATTAACATCTGAGAAAGACACCGTGTGTCGAAACAGCTGTAGTGTTAAAAATTCTATATATATATATATATATATATATATATATATATATATATATATATATATATATATATATATATATATATATATAGAGAAAGTAAACTGAAAAGTGTTTTTATTACTTAAATGATGAACTTTCACCAAGTAACGGCCTCATTCATTGAACGTTGTTGTAATTAGAGAAATTCCAAATAGCTATAACTTCCTTGAGTATGATTTGATTTTCGTCAAACTTACAGAGTATTAGAACTTTTTAAATGACTACTTCAATATCGGATTTTGTTGATCAACACCTGCCTCCATAATTTTTTTCAGATTTTTAAGGTCACATTTGTCCAATCGCGAGGGGGGCAAAAATCTTTCGTGTATTCCCTTCTCTGTGCACCCCTCAAAGCAAATACTGCCAGTTTCGAAAAGGTCTCATCAAAATCTTTCATTTGATACCCAAATCGAATACCTTTGATAAAATTTTTTTCGGCGGCCTCTCCCCGGTATGGGGAGACCCCTTTAAATACCTTATAATATTTTTTTTGTACTTGAACTTTGAAGAAGGCACCTCTTTAAACCTGCATATACAATTTGGTGTTTCTAGCTTAAGTAGTTTGCGAGGAAAATTGCTCTGGTAAACGGACAGATAGGTTGCGATTTTAGTAAATTATTTTACAAAACTCTAAAAAAGCTTGAAGTATACAAATCTATGATAAGACCTGTGTTATGCTATGGGTGTGAAACATTGGTCTTGCCCCCAAGCATCCGCAAACATATTGAACGCCTTCGAAAGGCTGGTCCTGAGGCGAATAACCGGACCGAAGCTAGATGGGAACCAATGGCGAATTCGATACAACCATGAGCTGTATGAAATTTTTGACGAGCTGAAGGTCTTAACGGTTATAACACTGTGGAAGCTGCAATAGACTAGCCACATGAATCGTTTGGTTGAACAACGGATACCCAAGAAGGTATTCGTTTGGAGAACTGAAGGCCGGAGACAAGTGGGGAAACCGAGGAAACGCTGGCCTGGCTCAGTCGACGAAGACAGTTCATCGCCGCCTGGATTTCAAAATTGGAGGACGCGGTCAATGGGCCGAGACTTTTGGAGGCGTTTGTAGCAGCCCCGAGAGGGGTTGTAGTGCTGCGAAGAAGAAGCAAGACTCATGCAAAAATCAGATATTGAATCCTAAACTTTTACTCAAAAGTTCGTTCGTATTTTGGAAAATTAAGATAAGTATTCAAATTTGTGAGTCTGCCAAAATATGCAACAGATGGTTAGAACACTTTAAAAATGATGAGAATAGATTCTTTGGTAAAACTTATCATACAGACGTGCGACCTGCATAGACCTAATTGGATTATTATTTTTTTTTTTGAGCCTTTGGTACAGATACATCGGCCAAACTAGGTGGAGAGGAAATCATTTGAAAAAGAAACATTCTTGCATAATAACCAGCATCTATTTATCTTTTGCAAAGAATACGAAATAACTTTTAAAGTTTTAAGATTCATTGGAATAGATGAAAAACTTCTTGCAAAGATTATTCAGTACATAGGAAAACATGTCAAACACAAGGGTATAGCTTTTGTAGTTACTTTACTAATTTATTTCGTAGATATAGCAAATATTTGTCTCTTTTAAAAATTTTATCCGAAGTTATCTGCAGTTTCCTTTAATCAAGAACCTCTAATGATTCGGTGAAGATCTGTTTTATTCCTTTAAACCTTTTGATGATTCCTCTTTCAAATTCAATTATACTATACTCAGATTAGTTTCTAACCACATAATGAGGCATATTCTCTTGCATTTCGTAGCCTGAAAGAATGCTAACCTCGCCGTTAGCTAGTTCACTTCTCTCATCCACACACCGTGGTCATAAAACTGCCACCAAAGTTCAATTTGAACTGTACAACATTCATTTTAAGAACGGTATTTACGATACAAGATGTCTACGGTCTTCTTAACCATGATCCCACCCGACATATTCATAGTCGACGAATAGCTAGTTAACAAATACCACGGTGAACTAAATGTGTCGTAAAATCACTCATGAAGTGCCTATCGCAATGGTCAGCAGTAAATTACATTCCGTGGTACTTCCACCTATAACACAACAGACCGGTGGCCACCTACATACTATCTCAATTAGACATGTGAGACCAATTACCATTGAAAGAGTGCAACCACCGCCTCAGTAGGATAGTGACGATTGCAAACGATGATTAACTGAATCGGTGGTGGAAAAAGACAATTTGGTAGAAGAATGGGCTTGCATGTTACATGCCTGATAAATTAAAATTTCTTTTTATTTCCATTTGTTGGGTGAATTTTATTTTTAGCTCGTATTCATCTAAGGAATAGAAGTCGCCATCGTGAAGACACAAGAAATTATTATTTTTTTTCAACATTAAAAAAATTCCATCAACTTTTTGCACTGTAATTGTTCCAAGTTTATAACGCATTATTATTTCCATCATAAACTTTTTGATCTGTGGAGTAAACTGAAATTATAGCCACAACTTGAAATGAGCGAAAAACTTGAAATATAGCCTTCCTTTCTGCAGATGCTCAGAAGTAGAGGAAATTGAAGGAAAACCAAAAGCAAGAAAAAAAAAATGGTATGGAAAGTGCAGAATGCTAACTTTATACGCCTAGAGATTTATGAACGAATGCTCATTACACGATAGGCGCCAATCTCAATTGCGTTCCAATTCAAATTGGACGCGAATGGCGACGAAAGAACGCAAGAGGGGTGAATTGCTTGTAAAAGATGAAAGCAACAAAACGGCATTCGATGGAAGCAGTGAATCGTATCCGAAATGGGAAATGAATGATCACCACAAAACCCACTCTGGCCGTACTGTTCATGGTGTCTATGCAATAACGCTTTTAATACGCACAGGTACACAAGTGAGAATATGATAATTCAAAAACCGCAATAATATGTGACGATGCCTTGCACCAATGCATCCATCCGTGATTGGCAGCAGTTTTAGTGGAAAATTGTAAATCTACAATTATTCTAACTGATTTTGCGAGCTGAGAAAACGTTTTGTGTAGGATTTATAGTCGACGCCTAGTGTCCAGATTCGTTTGGCGATGGTGCGTGTGCAGCAGAAAATGAATAAGGTTACTCGCTTAAGTCTTTCGTTTTAGATGAACGATTGTGCGACTTGCAGGGAAATTAGATCGAACTATAAGAACGAATTATTGAGCCTGCCAACTTTCTTTGATAAATTAATGGTCTCGTAGGGTAACCTTTGAATGCAGCTATAATGTATAACAAGGAATGAATTGGCGACAGTCTGGAATTCAATCGATTGGATCATGATGAAAAATCTTAACTTATCACTTAATTTTTGAGTATAAATATAAGAAAACCGAATAATGAAATCGATTTTAAGCTTGAAAGAATTGATTAAAGAAAATGAGAAAGTTTTGATAAAACAAATAATACACATAACAGTTTTAAGTTGAAATATTCATTTGGTTACTATCTGCAATATTCTACAGCTAGTTTGTCAAGGTGCAGCGCTCACGATCAACATCAATAACTTCTTTTGGAAAATGTTCATTTATGTAGGAAACATCCTCATTCAGTTCAATAAAACAACTCATTCTATGCTATAGGCAAGTGATCAGGCGAAACATACTAACCACTAAACAAACCCATCGATTCTGCACAACGAGAAAAGAGACGATCATCAAAAGCAAAACAAACGACTTCGCGTATAAAATATGAAGAAGGAAATTTTTCAGAACAATAAATCATTAAGATACACATGCACGATGATGTATTTTACTGCGAAAATTTTTATCTCTCATTTAACAGCTATAAAATGCTGAACTCCAATGCAATATATATCCACACATTATTCAATCCCATATATTATAACATTACTAAATTCTGTACTATGTATAGTTTAATATCACACTATGGTTGGAAATGTGTGTGATATTGCAAATATTTTTAAATGATGCGAATGAACTACATGACGACGGGAGAGAGAGAGGAAAGGAGTAAGGACATACTTTGCAAAAATAATAAAATAAAAACATCACAGACGCAACAAGATATAGAAATGAAAGGAATAAATTGGATAAAATGTTAAATAAATGAAAAATGAATAATGAAAAATACACTGTAAATTAACTGATGACGGCGGACAGTGTGAAACAAGACATTGGGAAAAATTATTAAGATTCGGTGTTTGGTTGGTTTTGTTTTTTTATTTTGACGTGACAGGATTCGAGGATTTGTCGGCTTAAAAGTATCTAATCGACATAAATTTTAAATGAAGGCTCTTAATGGGAGACGCGTGTTAGAATGAAGTGAGATGTTGACAATATATGAGAAGATGTATGGTATAGCTGTGTGCCGCGTAACTCATTAACAAATTGTTTCAAAGAGCTGAAAAAAGACGGTGAAAAAATTGCAGTTTTTCAGTGAGTTGATTTGGGATATAATTTTTAATTAATTACATAATTATGATAGAGTTTTTATTTTAAACAGTCTTTTTTTAGAAGAAGTATTGAACTAAATTAACTAAGAGTTTGGCACTCGCCAAACTCCAGTTTTCCAGTTCATATAAATCGTATCGCATTATAGATGCTACCGATTATGAAGCAAACATGGTACATAAAATAAATTAAAGCACTTAAAAAATATACAATAAAAGTGAAAATCTGATATCAATCAAAATTAGCTAAGAGTTTGGCACTTGCCAAACTCTTAGCTAATTTTGATTTTCTTAATGAACTATAAGAAACTGTCTCCTATTTAGTTGACTTGAAGTATCTTTTTTCACTGCAACAACTGCATTATGCTTCCAATATAAGGTTTTCACTATCATTATATATTGTCCAAGTGCTTTAATTTATTTTATTTACCATGTTTGCTTCATAATCGGTAGCGTCAGTAATGCGATACGATTTAGACGAACTGGGAAATTTGCGCCAATTGAATTTTGTGCTTGGCTAAACCTTATAAAGTCGGAGTTTCTAATAGTCAATTTAACATATCGTTTAGCTTATTCACCAATTAAGAAAAACAAAACTTTGCTATTTTTTTGATTATATTTTTAATGCATGCTTACGTAAAAACAGATCTTTTGAATTGCTTATGGGAGTGTCACTTCAAGTTAAATACTTTTTGATGAGTATTGTTTCCCAATTGGCTGATATACATTCTTAACTCACCATGAATGTTTCAAGACAGGTATTAAAAGAATAGAATTAATCAGACTGAAAGACATAGGAGCTTGTCGGTCGAAACAAGGATGTGAAGAAAATTCAGTACATCTAAATTGTCTAGCACAGTTATTACGATTACAGAAAAAAAATATTCCTAGTGCTTCTTTAACTTGATCTGCAGCAACAGCAGTAGCTAAAATACCTGTTCTCTTAACCAACGCCTCACCAAATCTCGCATCTCGTCCTGCTAAGAACTGGGTGCCTCAGTTGCATTTCTCTTTTTCGTATAGTATTGGTGGCAGTGGAAGCGTCTCACATTCAACAATTGTATTAAAAACAATTTGGGCAAAATTTTAGTTTTTTTCTCTATGTCTGGCTTGGAAAAATTCTACGTGGGTTTGGTTGACATGTCGAGAAGTACTGGAACGTGAATGACAATCAAACCTAGTGGATTCGGTCTTGTCCTTTCCCCTGAAATCTTGGTGGGTGATATGTTTTCATTTGTTTCATCCTTGAAGGCCCACATGTCGCTCTCAATGAGAAGAGAGGTTACACGCCAATCCTCAAGGGAATTGTTTCACCCGCTTCCAAACAAGTGGAACCGGTTCGTACCGGGGTGCGATTTGGCTTCAACTTCCAAGATAATTGAATATCCATTAGCAAGAATGGACTCATCAAACGAAAATTATTTTGGTCGCTGAGTCTTACAGCGCAAGAAGTTGACAATATCCACAGACGTTAAGGAAAATACAGCAGTCACGGAACTGAGGAAAATAACACTGGTCAACAAAATTTTGTAACAGGGAAGGTGCTTGCTAATTTTAAATTACCTAACTACACAAATTTGATTACCATATTTATTTTAATCCTTTCAGGTCTAGTTTTCGTGTTATAGCTACTATCCACAAAATTAAAAATTAACCGTTTTTGTTTCACTTTTGCATTCAGAGAATTTGTTAATTTGAAGAGTGTAGTGTTTTGTTCTGTTTTTAGAGTTAAGTGATTCTTAAATAACGTCAAGAAAGTGTGGAAATGATCCTGACAAGTTTTGTTACATTTGTGGTGGCATTACTTTTAAAACTTAGTGAAGGAATTTGACACCATTATTAACTAAGTAATATGAACAGTATTTTGGCTTTGCCATCGGACCACAAGACAAAGCGTGGGTTCCACTCATCTGTTGTGTTACATGTGTGGGTCTTCTCACTGGATGGGTGAAAGGATTTCGATCTATGCCTTTTGCAATTCCTAGAATTTGGACGGAACCAACGAACCACTCATCTGATTGTTATTTTTATCTTACTGATACAAAAGGTATTACAATTAAAACAAAAAGTAAAATCAAGTATCCTGACCTGCCATCACCTAAAAGACCGATCCCTCATAGTGAAGATCTACCGGTACCAGAACCACCTCAAACTAGCGATCTGGCCGTTACGCCAGAAATCGAAAAGGATATATTGGATCCTGATTTTCAGGAAGCTTCCTCATCCTCATCTAATGAGCTACATCTTCTATCACAAGGAGATCTCAATAATTTGGTACGTGACTTAAATTTGTCCAAACAACAGGCAGAACTTTTGGGCTCTCGATTAAAGGGATGGCATTTATTACAACGTAAAACAAAAGTATGTTATTTTCGCAATCGAGATGAAAAGCTAATAGGTTTTATTTTCACAGGATGATCAGCTTGTATTTTGTAATAATGTCTATAGCGTGATGACTGTCTTGGGTATAGAATGTAAAGCAGAAGAGTGGCGTTTATTTATTGATGGCTCAAAAGTAAGTTTAAAGGCTGTTCTTTTACATATCGGCAATAAACTTCCCTCTTGACCATTAGGTGAGGCTTCTAACATGGAAGAGTCATGAAAGTATTAAATTTATCTTGGAAAAAAATCAGTATAACGAACACAACTGGAAAGTTTGTGGAGATTTGAAGGTGATTGCCCTAATTTTAGGATTACAACTAGGGTATACAAAATACTGTTGTTTTATTTGTGAGCAGGATAGCAGAGACCGAAAAAATCTTATGTTAAGCAAGACTGGCCCAAAAGGCAATCTCTTATTGCAGGACAAAAAAAAAATATTTAAAACCCTCCATTGGTGCAGCCTGAGAATGTATTTTTACCACCTTTACACATAAGGCTTGGGCTTATGAAGAACTTTGTGAAAGCTATGGACAGGAGTGGTGACGGCTTTTTATATTTGAAAGGAAAATTTCCTAAGCTGAGTGAAGCAAAAATTAAACAGGACATTAATCATGCAATTGATGAAAGATGATAAATTTAAAGAAAAGCTTAGTAATTTAGAAAAATTAGCTTAGGAATCTTTCATGAAAGTAACTTCCAATTTTCTAGGAAATCACCGACCAAGTGACTATAAATGTATTATCGCGGAACTTTGTTCTACTTATAAGGCTTTGGGCTATAATATGTCGTTGTAATTACATTTTCTTCATTCACATTTAGACTTCTTTTCTGAAAATTTGGGCGCCGTCAGTGATGAACACGGTGAAAGATTCCATCAAGATATTTCTACCATAGAAAAACGATATCAGAGCGAGTGGAGCCCACGTATGTTAGCGGATTACTGTTGGACATTAAAACGGAACGTTCCTGAAGCAAAATACAGAAGAAAATCATAAAAGAAAATTCATATTAATGTTGCAATAAATCGAAATAACTTCTTTTTGTTCATAAAAATTCAAAATTTATAACTAGTATGCTTATCCTTGTCCTTAATATAACTTGGCAAAAGTTTTCATGTTACATGCAAAAGTTGTTTTTTTGTTGACTAGTGTAATTGAAGGTTCGTACATTAGTTCCTGTACGCATGAAAGGTAGGCAACTATTAATTTATCTCGTTTGTACGGGAAAAGATAAAAATTCAAATGAAATTGAAGATAAAAGATATCGAAACGATAGGCCTAGAATTCTTAAAATTGTCACAAGGCCAAAGGGAAATGTTGAGTAGACACGATAGCGAAAAGCGACACTCCTTCAACCACCGTCAAATTGAATTGTTTTCAAAAATCTTTAGCCAGTTGAGCCTCCACCAAGCCAATTGTAATAACTGTTAAGTATGTAGTGTATTGAAATTTTATCTTATAAATGCTATTTTTTAACTAGAACAAGAAACCGAATATAAGAAGAAGTCAACTAATTCAGGAAGAAGTTAAAATGAATTTAAGATGATTTTAGGAGCAGCTACATAGGAACCACAAGGTAGAATGAAGAATTAAAAAAAAGGAACTCAACCAAACGAAGATATCTTCGCCAGCAGCAAGCACGGCAAACGAATAACGTAAACTCTGTACATTATTAATACCATCAGATGGTTCAATTAAAAAGAGAAATAAATGCAAGTAATGCAGTAGCAGAGAAATCAACAAATTTGCATACTTAGAATACTGCAAATAAAATTCAGCCCACCCGCAATAAAACGTTCGAATACAACAAGTCCAAGTATGCAATACCATAGCGAGCAACGAGCCATACCAGACAATAGCAGATACGCATCAAATCTTCTCAAACTCACCCTATCCAATACAGCAGACATTGAATCTGGTTCCCAGTCTAGTGTATCCACCGTACAAGAGTCCGATAAATTCGGGCGGAAGACGTCACAGAAATGAATGTGCAAGTGATATTGTAGCCGACTTGTGTAACAATCCAAATCAACACATTGTCAACCATGCTAAACAGTAGATCACAACCACCCGGCAAAACACTCATCGCAGCATCACCACCTTCAGCAATCTCTGCGACAGAAACATTCCCCACAGTCGATGTCCGCGGCACATCAACCATCTTATCAGAATCAATATCTGACTATGATTTGACTTGTAACCATCATCATCGTCATCATGCGTATACTTGCAGCCACCAGTGACAACAAAAAGTATCCGCACAACATCAACAGAAGACTCTAACTACCAACTACAAAAGGCTATAGCTAACAAAAACCATCTAACAACAATCATTGCAGTATCACTACTTTCAAAAAACTTTGCAATCGAAGCATCCCCAGCAATCGATATCTGAGGGATATCAACCATCTCCATCAGCCGCAACATCTACGCATGCTTTTGGCTCGCAATCACCCCCGTCGACACCATGCGTAGACTTGCAGCAGGCGTCACCAAAAAAGCAAGCAGCGCAACAGCAGCAGCCAAGTATGCCTCAGCGCCGGCACCAAGCACCCCAGTGGCAACAATAGCCATAACAGCGACATTACAGTGTCAAGAGAAGAAGCAGGGACAATTGGCACGATAACAGCCGGCAAACCTGCCCACTTCAAGATGTACTTTTCAGCGGAAGTGCATCGAGAATACCACGATCATAGCCTTGGCTTTAAAATGGGTAAGCCGTTAAGCCAGAAGTTATAAAACGGGCTGAGGGATAAAGGTGGTACTCTGTTTTATCTGAGTGGCGAAGCGAGATGGAGTTCGTTTGAAGCATCTGAAGAGCGGAAAATACCGCACCAAGGGCGCATCAGACGTCTGACGGTTCATAACGGGGCTCCAAATAGGAAAAATAATCGGTAAGCTTTTGAATTTTAAGAATTTGGCCAAGATTATTGTAGTTCTCTTAGTTCTAATATTAGTTGTGAATATTGATTATCATATTAATGAAATAGTGAGAATTAAGAGCGCTCCCCTCGTTTTTTGCATTTCTTTGTTCGAATCAAAAGTGGAAAATGTATTTGGTGGACACATTTATTAGAGACTAGCTTCTTCGGATGAAGAAATTGCGCGTCGTGTGGTTGATTCTAAGTCTTAGTTGTCCTACCCCCTTTAGTTTCCGCAGCCTCGTTTAGCGGACCCCGGGGCGGCGGATCGCAATCAGGCAAACGCGTGGCGCCACGGCCCGTCTTCATTGGGCTATCCGGGCCCCGAAAGCCTCACATGAAAAAACTCTCTTGGGGTAATACAATTCACTGATTTGGGTGCGAGATAGTAAAATTTGTGAGTGCGGATTAGAACTATGGTATTTGGATAAGCGTGAACCGGAGTGGCAAAAAATACTATTTATCGGCTTTATGATCGCAACAGCAAACAAGTTGTGTGATTTTGGCAGTTGTTTGTGAAACAGTCAAGAGAAACGCCAACTCCTGCTGCAATTTGTTACTGGTATCTACTTGTCACATTCCAATTGACGGTTTGACAGAATCATGAGTTTGAATGATCTCCAACGCTTTCGCATTGAAAAAGTAGACAGGAAGACATAGCTGGCAAGACCGCATACATGTTTCATTGCCTTGATTTGCTACCATATAAAAGCTAAAATTAGCTCGTGGAGAAATCAGCATTTACAATTGAAGAGATTGAAGGCTTTTGTCAGGAATAAAATAAAATATGGCACGTCAAAAATTAAAAAAAAAAAAAAAATGAAACGATCTCGTCAAATTATTGAGGGAACTGTAGCAAATTTTTTTTTTGAGTTGCATGAAACATAAAAAAAATAATTATGAATTACTGAAATTCACAAGAAAAAATTTCTATACAGTGACTGGAATGAGAAAACATTGAAATGAAAGGAAATAGACAAGACAAAATTATCTTTGAATGGAGGGTTATTGAACTTTCGCATCAATTGTAAACTGTAAATTTGTAAGAAACTTGTACTTTACCCACGAAATAAAATTAAAAAATGAAAGAAAGGATAAGAGCACAAAAAAACCTAGCAACCCCACAGTAGAACATACTTAACGTCCGTATATACCGAGGTGCTAATTGTAACTCAGATCATTACTTGATCAAATAAACATATATCAAAGGCATATTCGGCGAAGACCAGCCCACTATAAAAATTCGACATCGTTAGGCTCCAAATTAAGAAAAGAAAACACTATGACGGCCAATTGAGAAGTATAGATGTAAGTCTAGCGAGCAATAACACAAGACAAACATACAAAGTATTGAAAAGCCTAAAACGAGGTTATCATCCCAAAACCACCCTCTGTCGTGATGACATCGGCATCATATTTCAAAATCCTCCTCAATCACCCTCACAGCTCCAGAGCATCGGAGTCTATAGATATTTACGGAGAGCTTCTACTGGCCCCACCAGCTCTGGATGAAGTGTATTCCATCATCAAAGCCCAAAAGAATAATAAAGCGCTGGGCATCGATGAGATTCCAGTGGAGCTCATCAAATATGTTGGCAGCAGTGTTGATAAAGCTATTCAAGAAGTCATCCAGTATATTTGGCAACAAGAACATATGCCAAAAGAGTGAAGCCAATCAATTATATTGCCTATTTACAAAATGGGCGACAAGTTTGTATTAATCGAGCAGTTTCACAAGAAAACTGCTCGAAAACCTTCCTATCCTCTACTTGTGATTTTATGTGGCAGATTCAGAAAAGTGATTAATCATAACTGTCATTTGGAAAATAGTTTTCTTTCTCATTATTATTGCTAAATGTAATTTTTTTTATTAATTTCCCTTTATTTTAAATGTAATTCTTTATCAATTTTCCTTTATATTAAATTTAAATGTTTCCCTTTAATTATATTTCTCCGGAGACTCAATTTTGATTACTACATAAAATTTTCTTCATTTTCTTTACTTCACTTAAATTTTGTTTCCTAAAATTTAAATCTGCCACATAAAATTTACAGTGTATGAGCACCTTACTGGTCTACTGCAATTGGGGATGAAATGGAATTGGAACGAGGTGAGTGATTGTCAAATAAATTTTATGGTTAGGATGAGTGAAGTTTTGTCGGCTGCGAGTGCAGAAAGTTAACTTTTTCCACCGACTGAATACTTTTGCCTGAAGTCCCGCTACGCCACCATATTTATTGTCAACGTACGTACTTTTAATAGTTTGTTCGTTGTAGTAATTTATAATTTGACCCTCGATTTCCATTCGGCTCAAAATTAAGACTATTGGTCGGCCAGTGAATAATCCTGTTTTATTATTCTATGCAATTTTTGTTGCTAGTGAGAGCTAAACTAAATTCCGGCATTGTAAGATATTATCTGCGCTTCATTTCCAACGTCGGTGGCTGCAAAATCTGCGCACTGTTCAACGTGATGCATTATCGCTGTGAATGGATGCGTGAGGGAGGTTATGGTGCATTGACATCGGAGGCGCCTCGAAAATTCAACGTGGTTTACGTGCGATGTTGACCACTGATTAAGGCACTTCTTGTTCGCGCGATCTCCACGTATTATCAGGCTCAGCTGAATTGTGCTAATTCTACTTATATCTTTCGTTTGATTGGCATGCATCTTTCAGCTACAATTGTTTTAAAGGATTCGAGGTCAATGTTCTCCCGACGTTTGAGCTGTCAGTGTTCTAAGGTCAGGAAAGATAAAGTGAAAAGATATTTCCATTTTTCGTCACTCTCCGCGCTCTATCTTCGTCGGAAAACGCCATGCGAGAAGTGTAAGGTGTAGTTCACTGGCTTCAAGTGTAAATGCTTTTGTGCAGCGAGGGCAGGCATTTTGTTATCTGTTTCTTCTTTATCAAAGCTTCTTCATTAATCCCATAATAAGAAGCAATCAGCTTAACTAAATTGACTTCGAAATAAATAATTTCCTAGACAAGTTTGCGAACGTTCGCAAAAGAAATGTAGGTGATAGTGTCCTCCGACAAAATCTATGCAGGCTAATGAGGAAATTGAGAGCTATATGGACAGTGAGCCTAAACAAATTCCCTCTCCCGAATTAAGTGGTTTCGGTTCCAATTTTGCTGTAGATCTTCATTATAACTAGATCTTGGCAACGCGTGATTGCTCAGTCGTCAGATGCCGGAAGTGTGTATCGGCATTTAGGCGACGTTGCCCGAATACACTTATTTTCCAATGAAATTTAGTGGCGTTAAGACCACGAATTGCGAACATTTATATTTCAAATTGGTAAAAGTTTACTCTCAGGCACTAAATCGCTAATTATACACTCGAATTGAGCTTGTATCTTCTCTTGCCTATCACGGCATAAGAGGACTGAAGGGAATAAATGCTCAATTATATAGGAATCAAAACGAAACCCGCAAGGGTATTACTGAAAATCATCCTGCGAGGTGTGGAAATTCTTGCTCAAGCCTCCATAGGAACTTAAGTTCCTACTTTGTCTATGAAAATCATCCTTGCTCGAACCTACAATCACTACAAGTTACAGTGCGAAAATTATAGAGGCATATCACTACTTTGAACGGCGTACAAAATATTTTCAGAAATCTTAGAAAACAAAATCGGATCATACGCTAACAGTATGATTGAGGAGCATTAAGGTGGTTTTAGAGCAGGTAGATCAACGATAGATCAATTGTTGACGGTCAAGCAGGTACTTAAAAAGTGCTGGAAGTTCAACATAGGGGTACACCAAATTTTCGTTGACTTTAAGCAAGCATACGACAGTATTGATCGTAACGTACTGTAACAAATAATGCTTTGCTTAGGCATCCCAGCTAAATTAGTCCGTCTTACCAAAATGATAATGACGCCGACGACCTCCCAATTCCGCATCAATAATCAACTCATCGATGCCTTTGACACAAATATCGGACTAAAGCAGGGAGATGGGCTGGCCCCATTGCTATTCAATTTGGCCCTGGATTATGTCATAAGGAAGCTATCTGTCGATACACGGGGTACATTACGAGTACTTTACAAGTCGAGCCAAGTAATAGCCTATGCAGACGACCTCAACATTTTGCCACGGTCATTGACAACTGCCAATGAACTTTTCCTGAAACTCGAAAGCGAAGCAAAACTAATAGGGCTACAAATCAATGAAAATAAAACAAAACTCATACGCAGTCGAGAAAAAATACCTTAAGCACACAAAATATCACACTTCGTGAATACAGTATCGAAAATGTAAGCAAATTTGTGTATTTAGGCGCCAAAACAATGAAAACAGGTAATGAAAGAGACGAAATACGCCGAAGAATACAAGTTGCAAATAAAGTGTTTTTTTTCGGTTTGCACGATCTTGAAGACCAGCTGCAAGCAAGATTTTGAAGACCAGCAAAGCTCCACGTAAACAAATCAGTGATAAGACTTATGCGGAGCGGAGCTAGACGGGGACCAATGGCGAATCCAATGCAACCATGAGCTGTATTAAATTTTTGACGAGCCGGCGGTCTCAACAATTGTAAGACTGAGACTGCAATGGGCTGGCCACATGTATCATATGGACGAACAACGGATACCCAAAAAGGTATTCGTCAAGAGAACTGAAGGCCGAAGACCAGTGGGAAATCAAGAAAACGCTGGTCTGACTCGGTTGACAAAGACTGTTCATCGCTGCTCGGATGTCGAAATTGGAGGACGCGGCCAATAGACCAAGGTAGTTGGCGACGCTATTTGCAGGAATTGAAGGCCCGAGAGGGACTGTAGTGTTACGAAGAAGAACATCGTCGTTCGAGTGGAAGAATATGAAACGAGTGAAAAATGTATGGAGCAAAAATGTAATTCTTGAAAGAATGGGAAGGTCGACGACTATGAATGCCCCGGAAAAGGGAACCGCTAGGCGGAGGCAATAAAAGTCTGTGAAGTTGGCGTGCTGATCTCTCTTTTATGAAAGGAAGATTAGAAATGTTGCGGATAAGATTGGATTCAAGGAATTTTTAACCGTTAGTGAAAAGGAATTGGAGGGGAAGTTGACCAATTCGAAGTCTAGGAAGATTTAGCCAAGTTGAAAAAGAAGTTGACGAGAAGCAGTGAAAGCTTTGCAGAAGAGCAGTAGAAAATTTGTGAAATATTACCTCGAAAATTGACTGGGAACCATTGCCTTGTATACGGGTTTTGTCAAGAGGAGAACATTATGTAAGTGCTCCAACATTAGGTCTACTTTAGGTAAACCGGCGAGAAAGTAAAGAGATTTTTATTTCTATAGATTTCTTTAGTATATTTTTCATTCTTTTCAATTGAATAGCCAACATTAATTGTGAGTATTTTGCAAGAAAATTGTGAATAAAAGTTTTGAATTTTATAGAATATGAACCTTTTTTTTGGATTGTGATAACGGATTGGAAAGGATTTGCTTCTTTTTTGCAAATTGTTAGTTCATTAAAGGCTTTCTCGTTGAATTTCTTTGAAAGAAGGAGTTTTTTTGACTGTTGAATGGGTGACAACGCAGTGGAAGTGCCGATTTGCTGACTCAGTTTAGTATTTCTCGTCAGATATAGGCAGAAGGTAAAGAAGCTACTTCGCAGTAGCAAAAAAACCCTGGAGCAGTGTAATTTTCAAATTCCTATAGATAATGTATGTAATTTCTACTTGACTCCCTTCTCTAGAGAACTCTGGAGAAGATTTTTTTCGTGCCATATAACCCGCTCGGCAGTTTTTTGGGGTAAGCGAGTAGTGCATGCAACCAGCCCTTTAGCAAGCTAATTGGTACTGAACAGCCACAGTCAAAAATTCCCTCAATTTAAGGGTTACAGTACATTTTGAAAGAATTGGGAATTTCTTCGTACAAAATCCAGGATAAAAAGATATATTGAAACGACTTTTCTCACACGCAATTGAATCATCGTACTACTATTAACTAAATACAAAATGTGATCTCTTAACATCACGCCTAATATGGATAATTTATTCATCAATTAGCCATAAAATGATTATACTTCACATACTTTCAGTTACTTGCACTTTCAAATAAACGACAGAGAAAGTTCAAAAGTCATCTAAACCTCTCCTTTACTATTTATTAAGTCTCCAAAGATATTTCTTCTAAATATCTTCAACTTGCCTTCTATTTATGGTCTCAACTTCACTGAACAATAATTCACAAAGTGCATTTAAATTGCAAGATAAGCATACTACGTTGCATACGATGCAATGCATTTACTTAGTCAAAGATAGTTGAATTCGCATGTTTATTGCATTGGAAAATTCGAAATGCAAATTACAAAACTGCGAAACCCATGCGACAATAAACATATAAATAAATTTAAGTAACCTGCAAACATAGAGCTAAGTTCAACGAGTTCACCACGATCCAAGCCTATAAATCACGCACATGGAAGAGTATCTTTTCTGTCCAATTACGAAATAATTTCGTGAAATGTAAAAATTTTTCGGATGATGATAAAAATGATAAGTAGAATTGTATAATGAAGGAAAAATAAAGAGGTTTGTGCTACTGAAAGCACCTTTTTGCTTGGATAATATCCTTCCAGTTCAAAAGCTTCGAACTAGAAGGAGATGAAATTCAGAATATTCGCTCGTGAATAGAGATAAAGATTTCTTGAATGATAAACCAAATAAAGGACTATTTATTGGTTATTAAAATTCAGTTTCTAGTGCAATTAATTGAAATCAAATCCAAACCATTTCACAATCATTTAAAAGAGTCATATGAACACGAAAACTCTACCGCTGGCCTATGCACTTTCCCATATGCAATCCACTCTGCTGGACCTCATTTATTTCGCATGCAAACTTGCAACTGTACACGTACGCGGGGTTGACATCACATTTCCTATTTCGTCCATTTCGGTCGCAATTATGATAATTTTCAGTCATTGAAACCATACTTGTGTGAGGACATTGCAGTGTGTCGCCAAAAAGTGTCCATAGTTTGGCGACTCTCGATGCAATCGTTAGAGACGGATGCTGCGCTTGGAATTTTAGTGACGGTATTGTGCTGCACAACATGCAACCAAGTGATGGTGAGTAAACGTTTAACTAACAACTTTCAGAATTGTTGTTTAACGAGCACAAAACTATGTACGAAATCGAAAATTTTACAGTTTAATTGGCTGCCAGGCACCTAACACCGAAAGTCTTCTTCAAAGTTATGAGGAAATTCACCGTTGGCATGCATGAAAAGACTCTAATGGGAAATCTAACAAGAAATTTTCATTTCTATTGAGAGCCAACCAAGATGGTATTTTTTGTGTCAGGCATGGATGAGGTTCGATTTCTTGAAATTTTCTGATATCACGAGTTTATTCAAAAAGTCTTCGTAAAGAAAGTGAGTTATTCCTTAAAAGTGATCCTAATCCGACCCATATAATTTTTCCCTTTGTCATTCAATCTCCTTTAATAATTTTTCGCAAATCATAATTGAATTATTGCAAGCCCAGCCCTGAATCCACTCTTACCAACTCGGCTCCGCCAATTTTTCATAGCACCAAATCAATTCGTCGCCTGGAGTGTTTTCCAGATTACAAGGTAGGTAGGTGTACGGTGTACCGCTCGTACGTACCCATATGTTAGCTTTACTCGATACTCTCATGAGTTTGCTGCTTCATTACCACTTGCACTTAACATATCTTAGCCGACAGGGATCGCAATGCATTGGTGAAAGTTCAACATGATAGTGCTTTCGGATGGAGCTAGTACTCGTAGATTTGTTGCATGACTTACCTGCAAAGAGAAAGAAATGAAAATGTTAGTGAAAATTGAATGGTTGGTTAATTGATTTGTTTAAAGATTCATTTTTGATAAATTGATTGTTCAATCGACATATCTAAGATCACACATGTGGCTAGAGGGTTTCTCTATTGTAGAATTTTCTACAGCTAATGAATTCCTAGTTAGCAGTGAACGTTGTTAAAAGGTGACAAAATAAATTTATTCACACATTCCAACAGTTGCTGAGTAGTAATCACTTTACCATTTAAGATGTGTGAACATAAATAATGAATGAAGTTACCATTTCCATATGTTAAAGCAGGCATACTCGTACTCGTAAGTTGTGTGCTTATGAGTAAATTCTCTACTAGACCGTGGGCTAAAGGTAAACAAATCTTAACACAGTTTTTCAAGTTGTAGAAATACATACGTTACAATTTGTATGTCTGACT
Source organism: Odontomyia ornata (assembly GCA_963969285.1). NCBI lineage: Eukaryota > Metazoa > Arthropoda > Insecta > Diptera > Stratiomyidae > Odontomyia > Odontomyia ornata. Next base: position 101,494,122 of record OZ017740.1, on the reverse strand, counting down.
TTTCTCATGTCAAGTTAGAGAAGTTTCTGTTGAAACACTGAAATGTTGTCAGTTTCAATTATTAACCCTACAATTATATTGTTTGCTGCTGTTTCGACTTGTGTTTAATAAAATCGATCTATCATTGTATCCAGGATTAAATCATATAAGCTAAATAGGCAGGTGTATGCTCTGATCAGATGGGTTTTTCCTCTTCTTAGACACGTTGTATTCTGCCATTATAAGATTTGGGCAAAATAATAGGCGTGAGTAGTTTTTTTCTCAAAAACAAACTTAATTTTCACCCTTTTCTTACTTATCCCCCAAAAATTAAGTTGGTTTTCGAAATAAACACACTTCATCTTCGTAATGAAACACTAAAGGCTTCAAAAACTTAAAAAAACAAAATATTTAGTGTTCGTAATTGATTTCATTTTCGCGAAATAATTATGAAAAATAAAAAAATAATAAAACCTTCCTTTTAATTTTGCGTCTTTAATTTTATTTTCATTATCGATTTTCGACCGTTATCGTTCGATCTTCTTCAGCGATTGCTTCACTTAACCTAACGGTCCTACTTCTACGAGTATACTAAGTCCTTAATTACATTGAGGGATGTTTCCTGAGGTGGGTAATTAAAATTAACTTTATTCAAATTCCTTTTGTTACATTTGAAAATTACTTAACTAATTAGCTTGAAGAGCCATGGAAGATGAAAACGAGACAGTATCTCCAGTTATCGAAGCTGTATATGACAGAGAACTACTTCACGCTCCAGGGTAAAAAACTAAAGGAGGAGCAGCTGTAGAAAATTCACTATCACCGTTTTTTAATGAAATGTTTATGACGCGACTAGAGGATGGACTCAAAACGAATCACCAAGATGCTGGATTAGCTATATGGATGATGTTTTCACTTACGTCAAGAAAGGAGGCCTGCAACAAATATTGATGGAGCTGAACCATGCGCACAAAAATATCAATTTCACGGTAGTGGAAGAAAAGGATGGAAAATTGGCTTTCCTGGACACGTTAGTATCAAGAGTGAGTGGCGACATCAGTTTCGAAATCTACAGGAAGGCAGAACATACGCAACGGACGATTCTGAGTACATTGAACCACACGCAACAAGTGAAAGTTTCACCTTATCGAGCCATGATTCACAGGATGTATGATCTACCACTCAATTCGGCAGCCAGGGAAGAGGAAATGCAGCATATTCTCGACACTGCGAAGTTGAATGGATTCAAGGCCTCACCAATCAAGAGAATTGCGGACAAAATCAGAAAAACTCGGCAAAAGAAAAAACGGTCAACACTTCTTAACCCCGAATCTAGGCAGTTACCTACTACGAAGGTGTCACAGATCAATTAAAAAGGAGACTAAAACATCATGACTCCATATGAATAATCGAATCAAGTAGCTAAAATCAGCTGAAAAATATCTTCGGGTCAACTTCGGATAAATGGCAACCACACTAGAAATCAGGCATCTACCGGATCACGAAGTTTACATTGGACAAACAAGAAGATTAATCAACACCAGGGTGCGAGATCATTTAAACGAAGCAAGTGCAGCGAGCAAAAAAAAGGAAAGAGGAATAACTTTAGATCAGGAGTAGTGGAGCATATAATAACTCAAGGACACGAAATCACAGTGTATGACGCGACACCAATACGAGAAGCAAGAGATGCGAGAGAACTGGATGCAATGGAAAGTCTCGATATTTCAAGAGAAAAAGCTGTGCTAATGAACAACGATGCAGGTAATTGTAAATCCTGGCTCTTCAAGCTAATCAGTTAAGTAATTTTCTAATGTAACAAAAGGAATTTGAATAAAGTAAATTTTAATTACCCTCTTTAGGAAACATCCCTCAATGTATTTAAGGACTTAGTATATAAGCAGGATCTTTAGGTTTAGTGAAACAATCGCTGAAGAAGATCGAACGATAACGTTCGAAAATCGATAACGAAAATATAATTAAACACGCAAAATTAAAAGGAAGGTTTTATTCTTTTTTATTTTTAATATTTAGTTACATAAAATGTGCTAATTTTCAAATGGCCAGAATAATAGGGGTGCCTCACAAACATCGTAATTAACATAGAAATTTCGATAGTTAAGGTGCCTTGCTAAACAGAATTACTTAAGACGTATCCAAGACTTTGAATACCCACCATTATTTATAAGGGTTCTTTAAATCTTACGGGCATAGGTGATATCAACTTCTGACGAGTTTCTACAGGAATATTGTACCAAACTTTTTGCGAATTCTCTTTGAAATTTCTCATTTAAGTTCACCCCAAAGATTTTGAACAGAATTTAGGCATGGGGATTGGCTTGGCCACTCCAGGACGCCTACACTAATTTCTTGGTAGGATGCTTTGACCGATCAAAATGAGATCTCCAAAGGATATTGCGCCATTTTTTCTTACATTACGATTCGCACCAGATTTTATGCGCTATTCGTAACGCAACATTTTTCTTCTCCCTCAAATTTGCAGTTTAAAGGAGCGGAACGTTTCGGGTAATCCTACCGGATGGTTTTGCGCTTACTTATCGACGTAGAATGGTTTGTGATGAAACAACATTCCTAATTTTATTTGCAATTGTCCTGAATGATATGAGCGTAGTGCGTTTAGCTCATGTAACGATACGATTGTCGGTCACTGGTGAAGTCGTTTTAGATGCTCCGCACGTCTCAATAGATTTTTCCGGTTCGAGAGCATTTGCAACAAAATGTTCAGACCGTCCAATCGATGTGGCAATGAATTTGTAGGTTTTCCCTCATCTTGGAGCTGACGAACTAGCCTTCTCTCCTTTGCACTACAGTGAAGTCTGCGACGCATCTAGTATTATTATAATTTCATAATTATACTTTCAATTAGTTTATTTTGTTAAAAATCTAACCTTCTGCAAACTAAATAATTCTTTGAATTGATTCACTTTAATTGTTATTAGCGCCCACCTATTATATTGTCCACGTCAATTTCAAAGACTCAACAAGGAAACAAGCCGCAATAATTGCCAATAAGTAATTTAATTGTGGGGACTCCCCAATTTCATTCGAAAAGGGTGCAACTCACTTGCCGAACTGATTTTTAGATTCCAGAAGATATTGTCTGATTTTTTCTACATTTTATGAGTACTTTCATACGTGGGGAGACGCTCGTCGTAGGTCCACCAACCATTAAGAAGTCTTTAATTTTAAAGTTTAAAGTTTGATGGCTATAGCGTCTGTACTTCTAGAGGGATATTATTTTGGCGTACAGAAGGATTTAGTATTTTAGCACAAAACCGGTAAACTTTGACCGGTCGTATCTCAAGAAATATTGCACATTATTCAACTTTTTTCTTTTTTAAGAAGCATCTTTTATGGTACTTTCTAACGCATTTGATTTTAATTTAAATCAATAGTTACCGAGATATTCAATAAAAAATATTATCAAAAATAAATGTTTATAATTTCAAAAAATTTCTGAAGCCATCCTGATGATAGGTGGAGTGCAACAAACTTCTATAAGTTTAAGTTTCCGGCCTGCAAGATTTTAAACATTTTAAACTTTTTCAAGATAAATTTAGCTTGCAAAAATACAGGGTTTTCCAATAAGAGGTGTTATTTTGAAACTAAAAGAAGAATGCCATTTTTTAGGGTATTGTAAAATCATTTTACAATACCCTACTAAAATCACGTCCTGTCTGTCCGTCTGACCGTCCGTGTGTCACACCACATTTTCTCACAAACTCCATAAGCTAGAAACATGAGATTTTGTAAGTAGGTGTAAAGTGATGCCCTCTTCAAAATTTCATGACAAAAAAAATTTATAAGGTGTTCAAGGGGGGTCTCCCTTTATGGGGGAGTAGCCCCCAAAAAAAAGTTTCATCGCATGTAGGCAATGTGGGTATCAAATGAAAGGTCTTGATGAGAAATTTTCAAAACAGGTCTTAAACTAACAAGTTTTGCTTCGAGGGGTGCAGGGGAAGGGAAAATGTACGAACATTTTGTGTTCCCCCCATCGCGATTGTACACATAGGGAAGACTTCAAGAACACAAGGAAACAAATACCTTAGAAGTCGAAATTCGATCAATTTTGTTAATAATAGTACATTTTATAAATTTTACGTTTTTGCCTATAAAATCAAAATGGAGCCCCTAAATTCCCCAAAAACTACAATTTAAGTTTTTCGAAAGTAGTTGTGTGTGTTCTGAAAATTTACCAATAATCGAACAATAAACAGCTAAGTTATAGCCGATTAAATATTTAACAATTACAACAACATTAACACGTGATACTAGGGTGACACACTTTTGCAACGGATCTAGCCACTATAAATATGTAGGAGTTTTGATAAAAATTTTAGCAATGGTTTGTAATATTGATGTGATATCATGACTAATTAAACGACGGGGTCAAAACACTTGAAACAAAACGGCGGCGAATATAAAAATATAATAACCATTTTATGGAATCTATATATTGGTCAAGTTTTGATATGCAGAATATATTGTTTGATTTTCTAATTGTTTTACATACTCTCCCGGCAGGAGCACTCTCCTGCTACTTCAACTTGTTAATATAAAAGATCGGATGTTTATTTTATTATAAAGAAGAACGTATGCCGTTGATAGTGACAAATAATCGGAAAGTGGCTGCCCTATGTCCTCGATAGTCTCACAAATTCTATCTTTTAAGTCTTGAATTGACGCTGGGCTGTTGGCGTAGACCTTTTCTTTCACGTGAGCCCAAGGGATCAATGGTTTCGTTGCTTGTGCCCGTAAAAGATCAATGGTTTCGTTGCTTGTGTGGCACGTAGCGCCGTCTTGTTGAAAGTAAACGTTGTCCAGATCAATACCATCCAATTCCGACTATAAAAAATTATTAATCATCTCTCGATAGCGCAATCCATTCACCGTAACTGTTGCTCCAGCCTCATTTTCGAAAAAGTAAGGTCCAATGACTCCGCCGGACCATAAATCGCAACAAACAGCCACACGTTGAGGATAGAGAGGCTTTTCAACAATAACTCTTGGGTTTCCCGAGCCCCAGATGCGACAATTTTGCTTGTTGACAAAGCCACCGAAGTGAAAACGGGCCTCATCACTCAAGATGATTTTTTGATGGAATTTTGGATCATTCAAGAACCCAATCAGCAAATACAAAACGTTGTTGATTATTGATCGGCTTGAGTTCTTGTGTTAACTAAACTTTATAAGCCTTAAAACCCAAATTTTTATGCAAAATACGGTGTAATGATGTTTGTGGAATGCCTAATTCCAAAGAACGACGAGGAATGGACAAACCTGGATTTTCTTCAACACTTTCGGCTACAGCAGCAATATTCTCGGCTGTTCTTGAGTGATGTGCATGGATTGCATTCTGTACATCACTAAGTTGTCCCAACAGCTCGAATTTTTTCACCAATTTCGGTATTGCGGTCCGACAAGGTGTTTCACAAATTTTAATAATTTCAATGCATCGTTGATGGCGTAGTTTCTGCTTGTCAAATGTCAAAAAATGACAGCTTCAAAAGTGACACCTACCAAAATAATGGGCTATTCAAAATAACACCTCTTATTGGAAAACCCTTTATGAAACTTGAAGGTACGCTTGACGTTCTTGGATCAGGCAAGTCCAATATGGAAATTTGGCATGAGTGACACGGCCACATGAATCCATACAATTTAAAGAAAATGGCAAAAATAATGATTGGATGCAATTTCACGGGAAACGCGGACCAGCTACGAAATTGTAAAGTATGTACCGCCGGTAAACTTAAAAGGAAACCATTTCCAACTCGCATTCACAGATCGCCAGACATTCTTGGAATCGTACATATAGATCTACGCGGTCCTATGCGCTTAACTTTCATTGGCGGAGCGCAATATTTTATGACAGTGACGGACGATAAAAGTCGTTGATACGATGTCTACTTTTTTCGAGGTAAAGACGAGGCGGTTTCAATGTTCATCGAGTATAAAAACTACGTGGGGACTAAAAAAGATCAAAAAATTTAAGCTGTTCAATCGGACAACGGAACGAAATTTTGCAAATCAACGATCGATTTGACTCTCAAGGACGCTGGAATACAACGACGTTTATCAACTCCAAATAGGCCACAGCAGAACGCCGTTGCGGAACGCAAAAACCGCACACTTGTAGAATCTGTCCGATTGCTAAAAATCAAGTGACTGCTTTTCATTTTGCATTTTTCAAGTAGTCACTCGATTTTTAACAATGGGTCTATCGTTGCTCTGCCTGCTCTAAAACCATCTTGTTACTCCCCAATAATTTTGTTGGCATATGATTTGATTTTATTTTGTAAGATCCTTGAAAATATTTTGTACGCCATACAATGCATATGATACTGTAGCTTGTCACCTTTTTTGTGGATAGGGAATATAATTGATTGCTTCTACTTGTTCGGCATATGTTCTTGTCTCCCAAGGTGCTAGATGATTTTATGGATGGCTTTCTAAGCACCACTGCCACCATATTAGATGAGCTCCATTGAAGTCTCATCTATGCCCGGCGCTTTGTTATACTTTTGGGGTTGAATGTAGGAACAAACTCATCCAGAGAAAGTGGGGCCAACAGAAGTTTTCCGTGAAAATCTCTGAGCTCAGAGGCTCTGGAATCGTATTGAGGATTAAGGAGGTTATTTAAATTGGATGGCCATCTTTCCACAATACTGATTTCATGAGTGATCCATTCCGGACTTCACTATCCTTTTGGGCGGAAGCAATCGCTATGGCTAATCACATCAGGAATCGATGCACCACACAAAGCCTCAAAAAAGGTACCCCATTCCAAAATGGAACGGGAAGAAAACCAGACATCAAATACTTCAGAACATTCTGAACAAAAGTGTATGTGCTCAGAAAAATGAAAATTCGATGCCGAAGGTGTCGAAAAAACATTCAAGTACATCAGAAGCATATCGTGTTTGAATTCTCAGCGAAAAAAAGATCCGAATTACCGGAGATGTAAAATTTTTTGATGAATTTGAAACCAAAAATAAATATGAATATTATATTTCCGACGACATACTCCGCCAGGAATCAACATTTCCACATGGCGTTCAAATTGACGAAGCTCAAAACGAAATAGTTTCCAATACGAATCTCATCGAGCGCATTTTCATACTGAGTACACCATCGCCGGAAATTCCACAAAGTGAAACCAGTTCAAGTTTTGAACCTCACTATAACAACGAGACAGTAGTAAACATGCCAATGAAACGTGGTCCAGGAAGGCCAAGAATAATCAAAACCAAGGGTCAGGGCCGTCCTACCAAAATTTATAACATGGTTCCGAAAGACAACCAGAATGCGGAAGTTTCGGAAATTGTAAATAACACTAAGGAAACCGCTTACATGGAAGACAATTAAGAAGACCCGGCCAACGAAGAATGGCGCGACACACAAATCGCAATGTTTGCATCTAAAATACCAGTACGCTATGCTATTTCAGGACCAGATAGACAGAAATGGGAGGATCCCACACTCACTAAGATAAAACAAATTATCATCAACGATGCATGGGAAATTGTCCATCGTCATGAAACCGGAAAAACCATCGGGTGTCGAACCATTCTAAGGAACAAGTTGAACGCTGATGGTATACTAGAACAAAGAAAAGCTCGTGTAGTCGCAATAGGATTCTCTCAACGTCCGGGTATTGACTTTCATGATACATTTCCACCAGTTGCGAGACTTAGCTCCCTTCAATGATTTACCGTACTGGCAACAGAATTCGACATGTAGATATTGCAACTTTATGTAGCTGCCGTTTACCTAAATGGTAGCATCGACACCGAAACATAGATGGATCCACTTGAACTCTTGAAAAAGATGCTCGAATCTATTGTCATCAGGGAAAAGGACCGAGACCTCGTTCAGAAGTCTAATTTAATGCTAGACTAATTAAAAAATAGCGGTAAAGTCTGCAAACTTAAGAAGGCTCCATACGGCTTGCGCCAGTCTGCAGACAATGGCATGCAAAGCTCAGCGAAACTTTCCAAGACCTCAGCTTTGCACCCTTAAATGCAGACCTATGTATATACGTCGACAAACAAAAAGAAGTGTTCATCCTTGCTGGATCGTCTATTTCTTAGGAATCGCGAAAGCAACGGACGGTTACGTTCTCATCCACAAAAGCTTAGTACATGGGACTCACAGATGCAGCAAAGGAAGCAGTTCACCTCATCGCGTTCTTAAAAGAACTTGGATTGAGCGAACTCTCCGATGTAATCATGTACAACGACAATCAAGGTGCCGGGAAACTTGCTCTCAACCCAAATTTCCACACTCTATTCAAACACATAGATATCCGACATCACTTCATCTGGGAGGCTTTACAAGAACATACAACCGAAGTCTGTTACACCCCAACCAACGATATGATAGCTGACATCCTTACAAAATCTTTAGCGCCATCGAAGTATCAAAAATGCATTTTGGGAGTCGGAGTAGCTGACATGACACTCGGTCGGAGTTCGACTTGAGGGGAGATGTTAAAATATATATTCAACTATTTCACTCCGCTCTCATCTTTTCATTCATATACACAAATGCATGAATTGTTCTTTTTTTGTTTTATTAATTTTTTCACTGCAGTAAAACTGAATTTAAACGCATCGGACGTGTATAATTTTACTTCGCTAATCTTTCTCGCTCGGGTCGTTTATTCCTCGCCTTGAATTTTGATCTGCTGCGTTAAAAATTTTTGTTTCATTTTATAACTTAAAGTTGATGGAAGTTAAAATCAAATTTACAGGCAGCATTAAAATGTCTGGTTTTATACTATGTCATATTCCATAAATTTCATACTACTTCCAATCTTTATCTATCCCCCGTATGTAAAATCTTGGAATACGCATTCTAGGTCTGCACTCCATACCAAAAATACCTTATTTTTGAGATAGAATCCATCTTTTTTATATTGATTTGTTTTACAAATTCAGGACTCCTTATTATTCCTCTTTTTATTATTATATACTTTACCTGATCTTTATGATTGACATGTTTGTCTAAATGAATGTTTTTTGTTTAAGTTCGAGGATCGTCTGATTGATTCATCTGAGATAAAAAAATATAAAATTGCGGAAGTTTACTGAGTTTAATCGGTCTTGTTTTACTTGGGTCATTACTTTTGCACGTATCTATGTCTTTTTTAGGGTCTTGTACAAAAATTTCACAAATATTAGTTTCGCGACCTGCCTGTCCATCCTGTGTCACAGCAATTTTTCTCGGAAACTACACCAATTACAGCTATGAAATTTTGTCGGTAGATCAAAAGTGGTGGCCTCTCCTGAGTTCCGGTATTAAAATGTATAACGTATTTAGCGGGAATCCCTCATGTATAGAAATGCCCCCTTAAAGACTACTTTTGATCAAAGGTAGCCGACATGGGTGTCAAATTGGGGTTTCTATGAGAACTTTAGCAAAGTCTGGCCGATAACGGTCAGGAATTGATTTCAAATACAAAATTAATAGGAAGACTTTTTTTATTCAAAAATATTTTGCGAAAATGAAATAAATAAAAAATGTAAAATGTATAAATATTGTTTACATTATTTCTAATGGATGAGAGTATGATCTATTTTAAGATAATTTTGAATTTTAACAATATACTCGCAGAGTTGCTGATCACTGTTTCCTTAAAATCACTTTTTCATTGCGCATTATGTAAATCATTTAAATTTAGGGTTAAAATTCACACAGCACAAATCCCATCGCTAGTAAATTCTCAACAAGAAAAAAAACTTGTAATAAGCTTGGACACTTGAAAGACTTGGTCAAGTGGCTGAAATACAAGTCTATTTTAGACATTGCTTTAGAAAAAAATAAGGTATCGAGTGTTTGCCTCAATTGGCATACAACCTAAATACAATAAAATACAATGCAGAATAAAAAGCATAGCAAAACAACAATATATTCAATTGAGTACACTCGATATGCATGTGGTATGGCACATAATGTGACTTGCACATTTCTAGACCTGAAAACATGGTCTGACAAAATAGCGAAAAAAGTTATATCCGTCGCTGTGCTGTCTGGTGAGGATATGAGCCAGTGAGCCTTTATAAAATATTTTCATATTTTCTAGTCAATATTCATAATATGCACATGAGAAAATGAAGTTATTCAGGTAAATTGCTTGGATATTTATGGTGATGTAACAATTTTCGAAGACCATTTTTACGCAAAAAACTGAATTTAAATAACTTTTGCAATATTTGATTTGAAACATTAAACTATGTCAGGAATATGTGCGTTTGCATAATTCAAAAGGTTAAATGAAAGTTGTCTTCTTCAAGGCTTGGCTTTAAGGTGGTAATAATTTGAAGATGTTTGTATGAAACTGTATACATTATCTGAAATGTTAAAGCCAATAGGTCGAAGGATACTAACAAATATGTTAACAGTAACTTATTGCTAAGCATTTGAAATGACCCAAATGCAATTATAAAGCCTAGAAGGGCAAACAAACTGCAAATTCAAGGAGTCTTAAGCTGCAAGACTTAAGGTAATTGTAATAGGTAAAAAATTCATGGTTAAACTATTGATGTTAGGAAGGGTACTCTTAAATTGTAATGCAGAAATTAATGAGTTTTTTTTCATGGTAGTGATAGGTCAAAGGAAAAATGACTTGATTAGTGTGGACTTCTAATTGTCAAGAAAAATAATAAAATACGTAAGGACAGAATTAAAATACGTTATTGAACAAGTTGTACTATAGTAAATATAAAGGGAATCATTTTGCGCTGTAATGTCGTTTCATATCATAATCAAAGGGATATTGAAAGAAAAATTGGTATTGATTTCGAATTATTGAGAGAGGAAAAGAAAATTAGTTTTTGTTTTCAAGTTTGAAAGTAGTAGCGAACTAATGATTACTCTTGTGATTGTTTTTTATGATTCCTTAACCTGAGGAGTTGCTATGAGGTTTATATGACGTAATTATGCACCAGTACGAGTTCTTCTTATCAGAATCTAATGCTTTCTACATTTTGTTAGCAGAATATAAATCTTTTTTAAATTCATATTTGAATTGGAGTGAAAAAGATCATGCAACATAATTCTTGAATTAATAAATATAATTGCAAAGATCTCTTAGTGATAATCTGAGAAGAGAATAGCAAAGTATATATTCATGCATAAGGAATTTAATGGCGTTTCTTCTTCTTCGTAGCATTACAAACTCTCTCAGGCCTTCGCCTCCTGCAAATAGCACCTCTAACTGTCCCGGTCCATTGACCGCGCCCTCCAATTTCGAAATCCAAGCGGTGATGAACTGTCTTCGTCGACCGAGTCAGACCAGTGTTTTCTCGGTTTCCCCATTTCGTTGGGAGAACTGAGTTCTCCTAACGAATACCTTTTTGGGTATCCATTGTTTGTCCATACGATACACATTGCCAGCGCATTGCAGCTCTTCCGCGGTCTAATAATCGTTGAGACCTCCGGCTCGTCAAAAATATCATATAGCTTCATGAATGTTAATATTCCTAATGTACCAGGGGGCTCTAAAGGTTCTCCTAAGGGCCTTGTTTTGCAGGTATTGAAGCAGTTTTTTGTTGTATTTTGAGGTCTGACAGAAAGCTATGCCGCCATAACGAAGAGAGGGTCTTATAACTTGTTTGTAGATGAGGAGTTTGTTTTTCACGTTCAGTTTTCCCGATCTTAAGATGAGGTGCAAAGAGGATAACGTACCTAAACAGTGTTGTCTCTTGTCACGTATGTGATCAGTCCATGCAAGTCTATTGTCAAATTTTAGTCCTAGGTATTTTTCCGTTCTATTCGAAGGTACTGAGTTTGAGTCGATTTGTAGTTCAGGAGGTTGTTGTCATCGCCTTCTTGTGATGAAAATGCCTTGTGTCTTGTCAGCGCTAATTTTTATCTCCCACCTTTAAAAGTATCCCAGAAGAATTTCGGTGGATTATTGGAGACTTGAAGATATGGCTTCTGCTTGTCGCGAGGTGTAATATATGCAAGTGTCGTCGGCATATAGGGAAATTTAAACGCTATTAGGTAGACGTGAAAGGTCTGCCATATATAGGGTGTACATCAATGGGGAGAGTGGTGATCCTTGTGGAGCTCCAGCTTGAATCGGTCACATGTTGGATAGTGTGCTATCAATTTTTACTTGAAAAGATCGACCCTGCAAGAAAGAGTTGATAATTTTTATCAAAGGTAGTGGAATGGAATATTCATGCATTTTAAAGATTCGCCCTGCATGCCAGACTTTGTCAAAAACTTTTGCTATGTCGAACATAACTCGGCCTGTTGCCTTTCTGCGATTCAACCCATTTCTAATATGTTGGATCACCTTTGTTAGCTGGAGTTTAGTGGAGTTCCCAGCTCGAAAGCCATATTATTCACCTGGTATTATTTCATTGTTCTCAATATATTCGGACAACCTAGTTAAAAACGCCTTCTCTGTGAGCTTAGAGAGAGAGAGAGAGAGAGAGAGAGAGAGAGAGAGAGAGAGAGAGAAAGAGAAGACAGTACGCTTATTGGCCGCCAGTTTTGCGGGAAAGTAAGATCCTTATCCGGTTTCGGGATGACGATTATAATTGCCCTTTTCCACGGCTTGGGGTATTTGCGTAGGCGAAGGATGGTGTTGATGATGTCCGTCAGAGCTTACAGTATGTGACCTGGTAGCCATTTTAGCATGGTATTCGTCAAAGAATCAGGGCTTGGGGCTTTCCGTTTGCTTAGCGTGCATATCATGTCTTTTAATTCGTCGTCTAGGAATCTGGCAGTCTTTGCACAGAGGACTCAATTTCATCTCCAGATTCAGGGTTCCACTCAGGGGAATTATTTTCATGGAATTGCAGTTCAAGCGTGTCTGCAAAGGCTTCAGATTTTCCTGTGCTGTTGTATTTGAGACCATTTATATTTAGTTTGTTTTTCAACCTAAGATATTTTGAGAGACGCCAGAAATTATTATCAGCAGTTCGAGGCTTTGCAAAAATCCTACCCAACTGGTGTTGTGAAATTCGTGAATCTGAACACGTATTTTGTTGGTTAAGCGATTGGCTTTGGTTTTTAACCTAGGATCACACGTGTTCCTAGCTCTTCTCCTTAGTTAATTCTTCTTACTTATTAGGAGCTCAATATCTTGAGGAAATTCATAGGGGTTGTGTTCCCTTACAGGAGTTTGGGCTATATTATTTTCCTTGGTAAGTAGAATCTTTCTGGTAAGTTGTTCTATGCTTTCATCGACATCACTGGCTGAATTTCACAGCTGGGTGAGGCTTTCTGAGGTCAAAGTATCTCTGAAAGCTTGCCAATTTGTACTACTCTTTACTTTTAAAGGTTCATCTATGAAAATTTTCTCTATTAAAAAGTGCGCCGGTTTGTGATCGCAAGAGAGATCATCGAGTACCGCTGTACGGATATTGTGGTGAAAATCTCGTGAGATTCCGAAGCGTAGGATGTTACCAGAAGCTCGGCCATAGTGTGTTGGTTAACTTGGCATAAGTGCTCTTCCGTCTTTGGCTGTGATAAATCTATTCAGCTCAGCCCCAACTCGATTGCTTCTCACAGCGCCCCAGGAATTATGGTAAGTCAGGAGCCAACGCTCAAAGGCGTTCAATATATTTGCGGATGCTTGGGTTAGAGTCCATGTTTCACACTCATAACATTACACAGGTCTTATTACAGATTGGTAGACTTGGAAATTTGTTTTCCTGTGTATGCAGCTGGTGTTCAAGATCGTCAAAAATGAAAAAAAAAATTTATTTTCGAGCTGTATTCTTCGGCGTATTTCATCTCTTTCATCAATGGAGTTTATATGAGATCATTTGCTGTCAGAGAAACTTGAAATACAAACTGTCAGTGCATGCAAAAAAAACTTATTATTTCAAGTTCACTACAGGTAAGGGTTCATATAGCTTTCAGCGGAAGAGAGGTATTTTCGGAATTTAATTTCTATATCAGGGTAAAGGAGTATCCATGATACCATCCAATAATACACAATAACATAATGCAAAGCACCATTTATTAAAAAAAATTTTTAAACAATAATTTGCGAGAAATAGCTCCAATTTTTTATTACAGATTCTAACAATCGATCATTATTTGCAAAAATCGATTGACGATTAATACTTGGCTAAGCCGTTGAATCTATTTTCCCTAATAGTGTTTATTAACCATGTTTGTATTCTGTGAAAGGAGCTGAATGAAAGCTCTATAATACTTGCTATACAGGCTAGGAAACTGATATCACTAGTGTCTGGAAAAAATGCGATCCTTTTCAAGACATTGGTGAAAGAAAGAAGCATCTCTCATTTCGCTGAGACAAAAATACTTCAATAAAAATGCAGGCGGTTTATTCGCAAAAAATCTGCCTTCAAAAGATAATACGAGTATGATGGAATCCATGTAAGAAATTACATTCCATAATTTGTCCCAATCATCATCATATTTGGTACGACAGCCAAAGCCAGGCGGTGGCCTTGAGGATTAATCTTCTCCAATCATCACGGCTCCGCAACCTTGTACGTAATTTGTTCACTCCCAACAAGTATCCGCTGTTAACTTCTATCCTGTCCAACCATCAAGTTCTCGGTCCTCTCGCTGGACGTTTGCATTGCACTTTACCCTTTGGTGTTAATTTGGGTAGCCGGTCTTCTTTCATTCTTTTTACATGGCCCACCCATTGTAATTTGCGTAACTTTATCCAATCGGATACAGGTGGATTGTCAAACACTTCAAACAACTCATAGTGGAGAGAGTGGAGACCACTTTGTTTCTTATTTTACTGGGCCGTATACTTTTCCGAGCACTTTGCGTTCAAATATATTCACTGCTTTTCCCGATTTGCTCATCAGGGTCCTTGTTTCACTTGCATATAACAACACAGGTTTGACTAGTGATTTGTAGATTTCGAGCTTATTTTGCCAGTACATATCTCTGGATCTTAGAATGGAACCTACGGAATAATCGGCTTTAATTGCGGTATTTATGTGGCGTCCAATCTCGTCCTTTCCAGCGTCTCTTGTATGTAGATTGGCTCCTATGTAGATAAAATTTTCTACGCTTTCAAAGTTATAGTCACCTACGGTCAGGTTTTGTCAAAATCATTTGAGTCATAAATTTAGTTTTAGTTTCATTAAATCGTAGGCCAATTTAGTTTGCTTTAGATTTTAGGCTGAAAAATGCTCTTTTGGCATTTCCGATTGAGCGGTGCATAATATTGACGTCATCAGCATACGCTCCCAATTGCGTAGATTTGAAGATCTGTGTACTCGAGGTTTCAGCTGATGTCTTCCAACGTACTCCAGTGCAATATTAAAAAGAATTGGGGCAAGTTCATCTGCTTGCTTTAAGCCTGATTTCATTATGAAGCTTCCTATTCTTGATGGCCATGTGTCACATTGTTCCTCCTTGATTAAGCAGAGTACAATGCAGAACATTGTTTTGCTTTCCTCCTCACCAACCCATGCATGGCAGCCTCTAGACGTCAGTTTTGTTTGTTCTTCTTTCAAGTCCCACTTTACACATTGGCCACAAACTGACCCGTTACCAAAATGGGCCTTTAGTGTGTATAGCGTAGCCTGGAAGAAATTGGCTTCTGTTGGTAATGGTATGAGTAGCTTTCAATACGCTAGTTTTTTTCCCTCTGAACAAAGATGCTCTGCCACACTATGTTTTCTCCATTTCAGACAACATGGAAATAGTAGCCGTGATAAGCAAGGGCCATCCTTCAAAATGAGTCAAATTCTGTTTTTCTACAGCGGATCCTTGAATGCCAGGTAAATTTAGTACAATATTGTGACCCCATATTTGAGAAGTTGCAAGTGGAGCTTTTGAACATTTGAAACAATTTTTTCCGTAAAAATAAACCGACTCTTAAATTAAATCTTGTTCCCCTTGCTCTTCACTCCCATCATCTTCGCCACTCCCAGTTTTACTTTCTGCGTCGTCATCAATAATTTCCGATACAGTGTCGCTAAGTTCTTCATCGTTTACAAAATGATGGGTGGTTTCTGTGTCATCTGAAAAGACTTCTTTCAAAATTTTTTCAATTTCCTCATCACTCAAATATCGCGGCTTTTTGTCTGAAAAAATTAAATACACAAGAAAGATGATAGATGAAAACACTAACGTAACAACAATCATGGGGTGCTTTTCTACCTTAATGTACTGATACTGCCGAACACGGCGCAATACGAACTTATTTATAAACAGAAAAAAAAAATAAAAGATGGGGTGGAAAACTAACCAACAACTAAGGGTTTACCTAGTGTTTAAAAGTTGTTTAGTTTGAGCGTCTACGATTGTTCTTAGTGTTTGGAACTATAAGAATACCACTAGATGCATTTTGTATGACTTGGATTTGAGTCAAGCAGTCTTTTAAGGCAGCACGGATTAAGCAGCAAGAGCTTATCAGCAAGAGTTTTTCGGAGGTTTTCGGAGGATTTATGTGAATACTGAATTTGGAGGAAAGTGAAAATTTCAGGAGTTGCGGAGTTTCGGAGGAACTTTGGAGGAAAAATTTGTTTGGAATTTGTGGCAAGGAGTTAAAATGCCTGGCCAAGGCGTGTAGTGCGTGCTGAAGTGGAGTGGAGAAAAGGAAAAGGAGCTGAATTTCGAATTGGAAATAAACGAAAATATTATTATTAAGGCTTTTTTAAGTGTTACTGTTTTTCTTTATAATAAAATAATTTTGCTTTTTAATCTTTCAATTACTAGATAATTAGGGTCTCAGTTTCTACATTCTTTCATTTTCCCGCGACAGTATTCCGAGTTCTGCCTTGGAATCTGTGGGCCGCTAAATCTAGCGAGAAAAAAACTTGCAGCGTTTCTGCGAGAAATTCGGGGGGGGGGGGGGGGGGCATAAAGGAGGAGTTTATCAAGTAGTACCGGAAGTCTCCAGTGATATGGAGATGTATAAGGGTGGAAGTTCCATGGACAGTGGTGTCGAGGTGGAGGCTATCGTAAAGCTGGAAGCCACAAAGAGACCGAGAGGGTCTCCAACGCAGGAGTCCACATCAAAGGTATCCCCAGCTCGAAAAGGTGACGAAAATAGCTTCCGCTAGTTTCTCGCTTTCATCCATCTACGTCCAGTTACAACCAGACTTTGAAGTGAAGAAAGCAATGGACATAAAGTTCCTTTTTTACCAGAAGGTACTATGGGAGCGTCTGCAGGAAATTGCACTTCCCAGTGCTTCAATTGCCAAAGATTTGGCCACGTTGCTTCTAACTGCGGACTCGATGTTAGATGCGTAAAATGCGACAAACAGCATAAGTCCATTGAATGTTCAATCTTGAAGGACGAGAAAAAAGACGAGATCTTCTGTGTCAGCTGCAATGCTAAGGGGCATCGTGCGAGTTTCAGAGGTTGTCCTAAAGCAAAAGAAGTTGAAGAGAGGAGGAAGAACCTCCAAAAGAAATAGGAAGAAAGTAAGGATTTCATCACCGCCTCTATAAAAAATACTACGCGTGAAGGGATCTCGTACTCTAGTTTTTTGCAAGGTGCAAAGAAGCAGTCTGCAGCGCAGCCTATACAGCAACAAAAACAGCAACCAATGCAGCAACCCCAGCAGTCGCAAAATGCCCGGAATACACCTTCAAAGTATGTTGTCGTGATGAGTTCCATTAAATTTTCCATCCTCAACATATGCTCACTAGCTCCACGCTATAAAAGGAGTTTCATTCAAGACTAATTGGACGCCCATAAACCAGACTTCTTGTTTATATCGGAAACAAGACTCAAAGAAAGACACAGTGTGCATCTAGGAAAATACAAGATCATCAGTTGTGATGATCCAGAGGGAAGTCTTGGAGTTGCTATGGCTCACAAAGATCACCTGAAAGTCCAAAGGCACTGCCTTCCAAGTCTGAAATGAATTGAAGCAGAAATAATAAGCTCCATGCTGGGAGGGTGCACTTTGCGTCTGTGGGGATCTATGTTTGACATGGATACTCGGTGAGGGAGTTCATTGACGACTTGAAAACAGTGTTTACTCTGTGCAAAAAATTCGATTTCTATGCCATGGGAGGTGATTTTAATGCGAAGCATCCCTCGTGGGCAAATATCACATCGAATGGCTATGGAACAGCTATCTCTAACTGTGTTCAATCAAATAAGGATCTCATACTGATTGCCCCAAAAGAGCCTACCTTCCCCCGAAGCTTGCCTATTATTGACTTCTTCATTGTGTCTGCCAATCCAGTGAATCCCTCCCACAGTTGGAGAAATTTCAAGTGTGGAGTTCTTGACGCCGAGTCTGACCATCTTTTGGTGCAGCTGACCTTAAGAGTGAAAAAGATTATGAAACTTGAAGTTGCAGATCCTCAACTTTTCATTCCATACAAGCGAAGCGATTTGCCAGTGGTAAGTACATTGAAGGGAATTCCGATCAATAGTTCGAATAATCTTCCTATTCCTGAAATCAATGAGGGAGTCACTTGTATAAATTCAACCCTGGATACAGTCATCTCAAAGATCTCCATTAAGAAATTCTCGACGAATTACTTTAATTGAGATTTATCAGACGACATCTTGGAGCTTCATCGTAGACGTAGTTGGCATAGAAAGCTACTCGCAAGAATCTACCACCGTAATTTAAATATGGTCAACGGGGAGTTTGAACGTATTCGCCTAGTGACTAAGTCTCTACACCGTATGATCTCGAAGAGAACCACGGTTTTTGCTAACGAGCGATTTGAACGGGCCCTGAAAAGTACTAAACCAGGTCCCTGTATGTTTCCTCATATCAATAGGATAACGGGCAGAAAAAGGCTGCCCGGGGTTCTCTCTTATGATGGATCCATGCTCATGGATGACAATGCCATCGCTGACTCTATCGCAAAACATTTTGTGAAAGTTCGTCAAGGAGAGAAAGCAAAAGAGGACTCTTCCGTTGCTTTGTTAGTGAGCAGCACCACAACGAATTTCGACAGGGACCATGATCAATTGTGCTTGACTCGGTTCTCTGTTTAAAATCCCTCTGACGCACCTACTGGCCATGATCTGTTTGTCAGTCCTAAGAGGCTCACTTTGTTGGCACTGCAGCGAAATTCCAAAAAATCTGCAGGAGCAGATGAAATCTCCAATTATATGCTTAAACGTTTTCTTTGTTCTTCTCGCTATTATTCCAAATAACTGCATTAACACTTGCTACTTCCCTCACCAATGGGAATGTGCAAAAATATTCGCAATACCCAAGAAATCGGGCGATACTGACGTAGTCGATACTCGTTCGATTTACGTGCTTTCAAACATTGGTAAGCTTCTTGAAAGGGTAATACTTGAAGGCATCATACAATTCTCTGCCGGAGCAAGAATTGTGCTGGAAAGACAATTTGGCTTCAAAAAACTTCACCATGGTGGATGCTATGACCTTGTTCCAAGCCAACATAACGAGAAGCTGGCGCAACAATAAGCTTGTTGTAGCTTGCCTGATTGTTGTGGAGAAAGCCTTTGACTCTGTACGGATCAATGGGCTTCTCTACAAAATGATAAATCTTGGACTTCGGGCCCATATTGTGTAAATTATAGGCAGCTTCATTAGGGGACGAACTGCCTTTGCAGTGGCTGATGGAGGTAGTTCAGACCCTTAAGTATTGACTAGGGGGTCCCACAGGGGTCTATATCAGGGCCATTTCTTTTTAACACATTCACCCCTGACATCCCAGGCGTAAGAGATGAATATAAGCCCAGAATCCAGGTGGACCTCTTCGCTGACGACTTATTGGTAGGGCTTCTGAGCACAATTTGCGCTTTGCTAGGATGAGCCTCCAAAGATATTTGGAATCTTAATGCATATAACCGAAAATGGGGAACTAAGGTAAATGCAAAGAAAAGTGAATTAATTGTGTTCAAGGACTCCCTTCCTGCAAGAGGCATCTGGGGCTCAAGGATTAAGTTAAATGGGCAGATGGTGCACTTCTCTAGGCAAACGAAGTACTTGGGGTAGCTTTCGACAGGAAAGCTACCTTTAGTGCTCACGTTGATAATATTTTGAATAAAAGCGACTTATGTATACCATCTTCTTTTACCTCTTTTCAGGAAACATTCGACAGCGTGCCAGTGAGTCAAAGTTTTGGCCTATAAAAGCTTAATTCATCCGATCATCACATATGCGGTGATGATATGGATTGGCGTTCCGAAAATAAAATGGGGCAAGATAGGATTAGTGGAGCGGAAAATCCTTCAGGCTTGCAGAGGCCTATACAGACGGTCTTACCTCAACAAAGCCCTGTACCAGGAGACAGGAATGGATGTGACAAAATCGTATGCAGAAAAGCTTGCGGAAGCGGGAATCAGGAGAGTCAAGCAGCACAAGGCGGGAATTGTCAGAAAAGCGACGGACAATCGCTCTATGGACGCAGCGAATGAGTAGTTTTCAAGGTAGTCTTAAGGAAATAATGTACTTAATTTTGAGGATATCAATTTTAAAACTAGTTGTTAGAGCAAATCATTTTTATAAACTTCTTTCATAATCTATTAATGTATGATAATGTTGTGGGTGTCAACATTTTAAAGTTTTCTTTTACCAAAAAATAAATATTACAATGTAATTAAAGTAAATAATTATTGAACTCCGGGAAAAGCCCTAAGGCACAACCCGCGTGTATATTGTTATGTTAAGCATTTGATGAATTGTATATATGTAAGAAATGAAAAATCACCAAATAAAGATCTTGAATCTTGATCTTGAATCTTTGGTACGACTTGCACTGTTGTTTTAGCTGATGTTGGATACCAGTCAACGTTGCATTGTTCGAATGCTCGGTGTTCCTCGAGCCACGATATGGGATGCCATTCGAGGCAAGATCAAGGCAGACATTGTTGCACTTCCACTCAAGACAACCGCTTAATTGTCAGCAAAGTATTGACGAATCGCTTTGGTACTGCTACTGAAGTTCGTACGCATCTCTTTGAGGTCCAAAACGTTAGTGTAAGTGGATGTACGACTAGAAAAAGATTGACAGAAAAAGACTTAAGGACTTTTTGTGCATCTTGCACCCTCCAAATTCAGCCATAGCGCTGTAGAGCTAGACTTGCTTTTATTTATTTATTTATTTGTTTCTTTACTTATTTCTATTTAACAGAAAAAAATTTCAATAACAAAATGGATAAAATGAAAGTACATCAAAATGAATTAAATAATAGCAAAGCACAGATAAAAGTAATAAAAAATGCAAAAATTAGAAGAAATTAAATAAGAAAAATTACTGAGGGCTGAGAAGAAGACAGTTAACAAACCTTCTATAAACCCAAGCCCAAGCTGAAGGTCATCATGGTTGCGAGGTAATCTATGCATGGGTGAGTGAAAATACAGCAAACTACATCAAAGATATTCGACGACCTAGTAGAACGCATAACGCGCCTAATAGGAACCTGGTTGACAAGGCGAGTATCGAGCAAACCACGGTAAAGCCTGTGAAGGAAACATTCATCAAGGCAGAGTCGACGCATTCTCAGCGAAGGAATATTGAGGATAGTTAAGCGTGATTCATAAAAAATGTAGGGAATCAGGAATTTCAAGAAGACGATCCTGGTAAATCTTTTTTGTACAGCTTCTAGCGTGAACTTCAAACACTTCAAATGAGGCGATCAAACTGGCGAACAGTATTCAAGGATGGGACGAACCAAACT
Source organism: Odontomyia ornata (assembly GCA_963969285.1). Classification (NCBI taxonomy): domain Eukaryota; kingdom Metazoa; phylum Arthropoda; class Insecta; order Diptera; family Stratiomyidae; genus Odontomyia; species Odontomyia ornata. Next base: position 101,472,527 of record OZ017740.1, on the reverse strand, counting down.
AGAATATGATTTAACACACGACAAAGGATTGGAAAAAATATAGGAGTTTCTTAAGATCAAGCCAGAAATGCGAGGGGCTTTAGAAGCAATTTCAGAAATATGAACATCGAACTTTAATTTAGGGTCGAAAGTGACACCAAAGTCCCTGAAGTGTGTCACTGTAGAAAGGTACGAATTATTTAGTGTACATTGAAAGCTAATAGGGTGAGGGTTATTAGAAAATGAGAGATGGATGCACTCAGAAACATTAAGTGTAAGTTGGTTATAAGAACTCCAAGATAAAATGGCATTCAAATTATCTCGAAGCAAAGCACAGTCATCGATTGACGACACTACTTTGAAAATATTGACGTCATCTGCATAAAGAAGGCACGAAGAGTTGATGACAACAGATGGTAAGTCAATTATAATCAGAGTGAACAATAGTGGGCCAAGAATGGATCCTTGAGGAAGACCAAAAGACGGATGGAGGGGAGTAGAAAGACAGCCTTGAAAAGCTACCTGATTGACACGATCGGATAAGTGAGAGGATAACCAGTGGAGCAAATAATCAGGAACGTTCAGAAATTTAAGTTTGCTAAACACAATATTGTGATTTACTGAGTCGAAGGCTTTAAAGAAATCCAAATACAAGGTTTCGACTTTTAAACGGTCCTCCATGGCTTTTGAAGTAACGCTCATGAATTCCAACAAATTTGTTAAGGTCGATCGCCCTTTGATAAAACCATGTTGTTCAGGAACGAGCAGCTCATGATGAACTGAAGAAATGTGCAAGTACACAATTTTCTCCAGTTATTTGGAGAAACAGGGTAGTAAGGAGATAGGCCGATAATTGGCAACGTCTGAGGTACTACCTTTATTAAAAATAGGAGTAACATAGGATCTTTTCCAACACGAAGGAAAAGAATCTGAAGATAAGCTAGAATTGAAGATAAAGGAAAAGGGGATACAAAAAGAAGTTGCTAATGATTTCACAAAATGATTAGGAATACTATCGGGACCTGAACTGGCAAAGTCATCAAGTTCTAAAATTAGCTTCAAAATATCTTCTGGATGGCAAGCAAAACGGAAAGAAGGCGGCGTGTATACGATTTGGAACGAAGGGCTATTGCTGGGAGTAGCATTAAAAGTAGAAGAAAACTGAGTTCTAAAAAGTTCACAAATCTCGAGAGGTGAAGTGGCTAAGCAGCCATTCAAATGAAGCGAGGATGGGAAACTGGAAGAGGATTTAAGAGCGCGTATATATTTCCAAAAAGGTTTTGATTGATTTGAGTGTAAAGAACCTTCAATACTATGAAAATAAGAAGTTTTCGCGATCTGCATCTTTTTCTTAGCTACCGACCTCAGATAACAAAAAGCTGTACGTGACTCAGGAGATCTGTCACGTGAAAAACGTTGACGAGCTCGATCTTTAGCTTGCAAGGCTCGCCTCACATCAAGAGCTAGCCAGGGACAGTCAGAAGAGTTTCTTATACTGACAAGTGGAGTCGTGTTAGAAATAGCAGCGCTTAAGAAATCATAGAAATTGTTACAGCAAGTATCCAAGTCAAGACCGCGAAAGAAGGAGGACCAATTAACAGAGCGAATTGTTTCTGAAGGTTGCTCATAATTAGTTTTATAAAAGTTATAGCGCTGAAGCTCTTTCCGACGATAACGAATAGAAGCAGTATAGGAAATTTCAAAGCGTAAGGGGGGATGATGGGGATCAGGAGACAGATAAGGAAAAAGAACTGGAGGTGAGTTTAACCACGATTGCTCCATACTACAGAAGAATAAGTCAAGAAGATGATTATTAACGTTAAGAATATTATTAAATTGAGCCAGGTAACATATGGACATAAAAGAACAAATTTGTGATGAGTCAGAATCAACCTGATTGTCATTCCATGAGAGTTTAGGAAGGTTAATCCACATAAAATAACGTTACAATTTGAAAAGCGCGATAAGTAAATACTAGATATTTCGGTGAAGAAAGTATTGTAGACCGAAAAAGAAGACTTACAAGGTATATAAGTGCAAAAGACAACACGAAATAACTATTTTTGCCCCCGCACATTCTACAGGAGCAGTGAAAAGTAAAATTGTTAGGGGGAAGCCAGCAAAGGTATTCTTGTAGGTGACTAGGACACCTCCTCCGTCTAACTTGTTGGAGAAAGACCTATCACGATCACGCCTAACAATTGTGTGATTGGGATAAATTTCAGAGTCAAATATATTATCAGTCAACCAGGATTCAGAGATATAGATCAGTGTTTTTCAATCTTTTGTATAAGGGACCCCTTTACAGGATGAAAAATTCTCACGACCCCCTTAAGACACATACTGACAAAACTTTATTAATTTAAATGAGTATGTTTACGATTTTCTCTATTTTGATGCCTATCTACAAGTGGAAAGAAGTTGTCTACCCCTACGGGAAAGAGGCGTGATTTATATGTATGTATATATATGACGGCCTCTGTGGCGCAGTGGGCGAAGGCCCGGCTGCGATGCAGAAGGCTGCGGGTTCGATTCCCGCCGGGTGCAAGTATTTATGCTTAAGAAATAAATATTTGTGTCTGGCCTGGGTGTTTTCTATGTATCATATGTATGTATTTACAAAAACAAAATGTATAATATCGACACCTGCAAGGAATAACATCGTAGCTCAGTTTTAGGCAACAACTTAAAATTGCCTGCGACACCTGCAAGGAATAACTCCTTGCAGGTGTCGATATGTAGTATATCCGTTGTCTGGTACCCATAGTACAAGTCTAGTGCTTAGTTTGGGGCTAGATTGCGCTGTGTAGAACGTTGTGTAATATTTATTTATTTATTTATGACTAGCTGCACCCCGCTGTTTCACCCGCGTAAGTCCCGATCCCGCGGGAATATTGGAATAAAAAGTAGCCTACGTGTTATTCCAGGCCTTCAGCTATCTACATACCAAATTTCATGGTAATCGGTCTAGCGGTTTTTACGTGATTGAGTAACAAACGCACATACGTATACACAAACTTTCAGCTTTATAATATTAGTAGGATACCTATCTATGAATTATTTATTTGTATGCAAGGGAGCCGCGAAAGCTTTGAAAGTAAGTAGCTACGAGCAAACTTGGTAGGCTGAGTGCGGATCTGACTTGAACGAGGGCGAAATTTTGCGATGTTGCCACACCGCATCGTTGCGCCAGTGCGAGCGAGAGGCACGTATAGCGCCACCCGCACACTAGCCAAGAATGTTATTTTGTTTCAACTCTTTCTCACTTCGCGGCAGATCAGCGTTGACTTTGGACGTTAAACATTACCTTGTTATTGTTTTGTTTTTTCACTTACTTGGCCCAATTATAAAATGGATAAGTTTCTCAAAAGATTGCAGCCTTCAACATCTGGTACAAATGTTAGTGGTGGAGGTGAATCAAAACCGAAAAAAATAGACATTATGACGAGAATTACTTAAAATACGGGTTTACAGTCATAAATAATAAACCTCAATGTGTAATTTGCGGCGATGTTTTATCTCGTGAGAGTATGAAACCGTCAAAACTTCTGCGGCACCTTACGACCAAGCATCAAAAAGAAGCTGATAAGCCGTTGGAATTCTTTGAATGAAAATTGAAAGCTGTTAGTCAGCAGCAAAATACTATGGTCAAGGTAATAAAATAGTGTTGTCCTAGTCTTGTACAAAACAGTAGAGTTGTATAAACGATAACAATTAAAAATATTAAAATTTTATTCCTCGAAGCGCATCCATGTTTAAATTTTGAATAGAGATGGATACTAATTGAAACTATCGATATCAAGTAATTCTCATTATTTTTTTACCCGGCTGCAGCAAAGCCCAAAAAGGGGTTATGAATTTAATTAAATGTATTATTTATGTATTTAAAAAACTAAAAAGAATAGTTTGGTTGCGTCCCAAAATGGATGCGCTTCGAGGAATACCCCATTTTTCCAATATCTTTATTTTTTTAGTGTTTGCATACTGCTGAAATTAATTGCAACTCAATGTTAGTGTGCAAGGCTTGTGCGCTTTTTATTTGTTAGTCATGTATTTTTTTTATATATTATATTGTTTTATTTGTTTTAGGTATCCAGCGTAAACGACTCAGCACTATTAGCTAGCTACAAAGTCGCATATCGAGTTGCTAAAGCAGGAAAGCCGCACACAATTGCAGAAAAGCTTATTTTGCCAGCTGCTCTGGATATGGTCGAAATTATGGTCAGCAAGCAGGAGGCAAACAAGTTAAAAAGCATACCGCTTTCTGATAATACTATTTCACGCAGAATAAACGATATGGCCAATGATATTCGAGATCAAATCATCGAAAATTTAAAGAAGAGTCCACATTTTGCTTTGCAGTTCGACGAATCTACAGATGCATCCGATTGTGCTCAGTTTGTAGTATTTGTGCGCTTTGAAGCAGATGACAAAATCACAGAAGAAATATTGTTTTGCAAAGCACTTCCTGCAAATACTTCTGGCCAGTGTTTGTACGATATGTTTTTAGAAAGCACTTGTAACTACGACATTGATTGGAAAAAATGTATCGCTATTTGCAGCGATGGAACGAAAGCCATGACTGGTAAAAAAAAGCGGACTCGTTGCGAGATGAAAATCAATAATGCCAAACGCATCATGGACACATTGTTTTCTTCATCGTCAAGCTCTAGCAGCTAAAGTTTTACCGTCTGATTTAAATGACGTGCTTACGGTGGTAATAAAAATTGTGAATTCTGTCAAAGGTAAAGCCTTACAAACCCGGCTGTTCAGAATTATTTGTGAAGACATGGGTTCGCTTCATCACAATCTCCTTTATCACACAGAGGTCAGGTGGCTTTCCAAAGGAAAGGTATTGACAAGAGTTCTAGAACTAAAAGCTGAACTGTTCTTACAAGATTCTAAATTTGAATATGCTAACCATTTATCTGACCCTGTTTGGCACTTGAAGTTAGCATTTCTGGCAGATCTTTTTAGCCATCTTTACAACTTAAAAAAAAGCCTTCAAGGGAGAGAAGAAAATATCTTAACAGCTAAAGATAAAGTGAAAGCATTTCATGTAAAACTTCGTATGTGGTCATCTTCTCTGCATAACAATATATTTGATTCTTTTCCGTGTGTTCAGAAGACTGTTGATGATAATGCAACAACCCAATCACTTGTAGTAAAAGCTCACATTTCTTCTATGATACAGAGCTTACATAATTTGCAAGAGAAATTATTAACATACTTCCCAGACTTGCACTCTGAAGCTGACAATGGGCGTACGTGGATTTTGGTCCCTTTCTTGGATAAGTCAAGAGAATTGGCAGATCTCGCTATAAATCTGAAGGAAAAACTTGTAGATTTAGCTTCTGACGGCGTGCTGAAAATGGAATATCATTCGCAAAGTATTGACGTGTTTTGGATGAAAAGAAAACAAGAATATCCAGAGCTAGCAAGGGAAGCTCTAAAATCATTAGTGCCATTTGCCACCTCATACTTGTGCGAATTAACATACTCCTCAATGGTGGACATTAAAACTAAAAAGAGAAACAGACTACTACTAGAAAATGATTTAATCATAAACGTTTGTAAAATAGCACCACGCTTTGAGATTTTTTTTAAAAATAAACAAGCACATCCTTCTCACTGATATTGTATTTTTATTGTAGTGTAGAACCTTGTCATTTCTCTTTCGCCGTCGATCACCCGAATAAGGCTTCACGATCCCCTTAGCCCTAGGGGGGTCGCGAACCACAGATTGAAAAACACTGATATAGATTATATCATCGTTAGAGAGAGAATAGGATAAAGCTAGTTCCTTCTGCTTGGATCTTAAACCCCGAACATTTTGATAATAAATAGAAAATTTACTGCTAGAAAATTGATCATAAAGAGTGCTATTCTGAAAGTTATTAGGAAGAACCGATGTTACAGCTTTGGTAGAGAGCTCGGAGGAGAATGACAATTTTTTTTCCTTGATGTTTTGAAAGATTTAACAAGCACTCCAGGCGGCAAGCAATCAGGGTTCAACATGTAGTCACACGGTGCCGAAACAGTCAGTTTGAAAGAGGCTATAACTCTGTTGATCAAGTTGTCCTTCGTCAGCTTCTGGCAGCTAATTATTTTCAGCCTTGATATGAAGATTTGTTTCGGTGGTGCTACAACTTGGAGGGATGGCAAATCCTCAGGAACATGCCACATTTCGAATTTTTTTGGAATGGCTCCCCGATGAAATGAAGATCTCTGCGCCATACTTCTTGTAGTGATAGAAGAAGAAGGCTGAGAAGTTGGCAAAGCGTCTGTAATACCGCTAACCATTAGCGTTGGGTTACTTTATGGCGATGATGGCATACTCTGCGGTAGATACCCTGACGTGCTGGGCAGATTCGCACCTCTTGACGAAATATTTTCGTTGTTTGATGACGATGTTGATGATGATAATTGCTTACTCAGGCTCTCTGTTGTATAGGATGAAGTCAAAGATCCAACCACCGATGGAGGCTGATCGCAAGAGAGAGGAAGCTTAGATTTCTCGGAAGAAAATGCTTCAGTAGACCGTAACAAAGAATCAATGTGCAAGTATATTGTGGTTGGGCTACAGATCAGAGCGGAATAGCCTGAAGTCGTCCAGATTGGAGCCAGTGTGTCCACAGACGTAAAAATGAGAAGTTTGCTCCCTGCGTTAAAATCAAAACAGTGGATTATTAGGGCTGATAAAGAATGATTTGTGGAGGTATCCCTTATGAGGCCCGCACTAATCTTTACGTCGTTGATAGGGGCAGTGTGAACGCTCAGAGGTACATGAAAGAAGTTCTCCAAGATTATGTTCTACCATTAGCTCACATAGTATCCACACTCAATATTGCCTCCGGAAAAATCCGAACACAAGGTAGTTAAATGCTGATGCGAGGATTGGCACGAATATACACATGTGCTTCGATGAGAGATTTCAGGATTACCAGATCTCAAGAAATCAATAACTTTGCAGAAAAACAAATTCTTTCGATGTTACTTTATTTTTTTATTAGGATCTGGCAGCACTCCCATGCTCTGAAATGCGTAAAAGAACACGTGCGCTGGAAATTTTATTTGCTTTTTATTTTGTTTTTTGAATACGACAGGCCTCGGCTCAGGGATTCAGGACCTGGGAAAATTCAAAAAGTGTGTAACAAGGGTAAATGGAGGGTATGAATACTATGTGAATGTATTATGATATGTAGTTTTGAATAGAGTTTGTTGGTGAAAGTTTATATTAATTTTTCGACTAACTTTTAATTGTGGTATTGTTTAAATTTAGAGTAACCATTGGGCCATTAAGCTTTTCTGATTATTTTAATGCTTTGAAGCTTCCTTTATGTTTTTATAGATTTTGTAATGATAAATGTATAAATAAACCGCATTTGTAATTTGAAAAGGATAATTTTAATTTAGGCAACTTTAATGGACACATGATTCACTGGATTGCAGATGACTCAAAATGCCTGGTTTTTTTTTTTTTAAATACCTCCTTCCCTTCCACTCTCTCCATCACACTTTCTTCGTCGCACAACCCTCGTGCGATCTGCCCTTCACATTTCGTCGTTTCTACAGGTGTGCCACCCAGACAATGTTTAAAACATCGGTATAAGGGGGCACACAAAAAATATGTGAAGTCATCCTGTTAATCTTTTCATGTCCGATTCGTTAACAGCTCTCAGAGATAAAAAAAATATTAATTCGACGCAGTAAAAAAAACTCTGAGTTAAAAGAATGGCTGTTTCTTCAAGTATCTCGACGATAGGGTCAACAATGCCCTAAGATGCTATTTTGAAGTTACTGGACAGATAATAATAAATCATAAGGCTAGCTGTGTCTTGAGGCATCTCGATGATAGGATAAAAAAAAATTGCCCTAAGATGCTATGTTGAAAGTTTCTGCGCTGAGATTCAATCACTATTCATTAAATAGTTCCTGAGTCTTTTCTTGAAGATCATAAGTGAATTCGCTTCTTTTACTGATTCCGGAAGATCATTGTATATACGAAGGGCATCATTTGTAGGATCGTTCTTTAGACGATCTGTTCTTGCAAATGGTATAACAAATTGGTCTGCGTTTCTAGCATTGTATTGATTCTTTTGTGATACCCTAACAAATGGCACTTGTGGGGACAAGTTGAGGTTCAAGCATTTGAAGATAAACTTAGCTTTCTCCATTATAATGATTTGGCTAAAAGTTAATGCGTTACACGATTGGTACACTAATTTTGTTGACGTGAGCCTTGGGAGATTATGCATATTTTTATATGCCTTAGTTAACATCCTGGAGATGATATTAATGTTTATCTTTGATGACTGACTCCAGATTACCACTCCGTAATGTAATTTCGACAATACGAATGCATTTAGAACCAGTTGTTTGATGTTCCTCGGAAATCCCTCGTACCTACGTAATAAGCCGATTATGGGGGCTAATTGCCTTCTTAAGCTGTTTATATGTGGGAACCAATTTAAACGGTGGTCAATGATTAGGCCAAGATATTTAAATTCAAATACCCTTTGCAGATTTTCGCCGTTAATTTTTATATCAATATCAATGTCTTCCTTGTTCTTTTGTTTAAAAATAACAAACTTAGTCTTTGTTACATTCAGCGCTAGTTTATTTTCGTTTAACCACAAACTATATGTTTTCAGATCCTCATTGATGGAGTCTTCAATGGCATTCTTGTTACATCCCGAGTACAGGAGTACTGTATCATCAGCATATAATGTGTAATGCCCATTTAGTCTACATGTAATCAAATTATTCGTGTATAATAGGAACAAAGTGGGGCCTAGTATGGAACCTTGTGGAACTCCTGATTTCATTGGTGCTGGGTCACTCAAAAAATTATTGACTTCTGTTATCTGCAATCTACCTTTTAGATAACTGTGAAATAACTGATTCGCTTTGCCTTGTACACCATATGATTCTAATTTACGAAGCAGAAGGTCATGGTCGACCGTATCAAACGCTTTCTTCAGATCTACAAAAATGGCAACAGCATAGTCTCCATTGTCAAGCCTTTCATTGATGAAATGGGTTACTGAGATCAAAGCATCAAGTGTTCCTTTGGTTTTTTGAAAACCATATTGATGGGAATTTAGGATAGAATTATCCACAATGAACGATGTTAAACGGGTGTTAATTATTTTTTCAAAAATTTTACTGAATCCTGTAAGAAGCGCAATCGGGCGATAGTTATTCGGGTCCGAACGATCACCTCCCTTAAATATAGGAATTATTTTCGCTAGCTTCCCCTCCTCAGGAAACGTCCCGTTTTTGATGTGCTCATTGTAAAAGTCAGCAAGGAGACCTGCTATTTTGTCTCTGACGAGCATAATTTCATCCATTGTTATGTTATCACTGCCTGGAGCAGTGTTCTTCTTCGTTGCCTCGATGGTTTTATGCACCTCGTCTTTGTTGGTTGGATGGATGTGAAATGTGGATCTAGGCGAGGTATTTGTATCATTCCTTATACTTGTTGGAGGAGCACCGAGTTGACTCGTTATTTTTTCACCAATAGTTGAGAAGAAGTTATTTAGAATTGTTGCTGCTTCATTTTGTTGCGAAGAATCAGGCAGAGAGACTGGAATGATCTGCAAATCAGGTGAAAAAGTCCGGGGAAGAGAGTGATCTTTTACTTCGTTTATTATTTTCCATATTTCGCGATTATTATCGGCCGCTGCCTCCAATCTTTTGGAAAAATATGAAAATTTTGCTTCCTTTACGAGACGCTTTGACTCTTTTTTCGCTCGGATATATATGTACTTAAGCGTCAGATCTTCCATGTTCCGTCTGAAATCTGTATACGCCTTCCTCTTTCTTATACTGGCTTCTATAACTCGTTTCGTAATCCAAGTTAGCTGGCGACATCTAAGTTTTTTCTCGATGGTCGAGTGACGTTTGGATTGAGAGATCATATTTGTCAGTTCTGTTAGATTAGTAGGTTTCTGGGTTTCCAATACCCGTTGAAGATGTGTTTTGAAGAGGTCCTTGTTTACATATCGAAACGATTTGTAACTAGGCTTTTGTTTATGAACGTTGAAGTTTTGGATGCTTATTTTTAGAACCTGATGGTCTAGCTCTGGCCAGTTCTCTACTTTGAAATTAATTTTTTCCGCAGTAAGCTTGTCATTTATGACTATATGATCTAGGCAAGTATTCGAAACAGGACGAGTAATTGTTTCGTTATTAATAACAACAGCACCATTTGTATCGAGAGTATCTTTATATAGCCTTGATTCTGAGGACTCGGTGATTAAGTCAATGTTTGTGTCAGCTACTGTGAGTAAATTTTTTTCTGCTGAGTATATGTTGTCTAGAACAGAGCAAAGATCTTGCGCGTTCAAACGGCTGGGGTTTTCATACAATTCCTATAAAAGTATGTTTCTTAAGATCCAAATATATCGCTAAGGATTGAAAAAAGCTTTGAGAATCTTAAAACTTTGGATATTTTTTTCTTTCGAGATTAATCACGTTAAAATCACATCTTTAAGCATTAATTTGTAAATGATAAATTATATTGGCGATAAAAATCATGAAAATTTTATTTATTTCTCTGTTGAACACAGTTGACTATTTATCATTATTAGACTCCCTTATTTCGCAACTTGCGCGGCATTTCCATCCACGATTTTTGTTATTAGTTATTTTCTTCAACTTGCTAAGATCTTCCATAAGATATTTTTTGGGAGTATTTTTAAGCAAATTTATTCACTTGATTAATAATTTGGGTTTTCTTGATTTAAAAATTTTGTTAAATACATTTCTTTTAGCGTATGAAAGCTTACGTAGGATTCGAAGTTATTCCCTATTGAAAATGATATTCTGCTATCTTATGGAAGTTGATTTAAACTCTTGCTATGTATAGCTAATGGTAGGGAAGCGATTCATGCAGTGCTAAGCTAAATAAATAAATTTTGCAAATATCCTTTAATGTTTCAACTCCTCTATGATAATCCCATTTCTCTAAATCCTCCTTGATGATGTGATCAAAAATGGCAAAAGTTGAAATGTTGCTTCACCATCCATGCCATTGCCGTTGATGGCCATCATAATGACGATGACGATGATGAAGTCGACGACAGAAGCCATCTGACGACTGTGATGATGATCATCTTTAAGAATAAGAACCGCATCAAGGCACTTAGGCTCATACATACTCGCTGATATCATGTACACACAGCCAGCATGCAGACTAGCTAACTGGATACGCCGCCGTGGCCATGGATTGGGGCTGGCCAAAGCGAAAAAAGACAACTCCCAACCCATCAACATCAAACAAGAAGATACTGTGATGATGATGAAGAGTGGTCTCCACGGTCGGTGAGCACACACCCGGCTAACTATCGACAACCTGTCAAATACTGGACCAAACGTTGGACATTCAATGTGGATGGACTTTGGCAAATATGAAGAAAGGTGTGTGCAGAACAATTTTCAGCAAATTCTTCGCAACGAGCCGTGGGATTTTTCCTCGTCGCCACCACACATGTGTAGCAGTGCAGCGCGCACACAGGTGAGATGGTGAGAGATGATGATGGTATGGCGGCGTTGGACTTGGCTGGCTGGCTGGCGTTCTTCTTCGTATTGGCTTGGAAATAACACGAATGTGAAATTCTTTGATGGCAGCTCAACGTCGTCGTCTCGGTCGTCATCATCATCATCGGAAAAGTGACTGTGGCTCAAGAGGTGGGTACCTAGTGATGATGAGGAATAAAAAATTCAGAATTTTTTCACAGCACCTTGGGTAATTTTGTGTGTTTTGTATGCTGCTCAATGGTGGATACTGCCGCTGTTGCTCCTCCCAAAAAATTGCGTTGCGCTCGACTTGCTTCGCGGCTTGTTTGGCTTGAGTAGGTTCTAACCAGCCACCGGCCACTATGTATTTTCTTACCTGACAGGTTTTATTACAAGTATTTATTTGTTGTCGCACCCAAACGGCTGCTTTTATTCTTAATGATTTGTTTGTTTTAACAACGACATTTTACATTTGAATTTAGATCTAAGATATCTTAGATTTTATGATTGGTTTATTGAGTGAGGCTTGATCTTCTGGATGAAATGTAGCAATATGTTTCCGACCTTCTAAGGAGGAAGCTGCTGCTGCGCAAGAAAGAACTACAAAATATCGAAATTCCTTAAATATAACGGAAACCCTTAATAAGTCTTCAACTTCACATAAGAAGCCATATTTTAACATCAAACTGTACAACCATATTCGACTCCTTCCTACTCTACCAAAGGTTCGCAAAAGTCCCGCTTATGATGCCTCCACCCTAATGTGGCGTGATGACGTCAAAAAGAATGTGTGGCATAGCGAGTACGCGACTTTTTGTCATATAACGTCGTCGTTTGTAGTGCAACACATAGTCATATGTGTTGTTGGCACGCTATATCCTATCTGCCAATTCATTCCTATGTGTATACACGTACGAGTACGAGTATAACAATCGATATGGGAGTATAACATGTCATGGTTGGGGCATGAAATTCCTTCAGGTGAACCTGCAACCTGTCTCGTTGTCTCTAAGGCTCGGAAGGCATTGTTTCACTAGCGGCACATACCTATATGAGCCGCGCCGTCACACTCCGTTGATAATTGGATGTGATGTGAAAGTATTTCAGCCACTACAGCCAATTGAGAGTAGGTGTTATTTCATGTCTTTTGAGTCAGTGCAAAAATGATTTAATGAGACTTAGGGACGTTTTTTGCAATATTGCGGCTCTGTAATCCTCACCTTCTATCGATGTTGGCTGGGATATGGTTGCAGAACGGAAATCATGATAGAGTTAAATGTTGATTTGGCAAAGGTTATTTAATGGAGTATGATATGTGAAATAAATAAATTAATACTCAGAAACATGTAGTCGTGTGAACTGTTAGGGTGTTAATAAAATTCCTGTGGAGTGGATAATGATTTCGATAAACCTAAATCCATTCTAACTCATTCAAGTAAGAGATTATGTTTTATTTTGTATCAGTTCATTACTATTGTAATTTATCTGTACCAAACTTTGCCCTATCTTACAAACCCAAATAATATATTTTATGGTAATTTACATAAATTCAACTCATATCTAAATTGTAATAATCATAAATTCATAAAATTGATTACCTTCTCTAAAAGCCCAGTTTGTAAATGGGTGTTCAAAAGATATACTCGTAAATTGAAAGAGGTCTAAGAGCTAGCCTACAAAGCCGTATTTCATTTGAAGTTTATCTTGTAGAGTTTGTGAATACACTTGTTGAAGGAATTTATTTTTTTCAAATTTACATATTCGTCTATTTATAAATAACCGAAAATATGTTCCAATTATGCATAGACAATTTAATAAATATGTCTTAATACAATAAAATTGAAAATTGATGGAGAGAAAATGTGTAATTTATTTTTATATTATACGTACTAGTAGGAAGTTGGTGGTCATTCGATTAACAAACATAAGTTAGAATAAATGTGCCGGAATATACGAGTGAAATATTTTAAGTTTTTTATTAGAGAGATTAATATTTTAGGCGTTAGAGTGGAGAAATTATTCTTTATACGTGCCTAGTTTTCCGACAGCAATTTTTCCGTCGTCCCTTGACATAATTCTGATGTTAAAAGTGCGGTTTTAGCAGTGGAGAAGTTATTTTTGTGAAAGTATATATCCTTAATCAAAAACGCAACATTCTAAAGAGGTTTGGGAGTCAATGTGGACGCTATTAAATCAATAAATATATTTTCTTTTATTACAACCCCAGTATCCAAAAACATATATGTTCAATATCTCAGTGAAATCGAAAGATTACTAATTTTCGTGCTTTTAGACAACATACTACTTGTATCCATTGAAATTTATCAAATGAAGAAGCAAAAGAAACAATAAAACCTTTCTGGTAGACAGACATTGTCAAAATCTAGTTGTGTTTAAACTCTACACAAAATGTTCTGAATTGAGCATTTAAAATAAGTAGTCACAGGCTCTTCACCAAACGCGGATAATGAAGCTTAAAATCTTAACAAGGCACAGTCTAATAGATTTGTTTTTCCTCTCTTGAGTGAAGTATGCAAGGGCATATTCCTTTGTCTACAGTATTCTTGTTCAAGACATTATCTTCTCCTCCTGGTCTTGGATAGGATCTGCTTTTGACAATGGTGAAGTCCTTAACCCTGTGCTACATTTTGTGAACCCTAGTTTTTCAGCAAGCTGATATTCTAAACAGCTACAATAAAATCTGTTCTAAACTTCGAATTCTCAGTTTTAGTGATTTAGCTGAAGATTGCTTTGTGCTTTTGATTTCGATTAAATTTCCAGTGTTGCTTGAGCAACCCTTTACCGCTCACTTATTTATCTAATTTCTAAAGGGCTTCGAGAAAGCAATAAATATTTTCTTTCACTATGTGAATTTGAGATGTGATTACATAGTAGGCAGAGAATGTTTTTTGTGGTTGAGAGATGAATGCTATTTATGCACTGAATGTAGAACACTCAAGCTCACAATTCATCTGGACTATCCATTGGATTCTGAATGGCAGGAATATATCCAGAACCATAGTGACAAACTGCGTATTATGCACTAAATTTCGACCAAGGTTGTTAAATCAACAAATGGGCAAGCTACCAGAAGATCGAGTTAAACTGACACGGCCATTTTTAAACTGCAGCAAAGACTTATGCGGGCCAGTGTATACTGATTTTAAAATTAGAGGCGAAAGGCCACAAAAGACATACCTGGCTGTTTTCTGTTGCTTTGCAACAAAGGCAATACATTTAGAAGTGGTTTCGGATTTGACTACTAACGGTTTCTTGGGAGCTCTTAAAAGATTTGAATCTAGAAGAGGCAAATGGGAGAACATCTTCTGTTACAATGGACGAAACTTCGTTGGTCAGTCAGTTTCACTTTATCCCTCCCAGATCGCCACATTTTGGTCTACATCTCCCTCTAACTCGAAAATCTAGGCTAGAACCGTTTGACACTCTACTTCCGGCTAGGCCCCGTTTTTTCGCCTAGAGGTGCCTTTGAGTTGCAGGAATCGCTTCTCTGGCTAGAAGAAGTCAGGGGGCAAAAGATTTCTAGGATAGGGACTCTTCGTCTCTCGATGCTTCCCGAAGGTCCAGTACACTTATTTTAACCGTCAGCATTACTCGAGCGTAATGCGCCACGCAGTTCCATTTCCCAACTGATGTAAGCCCAACTACAGACTCCGGAGAGAGTTCCCCGATTCTACTGCAGAGATCATCGCGCAGCCTTTCCCAGCTTTTTTGGAAGAAAAATGTGTGCAGGCATCATACACTACTCCTCTGCATAGCACGCAGTCTGGAGACCGTGACTTATCGATCTTGTGCAGGTTAGACTGGAAACACCCATGCTCGCCAAAGAGCTGGGTAAGGTAGCAATCAGTCTCACCGTGCACTCAATTGAGACACGGTATGAGCAGTCCATCTTTCCCTGTTATCGATCTTCCAGGATTATTGTCAATTGCGGAGACAGCACTATCTTTGCTCTCTAGCAACTGCCTCTCTGTCACCCTCGCTTTTGCGCAAATAGAAGCTCCTTCGCTACAAAACAAGGAGCGCAATAGGCATCATGCTTGCAACTACCAATACCACTGACTTGGAGACAATACGGTATGCGCACCCGATTCACAGTGCTCCTTGTCTCTGCACCTGCAACTTCTTATTTAGAGCATTCCTATAGTTCTGACACATAAAGTAGAACAGATAAATCGTCTCCTTCGAGTAAGTGCCGCTACACGCACTGCCGCCTTTTCGGCTTTTTCCCCAATTTATGCGGAGAACTTCATCTTTGAGCCTATCAGCACTCCCAGGTATTTCACTGCTGGTTTTGACTCGATCAGTGTTTCTGCGACACTGATAGTCCTTACTCTGGGGGCTCTTTTCTTAGTTAGTATGACCGCTTCAATTTTCTCCAATGTTTGACTTAAGCCGTGAGCAGTCATCTGGTCCCTCACTCACCGCATCAGCGTACCTTGTCAGAATTGCTCATGTTCAACAGTACGACTTTAGCTACTGCATCGCCTGGACGAATCACGCTTGGTTGGCTACAAGTGTGATTCGTCCAGCATTTCAAGTCTCAGTAGCCCGTCATACAAGATGGCTTACAATTTTAAAAACTATAATGCTTTTGCGACTTTTTCATCATTACGTATTAGAGAACTGGTCATTTCCTCGATTAAGCCTTCTTTGAATAGAAGGTTTTTGTTTGTTTGAACTGAATCGTAAGCTAGGAATCGATAATTTTAATTTCAGCATCAGAAAATAGTCCAGTTGGAGGTGAAATATACTTTTTTTATCCACGACCAATGTTACTGGGGTGACTTTTCAATCAAATTGTAAGCTTTCTCACTTGATTGGCTATTATTTAACTCCTTCTATGTTATACTGGTCAAGTGTTCAGCAAAATTTATAGCCATATTAGACAGCGATAGTAGCGTAAGGAGCACCAACTGTCTGCGGTTGCCAACAGTGCTCTGATCTTATGTTTCCATAGATTGACTGCGAAGCGTGAAAACATCAGATAGTTATTTGGGTGGCATAAAAGTTGGTGCTGCAGCAAAAACTCATACGAAAACAATTCGTTTTCGAGGAGAAATGTAAGAAATTCGATCTTTTGAAAAAACAGTGAGATGTCTTTTTAACTAATGTAGTTGAGCATCTTAATCCTCCGCACAGCTCCAAAACATCGGAGCCTATAGTTTGCCGAAAGAGTGTAGCCACTCAATTATATTCCCTGTCCACAAAAAAGGTGTCAAGCTTCTTCTTCTTAGCACTACAGCCCCTCTCGGGCCTTCACTTCCTGCAAATAGCGCCTCTAGCTGTCTCGGTCCATTGACCGTGTCCTTCAATTTCGAAATCCGAGCAGCGATGAACTGTCTTCGTCGACCGAGTCAGACCAGCGTTTCCTCGGTTTCCTCACTAGTCTCCGGCCTTCAGTTCTCGCAACGAATACCTTTGTGGGTATCCGTTGTTTGTCCGTACGATTCATGTGGCCAGCCCATTGCAGCTTCCGCAGTCCTATAATCGTTGAGACCTCCGGGTCGTCAAAAATTTTTTACAGCTCAAAGTTGTATTGAATTGGTCACTGGTCTCTGTCTAGCTTCACTCCGATTATTCACCTCAGGACTCGTCGCTCAAAGGCGTTCAATATACTTGCGGATGCTTGGGTTAGGGTCCATGTTTCACACCCATAGCATAACACAGGTCTTATCACAGATTTGTATACTTGGAGCTTCGTTTTCCGGTGTATGCAGCTGGTCTTCAAGATCGTCAATACTGAATAGAATATTTTATATGCGAGCTGTATTCTTCGGCGTATTTCGTCTCTTTCGTTGCCCGTTTTCGTTATTTTGGCGCCTAAATACACGAATTCGCTAACATTCTCGATACTGTATTCGCGCGCTATTTGTATGTGCGATAATTTGTGTATTTGAGGTATTTTTCTTCGACTGCGTCATGAGCTTTGTTTTATTTTCGTTGATTTATAGCCCTACTAGTTTTGCTTCGCTGTCGAGTTTTAGGAAGAATTCTTTGGCAGTTGTTAACGACCATGACAAAATGTTGAGGTCGTCCGCCTAGGCTACTACTTGGCTCGACTTGAATAGTAATGTACCTGGCGTATCGACATTCCAGGATCCAATGCCGTTTGCAAGGTCGTTGCCGTGAGTCCAATCCATTCCGAGGCCCATCTGCAGGTTTCGAAATATTTAAAGGTTTTCCAGGGAGGGAAAGTTAGCGCGTCGCCCAACCTCCATTCCGGCGGCATGGTTATTACGTCGATTCCGTTATCAGGCGTGGAAGATTTGCCTTCGCCCTCTTACACCCTCACAAAGGTAGTGGAAGTAGGATTTAGTAGCAGAGCTGTAGATGTATTTACAGTTATTAGCATTTCCCGGCATTTAATGTAGGAACCAGTAAACCCAATGTGCGACCCCGAGAGCATTTACTACCATTTAATTTGTGGGTTTGGGGTGAGATATCGTGGAAGCTATGGGCTGGGAAAACAAGTGGTCCCTCCTCCTTTCTCAAACGGGCTTGGGACCGTCTACGGTGGAGTTAAGGTGACAAGCTACAGTGCGAAAATTATAGAAGCATATGACTACTACGTACAGCTTACAAAATATTTTCTAAAATCATAAAAAATAAAATCGGATCATACGATGAGAGAACGCTATGAAAATCTTAAAGAATAGCAAATAACATCATAAGAATTAAGAAAAGAAAATAATATGCCGACCAATTGAGAAGAATAAATGTAAGCCTAGCGAGCAACAACAAAAGACAAGCATACAAAGTAGTGAAAAGCCTGAAACGCGGTTATCAGCCCCAAACGATGCACTGTCGTGATGACATCGGCGATATCACCTCTGATGAAACCAAGAATAGGCATCATGTTTCAAGAACCTCCTTAATTCTCCTCATAGCTCCATAGCGTCAGAGCCTACTGATGTCTACAGCGAGATTCCATTACCCTACTAACTCTGGATGAAGTTTGTTCTATCATGAAAGCTTAAGAGAATAATAATTGGCAACAAGAACATATGCTTACCTAACAAAAAAAAAGGTGACAAACGACAGTACAAAAACTATAGAACCATATCACTACTGTGTATGGCGTACAAAATATTTTCAAATATCTTAGAAAATAAAATCGGATCATACGCCAACCGTATTAAAGGGGGCATCAAGGTAGTTTTAGATCAGGTAGATCAACAATAGACCAATTGTTCACAGTCAAGCAAGTACTTGAAAAACGCTTGGAATTCATCATCGACGTGCACCAAATTTTCGTTGACTTTAAGCAAGCATACGACAGTATTAATCGTAATGTACTGTGCCAAATAATGCTTTGCTTTAGCATCCCAGCCAAATGAGTCCGTCTTACCAAAATGACAATGACGTTGACGACCTCCCAAGTCCGCAGCAATAAACAACTCACCGATGCCTTTGACACAAATATCGAACTTAAGCAGGGAAATGGGCTGGCCCCATTGCTATTCAATTCGGCTCTGGAATACGTCATACGGAAGCTACCTGTCGATACGCGAGGTACATTACTATAGAAGTCGAATCAAGTAGTAGCCTATGCGGATGACATCAATATTTTATCACGTTCATTAACAACTTGCCAAAGAACTCTTCCTGGAATTCGACAGCGAAGCAAAACTAGTCGGGCTACAAATCAATGAAAATAGAACAAAGCTCATAATGCAGTCGCGAAAAAATACTTCAAATACGCAAAAAATCATAGGTGTTGTGCTATGGGTGTGAAATATGGACCCTAACCCAAGCATCTGCAAATATATAGAACGCTTTTGAGTGACGAGTCCTGAGGCGAATAATCGGAGCGAAGCTAGATGGGGACCAATGGCAAATTTGATACAACCATGAGCTGTATGAAATTTTTGACGAACCGGAGGTCTCAACGATTGTAAGACTGTGGAAGCTGCAATGGGGTGGCCATATAAACCGTATGGATGAGCCCAAAAAGGTATTCGTTGCGAGAACTGAAGAGCGGAGACCAGTGGAGAAACCGAGAAAACGCTGGTCTGACTCAGTCGACGAAGACAGTTCATCGCCGCTCGGATTTCGAAATTGGAGGACGCGGTCAATGGCCCAAGACAGTCGGAGGCGCTATTTGTAGGAAGCGAAGGCCCGAGAGGGGCTATAGTGCTAAGAAGAAGAAGTTAAGCATCTTAATAGTAACCAAGTTCTTTGCTAATAAAATTTGCAAAATGTTCCAATTTCGATAAATTTTGAGATTTTTTTGTCATGTTTTAACTTATGTTTGTATATTGTTCTTTTTTCAATGGACTCGACCCTTCCTAAAGCAGTACACAGGATCGCTATTATGAACCAGTAAGGTTTGTTTCATCTTCTCTTTTTCTAGATAACTTCCAAGTAAAGGAAAATCAACCGAAGCAATTGTTCTAGAAAGCTTATGAATACATGAAGATGGAGATAACAAACGAAAAATGACTGAATTCTTAGGAATGCCCGTGTCGACCCTATGAACAATGTTGGAAAGAGAAAGCTTTGCTGTAATTTTAGCGAAATTTAGTCTCATTTGTACCTTCACTGCCGGGAAGAACTCGTTAGTCATATAAGGACCTTAGGTGCTGTGTTTATAGATTTTTTTTTTATTTTAGCACTTCTTTTGGGCCTTTGTTCAGAGATAGAGTATCTCATTATCTTGATCAAATGTATCGACACTCGAGTAGGTGATATGGTCAGTACCGTGCTTTGGCCGTTGATCCGTCTATCCAGCTGCGATATGATCTTGTTTTAATCCAGTACGTATCATAACTGAACGGGCTTATAGTTCGTCTGGAAAGTCACTCGAAACATATCTCGTTGTCACCAACGGTATTCAAGCCAGTGACTTTTGGCTTACGGCGCACCACGCGGACTATATGTTGCATGTAATTATCAATGTATATAAATACGCTGAAGAGAAAATATTGTAAATCAATTCAACACAGAAGCTGAGATCAGTGGTTACTATTAGGTTAGAGATTATATGCATCAAATTCCGGATATACATGTTCGCCAACTGACAACTTGCATTGCCGGCACTATGGGCTGCAGTGAACCTCAAGAGAGTAGATTTTATGATCAATTACAAAAAATAACATGAACACAATTTTGAATCAGGCAACATATATAGGGTTTTCCAATAAGAGGTGTTATTTTGATATTAAAAGAAAAATGCCATTTTTTATATAAATGATCGGATGTTGATTTCATTATAAAGAGGAAGGTAGGCCGTTAATAGTAAAGAATAACATCAGGCAAATGATCATTACGAACACGCTTTCCTTTTAATGAAATTTTCCATAACCCAATCGCAAAGTGGCTACCCTATGTCCTCGATAGCCTCACGAATTCCATCTTTTAAGTCTTGAATCGCTGCTGGCCTGTTAGCGTAGACTTTCTCTTTCACGTGACCTCAAAGGAAGACGTCGCGAGGTGTTAAATCAAATCCATTCACAATAACACCTCTTATTGGAAAACCCTATATTATACATTCTTTACCGTGCCGAGTAAAACACCATAGACCATAAGCATCGAAAGAAAAATATGTGTCAGTACAGTCAGCAGCGTAGAGAGGACGAAATGATACCACAGTCTGAGCGATGGGTGCTTTGGAAAATGATATACCCCCACTTTAATATTTTCCCGGACATTAATGAAGGTATAGTTGTTAGATGCAACCTCAGCAAATTCTGTACCTACGTCTTTTTACAAAGTCTGGTAGAATGAACACCGATTTGTTCTTGGACAGGCCGACATACTTCACATATTATGTAAGACACACAGAAACTTGTTTGGTGATACTGGTTTTGGATAGCTGCACTTTATCTTTGTACGAGGGCGGTCCGATAAGCACTTACCCTACAACCTTCGAAAAACGAAAATTTTGAAAAGTGGCAATTTATTTCTCAACTTAATCCCCTTTTAGCTCGATACAGCCCAGCGATGCTCAAACATCTTTAACCCGTCCGAAAAATATGTCTTCCCGAGATCTGCAAAGTGGGTCTCCGTGGCGGCGATGACCTCCTCATTAGGCTCATATTTCTGCCCAGCGAGTGACTTTTTCAAGTTTGGAAACAAAACGATTGACATGCTGCCAAAATAACACGCGACTTTTCTACGAATATCTAACTAACCACAAATAGTCCAGTTCATTCCCGACCGGACCGGATACCTATGGCAAAAACGAGAAAAGATTGGAGAAATTATCAAGAGAATTATTAACCAATAATATCATCCACACAGGTACGTCTATGTATTTATCACCAATCGTATTGGTAAAGAAAAACATGAAGCAGGTCGACTCTGCGTTGATTACAGAAGACTCAATTTCCGTGCCGAAAAGGAGCCCTACCCGATGCCAATAGTGAAGACACAACCCGTCGATGCGCTGAGTCGACACCCTAATTTTTTGAACCGAGTACCATAGTAGACAAAGCTTGCCTTGCAGGAGCTGGTCAAGACAATTAGATAACGGTAATACAACGTCAGGATCCAATTCTGAAGGAAATTTTTGAAGCTATCACCGGAATGCGAGAATCTGAGCAATCTGCCCAAATTAAACAGACCCACCCAGTCAAGAAGGGCCTATTTTTCGGACACTTCGGTGATGGTACTATATTGGAGGTGCTAAAATCTACACGTCGGAGCATTGTTAAAAGACAGTTCTGAATCAAGAAGACTTTCAGCCAGCTTCAGAAGCACTGTTAGCTTCCTCGTATGCACCGCTACATGAAATTGTACATACTTTCTGGCAAAGAACGTTACTAGAGGAAATCTCCTATTGAGAGGAGTGAGGAACGTCTTCTTTATGAACACACCTACTCGATTCTATTCAGGGTACTTCACATCAATCTCTAAGATCTGGGAAGCTTTCATTTTGTTGAAATACCAGACTCGTTTAGCAAGTGTGCCAAGGTGTGAGCAGTAAAATTAACCAGCACCAGACTGGTAGTTGTGATGCTTCGAGACATCATATCCTACTTTGCCTTCCCAGCATGAATAACAACTGACGCCAAGCATCACAGCTACATGACTACGAATACTCACGAGAATTTGAAAGTTTTTACGAAAAATTCGATATTCAAGATGTCAAAGTTACTGTCCGCCCACCGCGAGGAAACTGGTAAATCGAGAGAATAAATCAATCAATTCTAGCGTACTTACATGGTTCGATAGGTGAACGTAATAAATAGGATGAACTATTGCCAGATCTACAGTAGCCTATCAACTTCCAGAAGAACTCAATAACAGGATTCGCTCCGAACGAAATTCTGTTAACCTTTGTTTCCAGGATATCGCTGAAAATCAATCAAGCACTACACCATGAACATGTAACCAAAACTCTACCGACAATGACTGAGATTCGACAAGAGGCTGCGAACAATATAATGGCTGAAAGAAGACGCTTTGATCAAAATTAAAAGGAGTTATATGGACAGTTGGAAGGAGTCCTCGTTGTTATAGAGGATGTCCCTAGCGCAACTGGTGAGACGCGAAAACTGGAATTCAAACATCGAAGCCCATATATCGTCTCTAAGGTATTCAGGAATGATAGCAACGTTATCGACGATCTGGAAGATGCGCCAAGAAGGGGCCGATAGTTCAGCTCCGTTTACTCCAGCGATAAAATGATACCATTTACGACGAAAATCCTTGATTTATGTTCTGACCAGAGTATAGCTCCGATTTGGACGAAAGTTGGTAAAGATGAAGTTCACAATAGAAAATCCAAAGTGAAACCACCTGAGACCAATTGGCGGCCACTTAAAAGTCAAAAAAGGGTAAACAATTGTTTTTGTAGTTGTGACCAAATTGTTTGCACGATGCTAATGGAATAGCAAGGTCGAAACTATAAGCATCTAGAGAACAATAGAAAACATGATAGGGTCAAATTTCAAAACACACACACACAATTTTAACTAAATTTGTACGAAACTTAATGCTAAGGTAGATGATGGAAGCTTTTAATAATCTGCAATTCGCACGGTTATCCATGGCCAAGTTTCGAAAATGCGGCGGTTTAAATATGCCCTTTTTCAGATTTTCGTCATCCTCTAATGGCCAAGTTTTTCAACGGATTTTGGTGAAACTTGAAATTATAGATTCTTGGAGCACATTCTTTGATCCTTATGAACTTCAAATAGTTATGAAAATCTGATGATAAAAAAAAAAGTCGAAAATTTAAAACTTAATGTTTGTGGCTACCAATTTCAATAAAACTAGAAAATTTTTATCGTGCCCAAAGGAAAACTCCGATCTGAACGAGATTGATCAGATAGTTGATCAGACTCTGAGATAGGTTTTTTTTAAGTATCTAAAGCTAAGTAAGTGGTAGCAACTAAAATGTTGCATATATCGTGATGGCTTATCAAATTATTATTTGCTTTTTGAAACCAAGGGTGCCTACAAGAAATTTGCCTTCTCGGCTGGTGGTGCCAATGGAGATTTTTTGCTTTCTTATCATTCTTCCCGGTAATTTTTGCATGTAATTTTTGTTCTTCAATTATTTCTTCGTTATTCATTGCTTCATAGGGTAGTTTTGAGCGTTTACTCTAAACGTAAAGTTATACTTGCTTCCTTCGTTTGTTTTTGTATTCAATTTTCGAATTAAATACTTCTTCGCTTAAAATTGATTGGAATGATAATAATTTATACATTTTTTTCTGAAAAGCTTTCGGGCCTTGCTTTATTGAGTGAAAAAGAGAATTGACCTGCGGATATCAAATAAACAAAATAATTAAATATATTTTTTCCTTTACGTTGATATACAAGTATATGCAGAATTTTAAGGTTGGCTTAATTTGATCTCTTTGCCATCACTAGAATTTCAGAAAGTTTATTAGGTATTTTCATTTTCATATTAACATGACTTAATCAACTTAACTTAATCAGTTCAACTGCATTATATAGAATGTAAAACGTTTTGTTCTATTCTATTTTTTGGCAAAAAAAAAACTTTTTGTTGGAAGGATGAATATTATATGCGTCGTTGTTGTATGAATATTGATTGCTGAACATCGACAAATATGATTTGCGATGTTTTTAGACAAAAAAATCCAAGCATTTAAAATTCGGTGAAACGTTAAGCATAATCGCTGTTTTGACTTACTGTTAATAGCGTTTTCCATATTAGTTGCATTAACTCACCTGAAAAAAGAATAAGCAAAATGTTATTTTATATAAAACAATTCGGTATTGACTTGTAACAGAAAAAAAATTTCCAGTAAATATGCGGATATTAGGTAAATGTTTAAATGACTTAGTTCTGCTTTAAAATCGTTACAATATATACTATAGAATTTTGAGCGAATCATCTCCGGTGCTTATTGACAAATTAATATTGATTAAATTTAATGTTGTCAAATCATTTTAAAATCATATTTTTCAGAAGAAAAATCGATAGAATGAACTCATCATTGTCATTTATGTGCCACATGCAATTATTATTAATAAAAATCGTTCCACAAGCTCAACAAAATTTCTACTGAAAAATTCAAACCAAAATCTTTCGAAGCAATATCAGAACACATATCCAACTTTGACCACAAACTTGCCCGAAAACTTTATGTACTTCGAATGCCAGCCTGTCCGACAAGACTATCAAATATCATCCGACATAAATGATCACCCAAATATCAAAATGCATTTAATTAAAGGGTTCTGACGGATGTACATACGTTCATGTAGAAAGACTCACGTATTAGCAAGCAAGCATATCTAGACGACGAAAAAGAAGTATGGACGAGAAAATGATCTGCATCCATCCATATTATTCGAAATTAACTTGAAATCTAGGTCTATAGTTAGTATGGTCATTTGTTGAGAGCGATTAGATACAAACATAGTTGGTCGGACAGTGGTGAATGTTAAACAGGGGGATCCTAACCGAAAAAGGCCAGCCCGGTGGGACGCCATGCTGCAGATGGTATTTTTGGTGACTAAGATGTCTCATCGTTGTCGGCGGTGTAAATTTGAAAATAATTAGCCATTGTTCGCTTCTACTTTGGGGACATATTTAAGTGATGGTTTCACGACAGGAAATTGTAATAATTATACGGAATATGTCGAATGTATCATCAAAGATTTGTTGTCTATTGTGAAGTTACACACTTTTTCTATGTGAGAGCATCGAAGTCTTTTGATTTGCATGGGCATACATGTGAGCGCACTGAGTATGGTGATGAAAATTATTTTTTCTTTAAAATGATTTAAAATAAATACATCTTGGACTATCTAGTTTGATTACTCATGCGACATAATTTTTATTTAATCTACAAAAATATTATCATTCAAAGAACAATTAGAATCTTAACAACATTTTCCCGTAACCCTGTACTTCATCTATTGTTTTTGACATTGTTTCTATAAATAAAACTTAACACCGGTGAATTGTTCAATCTTGCTCACTATACCGAGAGGAGCTTGTTGTACAACAATTGGATTTTCAAATGGATAAATAATGAGACTCAAATTACTCTCTAATTACTTGTGTACATATACACAATGTATTTCATCTTTCTGTATGAATTGTAATTTTTCTAGCATGTTTTCTTTTTCTGCTTTAAATCGTTTGATGATTGTTAGTTCTCCTTTTCCTTTTATTATTCTTGCTTATGTTCTATAAATACTATTTTATTGTTTTTATGCTCATCATCATGAAATCTGATGAAGAATCTTGATACATTGAACAATGAGATGAACTTTATGTTTGTACAGTGTTTAAATGTTTGACCGGTATTATTTCGCAATGAGAATTTTTTCGCGGAAATTCATGTTGCGATTTATAATGATTGTTGAATGAAGGATTGTTTATTTGGATAATCAGGCGAGAAATTGTGATAGGAAGTTGGGTTTTGAGGTGTTGTTCCAACTGATCGTTAATGAAAGTGTACGTTAGGTTTCAGGAGGAGAGATCTGGGTGTAAGTATGAATGAATTTAAGAGGTTTAAATGAATAGCACGAAGTTGAAACAAGTTTTCTTGAAGCATATTTAAATACAAAAGCTGTTGAAGGTGTAAGCACACTGTTCCAAGCAGGAAATTTGATTAAAGTTGTGAACTGCAAGTGACCAAGTGGAAATACCTCCCCGCAATACTAACTTATAGTGGCTTGCTAGCAACAGTTGGAAATGGCAAAAACTGGTGGTTGCCATAGGCATCACAAGTTACGATACCACAATAAGAATAACTAGGTGAATGAAGGGATCGGGCTGCGTATTGATCATTCTACTGACTAATAACAAAAGAAATATAAGATAGCAAAGCAGCCCCAATTGGGATGCGACAGAAACTGTAGCAACTTCAGATTATGTCAGCATAATCACAGAGGAAGAAAAAGAGCTTCTTCAATCTCCTGAGAAGCATGTAGGGAGTTCAACCATAGAAACTGGAGCTTCAAATGAGAAGTGAAGAGCGTTGGCGCACTACAAGGCAGCGCTGAGATATGGAACAACTAATGACAGGAAGACGCCTTTGACTCCGAAAGAGACATAGCATCTAACCGCAGCTGGAAAAACAATCACAAGCAACAGATCTGAAATGATGTGCTACGTAGATTTCAAGAACAAGGTTACACAATTGTAACAGGTTTCAGGAAATCGTGCCCCAAAAACTGGTCTAAAAAACCGAAGATAGACAAAAAACAATGCTCCAATACGAAATAGAAAATTTTATACATTTGAGTGGACCGATAGTATCAGATGAAGGAAAAAAATGGCAGTAGCCTTTGTGAACTCCTGTAATTCCTATAGAAGAATGAAGGTGGAAAGTCTTGCACGCAAGCATCATCGACGAAATATTCATATACTTGCATGCGAATCCGAGCGGACTGTGGGAATAGACTGGTTCAGAGGCTTCTGAATATTTAACTGCAAAGACAAATTTACACTGAGTTGATATAAAAGAACAATCAAAGTGCTGCAGATCACTTTAGAAGGTACCAAGCTGGAGCTAATTTTCAGAACCAATATCATAGGCAGCCAAGAAAGCTACTAAAAATGCCTACAAAATGATTCAGAAAATAAAGTTCTCATAAATTTCC
This sequence comes from Odontomyia ornata, assembly GCA_963969285.1. Lineage (NCBI taxonomy): Eukaryota > Metazoa > Arthropoda > Insecta > Diptera > Stratiomyidae > Odontomyia > Odontomyia ornata. Next base: position 101,444,966 of record OZ017740.1, on the reverse strand, counting down.
AACAAAAAGAAATAGTTGATGCGAGGCGGATCCTACGCAGATGTGGTCTAGGAGATCAGGGGAGGTGTAAAACTGAAAAATACAAAAACTGCCATTAAAACAGTCTGGCCATATATTGATCAAATTTGGAGCAGAGATCAATAATAGAGAAGGATTCTGAGTTGCAGTCAAGAAGCTCCTCGGCAAAAGAGCGACTCGAGCCGATGGCATCAAGAGGGAGATATTATCATATTCAGGTTTAAAGTGAGGCTGACACCACGAAACAATAGGCAAGAAATTGTGGCCATCATTGACCTGACAGAGAAGGACGCCAAACAACTTCTGAGTAAGGGAAAAAGAAGAATGGGGTAGGTCATCTGCAGAGTATTGCAAAGAATAGTACCTCTCCATTGCTTTAAGTGCCTTAGTTCTGGTCATGCCACACAGGAATACAAGCGATCCGATAAGAGTTCGCTATGCTACAAGTATGGTGACATATGACATAAAAGGAAAGAATGTACGAAGGAGGTACATTGTATCCTATGGAAGGATGCAGATCCAAGACTGGATTTAAAGCACATCTTAATAGCAAGAAAGTGTCGGGGTTTCTAGAAAGCCCAGCCACAGTAAAATCAGAAATTTGATAAGCCGTATCCTACAGGTAATCATGCCCAAAATCTGCTTAAGCAGTTTGCGGGGAGACGAAAGTCGACTTTTGCTGTTTATTTATTTAAATTCATTCTACAGACAAAAATCAATTACAATTACAAAATAGACTTAGACAATTAAATATCATTGCTGCTGATTGAGCAATACTACGACAAGAGTTCGGCATCATGGTAACTTCACAAAACTTGTATTGCTGCCATCTGGGCTAGGAACAGTGCTGATTTCCTAATGCAGGACTGGTTTCGTGTGAGCTCTGTGATCAGGGACGGCATTATTTAGTGTGTAGCTAATTCTAAAAGAACTGATTTCAGCTTTCAAAGCCAAGCTAGTGATTTAGAGGACGCTGTCTCAAGCGCAGATGGCCACGCACTCATTGGGGGAGACGAATACTAAAGCAATCGAACTTATCCGCGGGGAAAACGAGTCCGAGAAAGTGATGGCCAAAGCAAACCTCATCGTGCTGAAAACCGGCAATATACCAACTTTCTGCCATGTGAGCTGTGAAGGAACCATATCAGACTTGACAGTCGCCCTGGAGTTCCTAGTACAGTAGGCACACAATTGGAGATTATTAGAGGACTATTCAGGCAGTGATCATCAGTACGTTTTGCTTGAGATCCGCGATACTATCTGCAGATTCCTGTAGTCTCGACCTTCCACAATTAGTTGTAACATGGGAAGGATGGACATCAAGAGTTTCGTAATCATGCCCAAAATCTGCTTAAGCAGTTTGCGGGGAGACGAAAGTCGACTTTTGCTGTTTATTTATTTAAATTCATTCTACAGACAAAAATCAATTAAAATTACAAAATAGACTTAGACAATTAAATATCATTGCTGCTGATTGAGCAATACTACGACAAGAGTTCGGCATCATGGTAACTTCACAAAACTTGTATTGCTGCCATCTGGGCTAGGAACAGTGCTGATTTCCTAGTGCAGGACTGGTTTCGTGTGAGCTCAGTGATCAGGGACGGCATTATTTAGTGTGTAGCTAATTCTAAAAGAACTGATTTCAGCTTTCAAAGCCAAGCTAGTGATTTAGAGGACGCTGTCTCAAGCGCAGATGGCCACGCACTCATTGGGGGAGACGAATACAAAAGCAATCGAACTTATCCGCGGGGAAAACGAGTCCGAGAAAGTAATGGCCAAAGCAAGACTCATCGTGCTGAATACCGGCAATATGCCAACTTTCTGCCGTGTGAGCTGTGAAGGAACCATATCAGACTTGACAGTCGCCCTGGAGTTCCTAGTACAGTAGGCACACAATTGGAGATTATTAGAGGACTATTCAGGCAGTGATCATCAGTACGTTTTGCTTGAGATCCGTGATACTATCTGCAGATTCCTGTAGTCTCGACCTTCCACAATTAGTTGTAACATAGGAAGGATGGACATCAAGAGTTTTGTCAAGGTGCTTACGTTAGGTGTGTCTTTGCTGAAGGATACGCAATGGACTGAAAAGCTAACAGCTTAGGGCATGGCAAACTCAACTATTTATATCGTCATGTCTGCTTACACTGCTTCTATTTTCTATCGGAGATTCCAGCGCGGCAAGCCTCCAATATACTTGCAGTCGACTGAAACCACTGAAAACGATGGGAGTGTCACAGGCTTCGGTGTGAAGCTCAACAGGCACGGAATCGCAACGAGGCATGCAACCGGTTAGTAGCATATAAGTTGGGAAGGAAATGCTTCCACATGATTAACAGCGTAAATGATTGCTACTGGCAAAATCTAGTGAACAATTTAAACAGGGACCCGTCTGCCCTACAGAAGCCCTGTATATATAAAGCTGAAAATTTGGGCAAGATAGTGCGGGCACTTTTCCTCGCCCATTTCGTCCATTTTGACGCTATCCACGGTAAAACAGCAGCGAATGCCGCCCATCCTTGATGTGCCTGAAATTGGAAGAGGCAGTCCTATCATTAAAACCTAGTATGGCTACAGGCTCAGACGGTGTCCCAACTGATGTGTTGCCACTTGTCTTTCACCATTGTCCTGACTTGCTGCTCCATACATTTGGCACTTGTTTGTGCGAAGGAGTGATCCCAGTACGTTAGAAAGTAGCGAAGCTCTTACTGATCACAAGGAGGAGGAGAGTTCCAGGTTACCGTCTGCATACCACCCGTTATGCATGCTAGATACAGTTGGGAAAGTGCTACAAAAACTTATCAAAGGAGTACTCACAAATGCATTTCATGCTACTGAGGACGTATCTTTTCAGCAGTATGGCTTTAGAGCAGAACGTCCCAACATTGATGCAATTGCAGAGGTGGTGCGGGTGGTCTAAAAGGTGGAGGCACATAGCCGTATCAAGCAATGGGTGATTCTTTTGATGATACTCGATGTCCGAAATGCCTTCAACCCCGCTAGATGGGTGCATATTCTGGATACGCTGATAATCCATTTTCAAGTTTCAGAATATTTTATGCGGCTTTTGAGGGACCACTTAAAGGACCAAAGCCTGCTTTATGATACAAAGTTACATTAAGTGTTGCTCAAAGATCTGTCCTTGGTCCGGACCTGTGAAAGCTATCGTACAACAGGCTACTGAGACTAAAGCCGATGGATGAGTCGCGCCTAATTGGCTATGTGGATGACGTTGTGGTGCTAGTTGTTGCACGCACCATCAAACAGGTCCAACTTAGACTAGTTGTATAGTGCATCGGAGGAAGGACTTACTAATTGCTCTCGGGCTTAACATAGCACTGGAAAACGCCAAAGTGGCCACCCTGACGAAGAAGAGAATCTCCAGAGTAAAAATCATCAGTAACGGGAAATTATTGGTTGAATTGAAACCATCCATAAAGAACCTGGGGTTGCTGAATGACTCAAAGATGAGTTTCTCTGAGCGAACCAGGGCAGCGGCTTTTAAACTAGCCATTGTAGACGTGATACCTATCGCCCTCCCTGCTAGAAGGCTTCTAGAGGCCAAAACAAAGACATAAGGGATACATTACCGATAAGATGAGACAGTGATCGCTCCTGGGTGAGCAGCATGAAGTGTAGATGGACTGCGTGCCTCATCCCTAGTATGAAAACATAGCTTAACTGAACGCATAGTGAGACTGACTTCTACCTGAACCAGCTCTTGGGTGAGTACGGGTGTTTTCACTCTTATTTGCACAATACTGATAAATCGTGTTTCCACAACTGTAAGTTCTGTGCAGCAGAGAAAAACAATGCCTACCACACATTTTTAGCATGCAAAAGGTAGAGCAACTGCACCGGGACCCCTGCAAGGAAATAGGAGGGCATATTGATAGACTTGAAGATGAACTTTTCCAAGCAAATCAGGGTAATAGCTGATAAAGTGGCAGGGAGGGTAATGACATTTGTACGAGTATGTATGATAGCCAATATAGGGGGAATCTCTTCATCAAACAGACGACTCTTGATGAGCTTTGTGCAGTCTTCACAACTTCACAGATTGCATATATGAAGTAGCGCTCTCGGCAAGGAGCTCTACTGAAAGTAGTTGTACAGGTGCAGAGACAAGGAGCGCTATAAATTGCATTTGCGTATCGAACAGTTTCTGGGTCAACAGCATTACTAACAGCAGGGATGATACTCATTGCCTTCCTTTATAGAGCTTAGAAATATCTACCTACGTAGAAGGGAATGCAACAGGAAAGTAGTCGCACTAGAAGAGAGACAACATAATCTATATGATGGGCAAAAGCCCTAGAAAAGTGACGCAAGGGAAAAATACTCTGCACAGGCACGATGAGATTGATTTCTACTCAACCCAGCTCATGGGCGATGTGTATGTTTCGGTCTCTCGACTACCTGTATTTTGTAGGAGAGAAAGTTGATACCTGCAATATATTCTTGACTACAAAAGATGGAGCAAGGTGCATGGTGACCTCTGAAGTTAATTTAGTGCAATCTTTTCGGAAACTATAATCTGGAGAGAAGTTAGGGTACTCTTCTTGGAGACCACAATTGGAAAGAAACTTACATCCATCTGTTATATTTCCTTTCCATTATAAAACATACATTAACAGGTAATCTTCAGTTACAATATGGTATTAGGTATTATTACATAGACAAGTAGTTATTGACCGACTATGTGATATTGAGCACTATTATAATTTACAGGTACTATACAACAGCATCATACAACACTCATATCATGAAACAAATCTTAGAAAACTGGCCATTACTCCCCTTTTGGCAAAAAACGAGGAGTCGATGTAAGGTAAGCCTTCATTCACGCATCACAGACTACTTTGTTTGCAGCACCAAGACCACCAGACATTGTGTTTTTCCTCTCTCCCTTTTGTTTGAACTGGAGGAGTGTAAAATTTATTTGCAAACATGTATGGACAATATACGAGTATACCTACTTTGTTAAAAATATGCAAAAGGCTTCAGGTACACTACAACATTGGTGTCAGGCCATTGGGCAACCACGTTATCTAACAAAACTATTGGAGCTCCCTTTGCGAGGAAAGTGAGTTATTGCGTCATATTACCTCAACTAGATGGTTTTTGTAGCCAACTTCAATCAGAATTCGATTATTTTGGGGTTACTTACAAAAAGAGACTTGGTGCGAATTCCGGCTTACCGGCACTTCCCCATTCGCAACTCCCTCCGTAACATATCCACCTTCTTTTGGGTACATATACCTTTTTCTCGGTATATTTATTTATTTTCATTAACATTTGACCATTTCCCTTTAACTTTATTTCCCCATCATATTAATTCTACTCTCTTATCCTATTTTGAATACCAAAAAAAGCAATTATCTTATCTTACCCACTAACAACATTTCATTCATTACTTCCCATTAACAAAACTTCATTCGAGACCTTTTCATTAACTTAAACCTTATTCCTTCCTTCATACTAACTAGTTTTATTCATTAGCTCCCACTAACAAAATTTTTTTCGTCATAATAACAAAAATTAATTCTCGCTTCGGTACTGACAAATTTTATTTCAATGCCCATCAAGAAGGGTTCACAGTTGAAGTTGGTAAATAAATGCATGGGAGATCTGGTGGTACCGTCATAGTTTCTCGACCGTGGGGTCTGCTGGGACCCTGGGTTCAAGTTCTCGCGAGCGCAGAAGCACACACTTTTTGGAATATCGGCAAAAGTAATTATTTCCATATATACGAAATGAGGCAATTAAGTTTTGAGACTGATTTTATTACCGCGTTTGTTTCCCTTCTCTCTCCATTGATATATTTGCCATCGCTCTAGCTTGTTTAGTTCGCCTGCTGTGTCGTGTTGAGTAGACGTGTGTTGATCGTGCTCGTCACGAAAATGGAGAAACAAAATCAATTCTGCACCAGATTAGGGGAAACAGATTAGGCGAAAGTGCATAAGAATTGTGCTCTTAGTCGTGCCCAGGTATTTCGATGGCATAAAGAGTTTAAGGAGGGGCGTGCAAGCATGGAAAACAAGGCACGGAGCAGGAGACCAGTCAAGGTGTGGACTGAAGCGAATGCACAGCGTGTGCTTGCCCTAATCTGTGAAGATTGGCATTTAACACTTGCGAACATTCCAGTCGAAGCGTTCCAGAAATGTTACAAAGCATTGAAAACGCGCTGGAATCGTTGTATAGCTGCTTAAGGGGACTACTTTGAAGGGGATGGCAGAGTTGTAGAAGAATTTTTAAATATAAGGTTTTCATGAAATCAGTTTCATTACTTAATTGTCACACTTCGTATGACGATTTGCATATAACCAAACGTAATCATAGTTATGCGAATCGCCATATATGCAAAATGAAAATTGTTGCGTTTGTCGATACTCCGATTACGTAAGCCGGATACAGCACCGAGAATTAGGGAAGGTAAAAGACTGCGGAATTGATCTTTTGGGCGGAAATTTGGCCTGGAAAAGAAGAGGGAGTTTTTGCGTTTTTTTTTTCGAAGCGATTTGCGGAATAAATTAGTCGGTATTTGGTTTTGAAAAGAAGAGCAAGTTTTTGCGGTGTTGTGATTGAGAATTCAAAGCAAAGGGCTTTGATTAGGAATTAGGGGAGGGAAATGAAGTTTTGGTTTGGATTGGTTAATGACAAGATTTGAAGAATAAGAAAGTAGTTCGGAAAATAAGATAATGAAATAAAGTTTTCCTTGTGGCGTTAGTGAACAAAAGTGTAGGACGAGTGTTAAAGTAGGAAGAAAGTGAATGTCGTATATTCTAATCTATTTGCGTGAAACATTAAAAAAAATAAAGCAAGACGTCTATCATAATTATCGATGATAATACTTTGGGTTCAATTATACAGTGTTGACGATCTTTGTGACTCTATCGTGTGAAATATTATAGTCCCTGGCCTTAAGTGTTAAGACGTAACGTATTTCAATTATCGTTCTGAAGTAAAAAGTTGATCACTCGCTAGAACTGTCCAAAGACAGTGTCTTTATTGAATAATTAAGGTTGTTTGGTTCGCAATAAATTGACACCCTAAGTCAGAGGAGCAGGATCCTGGAACTAAAAAGATTGAAACTGTAGGCCAAACTAGTGGCCGATAAGATTCATGAATTGCATGTCATTTTCATTCATGTAAATAGTGACAACAGAATCCGGTAATACTTACTTTTCAAAAGTATTGAGAAAACCATATTTTTCATTACTCAAAATAGCCTCCCTCTTTCCCTTCCTTTTACCTTTGTGGTAGTTTTTATGTGTAGGGTGGCTCAGCATGAGCAGAGGGTGTCCCAGAAAACCCGCGACACGGCTGAGCGCCCGGCTCAAAGTACCACCCCGGGTAACGCACCCCTCTGCTGAAACTTAATGTCTGCAACTGCGGTAACTTCTGCGGTTGTTATAGGCTGCAACGGCAGGAGCATATTTTCCAAAAACCATACCCCTAGCAGACTATTTGAACAATGCAGAAATGCTTTTGGCAAGATGTAGGGCTCCATACCTAAACAGGCCCTATGGCTGTATACAGTGATTTGCAGGCCACTGACTTTTTACACATCTGTTGTCTGATGACATTAAGCAGACCGCTCTTGGGCGTCATCTTGCTTGGCCAGGCTTCGAAGAATGGGGTGTCTCGGAATCACCGAGGCGTAAAGTACTAAACTAGGTAGAACTTTGTAGTGTTCAAAAAGGGGAAGGCGCTGAAATCTTCCCCGAGATTTACGGTGGCAGAATAAAGGAAAACATTTTCATGAGGTCAAAGTAGGGTGTCTTTAATATGCATTCATTGAGTTGGGTGATTAGTTGATACTCAGTCATCACCTAGAATGAGTGTTTATATGCGTTTTACATTCAAGTGACCCTATTACTTACCGTTATGATGTTGATGATACTCGGCTTTCTTTAGTAAGTCAACTCAAGAACTTAATTGCCATTTTTGAACCCAAGTTGATATTGGACAACCATATCTCGGATATAACTTCAAGAGCTTCTTGCATTGCTCTTCACATGAAATCTTCAATATAAGTGCCTGCATCCATCTATATACTCGTATTCTCTTGATGCGCTCAATTCTACAATATGCTTGCCAAATATGATGTACCCGCTATGCTTATCTATCTGGTACTATCGACATTGTCCAACGCAGATTTTTGTGTTCTTTTTTAGGGTTTTGTAAAATAATTTTACAAAATCCTACTAAAACCGCATCCTGTCTGTCCGTTTGTCCGTGTGTCACAGCACTTTTCTCGCAAACTACTTAAGCTAGAAACATCAAATTTTGTGTGTAGGTGTAAAGTGGTGCTCTCTTCAAAGCTCAACTACAAAAAATAATTATAAGATTTTTAAGGGGGGCTCCCCCATATAGGGGAGTGACCCACGAAAAAAAAATTCTTTAAAGGTAGCCGATATAGGTATCAAATGAAAGGTTTTGATGAGAACTTTTCAAAACAGGGCTTAATTTGACACGATTTGCTTCGAGGGTCGCACAGGAAGGGGAAATACATGAAAAATTTATATGTATCTAAAAAGCTTTATGCTACTAGCATAAAAATTTGCTATATTAGACATAGTGTCATGGATCATGGATAATAAGTGGAGATGATTGCAAATTAGCATCTGCAGCGAGGTTATCAAGTGGCACTGCTTGCCTTCTTTGAACAGAAAATAACATCGAAAATTATCCAAAAGTGGCTCAGAATCCTGTATACGAGTATATATCTCCAGTTCATATATCACTCACAAAATAAACTGCTGGATGAATGCTACGCCGGCAGATTCTTGTCGAGTTTGCGATGGTTGTAGACTTTACGAATCCTTAGTGAATAAACCAAACCAGAAGTTAGTAGAATTCTTACTTGAAGAAAACAGTGAAGAGTACAGAACCCTATGTCCTCATTTGCACAGCATCTGTACGTTTGCACTCATAATGCTTGGATAAGGATGAGACAAGCATGCATTATATATGTGAATGTCCAGCCTCTGTCTATACTGGGTTTCAGATATTTGTAGATACCGGAAATGGGCAAGAATGCACTTGAGGGTAAAAATATGGAGGGCCGATTTCGTTACTCTATAAAAGTGAGAAGGGTAAAAAGGATGAGATATTCGAGTACAATGAACGATGGCCTGAATCCTCAAGAATGGCTCCAACAGCCATTTTGCGCCACCATAAAAAAAGGCCCCAGTTTTGTGAATTTGTGTTTAAAAACTATTTCAAAAAGTACACAAATTTAAAATTGTTCTCAACCTATATTCAAAAGTAAATCTTTTAATACAATTTAGCGGTTCGAAATATTACAATCGAATGAATGAAATAAATAAAAGTTAATTTTGAAAAAATTTCTTTCGAGCTCACTTTTCAAATGTTAAATTTGACTCATAATCATCTAAAAATGACATGATTTCAATTCTAAAACTCATTCTCCGTCTAATCACAGACAATAAAAACCTTCGCAAATATAAAATAACATACATTTTGTGATCTCTGTCATTATATTTGGCACGGTATTCGTGTCTTTCGCGAGTCAGAATATCACAAAAGCGCCATGCAATGATACTCAACTTGATCAAATCAACAAAACGAGAAAATTGACTCGAGAATGTTGTCTTAAAATCGAGACCTTGCAACAAACATATAATCAGATGACTCCGCCACCGCAATAAAAGTTGGGTCATTTCGCAGCATCCTTTGCTACACTCTCTGAATTTTATCTGGGCATCATATTCATGATATCTTCAATCCGTCCACGGTGGTATAATATTGAATATAGCGTGTTTTGTTCTGTGTGGTAAAACAAAGCCTAAGAAAATAAAACAAGAAACCTTTACTAGCAGTAATTTTCAAAATGAGGTTAAAATCAAACACCGGTCTCTGTTGGATGGAGAGGAGCGAAATGGAATCAAGTCATAAAACAAACACGAAGCTTTGCCAGTCAAAGAATATATCATTCCAACAATAGCAAGTCATTCGGTAAAATTGTTTTCCTATAAAAATGATGCGAAAACAAGAAAAACCTAGGTCAGCGCGGAGATTGTGATGCCGCCTCCTTTTTTAATGCATCCATCGGCTATCTGTATCTGTTGGCTCTGAAATTATTTTGCCGACTTGAAATTTGCCAAGATTGTAAAGTTATTGTTTATTTTTTCCAAGAATTGATCTACATAGCGTGGATACGTGTTTAGCTCTCGAGTCAGGTTAACAATCAAACAGAATAAAATCAGTTGATTTTATTTGATGGAGCGAACCAGAATTAAGACTCTAGTTAGACTTGAAGATTTAATGAAGAATCACAGGCAAAACAATCTGTTGTGCGCTCCTAGCGAAGTTAAGAGATTTGTTCAGTTTACATGAACTTTCACCAACTTGTACTTTAATTCGCTGCAAGCAGTTTATGGGTTCTAATAAAGTATCTAGCACTTCGGCATAAATTATAATAGCCAAACCTGTTGTACGCAATAATGTCCTTTTAAACGCAACAAGAATATCAAAATGCAACATGAGCAAATTGCAAAGTAATTTATTGCACTCACAAATTAGCATCGATTGTTCCTCTTAGCACCAACAATCACCGATTAATCGTTACCAAGCCTTGACAATCAGACATTTTCACAACAATTTAATTACCAATCTCATTCAGATCCCCTGTCATTAGTTACATTAATCTTCATCGAGTGCACTTATAATTGTCTCTACAATAGCAACATGCATTACAAGTTCATTTTGCAAATTCCCAATAACGTTGGTAATTGCATGAGGTGGCAATCAACGGTCTCTGGCGTTTCTCCATGACAAGGGAAGTGCCATAAATTTTTATTGATGACCCACAACCTCAAGTTATCCTTGAAATCAAAATTATATTTTTATTCTTTTGACGAGCGCTGATTTTGTTTTATTTTCCTTGCGTGCTTCAAAATGCAAAGTCAATCAACATCTTGAAAAAACAAAAACTTTTTTGATCAAAATCCAATGACTGGATTTATATAGAAAGAACAATATAGAAGTACTTTTGATTAAACAAGTATGGAACATTTTAATGGACAATTATAATAAATTTTTATGATCACAAGTGTATTAAATAATGAATTTCGAAGAAGTCACGAGAAATTAAATATCGATTTTTAAGATTGATATTAACAGCTTTTTAGAAAATATTACGGAATTCGCGGTATGCAGACAAGCAAGATCTAATTCGTTGGCAATCTATCATCAAAGGTTACAACTATCTCTTTAAGCTTTTTAAAATAATACATTTCAATGAGGTATCGATAATTAAGGCCTATATTTCATCAGTATAAAAATTTTTCAGGTTGCCAAATCTATCGAACACTCTAATGAACTTTAAATGTTTTAATAACTTATAATATTACAAGCTTCCTACGAATCGTATACGGAAAAATTGACAGGTCAGGTTTGCCCGGAAATGTGAGGCGCCTCAACATTTTCTGCAAATTTAGCATTTTCCAGGGTTCAAACCACGGAAACGTTACTATAGGATGATCCAATTTGTGGTTTCTTTATTGGCAACACTTTAAATCAAATAGCTGCGAAAAATTATCTACTTATAGAGTGTCTAAGATCAGTTTTGAATAAGAAATTCTCGAAATGGATCGTTTGACGAACGCTCAACGCGTTAAATTTGTACAATTGTTCTACAGAAATAACAGCTCTGTGATATATGTCTCAAGACTTTTGCGGGAAGGTTATGGTATACATCTGGGTTTTCGTACGTTTCCTCTTTCTCTGGACCCCTCAAAGCAAAATTTGTCGACCTATTTTGAAAAGATCTCATTAAGGCCTTTCATTTGATACCCATACTGCCTACATGAGATGGAATTTTCTTTTTTCAGGGGGCACTCCCCTAAATGGGGACGCTCCCCTTAAACACAGCAGTGAATTCCAACACTTCGCATTCATCTACGAGAGAAAAAACTGTACAGACTTTCATCCGTTGGTATCAGCAGAGACTTTGCCAGCTACTTCTGCTTCAATGTTGAACTCATCATCTCAGTTTCCGTCACTGGATGTGATTGCTCCACCTGCGGACATTTTGTCTGGCCTATAATACGAGTCCTGACCTTATCAAAAGCTATGTTATTGCGAAGCTTGAATTTGAACCTTCTTTACTGCTCTGCAAAAAATTAACCCCTGATAACCTCGCCATGCAGAGGATTTCATCGTTCCGCATTACTACAAGCTGGCTAAGCGCTCCTAAGACCTGATTTTTGGCCTAATGATGTGTTTGTTAAGGAATTTGTCAATGATATTCGAAAAAATTTTCGATCAAGTGTTTGTCGGTAAAACAGAACTTAAAACCTGATTTAGACAACTCGTTCTCATTTTATTATCAGAATGTGCGAGGCTTACGAACCAAGACCAATGAAGTTCAACTTTCCTCTCTTGTGTCCTTTGACAACCTTGTTTGCTTCACGGAAACGTGGTTCACTGAAGATATTTATGATAATAAAATTTGGCCTTCTTATAGTGTTTTTCGTAATGAAGTCTGATGGTAGTAGTGTTCTAATTGGCGTTCATAGATAGATCCTAGGTGCATACTCTTGTAACTTTCTACCTCTTTCTCCTGTATAGTGCATTAGTGTTTCAGTCCCCCTATCATCGAATATCTCTTTATTGATCGTCATAGTCTATATCCCCCCTAGTTGCTCTTTACATGTCTATGAAACATTCTTTTCGGAGCTGCCCTCCTTTATTTTCAACCGCTTTCCTTCTTCTTCGCTTGTTATTTGCGGTGACTTTAACCTCCAAAATGTTGTGTTCTCTTCATTTATTTCCGTGTGTTCACTTGCCCAATTCAACAATGTCCCCAATGTTAATAACAAAGCTTTAGATCTAGTCTTGTCTAACATTCCTAAATCATCTGTTTTTCTTTCTGCTTCGCTAAATGAATACGTTAAACCGGATCCTCATCATCCTTCACCTAATTTTTCTATTTTCTTGCCTTATAAAACTGTTCTGAACAAAGTCTTTTTTCCCCGCTTTAATTTCGTGAGAGCTGAAGATAGTCAAATGGAGGCTGAAATAAACTCAATCAATTGGTTTTCCTTTTTCTGCAATTTAGATATTAATGATGCTGTACAAAAATTGTATAGCTTTCTTGAATCTCTGATGTCGCAATATACGCCTATCTGCTTTTGAAAGAGATCAAAGGACGCTCCTTGGCCAAATAAAAATATCACCTTTGTCTTCAAAGCAAAGAATGCTGCCCGTACTAAGTATCGGCTTGCTGGCTCTGCAGTTCATCTTCTTAGCTATAAAAGTTTACGCAGAGAAGGTAAAAAATTGGTCCCAAAAAAGTACATTGATTATGTTGAAGATTCGGTTAGAGCGATCCTGAGAAAACTTTTCTGGTCATACATCAATGGGCTTAAAAGATCAGGTCGTTTGCCGAATCCAATGTACTATAATGGATTCTCCTCATCCAATAATTGTGAGGTTTGTAAACTCTTTGCTCAACATTTTTCTTCATTGAAAATTCTGATCATACTATCGATTTGTCCTTATGTCTGTTCTTTGCCTATGTAGGTCCCCTTGACGAAGAGCCATTACTAAAAGGTCTAGACAGTCACATTGGCTGTGGCTCGGATGGAATTCCTAGTATTTTTGCCAAATCTTTGTCATCTTCTTTATGTGTTGCCTTGTCCATTCTTTTCAATTGTAATCTTTCTGACAATGAATTTCCTGTTCTATGGAAAAAGGCTAATGTGTTTCCGGTTTACAAATAGGATGGTACGTAAGTCTAATATATCTAATTATCGCCCTATCTCCCTACTTCAGTGTTTTGGTAAGCTTTTTGAAAGAATTATGTATGATCACGTTTATCCCTTCTTATTTCCATCCTTTTCTAGTGGACAGCATGGCTTTATCAAAGGTAGGTCCACTCTTAGGAACTTTGCTTTATTAGAGTTTTGTACTAAAATACAAAACCCTGTTGCAATCACGACCTGTGTCCGTCTGTCCGTCCGTCCGTCTGTATGTCACAGCACTTTTTCTCCGAAACTATAGAGGCTACAGCCATGAAACTTTGTAGAAAGGTCAGAAGTGGTGACCTCTTGAAATTTCAAGGGTGGAAAAATTTTTCCAAGGAGTTTAAGGGGGGTCTCCCCATATAGGGAGGTGACCCCTCAAAAAAAAATTTTCACCATTGGTAGTCGAGTAGGGTGTCGTTGGAAAGGTCTCAATGAGATCCTTTCCAAACAAGTTTTAAAACTGCCTTATAAGTACCGAGGGGAGCAGGGGAAGGGGAATGTACGAACTTTTCGCGTACCCCCCCTCGCGATTGGACACCTTCCATCCGAAAAATCTGAAAAAAATCATGAATGTAGGCCTTTATGAATACAACAACAACAAATACATGAGAAGTCGAAATTCACTCAACTTTGTTAGTAATAGTATGATTTATCGATTTTGTGTTTTCTTGAATAAAATCTGAACGGTACCCTTAAATTCGATAAAATTCAACAAACAGATGACTATTTATAAGATTGATCTTTTCGGAAAGTTTCATAAAGATCGAATAGTATTTACCGAAGTTATAGCGATTTGAATTTTCGTGTATTACTATGGAACAATATGCCCTGTATTACTATGGAAACATATGGCTATGGAGCCATATGCGCTTTTTACCGACTTAGACACTACAGCTTTGCTAGAATTTGCATGAAAATTTCAGGAGTGATAGATATCATGAAGATGAGTACATACAATTGAAACAAGTCGAAGAGGCAGGAGAGAGCTCCTAGCAAAAGGGGTTTGTAACCATTCAAGAATTCGAAAAAATAGGCCATGAATCGATGATTACAGTACAGAGGAGTGGCCCCTGAAAAAAAATTACATGAAAGGTAGACGATATGAGTATCAATTGAAAGTTCTCTATGAGTGCTTTTCAAAACAGTTCTTAAACTGACAGTTTTTGCTTCAGTGGGCGCACAGGGGGGGGGAAATACATGAAAAATGTGTTTCCTCCCTCGCGAATAGACACCCGTGATCTAAAAAATCTGAAAAAATTATCAAAGGAGATATTTATGGGTATAACTATAACAAATACCTCAGAAGTCAAAATTCGTTCAACTTTGTTTATAATAGTATGATCCTCGAATTTCACATTTTCTCCAATACGATTGTCTTTGACATGTTTCATGATTTTATTCGTTGCTGGTTACTTCATTTTGTAAGTTAAGTACAAAACCCTTCTGACATGAGCAAAGGTCTGTCTACCCAACTTGTTTTTCAAATACTATTGCGTCAGCATTCGGTAAATCAAAGCAAGTAGACGTTATTTATACAGATTATTCCAAGGATTTCGAGTCAGTGGATCATCTAATACTCATTAAAAAACTAGATGGCCTTTGTGTGGGCTTATCTATTTGTCAATAGTTTCACTCGTACATTGTCAACCGTAATTGCGTAGTCACTGTGAATTCCCAGAGTTCTTCTCCTTTCTCGCCGGATTCTGCAGTGCCTTCAGGATCCATTCTCAGCACATTACTATTCCTTGTTTTTATCAATGAACTTCCATCACTATTCAAATCCTCTTTGCTTATGAATGCTGACGATCTGAAAATTTTTTCTAGAGCGATTGAGTCCTTGGAAGACTAGAATTGCAATTTTTATTAGATTGGTATACGACTAATCGTCTAAAACTAAATATAAGCAAATGTCATTGTATAACTTACTCACTGAGAGAGTTTGCCATTCCTTTCGATTATTCTATATCTGGTACTTACCTGGGATCAGTCGACCTCCATAAAGATCTTGGAGTACTCGTTGACACTAAGCTGCAAACCATTGCCAGGTTTTCTATTATGATCCACCAAAGGCTTCAAGAATATTTCTTCCAGTATTTGTTTATTCTTCTCATTGGTTAAAAGTTTATTGAAATATTGCTCGTAAATTTGGAGTCCTCATCAACACAGTCTTATCAGTACTGTCGCCAATGATTTTTAACGTCCCCTTTGCACGAACCAATGTGATTTATTTTTCGCCATTGTTACGTTTGGCTTCGTCCGATATCTCAATCTTATGCGCAATATAAAAATAAACTTAGACAATTTGTTTTTCTTTGTTTTGTAAATTAACCTGAGCGGACTTTCTAGTTTGAACTTTCATGTTATGTAACCTAATTTTTCTTGTTTTGTTTGTATATGTGTTTTTTCACTCGTAACATCTTCTTTCTAGGGTTTTGTAAAATAATTTTACAAAACTCTACTAAAATCGAGTCCTGTCTGTCTGTCTGTCCGTCCAATCGTCCGTGTGTCACAGCAGTTATTCGCACAAACTACTTAAGCTAGAAACATCAAATTTTGTATTTGAGTGTAAAGTACTGCTTTCTTCAAAGTTCAACAACAAAAAAATTTTATAAGGTATTTAAGGGGGGCCTCCCCGTATGGGGGAGTAGCTCCCGAAAAAAAAAATTTCATTAAAGGTAGCCAATATAGGTATCAAATGAAAGGTCTTGATGTGAACTTTTCAAAACAGATCTTAATCTGACATTCTTTTGCTTCGGGGGGCGCACAGGGTGGGGAAATACACGGAAAATTTGTGCACCCCCCTCCCTCGCGATTGGATGCCCGTGATCTTAAAAATCTAAAAAAATTATGGAGGTAGGTGTTTATAGGGCACAACAGCAAAAAATACCTCAGAGGTCAAAATTCGCTCAACTTTGTTAAAAATGGTATGATCTTCGAATTTCATATTAAACTCAACGAATCCCGATAGTCTTAAAGAAGGTCCTTATACTTAGCAAGTTTGAAGAAAATCAAACGATACACACGGAAGTTATAGCCATTTGAAATTTCTCCAATTACAACAATAACACATGATTTTAGTATTCTATAGACTTTCTATCGGATCAGTCACTGCAGTTTTGATTTGATCTTCTTGAAATTTTCAAATAAGATCAATAGCATAAATATTGTTCGGAATTCATGATTTTTGTTGATTTGCAACTAAATGGCGACCATTGACGATAGAAAAACAATGGATTTTCTTGTAAACGTGCACATCTCTTTGACATATTTCTTGACTTTATTCGTTGCTGGTGACTACATTTCTGAGAAGTTGGGTACAAAGCCCTTCTGACATGAGTGTAGGTCTGTCTACCCAACTTGCTCTACATTATAATTGGATTTTTCTAATCTGTATATATAATTCTGTAAACAAATAAATAAACACCTTATACATTTTTGTTGGGGGTGAAATTTTGAAGAGGGCATCATTTTATACCTACTTGCGAAATCTTATGTACTCGTATTTAGATTATGTAGTTTGGGAGAAAAATTGCTGTGACACACGGATGGACAGACAGGACGCGATTTCAGTAGGGTTTTGCAAAATTATCTACAAGGCCCCAAAAAGTCACTGTTTGATGTGCATTGTGACCAGGCGGCATTATTGAGCCGTACTTCTTCGAAAAAAATAAAGGTTGAACTGTAACAGTTGATGATGGGAACCAAATCGAAGATACTGATGTTGATGACATATAATTCCCACAAGATGATGCAACATGAGCAACGTTAAGAGGTTTAACGTGAAAAGTCGTCAGATCACATTATTTCACCTTTTTTATGTCAACTTGGCCCAAGACCAAAGGATTAAACGATAATACGATTTTAGAGTCGTACAATGCCCATAAACCTTAAACATTTGCGTACTTAAAATCCAATATCCGCCATATTATAGAGAAGATAACACAAGAAATTTTGGAAAGATCATTCTATATTACGTTCTCGGGAGCCTGTGTTGCAGAGCGAAAAGAGGAGACCATCTAAAAGACGCAATTTTTAACTATTAATAAAATGATTTCTTTACATTTGTATATATTTTCAACAAAAAGTTCGGTAACTGAAACTGTATCACCCTATTTAGAAGAATAATATTAACAGAAAATAAAAGTAACTACAACATGTCCACTAAAAACTGAAAAGAGTGAACTTTACACCTTCCCCGCATCCCTAACTGGAAATCGAGGAGACTTTATTAAACATCCCGAGGGGATCTCTAATTGAACAATTTTGAAACAAAATATTCCACTATGTCTGATTTGCCTGCTAAAGTATATCTTGAACGAACGAATAAGAAGTAGGACCAAAGCTCCTCTCGGGTGGTCACTTCCAGTAAAAAGTGCCTCTGACTGTCTCGGTTTATCAACTATGGGCTCAAATCTCGAAATTTAAGCAACGATGAGCTGTCTTCGTCGACCGAATCCGACCACCGTTTCGTCAGCTTCTCTACTGGTCTCTGCCCTTCAATTTACCCAACAAATATCTTTTTGAGTATCTGTTATTCATCCATACAATTCAGGTAACCAACCCATTGTAGTCTCCGCAGTCTTACAATCGCTGAGATTTATAGCTAGTCGAGAATTGCATACAGTTCATTTGCTTTTTTTTTGCTTTGCTTTAGCACTATAGCTCCTTTTGGGCCTTCGCTTAGAGATATTTAGAGTATCTCATTATCTTGATCCACTGTATCGGGAAGCTGGCCGTTCGCCCAGTTGGGATACGTTCTGGTTTTAAACCAAAACGCATTATAACAGAATGGACTTATGTTATATTCCATCCGAAGAATCACTCAAAACAAATCTCATTGTCGCCAATGGGATTCGATCCAGATACCATCAGCCTATGGAATAAGTGCTTTAACTACTACCCCACGTGGACTACTCATTCAGTTCATGGTTGTATCCAACTCGCCATTGATCCCTATGTAACTTCGCCCCAATTATGTGCCCCAGGTTTCGAAGGGGCTCAATATGTTGCAGATGCTTGGGTTAGGTTCCATGTTTTACATCCATAACATAGCAAAGATCTTATTACAGATTTGTATACTTGAAGCCTTATTTTCCTGTACATACCGTTGATCTTGAAGATTATCAGAACTGAATAAAATATTTTATTTGCAAGCTACAGTCTGCTTAGTAAGAGCGTGTTTATTTAAGAACAGTTTTTGACTTATACATACATTAAATACATTCTGGGGTAATGTGCTTTCAATTTAATAGTGAGCCCAATCACCACCAGCATCAATTACTGCTTGGCATCTCCGAGGCATACTTTTCACTAAATTTTTGACATATTCGAGCAGAAGCACCTTCCAAATGAGTCGAATTTGTTCGGAGAGCTGCTTCAAAGTGTAAACACGTTTTTGCTTCTGCTTGATGTAGTCCTAGACGTTTTTGATAGAATTTGCATCAAGCGATTGCGACGGTCAATCAAGTGGTAAGCCAGGCAAGCCTTTTGGTTACGTAACGTTCAGACAAGAGTGGTTTTTTATCGGTACTCCGCCATTTTACAGTTTGCGCACGAATATTCCCAAATGGCAACGTGTGATAACTCAATACCTTTTTGCTTCAATTTCGCTTGTCCTTGGTGCAAGGACAAGCCAGGATTGCGCGAAAACAAAGCCATGATTCGCTTTTTATCTTTTTTGGTCAATTTTCCTACCGAACCACGATTTGCAAGGTCATTGACGGTTTTTGACTCTTTAAATCGTTGAACCCACTTCTTGACAAACAGGCTTTTAATGTATTTAGCCACCAGTACATAGTTCATTTTTGGTCCTTTCGGGTGCATGCGAAGGAACAGGACCTCGAAGTACTCTGCGTAAATGGCACTCATCGATTTTAGTGTTTTCTCGACAGAAGATTGACTTTGACTGAAATTTTTTCAAAGCGCCAAAGACAGAGGTTCTCTCTACCGATCAAAAAAATTTGAAGTCAATATCACTTACCGATCGCAATCTATGCTGGCCACGCTCTTACTTAACAGACTGTATATTCTTCGGTGTATTTCATTTCTTTAATTACAAGTTCTCGTTACTTTGGGCCCTAGATACGAAATTTTGCCCACTTTTCAATATTGTATTCATCAAGTATGATATTTTGGGTATTTGGCGTATTTTTTCTCGACTGCGCTATGAATTATGTTTTTTCTCGTTGATTTGCAGCCCGACTAGTTTTGCTTTGCAGTCGGGTTTCAGGGAAAGTTCTTTTTAATGACCATTACGAAACGTTGAAAAATTTTGTGTGCATCTATGTTGAGCTCCCAGTATGCTTCAAGCACCTGCTTGAGCGTAATCAATTGGTATTTCGTCGATCTACTTGCCCCAAATCTACGGATTGAAAGTAATAATCATGCCGTCAAACAGGAGGATGGGCAACAGACTAGCACCCTATTCCTCGAAAACTCTACATTGTTTCGAAACCTGCAATCGAGTCTTTTTTTTTTTTTTTTTTTTTTTTTTGTGGTAGGGAGGTGAAGGCATTTATGCCCGCCGAGTCTGGCAGTGTGGGACTCCCATGGAGGATACCTTTGGACTACCCACTAAACACCTCCCCTGTCAATCTGAGAACCTAGCCTGGAACCGTTTGACACATTACTTCGGGCCAGGTCTCGTTTTGTTACGCCGTGGGGCGCCTTCAAGCTGGGGAGTCCCTTTCCTAGCGGGAGGGGAGGGGGGAAGAGGAATTGCCAGAAGAGCGATCCCCCAGCCCCAGCGCCTCCGGCTGCTGTGAGTCCCTTTTATATTTTAGGACTGCCCGAGCATAATGTGCCACCTGGTTCCATTTGTCAACCGATTCGAGCATCACCGCAACTATATTATCCGGGGTGAGCTCTCCCGTCTCCCTGTAGAGTTCCCTTCGCAGCCTGGCCCATTTCGTACACGCAAAAAATGTGTGACAGGCATTGTCCTCCTCTCCTGGGCAAAACCGACAATCGGGAGACCGTGACTTGCCGATCTTGTGCAGGTAAGACTGAAAACACCCGTGCCCGCTCAAAAGCTGGGTCAGATAGAAGTCAGTCTCACCATGCTTTCGATTTAGCCACGGTCTCACATCCGGGATGAGGCGCGCAGTCCACCTTCCCTTCGTGCAATTCCTCCAAGACTGCTGCCAATCGTTGAGCGAGCGTTGTCTCTCCTCGCGGACAACCATCTCCCTCGCATCCTCGTTTCGGCGCAGGTAAATAGCGCGGCGCTCTCTAGCAAGGAGGGCGACAGGTATCACGCCTGCAATCACTCTCACCGCCGAGTCGGAGACTGTTGGATACGAAGATGCAATTCTCAGTGCTCCTCTTCTCTGTACCTGTGCCAATCGTTTTCGGTATACCTCCTTGCTGAGAGCGTCGCCCCATACCTCTGCTCCGTACAGTAGCACTGACCCTACAGCACTCATCAAGAGGCGTCTTCTTGATGGGCTGGGTCCCCCTACGTTGGCCATAAGTCGACTCAGGGCCGATATTCCCGAAGCAGCCTTCTCAGCCGTTGCCCTGATTTGCTCAGAGAAACTCATCTTCGAGTCGATCAGTAGCCCCAGGTACTTCACCGCTGGCTTCGATTCGATCTGTATATCTCCAATACTGATCATCCTTACTCTAGGGATTCTCTTTTTTGTCAAGATGACCACTTCGGTTTTCTCCAGTGCTAGACTGAGCCCGCGAGTAGTCATCCAGTCCCTCACTCGGCGCATTAGCATACCTAGCCTAAGTTGCGCTTGTTCAACGGTGCGTCCGGCGACCAGAGCCGCAACATCATCCGCATAGCCGACCAAGCGCGACTCATCTGGCATCTCAAGTCTCAGTAGCCCGTCGTAAGACACGTTCCACAGGTCCGGACCAAGGATAGATCCCTGGGCAACACCCGATGTAACCGCCATCCTTTGTTGGCCCTGTGTCGAGTCTTGGAATGAATTATACTTACGGCTCCAAATCCGCAACCGAAAAAATAACTATGGCATTGGATCCTGTAATATTGGATCATTGATCTACCCTGGCGCTGTCCATGAACTTTTACAACAGGCCAGTCAATATGAATTAAACAAACTGGTAGTCCAGAAAACGAACTGGACTGGAAGTGACATTAATAATAATTCGCAAAGGCCTTTATTGTGGATAGGAAGTTGAAATCAGACGTTATTGATTTTAAGGCAGCCAATGAACGGTTGTGTGCAACCCGTACAATATCGCAATTCTTCAAAATCAAGCTGATAAACGTGCACGCTCCGGCCAAAGAAAAGTACGAAAAAACAAATGAAATGTTCTACAATCATATGGAAAGACTAGTCGACTCATTGCCTACAAACAAAGTTAATTCTAAGTAATTTCAACGCTAAAGTTGGCAATGAGCTCCTGTGGGAAAGACTGGAGGATAAAGCCTCCACGATAAAACAAATGACAACGCCCAGCACCTGACTGACTTTGCATGTAGCAGAAATCTGATTATACGTTTGATTAGCCACATTGACGCATACATAAAAAGACACGGGTATCACCGGATGGCAACACACAAAACCAAATTGTCCACGTTATGATCCTACAATATTGTGCTTCGAGCATACTTCTCGGCAGTATAACTAGGGGTATTACTTGAAAAAACTAACTTATTGATATCGTCTGTCGAAAGCGTATTCGGTAAAGACTAGTTCTCCACGGAAATTCGACATCGAAAGGCTCTAAACGGTATCTGTGGCAAAAAAATTCATGTTGACACATCGCTGAAACAAACAAAACCGACGATTGGATATCAAGCCCAGGCCAAAGGAAAATTGTTCAAAGATGAATGCTGGGATACGTTAGATACAAACAATAGGCATACAAAGTTCAGGTAGGAAAACAAGGACGAAGAGAGGACATTGTGTAAATCTCAGCAGAGAAGTGAATAAGATAGTTAGATTTCAGAAAAGAAAATACTATGACCACCAATTGAAAAATATCGATGTAAGTCTAGCGAGCAGCAACACAAGACAAGCATATAAGTGTCAAAAATATGGAACGAGACTATCAGCCCAAGACCACGCTCTGCCGATATGATATCGGCAACAAAATCTCTGATGAAGGCAGAATGAAGGAACGATGTGCATCATATTTCAAGAACCTTCTCAATATTCCGCACGGCCCTAAAGCACCGGAGTCTATAAATACCCCCAGAGAGCTTCCATTGGCCCTACCAACTCTGAATGGAGTTTGTTCTATCTTCAAAGCTCAAAGGACAAGTAAAACACCGGTCATCGATGGGATTCCAGAGGAGCTCATAGAATATAGTGGCAGTGGTGTTTCGAAAGCCTTCTATAAAGTCATCCAGCACATTTGGCAACAAGAAAATATGCCAAATGAGTGAATCCAATTAATTATATTCCCTATCCACAAAAAGGCGACAAGTTACAGTGCGAAAACTATAGAGGCATATCACTGCTTTGTACGGCGTACAAAATATTCTACTTTTAAATATCTTAGAAAATAAAATCAGATCATATGCCAACAGTATAATTGGGGAGTGTCATGGCGGCTT
Source organism: Odontomyia ornata (assembly GCA_963969285.1). Taxonomy (NCBI): domain Eukaryota; kingdom Metazoa; phylum Arthropoda; class Insecta; order Diptera; family Stratiomyidae; genus Odontomyia; species Odontomyia ornata. The sequence goes on along the minus strand of OZ017740.1, from coordinate 101,421,632 downwards.
TAGACCGATGTTTGACCAATTATTTACAGTCAAGCAGTGAATTCAGCATAAACGATGCTTTTGATACAAGTATCGGACTAAAGCAGGCACCATTGCTATTCAATTTAGCTCTGGAATATATAATTGGAAAGCTATCGGTCGATACAATAGGAGCGTTATCATATAGGTCAAGCAAAGTGGTGGCCTATGCAGATGCCAACAATATTATGTCACGGCTGCTAACAACTGCAAAGCAAAATTACTAAGGCTATAAATCAATGAGAATAAAACAAAGCTCATGACACATTCGAAGAAACTTACCTCAAAAACTCAAGATATCACACTTGGCGAATACAATGTCAAAAATGTGGGCAGATTTGTGTATTTAAGCGCCAAAATAATGAGAAACGGTAATCAAAGAAACGAAACACGCCGAAAAATACAGCTCACAAGTAAAATTTTTTATGCAGTTTTAACGATTTTGAAGGCCAGCTGCATATTCAGAAAGACACAGCTCCAAATATACAAATCTGTGATAAACCTTGTGATGTGCTATGGGTGTGACATATGCAACCTAACCCAAGCATCCGCAAACATATTGAACACCTTTGAGCGACGAGTCCTGACGCGAATAATTAGAGAGTAGCTAGACGGAGATCAATGGGGAATTAGATACAACCATGAGCTATTTGGAGGTTACAACAGTTGTGAGAATGCGGAAGCTGCAATGGGCTGGCCACATGAATCGAATGGAAGGACAATGGATCCCCGAAAAGGTATTCTTCGGGAGAACTGAGGGGCAGGGGCCGGTTGGGAAACTGAGAAAACACTGTTCTGACTCGGTCGACGAAGACAGCTCATCGCTGCTCGGATTTTGAAATTGCAGGGCGCAGTCAATGGACCCAGACAGTTGGAGGCACATGTTGTAGAAAGCGAAGGCCGAAGAGGGGACGTAGTACTACGAAAGAGAAAATGAAGGAGAAAAGAAAATTGAAAAATATTGTAAACGTTATAAGTGTTGAGATTGTTTTTTTCAGGTTTCTAGCTCGTATTGTTTTACGGACTACTTAATATTTCACAACATAATGTTAAAATATAAATAAAATTAGATGTAAGATGCGATTATATACATACATTATGTTAAATTACGTTAGTTTGACTTTTCTAATATCACCGTATTGAAAAATATCAGCGCACTGACACACTTTCTCAACGTTATGCATTAATTGATTAATTAAAGTGCAGGCATCTAATCGGAAATATTGAATTAATCACCCCCTTAAAAAATCCCCGTTGGCACCACCAGCCGGAAAGGAAAATTTCTCGTATGTAGCGTAAAGTTTCGAAAAAGAATTTGGCTTGCCTACTACTAAACTTCTTTCTGCAATTTTCGTAGTACCACATGGGTATTTATTAACATAAAAAAAATCTGGCCACGTTCGTTTTTAGAAACCTTTTATCGGGGCGCAAATATTTTGCTAATTAAATTGAAACGCATGCGTATGGATTACATATTGTTGTAAACATATAAATACCGGTTTTGCCCTTCTCGCATCTGCTGTTTTCACAGTTCACAGTGGTAACCACACAAAGGCTTAAATAGCTCGAATAGTTAATTTCAAAAGATTTCCATAAAAGTTTAATCAGCACTTGCATTGCCATTAATATATGCATTTCAATTTTTTTCTGAACTGTGTGTCATTTCGATTTTTTTGAAATCGGCTGCTAAAAATATTTAGCTGTAAATTTTCGACTGTTTTATTTGTCATTCGATTTGCATAATCAAATTAAATTAACTTGCCTTAATAACTTATAATTTCAAGTTTCAACGGAATCTGTTGAGAATCTTGGCTGCTAGAGGGCTACAGAAATAAAAAAAAATGTATGCCATCCGCCTGTATAGGGAGACCCGCCTGTATGGGGAGACACCCCTTAAATACCTTAAAATATTTTCTTGCACTGCAAATTTCAAGAGGCACCACTTTTGACCTACGTAGAAAATTTCCTCATTCTAGCTCATGTGGTTTGCGAGAAAACTTGTTATGACGCACGAACAAACGGGCGGAGGGACGGACAGACAGACAAGTCGCGATTTTATAATTTTTTAGGGTATTGTTCAAAATATTATACAATATCTTAAAAATGATCTGGTTTATAAGTTCTTTCAAGTAAAGTCATTTAAAACGTTTCAATGAAAAATATTCATTATTTCAGTTGGCACTAAAATAGCGAATTGCGCTTGCTTTCAGACCTTTGGGGGCCGCCATTTTGAATGCATGCATTTGATTTTGGATTATTTTAAATCTTTGTATGCTAGGACCTCATCAATCAATGTACTATCTCGTTCAAATAGGAGTTTCACTCTAGACAGGGCAAAATAATTCAATTTTTAAAGAAAATTCTTTAGATACTTATAATTTCTATCAAACTACCGAATTTTATGAAAATCTGTTGAAAGCTTTGACCACTATTACAACAACAAAATTTTGCACGTTTTTCGACCTTTGAGCGGCCGCCATTTTGTTTCTGCCGTACCGACTTTGGATTTTTTATTGTGAGGTTCATCACATATTTCAATGAACATTTGTACCAAATTTCATCCAAATCGGAGCTACACTTTGGTCGGAACAGAAATCGCGATTTTTCGTCTAAAATGGCCGCCATTTTATTTTTGCTCGGTCGATATAGCTGGTTCACGAACTTAACCGAGATAATAACTCAATACACCTTTCCTCAAAGTTTGGTGAAAATCGAAGCAAAATTGCAACCTCTAGCGTGGTCACAAATTTCGTTATATCCCATATATATATATATATATATATATATATATATATATATATATATATATATATATATATATATATATATATATATATATATATATATATATGATGCTCTCCGCAATAGGTAAATTTCTCTCGAGAAATTTACCTAAAAGTATTAAAAATAACGATTTGAAATTTTCTTCAATTGGCGATTTACAATAAAGACGTTTTATTTGTTGTTCTATCATACAAACGTCACTAGCGTTCATGGTTCGATTTGATTTTAGGAATTTCATAAAAACAAAATTTTTGAGACATTTAATTTTAGTTTATAAGATTATAATTAAAGGCTATAAAAAATTATCAACAAATTAAAATGAATTTCTTAATTTAAATGTTCTTTTCTTTTCAGTAGTTAGAGATTTTTGGCGGAAACCGAAGGTGAGTATGTCGTCGAGTGGGCCGAGTTCTCGGTAGTCTGCGAATAGTTGGTTCAGGCTTCCGGTTCAGTACGCGGTGTTGTAGTTTGTATTTTGCAGATCTCATTTAGCGTAGGCTATTTCGGTCCGTATTGAAGTAGAGTATCCCTGATAGCGCGTCGGTAGGTAGATCAAGAACGCGTAAGTTTGAAACTATTCTTTTGTTGATTTGTTGGAAGTCTCAAAAAGGCTGCCGTAAAGTAAGGCCTGAATTTTTGTTCGGAATATTTTTAAACGGGTTTTAAACGGGCAATTTGAATTGGTGGCTGGGAAATAGTATTCGACCGTAGTCTACTTGTGCGAAGGTCCACGACTGAAACTCCTCTTCAAACTAACTGGCCGAAAAACAGCCACTTCTTCTAGGCCTTAAGATGCACAGTTCGTTGATGTGCCTTGCTTTTAAAAAAAACCCTCTTTTTAAAAGCGTTACTATTTAATCCTTTTTAGAACCATATTTATTAAAATTGCTACTATGCCAATGGAATAGGTATTCTATATGACCACCGAATTTTAAAATTTTTATTGATTTAACAATGCCCTGAATTGATGAAGTAAATTTCATGGAATCGATTCCAAATCAATTTTTTCCGTTTCGACAGAAAATATAGGAGTTTGTCCACCGTCTGAAACGAAGCGAGGATAAATTGATTTGGAATCGATTCCATGAAATTTATTTCATCCTTTTTAGGGCATGTCAAGTCGGTTTCCTTTATTAGGTCTTTAAAAAAAAATACCAAGGCATACTAGTTTCGTGACCTGTCTGTCCGTCCGACCATCTATCTGTCCGTGCGTGATAGCAAGTTTCCTCAGAAACTATAGGTGCTAGAAAGGTCAAACTTTGCAAACAGATCAGAAGTGATGGTCTCTCAAAAGTTTAGGTCTTACCAAACATTTCAAAAGTTTTTAAGGAGGATCTCTCCTTATAACAAAATGGCTCTTAAACATTTTTTTTATAAAAAGAAGTAGAGTAGGGGATCAGATGAAAGGTCTTGATTAGACAACCAATTTACACAGTTAGAAAAGTTATTTCTAACCCCAGAATGGTTACAAAGACCTCTCTTTCCTACTTACTCAAATTGTATTCTAAAAGCGTTACTATTATTTAGATGAAATAAAATAAATAAACTATGTCAGTAAGTACTTACATCTTCATTAGTTATGCTCCAACTTCCTTCTTCCGTGTTCATGGTCGGAATGTAATCATACACAGGCAATAGGAATTGCTCCATTGCACTATATGCACACCTTATCGGGGAGTATATTAGATCAGTTCCTGCCCCAAATTGAATGGATGCTTTTTTCCTCAAATAAAATCTAAAGGATGCCATAAGCGAGTCCTTCTTTTTTTTCATTCCACAACAGGAAACTTCATAGCTGTCATGATATGTATCCAAGCATCATTGATAATTTTCTTACCTTTGTGTAACCGATGCTTAGGATCCCATATCACTGGTTCTTCCTGGTTATTTTCAATAAAACTCATCATCTTCTCATTTGTCCAATCTGTAGTAATCGAGGAGTTATAGCTCAAAATGCCAGCGCAGCAACCACATGAACTGTTCCCACCGCAATTGAGGATGCGATGCTTATGTTCGATAAACAAACAAATCGACACAGAGGGTTCGGATTTGTGACGTTTCAAAGTGAAGATGTCGTAGATAAAGTTTGTGAAATTCACTTTCACGAAATCAATAACAAAATGGTGGAATGTAAAAAGGCGCAACCCAAAGAAGTGATGCTTCCGGCAAACCTAGCATAAACGCGTGCCGCAGGATGAACAGCATACGATAATATTATGTGGGGGCTGGGAACACTGCCAGATGGTTTCCCAGCAGCAACGTATGCTGCATATGCGGTTGGTCGCGGTTATTCGGGATATCCCAGTTTTGGATTACCCTACCCTACAGTGGATTTAACAAACGGTCAACTCACACCCAATAATAATACACCACTTTTGACACAACCATTATCAGTCATGAACAATTATCAAGCAGCAGCGTTTACAAATGGATATCATTAAATAAATCAGAAAATGCTCGTTTTTAATTATCTTTCACAACAAACTTCACCATTGCGATCAGCAGCAGTAGCTCTGCCAAAAATAAAGTTCATCTGATCGAGTCAACTTATTTGGGGTACTTTAAATAAAACACAAAAAACTAAGCAAAAAAAAAAATGTAAAACTCATTTCGAATGGAAATAAAAGCTGAATCGTAATAAATAAGAAATTCACGTGAAACAAACCATAAACAAATGATATGAGATAATGCATGGAAATAGTTATTAAAAATTTTAACTTGGACAAAGTGGATATCGTTGGAAGAAAATAGGAAGAAATGTGCAAATTTTAATGAGAAAAAAAATAAAAGAATGTTTGTCTTCTGTTAAAAAGATACATATTCAAATTTATTTGTCTCGTGTTTTGGTAGACAAAAAATTCCGTCGCATGAAAATATTGTGAATGGGAAACAAAAATTTCAAGCGCAACCTATTTCAAATTAATTGGGAGTCGCGAAGAAACCTTCATGCCGAGGCGACGAGTCTTGTGTGAGATACGTTCGCGGATATTTTTGTTGTTGATCGCATAACGTCGTTTACCGAGTTCGCCGTCACGGAAAATGGTGTGAAAGGCGCGAGAACATTGGCTTTGACCATATAGTTCGCGTAACCTTTTTTGCTAGCCCCATTTTCGTTATTTGAACTGTCGCCACACAGCGAGAAAAATTTAATTTGATTTGTGCACGAGAGTGACGTTTTTGTGCGGTGAAATTTCAATTTGTTCTCGATTCAGGCGGATCAAAAGCATCTCGCTATTAATGAATAGACGACACCGGTGTGGATAAATCGCCAAGTGCGCATTCACTCATAAAGTGCACTTTGTCAACTCCAGTCCACACGAAAGGCATCGGTAGCGGCACAGAAGCGTTTGTAGCAGTGCGAGTGTAAGGAGTACGATTGGAGCGTAAACCATACATTAGCGGGCTCCGCGGCTGCTTTAAATGACAGGAGTTGGCCATTGCTAACCCCATCGGATGACCAAGATTTCCTATCTGCCACCAACACTAGCATGCGGTGTCGCTCCACTAGCAACGCATTTTTGGGAGTAGCCATGATTTCGCGTCATCTGGGCCCACGCAATGATATAAAACAGTTCTGCTCACTTGTACCTCGTGCTACACTTGCAATTGTAAAGCAATACTAACGATTGCCTAGCGATCGCTTTGAAACAATACGTGGGTAAATTCGCTTTTACCTCGCACATGCACATATACGTGAAACATTCCTACTCAATTTTACGTTAAACTAGAGGAGAACAAGTGGAGTCGGGGGGTCTGCGATTGACTTTGACGGCGGTCACTTCGGACGCGAATAGGAAGAACGTTTTTTTTTGGGAATGAGAGCTTGTGACACGAGGTCCGCGCGATACGGTAAAATTCGATTGTATTTAGCGGAAATTAGGTTAGAATCGACGCGTCGAAAAAAGGGAGTAATGGAAAAATCAGAATTGAGTCGAGGCTCAAGTAAAAATCGATGATTTTCCCTTTTTCCGTGCTTCGTGAGTGCACTACCAAACTATAAGTAACGGAAATACTAACGTAATCTAATGTGCAAACTTGAATTTAAACGGGATGGGTGGTTGCATCTTATCGTGAGTGAGAGAAAAAATGTTGAAAGCGTTTTCGGGTGGTTGTTTCCGAGTGACCAAGTTTGATTTGAGTTCAATTTCGAATGTTTGTAAATAAAACAAGTGTTGACCGTTGTCATCGCGAATTCTTGTGACAGTGAATATAACAGTGTGCCCCTGCGGTTGATATCTATCTTAACTCAAAGTTAAACGTTTCCCTTCCCCGCCTGCTAAATGTTTGCGGGAAATTCGCAATACCTTTAGGGAAGTTTTGAAAAATAATGACACCGCGGGGAACCGAATCCCATGGCTGGTATACGGAATTTATTCCCCAATTTCAGTAATGCTTATACGTATCGCAGTGCGATCGTCAAACGCTAACCGCCAGGTTCTATAGAACGGAACTGTCAAAACTACATCCTTCCGCTACAACAGCGGTAATTACTAGTGGAACAATTTATTCGATGGCCATCGGCTTTGTTCATCTGATCCGAATAATCGATAAGGGGCTGAGAGTTGAGTTACGGGTTTTGAAGTGGATTTGATACTAACCCGGCGTGTCCGAGAGAAAGAAGGATATTGTTTTTTTTTTCTTTTTTGTAGTTTTTTTTTGTGAAAACAACCTAAATTAATTTTGAACTAGAGAGCACTAATGATAATTTCAGTGGACCCCCCCCGCATGTGTCATCGAGCGCTTGGAGAACCCTGCGGGTAAGTGTCTTTTTTTTGTTACCCTTTAAATATATATATATATATATATATATATATATATATATATATATATATATATATATGTATATATATATATGTATATATATATATATATATATATATATATATTTTTTTTTTTTTTTTTTTTTTTGATTATTGCATGTAAAATTTGTTCACCAAAATTTAGAGGTAGTTTTCGTTAAAGGAAATTGATCTTATACAAGAGAATGACTCCATTACTTATCTAAAGTATGATAAACACTGAAAACGTAACGTAACGTAAAGAAGAATTTGCTATTGCCGAAAGATGTTCATTGAAATTTTTGTTGAAGTAATAATGTTTGTGTAAAGTAACGCAAATTGGTCTTTCGTTTCCTCAAATTCTAACCGGGTATAGGACCCGGTACGGTGGCAGGCTTCCACCTCAAAACATGAGCCAGCCACCGGGTACTTAATAATCCTTCTTGTTCCAGGTGACGTCGTGGGTTGAGTGGCCCAAGCAGAGTGCCTCTTTATGGCATAGAGTTATGCAATCAAATTGTATAATTCTATGGCATAAATTGGTCATCGGGGTACTCCCCTTCTGATGGGAAAGTTCATACAATTCAAGTTGTATGAGTTTTCCACTCAGAAGAGGAATACCTGGCCACTTACAAGATATCTATGGATTTATTCCGGTTGGGTGGGTACAAAGGGGCCCCACCAGCACCCGTTTGCCCCTCTTTCATTTGTGGGCCATGAACTTCTTCGGGTAATGACGAGGTCACCCCAAGTTCGCCTTTCTTTTCAGGTTCCCCTTGTTCTCATGACAAGCTCTAATTCCCTCTGTGTAGTTATCTACACTTTTTGCGACTTCGGTCGCCTCCTGACTTCCAGCAGTCCAATTCGTGAATGCGAAATATCTTTGAAGTGGGTCCTCGTACTGGGGAAATGAACCCGCCCCACGACACCGGAATGCTAGCCTGCCAGCGCATTCACGCGTCTCCAGACGAGGGCATTCTCGGCAGATACCGACACCTTCTTCTGCCGAGACAGCAGAACATCGCTGCAGTCCTTTATGGACATATTGAAACCATTCTTATTCACTACAAATCCATCGCTAAAAAATCTATTCTACAGACAACAACCACTCACAACAACGATAACTAGTCAAACAAACATTGACGAGTATATAAAAACCGCTCAAGAATATTGACGAACAATATTTTGATTCATACCAAAAAAACGCCACAAAAACGAGAACAGACGATTAAAATAAAGTGAATCGTAGAGGGAATACAATAAATTTTAGTTTTTATGGATATGGTGTCAGTATTGGGGTTTTTTTTTTGTGGTAGGGAGGTCAGTATTGGGTTAAAACACTCTTAAAAAATCATTTTGTTTTGTTGTTTAATAAGTTTCATTTTTGATCGTAATACTTTGTTGATATAACGAATGTTTTTTTAGTTATTTGTGAAAAGCCGTTGAAAATATGCTCTTTTTTGGTAGAAAATGGCATTTTCAACCGCGAATACCTCAAAAAGTTTGGTTTATCAAAAAAATGGGGGTTTCGGGGTTATTTTCACTGAAAAATGTCCAATCTCTAAATGAAGTGATATCCATTCCTAGAGTAAAAGCAGGTATCCACAATATAAAAATTATATTCCTTGAGCTATTTCTTAAAAACTGTCAATATTTTGCGTCACCGAAACTTCGAAAGCTTTAGAGCGGAAAACCACTAGTTACTGGACTAAATCTATTTCAACCTTTTCTGTGAATTGTGATTAGAATAGAAAAAATTGAGTAACAATTACTCAAACTATAATGAAGCAATACAATAAAGATTCACTACAATTCAATTCATGGAAAATATTGGTATTGCTGAAGCCATGAAGCTAATTAAAAATACAATAATGGGTTCTTTTGAATGTTAATTCAGGAGAAAAAATATCTAATTTTATTTCTTTGAATGGTATTCGCCACTTTCATTTTTATTGCAACAGTTTATTAGTTATGGTCACTTCAATGTGAATACTACGAAAAAAAAAATTCATGTCTATCTGGTAAGTCCCTTCATACTCTCGGATTTGACATGAATTTTCCATCTGATGAATTTAATATCAAAATACAAAATGAAATGATCCATACCACGCATCACGCAAATTGTTGCATGTCGAGTAATAACAATAATGCGAAATAAATCATCGTTGCAAATAACAATGAACATTAAAAACGACAATTTGCAATGTACACATTTCACAATTGCATAGGTGTATTGGTTAAAAGATTGTATAGGCTGTTGCGAACCACGCATGGAGCAAATCTGAACGTACCTGAGGGAGGTTTTTATTCCAATAAGAATGCAAGTTGAGCCTCCACAAGAATAGGGATCATTGCAATGCTTCTAACCATCATCCACGTCGTCATCGTCATCATTGATAACACCAAGTATCGTAAATTCCATTTTATCGATGGATCTCGATATTAACTATTGTAACATACCTAATCTATACTCAGTTGTTGCTTAGCTGTTGGTTTTGAATGAGAGCAATTAAGTAGTTTGTTGATATATAAATCATAATTGATCTTGTATCGATGGACGGCGATGTTGCGGCGATATTGGCTTTAGATGCGATTTAGCGGTTAGAGTGCACTCCATTATTGAGAAGTAGAGCTAAAACGCCAGGGTAGAATGGAACGAGAATTATGCATGACTATTTGAACACAGTTTTATGGTTCTGCGGATCAATGAAGCGATCCGCATTGGGTTTTTGCTGCGGTTTCGGTGTTTGTCGCTCAAGGATACGTTGTGGTTTATAATGACTTTGAACTACTAACAAGATCATGCTAACTATTGTGGCCGAAGAAGGAGTTAGAATTAGTTTTCGATGCCGAGGAAAGGAAATGGCTTGAGTTCTCCATAGTTTGGAGTTAAATTTAAATCAAAACTCCATTACTAATAGCATTTTGATTATTCTATCGAAAAACAGATTACAGACGTCCTTTCAAAACCACATTTGAAAGTGTTCAATTAACCTACATCTATGCATATCCCATTACGATTATTTTCTCGACCTGTGTATTACGTTGTTATGATAAATCGATTTGCCACGAATTCCATTATCGCAGAAACGAAAGTGTAAGTTGAAAACTTTACAAACTATTTCTTCACGATCATGCATTACAATTTGAATTCTAAGTAATTGTAAAGCGGACTTCATGCTGAGCTTTGACCCGTCTGCAATCAAACTTATCACCCCCTACACCTACGACTGCACATGTCGACAAAAAAAATGTTGCCCATTCTCGCATTTCATCAAGGAAAGTGTTACATAGACAAATAAGGAACCAGCAATAATATTGATCGCCAAAGTATCGAAGCAAATCAATAAGAAACAATAAAAGAAATAAATAAAAATCAAAGAGGCGCTAGACAGGCTATAAAAGATTCATGAAACAATACTCCGATTGTTGGTATGTGGTCACGTCTAAGAAATATTTAACAATAATAGAGCATAACGTTATTAATGCGAAAAATGTGAAAGTGCTCAAATTGCCGGTTGAGATGCTGAATCAAGTCATTGTGTCTGATGATGATGATCGTGCGCCATGCGGCATCATATTCATATTGGTCCACCTCACTATCTACGAGTACACCATTATTCAATTCATTTTTGACGCTAGAGACGTTATTCGCCAATTCTTTGTGGTTATTTATTCGCTTGCAATGTAAGTTATGATATAAAAGTAAAAACGCTTGATGTCAATAATAAATCTTTCCATTTTTTCCCATCCAGAATGAATGGCGGCGGCGGTGGCGGTGGTAATGATAATGGCAAGTGAATGAATGAAAGATATTTTCATTTTGACGATGATTGAACACCATCTAATTGAGTGACGAAAGTGTTGCTTTGTGTTGGAGATATTTCTTCTTTCAGATCTATTGAATGCACGAGAATTTTTTCTCGGTCTTCTCGATTTCCGTGGCGAGAACAGTACAATAGATAATTAGACAGATCATTTGATAGATAAGTAAAGTGAAAATTTTAGCTACGTTTAATGCAATTTGTAGATCTTTTTTAAGAACCAGTCGTTCCGATATAATGAGCGTTGAGACCTAGATTTTGTAGGTGACCTGAATATGAGAATCATTTGTTTGTTAGAACTGAATGAATTGAATTGTTGGGCAAAGTAGAGCAATTCGGATGATGGTGTTCCTTGTAATGAAGATCAATCACATATACGAGTAGATAGCCTTGAATTAATTTCATCTGCCATGCATTGTAGCTCTAGAATAAAAGTAGTATGTGGAACTAATTTTAAGGAATCAGCATATTAATAGCACATAGGTGGGTTACCGTTTTAGGGCTTATCAGTTCCTTTGAGCTGATGGGTTTGTTACGTAGACAAAAACCATCTAAAGATTAATAGTTGGGTGTACTTTTTTGGTTTTGTCCGAATGAAGAGAAACTCTGCACTTTTTTTCAAGATTAATTGACGTAATATCTTCCCAAGGATGTAGATTATGTTTGGATTAAATGCTAGTAGTAATAGTTTTATGACTCATCTGTTAGTTAAAATGCTCGGGTTTTGTGGACAACATATTAAGCTAACCTCTCTACAGAAGGCTCCCAGAGGACCATCAAATATTTTGATCCTGTGAATTGGCGGTTTACATCTCCACTTAATTCAATTTAAAATTTGTTGATTTTCATTAGGGCCTTCATTTGGGGTCCACTTTGCATATAATTAATCATCTTATTCAAATGTAGTATAGTAGTTAGTGTAGTTACTGCATAAGCCGAAAGTTCCTGGTTTGAATCCCGTTGGCGACAACGAGATTTCTTTTGAGTGATTTTTCGGACGGACTATAAGCTCACTCAGTTATGATAGGTGTTAATTTAAAATCAGAAAGTATCGTAGCTGGGTGGATGGACATACGGCCAAGCGGGTACTAACCACGTTGCCTTCTCGAGTGTTGATACATTCAATCAAGATAATGAGATACTCTAACTATCTCTAAGCGAAGGTCCGAAAGGCACGGTGGTGAAAAAAAAAATAAATTTAAATTCAAGTGTAACAATGTTCAGTGCTGTTGATGGGACATACTAGGTTTTATGATAGGATACCAATTTAATTTTGAGCAAAATGTTCTACTGTATTCGAAGCGTATCCTGGAGATTAGGATATATTTCTTTCGACAAGAAAGTAATTAATTTGGCATATGGTAGCGATACCACCCTGTAATACCAAGAAATTGTCCTCTTTACTTTATAGACTCAAAGTAATTCCATCACAATGGCAATGTACATTTCAAATATAAACCCAAAATATTTCATCTCTTTTTACATAAGTGATGTTTAGAAATATTTATTGGGCATAAGCTGCAACCTTAGACTGAAGAAGTCAACAACACAAAAAATCATAAGACATATTTCATAAGTTTCACTTCTTTTCGAGCCAAAAGGGTTTTGTTCTTAACATAAAATATGTCGATAAATAGAATGATTTGCCCGCCTCACTTTTCATATATGCATAAAGCCCCTGAAACAACTTGTATCAACTTGATCCAAGGACCATGTTAAATGTCCCAAAACAAGTTTGAATCGGCTATAAGGTTATTTCCGTCCCCCCACTACTTCTAATATAGAATCGTGCGTATTTCTTCGTGTGCGAGGCCAAATGCTACATGCGTTAATGAACATAGCAATGGCTATCAAGGCAGTTCCGTACCTGCAAACGCTTCTGATTTCGGTTGATTCATGTCTACCTCCACTCTCTCTCCATAGCTTTCGAGACAAAGCAGAGTACCATAAGCATTTCTATTATTTTATTGAGAGTGGTATGAGTAATATTGTGTTGAAGGTTTGAAAATAATATTTATTAAATTAATTAGTAGTGATTGTTGATCAGCTCAATTAATTCAAATAGAATTTTAGTAAAAATAAAATTATTACTATCGTTAAAAGGTTGAATATACGTTAAAAGACTTCGTCACGACACGCTCAGGCCCGAAGACAAATAGAGATATCGGAAGAAAAAAGTTAGCTGGGCCAGCAAGAAGACAAAATAAAGATGAAAGGGTCTTACCAGATCGGGTTTTAGGTTCAGGATTGGTGAATTACCTAAAAAACATATCATAGTATGATAAAATCAGGTGTATTGATTTCTTTGACGTCGGATATTGCAACAGCCAATACTTCATTCAATTTGGAAGGTACTTCAGATGTATTGAGTGGTAAGCCAAAGTCAGAAGTAGAAATAACATCGAAATCTACCCAATCAGAATCTGAAGTGGAGAGCGGAATTCCTGAACAATAAATAATTTCGGTCAGTTAACGGTGATAAAAGCGACATTATCAAAGAAAAGTTTATAAGTTCTGATACAGGAATGAAGTCGTTTCCCCTAACCGATTCTCAGCATCATAATATTGTTCAAAGTGGTCAAATGCAGCCATCAAATAACAGCGATGATGGTGATCCCAAAATTGATGATCGTAGGCACTTTTCTCATTTTTAGGGTTTTGTACTAAAATACAAAACCCTATTGCAATCACGACCTGTGTCCGTCTGTCCGTCCGTCCGTCCGTCCGTCTGTATGTCACAGCACTTTTTCTCCGAAACTATAGAGGCTACAGCCATGAAACTTTGTAGAAAGGTCAGAAGTGGTGACCTCTTGAAAGTTCAAGGGTGAAAAAATTTTTCAAAGGGGTTTAAGGGGGGTCACCCCATAAAGGGAGTTGACCCCTCAAAAAAAAATTTTCACCATTGGTAGTCGAGTAGGGTGTCATTGGAAAGGTCTCAATGAGATCTTTTCAAAACAGGTCTTAAAACTGCCTTATGAGTACCGAGGGGGCAGGGGAAGGGGAAATGTACGAACTTTTCGCGTACCCCCCCCCCCTCGCGATTGGACACCTTCCATCCGAAAAATCTGAAAAAATCATGAATGTAGGCCTTAATGAGTACAACAACAACAAATACATGAGAAGTCGAAATTCACTCAACTTTGTTAGTAATAGTATGATTTATCGATTTTATGTTTTCTCGAATAAAATCTAAATGGTACCCTTAAATTCAACAAAATTTAGCAAACAGATGACTATTTATAAGATTGATCTTTTCTGAAAGTTTCATAAAGGCCGAATAGTATTTAACGAAGTTATAGCGATTTGAATTTTCCCGTATTACTATGGAACAATGTGCCCTGTATTACTATGGAAACATATGGCTATGGAGCCATATGCGCTTTTTACCGACTTAGACACTATAGCTTTGCTAGGATTTGCATGAAAATTTCAGGAATGATAGATATCAAGAGGATGACTACATACAATTGAAACAAGTCGAAGAGGCAGGAGAGAGCTCCTAGCAAAAGGGCTTTGTAGCCATTCTAGGATTCGACAAAAAAGGCCATGAATCGATGCTTACAGTACAAAGGAGTGGCCCCTGAAAAAAATTTCATGAAAGGTAGCCGATATGAGTATCAAATGAAAGTTCTCTATGAGAGCTTTTCAAAACAGTTCTTAAACTGACAGTTTTTGCTTCAGTGGGGGCACAGAGAGGGGGGGAAATACATGAAAAATGTGTTTCCTCCCTCGCGAATGGACACCCGTGATCTAAAAAAATCTGAAAAAATTATCAAGCGAAATATTTATGGGTATAATTTTAACAAATACCTCAGAATTAAAAAATTCTTTCAAATTAGTTTATAATAGTACGATCCTCGAACATGACGTGTTTCTTAATTTTATTCGTTGCTGGTTACGGCATTTTGTAAGTTGAGTACAAAACCCTTCTGACATGAGCATAGGTCTGTCTACCCAACTTGTTATTTTTTAAGAAGACTCAGTAATGGTGGAATTCAACATCGTCGCTGGCTCGTTTATTCTAGTTATCAAAACAAAGTGTACTGTTTTCCGTGTAGACTTTTTCGCAATTCTCAAACTTAGATGATTCAGGGAGGATGCTGTGACTGGAAACACTTAACAAATATTTTACAAAGACACGAGAAAAGCAGAGAACATATGTTATTTATGTTTCAATGGCTGACATATGAGAGGCAAATTAAGTAATGGAAAAAATTAGATAAGGAAAACGAAAGACTAATTCCTGAAACTCAAAAACATACTATTAGTTTAAAAGATTAATTGACATAATTAACTTCTTAGCCTCACATAATCTGGCATTCAGAGGGCATAGAAAATCTCTTACAATAGACTGTAGTGAAAATTGCTTTCCGTATGACGTACTCCAGAGTCAATTTGGCTCTGGAGTACGTCATAAGGAAGCTACCTGTCAATACGCGAGGTACATTACTATACAAGTCGAGCCAAGTAGTGGCCTATGCGGACGACATCAACATTCTGTCACGGTCACTAAAAACTGCCAAAGAACTCTTCCTGAAACTTGACAGCGAAACAAAACTAGTAGGGCTACAAGTCAATGAAAATAAAACAAAGCTCATGACGCAGTCGAGGAAAAATACCCCAAATACACAAAATATCACACTTGGCGAATACAGTATCGAAAATTTTAGCGAATTTGAGTATTTAGGCGCTAAAATAACGAAAACGCGGAAGAATACAGCTCGGGAATAAAATATTTTATTCAGTATTGACGATCTTGAAGACCAGTTGCATACACAGGAAAACAAAGCTCTGAGTATACTAATCTTTGATAAGACCTGTGTTATGCTATGGGTGTGAAACATGGACCCTAACCCAAGCATCCGCAAATATATTGAACGCCTTTGAGCGACGGGTCCTGAGGCGAATAATTGGAGCGAAGTTAGACGGGGACCAATGGCAAATTCGATACAACCATGAGCTGTATGAAATTTTTGACGAACCGGAGGTCTCAACGATTGTAAGACTACGGCACCTGCAATGGGCTGGACACATGAATCGTTTGGACGAACAACGGATACCCAAGAAGGCATTCGTTGGGAGAACTGAAGGCCGGCCGCCAGTGGGGAAACCAAGGAAACGCTGGTCTGACTCGGCCGACGAAGACAGTTTATCGCTGCTCGGGTTTTGGAATTGAAAGACGCGGTCAACGGACCGAGACAGTTGGAGGCGCTGTTTGCAGGAAGCGAAGGCTCGAAAGGGGCTGTAGTGCTAAGAAGAAGAAGAAGAAAATCGATTTCTAAAATGATTCAAAGCTTCGAGAACACATGAAACATATTAATGACCAGCAACATGTAACACATTATCTATGCCACGAGATTCAAAATGAGTTGATACGGCTAATGGTGAAAATAGTGACCCGAGAAGTAAGTGGAAGGGTAAAAGAGGAAAAATATCATTCTATTTTGCTTGACTGCATAAGAGACTATAGTCGAGTTAAACAAATATCTGTCGCACTACGATTTCGCAACATAACAACTGGTAAAATAGAAGAACATTTTATTGGGTTTCTTGTTGTGGCTGAATCAACAGGGGACTACCTAACTAATGCAATACTTGAAGGATTCGGAAAATGGATAAAGTATTCATAATTCACGTACCCAAGTGTACGACAATGGGGCAAATATGGTAGGCATAAAAAACGGAATTACAATTCGAATTTTTTACATCTTGTGGTTTTCGTGGTTGGAACCTGCTGTTAGTAGATGCAGCTAATTATTCCGTGGCAGCAAAACATTTTTTGGTTTTATTCAAAAATTTTTTTTTGTTATTTGCAAGGTCAAGCAAACGCTGGGAGTTTATCAAAGGCAAATTAAAACTTACTTCAAAAACCTTTATCCAACACAAGATGAGAAAGCAGGATCGAAGCAGTTAAAGCCATATTATTCCAATTTAATGTTGTTGAATGTATCAAGAGCTTCCAAAATCATACAGAAGAATCCGATACACTCAGTGATTGTGATTTAGTTCTAAATAAAAGTCACAGCTTAGAAATTTTTATATCGCTACATTTATGGTATGCAATATTATTGCAAGTGAATGTCACAGGCAAATTACGGCGATCCGCAAAAGTCCATATAAGCATTGCTCTGGGTCATTTGCATATGTTCTGTGACTGGATCGAAGAATACCGTCAAATTTGATTCGAATAATGCTTATCAGACGCTCATCGGTATATATATTTTTTTGTGGTAGGGAGGTGAATGCCCATTTAGGCACAGAGCGTGGGACTCTCATGTTCGCAAGAATGTGACTGCACTACCCACTAAACACCTCCCCTGTCAACCTGAGAACCTAGCCTGGAACCGTTTGTCACATTAATTCGGGCCAGGTCTCGTTTTGTTACGCCATGCGGTGCCTTAAAGCTGGGGGATCACTTTTCTAGCGGGAGAGGAGAGGGGAAGTGGAAGTGCCAGACAAGCGATCCCCAGCCCCAGCACCCCCGGCTGCTGCGAGTCCCTTTTATCTTTTAGTACTGCCCGAATATAATGTGCCGCCTGGTTCCATTTGTCAACCGATTCTAACATCACCGCGAATACATTACCTGGGGTGAGCTCTCCCGTCTCCCTGTAGAGGTCCCTTCGCAGCCTGACCCATTTTCTGCATGCAAAATATGGATGGCAGGCATTGTCTACTTCTCTTGGGCAATACCGGCAATTGGGGGACCGTGACTTATCAAACTTGTGCAGATAAGACTGAAAACAACCATGCCTGCTCAAAAGCTGGGTCAGATAAAAGTTAGTTTCACCATACTTTCGATGAGTCGCGCAGTCCACCTTGCCTTCGTGCAATTTACCCAAGACTGCTGCTAATCGTTGAGTGAGCACTGTCTCTACTCGCGGACAACCATCTCCCTCTCCTCCTCGTTTCGACGCAGGTAAATAGCGCGGCACCCTCTAGCAAGGATGCCGACCTTGGCATAGTTCTAGATTGGGAACTACAATTCAACTTTCATTATGATGAAGTCCTTTCTGGAGCAAATAAAATGCTGGGCTTTATCAAAAGGGGGGGCCAAAGAATTTAAGAAGATTTAGACACATCACTAGTACGTCTATTCTTGAATACTCCTGCTTAATCTAGAATCCTGTTTTCAATGCTCATGCGAGTAGGCTGGAGTCAGTGCAAAAGCAGTTTTTACTCTTTGCTTTGAGGTCCTTTTACAATTCCAGGCTATTCCATAACCTACCACCCTATGAGATTTGACTCCAAATGTTAAATCTAACGTCTCTCTCTTCACGAAGAACCGCGTTGTCTTCATGTCTGGCTTTCGATGTCCTGAGGGGCACTATCAATGTAAAAGCTATCTGCATTCGAGTCCGCTTAAATGGGGCTGTTCGGAAAAACAAGGCACTCTCCCATTTTTATCATCAGTAGACACTAGACGAGTTATGGGTACAATGAGCCAATCAATATGTTGTAGAGATTTCAATATGTTTAGTGACCATTACTCCCCATCCATATACCAGGTCCTATTTAAATCAAAAGTTATAAAATCCCTCTTAACTCCAGTACCTTAATGTAATAATTATTTTGCTATAGATGAAGTGCAATAATTATTTTATATATATACATATATATATATATATATATATATATATATATATATATATATATATATATATATATATATATATATATATATATATATATATATATATATATATATATATATATGAAGAGTAATATTCATTTTTATAGAAATGATCTGCCTTGTTTGGCAAATAAATAAATATTGCGGAAACATGAGCTAAGGGATGATATCCTTATATGGTCTGTTCTATGCATAAAGTATAATAGTTCTTTTTATATGGCAGGAAAGTCTGAGAAAACATGCTCTGGAGTTTGCATCGACAAAGAGATGAATGTTTAAATCGTTACAGATTTTGATATGGTGTTGTGTAGTGAATTAGGTAGGTTATATGTCCGTGGAGGACATATAAGCAGCGATGGTCTGCTGCCTCGGTGAAAGAGGATGGTAAGATGCGCCGAGATTGGCCTTGTCTGGGGACGCGTGAATGCGCTGGCAGGCTAGCGTTGTGGTATCCTAGGGCGGATTCTTTCCCTCAGCACAAGAACCCATTACAAAAAAAATTTCGCATCCACGAATTTCGAGGGTCAAAGAAATATCGATCGAAGTTGAGAAGGAGGTGACCCACTTAGGGTCAAAGAAAATTGCTGACTCAAAGGACAAACTGGGTCTGGAGGAAACAGATGGACTTAAGATGACTTCGTCGTTACCGACGTGACTTATGGCCCACAAGTAAGAGTGGGGCATCCAGATGGTAGTGGTGCCTCCTCGCACTCTCCCAACCGGACCAAGATCAAAACGTAGACGTGGCCATGTGTTTCCCGTTGAGTGAAAAACTCATGCAAAAGTACTTCGTATGACTTTTTCCCTCAAATGAGGAATACAATCCTAACTTATTTATGCCATAGCGTTATGCAATGAAATGACATAGCCCTATATCATAAAAGGACACGCGAGCGGTAGGCCACTCTATCTGGCAGGAGCCCCTGTTAAACAAAACAAGGAAAGAGCGCGCCCGATGGCTAGCCCATTTTACTGGAGGAACCTGCCATCGATGCGGGTCCTATAGCCGGTCAGGTTGAATGAAAGGGAAAGACCGAGTTTTCAAGTTTTAACAATCCATTTAAATTTATTTTTTATATACCGATGTTACAACAAGAATACATAATTGCGTGTTTTTCGGTGTAAGCAAAGTTCAATTTTTAATAGATATAAACTCTTAGTTGGTCCAAATTACCAGTAAACATCAATTTCGTACCTTAATTTAAAAAAAAATCTATTTTAGGATTGCATTAGGAGTTTTCTCCTGTGCAAATAAGCGGAAGTTAAAAACTGAAAACATACATGAAACTTGCTTGCAAATTGATCAATTTGATGTGCCCATCTATCTCTAATGATGGAAAGTTAATTATTGATAATTTCTTAAATGAACTACAAGCCCATGAGAAAAAGTTTTCAGAAGATCAGGTTTTCATTTATTTGATAGAAAGTAGAAGTGTCTTCTGCAATTATAATACTTTAAAAATATACAATAATTAAATGCAATTAGATTTTTTCAAATATTTTACAATTCGTTTAAAAATTAATATGACTTCTCTTTGGATATATTTTAAGAATCTTTGTTATATGCCTGTAATTTTTGCGAAAAGAAAAAAGTATACACATGTTCGGGAATGTAAGCAATTGTCAATTGCTTACTTCATATGTGCAGGAAATGAGATTAAAATTTATCAGAGACGTGACAACAATCTCACGAAAGGGCTTCTATATACAATAATGGAACAATAATGGTCATATTTTTTTGAATTATGCAGAAAACTGATATGTGACGATGCTTTTCTATCCGGCAGTTTTCCAAGAGAGCAGATCATCTAACACTTTACCATTATTAGATTGGGTCCCAAACGTGCAACTTCTTCGCGAGCTTCACGGTCTAGGGATTTCAGTTTTTCGCTCGTATATTTGAAACTTCCTGCAGTGAGATCTTCACAGCAGCTTTTATTTTTCGAATACTCCTTTGATCTTAGATTACAGTAGTCATCTCTTATTTGAAAACACAATCCCAATATGGCAGTAAGCATAGAAAATTCTTCTTGACACTTTCCAAATAATTGCATAAGTCGGATAGCTAACATAAATAACCCGCCAATAAATTTCCATGCGTTGTCCTCGATGCAGTTCTAACAATTGTTTTGGCTGCATTGTCACTTCATATATTGAATGTTCTACAGCTATTCCACGACGCAGTATTTAATTGTCTTCAATGTCGTCAATTAGAAGACTCGTGTTGTGTAACATTTGCAACATCTCACCGGTTAGTACGAATTTCTTATCTGGAATTTGGAGCCAATGATTTAGTGCCAAGGTTAGTTTGGCCTGGAATTGTTTTGTTAATTCACTGCTTGCGTCACAGAACAAATTCAACAATTCCATTAAATACTGACGGCACGACAGTCAACATTTACACACACTCGTATAGAAGGCAGTCGAGAAACGTTTTCGTTTGTTGTGTCTTGAGACCGTACGATTCACTGCAGTTATCACGAGGGGTACCAGTTTGTTGGCACAGCCAATCGGCCAATGCTTAAGCTGTTCCGTACCACCCACATATTCTGCACCTTTTACCCCTAATTGGATATTCCACAAAAGCAATAGCAAGCAACAGGTGATTCAATTTTATCAATAATATCAACGTTCAATAACAATCGGTGCTAACTCGGGAAACTGCTTTGTTTGCACTCCTTCCTGTTTGCAAGCTTTAGATGGCTCAAGTGGTTGACAAAAAGATTATACTTGTCACTCTGATCACATAAACCCACGAAAACAAGACGGGCCGTGCCAACGTCAGAACCGAATCGAATATTTTTTCCCGTTTTCCCGATAGAACAAATTGCGACTCATAAACACCAAACGACGAGTTGCCACACAGGAGAGCGTATTCCACATGAAGTTTCTTGATGTTTACATAAAAGAAATTCAATTTGAAACGATTGCCCTTGATGGGAAGTAATTTGGAACTAGTGGGTGATTTGCTCCTCTATTTCGTAAAAACGGAAATACGATCAGCATGAGACTGGGGGTGGTAGTTGGAAAGTCATCTTTTTTAAACCATTATGTAATTGTAGAATGCAAAATATACGACTCGGCCGGAATGAATTTTGAAAAGAATTCACACATGTTTGTTTTTTTTTTTTGCAAGGATGCGATCGAGGCGGGAACGAGAGCTCGATAGGAAAGCAGCTGATAGTTGTAGTAAAATAGACAACGACGTAAGCGACTGCAAAACAACTTCTGCTGATTCACCAGCCTCTACTGCAGCATTCGAGAAATAAACTTGAAATTTGCCCGTCCCGCGATATCAATGGGATTAATTCCACTCGTTTGACGTTTAGGTTAAGTGAATCTGTGGTGTTCTCGATCCAGTGAAGAATGTGATGCAATAAAAACACTCGCACGATAAATGCTGATTAGAAGATCTCTCATGAACTCTACTACACACTTTGTTGCAAGTTACTCCCACAACTTACGCGGTGCTAAAGTCATTTTTAGCAGTGAGCCGATATTTTGACTTGCACGAAAACTGATCCGAATTGTGACAAAACTTATCGAATTACAAAAGAGTTCCATCGAACGAAAATTCGCCAATTTATCCGTGGTTCTTCACGATCTCCCGTGGACTCCTCGACCCGTCCAAATCTCTGCTTTTTCTTTCCCCGCGCCGCCATGGTAAATCCAATCAGCTGCTCGTTCAGCCGATTCCAATTGCATTCGGTAATGCAATACACATTTGGGACGCACTAAATCAGTGTTCCCATGTCCGAAATTCTAATTTGCAAATTTAAAACTTTACTTTAAGTTTACAGAAGTAAAGAAAAATAAAAAAAGATTTTAAATAATTATAAAAGTTAAATATCATGAAGAATATAATTAAAAGGAAACATTTAAATTTAATACAAAGAAAAATGATTTAAAATTTAATAATAATAAGAAAAAAAAAATATTTTATAAATTACAACGATGAATAGAAGAAATGAAATCTTTTTTTTTCTAAGCAGTTTACTTGTGTGACTGCTCGATTACTACAGTTTGTGAACTTTTCATATATTCTTCAGAAATATGAATGGGAATGAAAAGGTTTCAAAAAAACTTTAGTCATTATATCGGATTTTCTAACATAATAGCTACGTTTGCGTAGCATCAAATCTACTAGCTGATACCATACCCTTTATCCTAATGTTCAGCTTCTCATCATTATACATTCAGACGCTGGTATCGCCTGCAATTTCATCCTAGTAACTAGCTAACTACTAGCTATTCAGGAAACAAAACTTTCACCCTTCAAGTGTTTTCGTTACAAACTAACAAATGGATCACGTTTCGATTCAATCCGACTGAAAATCTTGAAAGAAATGAAAATCGACTGAGGGTGATAGTCATTTTACAATAAGGAATTCGAAATAGTGTGTAATCCCAATTTGGTTTCAGGCCAAGTACGGATATATATAATTTTATGATTCAAGATCGTTTCCATAACATAAATCTGCATCTGAGGTCGCTCTTGAATGGATCTTGCGGTGCTCTCGTAGATACACATTGCACCCACTATTTCATTGCACGGTGCAAAATGCAACTATGCATATCAGTCACGCATGATTGTATGATTGAGATTATTGAAATATGTTTAAGCACGCAGATGTGAAATGGATGCTTGAAGGCTTTCATTGGATCCGGGAAAAATATGACTTGAATTCTTTGGTTGAAAAATAGACGGATTAGGAAGGAAAGTAGAAGTAAAGATGGAATGATATCAATTTTTCATAGAATTAAATTAACTCACGACAGGATATTCACGTTCAAAATCAGTTTATGGGAGCCTCTCTCCATTAGCGTGTAACGGCTGATAGTTCTGCCAGATGGTCACAACAATTTAGCAAAGATTCACTTGGTAACTTTCACTGAAAGTCCATCGCATGGTCTATTTTACCTCCTATCATTTTAACAAGCCAACTCTCAACAAGAAAGCGTACTAAATCACTTTGATTAAGGTGTGACCAAATAGACTGTGGTAAGGTCGTATGATTAATTTCGAAAAGGTAGAACATGAAAGTCTACAAGAGGTCTATTAGATACAATGTTGCATTAATCGATTGTGTCGTTTCATCGATGTTCCATTCAATGTTGGATTTGTGAGCTTTTTGCTCCAAGTTTGTATTTTCTTGCCTCGTGCATGCCACAAACCAAGATACGATCTATGAAAGATCACATCCGATGGTTGAACTCTTGAAGATTTTAAACAACTCTAATGCAAATGAATATGTCGATTGTTCATCGACGCCTTACACTATCGTACACATAATATTAATGTTGTGAGAAAAATATATCCTACAATGATTTCACTTACAGGACGGAAGGAGTGCAGAAACTAAAAAGTAAAATTTTTGTTTTTTTAAATTCTCTCAAAGAATTTTGAAGATTCGGTCCGAGTAACTTTGATTGAAATATAGATAAACTTTTTGCGAAAACTATCCGAATGCCGGTGCTAGTTATAAGGGTTTTATTGACTTTTTATAAAATACTGTTCTCCCCTATTCGAATAAATAGTTTACGAATATATACCTTTTAGGCTAACCGCGAACGGAATCAATAAAATATCCACACGGCAAATGCAAAATTGGTCGTAACGCCACTACGTGGGTCACTAAGATTACGATCGATGATCATGCAAACACAAGCCAATAAGTACGTAGTATTTCCATCTATTTCTTCAAACTGTAGTTTGCATCGACCATCGTACAAGATATCAACTAATGGAGTTGGTAAATATCAATTTTATTGTACGCTCATGTAGACTTACTATAACTCTTGAATTTCGGATGCTAAGATCGAAAGTTTTCTATGAATGAATAATTGACTTGAAGTTATGTAAAAATGAATAGTACTTCATTTGCTAGCACTTTTAATTTACCAAAGATGCAATCGAACGTGCTGGGTTGCATTGTTAATGTGTGAATTTCGTAAAAATATGTTAATGTAACTAAAGAATTACATAAATTATTAGTTTGTATAAAGTGAGGAGAATTATTTATTAGGCTCAAGAGTGATTGAAAATTAGTGAAAGTAAATATCTTTCATGTATTTTATCTGAGATGGCAGATTATAGGTGAAAAATTAAAAAAAAAAATGCTTCTAAATGAGCAATTTTTGGAGTTACTCACAAAATTTTATAATTCTGGCCAAAGTTCAATCAGTTGCACTGATCTGCCGTTCTCCCAAATGTGATAGACCTTAGCTGTTTTTCTTTTATCCAGTCTTACCTGAAACAAAACGAATGAAAAATTTATTAAATATTGAAGAAAAAACTAACGTAGTTATCTAAGAAAAAATTTAATAATTAAAACCAGAATATTCAACAGATTCAGTTTTTTTAATTTAAAATTAGCAGATCAAACACAATTCAATTACAAAACCGAACAAAATAACAGGAAAGGAAATTAATGAAAATTAGAATTAAGTGAAAAAGTTGAAATATAAAGAAATTCAATAATATTAACAATACTAAGTACTATGTTGATAAAAATACATTTAAAATTAAACTAAAGCATAAACAAGTCAAATATTTAATCCAATTGAGTTGTAAGGATCAGGCTTCTTAATCTTAATTTAAAACAAGTTGGATAAACAGACCTACGCTCATGTCAGAAGGGTTTTGTATTCAATATACAAAACGCAGTCACCAGATCGAATCAAATCAAGAAACATTTCAAAGACGATTTTATTGGAGAAAATATGAAATACGAAGATCATACTATTATTAACAAAGTTGAACGAATTTCGACTTCTAAGGTTTTTGGTATTGTTATACTCATAAATATCTCCCTTGTTAATTATTTCAGATGTCCATCCGCGACGGAGGAAACACATTTTTCATGTATTTCCCCCCTGTGCCCCCACTGAAGTAAAAACTGACAGTTTAACAACTGTTTTGAAAAGCTCCCATGAAAACTTTTATTTCATACTCATATCGGCTACGTTTGATGAATTTTTTTTTCAGGGGCCACTCTCTTGTACTGTTATCATCGAGTAATGGCCAATTTTTCGAATTTTAGAATGGTTACAAAACCCTTTTGCTAGGAGCTCTCTCCCACCTCATTGACTTGTTTCACTTATGAGCATTAATTGTAGGTACTCATCTTCAGTCATTCATTCAATTGAATCAAGTGTTCAAAGCATGCACCTTAAACGTTGAAGTTGGGAAAAATAACTCAAAATTATTCAATCTTCGCATTTAAAACAGCCACTTTTTTGCTTTACGATTACTGATACCACTAGCTGAACCGATTCTCAAAGATATACATGACACCTATCATTCCTGAAATTTTCATGCAAATCCTAGCAAAACTGTAGTGTCTGAGTCGGTAAAAAGTGCATGTTGTTCCATAGCCATATGTTGCCATAGTAATAAATGCAGCGCATATTGTTCCATAGTAATACAGGAACATTCAAACCGCTATAACATCGCTAAATATGATTCAATCTTTATGAAACTTTTAGGGTAGATCAATCTTATGAATAGGCATCTACGTACGGAATTTCATTGAATTTAAGGGTAGCGTTAAGATTTTATTCAAGAAAACATAAAATCGATATATCATACTATTACTAACAAAGTTGAGTGAATTGCGACTTCTAACGTATTTGTTGTTGTTGTTCTCACCAAGGCCTACATTCCTGATTTTTTCAGATTTTTCGGATCACAGGTGTCCAATCGCGAGGGGGGGGGGGGACACAAATTTTTCGTGTATTTCCCCTCCCTGTGCGCCCCTCGAAGCTAATTTTGCCAAACTAAGACCTGTTTTGAAAAGTTCTCATCAAGACCTTTCATTTGATACCCATATCGGCTACCTTCAATGAAATTTTTTTTCGGGGGTCACTCTCCTATATGGGGAGACCCCCCTTAAATACCTTATAACATTTTTTTGTAGTTGAACTTTGAAGAGATCACCACTTTACATCTACACACAAAATTTGATGTTTCTAGCTCAAGTAGTTTCCGAGAAAAACTGCTGTGACACACGGACGGACGGACGGACGGACGGACGGACGGACAGACGGACAGACGAACAGACTGGTCGCGAAACTAGTAGGGTTTTGTAAAATTATTTTACAAAACCCTAAAAAGAGGACCAACATATAAATTTGTCGGGCATGCGATAGTACGAAAAAATTGTTTGCCCGAGAAGAATGCAATAGTTGGCGTAAAAGTAAGTCTGCATACAATGTTGATGAAATTTGATTGTTGCAGAGTTGATATAGAAAACACTGATCTAGATGGATGCGACGGGATGACAAAGTAGGAAAACGTACGAAGGATAAACGACATTCATAGGGTTGATATGAGATATTGAGTTTGTAAAACAAGACTCCACCAAATTTTCGCTGGACATTATCTAACGACTTAAGGATGTAGGAGTGTCGGGGAGACCAGACTATAGAACAATTTTCAAGGATAGGATGGACAAGACAGATAAATAAGCGTACGGGGGCGGATACATTGGTAAAGTTATAAGGATGCCTGAAAATTAGTCCAAATATTTTTGAGGGTCTAGTAGTCACGTTTAGAATGTGTGCATGAAAATTGAGCTTAGAATCAAAAGTAGCACCGAGACCTTTAGCAGTGCTCATAGCAGCGAGTGGGACTTCATTTTACATATAGATAAAAGCCTGCGGAGAGTGATTTCGATTCAAAGACATTTTATAGCATTCAACAACATTAATATAGAGGTAGTTAGATGAATACCAGTTATTTAGCACAATCAGGTCCTCCTGAAGATATTGGTGATCTTGTACAGATCTGATAGCTCAGAATACTTTGGAATCATCGGCATACAGTAGGCAATTGGAAGATAATTTATAAACAGTAGGAATAGGAGAGGACCTAAAATGGAATCTCAAGGAGCACGAGAGAACGGATAAAATGGAATAGAGGTAATTCCACAGTAAGTAACACAACCTATACGAGAAGACAGTTAAGGAATCCATCCATGATAAAAGAGGGCCAGCAACCCCAAAAGCTTCCAGTTTGTGACAGAGTCGTTAATGGTTGGTCATGTCAAATGCCTTGGAGAAGTCAATGAAAATGACATCAACCTAGAATCAACTGTCCAGGGCCTTCGCAATGCAATCGGTAAATTCAATTAAATTTGAGGTCGTAGAGCGACCTTTGAGAAACCCATGTGGTTCCTCCGACATGATAGGGGTCAATGAAACTGTAAGCCGGTGATGCACCAGATGCTTGAGTGATTTCGGAAAACAAGAGATTAAGGAAATTGAACGGTAAATGGACATAGAAGAAGGATCACCACTTTTAAGAATAGGAAGAACGTTTGTTCTTTTCTAACATGTATTGAAAGTAACAGTCCTAGACTGAGGTTGAAGAGAAAAGCCAAAGGGATATAAACTGAAGACGCTAATGACTTAACAAAAATATTCGGCAAGTCATCAGGACTAGGTAGAATATTAGGATTAAGTGAATTAATGAGGGATTCAACTTCAATATAGTCAGTGAAAAGTGAAGAAATATCAATGGAGTGAAGTACAGGTGTATTAACTGGATTGGAGACATATGAAGAAAGAGTAAAAGTTGACGAGAAGAATTGAGGGAACAAGCTGGAAATATTCTGGGGAATAGAGGTAAAAATTTTATTCCAGTGAACAGAAGGAGGGATAGAAGAGGAGGACTTGAAAGATCTAATGTATTACCATAAGGGCTTTGCATTATTTACCTTAAGTGGACTCTCCAAACTACTGAAGTAGTTTTTTCATTGCAGTCTTTATTTCATTTTTTGCTACAATACGCAGATCAAAAAACGGACTCTGTATTCTTCAGTACCACAACGCTTAAAAGGCGGTGTGTCTTATTCTTAGCGTTTAAGGCACAAAGTACTTGCTTAGTGAGCCATGGTTTCTGCCCCACTTTGCGTAGAGGCTTTAAAAGTGTCAAAGTTTGGTCAAACATAGAGCGGAGCTTCCTCACACTTCAAGTTATAAAAAAACTCCAGCCAATCAACCGAGTTCAGCACGGAGGCCAGAGCTTCGTAGTTCACTTTGAAGAAGTTAAATTTTGAAGAAGGAGTAAAAGTACGATATGTCAATGGTGCAGCTTAGAGCTCGAGCGATAATGTCGGATGATGACTATTAATGCGGACAAGAACATTCAATGCTAGCGAAACATATAGACACTAAAGAGGAAAGTTAGAAAGAACACGATCAAGTACCCGGCAATTAACATTGGGGATATTATTAAATTGCGTCAGTGGACAGAATGATAGAAACAAGGAAAGAGATAAAGAAGATATATCGGTTGATGAAACAGAAAAAGGAGGATTCTTCGTCCATTCGACTGTTCCCAAATTAAAATCACCGCATATTAGAATTAAAGATTGCGGATAATGTAAGAAAACAGAAGAGGAAAACTCGTTTAAGAGTATCTCGTACACATACAAAGGAGAGTTACTAGGTATGTTGACAGAGGAAACTAATAAAGATGTATTGTTAGGAAGGAATTCTTGAAAATTACGCAATCTACAATGCGAGAAAAGCAAAAATCAGCAAAAAGAGAGCTGTGTATTGTATTACTGATAGCTACAAGGACCCCACCACCATCTTCTTTATTTGTAGAGGCCAAGTCCCGGTCACAATGGTGATTACCTAAATCAAAGGTAATTTCCGAATTTGTGATGTTATTATTTAACCAAGTTTTTGTAAGACATAGAAATGCAGCTGTAACGATAAAAGGAGCTTATCAAACTGAGTCCTGAACTCTCTTACATTTTGATAATATACTGAAACATTAGAAATTAAGTTACAGTCATGAAATCTTATACTAGTTCGTCGGTTGTGGTCTGTCCGGAGCACGAAAGAAGTTCCTTCTTCTTTAGCTGAATGGCTTAACAAGTATCCAGACGGCCAGGCTTCAGGACTCAAAATTATATCACGATTCGAGGGCACTATCAGCTTGACAGAAGCTGCCACTCGGTCCCCCAGATTATCCTTTGTCAATTTGTGGCAACGAACGACTTTAACAGCTGGACCAATTTCTTTTTCAAACGTTATTTTTTAGGTAGTCCGCGGTTGTATGGTGGCATAGGCACGAAGTAAAAATTTCCATTGCAGAGGATACGATGTCAAGAGGTGGGATTTCGTCATCCGAAATTAGAGTAGCCACAGCCGATATGTCAACGCCAGATGAAGGTGGAGGACTAGGCGAAGGCCTATTTTTGGTTTTAAGAATCGCCCCCCGATTGATTGATGAGGGTCCCGAAAAGCTGTCACGTGTCACAGGTAATTTATTGAGTTGCTGCTAAAGCCATGGGAGAGCTTGAACACAACAGAGTGGTTCTAGAACTAGCAGCATGATTCAGACTGTTAAGAGCCAAGTTTAAGAGCAAAGTCTTTGCATAGGCGTATTTGAACCGCTAATATTTGCCTGCTGTGCTGTCTGCGTAAGTAATTGCGTCTGATTATTTACATCAGTGATATTCACTGATGCTTGAGTTTTGGGTGACGTGTCCTCTGTAAATCTCAACAGGGTATCGAGTTTCAGACATGTAGTTTGATAAACTTTTAGAATAAAATATATGACACAAAAGAAAATGGTGGCAATTTAAAAGAAAAACAATTAGGAAGAGCTATCAAAATGTGATTACTATTTTTCTATATTTTTTTATAAATGCAAAAGAAACTTATCAACAAAACCTAAACACGGCTCTTGCTATAGCTTCAACAATTTCGACAATGCAGTTTTGATATGACTTTTGTTCTAGCACCTGAGTGCCTTATATAATCTTATGTGCGTAGTTCCAGATTATTTGAGACACTAGAGACTTATTCAACTACTTTCAATTTACCTTATTCTAAAATGATTCAGAATTGATTATGAGATTTTCAAACAGTTGAGATAACCATATATTGGCTTCATATAAAGAATTATTTGTTCTTTTTAACACTAGAAGAGCGGGCGTCCCGAATTCGACCCATTTCGATGTTCTTCCTGCTCTAGTTGATATTTAACTATGCGTATAATCGTAACTTTTAATGACTTTTCATGAAATATGATGGTTATTATTAATACGAGAGTTTAACCACGTAAATGCAATATATATATTTTTTATCCAAATTTACCTCTAAGCGCGGTTGGGCCAATTTTGACCGAGTCGTGGATATCAGAGTTTCTTTATCTTTCTTCTAGGAATGTCGTTGATTGGTCAATGTAGGAACTAACGCATCGTATTATTCGCGGCGAACATATGAGGGGGCGATTTGGCATCGCTGCATTAGTAAGTGGCGAGAGCCTGGCGTGTGTTTTGTTTCTGTCACATCGCACTTACATAACTAGTTTTTTGCTCACTTTGGCCAAACTGGGAAGGCGAGCCGTTCCATTCACCCATGAACAGTGACAACAATTACCCACAAATAGCGACTTATCGTCATCCAATGATGAAATTTCTATAAATCAAACTCACCAATGGCCAGGTAAATATTCTTATTTATAACAATAAACTTGTATATATCATATAGGATTCAATAAAAATATTTTCAATTATCATGGT
Organism: Odontomyia ornata; assembly: GCA_963969285.1. NCBI lineage: Eukaryota > Metazoa > Arthropoda > Insecta > Diptera > Stratiomyidae > Odontomyia > Odontomyia ornata. The sequence continues at coordinate 101,390,053 of OZ017740.1, read as the reverse complement.
CGGCGTTGCAGTGTCGTATTTTTACTATATACGAGTATTTTCATAATTGCTATTTTGTCTCATTAGTGCTAAATAATTATTTTTAGGTGGAGAAATAACGATTGCAACTTCTAACGATAAGAATGCGGCTAGGCAATGCAGAAGGCGTGGAAGAACCAGAAATCGTGGTGGATCATACAGTCGAGGACGAGGCCGAAATCAGCTGTTACTTCATTTTCATGATACATACAATTCTCTGAAAGAAACTTCCTTGGGAACAGAAATTACTGCACCTGATAGAAATCCGACAAATACGGACAAAATTTCTGGTTGGCTGTAGATAAGGACTCCATATATATAGTAAACGCATTTCCGTACCTAGGAAAGAACGACATCAGGTCAAATGATGAACGTCTTGGGGATTACGTAGTAAAAAATTGATGCAGCCATACCTAAAGAAAGGAAGAAATATCACTTGTGATAACTTATTCACTTCTCTATCCATTGTGAAACTCTAAAATCAAACGGAACAAGTATATTGGTACAATGAATAAAGTTCGTCGAAAAATACCTGCTTGCGTCAAACAAGGAAAAGAAGAGTTTTACAGTACAGTGGTGCTAAAAAAGACGATATTACTTGGAAAGTATATCAAGGAAAACACAAAAAAAATATTCTTCTCCTAAGCGCTATGCACAAAGATATTCAAATAGAAACTGGTACAAAAAAAACCGGATTTAGTATCATTTTACAAAAGTTCTAAATATGGGGTAGATGTCGGGGATCAAATGGCTCGCAAATATTCTGTGAAGGCCCCATCTAGGCGTTGGCCAGTTCACACTTTTTATAATTTGCTAGACTTAGCAGTAATAAATTCTTGGATATTGTATCGGGAACTACATGGAAAAAGAATCAGCAGAAGGGGGTTTACCTTACAATTAGAAGAAGAACTAGCTGAGCAATATGCAAATAGCCGAAAAATTTCTAATACTCGTGGCAATATACCAAACGAAATGCCTGGACGTCAAGACAAACGTACTCGCTGTCAGGTAAAGTTTTCTTGTGCTGGTAATAAATATCATGCGAAATGCCAAGCTTGTAAAAAACGGTTTGTAGGAAGTGCACATCAAAAGAGTTTTCCATTTGATAATTATGCGATTCCGAAGGGTAATAATTGCACTGCCACTTTTATAATTTTATCTCATTTCAACTTTAATCATTTGCAACTATGGTTTCTATTTTAAGCCAAAGTACACCAAAAATACGTGTAATATGTAATCAAAACATTCTATCATAATTAGAAGTTTTATTTTTATCTTCACATTACTGTAGCTAAAAATTAAATGACCGAAATTGACCCATCCGCACTTCTAGGGGTGTTATGTTGTACTGAATACCTTATACCAGTCATGGGCAAACTACGGCCCATGAGCCAAATGCGGCCCGGTGTAGGTAGAATATAATAACAGTTTCGTTATTATTGCGGTTTGAGCAAGGTATTATCGTATCTAATATGAACTGAGTTTGCACGGAACCTTGCGTAAACGTATTGCCTTAAAAGATGTCTACAGATCAGTAGCATGGCGATGCGGAGTATGATCCATGTGTTGCTCATCTAAGCTCGGAACGAATCGGGTGCTACAATGTCCGTTTCGTCTGCTTTCAAGGTCAGTGTAGTTCAAACAGAACTCCGCCGTAGACGGTGCGAACCCTTTGTTTCCTCAACCCACAGCTTCCATAATTCCTCATCCCAAGCCTCCCCAATTAAATGGTAGTAAATGCTCTTGGGCTCGCATATTTAGTTTACTAGTTCTGAAAAGTTAAATGTCGAGAAATGCTCATGACTGTAAAATAAAGAGCTTTGCTACTAAATCCTACTTACACCTCCTTTGTGGGGATGTAAGAGGGGGATAGCGAATCTTCCACGCCTGGTAACCGAATCGAAGTAATAACCATGCCTCTTCAATGGAGGTTGGGCTACGAGATAGCTACCCCCTTCCTTGAAAACCTCGCAAACGAAAAAAGTGTTATGCCGTTGGATCCTGGAGTCTCGGATAACTCAATCACTCTGGCGCTGTTAAGGACCTTTCATAACAGGCCAGTCAACATTAATCAAAAATCCAGGCGACTAAATGGACAGGAAATGATATTCAAGACATGAGATTGCACACAATATTCAAAAGTGAGAAGCCTTCTGGAAAACGAAAATTCTGAGGGGCGTTCATTGTGGATAGGGAGTTCAAATCGCACATTATTAATTTAAGGAAGTCAATGTACGGTTGTATGCGAAGGTCCCAACCGAAGAAAAGGAGGAAAAACGAAGGAAACGTTCTACAATCACCTAGAAAGACTGGTTGACTAATTGCATGCAAATGATACAAAAAATATCCTGGGTGATTTCAGCACTAAGGTCGGCAATTAGCTATCTCATCGGGGAACGGCTGGAGGATATATCTTCCACGATGAAATAAATGACAACGGCCAGCACCTGATTCACTTTGTATGTAGCAAAAATCTAGTCATACGCTTGACTTGCTTCCCAAATCGACGCATTCGTAAAATGACCTGGGTATCACCGGATAGCAACACACAAAACCAGATTGACCATGTTCTAATCCAACAACGTTGGACCTCGAGCATACTTGACGTCCGTACATACTGGAGCTCATCAAATTTGATGGCAGCAGTGTGCATAAAGCTATTCACAAAGTCATCCAGAATATTGGGCAACAAGAATATATGCCGAATGAGTGGAGTAAATCAATTGTATTCCCCATCCACAAAAAAAGGTAACAGGCCACAGACCGAAAATTATAAAGATATATAACAAAATATGTATTTCAAAATCTTAGAAAATATTATTGGATCAAGTGCTGGAAGTTCCTAATAAACGTATGCTAAATTTTTGTTGCCTTTAAGCAGGCATACGACAGTGTTGATCGTAACGTACTGTACCAAGTAATCCTTTGCTTTCGTATCCGCACCTAATTAATACATCTTACCAAAATGGCAATGACAACGACAGCGTCCCAAGTCCGCATCAATAACCAACTCACTGACGCCTTCGACAGAAATGTCGGACTAAAACAGAGAGATGGGCTGACCCTTTTGCTATTTAATTTGGTTCTGGAATATGTCATCAGAAAGCTACCTATCGAAACAAGCGGTACTTTACTATCCAAGCCGAGTCAAGTATTATCATAAGCGGACGGCATCAATATATTGTCATGGTCATTAACAACTGCCAAAGAACTATTCCTGAAACTCGACAGCAAAGCAAAACTAGTAGAACCTACAAATCAATGAAAATAAAACAAACCTCATGACGCAGTCGAAGAAAATACGTCAAATACACAAAATATCACACTTGGCGAATACAGTACCGAAAATGTTGGCGAATTTGTGTATTTAGGTGCCGAAATAACGAAGACGGGTAATGAAAGAGACGAAATACGCCGAAGATTGCAGCTCACAAATAAAATATTTTATCCAGTTTTGAAGAACTTAAAGACCAGCTGCATACACAGGAAAACAAAGCTCCAAGTATACAAATCAGTGATAAGTCCTGTGTTATGATATAAGTGTGGAACCTAACCCAAGCATCGACAAATATATTGAACCCCTTCGAGCTACGGGTCGTGAGGCGAATAATCGGAGTGAAGCTAGATGGGGATCAATGGCAAATTTTTTACAACCATGAGCTGCATGAAATTTTTGACGAACCGGAGGTCTCAACGATTGCAAAGCTGTCAAAGCTGCAATGAGCTAGACACATGAATCGTATAGACGATGAACGGATACCCAAAAAGGTATTCGTTGGGAGAACTGAAGGCCAGAGACTAGTGGGGAAACTGAGGAAACGCTGGTCTGACTCGATCGACAAAGACAGTTCATCGCTGCTCAGATTTCGAAATTGGAAGAGACGGTGAATGGACCGAGACAGTTGGGGCGCTATTTGCAGGAAGCGAAGGCCTGAGAGGGGCTGGAGTGCTACAAACAAGAAGAAGAAACTATTTTAAAGCACTGGAAAATATGATGTATGGACCGATTGCAGTTTCAGCCAAATTTCCCTTGATGTGGTAGATTTTGTCACACATGGCATTTTCGCTCGTCCCAAAAATAAGGAAATGTCTATCAACGCTTTGTCATCGTTTACTGTGCCTATTCGCTCGCAGCTATTAGAGCAACAATATTTCCATTTTCGTATCTACATTTATCGTGTTTGACCAACAAAGATTTCATCCGGATATGCCATACCTTATAAATTGTCTTATTTAGCACTTCAAATCGAGATGAACCATCCAAATACATATTGTGATTATGTACGCCATGCGATTAATGATAACGAACTGATTTTTGGAATATACACTTCGGTTGATTTTACTAGGTCAATAGCTTCTCTACTGAGCCCATAACTTGTAGAAAATTGGTTGGAAAGCCTTAACACAAGGATAAATAAACTGAGTTGCAAAGTGTAGTCTTGTGTTTGACAAGGCAGTTGACAAATGAATGACAAATAAATGAATTGATGATGAATTGTTGATCAGCTATTTTTGCAAAAATGTCTATGTTAAGTTAAAGTATTGCCATCCAGCAGCAACAATGTTAAAGAAATTATTTGTTTCCAAGTCTATGATAATAAATTAAAGATTCATAAATAATGTCGTTATATTTTTCAAAACATTTCAGAAAAATATCAACTTCTTCTGTTTGGAACTTCCTGTCAAACATTTGACTTGAAACACTGGGTGTTTTTTTAAAGGTATAAAACTTTGAAATGAATTAAAATCCGGACAAATGGTTTTTATTACCATGAAATTTATTTTATTGGAAAAATAATTCTTCGCGCCATGACTGACGCGGAGGATGTCCAAGCGAGAGCTTCAATTTTCGACTATTCTAACCAATAATTTGGGCTGTATCTCACCAATAACGCGGCAAATGTTGTCTTTCATGCCATCCCATTCACAATAAAATGACAAAACAAACTAACCGTAAAACGCATGAAAGCTGTCATGCCATATGTAGCACTAAAAAATGTTGCCAACTTAAAGTTCTAGACCTCTAAAAAAAACACCTTTTCAATTCCACTATTCGAGCATGGTGTCAAATGACAGAAATAAAACATACCGGAAATACATAACATTGGCCCATAAAACCTTTTTATCAGTTAAGGAAGTCTGTCGCATCACTAAGAAGGGACTTAAGTTTTTTAAAAAAATGCAAGCACAACAACATCACCCCGAAAAGCCACACCGATAAGCTCAAGACAAGTATACCGTTCAGGTAAGGTACAATGATCAAGTATCTAGAAATCTAGTTGGTGAAGGAGAGTATTGAAAGACTCTATGCGATATTGGACAGGGCAAGCAGAGAGGCGGACAAATAACATTTGAGTCTGGCCAAGCAATATCCGTTAGGTTTCCCGTTTTTTCTAACAAAAATGAAAGTAGCGGAAGAGTGTGAAAGCAAGTGGAAGAAATTAAAATTGGAAAAGAAATTTCATCAATTAAGACGAGAACAAGTGACAGTTTCACAACAAATCAAGGTGCGTACAATCGAAAACATAATCGTCAATCAATTGTCCCAGGTACTTACGCAAGCTCACCCGAATCTACTGAGCATGGGGCTGAAATACTCCATTAACGCGAACGCCACACCTGAAGATATTGTCATGGAAATCGAAGCCTGAATCAACAGACTTTCTAGCATGCATGGACTGACGGCAGAGGAAAAACAAAGGATAAGGACCAGCACTGCAGATACACTGAAAAAAGAAACTAGATTGGTCGGAAAGTAGGACGAGAATAGGGTCATCAATGAGGTCAAAAATCTACTGGTTTGCTACATGAAAGCGAATAAATGGAATGCCTTAGTGATCATGGACAAGGCTGATTACGATAATAGAATGCGGGAAAAAATAAATACGGGTCCATACTTCCGTCTATGAAATAATCCGCTGCCTGAGTCAATAAAAAGAGCGGAGAAAGTGCTGAAAGAATGTGAACCATGAATTCAGGACCTCAAAAAACTTTAAAAGTAACCAACCCATCGCTATCAAGGATCATAGGACTTCTGAAGATTCACAAGCCAGGCTATGAAATGCGTGAAATTGTGTCTAAAGAAAACGCCCCCACTCAGCAAAATTGCGAAATGGTTGGTCAAGGAATTCAATAACATGGACAAAAAATGTGTTACCAGATCAGCAGTGAATCAAAGCTTTTGTCCTGGGGACCTTTGGCAGATGGCGATACGATGGTGTAATTTGACGTCAAGGCACTTTTTCCCAGTATTTTGGTCAAAGAATCATTTGCGTTACTTGAGGAGTGGATTCTGATACAAGGATCAGGAGAACAATGAAAAGCACAAGCTAAATTGTATTTGAAACTGGCTAGACTCTACATGGGTGAAAGCTATTTCCCCTTCAGGGGAAAATTTTTTAAACAAACACGTGGTCCTCCAATGGAAAACCCTCTTTCCCCGTTTCTAAGCGAAGTTTTCATGGCATTTTCGGAAGAGAAGCTAGCACAAGATGGGTGGGTTATGTAGACGATATCTTCACGATCATCAAAGAGGATCAGGTCCAGCAAACTCACACGGCGATCAACTCGATACGCAACAACATCAGTTTCACCCACGAGCTGGATGCGGAGGGACGGCTGCCATTCCTGGACGTGATGGCATGTAGAGCAGCTAATGGATTGGAATTCGAAATATATCACAAACTAACGGACACCATGCGGGTAATTCCTTTCACTTCGAACCATTGCCAACAGCAAAAATGGGCGACATTTAGTTGGCTTGTGAATCGAATGCTGACGCTTCCATTGAATAAGGAAGGCCAGAAAAAAGAAACGTCCCACATTTATAAGTTAGCCAAGTGGAATGAATACCCTACGGATGAAGTCACCAAATTGATAGCCAAACAAACGAAGGAGATCTTCAACAAAAAGTTCACAACACTAACTGTGGAAGTCGAGCATCGGAAGAGGTTGGTTGTAACTTTTGACGCAAGGATGGAAACAATGAAGAGGACTATGAAAAACGTAGACATCGACCTAGTTTATACGAGCCAGGCCACAAAACTGCAGAGCTTTCTAGGATCAACCAAGGAACCCCAACCTAAAATGGAGCGGAGCGGAGTCTACAAGGTATCGTGTACGAAATGTAATGGATGTTATATTGGACAAATGAGGAGATCACTAGGGCTCAGATGGAACGAACACTTAAGGGAAGCAGTCAACAAAGACAAAAAGCAGGATGCAAAAAACTTCAAATCAAAAGTGGCGGGGCATATAGTCCTTGAAAAATATGACATCACTGCGGACAACGTGAGCATGCTGAAAACAATTACAAACGTGTGGAAGCTTGATGTAGCAGAAAGTTTGGAGATATTCAGTCGAAAGACGCAAGACATTTGGAACGATGACCCAAGTAACGGATACACCTGGCTATTCAAGCTTTCAAAATAATGAATGCAATTAAGCAGTAATAAAAGAATCAGGTAATTAGTGATTAAGTAAAAGAACTTTGAGGGATTAGGTTAGTTGTATTAGAGATTCAATTTAATAGTTTAATGAGTTTAGTATAAATATTAGGACAGTTTAGTATAAATATTAGGACACTTGTAGTTTAGGGAAAGAGAGAAAGAAAGAGAGAGAAAGTTCTCAAGTAGAGGACGAAACAATTGTATAAGGAATTAAAATAAAAAAAGTAGAATTAAAGGGAATTTACTTTCTTTCATTTTTTATGTACCATAAAACTTTTTTGTGATAAAATGACAAACCAAACTAATCATAAAATGCATGGCAGTTGTCACACCATACGTAGCATTAAAAGTGTTGCCAACTAAAAGTTCTGCAATTGTATACGGAAACTACAGCTCTAAAAGTTACAATTTTGTTTTATAGTGAGAATTAAAGCTTTTTAAGAAATTCAAATGAACTGTGGGTTCCTGACAAATTTTTGAAGATAAAATTTCTAGGCATTATACTTATGTCTTGTGTAAAGTACCACTTGAAAATCGCTTTGCAAGCTTATAAATTAGTCCTTAATTATCTGTTTTCATCTTTTTTTCAAACAAGATACTGCCAGCTATTCGGAAATATATTAAAATGTTTTGGTAAAATCATGTTTTTACATACTGCTTTCCAAAACGTCATAATTACCACAGAAACAACTCTACTCTGCAAAACTCCAATAAGTAACCAAGAAGTCGTCATTATGCCTGCAACTTTTTTTATTACCATCGCTACTTTTGTGGTAAATTATATTTTTATGCTTTGACGCGATTTGCGTGGTTGACGCAAATTCACGATGCCGTTGTGTTGCACAACCAAAGACGGGAGAAATATGTTGAATACTTTTATAATAATTACCATGTTCACTAAGTGTACTAACTCTCTCACCGCATACAAATCGATTGTATGTAATTGAATGGCTCCTAACTCATAACATTCGCATTTAAGCGTAGACATAACAAGCGAGATTTGATTAGCGCTAACAAGCTCAAGATAATTATCAGTGTTAAATATTTGCTCGAAATGCGTATATTGGTCAAAGGGAGAAAATTAAGCACTTCAAAGGCGGCTTGATGATGGAGTCTATTGGAAAATTATTGAAGAAACGTGATCAGAGACGTTAATTTCGATTGAGGTGGAATGCATTTGACTTGATTGCATTTGGAGAGCAATAAAAAGCGTGCTATATTCCTTGCCATATGAAGTCATTTTCTTACTAATTGATTTTATCAGTTAACACAGTGAAATATACGTTTAAAAACTGCCTTATTTAATTATCACTATCAAAATATTTGCAGTCTTTCAATATGTTTTTATGAGCTAACTCAATACCCTTCCTATCTTATGCACTTTCTAAATAACAATCCAAAATCATACAATCACGCTCAATGTTACTCTGTCACAAAATCATACGGTGTCGCGTCATCTTAACTATCAGGGCTACTTGCAAGATATCTAGCCTAGCCAGCTGAATTACATCCATCCGTCAATTTAGTAAGGTGTAACGACAAAAAACATTCAACAGCATCTTGTTCCATCGACGATGACTATGCGGACAAGAAAACGCGACAGGCCCACATAGTTGAGACCTTATTGCTAAATAGCGGCAAAATATCGAATTGATACGATTGGTCATGGTGTGACGGTAATGAGAGGCTTTAGACTAGCACACATTTATATCGCCAGGCTATAGTATACAATTCACTTCACCTTGCCCGGCTTAGCATCTTGTGCAATAGTAGCACAACAGTAACAAGAAGTTATTTTTCTATAAATTGACATTTTCTCTAAACCAATTGAGTGGACATTGTCGAATGGTGGACTATGTATGCGCCACTCACTTGGTTACGTACGTACTCACTTACTTAGCTGGCTGGATAGTGTGCCATTAGACGCAGAGGCTAGTCAAGAGGTCCATTCGTGTCTGCATGACCATAACGAAAAAATTGGTGTAGATATTTGCACTTTTACGTACATCGCAATTTAGATGTAATTGAAGCTAAGTAATGCAGTAATTTATGATTGTGCAATCGAATCAAGTGGCAAACTTTTAATGCAGAGTGTTTGCAATTTTTCCCAAAAGTACGAGTGGGTTGGTGTCGAGGTAGATTGGTAATGGGTTGATACATTCAATTGTTGTTTTAATATTTAAAAGTTATCAAAATGATTGACACTACCTTCTAATATCGGATGTGAAAATTCAGGTTACTGGCTTAAGTCTTTCGTTTTACTTGATATTTCAATTTTATCTTTGCTTTCAACACGTTGTGCCAAAATGCGTTTTTGCATTATTAATGATATTTTGAAGATAATATATATATGGTCTGTTTATCAGTTTTCACTTTTAAAAATGTTTTACTTATGTCTAATAGGTGCGTGATATGATAAGGTATGTATTGACAGGTTATTGTCAAAGCCATAATTTTCGGTTAAAGAAAGTGGTTCTACTAACTGCTTTTTTCAAGATAAACTTCGTCATCTCACAAGATTTTCAACTGTCTCAAGTACTCATTCCATCCGAAAATTTTAATGTGTGTAAAGGTAATCATATCTCGTAAAACTCATTTCGATTTTCACTTAGGCTATTGCTTTGGTTATGCCAATCATCCAAATTCCTCTAACTGCTGCAGAAAACGAAGTATAAAAAAAATCGGAAGAAAAATCAAATCAACTTTATTGTTGAATGCTGAAAAAATTGAAATCAGAAAACTAAAGAAGAGTATATGGAGCCTTACTTCCCCAATATGTAGGGGAATGTTGAGTTTAAAATATTGAAATATTGTTCAAGTTCAAGTGCTTTAAAATGAAAAAAAGTGTAGAATTTGTGACTTGGAAATCATTAAAGGGTAACTAAATTACTGCTAACTTTTTTTAGAAAGCGTTAATACTGGCTAATTGTAAAAAAATTGCCTTCTACAAAATTTGCCCAAAATAGCATGTTGATTTTCTAAAACAAGGTAAACCAATCATTCCCACTTCACGTCGTTGTACACTGGTCATTGATGTTGGATGGCATATTTTCTTTTCTTCTGATTCAGATGAGTGATTACTGGATTTTTGAACAAAGGGCAAAAATGCTGCAGCAATTTTCAAGAAAAATGCAAGGTATACTAAACCATGTGTAATAATATAGAAAGAACTATATAACCAATCCCGACATTACCCAACCGCCATTATCATCAATGGCAGCAGTAACAAAAGTATCCTTCGCATAAAATTGGTGAAAAGAGCAAAACCAAGACGATCAACTCTGATCTATATGCCAACAACAGACAAGCAGCAACCAGAATATTAACATCATTATCCAGCAAACTGAAGAGCATCCATCCAAATGGGGTGAATTGGTTTTGGGTAATTGTCGAGATGAAAACCGCAAAATATGATTAAAAAATAAATTTAAAAAGAGGGAAAATGTTATTACTATTAATCGAATTTCGGGGTTTTTCAAAAGTTAATGGTTGTGTTGTTGAATGTTGATGGTGATCAAGCCTAGCAGTAGGCTTCAATGAGAATGAAAAACGAAGAAAATTTTACTGGCGTACAGGGTATGGATTGAGTTCAGATCTTATTTTTAAGGCAAACAATTCAAGTTGAAATTTTTTTCATTCTAAGCGAAATTTCCTACAAAAAGTGAAGATACATTTTAGTCTAAAGACAGTTTTCAAATAAGGTGCCAAAAGGAGTTTCATAATACAAGCACTAAATTTTTCTAAAAATTAAGAACGTTTTCATCGTTTGAAAAAAATTGAGTGAACGTTCATCATAACTTCTTCAATTTTATAACTGATCACCTGCTGGTAATTTTGTCACTTGATTTCTAGTATATTAGGTTTGGTGCAAAGCTTTAAGTCCGGGCTTAGACCACAGGTGTTATTGCTAATACGTATTGCAGTTTTTTTATCTCATTTGCTAGTTGCAAGCTTTCAACAGAGGTCAACAGCCAGCTAATACTAATTATTCTCACCATTTCCTCAGGTTTTTGCACTCTATAATACAACGTTAGCTTAAATAACAGGAATTATTCTATCTTAGGCATAATGTCTTCTGAATATTGTACTCAAAGCTTTTCACAAGCCTCTTTAACTTTACCGTCAGAACTTGTCAAGCAAACTATCAAAAATCTAAAAAGGGAACTGTTTTATGGCAAGTTTCAAATCACTGCGATATTTCTTTATGCAACACAGGCAAACATGTAGTACTTTTGAAATTATTTTACTCTGAGCAGCGTTGTCTGCACTTGCACGATGATGATACGTTTTCAATTTTTGAGATTTGCTGGCTTTCATGACTATATTGGTCAGTTTTCTGGAGGACACTCCTATTTTTTGTTTCTTCATTATTTAAATACATAGGAGCGGGAAATCTTTCTCTCGAAACATTTATATGCTGATTTTGAACAAAACCGTTTCGCGTTTGCTGAAAAATTTGAAATGCATTTTAGATTTTTATTGCTGTCAAAATACAAGGCTTTCTAGGAAATGCACTTTAATAACTAAGCATTTCTTTGTGCTTTTTATTGTCACAATTGAACACAAAGAAATTAAATTTAAGGCCAACGTGCCTTACAATTTATTTTTAACTATAACAGCCAGAACAACGACAACCTCAAAAACTCCAAATGCGGCAAAGACGGTCAGCACAACAACATTATCGACAAATGATCTTCCTACCAACGCGGGAATGGTTACATTTGGAAGGTGTAGCAATCTCCACAGTCTCGCCACCACATTACCACTGGCACTACTGTTGTCTAAAATACATGTTTGTAATGTGTCACTATTTCTTCTGTTCGGGGTAAGTCATGCGCAATCAACATCTATTGCCGCCGCGACTAATATAACAATTGAATTTATTGTGATTATAGGGTTTATGGTGATTCATAAAGATTGTGGAAATTTTAGAACAAACATGAGTCTGCTCTTGAACTCTCCGGATTTAGCCTGTTGTGATTTTTTCTGTTTTTTTTTTTTGAAATCATGTGTTTATGTGAACAATTCTACAAGATTTGAAGACCAAGATCCAGGAAGAAACTGCCAACGCCTGCTATGCTAGCAAAAGTCATGTCAGATATCAGTTTACTTAATATATGGAGGGTCGGAGACGTCACCCACCTGATTTGATATTGAAAACTATTCAAAACACAACTATAAGTATGTGCATACATTATAAAAGAAATAAAAATTTTACGATTTATACAATGGGTTGTATTAAGTTTTGAAAAAAGGAAGTCCTGCTACCACATAACCAAAAACATTGTGTGATCAAGCAAAAATGACGAAGCATTCAACAAAAGCAGAGCTTTCAACACAGAAGCAAGATTGTTCTTTCATATTCGACCTAACGCACCCATAATCTTTATTACTTGCGTTTCCAACAAAGTAGTCGACGCAGTGCTGGACCAAAAACACGATAACAGCTCGTTACCCGTAGCTTATTTTTAGCAAAAGCTGTAACGATCAGAAAATGCTACAGCACGTATAACTACAAGCTCTTAGCTTCCTGTGCAAATATTTGCCGTTTTTGGCCCATACTCAAAAGTACTTATTCTGTGGTGAAAACCGACCATAAACCGTTAATTTATGCCTTTCACCATATGATGGATAAAGCTTTACTTATACAAAGCACACAGTTGTCGTTTATTTCGCGGTTCATGAGAAGAATTGAACGCGTTACCGAGAAATCAAATATAGTCACCGGGGCGCTATCCGGATTGGAATTGATTTTGATGCCCTCAGTTATTGACACGAAACTTCTAGCAGAAAAGCAAGCCAAAGATACGAGACCTCATATCATTCAACCCAATGTCTCTCCAGTTATTTGCAGCACTGTTTGATACCCATTCAATTTACTACCAGACATTTACGGAAGTGGCCAGACCATTCATACGGAAGACAGTCTTCGGTATACACCATCGCTGTGCCCATCCTAGCAACCAACAACTCAGAAAGCTATAAGGAGGAAACTTATTTAGCCAAACATGATTCGGGATGTGCAAGAATGGTCCAGCACTTGTATCATTTGTCAAAGGTCAAAAGTCGAGAAGCACGTCAAAAATAGCCTTCAACCATTCAATATTTCTGAAGAACACTTCAAACTCATCCACTTAGACATTGTTGAACCCTTCGGACTTTCACGAGGCTACAGATATTGCTTAACCATGTTAGATCCTTTTTTTTATTGGCTTAAGGTAATTGCCATTCCTCGCAAAACGTATTCGAATCGAATTGGATACTGCCAGTAATTACCATGAATCAAGGATCGTGTTAGCTTTGTTCCACGCATTTGGGAAACTACTCGGTTGCAAGCAGACTCGCAGTACGGCATACCCTCCACCGTCAAATGATGCAATCAAACGTTGGCACAGTTTTCTAGAGGCAGCAATTATACGTCACGAAGATAATTTTCAGTAAGCCGATGTGCTTTCTGATATCTTGCTAGGATTGCAAAGCAGTCTAATCAGAGACGTCAGTACTTTCTCAGCTAAATGAGTCGATGGAACAACCTTGCTATTACCAGGAGAGTGGTTTGCCGAATTTAGTATCGATATATGCGTACTTCACGTTTTCTTAGAGAAAATCCAGTAGTACATGAAGGAACTATGGCTGAAGCCAAAAAAGTATCGCCCCAACATTACCAAATTCATCCAAAAGAACCTACATTCTTGTTCACATGTCCTTTAAGAGTAGACTCCGTAAGGAGTTCACTAACACAACCACTCAATGGACCACATCGAATCATTGAGCGACTGTAGTCATCCATTTATTCCTTTGACGTGTGTTTTATGCCATGGAAAGAAATCAATTGAAAACCATTTTGGATTCACCACCTTCAATTTGGATTCAATATTCCCTTCTTTTATTGAACTGAATCCTCAAAGACCTGAAAATTCATCCGTAAATATTTTGTTTGAGGCAGCGTCAGCAATAATGCTGAAGAAAATGCTGACCACAGTGCTTATGAGGGTTTCAATTGTAGTGATTTATTTTATTTATTTGATATCTGCGGGCCAATTTCATTTCTCCTTGAAAAGCATTCAAATCTTGTCTCTACCCACTCAAAAAGCAAGGCCCAATGTTTTTCCAAGAAGGCTCCATTTATGATTGGGCATTCTTTCCTCTTTTCCCTACAAGGCTTTCAGTCCCCATTGAACCCATTTTCAAGTGGGCGGGTAGAGAGGTTCCTTTACTTGTTAGTCGATGAATAGGTGGAAAACAAAATATCGCTCGTAAACTAAAACCGACTAGGTCAAAGCACACTACGCAACAATATTGCTCCCGATGAATCACATCTTTATACTCACGTGGAATATGAATTCTTTGTTTAAAAGGATAAGAAAGTCTAAGCAATTTATATTTAAGGTTAACTTCTCCAAGAAAGCTTTCTGAAGCCTGGGAGCGTCTCCAATTCCCTAACTACTATCTGTACAGAAATCATAGATTGTCTGATAGAGGAGGAGAAGCAATGGCCATAAGTATGAAATAATTCTTCTTCTTCTTCTTCTTCTTCTTCGTAACACTACAGCCCCTCTCGGGTCTTTGCCTCCTGCAAAAAGTGCCTCCAACTACCTCAGTCCATTGACCGCGTCCTCCAATTTCAAAATCCGAACAGCGATGAACTGTCTTCAACGACCGAGTCAGACCAGCTTTTCCTCAGTTTCCCCGCTGGTCTCCGGCCTTCCGTTCTCCCAACGAATATCTTTTTGGGTATCTGGTGTTCGTCGATACGATTCATGTGTCCAGCCGTCTAGCTTCACTCCAATTATTCGCCTCAGGACCCGTCACTCAAAGGCGTTCAGTATTTTTGGGGATGCTTGGGTTAGGGTCTCTATTTCACACCCATAGCATAATACAGGTCTTATCACAGATTGGAGATTGGAGCTTTGTTTTCCTGTGTATGCAGCTGGTTTTCAAGATCGTCAAAACTGAATAAAATATTTTATTTGCGAGCTGTGTGAAATACTACTTAGTGCAAACGCCACCACCAGCATGAATAGAAGCCACAGTGGTCCAGTTCCAAACAAACTCATTCGAGATTGTAGTGATTGCAGTAAACAGATTACCAAAAAATCACCAGATTGAAGAAGATATGGACATTCCCTTCAACATACAAGGCCTACTAGTGATTAGAGACTTCAATACATGTCATCGGAATTGCGATAGTATGAGAAGCAATTAGGCTGGGGCAGTGCTAAAAAGATACATCATACAAACACAAGTTATCTTATATAGGACAGACGAACCACCACATTATGGGCCAATCAGCGGTTCAATAATAGACTTCGGTATTTCTAAAGACTTTAACTATAATATTCGAATTAAAATTCTCAAAGTATTCTTCTGAGCATCAAAATAAAGACAGAACAAATTGGCCATGTTTTTGAATTGCGCTAGCAATTGAAAGTTTCACGCAAAGTCTTAACACATGTGTGATGATGTTGAAAATGTTATAAATTAACTTAACAATAAAGTATTGCAGGTAAAAGTGGGCAATACAGTCCAGAATCTGGCAAGGGAAAGTAATCTCTATGAACTTCCTCGAGACATTATACTACTGATAAGATGGAAGAACCAAATACGGACAAGAGCTAGCTAGAGGAAGAACCAAATACGAACGAAGAGCTGTCTTTTGGAAGATTTCTAAATACCTTCACATACGAAACAAAATAGTTATGCTACCTGTCCATGGTGCTTAGGGCTTAAAATTCAATAGTATGGGCAATTTCACGAAAACACTTTTCCAGAGGAGGACTCTGAGGATGAAGACCAGATGGCGGCAAGTGTCAATAGATTGATATACTCCACCAATATGGAGGGTATTGTGCTGCGGGAAGCTCTGTTTCAAGAATTACAGGACATGATATACACACTTTGTCACCTGGATGATGTAGGGAGCACATAATACATGTGTATACAAGGTGCAACTGCGAAATCTGGAAAGAATGCGCAGTTTATAATAATTATTTATTAACTATAAACTAACATTCAACACAACAGTTATTATATCTTAATTCTAGATATTCTTCTTAAATGTACAACTCAATATAACCCCCGTTTGCTTCAATCACTGTTTCGATTCTCCACCTGAGTCACGAGCACAACTTCTCTAACTACTCTCGTTTTAAATTAATGAATGCTGCTTCAACAGCGGCCTTTAGAGATACACCATCAAGATGCCTGGACTTTTTAGTAACTCGCTTAATAACGCTCCACACGTAATAGTCCAGGGAGTGTCAATCTGGGCTTTTGGGATGCTAAAACCGGGTGCGACCCGCAACTTTGTTCTTCGGTGAGCACAGAAGCAAGTGAAAGCGAGCATTTCTTTTTATTTTTGCAGCCTCGGACAGCATCTGTCGTACCTCAGGTCCACTTTGGTGATCCGACGCATGGAAGCCTCACTCTGAGTGAGCTCCCAGGATCCTCCAAAATGAGTTATTGGGCCCATCGAACAACTTTCAGGGTCCCTAACGTCTTCTCTTTCGCATGAGTTTTCCTTCCTGGACTAGGAGAACCTTTCTCACAATTTTCCGCGGCCGCATAATTCTGAGCAATATCGTAAACTGTGGACTTCGAATACCTGAACAACCTTACCATTTCTGTTGGCGACCGTCCAGCGCGAAGATTTTCAATAATCGCTGCTCTTTGATTGTATTCCGCACTCGATTGCACTATCTCCGCCATTTAGAATCCACGCACAAATGCACACACGTCCACTCAGTTGAAATGACAACAAATGACTGCTGTCGTTGCGATCCACTACAGCGACTAATTAATATGAAGGTAATCCGGATCTTGTTGACGCACCCTGTATATGTAGGAAGCACTGTGTTTATTACATTGAATGTCGAAAACCACGTACTTTGGTCTACGTTGAGGGGTTCTTCGCCTCAGGATCCGTCTTTCGAAGGCCTCCAATATGTCTTCGAGTACTTGAATTAAGATTCATGTTTTAAACCGATAGAATAGCACAGGTCTTATTACAAATTTGTATACTTGGAGCTTTGTTTTCCTGTATATGCGGCTGGTCTTCGAAATCGTCAAAACTGAATTAAATATTTTATTTGCTAGCTGTATTTTTTGGAATATTTCGTCTCGTTCATGTGCGGTTCTGATTATTTTGGCACCTAAATACACAAGTTTACCACCATTTTCGATTGTATAATCTCCAAGTGTGATATTTTTATTTGCTAGCTGGTTCTCATTATTTTGGCACCTAAATACACAAGTTTACCATCATTTTCGATTGTATAATCTCCAAGTGTGTTATTTTTATTTGCTAGCTGTATTTTTCGGCATAATTCGTCTCGTTCATTAGCGGTTCTCATTATTTTGGCACCTAAATACACAAGTTTACCACCATTTTCGATTGTATAATCTCCAAGTGTGATATTTTGAGTATTTGAGGTATTTTTCCTCGACTGCATCACGAGCTTTGTTTTATTCTCATTTATTTGTAGCCTTGCTTGCTTTGCTTCGCTGTCCAGTTTCAGGAAAAGATCTTTGGCGATTGTTGGCGGCCGCGACAAAATTTGGATGCCATCTGCATAGGCTAGTACTTGGCTCGACTTGTATATTAATGTACCTCGCGTACCGATAGAAAGCTTTCGTACGACATATTCCAGAGCCAAATTGAACCGCAATGGGACCAGCCCATCTCCCTGCTTTTGTCCAATATTTGTGTCAAAGGCATCGATAAGTTGGTTATTGATGCAGACTTGGGAGGTTGTCGATGTCATTGTCTTTTTGGTAAGACGAAATAATTTGGCTGGGATACCAAAGCAAAGCATTATTTCATATAGTACGGTACGATCGATACTGTCGTATGCTTGCTTAGAGTCAACAAATGTTTGGGGTACGTCTATATTGAACTTTCAGCATTTCTCAGGTACCTTCCTGATGGTAAAAACTTGGATTTTCGTTGATCTACCTGCTCTAAAGCCACATTGATACTCCCCAATAATACTGCTGGCATATGATTTGATTTTATTTCATAAACCGTACAAAGTAGTAATATGCCTCAATAGTTTTTGCACTGTAGCTTGTCAGCTTTTTCTGGACAGGGAGTATAATTGATTGGCTCCAGTCGTTTGGCGTATGTTTTTGTTGTGAAATGTGCTGAATGACTTTATGGGTGGCTTTCTGAATACCGCTGCCATCATATTTAATGAACTCCAGTGGAATCTCATCGATGCTCGACGCTTTATTATTCCTTTGGGATTTTATAGTGGGACGAACATCATCCAGACTTGATGCGGTCAATAGAAGTTGTCCAGGAATATCTATAGGCTCCGATATTCTGGAGCTGTGCGGAGCATCGAAGAGATTCTTAAAATATGATGCCCATCTTTCCTTAATCCTGTTCTCATCAGCGATGATTTTGCCGATCTCATCACGACAGAGTGTGGTCTTGGGCTGATAACCACGTTTCAGGCTTTCACTCCTTTGTATGCTTGCCTTGTGTTGTTGCTGGTTAGACCCGATACTTCTTCAATTGGTCGTCAAAGTATTTTCTTTTCTTAGTTTTAATTATCTTATTCGCTGCTCCTCAGATATTTCCACATTGTTCTCTCTTTGTCCTAGTTTTTTAATTTAATATTGTTTCCATGCCGCATTCTGAAACTCATCACCGAACCAATCATTTCTTTTGCGCCAGGCCTGATGTCCGATTGTTTGTTCTGCCATAGTCTCAGTTGCCGCATTCACTTTCATCCATAGTTCGTTGATTTTTTCTGATTGGATGGAAGCTAGCTGATTTTCGAGGGTCTCCGTGAAAGTTTTGTTGCAGGAGTCGTTTGATTCTTGCAATGTCAAATTTCTATAGAGGGCTGGCCTTCGATGGATATACGTTTGAGACACGACATTGATAGACTAATTTATTAAATAGTGATTTGAGTTACAATTGGCTCCTCGGTATATACGGACGTCGATTTTACTAAAAATATTTTCGGTTTGCGTAAATGTTCGAAGATATGGAAGTCAGTTGTTATTATTGTCATCCCAAAACCAGGCAAAGATCATACATTTCCGCAAAACTGAAGACCTATTAGTCTGCTGTCCTTTATTGCATAGCTAGCAGAAAAAGCACTTCTAATTAGGTTTAATGAAATTATCTTAATATATTGATCATTCCTGATGAACACCTTAGCTTCAGAGCAGCCCACTCCATGGAACATGATCTTGCAATGGTTGTTCAACATATCAGATATGGGATGAGTAGCAGATCAACTGGCTTAGTTATGTTTGACAGATCAAAGGCCTTTGATAAAGTCTGGCATGCAAGATGCGTGTATAGAAAATTTTAAATATTCTACATTTGTTCATAAACTAATACATTTCTTCTTATAATGCAGATTATTGTGGATAAAGATTCACAATCATTTCTCCAACCTGTCACCAATTCAAGCTGGAATTCCCTAAGAGTTACCCCGTTACCAAAATTATAAAGCATTTATACTGCGGCTTTCTACCTTGTTGATCAATGTACAGCTTACACTATATGCTGATGATATGTGAATATACTTGTATTGAACAATGCGACAAGCAAATGCCATCACGTCAAAACTGCAACTCTCCGTCAAAATTAAAGTAATTGGTTTCTTGGAGCCAGTGCGATTAAACACTTTTGCTCCATTCTTATCTGTGAGCATTCCTGCGTTTATTGTACTCGTAACCTGAGGCTTTTCACTAGTGGTTTTCTAGCCAGAAATGGATCGTATGACTGGATATATATATATATATGTATATATATATATATATATATATATATATATATACATATATATATATATATATATATATATATATATATATATATATATATATATATATATATATATATTATTTTTGGTCTTATGTCTGGGACTTTGAGGTATTCCATGGTTTTGTTAGAGGGACTTTCTACTTGGTCAAAGAGTTTCAGTGCTCCGTTACGTATGAATTTTTATTTTGTGCCTAGCCTGAAGTCCTTATATACATCCACGTTTCTAATTTACTATGGAATTGGACCGATCCATCTTAGAGCCCTATTCTGCAATGTCTGGAGTGAGTTTTTTTGTTTTTCTTCAATGTCTGGTAGAATGTAATGCTGCCGTAGAGTAGCGTTGGTCGTATTCTTTGTGTATATATCAATCTTTTGTTCGTCATGTTAAGGGGGCCGGATTTAAGAATGGTTTTTAAAGATGTGATGATTT
Source organism: Odontomyia ornata (assembly GCA_963969285.1). Taxonomy (NCBI): domain Eukaryota; kingdom Metazoa; phylum Arthropoda; class Insecta; order Diptera; family Stratiomyidae; genus Odontomyia; species Odontomyia ornata. The sequence goes on along the minus strand of OZ017740.1, from coordinate 101,369,370 downwards.
GGGAGCAATGCTGTCTTTTTTGTCGTATGTGGTATGTATTTTGCTGTCTCGTTTCATTGTGTTTGTTTATCGTCAACTTTTAGTATAGAGGAACATCGCTGTCTATGTCTGGTCGTGAAGAGTGCCTGAGTTTTGTCCTTGTTGAGTTTCATTTTCCATTTACGGAAGTATTCCATGAGAATATCGATGGAGCTTTGCAGTTTTGATATGATGGCTTCTGCTTGTCGGGCTGTGTAGAATATCCACGTATCATCAGCGTATAAGGATAAATGCACGCTATTCGACAGACTGGAATTGGTGAAGTAGGTCATCCTTGTACAACTTCGGCTTCAACTAATCGTAAACTTGAGTGATGGTTGTCAATTCTGACACAAGAGGTTCTACCTTTGAGAAATGAATGTGTAATTTGCATAATTGAAGGTGAAATATGAAGTTCGTGCATTTTGAAAAGAAGTCGTGCGTGCCAGACTTTGTCGAAGGCTTTTGCTATGTCAAACATAACTAGGCCTGTCGATTTGGTGTGATTCATTCCGTTGCGTATATGTTGGAACACCAGAATGAGCTGAAGATCTGTGGAATACTCGGTACGAAAACCAAATTGTTCACCGAGAGCTAGACGTTTATCATCGACCATCTGTTGTTGTCTATATAGAATCGCTCTTTCGGTTATTTTGGAAATGGTAGAGAGAAGATTTATGGTTCTCCAACTTCTGGGGGAATGTGTGATCTTTGCCTGATTTAGGAATGACGATTATGGTGGCAAGTTTTCACGCATGTTTTTTTTTCAGGTGGACAAATTTGTTTATTATATTAATTATTGTCATTAGAATGTAGTCAGGAAGCCACTTAAGCATCATGTTAGTAATCATGTCTGGACCAGACGCCTTTTGTTTGTTTAGTCCCTGTATAATATTCTTTGTCTCGTAGAGGATCTCTGGCCGTACCATATACTCTTCTTGTTGCCAGGGGGATATTATTTCCTCAATTTTAGTCAGAATTGCTTCGTTTCTCGTCAAAGCCCTCCTCTGGAAAGGTGTTTTTGCGAAATGGTTGCTCTAAAGTGTCAGCAAAAGCTGCCGCCTTTCCTAAGCTGTAGGACTGGAGTCCGTTTTGTTTGGATATATGGCACAACTTTCTTGAATTCTCCATCTATATACTTTTGGAAAATCAAATTTAACCCTTACAAATTACACGCAATATTTATTACACGATGCATGCACGATCCCATAGTATAAGTAGACTTAAACACTATACTGTTACATGTACGAAGAATTCTGCGAGCTACTGTCGCAATTGTTTTCACAACCATTAAGAAGATCTTGATCAACAAAATGAAAACACTCGAAAACCCACCAAGCATGACCAACATCTGAAAGTGACGTCACTGCTCCATTCATTAAGCTGCTCGAATATTCCAGTTAGTTCGCCAATGTACGAGAAATGGATTGAATGACTAGAGACTCTATATAAAGGCGAGCTGAATGAATGGGGGGATTCATTACAACCGTGATATAGTAAATCTGCGATAATGTAGAGCGCGAGGTAAAGGCAATATTGATTGAGTGATTGTGAAGTGATTTTAGTGGACAGTTGAAGTAAAAATTGATAGACAAAGTAAAAAAAAGAAATTGGTGAAATTTTTAAAAGTTAATGATTGTGCATTTTTTGTAAATGAAGGCTTTTAACTTAATTTAAAAGACAGTGTGTTTTCACTTTCCCGGAACATTAAAATTATTGGCCGCGAACTAAAACACGCGGCAATACAACGGAATAACACAGCAAAATATTTAGAACTAACGCTAGACAACTAACTAAACTGAAAAGAACACATACGACAAAATAGATTCACTGCATTGGTATCCTTGAATCCCTACATGCCGTTTTCGAATCTGGCAGGCACAACATGAACAACAAGCTTTTAATTTATAGACATTAGAAACACGAACATTTACAAAGTCCTTAAATTTGAGACAATTGACAGATGCATACGTGACTGAGCACTCTAAGATCAATAACTGACTGAATAAAAACGTTGGCCACTTGGGATACGATGGGCGCAGGGAAGGCCTACAGACATGAATGGAGTCAAAGTGCTCAATCACGCTGACTCCAAATCATCCCCACTCTACATAAAATCTACTAATTTTAATTTACTTGAACTATGCTATTAATCACATACAGTACAGGCGTAATGAAATAATTTAGTATAATTAGTCCATCCTCAAGTAGACTTTATATCAAATATTGTGGCCTTGTTCATGTAGATAAATTACAGTAGATTCAGAGTTGGGTCTGTTCGGCAAAAACTTTTAAATTTGATGGTAAAGTTGGTTTAGAAAACATCAATTGGTGCTATGAGCATAAGAACCTTATTGATTGTTTATCATGTTTTTGGCTTGAGATTGAATATTTTAAGGTTATTAGAAGCAAAACGTTTTTAAAATTTCAAATCCAGCTTGGCTATCAATTCATAAACTATTATAAATAAGGTGCTTCGCTCTGAATTTTGAGTTTTCAAAGCCTAAACTAAACTAGCAAAAAAAAAACAAATTGATTTGGTAATTTTTCTTTGTGTTACTAATTGAAAATAATGATTTAGTCCACACTTAAATCTTCTTTCTGGAAAGGGAATTTTTATTCTTAGCGGATAGAACAGTTGAATTTACTTCTGTTTATAAAATATTACAAAACCTCGAGGCAGTGCTAATTATTCAAATACGAAATGAAAGTCCACTAATGAAATCCCCATTCAAATGAGCTGAAAAATTCTATTGAAAGTTAAGAAGCCGTTGTTAAGAAGAAAATAATTAATACATATTAATGAATACTTGAAGTAAACGTTCTAGGTATCGCTCTCTAATTAACATGCGGAAGATATAATTTTTCTACCCTTGCAGCAAAACTAAAGCTGGTCAAACACTAAACGAAAAATAAAATTAAATGCATTTGAAAATCTCATACTAGAAAGCAAAATAATAATAGCCTAAGATGAATTTTAACTTGTGCAAAGAACATTCAAATTAGATAGTTAGCCGCAAAGGCTCTGACCTGTCCAACAGTACAGAAAAAAATCACACTAAGGTGAATAGGCCCTCCAGCTTAATCTTAATCAACGTTAAAGTGCGTGAACTTACATGGAAACATATCTAAGTGATAAATAATGAATATTTTGCACTTTTTTCAACCAAGCCAAGCATTTGTCTACGATTTGTCTATGATGAAGAAGTCCATACTTCTGCAAAGCCCTATAATTTAATGGTAGTTAAGAAGGCCGATCTCATCTTAAGCATCTTTGAATGGAATGAATTCTTCACTTACTTTTTCTATTATATTATTTCTTCTTTTAGAATGTTAAGGAAAAAACGAAAACTTTAATGTAACTACTTTTACTACGCATTAATAATGGGCTTAGATGCTGAAAAATTCGTGTGTTGTGTTCGGACGTTGAACTATGTACAAATCTAATATCTGTGACGATATTTTTTTTCTTTCTTGTTTTATTCATTGGGGAATCTGGCGACATGTTAGCGGAACATTCATATGTGCACTTGTACAAATATAATTTTAATGAAAAGACAATCAGGTTTCTGGCTTAAGTCTTTTGTTTCTCTTTATTAGTTGAATTTCTGATCGTGGATGTGGATTTTACGGTTCACTTGTTCTTTTATAGCTTGAAGGGGGGTGTTTGAGTGTTTTCGTTCCTTTTATAATACATAAGGAAATAATATGTGCAGTAAAATGCATACATAAAAAAGGTAATCCGTTATTCAGAATTTTTCGTTGTCATATTACACGGTTGAATTGTTGGTTGCCAAATTAGGGTTTCTAAAGGCTATTTTATCAATTTCTTTAAATTTCGGATATTATAATATTAGTTTGAATGTCTTAAATTCATTGAATTATGCTATTTAATTTTCATCAAACTGATACTTTGTAAAATAATTTAGTTTAATATTCAAATTAATGTCCCCAATTTTCGTTTTACTTTGTATGGTACGATTTAATTTTCTTCTATAATTCTCTGTTTATTTCCAACAATTGAAATCAGAATCACTCGTAACCATTCTTTAATCATTCATTCTTTACAAAACGGTCCATTTACGTACTTATCCTTCACATCTATCTAAAAGGTATCGCGTAACTAGTACAATTTTCTCAATAAAATCTTTCGGTCAGCATTCCAAAGGCAAAATGGATCGAGTTCATAAAACCATCCTCAAATGCATTGTGTTATAACTAACGGATATTCTGGTGGACAAGTAACCACTGAAGACTGGACTGGTTTTCAGTCAACCCAAGCAAAGGCCGAAGAAGTTATGTTCTTTTTTTTTGTTTTTTAATGCTAACTTGCCTAGTGTAGTGTTTGTTGACTTCAGGGAGGCATATTCAAATGAACATATCAAATTGAAGATTAGTGTTTTATTTCCTGTACGTATCTATTGATTTGTTGCCTGTTCAGATTTATTTGAGGTGACAAGATAGGATTAACTGTTATCAAAGAGACATGAGGATTAGGGCAATCTTTGAAATTAAAGTCTGGGTAATTCAAATGGCAAGAACAAGAGATTTAAGCAGTACATGCGTACCACGCATTTGAATTAACAATCTCCTTTTGAAACGGATGCACATCCGAAACACAGTTATTTTAGACAATCATCACAGAATTTAAGGTCGAGGCTAATAATGTTCGTTAGCCAAATGCATATGAGTATTTGCAACTTGAAAACATCTTAAACTAATATTGCGGCATTCAGAAATTATTATTGTACACGATGAAGACAATAACTATTCATCCAGTCTATTTATAGTATTGACCAAGAGTGGAGGATAACTGCAACTAGGCAATGCTGATGATAACAACAGCAACAGCAACATCTACCAATATCTTTTCTCCATGCAACTGCATACAGTGACGTTTTACGTTAGCGGAAATCTAAAAAGATTGTCGTCTAGCCAACTAACCGCCATATGTGAAATCTTAAATGGTTTGTTTTCAACCTAACCACCATTCAACAAACCAACCGACTAAGCATTATTTCAATGAACGCGGGTAATCAATAAACGCAACACACAAAACGATGAAGGAATTCTTTGAAACCAAGTGCGAGTACAAGGAAAATATTTCTTGGTAGTTCATCATGAAGTTTATTTGTAGAATAAACGCAAAATTTTCACAAAAAGTTTGTCGAGCCTATTTGGTGGACAATTTCAAACATAGATGATATTGAGTATGTGAGCGTACTTACGGTTAATCTTAAGGAAAAATCGATTATGGAAAGGGATCAATAGATGGTAACGGTGGTTTTGATGAATAAATGTAGAGTGAGCTTCCTGGAAAGGAGTCTGAGGTCAAACGATTGCGACGATGTATAGTGGCACACCTGATTTATGCACTCTAAGCTAACGTCGGATAAAAGGCGGCATTTAAGGATAACTTTGTAAAAGGCTTTTGAAGAAAATTAATGGTCGAGTAACTTACCAAATGAAGATAGACTATTGTTTATGAATGAAGTACAAACAAGGCTTACCTGAAAATAGGAAGGAAAAAATACATTATTTAGCATGAAATTAGAGCGTTCACTAACTTGAAAATTTAATTATACAATTTTTGTTTTTTTTTATAACTATCAAAAGAATACAAATATAAAAAATTACGAGCACCTATTGGAAGTTTTTTTCTTAAGCATGAAATTAATACAATTTCTTTTCAATGATTTTTAGCTACACAAATGCAAATTTATATTGCATTACCTGGAGCAAAACATCGTTGCGTTTTGTGTTTCCTAGTTTATTAAAAAAAATTCTTCTCTGTACAATTACAGCGTAGTTGGTAAATTTGATAGTGAGATCACTAAAAGGGAATGCGAGCATGAACTTCAATACATGTGAAGGTTTATCCAAAAAACTAAAGCATACCGATTTAAGTATGAATCAGCACAATAGGACATCTTTGATAAAAAATACTGTTGATAAAACCTTTTGAATTTTTGCTAAACTTGGTCTTGATAGAGCTGGAATTTCGATAAGGAAGTTATTGGATGGATTGCTTCAATAAGAAATAGAGATTTCATTTAATAGCACCTGATATGCCAGTAAAAATCCAATTTAGACAGTGATTCGGCTCTAATTAGGAATTATTGTTAAAGTCTGCTTTGGCGGGACGGACCCGGTTCAGCTCATCCGGAGATGGGCGTAGGGCACCACTCGCTTGTCCATCAAGGCCCCAATAAGCCGCCAAGTAAAAATACGGCTTGCCGATTTCTCTTTCTCGCAGCACGAAAAAGGACGCTTCACCACTACACTTTTTATGTCATTGAGAACAATCATGCAAATTAGCGCAACCCTTTTTTGGCCAGAAATTTAGAATGGCTACAAATAAACACACTATCCTCGGAACTCCCTAACGATGGAACAGAAGCTATTTTCAATCCTATACGACTTGTCTAAATGCCACTTTTGTAAAATTCTTTAGAATTATATAGTAAAACCCTTCACTTTCTTTTTTATGATTGCGGGACGTGCAACGGCAAATTAATATCTCGAGAATTTGCCACCCTCTACACACCTCTCCTGAACACTCATCCACGACTTTAAATTTTCTTCCTGCGATTTACCATCCATAGCACACCCGGGATAACCCGAAACTCAAATCCAATTGTAAATTTAATTATTTACTCTATTTTGCCTTTAATGGCTTTATAAAATAAACTTTAGTGACACAAACGTATCCTTCGTTTCAAATTTCGTTATGCGAATAACTAATCTAAATTCACAATTGTAAAAGAGTGAAAAAGAAGAATCTTTAAAAGAAAAACTTACTGGTCTACAAGTTATAAAGGGGCCCCTTCTTCGCTGCTTCCGTCGACGTAATTGAAATTGCTTTGCCACTTGCTGCTGCCATTACTTCGTTCTGATGTTCCACACTATCGTAATCTGCCCTCCACCTAGTACGCACTTGCTACCATTCATTTCAAAATCTAGCCGACGCTCGCCCTGTGTCTTATCCGCCGTCGCTTCACTTTTCCACCTTCGAGTTGCCAATCCCAAGAAAAAAGAGAAGACGCGCCATTCGTCGCGCTCTTATATAATCTCCTTCTAGCGGCCACTTTACCGCTCTCTGACCGAGTTCTTTGTCTCGGTTTCAGCCACCTCTTTGGGGTGGTTCTTCCTATTCCCGAGGAACAACCACTCTGGTGGCGATTACCACTCCCTCACAAACGGTAAACGGACTATGGCATTGGAGCCTGGAATGTCGGATCACTCAATTACCCTGGTGCTGTGAACGAGCTTTGACAACAGGCCAGTCAATATAAACTAAAAACTGGCAATTCACGAAACGAACTGGACTGGAAACGATATTCAGACATCAGGTGGCATACGATATTCAAAAATGGGTCGGCTACTAAAAAACGAGAATTGGGAGTGGCCTTTATGGTTTGAATGGCTGCGTACGATCCGTGTAAACTGTCTCCCATCTTATTAGATGCATCGCTGAAAAGAAGCAACGAGCTCTGCATAGAAATAAAAGGGGCTATTAAGAGCGTGGTAAAAATAAAATTGGATCATACGCCAACAGTATTCTTGGGGAGTATGAAGGTGGTTTTAGAGCAGCTAGATCGATAAAAGACCAATTGTTTGCTATCAAACAGGTACTTGAGAAATGCCGAGAGTTCAACATAACGTACACTAAACTTTCCTTGGCTTTAAGTAAGCATACAACAGTATTGAGCGTATTAAATTTGGCTCTGTAGCACGACATAAGAAAGCTAGCTATTGATACAAGAGGTAAATTACTATACAAGTCGAGCCAAATACTAGCCTATTCGGACGATATCAACGTTTTTTCACGGTCATTAACAACTCCCAAAAAACTCTTCCTAAAACTCGTCAGCGAAACAAAGCTAGTAGGGCTACAAATCAATGAAAACAAAACAAAACTCATGACGCAGTCGAGGAAAAATATCTCAAATACACAAAATATCACATTTTAGGGTGACAGTATCGCAAAAGTTAGCCAATTTGTGTATTTTGGTGTCAAAATAACGAAAACCACTAATGAAAGAGACGAAATACGCTGAAGAATACAGCTCGCAAATAAAATATTTTATTCAGTTTTGACGATCTTGAAGACCAGTTGCATACGCAGGAAAACAAAGCGCCAAGTATACAAATCTGTAAAAAGACCTATGTCATGCTAAGGATGTGAAACCTGGACTCTAACCTAAGCATCCACAAATAATATTGAAACGCCTTTGAGCGACGGATCCTGAGGAGAATAATCGGAGCGAAGCTTGATGGGGACCAATGGCGAATTCGATACAACCATGAGCTGTATGAAATTTTTGACGAACCGGAGTTCTCAACGATTGTAAGACTGCGGAATCGTATGGATGAACACCGGATACCCAAAAAGGTAAGTGGGAGAACTGAAGAGCGGAGACTAGTGGGAAAACTGAGGAAACGCTGGTCTGACTCGTTCGACGAAGACAGTTAATCGCTGCTCGGATTTTGAAATTGGAGGATGCGGTCAATGGACCGAGATAGTTGGAGGCGCTATTTGTAGGAAGCAAACGCCCAGGGGGATTTATAGGGTTACGAAGAAGCAGAAAAACATAGCTATGAAAATAATGTGTGTTCTCTTAAAAACAATGAAAAAATAGGAATTTTTGTACAAAACTATTAAGGGTGTTATCATGTACCGAAAAAAGTACACGCAGCTTAGAAATGGCATCTCCTCATTAACAGCATCATAGAGAACAATTTAAACGTATTATGTTTGAAATGCCCGTTGAAACTTCCTAAAGAGTTGTTTTAGGTAGGTAGTTTTAGAAATGTAAATGCCAGAAAGAGAAGGCCCAAGGTGAACTGTAGCGCTATAGCGCGTTTTATGTAAATTTGAAAGGAAAACGCTTAAGAAATGATTACATGTACATATATGTCGAAGACGAAGAACTAATAGCGTTATATTTAGTTTCGGAGGAGGTCCATTCCTTTGCAAAATAATATTGAAAAATCAAGTTAGTATACAGTAGAACTTAGATAATGACAACCTCAGGGGACTACTAAAAAACTTGTACTATCCAAAAATTCGAGTTAAAAAAGTTTTAAGGGACGTTAAAAACAACGTAACACTAAATGATCTGACAAAACTTTATCATGCAAATTACAGGCAGGAATTCTGAAAACCTTAGTGATTTCCAATTTGTTCTTTAGTCCTTTTTCCACTTCCCTAGTCAAGGCTACACTTTCAGTTAATGTTAGTGATTTAAAAATTTAATGAATACACTGCGGCTTGATGTTCACACAAGAAACAAGTAAAAACAGCAAAAGAGTGCTCCTGCCAGAAGAGTATTGTGAAATTATTAGAAAATCAAACTTTTGAATATCAAAACATGCTTTTTTCTTGAAATTTAGTACCTGACTTAATTTAGTACTTGACCTAATTAAGTACTACCTGCTTAACCCATCCTACAACTATATAAAGTCTTTCCCTTCAACACATCCTTTAGACAATGAAGATGGTTCAAAGGTGTCGAAGCACGTCTGCTTACACAGCAAAGCAAGGCGCGACGGCTTTTTAAAAATAAAGAGTATTAGCTTGCAGTTATCAAATAAACAAAATAATTGACTACAACACTTCCAGCCGGCAAATCTGTTGCGACCGTTCTACAACCTTACCCTAAGACTTCATCGAACCATAGCAAACATATGGTTTAACAAACAGTGCTTCAAAAGCAACATTACACCAGGATTTGCGAAAAACATAATAAAGCAAAAAACAATTGTTGCACACACAACGTGGTGCACAAGTACTTCGCATTAAGAATGAAATAATAACACTGTACATAAAAAAGGATGAAATCAACTGACAACTATTACATTCACACTTACAATTAACTAACATTATAGAAACTGAAAACTATCTATAATTCGAATGCGAAACACAACATTGATACTCAGCTCAAAACTAAATATGAGACTTTGACAAAGAAACTTGACAAATTGATGAAGAAACAAAATACAACGACGACGCCAGCAAGCAAAGCCTCCTATCTACGCACTTTAAATCTATCAGGTACGCCTTTTACGACACAAGAAATGGACCTGCTAGATAAGGGACTGAAAAACAACTTATTTAACACAAACCACAACAAAGACCTAGAACAATTACTAACCGACACACTGTCGGTGTGCTAGCCATTTACAAATTACCGCAGGAACAACAGACACATGCAAGACACACTGCAGTATATATACTACGAAAAATACGCACTAGCATAAGGAAAACGAATTTTCACGACTACAAAAAGATATTAAGACACATTCAGAAAAAACTTACGGATAACATACTAAAAGGGACAAAGTTTGACAAAAGACATGCAACGGTGATTCTAAAACCAAAAAACAACAGACTTCATTAAAGCCGACGGATACAAACTGGTAAACAAACACTCTCCCAATAACTTCCAAGCAGACTTACGTATTGCTGTTATACAATCCCCACTAATCATTCCTCCTAATACTAAGCACCACTACATAAACTCTAACCCATCCTCACCACCCCTTAAACCACAACCTGAGCTCCACCAAACCAATATCCCTATCCAACTTGTCGTGAACTACCACCCAGCTCCTGCATACCAATTAGCACGGTACTTGACAGCGATGATGGCTGATGTTATGCACCTTGACGACAAATACACAATAAAAAACCGCCGTGATCTAGCGAACTCTACTACCTCTTTGACATTGATTGACACTAGTCGCCTTGTATCCCTAGACATAACCAACCTCTATACGTCTTTACCCGTCGATGAAACACTGGCCATGCTTAAAAGAAAAACTTTCATTCAACAACAGCCGACGATTCACAGATCAACCGCTCAATCTCATAAAGGCCACAATCAAGGAGAACTATTTTAGGTTCAATGACAACACATACATTTCCTAGGACGGTTTGGGTATGGGGCATCCAATGTCGTCAATAATGTCAGAAATATTCCTTCAATCTTTGGAAAAAGTCTTTGTACCCAAAACTATCAAATAATCCAATGTAATATTTTACAGACGATATGTGGATGATTGTATCGTCGTTATTGACTCGCATAAAAATATACAAGAAGAACTACTTGGCTATATGAATGAATTTCACTCGAATATAAATTTCACTTTAGAAAAAGAAACAAACGGGCAACTTCAATAAATGGATCTTACCGTGACACGCGAACAAACACGATTAGACTACAAATTATACAGAAACCCAACCACAACTGATCATACTCTACACATCTTATCAACTATCCCATACAACATAAGCTAGCAGCGTACAAATCAATGGTGCAGAGAATACACTCCATCCCAATGACTCGTACAAACTACTCCAACGAACTGAACAACATTTACAGGATATCTAGTAATAACGAATACAAACAACATGACATTGACAAACAAACAAAAACAGGAATGCCAACAGACTGAAACTCATAAGAACGACCAATAGTGGATTTCATTGACATACGCCGGCAAAGAGACATAAGAACTATCAAACTTCCTTAGGAAATACAAATTGCAAGCTGCATTCAAAACTAACAACAACATTGGAAACAAACTGAAACCAAAACTGAATGCCACATCAATATACGAGAACAGTGGCATATACAAACTGACATGCAAGGACTGCGACATGGTATATATAGGTAGGGCAATACGGAAACTAACGACAAGATACAAACAGCACCTACAATCTTTCTTACACAACAAGGCAGACTCCAATTATGCGACGCATCTACAAAACCACGCACATTAGCCTGATACTACGACAAAATCTATAACATTGCTATACAAACAAAGCTAAGGACCGAGACTTGACATCCTAGAAAGACTTGCAACATATAAACAAAGGAAAATAGACGGTAACATTATCAACGAACAACTTATTACAAATTCCGACGCAATCTTCTCAGTACTAGACCACACTCTCCGACGAAAACAGAAACACGATAAAACAGAGCAAACAACAATCCAAAAAACAAAAACCTAATATCCCTCTACCTGACCTAATTTAGTACTACCTGGTTAACCCATTCTACGACTATATAAAGTCATTCCCTTCAACACATCCTTAAGACACTGAAGATGACTCAAAGGAGTCGAAACTCGTCTGCTCACATAACATAGCAAGGCCCGATGGCTTTTCAAGAAAAAAGAAAATTGGCCTGTGGATATCAAACAAAAAAAAAATGATTGACTATAAAAACTTGTCTTATATATAAGTTGCATGCATTGATATCGGAAAATTAACAGATGGTTATTATGTATTTTGATTTGCCACCATTTTATTTTCAGGGTGCTAGCGTATATGTATGAGTTGTCATCATAACTTATCAATGTTTGAAATTATTTCTAAAATTTCCTTACATTTCTGTTGAGTTTGAGTCTTTTTGGAACGTGTATTTAATCAGTCATGTGTAATTGTTGTTACAATTGATAAATTTTCAATTGTCTGCAACTTAATTGCTTATGGCTCGATTTTTGTGAAACTTTCGCGAAACATGCGTGATACATCCAATTTAAGGGTCATTTTCTGATTTAACAGATGGAAACGTAAAATTCGTAAAATGGACTATTATAAAAAAAATTTGACAGTTTTGATTTCTGAGGTATTTGTTGCCCTTATATTAATAAAGAACTACCATCATGATTTTTTCAGATTTTCCTGTCTACAAATGACCAATCGCAAGGGAGGTGACACAAATTGTTCGTACGTTTCCCCTTCCCTTGCACCCTGAAGTGAAAATTGGCAATTTAAGACCAATTTGAAATGTTCTTATCCAGGCCTTTGAGTTGATACCCATATCGACTACCTTTGATAAAAAAAATTTTTAAGGGTCGCTCTCCTCTATAGCGAGATTCCCTATAAAACCTTATAAAAAGTATTTTATACTGCAACATTCAAGAGGGCACCACTGTAGTCAAATAGTTAAGATATAAATGTCCGTTCAGGACTGAAGCGACAGTCTACTGCCTCGGCAAAAGAGGATGATAGGATCCGCCGAGATTTGACCTTGTCTTGGGGCGCGTGAATGCGCTGACACAAGACCCACTACAAAAATATTTTTCGCATTCACGAAGTTGAACTATCTAATGCCAATCGACTGGTGTTGAGGCCAAGATAACCTACTAAGGGTTGAACTTGTTTATAGCCAATAACAAACTGGGCCGGAAGAAAACAGACGAACTTAGGAACAGACTTCGTCGTTACCGACGATATTTATGGCCCACGAATAAGAGTATATGCTGCCATACAACCTGATGATCCAGTTGGATCGTTGAAACACTTTCTGCATCTAATTCGCGTGATTCATGCTCGCATATTAGTACATAACCAAACCGCGTACCTATGTCTAGTAGGGTTGCGTTGAAAACAATCAATCAATGAATTGCATTTTAATTTGCTAAAAAAGAGATCCCAAGCAGGCAATATTGCGAAATACATTTGGCGTTCATTTTGAAACAGCGTCCCACGATGCCCGCGCAGCATAGGATGTGTTAATCTATTCCCTCAAAACCACTAATTTTCGTTAAACTCGCGTAACTCATAGGCGTGAAACAATATTACATGTCGTCCTTTTTCGGCTTGTTGCTTTGAAATCAAACAGTTATTACCCCAAATTCAAGCAATTAAATCAACGGTTTGCACTACATATAAACTACCGGCGAATCGACGTTTTATTGTCAAACAGAAACGGTGCTTTAGAGCTCCACATCGTTCATAGGTTACACAATTGCCAATTTACCATTCCACGCCACGTTACTGTATTTGATGAGTAGATAAGCGCAATCGTCACTTATGTGGCTTATCGCGATCAATATGACCGCGCAGCGATGCCTCTGCGTCAGTTCTTCGATTTAGTTATAATCAAATGTCATGTAAATAATGCCTCCAAGAACTGAACGAGGAACTGAGATGACCCGTGCCGAGGAAACCCGCTAATACTCTCCAGGGTGCGTCTGTGTCTCCTTTTCAGAAAAGTAGTGCTTTTACGCAGATCATGCTTGAAAGGAGAGCGTTATGAGCTTTTGTCATGTGATGTGGTCGGTTTTCTTTCTGTGGCTCGACTTATCTTGTGCTGATAACGCTTTCTGCTGAAACCGTGATTCAACCAGACGCAGGAAAGTCTTGTTTGGCTCAATTTTCTCCGTGAGAAAGGATAAGGACTTGACGACGATTGAAGCAAATCACCGTTTGTTCCAAAACAGGCCCCTTAAGTGGATCTAATGTGAATGTACGCGCACCTCTCACGTACCAGATGTGGTTTTCCGTTACTGCCACCGTAACTAATTGGGCGCGATTTAGTCATCACGGGTGCGCAATCATAATCGGCTATTGATCACACTACGCATCCACGCACGAGCAAGAAACGCAATTTGTTCGCTTTCTAGGCCGCACTACTACCAAGTCGATCACGATACTAATAACAATCAAGTATGCTATTCAGAATCGCCGCCAAGAAACCGCGAAACAACTGAAATATCGCGAGAAAAGATATCTGCACTGTATTTCGCACTAGTATCTAGATTAACGCACGAGTTCGCCAATTTTCCGCTAACTAACTACAATATCACTTAGACGGATCTCGCAAACTTTCCTTTCACTCCTATATTATTCACCGCGTGGGACTCGCACACAAAACCGGCATATTCCTTCGACGTGCTCGTTCGCGATTTCAAACCAGACTCACGATCCGTCTGAATCTCCGCATGATTTACCTGCCGGACCTATGAATCCAAAACCGCTGCTCGCTCAACTGAGTTAAATAGCATTCGACAATGCAATACATGGATATGATGCACTAAATCAGTGCTCCCATGTCCGAAATTTCAATTTACAGATTTGCGTAATTAAGTTAATAAAATTAATAATTGATTGAAATTTAAATCATAATAAAAGATAAATATTATAACGCAAAGAAAAAATTTATTTTTAATATAATAAAAAGAATCAGTATAAATTTATTTTTAAAATAAAAAAATAAAAAATTTTTTTTTCTTTAATTCCAAATTTTATAATTTACAAAAATTTAAATTTGAGTAACTAAATTTTTCAAGTCTGCAATAGAAATTTCGGGACAGTGTTATGCGGTTTTCGGGTAGTTGTAACTGCTCGATTACTACACCACTTTTGGCTTACCAAACTTTATATTTCGAGCTTATGTGGTTTGCGAGACTACTTGCTGTGACATAGGGACGGGCGGGCAGAATGATCACGATTTTAGTAGGGTATTGTAAAAAAATTATTTTACAAAACTCTAAAAATAACCAATTCTGGACATAACACCTAAAAGTCAGTTTCTCAGTCAACGAAAATACTAGACGCCCTAAAGAGATTGTCTGTTCGCGGATGTTGACAATGACTTGTGCGTCACTTCTGCAAAATAAAGCTCTGGTGCTCGGAAAGGGAGGGATTAGGGATACTAGCCTTGAACAAAAGGGGAGGCATTAAGGGAGGCGTTGACCATAATAATACCGTTGTCCACCGTGTCATTGCCAATGAGCCCATACAGCGCTGATACGCCTACCTCTTTCGGGAATTCCTAGATTTTAAAACTGACTCATGACCACTCTTGGCAAATCAAAAGCTCGAATTATCCAAAATAAAATTCAAGTTGACCACGATTATTTAACATAGCTTGAGTATGAAATGCTAGGATCTAATAGAAGACTTCGAGTTAAAGACAGTTTCGAATTATAAAAGTTCGAATTAGTCAAGTTCTACTGTATATGCTTTATTATTTATGAAATAGGAAACGAAAAAATGCTAGGCTTCTCAACACTCCTCAATCATCTTCAATTATTTGACTAAATAAATCTTTTAACAAAAGATCTCTAAATGATCCACCCAAAATTACCAATTTAAAATTATATTACTATTGTGTAAATGATATTTTTATATCAACAACTTGTTTTTCAGTAAATGCTGCCAGAAAATACCACCAAAAAAATGGTCTTAGTAAATCTCTTGCTATTCATTACTTTGCCATTTATTACATTGGAATTCTCTTTCACACGATATGATGGATGGCGATGATGGTTTAGCGTAGAGTTTTGTTTTGTTTTTTTTTGATTTTATGGCGACGATCAATTAACCCTTGAATGAATTGAAATGAAAGAAAAATTATAAAATGGTTCTAAAGGGAAGAAAATATCATCAGGATATCAACTATTTCCAGTTTTTTATAGAAAGAATCACATTACTTTTAAGTGCATATCAAGGCTTAATGCACGACAAAGCTAATTGGTTTCAATTCGTGTTTCCTGGAAATTTTATTAAAACGAGCCGTGTATTGTTTATTCAATTAATAGTACAGTAAACTCAATTACACTGGATGAATGCACATCTAATTTAGAACATAACAGTCAATTAAAAAAGTGAATCAATCTTCGACAAGTTTACCATGACCACAATTTCTTTATCTTAATTATCAATTATCTGTACATATCTGGAGAAAAAACTCAATTAAAACGGTATCGGTGAATAGATAGCGTAGGGTTAAATCTTCACGAAAACATACTCCAACTTGCGAAAAAAAAACGTTCTGGAAATTCTCGTCTAACATGTTGGTAAAGTTACGGGCAATATCTTTACAATCACCTTCAATGTATCGCGGGGAGCAGAATAAAGTCTTGTTTGAATCTACTTATTGCAAAAATGATCCAGCTTAAATCTTTCCCGAAACGAAAACGGCACTAGCACGGCAGGACGACAACCCAAAGGCACACTGAGTTTTATGTGTAATTTTTTGATCGGTCAACACAGCGCGCACATTTTCAGTAAATAATTAAAATCCAATCATTGAGTATGAAATGGCAAAATAATTACTAACACGGTCATATCACATGGCATGGGGCCTCATCCAAGACCAAGACCTATCATATGTTGTAGCCCAAACGTTGACCACAATCTTTTTCCTCTTATGTTTTCATATCGTGGTTGTTTGAGATTTTTTCTTCTCTTTTATTCAGCATTATTTTTTTAATGTTGAATTTGCTGAGCACAAGCACGTTACTGTCGATTATTATTAAAAGATATCGTGTCTGGTTCGTTCAGGTGAACCAGGTGAACTTCTTTTTCTATACGCAGCAGCAGCATCCCAGCCAATACAAGATCATTTCGGGTGTAATGGAATTTCAATTTTATTTCATTTTGTAAAGCGATTTTCTTCTATATTTTATATTCAAGTTGGTATAGGTACCTGTAAGGTTACAGAACATACGCAATCCAATTTTTTTTACAATCATCCTTATGATTTTTTCCGCTTTTTGCTGATAAGATTGTGGTCTGTATGCGATTTAGATTATGTAGGGAGCTTTTGTTAAATCATCATCAACGTCATTGTTATTGAATTTTATGTAGGCCTCCAAAATTTTAAATTAAGATCATTTAATATGAAATACTCTCGCATGCAATATCTGGCTTATTTAAAGAAAATTTGCCTGCTCTTTATTTGCTCCCTAACCGCGGATGCATTGCATTTAAATTTAATAATGGTTTTGTAGTCGTGCTCTCATAAACAGTCGTGTTGAATAAATAATAGTATTCAAACAAAAAAATAGCTTTTCTGCAATTCAGTTAAGTTCTGTTCTAATTTCAACCTACTCAAGGTTGATTGAAAATATTCCTTTGGAATTTGAATACGTTCACATAAAACGTACTTCCACTATAAAAAATTCTGATCGTGAGCATATTTCTACTTAAAACATTCCAAACGATCAACTCCACTGAAACACGTGAAGCACCATGCCACATAAATTTACTAACCTCTCTATTAATATCTAATTTTCCACATAAATTTTTGTTCGGGTCATATGCGCAATCGATACGTGACTAACCGAAAAAGTACACCTTATACTTAATATCATTTCATTTTATTTATGCAACAACAATCAACGACTTTAGCATAAACCTCGCGAATTTAAAGATTTCAAAACTGAACACCAGTAAGTACATTCTCGTTTGAACTTTTCAAGTGCTTACTCAAAACATCTTTTACTGGTAGTTCAACCTCTCATAAGCTTAGCATAGTTTTTTCCCAGGTTTCTGTCTCATTTAGCATGAATTTATCGGTAAACTTGCAATTATTATGGAAGTCGACCCACTTCTGTTCTTAGAAAAAGCAAAATAAATTTTATTAGTTATTATTGTTGAATGACTGAATGTTATACTTTGTAAGAATAAAGTTGCAACAATTGTTGCACCAGCTGCAAATGTGATGCTGCACTGACTTTTATTTCATGGAAAGGGTCGATACAACAATGGCAATAGAGATGTGAATGAATGTATGAAATTCGATTTGAAGTTTCGCCAATGATAGTACATTTAATAACTTCCGAAGTGCACGATCACATAATTATCAAACTTTGGGATAATAAATAACGATAATTTAGAGTAAGCAACAAAACCAACGAACTTTTATTTTCAATCGAATTGATCATTACATTGATTGATCTCTACTGGCGAGAGGACATTTTGTGACTGACTCGAGAAAAGTCTTTGTTTAGATTCTGTAGAAATAAGAGGTGAGTGTGAGTGTACTCGAAAGCTAAGTGCGCTATCTATGTTGATAAAATGTAAATAACTAAAAGGAACAAATTGTTAATTCCTAACACTCTCCCTCAAGTCGAGCCTTGGAATGACTTGATTGATGATATTCCGGGACCACTGATGTGATCAAATTTTTTCAGTCCTGGTAGCCTCTTGGTCAATATGTCATAATGCTTAACGTCTTTTTGCTTGGTTCAAGAAGAGTGCACAGGGTTCTCGGCTGATTTTCCGGCTCTTTAATTGTCATGAAATCGTCACTTATGCAAGAATCGGGAATCTGAGGTATTTGAGGAAGCTGATCAGATTCTCACCTGGCAACGCTATAGCGTGAGATGCAATTGTAAACGTTTAATGGGGACACATCGCACTTAATAAATAAGATTGATAAGCATAGAAAAGGAAATTTCGGTGTCAACTTTAATTTTATTCTTTTCGGTACCGTCTCTGACAAGATGTAAAGCTTCCTTCAAGTCATCATTATTCGCCATGTACTCGGTTTATTATTTTTGCGATTTCCACGATATAGCAGTTCCATTTAACACAAAAACTGAGCCACTATAGTATATAAACGCTTATCAATTGCAAAATTGGCCCAATAAGTATCGACAAAGTACTTTTAAAAAGTTGCCAAGGCCTCAAGCCACATGAGATATTGGAAGCCATGCTTGGCTGCCATCCGATCTTCTTGTTGAGGATCACTGCCAAACTGATTTAACACACTGACTGCATGGGCGATGTCCGGTAGCATTCCAAGAGTAGCGCAATTCAATACTCTAGCCAAATCCCTCTATGGAAATGCCTCGGTAGGTGATTGGTCGCTTGAAGGTCTTATTAGTTTCAGCAAGCGGAGTTCCAACAAGTTTCCAGTCTTCCCTCCAGAATTTTCGCAGAACAACACGCATGTAAGTGGTCTGAGATAAAGTTAAATTAGTTTGATCACGGGCGATCCCTAGTCCATGGATAAATTTCGCTTCTCCGAGATCCTTAATCTTGAACATTTCAGATAACCTTTTATGGCGAAGCTCTCTCTTGTTCGACTGTTTGATGCAGTCAGGATGTTTTCCCCGCAGATCAGGAATATTGTCGTTTTTGCGTCATCCATATATACACGCAGGATCAGCGTTTGTTGGCTTCATGTTCGTGCTACGGACCACGGAATCCAGTTTGTTTCCGAACTGGCACAAATCATACATTACACTGTTAAATTTTCAGACTTTAAGGGTTTCGTCAAATTTCTTCAGCATATGTCGAGCCTTCCTTGAAAGGTAAGAGTCATCTTTTCGAGCATTTTTTACAAATATCGGGTTGTTCTACATGAATGAGAATATCCACTTCGGCAATTAAATACACTGTTTCAATATCGACTTGCGTGATTCTGAGATAAAATTTTATTGCAAGTGTATTTGGAGTCGAAATAAGCTTATAAAGCCGATGGGTTGCTAAGTCGCTGTGCATTACATTATTGCCACGACACAGGCCCTCTTTCGCTTTAACTTCACTTGCTCCATATTTAGCACCGTCTGACATTTGACCAATTTTTCACCGATAAGTTTATCAACTAAGTCATAAGTCGTCATTAGGATTAAACTTTTGATTCCTTTATAAATAGCGTTGTAGAATTCACTACAATAAAAAAGAAAGTTTTAAGTGCATTCAATCGGAAAACCCAAAATCCACAACTCTACACTCACAGCCCTACAATCCGATAAATAGAATCATTCCCGCCATATGAGAGGAAGAGAAAGATTCTCACAGTTTTCGATTGAACACGCCGCGCTATAGTACGCCTGGTTGAATTTATTCTCGAATAAAAGGTTATAACAGTTCACCAGCACTTGTTAATTGTAGCTGCCACTTAGCATTCGCCTTAACCCATAAATTGGTGACAACGACGTGATCTGAACACGCAGTACGCGAAAACGAGGAATATTAAATAATATAGAGGGTAAAAAACGAAAACGAAGCTCAAGTTGCTAATGTCCCCGGGAACGCAGCGGCGCCTAGTGTCCAACAGAGTGAAGTGACAGTGAAATTACCGGAGTTCACGCCCGAAAACCCCGCGCTTTGATTCACGCTCATCGAACGTTATTTCGAAACGGCGAGAATTACTAATGAGGAAGCAAAATTCAGCCAAGCAGTATTAGCTCTCGGTGGAAGTTATTCAATCGAAGTGGAGGACATAATATTTAACCCATATCCAAAGAATCCATTTCCAACTCAAAAGTGGATAAAATGCAAGAAAGCTATTATGGGCGCCGGAAAAGCATCACAATTTTTCCGCGAGTTACGTGACCTCAGCGGCACAGTGTTCAGAGACAAAACGATACATACAATTTAGACCAGCCGGTTGCCTGCAAACATACTGGTGACGTAAAAGTATCAAATGCTCGATCAAGTAGCTGATCTTGCGGTTAAAACCGCGTCAATGCTTAGAAGCATCGAGCAGATCCACGAAATCTCATACGACGCAACTTTTTTTGACACCGAACTCGGTTTGAAAATGGTGCAAATTTTGCTCAGTTTCGGTAAGGAGATGACAGAGATCACTAAGCATGAGATTAACGCCTTGCAGTCTCACATCTTTTACGCATTAGCGGCCGCCCACGCTTGAACTTTCGCAGCCGCTGGAACTCCGAACCACGAAATAGCGAACACTGTTGGTGTCATCAATGTTTCGGTGCTGCCAAAGAGTGCAGAGAGTTGTGCTCGTTCTCAAGAAGCGTGAACGACAGTCGCTGATGGCAGCCAGCGATAACAGCCAAAAGTTTTGCCAATTGGAGCCAATTTTTTAACACATTTTGGATTATTAGTCGACCTCCAAGATAGCCAACTCTTCGAAAAGCTGGTAAAACTCACGCCCTGCGGACAGGTTTTCGAAGGCAGCGGACACAGCATCGATGTGATTTCCGGAAACTCAGCATACCATCAGCTTCTTGTAGAGTTTCCGGTCATCACGTGATCCGACAGAGCTCACGTGGCGGCCAAACCACGGTGCCTCCCGACCGACAAGTACAACGTTGCTCGTAAGAAGCTTGAGACAATGGCCCAGCTCGACACAGCGCGAGCTTCATAAAGCAGCTGGTCATCGCCATTACACATGAAGTTAAAGAAGGATGGAAATTGGCACTCGTGTGGTGACTACAGAGCACTAAATGCACGCATCATCCCCGTACGTCACATTCACGACTTCTCTCAATTGCTGCGTGGTAAGAGGATTTTTTCAGAAATGGATTTAGTGCCCGCGTACAACCAGGTTCTGCTTAACAAGGAGGATGTTGAGACGCTGTTCGGGATTTTCGAGCTTTTGTTCATGAGCTTTGGGCTCCAAAATACAGTGCAAACCTTCCAACGTTTGGCGATATCCTCGTTGCCTCCAAAAACGAAGAGTGACATCGAAAATATCTCTGGCAGATTTTTGAACGATTCAAGAATACGATGTCGTTATCAACGGTCAAAAACGCAGTTGGAAGTCAAGGAAGTGATATTCCTTGGTTACACCTTCACCAGCTAAGGCATCAAACCACCAGTGGAAATGTTTTTAGCATTGTCGATATCCCGAAGCGGGAGACAACCAAGCAGCTACGCCGTTTCATCAATATGGGCAATTATTATAGAATTGGAATACCTGATGTAGCCCGCACACAAGCTCCGCTGCGCGACATGTTATAGGTAAACATCAAGGGCAACGCACCGTTCGAATGAACATCTGCAGCAAAGGAAGCGTTTGTTAAATCGAAAAATTTCCTTGCGCAAGCTATAGTTCTGGTGTATCCTTTAATTGGTGCGCAGCTTGCATTCGTGGGCAAAGTATTTGGTTTTTCAATCGGAGCAGCCTTACAGTTACAAAAGAACAGCACCCGGGAGCCGCTCGCTTTTTTCTTTAAGAAGCCCACTCCAGCTGAGACGTGCTACAGCTCCTTCGATTGATAACTATGGATGATCTATCTCACAATCAAGCACTTTCGACATTTGCTGGAAGCACAAGTGTTCACGGCATACACCAATACCACGCCGTTAACATTCGCTTTCTATTAAAGACCCGAAAAAAAAGTTCCTCTACGTCAAGCTCAATACCTCGAGTTTACTACGGACATTCATCATATATCGGGCAAGAACATTGTTATCGCCAAGGAAATCTCGTGCATAGAAGTAATCGAGCTGACAATCGACCACAAAAAATTTGCTGCAGCGCCAGAAAGCAACGAAGAGGAGAAAGCACAGTCAAAGTCAGGGCCAGGCTTGCAGCTCAAACGAGTGCATATTCTAGGCACAGACACACACGTCGTGTGCAACACCTCGACGAGGGAAGCTCAGCCATGCGTCACACCAGCCTTCAGAAAGCCGCTTTAACTTCACGCCACCACCTTGCCCATCCAGGCCCGAGAGCAACATCAAAGCTGGTAGCGCAATGATACATTTGGCCTCCTTTCAAAAAGAGTTGTCGAGTTTGGGCTCGAGCATGTCTACAATGCCAGCAATCGAAAATTTCTTGGCACATGCATTCACCTGTCGGGAGTTTCATGCTGCCATCTACAAGACTCGAGCTTGTGCACATAGACATATCACTATGTCAGGCTCAGAAGGAAAACGCTATTGAGTCACATGCGCGGACCAAAACCCATGATGGCCCGAAGCGATCCCCATAGAAGATCAAGAAGTAGAGGCAGTGTACAAGTATTCTGGGTAAATTGGACTACACGTTAGGGCTCACCGCATCGAATAACTAACGACAGTTCAAATCGCACTTCTTCAGGTAACTAAACCGCCTAGCAGTTACCACACACTGGCACACGACTGCTTACCACCTACAAAGAAATGGCATGATAGAACGCTTCCACCGCGACCTCAAAATCGCCATTCGATGCCATCAGAACGACCAATGGACGAAAATCATAGGTATACGCGCAAGCCACTGCGAGGACTTGGGTTACTCGCCGGCTCAACTACTCTACAGCTAGCCGATATGTTTGCCAGGCAAATTTTTCACCTCGGCACCATAAGATCACAAACCGAATGAGTTTATCAAGGACTTGCGCTGACGCTTTGACGTGAGTTTTGGGTTTTAGTAAAATATCTTTACAAAACGCTACTAGCTCTGAAACCTGCTTGTCCGTCTGTTCATTTACCTATCTGTGCGTCACAGCAGATTTTCTCAAAAAGTAAAACAGTTACAATTATGAAATTTTCTAAGCAAGTCAAAGTGATAACTTCTTCAAAATTTACGTTTAAAAAATTATATATCCCCTATAGGGGGAAGGAGGTGACTAACACTTAAACTTTTTTATGAACGGCAGCCAATATGGGTTAGCAAATGAAAGGTCTAATAAGAAGTTTTCAGTACATGCCTTAATCTAACAGTTTTTACTCCTGACGATTGCATACCTTCAATCAGGAACGTAATTTACTACCTGACCTAATTACCCATCCGCTTAACCCATCCTACGACTGCATAAAGTCATACCCTTCAGCACATCCTTTAGACACTAAAGATGACTCGAAGTAGTCGAAACGCGTCTGCTCACACAACAAAGCAAGGTCCGACGCCTTTTAAAAAAAAAAGAAGGAAAGGTCTTTATGAGTACAACAGCATAAAGAAATACCTCAGAAGTCAAAACTTGATCAACGTTGTTAATGATAGTTACATTTCATGAAATTAAATTTTTATGCCCAAAAAAATCGAAAAAGGGCCCTTAAATTTGACCAAAACTTCAACGTAGGCTTCTTTCTAGTAATCGTTTATGTAGATGTATTTCATAATAATTGAGCCACAAAAAGCTAAGGTGCAGCCGATTGAATATTTAACAATTGCAGCAAACACTGCAGATGTCTAGGGATTTTGATGAGAAATATTCAGAAATAGGTTGTAACATTGATATATTATCCGCACTACTCAAATAATGAGTTTAACACCCTGAAGCCTAAATGGCGGCAAATTAAAATGCATAATAAACAAGTTTTGGTTTTTCGAATTCAACTTATGGAATCTGTATATGAGTTTTTTTAGTACCATAACAACGTGATCTTGGGAAGTGATCTGCCATTCGCTCGCTAGCTTAGTCCCACCTTAAGGTGAGGTGCCATGGAACGCACGCTTGCTGAATGACAGATCTTTTCGCGAGATCTTGGGTTTTGACCGTCAAAAATATAAGAGATACGAGAATGTTTCGACTGGAAACAACCAAGAAAGTTCTGACAAGTCACCTAGCGTAGCGACGCGGTTTCCGAGGAGCTGAAGAAAGCAGTAGTACAAATCACAAGGAGCGGATTGAGATGGATTTATTACGCAAGTACGCTTACATTGTGTAAATCTGATTTCCCAGTGAGTTCAAAACTTTGTTGTTAAAGATCGATTCTTTTTAAGCATCAAAATAGACAACAAATGCAAAAAATTATTTTTGGCAATAATCCTATCCGCTGCTAAGTTCAGCTTATTTTCCACTTTATATTTTGAAACAATATTTCAATGATCACTGACTGATTCACACCTCGCCCACAATTCATTTTAGCCTTTTGTCACGGAATCCCTTTGCACTCTCCCATGCGGTCGTTAAGATGCCGCTCGAGCCAAGGTTGTAAATGTTAAAGTAAAAAACAAAAAAAAATTAAATGAATACATTGAATAAAAAACAAAAATACTTAAATACAATCGAGTAGTGAAGTCGGGAAATAGATTAAGTGTAGGACCTGAATGGTTAGGTTTGAATGCAAAGTCAAATAAAAAGGATGGCGAAGTAAAACTGAGGAATTCTAATGGAATGCGATCCTGCACTGAAACAGTTTCTGCTCGACCTCGATGAGTCGCTCATTTTCATTTCTCCCGACGTAGTGGACATTTGTCAAGGACGCGTGAAGGACTCAATGGACAAAATTATTTTCTCATTTCAAGAAAAGTTAAGTTTCGGGACGATTTTGATTCGTTAAATAAACTTTGCCGCGACAAACCTAATTCAGCTATGGTAAATTGAATTAATCAACTAAATCCAAGCACCCGAGAAATACGCCAGGAGAATCGCACATTGAAAGCATCACTGGAAGATCATCAACGAGTTTTAGAACTTATTATGCATAAATACGATACACTTATTGTAAGCGGACAAGATGACATGCTCATGGAAAAAGAAACGTCTTGGTAAATAGTCACGGCGGTCATAATAACTCACCATATCGTCAATATTTAAATGCATTGTATATTAAACACTAAGTGAAAGCATGTGTAGAATTCGGATGCTATTTCTATCTCCGCATTCCTATTAAACGTTTGCAATGTACTCGCATGTTCTGCTTTTGAATGTCGAATTCTACGAACTGCTCTTCTTCAAATGCTGAGCGTTATGAAGCGGCCGGAACTCTCATCACTCTTTCTTCAGCCCCAACAGCGCTAAAAGCAGCGGCTGGATGTTATATTGAGCTGATTGTGAAAGAAAGCGATAATAACGTCAAGTTAGTCGTATTAGATCGCCTGATTGCAATGAATGAAAATGAGATCTTGGAAAGAGTAATGCAAGGTCTGGTTAAGGACATTTTACATGTCTTAGCAGCTCCTGACACAGAAGTCCGACGTAAGTCCCTTGTACTGGCAATTGACCTAGTATCGTCTCTCAATATTGACGAAATGGTCTAAGGATACAAATAAAAAGCTTCAAAACCACGCAACATTAAACACGAAGACACCGGCAAATATCGTCACCTGCTTATAAGTACCTTGCACAGCTACTCAATTAGATTCCCTAACATTGCCGCAACAGTCATTCTAGTCCTTGTTGAACTTTTGATAGATACCAATGAACTTGCTGCTACAGATGTGTTAATAGTTATCCGCGAGGCCATACAAAAGTTTCCATCACTTCGCAATTCGACTAGAAAAACTAATTGAAGCATTCCCAGGTATTAAATCATCGA
This sequence comes from Odontomyia ornata, assembly GCA_963969285.1. Lineage (NCBI taxonomy): Eukaryota > Metazoa > Arthropoda > Insecta > Diptera > Stratiomyidae > Odontomyia > Odontomyia ornata. The sequence goes on along the minus strand of OZ017740.1, from coordinate 101,342,870 downwards.
AGGTACATCGAGCTGCAGTCTGGATCCTGGAAAAATCTGTTGAAAGCAGTTAGCCAAATTCTAGACGTATTTACGCTGTGCGAATTGACATTTACGGATGACAATCCATCGGACAACCAATGACGGCGAAAACCGATGGAGCGCATTGCGAGTAGGGGCGTATCCGATGAATGCCAGGTGAGGGGCACTGGTGCAAGCCAACACCGCAATCGAAAGTTGAATTGCCTCGAAGAAAAATTAACGGCTCACCGGTTGAAACAGAGCTGATCAGGACACTGCGGACAAAGGCCGGGTCTCTTTTGGAGGACAAGGATCGACAGTAGATAACGACAGTGCGACGAGATATCAAGGAAATATATTCAGCGGCTCAACAAAGGAATACGTGATAGTTTGGTGGAATTTTCACCAGTGACGGGCGAGATTGGCTGTGGTCTTAATTCGGGGGGCTCCTAAATAGGAGAATAAGACGTAAGAACAGGTATTGTGAATATATGGTTCAATCATATTTAGCAATTGGTTTTCTTTTTTTAAATAACAGACTTGACATTTATTTGAAAATTTTTCTTTAGTGGATTGTACACCTGGCTCGGGTGTGTTTCAGTCTCCGGAATAATTTTTTTAGGGGGTTTTCAGTTCGTGGTACGTCAGGTGAACACATACCGGCTAAAGAGTGCGAAGTGGTTGCCCCGGCCTTGAATAATTCTTTTTTCTACGTAAATCCTATCAGAGAGGCTCCGCCAGGTTAGGATGGTAGATCTTGATTCCAGCTGTGTGAGGGGTACTCGGTGGCCGCGTTTCTCGCTTGGCGGCTACTTGGGACCTCCTAGGACCTCTCCGATGGACAAACCGGGTCCAAAGTCCCAATCCGAAGGATCCTCAACGCGGAGGGTAAAACCATGCATAATTATTTTAGTTTTTACTTAACTTACCTTTTCTAAAATTGTGTATACTAACACATTCGAATAGATTGACTAGAAAAATTATCTTACAGCATACTATTGGAAAATTGCACTGGTAGCAATTATAACTGTAGGAAAGAAAAAGACTTCAAAAAAAGAAAGTTGGATAAATTTTAATTATTGCATGAAAGAAGAAAGAAATGAACTCTTGTAGCTAGTGTATCATCACAATAGACTGAAATTAAAATGGAATATCTAATTGAAATTTTTTTTGCATGAGTAAGCATTACGCTCGTCAAAAGGAAACTAAACTGAAACTAATTCATTTTATTTAATGGTACTCATGCTTTATTAATTTCCGACTTTCGATAAAAACTGTATAAACAAGATACTTTTTCATCCCTGTACATCACACACAAAAGCAAATAAATAAAATTCGCTTTCAATATGTTGCTATAATTGCTGACATTAACATTGCTACATTTGTGGAATTGAAATAAACATAAATGAATAGGAAAGGCTAAATTAAATAACCTCTTTGCTTTCAGTAGATTAGAGTTTCCGCCAAAACCGAAGCGGAAGATAAGTATGTCGTCCAGTTGACGGGGCTACTGATAATCTGCAACTAACTGATTCAGGCTTTCGGTTCGGTTACGCGGTATCGAAGTTTGTATATTGAACATTTTATTTGGCGTAGAATTTTTCGGTTAAGATAGATAGAGTTTATTTAACACCGCGTTGGTTTGCAGATTAGGAACGCGTGAGTCGAAAGTTGTTCCCCTTTCAAATTCTTGAAAGCCTCGGAAAGGCTGCCGTAGAGTAATGTTGGAACTTTTCTTCGAAACATTTTTGGAGGCTTTAAACAGGCTATTTGAATTAATAGCTGAAAAATTGTTTTCGAGTGTAGTCTATTTTCGTAGAAGAATCACGACCAAAATTCCTCTCCGAAATAGCTGCCCAGCAAGCAGCCACCTCACAGGCACAGTTCATTGATGTAACTCAATACTACCTATCTATGAGAGGTCGGTTGAAATTTCCTTTGGGAAATCATGGTCGAAGCGATGAAGGTAGTAAAATCCTTACATTTTAATATTCTGAGGACATTTTTAGAGTTACTAATCGGTTTACAAAACCTTTCCGTCAGGAGCGCTCTTTTGCTGCTTCGACTAGTTCGTTACTCTTTACTTGTGGAAAGAAAGGACATAAAATTGGCATTGATCCAGCAAGTTTTATTTTATAAGGCTCACACTGGATTTGTTGAAATTAATTTGAGTTTCCCGTTTAATGGCTGTAATATTAATCCAGAAGGTAAATATCAGGTCTAATCTCTACTGCACTTTAAAATTTAAACTTTTTATATTGGAGAACAAAAATGAACGTTTTACAATTGAAATGTAATTTAAGTACATATAATTACACATTAAGAAAAAAGTTACAATTACAATTTGATAAGTGCCATCATGCACAAAATGAACTAAAGCTTATTAAAAATTGGTGAATGCATCTGTAAACAGTGTTAACAGACATGTGTAGAACTCTTTGTTGACTATAATGACTTTCCTGTTAAAAGCCAAAAATTCATTTCCTCGAAGAAAAACTGTCTTACCCAACTTCTTATTCTTCTAATTGACCTCAAGCAACTACTGAAAATCGATACGAAAGAAAATTAGTTTGATTTACATGGTGGCCAGGCGCACGTCTATAAATTCACCTTGACAGCATTTAAATAAAGAATGGTGGAAGGAATGAAAACGTTCTTATCTTTTGTTATGTCATTAAATCGTTTAGAAGCTTCAGAGTTTCTTTATTACACAGCCATGCCGATCGTTCCCGTTCACCACGACTGGTGTCATCGGGTTGGTCAGAAATTGGACATATCTTTTTTATAGCACACATTACTCCATACGAATATGTGCTTGAGCATCAACAGCAGCATTAACAGCGGCAGCCATGAAGAAGAAACGTTTCTTCATCTGTTATATTGTCGTCCATCGTTTTCAAGCCGTGACCGTCAGCTTAGTCCTCAAAAGGTGCAACTGTGGAAGAAGATAAACAGAGGGTAAAAGAAATAGTGAAATAAGACCAAGGGACTTTCAGAATCCAAGTACAGCCGCCAATCCATGCCACTTTGCACGATATAAAGTTCTTAATAAAATACAACCAAACCAGCCTGCCAACACGCCTTGAAGCTATTTTACATATCAGCCAATCATTCTGATCCAATTTCATTAAAACTGTTGACAGACGTAAAATTCACAAGAAAAAATGTGATGCCTTTTTTTCCGTTGCTTCTCTTGTATTTGTCTCGTGATTCTTATACTTTCTGCACATTTTGGATGAAATATAGAATTTTTTGAGCTGTAGGCTCATGAGAAGATTCTTAAAAAAAAGATTTTTCTAAAATGCTCGCAATAATGCTAATGGAGATTTCTTGTGGAAGAGAATGACTTTTTAAAGTTTTGTGAACCTCAAGCATTTACTATGAAATTCTTTAAGAATTGACTAAACTCGCTAAAGTATTAAGATGGCACGCGACAAAATACGAGTACATGAGTTGTAATAATTGATAAACTACATCAACGAAATATGCACTATTCATTGCCTATTCAGCCACGAAATAAGCACTATTCAACCCTTTTCACAAAAAAAAAAAAAAAATCAAAAAAGCTTAAGGCTCTACCCTTGTGAAGAAAAATGAAAGAATTTCGACGATATTTAAATGAACTCTCACTGCCCCAACTTCATGCTTAAAATAAAAGTAGCATTTACTTCAATTATTTCATAGCAGGTGCTATTGTTATATTGAACCAAAATTGAAGCAAGCTTTCCATCCGTTAATTACTGAAGATGCTTAATATATTATAGTTCCTCAATTGAATGCACACCATTACACAAACGTACTTCAAATGGAAAGGAAAAACTAAATAACAACAAATAACCATAACCACAAAATGAGTTAACTCTAGCAGATGCAGTTGATGCTGATCAACGGAAAAATTACAAACCCTCCAACATAACTATCTATGGTATGAAACCTTACCCAATTCAATTGATTATTATTACAAACCCAGCAGCTATTTCCATTTCACACCTCCGGATTGCAAACCGCATATACAAATAAACAAACGGACAGACAAACGGACATATATATCAAAGATATTTTATGCGCACTTCTCTATCTTCTAGCATAAAAAGATACACTTATAAGTACACCTCTAATTACACTTTCGAAATTTCTTACCTCCCAGTTACAAATCGACACGCGTTTATGCATGCATTGATCACATAGGCATGCATAAGAGTGTTATCATATTACTGTCGCAAAATTAGATAAACTATTGTATTAAAAGTTCCGATTGCACAAACCTATGTAGGTTTGTAAGCTGTCAGGTATTGAGTACATATATTGGTTGAAATTCTGCTGAAGCTATTACCGCCAACAGTACTCGAGAATTTGATTGATCAGCTCCTTGAAAGTTGGCAAGGTAAACAACAATATCACTGGAGTGGTTCTTTCGTGATGGTACAAGGAAAATGTCTTTTGATGGGAGAATAATTGCAATATTTTATGATCTGATGGGAAATATATGAGATAAATAATGAAAATAAATGCTGTATAGAGCGGATTTTTCGATAAAACCTGTTAAGGTGGAAACTTAGCATAAATGCTACATATGGTATTCTTTTTGAATCAATATGAAAACATACTGGTTTTAAGCAATCAATGATTGCCCAAATTCAAATTTTCGCGCCCTCTCATTGGCTTTTACATCATAGTTGTAGTACTTTCTTAAGACTTTTCTTTTGACATATGTTACTTAACCCTACTTTTAATGTTACGATTCGTTTGACAGTGACCCTTTTGTCAAAAGTCCTTAGCTTCCTTATACGACCTGAGTCTATACTTTACAGTTTTTGAAATGCTAATGTTAATTTTTCTATTCCGTTTGTTCTTACGGTTATTGTCTTCCAGTGGCTTATTTACAGATTAAAACCTAAACTAAACTGACCTAACTTATTTTATTCTTAGCCTAATTGCATTGTAACCCTTCTTTGTAGTTTTGGTTGGTTGTGTTCTTGCTTCAAGCGTTACATCCTACCGACCGATCTTCAGGATATCTTTTTCTTCTTCTTCTTTGTAGTACTACAGCCCCTCTCGGGCCTTCGCTTAGAGATATTTAGAGTATCTCATTTTCTCGACCGTATTGATTTTTTCGGAAGTTGATTTGGTCAGTACCATGCTCCCGTGTGCCTGCTCAGCTATGAGTTGAGTAGTCTTTTCGAAAAATCCCCTGAACTATGTCACGTTGCTCCCAACGAGATTTGAACCTGGGACCTTCGGCTTATGCGTTCATGCTCTAACCACTAGACCACACAGACTACTCATCTTCAGGATATACGGAAGTTATTTTTCATTTATTTACTCGGTTTTAGGTCTTTATAAAAAAATTTTTTTACAAAGACCTACTAGCTTCGCGACCTGTCTGTCCGCCTGTCCGTCCGCCTGTCCGTGCGTTACAGCTAGTTTTCTCAGAAATTATAGAAGCTACAATTCTCAAACTTTTTGAAAAATTCAGAAGTGATGGTCTCTCAAAAGTTAAGGCCTCACCAAAAATTTAAAAAAATTTTAAGGGGGGTCCCCCCTTATAACGAATTAGCCCTTAAAAAAATTGTTTAATCAAACGTAGTCGAGTGGGGTATCAAATGAAAGGTCTTAATTTGAATTTTTAGGATCTGAAATGAAAAAATCATTTTGTGAGTTCAGGGGTCCAGCGGAAGTCAAAATGTACCAGAAGCTTGTGTCCCCCCCACCTTTGAGGTGAAAAATCTGAAAATTATCACGAATGTAGGCCGTTATGGGTACAAGGGCAACAAATACCTGAAAAATCAAAATTCACTCAACTTTGTTAATAATAGTATGATTGGTACATTTTACATTTTCGCCCATAAAATCAAAACGGTACCTTTAAATGCCTTGAAATTTCGCAATTATATAGATTGATATAAGCTATTAACGTTTACACAATTTAATTGAGATCGAGTTATAATCAAGTGAGTTATAGCCATTTCAATTACATGGAATTACAACAGCAGTTATAAGTGTTTATGAAAATGTAAGGAATAGTGTTTGACTTGAATATGTTCAATCGGCCGAGCATTCAGAAAAATAATTTAAGCTAGATCAAAATGGCGGCTGCACTGTGCTTATGAAAGGAGCTGTGCATTTTTAGGGTTTTGTAAAATAATTTTACAAAACCCTTCTAAAATCGCGTCCTGTCTGTCCGTCTGTCCGTCTGTCCGTCTGTCCGTCTGTCCGTCCGTCCGTCCGTCCGTCCGTCCGTGTGTCACAGCAGTTTTTCTCGGAAACTACTTAAGCTAGAAACATCAAATTTTGTGTGTAGGTGTAAAGTGGTGATCTCTTCAAAGTTCAACTACAAAAAAATTTTATACGGTATTTAAGGGGGGTCTCACCATATAGAAGAGTGACCCCCCGAAAAAAAAATTTCATTGAAGGTAGCCGATATGGGTATCAAATGATACCTTGAGGGAACTTTTCAAAACAGGTCTTAGTTTGGCAAAATTTGCTTCAAGGGGCGCACAGGGAGGGGAAATACACGAAAAAATTGTGTCCCCCCCCCCCTCGCGATTGGACACCTGTGGTCCGAAAAATCTGAAAAAATCAGGAATGTAACCTTGGTGAGTACAACAACAACAAATACGTTCGAAGTCGCAATTCATTCAACTTTCTTAGTAATAGTATGATTTATCGATTTTATGTTTTCTTGAATAAAATCTCAACGGTGCTCTTAAATTCAATGAAATTCAGTACGTGGATGTTTATTTATAAGATTGATCTATCCTGAAAGTTTCGTAAAGATCGAATAGTATTTGCCAAAGTTATAGCGATTTGAATTTTCCTGTATTACTATGGAGCAATATGCCCTGTATTACTATGGAAACATATGGCTAGAGAAGTTATAGCGGTTTGAATTTTCCTGTCTTACTATGGAACAATATGCGCTGCATTTATTACTATGGCAACATATGGCTATGGAACAACATGCGCTTTTTACCGACTCAGACACTACAGTTTTGCTAGGATTTGCATGAAAATTTCAGGAATGATAGGTGTCATGAATATCTTTGAGAATCGGTTCAGCTAGTGGTATCAGTAATCGTAAAACAAAATAGTGGTTTGTTTTAAATGCGACGGTTGAATACTTTTGAGTTATTTTTTCCCAACTTCAACGTTTAAGGTGCATGCTTTGAACATTTGATTCAATTTAATGAATGACTGAAGATGAGTACCTACAATTAATGCTCATAAGTGAAACAAGTCAAGGAGGTGGGAGAGAGCTCCTAGCAAAAGGGTTTGGTAACCATTCTAGGATTCGAAAAAATTGGCCATTAATCGATGACAGGAGAGTGGCCCCTGAAAAAAAATTCATCAAACGTAGCCGATATGAGTATGAAATAAAAGTTTTCATGGGAGCTTTTCAAAGCAGTTGTTAAACTGTCAGTTTTTGCTTCAGTGGGGTTACAGGGGGGAAATACATGAAAAATGTGTTTCCTCCGTTGCGGATGGACATCTGAAATAATTATCAAGGGAGATATTTATGAGTATAACAATATTAAAAACCTCAGAAGTCGAAATTCGTTCAACTTTGTCAATAATATATGATCTTCGTATTTCATATGTCTCCAATAAAATCGTCTTTGACATGTTTCTTGATTTGATTCGATCTGGTGACTGCATTTTGTAAATTGAATACAAAACCCTTCTGACATGAGAGTAGGTCTGTTTACCCAACTTGTTTGCATTAATTTGAACGATTTCATATCCAAGTATTGGATGAATAGTTCAAGTTATCGATCCACGCTATAAGAAAATTTGTTTCTAATCCTAGGATGCTTACAAAGATTTTCTGGTAGGAGCACTCTCCTACTTATTCAACTTGTTTAATTATTGTTTATTTGATTTTTTTCCCGATGGAAATTCAAGTTGCTTTAGCCCCTGTAGGTATTGGGGGACGGTATATAGTAGAAAATGGGTTTTAGCGGGTTTGGTTGGGGTTCGGCATTAATCTGGAAGTTTTGGAGAGTTCTTATGGGAGAGAGAGATAATATGGATTTTCAGAGGTGGGATACTATTGAAGAGGTCCCGGATTAGATTTGATTCATGTATCTGCCATTTAACTATTCGCTTGTTTCAAGCATGTATTGCAGGATGGGGGTTACTTTAGTTTCTTGGTAAAGAACGCTGTTTTTATAGTGTTTCTTATTGGGCTTCGGTATTTCGATATACATTTCCGGAGTATCCTCCTCTCAAATATTTGCAATTCTTTGGCTACTGTTGATGAATTTGTCAGCCTGGCTGGGAAGGGGTATGTGATGATGGGGCGAATTAGGGTTTTATACATGAAGAGTTTCACATTTGGGAAGACGGATTTGGAGGATAGGAGGAGTGAAGTTAATGCAGCAGCTCCTTTGGCTTTGTTTATTGCTTTTTTTGCAAGTGGGCTCATTTTGAACCTGTTGTTGAGGTTCACTCCTAAATACCTAATGTTATCTTATGGGTTCACCGTGTCCACTTCGATAACCGTCCTTATAAGTTTGCTTTACTGAACACCTAGCATGTGGCCTTTACCACTCGCGTTACGGAAGCATATTATTTCCGATTTAGCAGCGTTGATTTGGAGCCCCGAATCCTTTAAATAGCGTGCTATAATGTCAACTTCTCTTTGCAGAATTTCCATGGCGGAAATGGGAAGAGTTTGTTTTTCCTGGAGAAACTCATTACGTGGAATTTGTCCAGGTCCAATGACTGTGCTTCAGCTTGAGAAGGTATTGCGTGATATAACTTGAGGTTATCAGCATAAAAAAGTTGCTGAATATCAGGTAACAATGATGAATGATCTGAAATGAATAAGTTGATTAGAAGTGGTCCAAGGTGACTACTTTGAGGAACCCCAACAAGAACATGAATCGCCCTTCATAAATGTCCTTGACGAATTGTCTCCAGTCCTTTAGGTAAGAGTGAGTCCAACTAAGCGGTGAACCGGTAACTCGAAAGCTGCGAATTCTCTTTATTAATATTGCATGATTCACACGATCAAACGCTTTGCTAAAGTCGGTGTGAATAGCGTCGTCTGTTTGCCCTTTTCTATTAAAAAAAGAAAGTCTAAAGTCATTAACATGAGATTTGTAGTAGTGGACCTATTTTTCCGAAAACCATGTTGCTCTTCATTCAGATAGGAATCAGCGATTGAAGATATTTTCTTGTAGATAATGTGTTCAAAAATGTTTGGAGTGGTGGAGAGTATAGCAATTCCTCTGTAATTTATAACCGATTTTTGTCGCCTTTTTTATGGATCGGAATTTTATAAAATGGCTTCCAGTACGAGAGGAGGATACCACTCGAGAGAGACTCATTGAGAATAAAACAGAGAGGCTGAATTAGTTCATTTTTACATTTAACTAGGAAAATAGATGGAATTTGATCAGGGCCAGGTCCCTCTTTCAAATCAAGATCTTCAATTGCCTAATGAATACCATCATCAGATATTGAAATATTATCAATAAGAGATTTTGAAGTAGATTCTGTGAGTGGTTTATTTGCTGAGGTTAAAGAATCTTGATGAACTTCTTGAAAATGGTCGGCGAAAAATTTGCAAACTGTTCTGAAGAAGCCGATATAGAGCCCTTATAGGACATTGTTGAAAGATAACCATGGGTTTTACGTTTGACATTTATGAAATCGAAGAACTTCTTAGGATCTGCATAATCTTTTCTCCGATATCACTGTCATCTTCATTCATACACTGCTTGAGATTTGGACTTAAATTCACTAGCAAGCTCGTCATATTTTCTTCTGATTTCGCGGCTATTATTATTCCATCTTTTCATAATTTTGTATAATTTGTTTTTTTTTTTTGTTTTCCTAAGGATCTGAGGTCCCTATCTAGTCATGGCTCGAGAGTTTATTTCTTTTTCTGATTTAAGGTACAAATTTTTTAACTGCGTCAAGAATAAATTGGTAAAAAGTAGACAGAGCAGCATCTACATCTAATGTTGAAAGAGTGCCAGTCCAATTGAAATTAGATAAGTGCTCGTTGATGCTTTCGTAATCAGCATTCCCAAAGTCAAATATAATTTTATTATTATATGAGATAGGGTTGGATGTATCAGTGGTAGAAAATTCAATGGAAGAAACGGAGTGATGAAGTATATTAAAAAAGAGATGCTCGTTGTCATCAGTTGGATTAACGTCGTCACATGCATTGGTAAAGATAAGATCCAACCAATTTCCGTTTTGGTTGGGTACAGGAGCAGTTTGCTTTAAATCTTTGCCATAAAACGTGCTCATAAAAGTAAAATCATTTCAGCCACGAAGGTTAACTGAGAGAAGAAGATTGTCCTGATTATCGACCACAAAGCGTAAATTTGGCCGATTAAAGTCACCAGCAACAATTACTCTATCTTTTTCATGAACATTTGCAGTCATTTCAGTGATAGCATCGCCGACGTTATTGTAGACAGCTTCGAGAGGATTCAGAAGGACGTAGAAAGCACCAATATATAAAGCATATTTTTCCTTTGACGTAATGCTTACGACCTCGCTCAAAAAGGTATTGTACACTGCGGCCAGTACGTCACCTCCTAGTGCCTTTCCAGTGCAGCGTAACTCCCTATCGTCTCTGAAAATATTAAAATTACTGTCTACTATTTCTTCATTTTTATGAGATTCGTTCAACCAGGTTTCTGTAAGGATGAGGATACTGAATTGGAAAGATTTTGCGTCAAGGTATAATTGATTTAGTTTACTGTTATGGTAAAATAGTTTAAGCTTAAGCTAAACAGGGTTTTTATTGGAAATGAACAAATTTGTGATATTGTTCCCTTAACCTTCGCAGGGACGAGATGCAGTTCAAACCAACATGCGATTCATATGTTTCAAGATCTTTTTTGGCTTGATCTGGGGTAGCACTTAGCTCCATAAGGCAGCGAAAATAAACAGCACGAAGAGCATCAAGAGCTATTGGGAGGCCTTTCCTTTGTATGATAACTTTAAGGCTTGTCTTCGTTCTTCCATCGATGCAAGTTGTGTGATCACAACAACAATTTTTATTGGCGATATTTCATGAAGTACATTAAATTCTTAAAGATAACACTTAGCAGAAACACTATATCTAAGTTCTTTATTAATAATTAACTACAAAGTACATAAAATTGATGTTGAACCTGAAAGTAAAATAAGAGGAAAGCCAAGAAAACCCCTCGTTCGTTGAAAAAGTTGTAGAGAACGCTGCACTATTTACAAATCAAAAAATAACAAAAAATTATATAACAGGTGGAGGTAGGAGTGGCGCATTAGGTTTTATATATTGCGCGTCGGAGTATAACCGACGGGAGTTCCTGACGGAGTTGAAGTAGATTATATTTTGTTCGGCGTCAAAAAGTTTGTTTTGCTCATACAGGATGGGGAAAAGTTGAGGGAGCTGATGTTTGTTGGCGGGGTTAGTGATAGCCAGTGGGTTGATTGAGGTCAGGTCGCTTACCAGTGGGTTGGGGTGGTGGTTACATTTGTAGAGGGTTTTCAGGAGGTGAGTAACTAGGAAGTGGTCAATTCTCGAGATTTTCGCATTGTCGTAGAGAGCATCATTGCGTATATATTTGTCTGAATCTTCTTGTCGGAATGTATTGACACAGTATCTAAGGAAAGAGCGCTCTTTTTGGCGAATTTTTTCCATTTGGTATGCAGACAAATCACACCATTGGATGAAACTATATGCGATGATGGGACGGATCAGTGTTAAATAGCAGACTACTTTGACTCTATCTGGCAGTGCCGAGTCTCGATTCAAAAGTGGATACAAGGATCTGAAAGCATTGTTCACTTTTATCAAAGATTTTTGAATATGGGGAATTGGGGGGAGGTGATAGTTTAGGCAGACTCCTAAATATGTGGTCTGGGTTTTCGTGGGCATAACGGAATTTTTAATCTTTAGACGTAGCCTTGGGATATGCTGGCGGAAATTCTTAGTGAGGCGAGTGCGGCCTTTGATGAGAATCGTTTCGGACTTGTTAGTATTAAGTACTAACTTCCACTTTTCGAAGTAATCTACCATTGAATTGAGATAAGCATTAATTCTTTTAATTGTTAAAGGGAGATTTTGTGAGGCAACATATAGAATGATGTCGTCGGCATATTGTAGGGTTTGGATTGGATTTCTATGTTGTGGGGGCTTAGGAAGGTCGGCTGTGAAAATTGAGAAAAGTGTGGTTGAGAGAACTGAACCCTGTGGGATTCCGGTAAGGTTTTCATAAATTTGGGAGTAGGAATTATTGACTTTAACTAGTGAAGTACGGTTGGACAGGAAATTGCGGAGAAGTTTACAAATATGCGGATGGAAGTGGAGGTTGATCATTTTGAAGATGAGAGCATTTTGCCAGACAGAGTCAAAGGCTTTACGGATAATGAGAAGGCAGGCTAGTGTTGGGCGCCTGAGTTCTTTGTATGCATGGGGACCAAGTGATATGCACGAAAGCTGGTTCTGTAGATGGTTGGAGTAGAGCTCATTGATACGAATGTAAATTTCGGAGGAGAGTGTAGCAATTTCTTGCCGAATGGTTTGTTGTATAGGGTTGAATTGGTTGCGAAATAGCTGTCTACGTAGTCTGCGTTTTTTAATAAGGTCTAAGGTTTCGGGTGTTAGTGAAATCAGGGATTGATAGTTGAGATTCTTTTTTGGAATAATTGTGTTACAACAGAGTTGAATGGAGGATGTAAGGCGTTCAGCCGATTGATTTATTTGTAAATCAGAAAGACTACTATTGTTCGGGAGATGAATTTCATCAAGCTGTTGCCTAAGTGTCGAGCGAAAAAGTTTCCAGTCGGTCTTTGTATAGTCAGGAATGGTAATAGGTGAAGGTCTGGTGGGTTTTTCAGTGAGGACAATATTCATGGTGACTCCATCGTGGTCACTGATACCTGGGATGGTTTGTACATTGGTGGCGTTAGGGATATGCGAACAGATTGGTAGATAATCACTATGGATAAAAAGGTCAAGGTAAGAGGAGTTATTGTTTCGGTGGTAAATAGGGAGTGAAGAGCTACTCATAGCAATTTGGAAGTGGGTTGGGGCAATTGAAAGCCAATTTTGAAGGACTATACCATTCTGATTGGACGATGAGTTGCGCCAGTTAGGGTGTCTTGCATTGAAGTCGCCTCCAACCAAATGAAAAAGTTTTTTGTTGCTCGGATTAGGATAGCTTCGGAGATACTCAAAAATGTACTCGAGATGGTTGTTTTGGAGTGTTTGTGTGGCACAGTATGCTGAGACCAAAATAAGAAGAGTTGAGGTTGTTTCCATGACCACCGCAGTTATTTCAAGGGGTGAATTGTTGAGTCGTGGTATGAATAATTGGGTGGCTTTTATTTTTTTGGAAATTACTATGGCTGTTCCTCCACCAGTGGTGTTTGCAATTCTGTCACTACGAAAAATTGAGAAGTTACGAAAGGAAGGCGTATGCCTATGCGAAAGCTTAGTTTCGCATAAGAGAAGAATATCGGGTTTATGTTCAGCTAGGAAGATCTCAAGTTCATGCCGGCGTGCTCGGCCAGTAATTGAGTTGACGTTAAGTTCAATTATTTTGAGTTCCATTGTAGGAGGACAAAAAGGAAAACATTAAAATCTGTTTTTCGATGGTACTGGTTGAATTTGGGGAGGAACTCACTGAGTTGGCTAGAGAGTTGTTTGAGGTTCGTGTTGAACAGAGTTTGCACTTCATTTTCTAGGGAAAAGTTAGGTGGCGTAGGCTTCGTAGCAGAAGCGTAAGAGGTACCGGGCAAAACCCTTGATTTTGACGGAATGTGTTGGGATATAGTTTGGACTGAAGGTTTGACACGTTTTTCACGATATAATCAGAAAGTGTCACAGTTCCTGTAGTTAGCCGGATGGTTATTAGAACCACAGTTAGCACATTTGGGAGCCTCATTTCCGGCTTTTTTGCAGTTGCCTGGACCATGTGGTAGACTGCATTTAACGCACCTAAATTGCAAGTTACAATTAGTGGCGGTATGGCGAATTCTTTGGCAGTTTTAGCATTGTACCTCGGTATGGTTTTTGATGGTTTCAAAGGAAACAATATTGTGCAGAATGGCTTTTATATTTTTGAGGGCTGCAAGCTAAAAGCTTGGCTCGAAAGTAATTAAGAACAGATTGAGTTTTTGTAGGTTTTTTTTTGAATGAGGGGTGTCGTATAGACGGACAGATTTTATTTCACCAATTCCTTGGTTATTCAAATCTGAAATGATTTCAGCTGGAGAGTATGTGTGGTGCAGTTTACGAATTATTAAAGAACGCGATTTATCCTCAGGAAGTGTGTATGTGAAGAAATTTGTAGTTTGCGCTTTAAGTGAAGTTTTTGTTGCTTCAAAATCAGCTTTGGAATTTAAAAGGATTTGAGTTTTGGCGGGGCCACTTCTTTTTAGAAGGTAATTATTCGGTAGGTTATTTAATATGGAGTTTTGGATACTAGAGATTTTATTATGGTCTTCATTTAAAATAACGATCGGGGAAATTTTTTGGCCTACCTTATGTGCTGCTTCTTGCCGAGGATCTAGCTTCGCTTGTTTGCTGCCAGCCGCTTGTTGCTGATTGATGCTTAATTTTTGCTGCATTGTTTCATCTCGTGCACTTGCTCTGCCTAGTTCGGGATAGAGAGCTCCGTATTTGTTTGTTTGAGTCGGTGTTGAATCGGATGTCGCGGTTGTTGGTCTTGCTGTTGATGCTGGCTGAAGCCTCGCTAAATTTTCTCTCTGGTGAGCTAGGAGAAATTGCACCTGTTTTTGTAGTTTTGCGTTTTCAACTTTCAACTTTTTGATAAGCGCGCTGAGCTTCTTGACATTAGTTGAATCATACGCTGTCTCGCTTGTTTTTGTGATGGTGCTGACCATTGATTCACAGTCGGATGCCGTCGTACTTTCGTCCGATGTTTCGCTCATCATTTCATCGTCTCTTGCAGCTGCACTTGTTGTTGCTTCGTCATTCGTTGCCACGCTTCGCTCCTCTTTTCGCCTTCGCCTACGTTTATCTCCCCCCTCTAGGTCGCTAGAGTCAAGGGATTTCGTTTTACATTTCGTTTTACATTTCGTTTTCGGCATTGCCGTTCACTAGATCTTAAAATTCTTGCTCGATTTATTTTTGTTCTACACGATTTATTTTAGTTCCGCACTTGATAACTATCAAACGAAGACTGAGATGCAAGTTGTGTCCTGGGCTTCATGCATATATGAGACGTATAGGCGGACATATTTGCATATTTTACATATTGTAGGTTAAGTGTAAAACCCTTTTAACATGAGCGTAGTTCTGTCTACCCAACTTGTTTATTGTTCGAAAAGGAGTGTTACTTATGAATTACTTCTTATGACTTTCTATGTTGCTAATTTCTTCAGTCTTAGGTTGCAGCTTATGCCCAATATACATTGTGACAACTAAGTACTCGGAAATTGTAATTTAAATTCCCCGGGTAAATTAATTACTATCCCAAATATGAGCGTGCTCTGTCAGCCAGTTTGTTACAGCAGCTACTTAAGTCGGTACACCTTAGTAGTGCTTTGCGATTTTTGTGATTTTGTGATTTTTTTTTTTTCATTGTGACCGAATTTAAAGCCAAAAACGCAATAAATACATCGATCAACCACCGTTTTCACCAGATTTGGTTCCGTGTGATTTTGATGAATAATTAAATACAGGTATCCCTCCTACAACACAGTATCCTACAGCACGATTGCGCTCTTACAAGAAATGAAAATTGATACAACTCGATAAAGGGATATCACTTTAGAGAATAGCATCATGGATTATGAAGAAAATTTCAAAAATGATTTAAAATTTGCACTTTTTCAGATTTAGAGTAAGAACCGACAAACATAACAATCCTCGAAGCAATTTTTGTTTGAGATTCCATAGATAAAGTGTTAAGAGTCATGCTCAGCGACAAATATAAGCCAATATATATTATTGTTTGCGTGCATTGAAAAGGAAATTTTCCAATGAACTTAGAGTGCGATTGTTTACATTATTTTTGGACATTGTGCATGGAAAAAAGCAGCCAAGTGACAAGAATCTTCGGATAAAAACCAAACCGTAGACCCCACGTCCTCAACAGCAGGTAGCATCAATTTCCTTTGAAATTAGTATTAGGGAGCGTGCAGGAAAATAAATAAGGTATGTGCATATTGGGGAATAATTGAAAGTTTCTTAATTCTTTTTTTGTGGTATCATTTCTGGTGTATACAAATCACAAATGTGCTTTTCCTATTGAACTTGAGTTCATTTTGCGTTTTGTTCAATAGAAGTTTACTTAGTTGCTAGAAAACGTTTTTCCAGGAATTTTGTGAAGTATATTTATCTGCAAAACATTTGAATGATAACAATGTTAATGGTCCATCATAATAGAACATGTAAGTTCCAATTGCTCTTCCTTGGCTATTCTTCATTTCGTTTGGCAGAGACTATTGTGAGCTTGTAAAGTTGTTGTAGTAGTTGTTTAGCTTGTGAGATTGATGTGAATCAGTTGTCACTAATTACATTTCCATTAGAGCCGCGAATACTGCACATTTATTTCCTTGGCAACATTTTCACCAAGGGAAACCCCCTAGTTTTGATACATTTTCCATGGTAAAGCACAGCGTCAATCATGTACTGTGTTCCACTTGCACACATTACTACAATTTTCAAGCTATATTTGTGTAGTGAAAATACGTATGGTAATAAATTGTCCATGAAGGACTTCAGCAATGGTCTGCTGCCTCAGCGGAAGAAGCTGTTGAGATCCGACGAGATTGACATTGTCTGGGGACGCGTGAATGCGCTGACAGGCTAGCGTTGCGGTGTCGTGGGGCGAGTTCTTTCTCCCTAGCACAAGGACCCACTACAAAAAAATTTCGCATTCACGAATTTAGGAGTCAAAGGAACTTCGACCGAAGTCGAGATAGAGGTAACCTACTAAGGGTCAAAGAATGCTACTGACTCAGATGGCAAACTGGACCTGGGGAAAACAGACGGACTTAAGATGACTTCGTCGTTACCGATGAGACTATGGCCCACAAATAAGAGTGAGGCATCCAGATGGTAGCGGTGCCCCCTCGCGCCGTCCCAATCGGATCACGAGCCAAACGTAGACGTGGCCATGTATTTCCCATTTGAGTGAAAAACTCATACAAAAGTACTTAGTATGACTCTTTCCCTCAAATGAGCAATACAAACCTAACCGATTTATGCTTTAGCGCTATGCAATGGAATCACATAGCCCTACATCATAAAAGGGCTCGCGAGCGGAAGGCCACTCTACCCGGCAAGGGGCTCTTGCCGGGTAGAAACGGGGGGGGGGGGGGGCGCCTGATGGCTAGCCCATGCTAGTAGAGGAGCCTGCCATCAATGCGGTTCCTATACCCGGTCAGGTATATTGAAATGGAAAAACTGAAATGCATA
Organism: Odontomyia ornata; assembly: GCA_963969285.1. Lineage (NCBI taxonomy): Eukaryota > Metazoa > Arthropoda > Insecta > Diptera > Stratiomyidae > Odontomyia > Odontomyia ornata. Next base: position 101,325,469 of record OZ017740.1, on the reverse strand, counting down.
GAGTTTAACAATTCATTTCATTCATTCTCTAAACTTCGAATACTTGAAAATTTATATATAAAATGATGAATAAATGCAAATTACTTAAACATATTCTATATCATGGTTTGTGTGTGTGTTCGTAGAAGCTGCGTAAATTTATTTACAATTCGCGTGCGATATTATTAAATAAATAAATAATTTATTTTCAAAAATGAGCTTGACAATCTTGTATATTTTTTCATCATATTTATCTGTTTTTCTCCTTAAAGACGAGACTCTCTTTTTCGGGGTAGTAAACACATATAGTTATATTCCTAATATGTATATATAACTCAATATAATCGCAATAAGATTTCTAACAATTGTAATATTTTATTTTCAGAAATAAAGCATAGATCGCAATCAAAATAGCTTATATAAAACAAAGCCAAGGTTTGAACTTGTCATTATATAACAAACGTTTGTTATAGAATATAATTCAGATTTATGCTAACATCCATTTGCATCAATAAAATTTATCTCATTAAATAAATTTTTTTTTCTCACATAAATGTATACATATCAATCTATTTATAATCTCAGTCACGTCGCTATAATATAATTATTTATCCAGTCATACAATTTATGAAAGTTTATCCCTTAGTGGAAGAGTAAATGAGAATGTTGAGATTCACAAAGAAGTTATTACACTTTGACTATATTAGTGAGCTGATTTTTACACTTGGAGATGCTTTACCGAGTTTCAAATGTTTGGAATGATTTGATCTCTATATATTTTGGTTGGAAAGCAATGCGAACGTGGCAAACTGTGTAGTGAGTGATTACGACATGACAAACCTAATCATTAAACAGAAAACTGGATACCTCACGCTTTCTTGCCTCTTTCGTCACACAAGCTGAGAAGACTGCATGCACATTACTAAATGACTCAAAACCAAACTCCTTAAGGTAAGCCGCAAACTACTAACAAGCGGTTCCTGTTTCTCTCTTTTCCGCTGTCCTCAGCGCTAATTTGTTGACTTTTCTTTCAGTCGCCGGCGTCCAAATTATTATTTGACTACTTTTTATGCTCATGAAGTATTTATTGCGGTTTTCATTTGCTCCAGTAATTGTAGATAATATATTTTTTGTTAATTTCTTCCCACTGAAATTTTCAGCAGCAGCCAACGTATCTTATCAAAATAATCAATGAAAAAGCTATAAGTGTTTCGGTCTAGGCAGATCACATCATCCATCATAGAAAATTGTCAACTAAAATGTCGGCAAATTGTATTTTTGACAGTCGATTTCCTTTTTGTTTGCACCGCCTACTTAATTCGCTATGTTGGGGAGAGTTTCCATTCCGATGGGCAGCCAAAAATTTGTGTTCGTATAGGGTTATCCATTTTACGCTTGGGAAAATAAATCTGAAGAAAACACATAAAGTATTCAGATGGAAACAAAATGTGGAACACAACATCATTCAAATGTCCTCCACGAGACCTCTTACAGGCCTCAATCCTTTTGAGGTAATTTTCAATGACTTTTCGGCACATTTCTGGCAATATCTCGGCCATAACTTCACGACTACTGGTTTTCAATTGCTCAAGCTTTTGAGGATTGTTCGCGTAAACACGATCTTTTACATAGTCCCATAAAAAGAAAACCAAGGGTATTAGGTCACAGGATCTTGCGGGCCAATTGACATCACTCAATCTCGAAATTACGCGTTCTGCAAATTTCTCTGGCAAAAGTGCTCGATTAGCCTGTGTTGTGTGGCTTGTGGCTCCGTCCTGTTAGAACCACGTGTTCTCCAGATCATAATCTTCAATTTCTCTTCAAAAACAATCGGTTAACATCCGTCCATAGCGGTCAGAATTGACTGTAATGGCTCTTCCTTGATCGTTCTCAAAAAATACGGGCCAATAACACTACCAGACCATAACGCACACCAAACGGTCACTTTTTCCGGGAGGCAAAGGCCTTTTGCGATCACCTGAGGATTTTGAGGGCCCCATATGCGGCAATTCTGTTTATTTACCTAACAACTGAGCGGAAAAAGAACCTCATCACTGAAGAAAATTTTGTTCGAAAAATCGTTATCAATGGCTTGTTGTTCAATCACCCAATTCGCATACATTCTACGTTGTGGATGGCCTTGAGGCTTAAGTTCTTGAGTGATTTGGATTTTGTATGGATGGAGATGCAAATCCAAATGCAAAATCCACCACAATGAGCCGTAAGACAAGCCTAAATGTTGAGCACGTCGAGGAATTGACAAATTTGGGTCTTTCTCCACACTTTGAGCAACGATAGCGATATTTTGTAAATGGTAAACCTTCAACTAAAAAATACACACTTTGGATGACATTTAATTCTAACAGATATCAAATGACAGGGTTATACTTTCCTATCACTAAATGGATAACCCTGTATCTACCTCTCAGCCTGCTAATGTCTTTTTTTATTCATGCGCTGTTGGATTTCGATCTCTAGCCCTTTTTGGCTCACGATCCCGTTCCTATTGCGCCATTTCCTTCTGAAATACTCAGTTGCTTTATAAACGAACTTAATCGGTTCAGCACGGTTTATCGTGTCCTTCCAACACTAATTGATTTTATGTGTAACGGGAACAACCGTTGACAGTATTCTAATTATGACGATACATCATAATTAAATTGATGAAACGCTCAACGAAAGGGATCTCGCGAGAAAGCATGCGCTTGAGAATACAGCTCGAATGAAGGAAACAATGTTAAGATAACGAATGCATCCTACATATGAATGCATTTAATGATTATTTTACTCGAAATTTTAGTGGAAGAAAAGGAACACATTTTGTTGAAGTTATATTATATATGGGTAGGTATTTCGGAGAAAAATTTGAATCTTCAAAGGGATCACGATTCAACTTCGAATTGATTCCACGATTGGGGTGTCGATATCTTTTATGCGGGACGGAAGACAAATGGAGCCGCAAATTTCCACTTTCAAATGATACTCTTGAAGACTTTGAGCAGTAAACAAATCGATTTGTACAACTTTCATGTACGTTTTTGAATCTAATTTAATTTCGTTTCACTCCTATTCCCGACTTTACAACGCGGCCAAATAAATGTTGCAGTTTTTTTCGTGTCTTCCCCGTTACGCGGTCCAAGTCAAACTCCCTGATCCGTCCCAAAACTTGTCTTTCATCTTTCTCATCCCGTGTATACGGTAAATCGCATCAGCTGCTCACTCAGCCACGTGCGATTGCCTTCGGTAATATAATGCACCGTTGGGGTGCACTTAATCAGTGCTCCCATGTTCAAAATTTAAATTGGCAGATTTAAAAATTTTTCAAGAAAAATTAACTGAAGTAAAGAACAACGAAAAAATTCTAAATAGTAATAAAGGTTAAATCTCATGAAGAATATAATTAAAGGGAAACGTTTACTATTAAATGTGAAATTGATATAAAATTACATTTAATAATAATAATAAGAAAGGAAACTACTTTACAAATTACGATTACGAATGGAAGTAATTAAATATTTTTCTAAATCTGCCATTAAAATTTTGGATGGAAGATGGGAAGGTTATCGAGCAGTTTGCTTGTGTGACTGCTCAATTACTACATATTAGAATTCAATTTTTCGACATCAATGTACCATATTTATTTATTTATTAGCCAAACAAGGCACTGGTACAAGAAATAAAAATATACAAATTTTATACGCTAACTCACAATAATTACTTAAAAAATACAAATTAAAATTAATTAGATTGATACAATAAAAATATGGTGTCAGGGTTGGATACATGATGGGATTAAGATGCTAGGGCATTTGATAGCAGAGCTTTGAAATGGGTTCTGGACATGTCTGGGGAGTAATGCGCACCGTATGAATTAAACGTTTTGCAACATCTATTGATAGGCTCATTATCGGCATAGATTGTGTGGTGCCGCTCTTCCACCAACAGACGAGAGTGCCTAGTGACTCGCAAGGGCTCATGTACTTTTATTTTATTAGTTAAAAATGGAACATTTATCGAGCCTCTGAGGACATCAAACGCGAAACAGCAGGTTATCGTAATTCTCCGGGAAGCAAGTGATGGCATATTCAAAATTTGCAGCCTGTGCTCGTAGGGGGGTAAATCCTGAAAATTTTTAGGATCATATAGCGACCTCAATGCAAACAATACAAACTGTTTTTGAACCGATTCAAGTCTGTCAATGTGGACATGAAAAACAGGATCCCAAATAAGACAAGCATATTCAAGCATTGGGCGAACTAACGCGACACAACGTCTTAGATACCCAAATATTTTGAAACTCTTTGGATCGACGTTTGATGAAGCCGAGTAGCTTATTGGCCCTAGAGATAACTTCATCGTAATGCAAGTTGAATCGAAGTTTATTGTCCAACATAACACCGAGGTCTACGACGCTGTTCACTCTGTTAAGTTTGTGGTAGTTGAGATGATAATCGCAAGCAAGAACGGAGTTTTTACGGGAAAAACTTATTACCACACATTTTTCGAAATTCAGAGAAAGTTGGTTTTTTTCTGACCATTCTAAAAGAGAGTTTACCTTGTTTTGAAGGAATGCCGTGTCCTTAGGAGACGTTACTACATTGAATAGCGTAAGATCGTCGGCATAAAATAGATGGGGAATATCAGACAGCATAACAGAGAGATCAGAAATAAAGATGTTAAAAAGTAGGGGACCAAGATGGCTGCCTTGAGGTACACCAGAGCAAACATTTATTTCTTTGGACATAAACCCTTGAAATTTGACGAATTGGGTCCTATTTTTGAGATATGAGTCGAACCAGTCTAGCAAAGGACCACGGATTCCGAAGATTTTTAATTTGTTTGCTAAAATTTCGTGGTTAACACGATCAAACGCTTTGCTGAAGTCAGTGTAAATCGCATCGATTTGGTTACCTTTTTCCATTTCACAGAGGATACTAGAAACCATTAATGTAAGATTTGTAACTGTTGAGCGATTTTTTCGGAAACCATGCTGTTGATCGTTTAGCAGAGGCTCAATGATGGGCGATATTTTTGAACAGACTATTTTTTCAAAAAGTTTAGGAATTGCTGATAGTATTGCAATGCCTCTGTAGTTTTCAACTGATGCCTTATCTTTACTTTTATAAATTGGAATCAAATGGGATGTCTTCCATATCGTTGGGAAAATTCCAGAAGAGAGGGATTTATTGAAAATAATATGCAGAGGAAGAATCAATTGCTCTTTACAGTGAAACAAGAAGCGAGGAGGCAGTAAATCAGGACCAGGCCCTTTATTGATGTCAAGTGCCTCTATTGCGTTGGATATATCATTTTCAGAAATGCAGAGTTCCTCGATGGGAGACGCTGAGTTTTCGACTGAAGAAGGTATGTAGGATGAGGAGTTGGTTGGACAGTACACGGATTGAAAATGACTTGCAAAAAATATGCAGATGTCTACGGGATTGCACGAGCTCAAGTCTTGATATACCATAGAATTGGGAAAACCTTGGGACTTACGTTTGATGTTTACAAACTCAAAAAACTTTTTTGGGTTATGGATAATGTTTTCACCAATTATGTTAACGTAAGAGTCATATGCTTCCCGAGATTTGAGTTGCAATTCTTTAACCAGCGCATCATATTTATTTTTCATTTCTTGGCTAACGTTGGATCTTTTTTGAATTAATTTGTGGAGCTTATTCCTTTGGTTTCTTAAATACCTAAGGTCGCCATCAAGCCAAGGCTCAGAGAGCTTATTTTTCTTTTTAATTTTGGGCACGTACCTCTCAACGGCGTACATGAATATATTGTAGAAACAATCTACTGCGTCGTTTGTACCTAACGTTGAAAGCGTACCAGTCCAATCAATAGTATGAAGATGATTGTTAATGCTATCATAGTCAGCATTATGGAAGCCAAAAACGATAGAATTATTGTAAGAAAGATGGTATTCTCCATCCGTAGTGGCTAATTCAAGAGAAATTGCGGAATGGTGGCGGGTGTTAGAAAACAAATGCTCCGCATCGCTAGTTGGAATCACCACAACTTCGTCATACGCATTTGTAAAAATGAGATCTAACCAATTACCATGAAGGTTGGGGGTCGAAGCAAGTTGCTGCAAATCATTGCCATACATGGTGCTAATAATGTTGAAGTCTATGTTGTCTAGAAAATTGACTGGGAGGAGTCCATTATCAGATTCATCGACAGTGAATGTCAAATTCGGTCGATTAAAATCCCCAGTGATGATTATTATGTCTTCTTCATTGATGGAAGCAGCTAGTGACGATATTATGTCACACGCATTATTGTAAACTTCTTCATTGGATCTTGGAGGGATATAAAAAGCCCCTATATACAAGTTTACATTCGCAATTTTGATACGAACAATTTTATGCTGGTAGGAATTGTTAGAGACAGTACTGACGGGCTCACTGAAAAACGAATTTTGCACTGCAATCAAGACTCCTCCTCCGCGCGATTGCCCAGTGCTGTGAGAATCCCTGTCGTCTCTAAAAATTGACCAGTTTCCATCCAGAATCTCTTCATTGACAAAAGACTCATTCAACCACGTTTCAGTTAAGGTAAGAACGTTGAAATGGCAAGATTTGGCGTCCAGATAAAGTTTGTTAATTTTCCCTCTCATACCACCGCAATTATGGTAAAAGAGGTTGAGGCGTTTAGAAGTGAGTGCGTTATTGGGGACGAAAAAATTTACGATGTTGCTCTCTAGATCGTTGAAGTGCTGATATATAATTGGAGCTCACATGCGACGCGTAAGTTTCCAGATCTTTATTAGTTTTTGCTGATGTTATTCCTAACTCTTCGTGGTATTTGATATAAATCCTACGGAGGGCCCCAATATCTATAGGAAGGCCTTCCCGCTGGATCATAACCATAATGTTTGTCTTTGTTTTGCCATCAATGCACGTTGTGTCCGGAGCCTTGTACATGTATGCCAGATAAAGCCTAACATTTTCAAAAATTTTATGATTCTAAGTCGGGATAAGAGATATTTGCCTTCCATATCATTGCTGGCATTGATTGTGGCTTTCACCACTGGAGGTATGAGCGGGCTCAAAAATGAATTCGTCTCAGGAGATGGTAAGGTGGAGACTTGTTATCATTTCAAAACAAACAGACTGTTTTTTTCCACCGGAAAAATATGACTTTATTATCCATTGCAAAACCTACCGCCATACACCATACAAAACAAACAACATTTTATCTATAACGAAAAACGTTTAAACGCTATTCAAACGTATCCCGACACCAAACTTTGAACACATTTGAAATAAGATAAAAGACTAAACATTAAAGCCTGAATATGCCATATATGCAAAATGTCTGCATAATGTGTGTGTTGCTTTTCGAAAAACACCATTGAACCTTTCGTAATATCCATAACGTTTTTCCATTGCATTGCAAAATTGGGAGAATATTCGCTTCCATTTGTTGCAACTTATACGTAGAACAGTTCATAGCTGAATGTATCTTTGGCCAAAGGGGAAGATCGAGGGAGTTGAATATAATAATGAAAATGGTTAAAACGTAACGAAAAAAAAGATATCAACCGTCTCAGGAGATGGTAAGGTGGAGACTTGTACACCACCATGTACAAAATCAGAGTATTTATCCACGGATCCCCTGTTTTTAGCGGCTGAAGTTGAGGTTAAAGAATTTTCGCACTGAACAATGGAGCTGTTTTGTTGCAAATTTCTAATAGTGCTATCACTTGGTGTTTCGAAAGTTGAGTGATGCTCTAAGAGATCATCCGTTGGGTGATTAGGAGGGGAGCCATGACTTATTTGATTGGAATCTGGATTAGGATTAACATTAACATTGTTTTGATTTAATGTAATATTAATATTAATATTTTTGGTATTTAGTCTTCGTGTTATTTCCTTTACCGAAAATTTATTACTTAAATAAATACTTGGGTGCTCTGAATTTGTTGATCTTTTTGCCGCTTGCTATTTGCTAAACACCATACCATTCCAGACATACTTTCCATTCTTGGCTCTTAGGTTTGTAAAAAGCCATGCATACCTGCTTGGTATAAAAACTTTGAAAGCACGTCGATGTTTATTCCGATGCGGTAACTCCTCCACTTTGCAGCTTTGTATTTTGAGATCTCGTTCGAATAACTGCTGCAATCCGGTGGCATCGAGTTTAGTTGATGCTTTTCTAAGATAGAAAATCTTCCAGGATGCTTGGTTGGTAAACTCCAATTTCCTGATTCTGTTTCTCCAGTCATCCTCAGACCAAAATTTGCCCAGTTTAAAAATTTGAGATTGAACGACTGGAACTTGAATCGAAGGTGTTCGTGTAGCGGCACCGACACTTAATTCCAATGTATGATCATGAGCTTCGTGTGTATTAGCACTGATAGGATATATAGCAGTTTTTTGAGCAACTGTAAAGCTTTGTACCTTTTCTTCCAAAGTGGCAAATTGTTTTTGCAGTCCTTCGATTTTTGTTAACACTTGAGAAAGGTGTGTATCGTTTTGCTGATGTGGTATTTTATTCGATATATTGGCCAGCAACTCCTTCATCCTGTCTTTGTTCAAAGCTTCAGTACTCGGCGGATGTAAATTCGAAATCAGGTTTTTCATCGCAATAAGACGTTGGTCGACTGATTCTAGAGCTCTAATTATATTATTATTGCTGCTTGAGTGCTTCGTAGCAAGTTCATCAAAGCAGGTTGCCATTTCCACGAAGCTTTCATCGTTTGCTCGGGATTTCGAACTCTGGCGGGCAATTAATTGGTCCTTTTTATTCATGAGGACATCTATGTGATCAGTTATTTGATCATAGAAAGTTCTGAAATTGTCCTCAAAGTTTTGGCAGTCTGAACAAATAAAATGTGCCTCCAAATAGGGATGAAACCAATCCCTTGGCGAATCCATACAAGCACCATGTAGTTTTCTCCTGCAGAAACTTTTGCATATCACATATTTAAACTTATGATCGAATGCTACACAATTAGCAAGATCACATTTACAGTTCATTGTTTAATATATATATATATATATATATATATATATATATATATATATATATATATATATATATATATATATATATATATATATATATATATATGCTATCCAATGTCAAGGTCGTGTGATTACTATGTATGGCACACAATACTAGAACAAACACTTAATTCGAACAAATTGCAGACACAGCACAAAACAGTTAAATCAATCAATTAATAGTCGCAAAACTGTTAATACTCGTATCTACAGAGTCCTTAAAAGCATTATAATTCTGTGCTGAAACATATAATTCTGTGCTGAAACATATAAGTCAAAATCCTTACATGCATCGATTAATTATGCTGAAGACCGAGGTGAAGGTTAGACATTTTTTTGGTTTTAACGGTAAAATACCTTCACCGTTATTTTTTTACTCGTCCTTCAAATAAAACCTAATAGAAAGTAGGATGCATCATTTGCTGGAAACAGGACTCTTCTGTTTATCCCTGTTCATAAGTTATGCCTGAACGTACATTAGAAAAAGAGCAACAACAAAAAAATATATATACGGGACAAACTGATCTTTTCTTTGGAAGTCGGTTAAAAAATCGTTCAAAAAATTGTTGCTCTTAAAACGTTTCTGCAGCTCTGTGTTAATATGTCTATTTTTTATAATCTTTCGAAATCTTTATTTGTTTCTAAATACCAGTCACTTTTTCTAACTGTATTTCAAAACAGGCCTAATTTGTGAGAAAGCTTTACAAATTCTTGAAATATTATTTTAGAGATAAAACTGGTCAAATACGGCTAAATTAAACATGTATTTTGTGTCCATATTATGATTTTGATATTTCTAGAGTCAATCATTAGCGTGATTAGCACAGTTACAGCTTAGTTATGGCAGTTGATCAAATTATCACATCGATGATAAGTGGGCTAATTATCTAATTCTGTTTTGGATTTGTTTGATTTTTGATGAAATCTTGTCAAAAAGCGGTTTTTCAATCCTAGATAATACATGGTTAATTATCTAAATTGACAAATATTTTGAGAATGATGACATCGAACGGTATGATTTGCATTTGGTTTATTAGTTTTATATCATAATTTTGATTGGATCATGTATTTCAAATAATTTTTTTTTAAATTCTCAATCGTAACAGAAAAGCTTGTAACCATTCCAATGTTAGTCATTAAATTTTAACGAATATGAATTGTCAGTTCCATAAGAGATAACTGATCATATCTTAAATTTTACTAAAAGGTTATTTAACCAATTAATTTCTACAAGTTCGCCATACAGAAAATAGAAAATGATATTCAAAGAAATATTTCGAAATCCCAGATAATTTGAATTACCCTCAATATGCATTGGGAACGTGCATTTGTGCTGCTAGATTAGCAGAAAATTTTACACCTGCTTTATAAGTGACCGAAAACCTATCATTTAGCAAACACCTATCTGATTCATAATACACTATGAATTATTGCAACAAGGCATGCAACAATTTTACCATATAAATTTTTCCACATTTCTATGGGTCGAGAACGTGCTCGTGGCTGCAATTTATGTGTAGAGCGTATGGAAATTGGTTGGAGTTTGTGATGCAAATTGTTTGAATTTAAGGTTTTATTCAAAATTAGGTTAAGCAGTTTGGACATTACTTTTGATTCTAGAAAAGTGTGCAATGATCATAAATTTCAAAACAAAAGACTTAAGCGAGTAACCTGAAAACATCCGATTCATATCAAGCCATCGTTGTTTGCGATAAATTTCTTGTAACAATGCATCCCCTTTCATTCTGTCAAAATGTTCTAACATTTTATTATCATTTCAAAACAAACAGACTGTTTTTATTCCACCGGAAAAATATGACTTTATTATCCATTGCAAAACCTACCGCCATACACCATACAAAACAAACAACATTTTATCTATAACGAAAAACGTTTAAACGCTATTTAAACGTATCCCGACACCAAAGTTTGAACACATTTGAAATAAGATAAAAGACTAAACATTAAAGCCTGAATATGCCATATATGCAAAATGTCTGCATAATGTGTGTGTTGCTTTACGAAAAACACCATTGAACGTTTCGTAATATCCATAACGTTTTTCCATTGCATTGCAAAATTGGGAGAATATTCACTTCCATTTGTTGCAACCAATACATAGAACGGTTCATAGCTGAATGTATCTTTGGCCAAAGGGGAAGATCGAGGGAGTTGAATATAATAATGAAAATGGTTAAAACGTAACGAAAAAAAGATATCAACCGGAGAATCGAAATGATCTTAAATATGAAGTTCGTGCACATTAATTACGATTTCATAAACAAAATGGTATAAAGGAGCTAAGCTTAAATGAAATGTAAAGAAGAATAGTATGAAAAAGTGAAACCGGCAATGAGGCTATCAAACCATATCAGGTCGATTTGAACGGTATATCATGTTGTTTTCGTAATAATAACTTTAGACAGGACTGAATATGAAGAGGTTACAATGCATGTGACTTATTTATGTGAATTATTCTCATGTTATGCAAGATATGACGGTACACTGCTGGTTTAGATATAAATGAGAAAAGAAGAGGTTTATGTATTGTATGTTCAAGAATATTTAACTTTTTTTCTTGGAAAGCCATCGGACTTGGCTTTATTGTGTGAGCAGATGCCCTCCTTTGAGTCATCTTCAGTGTCTAAACTAGACACTGTAGATGACAGAAAGGAGTCAAAACTCATCTACTCCCAAAACAAAGCAAGGCTTTTCAAGAAAAAAGAGAATTGGTTTGCGGATATCAAATCAACTAAATATTTAACTTTCTTTAAAAAAATAATGAAACACAATTGGGGGTCAATTTTCATATTTTGAATGTTTCCAAAATTTATGTCCTTTATTTCACCTAACCAAAAAAATTAAATTGGATTTCACCAGGTAAAGGTATATAAAAGTTAGTATTGTTCTTAATGTTTTTTTGTACATCTTTTCTACATTTTTTTAAGTTAATTAAGAATTTTTACTTATTAAAGATTCCTCACTTATAGCAAAGAAACCCTTGATTTTCACAACCAATCAGTATCAAAAATTGGTTATAAATTATACCTATCGGTACCAATGCTTCAACATGATTTATTATGAAGGATAATATTGTAACAACTGTTACAACATACCATGCTAATGTGAAGCAAATTGCGAGAATATCAACGCTAATTTGCTAACAAGTAGAGTTTATAGCACGTACACACCACACCTATACGTGTTACAACCTACTCAACGATTAATTAAAAGCCCATTAAATCATCAAAAATGCCATTTATAAATTCCCATGCCATTCCAAATATGCATACTAAGGTTATAATGACTTTGTGTCGCACCATAATTTATATCCATACAAAAATCTAGAAGCATTATTCTTACACTTACCTATACTCGTAAAGTGTAGAATATTCTTGTTGATATATTAACCATGATATGGCTGCTGGTTATATTTGAGTATAGGAAAAACATTGAAATTGGTTCTCCTTTAAAAATGAATGAGTCATTTGGTCGACTGATAGTCAACGAGCATTAAATAATAGAGTTTATGATTGAAGTGTGGAGTAGCATAGCTCACGTTAGCCCTAAAGGTGACATTACAGTATGGTAGACCATTAATAATTCAACACCTACTTCCAGAATTGTTGATCTTATATGATATACGAGTAACTGAAGTTGTGGTGCAGAGATATAAAAAGTGAGAGAATGGTATTGTTCAGATAAGAAAAATTGCATATTTTTATAAATTTAGGTGATTTTGGACGAGTTAGTGAATTATTAAATTGAGAAGTAAAGACGAGCAATAATTTAAGTTGAACTATCATGTCCTCGTGATGCACACTGGATATCCACAGTAGTGGCGATCGTGGAATGTTATATTCTGGTATACCAGTGTGGGTCTAGCAACCCTCTCTGGAATTACCTTTGCTAAGGAACCTGTTATGGGTCCTCGGATTAAAACAATTGAACCGATAACAAAAATGTAAAACGGAATATGCAATTGCATCCTAGAATGTCACATCACTCAACAAGTCCGGAACTGTTAAAACATCATTACAACACAAATTTAATCTGCTGATAATCAAGGAAACAAGATAGGATGCAGAAAATGAGATTGAACACATTATTTGAAAAAGAAGAGCCTAAGTGAAGCGCAGAAATTGGGATAACGTGTATTGTAGATAAGAACTCTATATCACGAGTAATCAATTACAAACCAATTAACGAGCAAATGTGTGTGATCTGAGTTCAAGCACAATTCTTGAAAGCCTGGCTGATCAATGTTATCATTTCGATGGCAAAGAAAAAGTAGTGAAAATACCTTTTATAACCAACTAGAAAGATTCTTTGTTTCATTGCCCGGAAACCATATAAAAATAATAGCAGATGATTTTTGCACAAAAGGCGCCCCTGAAAACGACAGAGGGATACAGCCTCAAGAATTTTAGTAATGACGAGGGTTAATGCCTGACAGGTTTTACATATAGCAAAAAATATACGAGTATTCATAAACTTGACTTACTTTCCACATAAGCACTATTGCCTAAATAATTTTTCTATGAATTGGGTGCTCTAGTTGAGGCCCAGTGGGCCCCGGTTCCACTCGCTAAGGGTGGATGTGAGCACCAGCCTGCTTTTGTACTGGATCTCTGAGAAACCACTAATGATTTCATGATTTGCAGAACCAAGAATTTGTGTTTACCACACCTTTACCACAGCAATTCTGAAACTAATAAGAACTTTCCAAATAACCGAAAGGTTAAAACCGAGCGAATCGGCGAAGATTTTCTGGACATCAATGGCAATAACAATAGAAGAGGAGAACGAAAATTTTCTCAATAATTTTTGCGACCAAAAACCAAGTGAACAACTATGTAAAGATAGGTTTATCGGACTAGCCCCCTTAGGATAAAGCTCAGTATTCGTCTGGTAGTACACTGAAAAGGATGTCTTAATTTTTTCCAAATCGAATCGTACTCTTATATCCGAGCGATAAGTGAACCTACAACTGAAATTTTACTACCGCAACTGCACACTATTGACACACAAAAAATTTAACACCTTTTAAATTCTCTCCAAAAACGAGTCGCAAGATTATAACCGTTACAATGCCCCGAAAAAGCACGTAAACCCGGCATATTATTGGTCAGACTTGTTGAGGAAGGTGAGAGAAGATATTAATTATCATTGAAGCATTATTTATTTTTGGACAAAAGGGGCGAGCAGTTGGGTTCTCTCAACATACAGCTTCCACGATTCCTCATCCTAAATCCCACGTAAATCATTCTAAGACCCACGTAAATGTAAATGATCTCGGGGTAGCACATTGAGTTTACTGGTTCTCCAATAATGCGACACTAAATGCCTAGAAATGCCAATAATTGTAAATACAGCTGCAGCTCTACTACTAAATTATGCCTCCATCCCAATACTGACCGTTCTTGCTCTAGGGATTCTCTTCAGTGTCAAGATGAGTACTACAATTTTTTCCAGTGCCAGGCTAAATTCATGAGCAATCAGCCTGTTCCTAGCTTGGCACATTAGTATATCCAGGAAAAGTTTCGCTTGTTCAAATATGAGTCTAGCAACTAGCACTAAAACATCAGCCGCATAGCTGATCAAGTGCGACTCGTCCGGCAGGTCAAGACTCAATAGCCCATCGTACGTGATGTTTCACAGATCTGGACCAAGGATTGAGCCTTGAGCGATACCTGATCTAACTTCCATTCTTTGCCGACCCTCCATTGTAGTATAGAGCATGCTGTTAGACAGTCATTCACAATCGGCAGCAGATACTCTGGAACTTGAAAAGAATTTTCCAGTGCTTCAAGAGTATCCGGCATCTAGCGGAATTGAAAGCATTTTCAATGTCAAGCATCAACAGGAGCACAACTCATTTCTTGAACCAGCTCTGAGGTTTCGTTCATTACCGTGCACGTTCTACTTCCGAAATTGCATCAATAGGGAAGCTACTTGCTCTAAAGCCATAATGCTGTGGAGATATGTTCTTGGCTGAATGAACTGCGTACGTGAGTCTTTTCGAGCAGCTTCCCCTCGTGCCTAGTATACACAGTGGTGTGCAAACACTGAATTAGGATTTCCCTTCTCCTTGCTGATTAGTAGTGGCACTGCTACCTTCCATCGCTCCGAGAAAATCCCTTTGCACAGGCAAGCGTTGAACGTATTGAGTAGCAAGTTAGAGCAAAGATTACAGGCAAGCTGCAAGACTTCAGCAGAAACGCCATCTAGTCCTGGTATTTTAGTTGCTTTCATGGATAGAGCCGAATCTTTCCGTTCCATCTTAGGGAAAGGTAGGCATACCACTGGCCTTCCGTCGTAGACTACATCGCACAGAGCCCATACAATCTAGTTAATCTTTTCTGCTTCATGTAAGCAGGACTTCTATAGTGCACCAAGTCTCACGGATTCATATTTACATCGTCCACGAGGCCTCGGGCTTTAATCTTGTTAATTAGCTTGCGAAGACATTTCCTGGTCAAACTGAATGCTGCCTAATGTCTGCCTCGTCACGTATCCACGCCCGCTAGACTTTTTGTTGAAGCTTGTGGCACTCGCCTCGCTCTTCAGCGATTTCCGTTGACCACCAGTATACTGGAAGCTTACCATATTACGAGTATGGTCTCGGACGAGGTAAGTGAGACTCACAGATGGTAAGCTTTAACACGTTAAAAGTTAGAAAAAATTTAACAACTGCAACAGCGATGAAAAATGTTGTCATTTGAAAGAATCGATCTAGCTTGATAATTCCTTTCCTAGTGGCTATGGAAAGAATATTGAAAATTACCATATTTATTTTTTAAATAAATAAAAAAATTTCCCCCCGGCGTTTATTAGTATTCTAAGTACTATGTCTATCACATGGACTAATTTGTATCATTAGGTGCATTGAGAATCAAAATAGATTAAGTAAATGATAATTTTTTGCATCAATCTATTTTAGCTTAAAAGTGAAATAAGTATTCGTATACATTTAATGATTCTCTAGTCTATTTATAATACGATTGAGACGTATCTCTAAATTAAAATTAAGCACTTATAGTTGAGCTGAACATCAAATAATTTTATCGTTAACCACAACAATTGATTTTTAACTAGACCTACATGCTTGCTTACTGCTTCAGTATTCAATGCGTCCAATTTAATCTAAAGTTTAAAAACAGCTTTTTAGGTCTTTGTTAAAATTTTTTTTACAAAGACCTACTAGTTTCGCAACCGGTCGGTCCGTCCGCCTGGCCGAGCGTCACAGCTAGTTTGCTCAGAAACTATAGAAGCTAGAGTGCTCAAACTTAGTGAAAAGGTCAGAAGTAATGGTCTCTCAAAATTTAAGGTCTTACCAAAAATTTAAAAAATTTTTAAGGGGGGTTCCCCCTTATAACGAAGTAGCCCTTAAAATTTTTTTTTAATCAAAAGTAATCGAGTTAAATTAAAGGCCTTGATTAGAACTGTTAGAATCTGAAGTAAAAAAATCATTTTATGAATTTGGGGGTCAAGGGAAGGCAAAATATACCGAAAATTGCGGACAAAGTGAACGAAAAATCATAACAATTTTCTAGATGCTCAATCAGTTGAGCACATCTCTTTGGCTCTCCTGTTGATTCTACATATGGTATCTTCACCTTAAATATTTTAATTTCAGGAATTTGAGTTATAATTGGATTATCAATCTATTCCATCAATAATGATTGGCTTATTTTGATTGCATTTAATCCATCCTCAAAACGATTGTTAGCTCGAACCATTAGGTAAAAAGTTTGTTAAGACTTTCTGGACTATGCTCAGCAGTTACTTTGCCTTGATTCATAATCATTACTGAGTCTCCTAGGAATTCTGCACTTTGAGATGATAAACTTGGTCAAATTACGTCAAGCACTAAATGCAAAAGGTAACAATTTAGGTAAACAGAACTATGCTCATGTCAAAGGGTTTTGATACTAAACCTACAATATGTGGATGAAAAGAATGATTTAATTCAAGAAAAACTTTTATCATGCACAACAAATATATTCTTGCTTTAAAAGAACTCCATTTCAACCTGCCAACATTTTGTTCCAATATTACTAAAATCATTGACTGATCTGAATCTTAAATTCATTTTTTTAGGGTTTTGTAAAATAATTTTACAAAACCCTTCTAAAATCGCGTCCTGTCTGTCCGCCTGTCCGTCTGTCTGTCCGTCCGTCCGTCCGTCCGTCTGTCCGTCCGTCCGTCCGTCCGTCCGTGTGTCACAGCAGTTTTTCTCGGAAACTACTGAAGCTAGAAGCATCAAATTTTGTATATAGGTGTAAAGTGGTGATCTCTTTAAAGTTCAACTACTAAAAAATTTTATAAGGTATTTAAGGGGGGTCTCCCCATGTAGGGGAGTGACCCCCCGAAAAAAAATTTCATTGAAGGTAGCCGATATGGGTATCAAATGAAAGGTTTTGATAAGAACTTTCCAAAACAGGTCTTAGTTTGGCAAAGTTTGCTTCGAGGGGCGCAAAGGAAGGGGAAATACACGAAAAATTTGTGTCCCCCCCCTCGCGATTGGACACCTGTGATCCGAAAAATCTGAAAAAAATCACGAATGTAGGCCTTGATGAGTACAACAACAACAAATACGTGAGAAGTCACAATTCACTCAACTTTGTTAGCAATAGTATGATTTATCGATTTTATGTTTTCTTGAATAAAATCTTGACGGTACCCTTAAATTCAATGAAATTCAGTACACAGATGTCTATTTATAAGATTGATCAACCCTGCAAGTTTCATAAAGATTGCATCATATTTAGCGAAGCTATAGCGGTTTGAATTTTCCTGTGTTACTATGGAACAATATGCGCTGCATGTATTACTATGGCAACATATGGCTATGGAACAACATGCGCTTTTTACCGACTCAGACACTACAGTTTTGCTAGGATTTGCATGAAAATTTCAGGAATGCTAGGATTTGCATGAAAACTTCAGGAATGATAGGTGTCATGTATATCTTTGAGAATCGGTTCAGCTAGTGGTATCAGTAATCGTAAAACAAAATAGTGGCTGTTTTAAATGCGAAGATTGAATAACTTTGAGTTATTTTTTCCCAACTTCAACGTTTAAGGCGCATGCTTTGAACACTTGATTCAATTTAATGAATGACTGAAGCTGAGTACCTACAATTAATACTCATAAGTGAAACAAGTCAAGGAGGCGGAAGGGAGCTTCTAACAAAAGGGCTTTGTAACAACTCTAGGATTCGAAAAAATTGGCTATTAATCGATGATAACAGTACAGGAGAGTGGCCCCTGAAAAAAAATTCATCAAACGTAGCCGGTATGAGTATAAAATGAAAGTTTTCACGGGAGCTTTTCAAAGCAGTTGTTAAACTGTCAGTTTTTGCTTCAGTGGGGGCACAGGGGGGAAATACATGAAAAATGTGTTTCCTCCGTCGCGAATGAACATCTGAAATAATTCTCAAGGGAGATATTTATGAGTAGAACAATAACAAAAACCTCAGAAGTCGAAATTCTTTCAACTTTGTTAATAATAGTATGGTCTTCGAATTTCATAGTTTCTCCAATAAAATCGTCATTGATATGCTTCTTGACTTTATACAATCTGGTGACTGCATTTTGAAAATTGAATACAAAACCCTTCTGACATGAGCGTAGGTCTGTTTACCCAACTTGTTTGTTATTGATCTTATCTAAAAATTTGAAGAAGATTCAATCAAAAGTGTAATGTCTGGTTTGATGGAAAGACCATGTAGTAGAAAAATGGCTAAATTTTATTGAAACATAGAATAAAATGATATTTTGAAGAACTAAATGGCTGATTTCATCTAATTTAATCAGGGTTTGCCGATACATATCAGAGGATATACGTCATGATATATACCACGATATATATCATTTGATATTTATGCCGATATATATCAATTGATATTTTCTATCTAGCATCTTGGCAACTCTAAATGAAAAACTAAAATTTAGATTATTTTCCCCCGAATATCTATTCCATCAGAAGTTCGGGGACTCCCCGTTTTACTTACGCGCACGCGGACTAGCATTTGACAATTGTTAAGTCAAGTATACTGTCAATTTAATATCTACCTAAGAAATGCTTTGCTGGTTTAACAAGTTTGGTAGACAGACCTATGCTCAGGTCAGAAGGGTTTTGTACTCTACTTACAAAATGCAGTAACCAGCAACGAATAAAATCAAGAAACACGTCATGTTCGAGGATCATACTATTATTAACAAAGATGAAAGAATTTTGACTTCTGAGGTATTTGTTATACCCATAATAATCTCTATTGATAATTTTTTCAGATTTTTTAGATCACGGGTGTCCATTCGCGAGGGAGGAAACACATTTTTCATGTATTTCCCCCCTGTGCCCCCACTGAAGCAAAAACTGTCAGTTTAAGAACTGTTTTGAAAAGCTCTCATAGAGAACTTTCAGTTGATACTCATATCGGCTACCTTTCATGAAATTTTTTTTCAGGGGCCACTCCTCTGTACTGTAATCATCGATTCATGGCCTATTTTTTCGAATCCTAGAATGACTATAAAGCCCTTTTGCTAGGAGCGCTCTCCTGCCTCTTCGACTTGTTTCAATTGTATGTACTCATCTTCATGATACCTATCACTCCTGAAATTTTCATGCAAATTCTAGGAAAGCTGTAGTGTCTAAGTCGGTAAAAAGCGCATATGGCTCCATAGCCATATATTTCCATAGTAATACAGGGCATATTGTTCCATAGTAATACAGGAAAATTCATATCGCTATAACTTCGTTAAATACCATTCGATCTTTATAAAACTTTCAGAAAAGATTAATCTTATGAATAGTCATCTGTTCGCCAAATTTTATCGAATTTAAGGGTACCGTTTATATTTTATTCAAGAAAACATAAAATCGATAAATCATACTATTACTAACAAAGTTGAGTGCATTTCGCCTTCTCATGTATTTGTTGTCGTTGTACTCATTAAGGCCTACATTCATGATTTTTTTCAGATTTTTCGGATGGAAGGTGTCCAATCGCGAGGGGGGTACGCGAAAAGTTCGTACATTTCCCCTTCCCCTGCCCCCCTCGGTACTCATAAGGCAATTTTAAGACTTGTTTTGAAAAGATCTCATTGATACCTTTTCAATGACACCCTACTCGACTACCAATGGTGAAAATTTTTTTTCAACCCCTTTGAGAAATTTTTCCACTCTTGAACTTTCAAGAAGTCACCACTTCTGATCTTTTCACAAAGTTTCATGGCTGTAGCCTTTATAGTTTCGGAGAAAAAGTGCTGTGACATACAGACGGACGGACGGACAGACGGACACAGGTCGTGATTGCAATAGTGTTTTGTATTTTAGTACAAAACCCTAAAAAGAGGTGATCAATTGGAGCCAAAAAATTGGAAAGCGTATATTGTAGATAAGAACTGTAAGTCACGAGTAATCAATTTCAAACCCACTAACGAGCAAATGTGTGTGATCAGAGTTCAAGTGGAAGTCTTGAAAACGCGGCTGATCAATGTTCACATCTCGATGGTAAAGAAAAAGTTTTATAACCACCTAGTAAGATTCTTTTCTTTTCTTTTCCATATAAAAATAATACCAGATGATTTTTGAACAAAAGTCGCATCTAAAATCGACAAAGGGATACAGCCTCAAGAATAGTAATAACAATGGTCAATGCCTGACAGGCTTTTCGTACAGCAAAAATATAGTCATAAGCTTGACATACTTTCCACATAAGCGCTATTACCTAAATTAGCAGAAGACTGCTTTTGCCCTGGATCTCTGATGAACACTAATTATTTATTTATTTATTTCTATTTCACAGAAAATCTTATTACAAAATAGATTAAATAATAGCCCAGCAAAACAAACTATGCAATAGCACAGCAAAGAGAAGGAAACAAGTTGGGTAAACAGACCTACGCTCATGTCAGAAGGGTTTTGTATTCAATTTACAAAATGCAGCCACCAGATCGAATCAAATCAAGAAACATGTCAAAGACGATTTGATTGGAGAAAATATGAAATGCCAAGATCATAATATTTTTAACAAAGTTCAATGAATTTCGACTTTTGAGGTTTTTGGTATTGTTATACTCATAAATATCTCCCATGATAATTATTTCAGATGTCCATCCGCGACGGAGGAAACACATTTTTCATGTATTTCCCCCCTGTGCCCCCACTGTAGCATAAACTGACAGTTTAACAACTGTTTTGAAAAGCTCCCGTGAAAACTTTCATTTTATACTCATACCGGCTACGTTTGATGAATTTTTTTTCAGGGACCACTCTCCTGTGCTGAAATCATCGATTCATGGCCAATTTTTTCGAATCCTAGAATGGTTACAAAACCCTTTTGCTAGGAGCTCTCTCCCACCTCCTTGACTTATTTCAATTATGAGCATTAATTGTAGGTACTCATCTTCAGTCATTCATTAAATTGAATCAAGTGTTCAAAGCATGCACCTTAAACGTTGAAGTTGGGAAAAAATAACTCAAAATTATTCAATCTTCGCATTTAAAACAGCCACTATCTTGTTTTACGATTACTGATACTACTAGCTGAACCGATTCTCAAAGATATACATGACACCTATCATTCCTGAAATTTTCATGCAAATCCTAGCATTCCTGAAATTTTCATGCAAATCCTAGCAAAACTGTAGTGTCTGAGTCGGTAAAAAGCGCATGTTGTTCCATAGCCATATGTTGCCATAGTAATACATGCAGCGCATATTGTTCCATAGTAAAACAGGAAAATTCAAACCGCTATAACTTCGCTAAATATGATTTAATCTTTATGAAACTTTCAGGATAGATCAATCTTATGAATAGAATCTTATGAATTTCATTGAATTTAAGGGTACCGTTAAGATTTTATTCAAGAAAACATAAAATCGATAAATCATACTATTACTAACAAAGTTGAGTGAATTGCGACTTCTCACGTATTTGTTGTTGTTGTACGCACCAAGGCCTACATTCGTGATTTTTTTCAGATTTTTCGGATCACAGGTGTCCAATCGCGAGGGGGGGGGGACACAAATTTTTCGTGTATTTCCCCTCCCTGTGCGCCCCTCGAAGCAAATTTTGCCAAACTAAGACCTGTTTTGAAAAGTTCTCATCAAGACCTTTCATTTGATACCCATATCGGCTACCTTCAATGAAATTTTTTTTTCGGGGGGTCACTCTCCTATATGGGGAGACCCCCCTTAAATACCTTATACAATTTTTTTGTAGTTGAACTTTGAAGAGATCACCACTTCACACCTACACACAAAATTTGATGTTTCTAGCTTAAGTAGTTTCCGAGAAAAACTGCTGTGACACACGGACGGACGGACGGACAGACGGACAGACTGGTCGCGAAACTAGTAGGGTTTTGCAAAATTATTTTACAAAACCCTAAAAAAGACATGCAAATAGCAAGATAAAAGTATAATAGGGTGCGAAAACGAGGAGAAAAAAATTACTAGCAGTTGAGAAGAAGAGAGTTGACATATTGTTTATAAACTAAATGCGAGAAGAGAAAGGGCTCAAGCTGAAGGTCATCATGGCTACGAGGTAATCTAAGCATGGGTGAGTGAAAACACACCAAATTACGGGCAAATGGAACATCAATGATATTCATCGATCTTGTAGAACGCATAACGTGCTTCACTGGAACCTGGTTGACTAGCCGAGTATCGAGCAAACCACGGCAAAGCCTTTAAAGGAAACATTCATCAAGGTAGAGTCGATGCCTTTCCAGCAAAGGAATATTGAGGATAAATACGCGTGACTCATAAAAAAAAGTAGGTTATCTGGAACTTCAAGAAGACGATCCAGATAAATCTTTTTTGCACAGCTTCTAGCGTGTACTTCAAACACTTCAAATGAGGTGACCAAACTGGCGAACAGTACTCGAGGATGGGATTAACCAAACTAGAATATAATTTAACACAGGACAAAGGATTGGAAAAAATATAGGAATTGCATAAGATCAAGTCAGAAATGCGAGAGGCCTTAGAAGTAATGTCAGAAATTTGAACATCGAACTTTAATTTAGAGTCGAAAGTGACACCTACGAGGTGTGACAATTAAGTAATGAGACAATTCCATGACAACCGCATATTTTAAAATTATTCTACAACTCTGCCATCCCCTCCAAAATAGTCCCCTTGGGCAGTTATACAACGATCCCAGCGCGTTTTCCATGCTTCGTAACATTTCTGGAACGCTTCGACTGGGATGTCCGTAATCGACTCAAAATGGGCTCCTTTGACACAGGGTTCACAGGGTGGCATATCGGGCGAATTAGGCGGCTGTTGCAACATGGCGATCCCTTTAGAGCCAAATACTGGGATACGCTGAGGGTGGTGTGACACGGCGCGTTGTGCTGATGAAGGATCCGATTACGAGCGATATCTGGGTGCGCCCTGTTGACTCGTTTTCGCAATCTTTCGAGGATTTGGCGATAGTAGACTTGATTTACGGTTTGCCCCGATGGAACAAATTCCTCCTCCTTAAACTCTTTATGCCATCCAAACACCTGGGCAGGACTAAGAGCACTATCACCATGCACATTTACAATCTTAGCGTACGTTTTTGAAGTTGTTTCACCCTATCCGGCGCAAAATTTTATCGCGATGCGTTGTTCTTGATTTCGTTTCTCCATTTTCATGACGAACACCACCAACGTATGTCTACTCGACACAACACAGCAGGCTATCTAAACAAGTTAGAGCGATGGTAAATATATCAATGGAGAGGGGAAGGAGAAGAGAATTTCAAGGTTGCAGGTTTACCAAAAGCGCAGCAATAAAATCAGTCTCATTACTTAATTATCACACCTCGTAAGTCCCTGAAATATGCCACCGTATTTAGGTACGAACTATTGGACAAAAATTGAAAGCTTATAGGGCAAGGGTTGTTAGAAAATGAAAGATGAAAGCATTTAGAAACATTCAGTGTAAGTTTGTTATAAGAACTCCAAAATAAAATGGCATTCAAACCTTCTTGAAGCAAGGCACAGTCATCGTTAGACGACACTACTTTAAAGCTTTGACGTCATCTGCAAAAAGGAGGCAGGAGGAGTTGATGACAACGGATGGTAAGTCATTTATAAACAGAGGGAACAATAGTGGGCCAAGAATAGATCCTTCAGAAACACCTGAAGACGGATGGAATGGGGTAGAAAGACAGCCTTGGAAAGATACCTGACTGACACGATTGGATAAGTAAGAGGATAACCAGTAGAACAAATAATCGAGAACGTTAAGAAATTTAAGTTTGCTAAACAAAATACTGTGATTTACTGAGTCGAAGGCTTTAGAGAAATCCAAGTACAAGGTTTCGACTTGTAAACGGTCCTCCATGGCTTTCGAAGCAACGATCATGAATTCCACCAAATTCGTTAAGGTTGATCGCCCTTTGATAAAACCATGTTGTTCAGGAACAAACAAATCATGAGTAAGTGAAAAAAGGTGCAAGTACATAATTTTCTCCAGAAGGAGATAGGCCAATAATTGGCAACGTCTGAGATGAAACCTTTTTTTAAAAATAGGAGTAACATAGGATCTTTTCCAACACGAAGGAAAAGAGCCTGAAGATAAGCTAGAGTTGAAGAGAAAGGAAAGGGGGACACAAATAGAAGTAGCTAATGATTTCACAAAATGATTAGGAATATCATCGGAACCAAAACTAACAGAGTCATCAAGTTCTAAAATAAGCTTCATAGCATCTCCCGGATAGCAATTAAATGGAAATGATGATGGCGTGTGTATGGTTGGAAACAAAGGGCTATTATTGGGAGTAGCATTAGAAATAGAAGAAAACTGAATTCTAAAAAGTTCACAAATCTCGAGATAATTTCATGATTTGCGCAAGCAAGAATTCGTATTTAGCACACCTTTGCCACAGCAACTCTGAAACTAATAATAATTTTCGAATGGTTAGACCAAGCGAATCGGCAAAGATTTTCCGGTCATCAATAGCAGTAAAAGAGGAATTGCACTCTTCTATCCAAGCAATAAGTCTAGCTTCAACTGATATTGTACTCCCACAAATAATCGCGCACCGTTGATACATTAAAACTTTACCACTTTTTAAATTTTCCCCAAAAATGAGTCGCAAAATTATAGCTGTTAGAATACTCTCCAAAAAAATAGATGCTTAGATCCGGGATATTATTAGTCAAACTTGTTAAGCAAGGTGACAGCAGATATTAATCATCAAATCCACTACTTTTCTGCATTGCCACATTATAAATATATTTTTGGTAACTAGGGTGGAAAAGTTGATTTTTCCCGGCCCAAAACTTCCATGATTCCTCATGTTAAGCCCCACGATCAAATGGTAGTAAACGTTCTCGGTGTACAACCTTGAGTTTACTAGTTCCGCAATAATGGGACACTAAATGCCTAGAAATGCCAATACCTGCAAATTTTCCTTTTCCCTCTTTTTCTACAGCTCTGCTACTAAATTCTTCTTACATCATCTTTGTGGGGACGAAAGAGAGTGAGGGCGCATCTCCCACGCCTGATAATAGAATCGAAGTAAGCACTATGCCATCAGAATGAAGATTGGGTGATGGGCTAACCCTACGTCCCTAGAAAACCCGCCAATGTTCCAAAACCTGTAGAAGGCCCTCGGAATGGATTGGGCCTAGGGCAACTACCTCGCAAATGAAACACGGACTATGCCATCGTACCCTAGAATGTCAGATCACTCAATAAACCTAGAGCTGTTAAAGACCTTTAACAATAGGCTAGTCAATATAAATTAAAATTCCGGCAATTCAGGAAACGAATTGGACTGGAAACGACAATCAAGACATGAGATCGTACACAATATTCAAAATTGGGAAGCCCGCTGGAACACGAGTATTAGGAGTGGCCTTTATTGTGAATAGGGAGTTCAAATCACTCGTTATTAGTTCTGAAGCAGTTAATAAATGGTTGTGTGGGATCCATATAAAAGCGAAATTCTTCAAAAACTGGCTGATAAAGTATTCGTCTCGACCAAAAAAAAGGACGAAGAACGAAGGAAACCATCTACAATCACCTGGCAAGACTAGTCGACCCATTACCTGCAAACGACATAATAATAATCCTGGATAATTTCAACGCTAAGGTCGCCAATGGCTCATTTCGTCGGGGAACGACTGGAGGATATAGCCTACACAATGAAATAAACGACAATGGCCAGCACGTGATTGAGTTTGTATGAAGCAGAAATCTACTCATAAGTTCGACTTGCTTCCCACATCGTCGCATACATAAAATGACCTGACTATCACCGCATGGCAACACACAAAACCAGATCGACTATGTTCTGATCCAACATCGTTGAGCCTCGAACATACTCGACGTCCGTACATACCAAGGAGCCAATTGTAACTCAGGTCATTACTTGATCAAATTAATTAATCGATGTCGTATGTTAAAGACATTCGAGGGTCATTCAACAAGTACTTAGTCTCACCGCCCAATGGCGCTGATATTACAAAAGAGTTTTACCATCGTGCAGTACATTCAACAAAACCAATGAAGGGAATTGACTGAAACTTTGAAAGTAGGCTACTAAAAGATGTACTGCACGATGGTAAAACTCTTTTGTAATAGTAGCATCATTACTTGTTGAATGACCCACGTATTTGGCGAAAACCAGCCCACTAGAATTTGTCATCAAAGGGCTCCAAAAGCTAGAACATCGGAGCCTATAGACGTTCCTAGAGGGCTTCCATTGGCCCAACTAACTCTGGACGAAGTTTTTTGCAGCACCCAGGCCCAAAAAAATAACAAAGCGCCAGGCAACAACGAGATTCTAATGAAGCTCATCGGATATGGTGACAGCAGTGTTCAGAAAGCTGTTCACAAAGTCATCCAGCACATTTGGCAACAACAAAAGGTTTCTAAGATCTTAGAAAATAAGATCGAACCATATGCCAACAGTATTATTGGGGAGTATCAAAGGTAGTTTTAGAGCAGGTACATCAACGATAGATCCATCGTTCAATATCAAGCAGATACTTGAAAATATATGTCGACTTTTAGCAAGTATACCACAGGATTGATCGTAACGTACTGTGCTTTGGCGTCCTTGCCAATTTAGTCCATCTTACCAAAATGAGAATGACGTCAACGACCTCCTTTAACATAAATATCTGACTAAAGCAAGGAGATAGGTTGGCTTCCTGTCGATACACGAGGTACATTACTATACAAGTCGAGCCAAGTAGTAGCCTATGCGAATAATATCAGCATTTTATCACGGTCATCAACAATTGCCAAAGAACTCTTCCTGAAATTCGACAGTGAGCAAAACTAGGAGAGATACAAATCAATGAAAATAAACCAAAAGCCATGACGCAGTCAAGGAAAGATACCTCAAATACACAAAATATCACACTTGGCGAATATAATATTAAAAATGTGAGCCAATTTGTGCATTTAGGCGCAAAAATTACGAGAACTAGTAATGAAAGAGACGAAATACGCCAAAAATGCAGCTCGCAAATAAAATATTTTATTCTGTTTTGACAATCTTGAAGTACACAAATCTGAGATAAGACCTATGCCATGCTATGGGTGTGAAACACGGATCCTAACCTACGTATCCGCAGACATCTTGAACGCCTTCGAGAGTCGAGTCCTGAGGCGAATAATCGGAGCGAAGATAGGCGGAGACCAACAGCGAGTTTGATACAACCATGTTGTATATGAAATTTTTGACGAGCTGGAGGTCTCAACGATTGTTAGACTGCGGAAGCTGCAATGAGCTGGCCACGTGAAGTTGGAGGCGCTATTTGCAAGAAGTGAAGGCCCGAGAGGGGCTGTAGTGCTAGGAAGAAGAAGATGAGGTTGGATTCTATGATATAGCGGAAAAACAATGAGTTACATAGAAAAGTGGAGTGGAAGTAACATAAAAATTTGATAATAAGCTTAAACTTTATTAGAAAAAAGCACTTAAAAATGTTGAAAATCCAAATACTTAAATTTGTGCATATTTTTTTGAATTATTTATTGAAATTCAATGAAACCACTAAAAGTTGTTTGAATAAAATTAAAAAGCGATCACAACATGGGTACTGTAGATTGCATAGCTTCTGCAAAATTCGATCTGTTTTCAAATTGAAAAATAAATAGCTATATTTCAAACGCGGGATATAATTCAAAACCTGGTGTAAAAATATGAAATCAAAACGACAACTAATCGCTACGATCATTATCAGCCGAGGCATTGCACAATTTTCAAGCGAAGGTAATTTTGAAGTGCAACTTTGCGCGCGAGTTACATCACTCAGGCAGCTCGCTCTTTCCCCCACCACTGGTCTTTGGACCGACAAGGGCTACATGGCTATACTTTCACCAACTCGTGTATCAATAATTTGCACCAAAATCCAGAGCACAAACTGTTAAAATTGCAACTTTTAATGCGAATTTGAAGAAAGGAAGGCTATCTCAGCCCACAGAGCATAGTAACCTCTTTTTAGGATTTTGTGAAATCATTTTACAAAACTCTACTAAAATCGCAACTTGCTTGTCCGTCTGTCCGTCCGTCCGTGTGTCACAGCAGTTTTTCTCGCAAAGTACTTTTAGCTAGAAACACCAAATTTTACACGCAGATGTAAAAAATTTATGAGGTATCCCCATGTAGGGGAGTGGCCCTCGAAAAGTTCATCAAAGGTAGTCAATATGGGTATCATATGAAAGGTCTAAACGAGAACTTTTAAAAACACGTCTTAAACTGATATTTTTTGCTTTAGGGGGCGGACACGAAGGGGAAATACACGAAAAATTTGTGTCCCCCCTCGCGATTGGACACCTGTGATCCAAAAAATCAGAAAAAAACATAGAGGTAGATATTAATGAGTACAATAACAACAAATACCTTAGAAGTAGAAATTCACTCAACTTTGTTAATAATAGTATGATTTTCGAATTTCACATTTTCCCAAATAAAATCGTGCAGGTATCCTTAAACTCAACAAAATTCGATGTTTAAGTAGTTACATATAAGGACCTAACACCCTGCAAGTTTGATGAAAATCGAATAATATTCGCGGAAGTTATAGCCATTTGAAATTTCTGTAATTACTACAACAATAACACACGGTTTTGGTATTTTATGGAATTTCCCATCGGCTTAGACACTGCAATTTTGATTTGATTTTCTTAAAATTTCCAGATGAGATTTATAACAATACATATTTTTTGAAATTAATGATTTGAGTGATTTTTGTTAGTTTGGAACAAAATAAACAACCGTTGAAAATGGAGAAACAATGGATTTTCCTTTAAACGTGCACATCTCTTTGATATGTTTCTTGACTTTATGCTGGTGACCGTATTTCGGAGAGGTTGGGTACAAAACCCTTCTGACATAAACGTAAGTCTGTCTACCTAACTTGTTTTTGTATGAAATCAAAAATAAATAGCTACAATAGTATGATCGAATAATTCATGAATGCTAAATTTTTTCAGTGGGCCCTTGTGCGGGGGAAACGAGACCGCAACGCCAGCCTGCAAGCATAATAACGCATTATCATACAAGGCCAATTCCGGCGAGCACCAAAATCATCACTCGCTGAGGCAGCAGACCATAGCTGCAGTCTTAACGGTTTTTTGAACATTCTTTTAAATCAATACAGCCTCATCTCTGATTTGGGATCATGGCTCAATTGAACGCACAATGGGACCACCTCTACTTAACACAGCTATTGAGCAGGCATGGGTGTTTTGAGTTTTACTTGCATGATATTGGTAACTCACGGTCCTCTGACTGAAGGCTTTGTGCAAGACAAAAAGACGACGCCTGCTACATATTTTTGGCATGCAAAAGCTGAAACAGACTGTACCGAGACCTCTACAAGGAGACAAGAGAGCTCCCTTGGAATGTCTAATTGGTGTGGTATAATATGTTTGGGCTTTCTTAAAAGATAAAAAGGACTCACAGCAGTAGAAGATGCGGGAGCGCTTTTCTAGCATTACCACAAATGGAACTGCGTGACGCATAAAAAATTAGATAATATTCAGTCTAACCACACCTTTGATTGAGTCATGGCCTCATGCTGCTAATTAAGGTGAACGATGGGTACCACTCCTAAAATGAACAGCACCACTGACTCTGAGACTGCCTGATATGCAGATTTAATCCACAGGGCTTCTCGTTCCTGTACCTGTGACAAATTTTTATGGTACCGCTCCTTGCTGAGAACATCATACCATATTTTTGATCCGTACAGTAGCATATGCTTTTTTTTTGTGGTAGGGAGGTGAATGCTATTTATGCACAGAGTGTGGGACTCCCATGCGCGACTGGACTACCTGCCAAACACCTCCCCCGTCAACCTGAGAACCCAGCCTGGAACCGTTTGACACATTACTTCGGGCCAGGTCTCATTTTGTTACGCCGTGGGGCGCCTTCAAACTGGGGAGTCCCTTTCCTAGCGGGAGGGGAGAGGGGAAGAGGAAATGCCAGAAGAGCGATCCCCCAGCCCCAGCACCCCGGCTGCTGTGAGTCCCTTTTATATTTTAGGACTGCCCGAGCATAATTTGCCACCTGGTTCCATTTGTCAACCGATTCGAGCATCACCGCAACTATATTATCCGGGGTGAGCTCTCCCGTCTCCGTGAAGAGTTTCCTTCGCAGCCTGACCCATTTTTTACACGCCAAAAATGTGTGATAGGCATTGTCCTCCTCTCCTGGGCAAAACCGACAATCGGGAGACCGTGACTTACCGATCTTGTGTAGGTAAGACTGAAAACACCCATGCCCGTTCAAAAGCTGGGTCAGATAGAAGTCAGTCTCACCATGCCTTCGATTTAGCCACGGTCTCACATCCGGGATGAGGCGCGCAGTCCACCTTCCCTTCGTGCAATTCACCCAAGACTGCTGCCAATCGTTGAGCGAGCGCTGTCTCTCCTTGCGGGCAACCATCTCCCTCGCATCCTCGTTTCGGCGCAGGTAAATAGCGCGGCGCTCTCTAGCAAGGAGGGCGACAGGTATCACGCCTGCAATCACTCTCACCGCCGAGTCGGAGACAGTTGGATACGAAGATGCGATTCTCAGTGCACCCCTTCTCTGTACCTGTGCCAAACGTTTTCGGTATACCTCCTTGCTGAGAGCTTGCCCCATACCTCTGCTCCGTACAGTAGCACTGACCCTACAGCACTCATCGAGAGGCCTCTTCTTGATGGGCTGGGTCCCCTACGTTGGCCATAAGTCGACTCAGGGCCGATATTCCCGAAGCAGCCTTCTCAGCCGTTGCCCTGATTTGCTCAGAGAAACTCATCTTCGAGTCGATCAGTAGCCCCAGGTACTTCACCGCTGGCTTCGATTCGATTTGTATGTCTCCAATACTGATCATCCTTACTCTAGGGATTCGTTTTTTTGTCAAGATGACCACTTCGGTTTTCTCCAGTGCTAAACTGAACCCGCGAGCAGTCATCCAGTCCCTCACTCGGCGCATTAGCATACCTAGCCTAAGTTGCGCTTGTTCAACGGTGCGTCCAGCGGCCACAGCCGCAACATCATCCGCATAGCCGACCAAGCGCGACTCATCTGGCATCTCAAGTCTCAGTAGCCCGTCGTAAGACACGTTCCACAGGTCAACACCCGATGTAATTTCCATCCTTCGTTGGCCCTGTGTCGTGTCATAGAGCAGGCTTCGGTCCTTTAGGTAGTTCCTCAAAAGCCGCGTCAGATATACTGGAACTTGAAAAGAGTTGTCCAGCGTGTCCAGAATATCCACCCATCTAGCGGAGTTGAAGGCATACCTGACGTCGATTGTCACCAACAGGACGGCCCGTCGCTTGGTGCGACTATATGCCTCTGTCTTTTGGACCGCGTTCACCACATCTGCAATCGCACCAATGGTAGAACGTCCTGCTCTAAAGCCGTACTGCCGAGGAGATAGGTCCCCAGTAGCACGAATCACGTCAGTGAGTCTTCCCTTGATAAGTTTCTCTAGCCCTTTCCCAGCAGTGTCTAGCATGCATAACGGGCGGTATACAGACGGCGATTCGGGATTTCCCTTCCCCAGCACGAGCCTCGCCACCTTCCATCGTACCGGGAAAACCCCGTCCCGTAGGCAAGCGTT
Organism: Odontomyia ornata; assembly: GCA_963969285.1. Lineage (NCBI taxonomy): Eukaryota > Metazoa > Arthropoda > Insecta > Diptera > Stratiomyidae > Odontomyia > Odontomyia ornata. The sequence goes on along the minus strand of OZ017740.1, from coordinate 101,293,396 downwards.
GAATGTGCTGAGCAGCAAGTCAGGACAATGGTGATAGACGAGCCGCAACACCTCAGCTGGAACACCATCTGGACCTGGAGCTTTCCTTGCTTTCAACCAGAGGACTGCCTCCTCCAGTTCCAGCTGTGTAAAGAGTGGGCACTCTACTGCTGTTTCACCATGGACAGCGTCAACACGGACGGGATGGGCGGGGAAGAGTCCCCGCAATCACAAGTCCATCTTTTCCGCGTCATGTATACAAGGCTTCCGTAGGGCACCAAGTTTCCCCATGACCAGCTTGTAGCCAAGACCCCACGGATCCTTATTCACATTGTCCACTAGGTCTTGCCAGCAGCGAGCCTTGCTACTGTTGATCAGTTTGCGAAGGCATTTCATGGCCGACTTATATGCTGCCACCTGGTTGCATGCCTCGTCACGGTTCCACGCCCGTTGAGCCTCACGCCGAAGCTTGTGACACTCCTTCCGCTTTTCAGCGATTTCAGTAGACCACCAGTACACTGGGGGCTTGCCGTGCCGGGGTCTTCGACGGGGCATAGAAGCACAGCAAGCAGTCGTGATTATGCTCATAGTAGAGTTCACCACGTCTTGAGCTGCCAGTTCTTCCGTCCCCTCCGAAGCTCCCTGCAGCGGCTCACCTGCTGTGAGAACCTTGACGAACCTCTCGACGTCCATCCTTCCGATGTTCCATCCAGTTGTAGAAGGCCGAGAGCACGGACGTCGGGAGACAGCGGCACTTATCTCAAGCATAATGCACTGATGATCACTGGCTGAGTAGTCCTCTAATACTTTCCAATTGTATATTCTCCATACTAAGGACTCCGAGGCGAATGTCACGTCCGGTACGGTTCCCTCACAGCCAATGCGGCGGAAAGTCGGCGTGTTTCCAGAGTTTAGTACGACGAGGGCCGTCCTCGCCGCCATTTCCTGGATTTGTTTTCCCCGCGGATCCGCCTGAGGCATGCCCCATTCGATTGCTTTAGCATTGAAGTCGCCCCCAACGAGCACTTTGCCCTCTGCGTTCGAGACAGCGCCCTCCAGAGCATTAAGCTTGGCTTGGAAAGATGATATCGACTCGTAAGGCGTTAGGTACACACTAAAGAAGGTGATTCCTGAGCACCGAACCCACACGAAAGCATCCCCCCGTCCACAACTTTCCGCCTGAAAGTCACTGTTCCAAGCCCAGATAGCCGCAGTACCAGTTTCATCAGAATAACATAATGCAGGACTTTTATTATGGTGTTGCTCACTCAGCAGCAAGAAGTCGGCTTTCATGTCCCTCGCAAACTGCTCAAGCAGATTTTGGGCGGTTGAACTGCGGTGTAGGTTTAGCTGCAGGATGCGGGTCATCGGAGCTCTGATTTTGGCTTGGCTAGGACTTCCCTGAACACCCGTCATTTTCCTGATCCCAAAACGTGTCCAAAATCAAGTTTTGAATCAGCATCCTTGCAAAGAATACAGTGTGCCTCCTTCGTACACTCTTTTCTTTTATGTCCCATTTCACCGCATTTGTAACCAAGGGAACTCCTATCGAGTCTTTTGCATACTTGTGTGGTGTGACCATAACCAAGGCATTTGAAACATTGAAGAGGCGTTGCTCTTCGCCGTATCCTACAGACAACCCACCCAATTCGTACTTTGCCCTTGTTCAGGAATTGTTCGGCGTCCGTTTCGGTCAAGTCAACTATGGCCATGCGTTGTCCCCCGTTGTTTTCTGGTGTCAGTCTTGCTTTGATCCTTCCCACGCTAGGGAACTCCCTTTTGATGGCCTCTTCTACCTCGGCCCGATCCGTGACGCAGTCAATGTCTCGTATTTCGATCGTTGCCATCGGCTCGAGCGGGGCTATAGTTGCGCTTTTGCCGAGGACTTTCATTACTGCGTCACAGAATGCATCTTTATTGCCGGCCTCTGCTCCGAATTCGACGAGTATGTGGCCTGACCGCGTTGGTCGTACTACTTTAATGGTAGTATTGGTGTCTTCGGGCCTTACGTTTCCCCTGATGTCCCGCAGTACCTCCGCGTAGGATCGGCCATCTTGGGGCTTTACAAGCAGTGCCTGCTGCCGGGGTCTTCGTTGGGGCTTCTGCCTCTCCTGGTTTGCATCAGGTCCTTTGTGTAATTGGGCGTCCGTACTGTCTGGCTTTTTTGAAGGAGTTTTTTTGCGGCTTTCTTCGCAGTAGCATATATTAGATTGTACTGTGTTCATCAGGAGTCTCCTTCCTGATGAAGTAGGTCCCTCTATATTGGCCATTAGTCAACTAACAGTCGATGTATCCGATGTAGCTTTGTCAGCCATTGCCCTGATTTTCTTGGAGAAATGCATCTAAGTGTCAATCATGTGGAGGAAAAAAATTGAGCAAAAAGGTCACAGATAGCTTGCTCATCAGATGCTTGGGAGTTGGGACTACTTTGAAGGATGCCATGAACCGGATGACGAAAAATTATACTAGCGCGGGGATATAAATGTAGATTGGATACCGTTTCGACCAACCTCGTACAAAATTTTAGACTAAATTTAACAAAACGAGACCTGACCCGAAGTAATGTGTCAAACTGTTCCAGGCTGGGTTCTCGGGTGACAGGGGAGGTGTTTAATGGGTAGTCCAGTTGCTTGCAAGCATGGGAGTCCCACATTCTGTGCGTGAATGACACTCACCTCAAAACACCAAAAAAAAAACTTAATTTTTAGAGTTGCGCGGGATATGATTCGAAAAATAAAGAAAATATATGTTTTGGTCCAAAGAGATATCCCGAAGCTAAATTATTGCAAATAATTACTTGCGAACTTTAACGAATCATATTCTTGCTTCCTGAAAGTGAAAATAATATAAAAGTTCGTATAGGATTTTGTCAAACTGGTTAGATCTACTATCGACTATTCAGTAGTAAAACAATCTTCCCTCATTAGATACATCGGCACTTCCTTCTACGCAAAGTAGTCACGAATATGCAAATTTCTTTGCCAATTTACAACGAAACTGTCCCTATGTTCTTCAATGAAGAATTGAAAATTCTCTTCGTTTTTCCCGCATTACAAAACACATTTTAATTTTGTACGTTGCTAGTAACTCTGAAAAACGGCTAACTAAGCGTACGCGATGAAAACTCCATAACGCACACTGAGCACCTACCAATTTCTTTATTTTTTGTCGGTCTCCGTCCAGTTGTTCCATCCAAAAATGCATTTTCGATGTTTTCTTGGTCGCGAAGAAATTTTCCCTATTCCAATAAGATTCTGACAACGCAAAGAAGTTTCACTAACTATTTAGATTCATCTTCAGTTAAATAGCAATCACATGAGTACTAACTGTGAGCTATAGTGGATACGAAATGGACGAAGATGGTGCTTGCGCGATAGAAAAAAAAATTGCAAATTTTCTTGAAAAGAACAATGACCTTATGCATGGGTTTTTCTTTTCCCCCGCGTTAACAAAAGATACACAACTGCATTGGCAAGTAAGAGTTAAGTCTGGCGATCTTCAATGCGAGCTAGCATGCCTGTCTATAGACACTATATGCTAAAATAATGGAATTGTATTTAACATTTTGCTCTGTACGTATGCAAACGACAACGATCGACAAACGAAAAGGAGGATGGTCTCGCAGGGATGTACGAGTCCAAGTTGGAGAGTAAGTGAAAATCAAAAATAAAATAAGAAATAGATAATGTGACGCCCGATGCAAGGGAATGAAGTAAGAACAGGAACTTTTTTCTTCGTCTTCGGGTGAATTAAAAATAAAACAATTCAAGCGAGAACGGAAAAATGGAAAGGAACAGAGGAAAAAAAATCTAAGACACTGTCAGATTTTAAAACAATGCATGCGCGAGCCGATTTGGTTCTTTTTAATGTTCACGAACTTGCATTTAGCGAATTCCATCCACACTTCAAAGGACGCCAGGTTAAAGAAGAAACACTGCGGATGGGTTTAAAAGAATGAGATTGTTTCTCTTTGTGGGGGAGATAGTGGAAATTGTTGCAAATTAGAAAATATTTCCAGGTGAAAATGGATTGGTAAAATTACAATGTCAAGGATATGAAGTAGCAGATTGTGGTTAAAATAAACAAATTAGAATAAAATTGTTTTTAACGCATCAATTTTTTTGCAGCTAATTACCTTACGTTGAAATTTTATATTCACACTAGAAATAATGCAACTAATTTTCTACTTGCAATACAACACCTTCCCCTAATAACACCCTATGCGATATAGTCATTGCCGCCGTGTCTATATATTGCTATCAATATCCGCCTGTATAAGAAAATACCTTTGCAGCGAGGAAAAGTGTGCAGAAAACTCAAATCAATATCTTTGTCCAAGTAAAGAAGAATGGCAATGCTATTTAGTCATAGAATAGGGCTCTTTAAGATCTTGTGAAGAATACCCTAACACTTAAGATTTATTTATAAGACGTTAAAAGACACAACAGAACTTCTTCTTTAGGAGTCACTCACCATTTTCATATATGGAAAGTGCAGAAGACTTAGTTGGGTGCTACACAAAGTGCAAAATTGCACTAGGCTTGATCTCCTCCTCGCTGATTGTTGGCCTTAACTTTCCTCAGCCTGGTCCAATGTACTTGTATCCAGCCCAGTATAGCGTCCAGAATAAAGTCTATCTGAACAATACAATATCATTCTTTCTGAAGACATTTAAACGTTGCACGTATAGCAATTTAGCCTGGCGTGATTTTGTATTTTGCGTTTCCAGGATCGAAAGCAATGGAAGAAGTGATTTTACGTGTGAATTGAATTATCGACACTTTTAGCACAAATTGTCTGATTCAAAATACATTCGAGGTGAATAAATCTAATTTCTATATTTGTGCATTGTGGATATGCATTGTTTTGGCGAAGATGAATAGATCGTTACTTTTCATTTCGATTCTATGGTGTCTGCTTTGTTGGCCGGAGATTGGTAGGAGTGTTGAATGGTTGGAATTTTCAGCTTATTTATTATTCTTGCTATAAATTAAGATTGTAATTGCATTCGACTTTAGTTTAGTCATAGTCAATCAAGAGGATAATGATCTTGAAGGATTAAGTTATGGGAAAGTAAATTGGCTTGTATGAAAATTATTACTAGGCCATTTGTAAAGACTCACTATGTTAGATCTTCGTCTTGATAAAATGAGAAGACGTAAGGGCAGAAATTAAAAATATAGTGTCTGGTGTAGCGATTGCCATCACGCGCTGTTTTTAATCCCGCGGGATTATCGCTGGATTGTATTAAATCTAGCGGGATCCCGCAGAAATATGATTTTCTATGAAACTCAAAAAATTAAACATTTTTGTAGTGAAAATTATAAATTTATTTAAAAATATCAATTTAAAGCATCTCCTTGTACCTAAATATTCACAATATTTATCAACGCAAAGCTGTCCTTGCATTTTAATTTACCAAAAATTAATTCAAATTATTATATGAGCTAATTATAGAATCAATCAATCATATGAATTATATATCCATATTTAACATTTTTATTTTCACTCATTAAAAGAAAGCAAATAATGTGTTACATTTATCTTAAAAGTATCAAGCAACTATTCATTCCTCCTTTTAAAAATATGATCTTAAAAACCATATAGCATCAATCGTTTGATCTCCCAACCTGCTTCTTATGGAGCTACATATATAGCCAGCAGCCGAAAATGCTCTTTCTGCTTCTACACTTGTTGGCTTGATGGTTAGTAAATAATCGTGTAACAAAGTCAGATATTTCCCTTTAATTCCATCGGTTTCAAAAGTCGTCATTTCTTTTCTGAGGATTTGATGGAAATCTTTCTCTTTTCTTTTTGCAATGTGTTCAATGCAATCTACATTATCTTGTTCTAGTTGCATTTCTAATTCCTCTAGCAAAGTCAAATTATGTGGCAATGGTGGTTGGCAATCATCGGCACGCACATCATCTAACAATTCAAAATTTTCAAATTCAACAGTAATGACTCGGGATAGAATTTTTTTCATGTCTTGTCGTAGTTTGTTCTTTTTCGGCATTACTAATATCGGATTGGGTGTTTTCAGCTCTTGCTCATATTTTTTTGGATGCTGCAAATAAGTTAATGTTGCTGCGATTTCATTGCGCCTTTCCTTAACTATCACTCTTAGAGCCTCGGCAAGTTCATCGCTTAAAAAATTATTCTGCTTCTCCAGCTTCTCTATAATAAAACGAAATGTGGTATCTGCAGTAAGAAGTGTTGATTCTCGTCTGCACAACACTTCGACGCCCAATTTTAATGGTTGCAAGCTGTCAACTACGCTTTTGATTTTGAACCATTCTTCGTCGGTAAATTTTATTTCAGATCCAATGTCGATAAGAGCTTTCTCAATGCGCATTTTTAAGTTGTAAAACCGCTCTAACATGTCGAACATACTGTTACATGTACAAATAATTCTGCGAGCTAATGTCGCAATTGTTTTCACAACAATGAAGAACACGAATTTACTCGAAACCACGAGAACCCAACAAGCATGATCAACATCTGCAAGTGACGTCACTCCATTCATTAATTTGCTCGAATCTAACAGGTACCTCTCGGTAGAACATTCGCCAATGTACGAGAAATGGGTGAATAGGTAGAAACCCTATATAAAGGCGAGCTGAATGAATGGGGGGATTCATTCATTCGACCGCGATAAGAACTGCGATAGTGTGTTTCGTAATAGTGAAGTGATTTAGAAGACAATTGCGATAAGAAATTTATGGACAAGTGTTAGATTTTTTCATAGTGAACATTAAAATTAGTGAAAGTGTTAAAATGTTTATTGTGCATTTTTGTAATTAAATAAACTCTTTTAACTTAAATTAAAAGACATTGCGTTTTCACTTTCCCGGAACATTAAAATTATTGGCCGCGAACCAATAACACGCGACAATACTATTCCACCGGGTACGGCAATCTAAAATCAGAGCTAATTCTTTCACAGTCTCTTCTCTGACGTATTTTTGTAAATACATATCATCTTTTGTAGGAGACCTTCGGAAAATTTTGACCACTTTTCTAACTTTATCTATAACATTACTATGGCTAGAGATCAATTCAGCAGGTTGTCGCTCTATAGTAAGGTTCAAACCTTGTTCATCATGAATTTCTTCTAAATCTTCATCGCAATCAATTTGATTGTTGAAATTTTCAACATCAGGTAAGGCTTTTGACGTAAGCTATTCATCCGTCAGCCGTTTTTTATAAAGGATATTTGCCACGGCTAATTGTATTCCGTGTGCAAAACAAAGCTGTTGAGGCCAAGGTAGTAGTTTGCCAACTTTTTTCATGACACTTGCACCGTCTGTTGTAATGCCGATAATATCAGTTTCAAGATCAAGGTCAAAACTTGCCAAGCGTTCTTTAACTAACCCGACACAATGTCCAGCCGTACATGAGCCATGGATCCGAACTAAACCAAGATTTAGAAGTGTATCTTTGGAATGTATATTTATATTTAAAAAAAGGCGGTTATTCTGAGATGTCCACTCGTAAAAACTGAGTGGAAATCTTGCCAAATCTTTTTTCTGACGTGAGATTTCAGTCATCATATCTGCTTTAACTATATTTGAATAATTAATTACTATAGAGCGAATTGTATTGGACGAGCTGGGAATTTGAAACCCACTCTTCGAAAATAAATATCTCAAATCGGAGGATGTGCAAAATGAGTTTATACTGAACCCATCCTTACAAATCATTCTGGAAACCATTTTTTCTAAAGAACTCTCCCTTTTAAAATATCCATTAATAGTTTTTTCTGGATTTTTTATTGAAAGTTCTTCCTCAATAACATTTCCTCATGGAGAGGATGGTTGTGCAATCAGCTCTGTACTCTTGTGATCTAATATTATATGATGTTTTGCCCTAACATGGATTTTCAAACCAATGACTGATCGTTGGCTGATTTTCAACGAATTAGAATATAAAACACATTTTGCACTTGCTGCATCATCTGACTTTTGAAAATATTTCCAAATATTTTTTCCAACTATTTCATTATTTACGATTTCTTGTGTTGGTATCGATATAGACATCATGCAAAAGAATCTGTAAAGCAATAATTTGATACCCTATAAATACCTGAAGACACGCAATATAAGTCAGAAGTTGAACTTTAGCAAAATAATTTTCTATAAATTACTCAGTTTAAGAAGTATTCAATATTAGAGGAATAACAATAGAATAAAACTCAAAGTCATGAGACAACAAACAAACACAATACTAATGTAAAAGTGAATCAAATATTGAAGAGTAATAAATTAATTTGAAACCAAATCACTGACACAGGGGTAATGATTGCGCAGACTAATCTTATTATGATTTAACTTCCACTGCCAATGAAAACTTTGAAAAATAACCGGTGGGAGTAGAAGCAGCCACACGAACAAATACCGACTCAAACGCTAACTGATTGGCGGTGACGATGCATCGCGCAAAGCATTGCAGATAACATATTCCTAAGAATTTGCGGGATTCGATGCTGCGGATCCGCACTTTGTTGTGGGATCCAGCAGGTCGTAGAATAGTGCGGGATTGCAAACCCTAGTCTGGTGCAATCCATATATTTATGGATATCATATGGTTGAAATTCATGAAAGCAGTCAAACAATCAAAGATTATCAAATGATTTCATTGCAATTTTTTGGATTTAGTCACTAGCAAAGCTATTTTGACCATACGGTCTCCATAAAGTGGCTCCCGAACAGCAAGTGCCAATCTGCACTTTACATAGTTTGAAGCACAAATAGTCTTATTTTGTGTTTCGTAACTTTGCAAAATAATTGCAGTATACGCAAGCTGAGATACGAACAGTTTGATCTAGATCCTTCTTATTACACGTCTTCTTTACACACCTACTGCAAACTGCAGGATATTTCGACTCCAACTGTTTTGCAGTAATTTATGCATACTCAACTATCTGATTACTATACTTTCCCATACATTTCACTATTTGTTTGCTCTAAGTATCCAAACGCGGCATCGCTACCATTTCGCAATCGAAAATCTTACATAATTTTACCGTAAATGATGCTCGTAATCTGACACTAATTAACTAATATGACATCCGAAATGAAACATCGATTCCTATCCTATCTTCCATCTATGGCTAAATGTAGGAAAAGATTGAACACGTCAGGAAATTTAGTTCAATATGTTATAAATTAAATGATCCCATAAAGTGTCATCTATTGAGTTCATTCGTTTACGTTTACTCCTTTATGAATATCAAATTAATATCATTTATAGCGAAACTGCCTTACATCTGGTTGTGTGCTTTACGATGTTTTTTTGAATTTTAGATTTTCTTTGACTTTGTGCTCTTTCCGCTTTGTAAGCAAAAAAAAAATTTAGATTTGTGATAGATTTTATGTCCAATGAAATCATAAATACTCATTTGAACTGCACCCTATGGTGATGGAACAATGGAGTGTCATAAATGATTTCTCGAAATGATATAAATCATTTTAAAAAAAAATTAGAAGGAATTTTGGTTGTATATGGAAGAAGAATTTGGGATAGGAAATGATATATGCAAATTATGAACGCAACCTATTGAGCACTACAGTTAGATGGGTTTGATAGAGAAAGTACGTTTGTTATTTGCTTGGGAAAGTTTTGCAAAATGAATTGAATTTTTCAAAATTAAGGTCCCAGAAAATCGATTAATGAATTAATTCAACCGTAATAAAATAAATACATCGATCAACCTTTTAGAATTCGCTTTGATGCATAGCATCTAAATGTGGATACAGAGAACCTTAGGGTTGTAACGGAGGCGGATTTGGAGTTAAGTGTGTTACGTCCGCAGATGCGAAGGCTAGTGGAGACGGAGCTTGAAAAAAAAAGATTCGTTAAATACTTACTTTAGAAATAAAATGGATGTTTTTGAATGCTTATATTTATTTAGAACATGGAACTATTTAGAACATGGAACTAACGATCTTTAAATGTGTCGGACGAACTGCAACCACTGCTGAACGATTCTTATGGCCCGAAAATAAGAGTGGGGCATCTAGATGGACGTGGTGCCCTCTCGCACCCTCCCAACCGGATCAAGATCCAAACGTAGACGTCACCATATATTCTCCATTTGAGTGGAAAACTCATACAAGCATAATTCGCATGAACTTTCCCATTAACTGAGAAGTATAGACGTGGCCAATTTATGTTATAGAATTATGTGATCGAATCACATAACTCTATACCATAGATATAGAGAGCAATTAGCAACATATGCTAAAGTTGTGTGAAGTTGAGGTTTGAGGTTTCTTGTTTTCGCACTTAATTCACTCCAAAAAATGTTCACGTTTATAAAGTTTTTAATTTTGAAGATCGCGTGTACGAAATCAGCACTTTAGTTCTCTGTTTTCATTAAAAACTTACGAATTTTCCATCGGCTTTCTCGCCGTTTTCTCGTCCCTGCGAATTTCATCAGGTTTGACGTTCGAATTTTCTGTGAGAGAACGTTTGTTGTGTTATACTCAAACTGTTCTACGAATGATAACGAAGGCCCGATCGTGTGCACGTGAAATTAAATTTTGTCGGTTTGCGCACCCTTCTGAAGAGAGGAAAGAAAATCCTGTCTGGAAACAAAAGGGAAGGAGAAGCAAAGGGAATCATATAGTTTCGAGGGCATAAGTTATTTATAACTTATTTATGTGTTAAATTTGCTTCCCACATGGACGAGTACACAGATTCTCGTTGCTCGTCCATTTATTAATAAGTCTTTGCTCTATACCATGAAAGGGCACGCGAATTGACAGCCACTCTGCCCGGCAATAGCCCCTGTTAACAACAAACAAGTTGAGTAAGCAGGAGAGTGCTCCTACCAGAAGGTCTTTGTAAACATCCTAGGGTTAGAAGCAAGTTTTCTAATGGCGTGAATCGATAACTTGAATTATTCACCCAATACTTAGATATGAAATCGTTCAAATTTATACAAAAGATGCACAGTTTCTTTCATAAGCACAGTGCAGCCGCCATTTTAATCTAGCTTAAATGATTTTTCTGAATGCTCGGCCGATTGAACATGTTCAAGTTAAACACTATTCCTTAAATTTTCAAGAAAATTGAAAGAAAATAAAAGTGCCTAAGTCAATTTTAAATATGTATAGGGTTTTCCAATAAGAGGTGGTTTTTTTTAATAGATCTTGTGATTTAACACCTTGCGAATTCTTCCTTTGGAGCCTATGCCAATAGCCCAGCATCGATTCAAAATCTCAAAGATGAAATTCGTGAGGCTAGGGCAACCACTTTGCGATTTGGTTATGGAAAATTTCATGAAGAGGATATGGTCCTGTAAGCGTGTCGTAGTGGTTATTTGCTCAATGTTAATTATTGCTATTAACGGCATATCTTCTTCTTTATAATGAAATGAACATTCGATCATTTGTATTAAAAATGGCATTTTTCTTTTAATATCAAAATAACACCTCTTATTGGAAAACCCTACATCAACCATAAACACGTGTTATTGTTGGTGTAATTCCATATAATTGAAATGGCTATAACTCACTTGATTATGATTCGATCTCAATTAAATTTTGTGAACATATATATCTTATGTCAGTCTATATAATAGCGAAATTTCAAGAAGTTTAAAGGTACTGTTTTGATTTTATGGGCAAAAATGTAAATTCTACAAATCATACTATTATTAACAAAGTTGAGAGAATTTCGATTTCAAAGGTATTTGTTGCCCTTGTACTCATAAAGGTCCACGTTCGTGATGATTTTCAGATTTTTCGGGTGAAAGGTGTCCAATCGCGACGGGGGGGGGGGGACACAAATTTCGGGTACATTTTGCCTACCCCTGGACCCCCTAATTCATAAAATAATTTTTTGATTTCAGATTCTAAAAGTTCTAATCAAGACCTTTCATTTGATATCCCACTCGACTACCTTTGATGAAAAAAAATTTTTAAGGGCCAATTCATTATTCGGGGGAACCCCCCTTGAACATTTTTAAAATTTTTGTTAAGGCCTTAACTTTTGGGAGACCATCACTTTTGACCTTTTCACAAAGTTTGAGCATTCTAGCTTCTATAGTTTCTGAGGAAATCAGCTGTGACGCACGGACAGACGGACGGACAGACGGACAGACTTTGTAAAAAAATTTTTTACAAAGACCTAAAAATGGAGGAGCACGCCCGGTGGCTAGCCTATATTAGTGAAGGAGCCTGCAATCGATGCGGGTCCTATACCCGGTCCGGCAAAACGAAATGGAAAGACCGAAGTTTATAATGTTTAATACTTCATTGTATTATAAATCGTAGCAAGAAACATTTATCAAAGCGATTTTGTTATTTCAAATGGTTATTATTTTCTTTGTCGCTCGTATCTATTTGACGATATTTTGCATTATTTTATTTGTTTCAAAAGAGTTAGTTGAAGTTATCCTTAAATTTGCTGCAGTGTTGAAAACTGTAAATCTTTTAATTTAAAAAAATGCTACGTATACTTTTTGGCCAAAAAGAAAAGCGTTCGTAAATTTATTCTCGTTAAATGCAAGGAATGAATTTCATGAATCAAACACTTCAGGCTTATGAAAATTTTAACCATTTCCGAACTAAACTCATTAAAATCCGAATCTTTGCTTGAGATATTGTTTTAAAAGTGCAAAGCAACAAAAATTTTGGTACGACTTGAAGAATTTACTATTATTAATAGCTATTTTCCAAGTTATTTTTATGAAAGACGTTAAAACAATTAATTTGCCAATAATACCTTCTGCAGTGGACAAACTATTGAAAGGCCTTTCACGCCGCTTTTAGTTCTGCCAAATACAATGTCGTTAGCAAGAAGTGATTGTAGCGCAGGCTCGCGCAATGATGATATTCATATGAAAAGTAAGAACTTTGCGGGTTTCGTTTTGATTCCGGGAAGGTTCAATTGCAACACCCGATTCAATTTTTAAGATGGTGCACCACCTTAAAATTTCCTTCGGGGTGACAGAAGTCAAATTCTCGTCGCACTCACATATAATCAACATTAGGAAACGTCTGTCATCATATGTCAAATGCAAACTTTTTATGTTTGCACTTTCTTCTACTCAGCTAATCTTAAACTGCCAAGTCCACTGACAGTCGTAGCAAATTCATTTTTGACGTTAACTTGTTGGTAAATTTTCCGCACCATGCTCATAAACAGTGAATTTAGAGCAACTTTAACGTAGAAAGAAGTATCATACGGCACTTAACTTTTTGATTCCTTTTTCCTTTTCTCTTGTACTATTTCCATACTTGACGATTAGCTGCAGGCCCACAGTTAAAGAGGCATAACCGGTTTCGAAATTTTCCCCCTCCACAAATGATTTTCTATCTATGTATGGTCCTCAGCGAATTCCGAATCGACCAGTAAAACGACTGTCAGAAAGTACAATCGGGAGACGATCAAATGGCATGATTCTGACTTGCACCTTGTAACTTCAATAACTTCGACCGCAAGACACCAAGAATTTTCCTCAACACTGAGACAACTCATACTTCTATATATTTTCCAAATAGATTTTTTTCTATGATAATTATATGCAGCTAGCAATTTTCATTGCTAAGTAGTCGCACTATGTTTGTTTTGCTTAGCGCATACATAGCGCCTTTTCGACAGGTTCTATTTTGTACCTTTTTGGCGGAACGTACTCCGGAAAATGACTCCGATTTCTTACTTGCAGCAGTGGTAGTATGTCGCCCTGTTAGAGCCGTTCTCGAGTGCTCCGATCGGGAAAAACTACTTTCGACAGTAACTGATCTGGGATGCAAGGCAGATGATCGTTAGAGGTGTCTAATTGCCATGTATTTTCCAATGTTAGATATTAGCATTATTCAGTGCATTATCTCCCATTTTTTTCTACTTATGTTTTTCGTTCATATGCTTTTAAACTATTTAAGCGTGTAGTGGATGTAGCACGCCAAAGACGGTTTTTGTACGACAAATTTATGTCGACAAAAGACATCTTTTCCAAGGAAAGGGTGACTAAATTCTCTTGTGAAGCTAGTCTTGAATTGCATGAATTTTGACTGAAAAATTCAACAAATTAGGCGATATTAGAGGGTCTAATTTTATTTGTGAGCTAAAAGTGTGAGGCTAAGAGGCGTTAAAAGTGCTCCAAAAACATTTCAATCGAACTAATATGCGATAAATCATGACCATTAAACGACTTCACTCAATTTTCAACTTAATCTATCTTGCCTAATTTCATTTAATTTAGGGATGCCTATACAATAATATTAACAGCGGATGGGCTTTAAGTACATTTTCAATTTTTTTAACGCCTGCCTCTCCAGAAGTATACGTGTCCGTACATAAAAGTTCAAAAACCAATAAACAACTACCTTTAAATTATTAAATCGACAAATCATTTACATCATCCCATTCCTCCTCTCGCCTGAAGACCAAAATATTTCACAAGGTTTAAGCTCCAAACTGACAAACACATGTAAATAAATTTATTCAGATATTCTTTTGTTTTATATTTTAACCGATTAACTTCAACACCAATCTAGTTCCGAATAACTCACATGGCTACTCGTACTTCCTTCACCTCAGGATAAATCAAATTGACGTAGATGTCAACCCATCCGCTGAATTCTATTCCATTGCATTCGCCAATCTAATACACCGTTGAGGTGTACTAGACCAGAGTTCTCATACTTTGAATTTTATGTGGCAGATTTGAAATTGATTTGAAATAGTAATTAAAGTTAAATCTCATAACGAATATAATTAGAGGGAAACGTTTAAATTTAATATAAAGGAAAATTGATATAAAATTTCATTTAATAATAATCATTAGTATGAAAATTATTTTACAAATAACGATTACGAATGGAAATAATTACATATTTTTTCTTAATCTGCCATAAAATTTTGAGTAGGGGTAGGGAGGTTTTCGAGTAATTTGCTTGTGTGACTGCTCGATTAATACAACACGGCCAAAGTTTGGTTCTGGCCACATTACCTTGTTGAGTGCCGACAAATTCGATCATGATAATGAGATACTCTAACTATCTTTAAGCGAAGGCCCGAAAGGGGGTGTAGTGCTACAATATTTAATTTAATTTATTCATATGTGAGCATAGTATATTGTTTCCAATGAATCAATAGTTAGTTTGTAGTAATCGAGCAGTCGTATAGGCAAATTGCTTGAAAAATATTTGCGAAGAAGACACCATTTCTCGTACTACAACCCACCATCACTATTACTACCATTACTAGAAGAATTGCTCCCTGCAACAAATTTTGTCTGTCAGCGTGAAATGGGACAATAATAATTACAAAACAATAAGAATTCATTAGTTGTAACTAGACCAATTGAGAAGTATAAATATAAGTTTGGCGAGCAACAATACGAGACAAGCATACAAAGTAGTGTAAAGCCTGAAACGTGGCTGTCAGCCCAAAACCAACCTCTGTCATGATGACATCGGCAATATCATCGCTGATGAAACCAAAATTAAGGGAAGATGGGCGTCATATTTTAAGAACCTCCTTAATTTTCCGCACAGCTCCACAACATCGGAGCATATAGATGTCGGTGGAGAGCTTCCATTGACCCCACCAACTCTGGATGAAGTGAGTTCCATATTCAAAGCCCAAAAGAATAATAAACCGCCAGGCATCGATGAGATTCCAGTGGAGCTCATCAAACATGGTAGCAGCAATGTTCATGAAGCTATTCACAAAGTCATCCAGCACATTTGGAAAGAAGAGCATATACCAAACGAGTGGAGCCAATTAATTATACTCCCTATTTCTAAAAAAGGTGACCAGCCACAGTGCAAAAAGTATAGAAGCATATCAATACTTTGTACGGCGTACAAAATATTTTCAAAGATCTTAGAAAATAAAATTGGGTCATACGCCAGCAGTATTACTGGGGAGTATCAAGGTGGTTTTAGAGCAGGTAGATCGATACTTGAAAAATGCTGGGAGTTCAACATAGACGTACACCAAATTTTCGTTGACTTTAAGCAAACATACGACAGTATTGATCGTACCGCACTGTACTAAATAATGCATTGCTTTGGTACTCCAGCAGAATTAGTCTGTGTTACCAAAATCACAATGACATCGACTACCTCGCAGGTCCACATCAATAACCAACTCACGTATGCGTCTGACACAAATATCGGACTAAAGCAGGGAGATGAACTGGCCCCACTGCTATTCAATCCAGCTCGGGAATATACCACCAGAAAGCTACCGGTTGATCCAAGAGGTACGTTATTATACAAGTAATAACCTATGCAGGCGATGTCAATATTTTGTCAAGGTCATTAACAGCTACCAAAAAACTTTTTCCAAAACCCAACAGCGATGCAAAACTAGTAGGGCTACAAATCAAAGAGAATAAAACAAAGTTCATGACGCAGTCGAGGAAAAATACCTCAAATACACAAAATATCACACTTGACGAATACAATATCAAACATGTGGGCAAATTTGTGTATTGAGGCGCCAAAATAACGAGAACCGGTAATAAAACAAACGAAATACGCCGAAGAATACAGTTCAAAAATAAAATATTTTAATTCAGTTTTGACCATCTCGAAAGCCAGCTGCATACACAAGCAAAGCTCCAAGTATACAAATCTGTCATAATACCTATACTATTCTATGAGTGTTAAACATGGACCCTAACTCAAGCATCCGCAAACATATTGAACGCCTTCGAAAGATGAATCCTGAGACGAATAATTGGAGCGAAGCTAGACGGGGGGCAATGACGAATTCGATACACACACAGTTGTACGAAATTTTTGACGAGCCAGAGTTCTCAAAGATTGTTAAACTGCGGAAGCTGTAATGGGCTGGCTACATGAACCGTATGGACGAATAGCGCATACCTGAAAAGTTATTCGTTGAGTAAACTGAAGGCCGGAGACCAGTTGGGAAACCGAGGAAACGCTGGTCTGACTCGGTTGACGAAGACAGCTCGGATTTCGAAAATGGAGGAAGCGGCCAATGCGTCGAGACAGTTGGAGGCGCTATTTGCAGGAAGCGAAGGCCCGATGGTGGCTGTAGTGCTGTGAAAAAGAAGAAGACTTATTTGCTACGTTCAGTTCATTGTCTTTACGACTGACGATATGTTGCAGAAAGAACTCTGAGGAGAATATATTTTTCCTCAGCCGTGTATCTGTCAGGCAGGCAACCTTATCATTCGAATGAATATGCGAAACACTTAAGGTATGCAATAAGGTTCGCAGACCTCCTTCATTTTGATAGTATATGCTTAAAACCATTGGTCAGATGAATTGTTTCTAAAAGTAGAATTATGTTGAATCAGCTTGCGAGATTTTCTGCTTTTAGGTGGACGCTTTACAACTATACTTGCAGAGCAAAAACTTGTGTCGATTAATATGTTGAAGTCAGCGGATACGATAATCTAAAACAAAGCGATCTGGCGGCGCGGACAATTTTCTTTCCTAAGCTTAAGGCAGTCGAGAATTGCGTGCGATGCACTCATGTTTCATATGATTTGTAACCAAATCTATAATACAAAGGTGGTATATGCCAGTAACATAACAAAGATCTGCAATGGAGGGGTAATGGTCTTAAGGGACCCTTATTGAACACTTCATGATGGGCTCGCTGCTACTTTATGCATGGTAGCGTTTAAGGTAAAAGTTATTTAGATAACCCTGCTATGAATAAAATAATTTGGATCAGGTTTTAATTGTTATGTATCATATCCGACAGTCTAACTAATTTAACTTTGGGTTAAAATCTGCGGACGTACTATACCATGAATGAGCAGATGAATTAAGTGTTTTCAGAATTTGTACCCTTGGCATACCGGATGATGAATCAGAGATCGAAGCTGATTCCTGTTAAGCAATGTTGTTTGGATTCCGTAGATTTGTTACTCCATAATGGAGACTAATTAGCATTGCTCCTGTTCAAAATTGGAGTACGCATAGAAACTGCAGTATCATCAGTATTGCCGAAATCAAAATTTTGATCAGATGGCTCATTATGGTATCTGCAGTAGGACCTGAATGTGAAGCACAGGAGGTGAGTCTATAGAGCGGATGATTATTCATACTCAAAAGTTGAATTTTTAGCAAAATAACTGCACCAACTGAATCAATCTTCTAAGGAAGTACGAGTTGATTTTTTTTTTTTGCTTTATCACTACAATCTCTTTCGGGCTTTCAGTTAGAGGTAATCAGAGTATCTTACCATCTGGTCGAATATATCGCCTTAAATTTGACCCCCAGAGCTCTACGAATCGGGTAAGAAAATTCAATAAACGTAGCAACAAGGTATCGAGTGTGTATGAGGTCTAGGTAAAGGTAGCATATACCCTAAAAAGGTTTAATAGTTAAAAAGGGAAGGAAAATATAAAAAACAAAAACTCCCGAAGGAAAAGAAAAAATTCGAACTTTTTAGGTCCATTGAACGCGTCCTCCGATTTCAAAACCCGAGCAGCGATGAATTGTACTCGTAGGCCGAGTCAGACCAGCGTTTCCTCGGTTTTTCCGTTAGTCTGCGCTCTTCAGATACCTTTTTGGGTATCCATTGTTCGTCCATGCGATGCAAAGGCAGTCATTTACGTAAAGAGAACAGGGGATTTGCAAGTTGTTGAACCATACTAGGGAATCGTGATCAATTAGTAAAGAAAAGAATTTTTGCGGTATCGAGCTGAAGGTCTTATATTCCCAAAAAACAAACATTTATTCAATGGCATTTTTGGGCCTTTTTTAGCAAGCCTGCTAAAAGCCAAATCACTTGATTTTTGGGATTTTGTACTTAAATACAAAACCCTATTAAAATCGGTAGATGTATCCGTCTGTCTGTCCGTCCATCCGTCTGTCTGTCACAGCAGTTTTTATCCGAAACTATAAAAGCTACAGCGATCAAACTTAGTGGCCAGGTCGGAAGTTATGAGTTCTAGAAAGTTTTAGGTAAAGAAATTTTCAAAGAGTTTTAAGAGGGTCTCCCCATATAGAGGAGACATTTTTTCGTCAAAGGTAGTCAAGTGGGGTATCATATGAAAGGTCACAATAAGATCTTTTCAAAACAAGTCCCAAAATACTTTATCAATATCAAGGGAGGCAGAGGAAGGGTTAATGCATGAAACCCAGGCGTACCCACCCCTTGCGATTGGAAACATTTCATTCGAAAAATCTGAAAAACGTCATGAGTGTACCCCTTTATGAGCACTATAACGATAAATACATCAGAAGTCGAAATTCACTCAACTTTGTTAGTAATAGTTTGATTTATCAATTTTGCACTTTCTTGAACAAAATCATAAGGGCGCCCTCAAATTACTTTTAAAGCAAAAATATATTTGTTGTACATGTCATTAAAGTTTTTCTTGAATTAAATCATTCTATACTCTTATGCCTGCATATCGTATGTTAAGTACAAAACCCTTCTGACACGAGCGTAGTTCTGTCTACCCGACTTATTTTACGTTAAAGTTGGCTCAATACAATAGCTGGAAATCGGAATCATTCAACAGCAAATAGAAGGGGAATTTAAATCCTTAATTTTTCTGCACGTACACCGGTTGTATATCGAAGCAATTTTTCTTTTCCGTTTCAGAACTTTTTACTAACTTACAAAATCCTTTTGAAATCACAATCTTCCTATCTCTATATGTATGTTCATAGCAGTGAAAATTGCCAAACTTTGTTTGTAATATATATCCGACGTGATTGATCGTAAGAAGTTTGGTTACCGAAAATGTTCGATAGTTATTAAAGGAGGTCTCCCCATATATCGAGGTAGGTATCAAAAGAAATGGTTCGGTGAAAACTTAAACCGCCAGTGGTGACGTTACATAATTGGTGACGCCGGTCCTGTACACCGGGATTTCCGGCCAAATATTTATCCAAAAGCTCTTATTAATTTTCGGAATTTTTCTAATTATAAACGTTCTTTGATTGTGATGCAAACATATTTTATTAAATATTGTCCATTTACGAGTATTTAATGATTCATAGTTTTTCAAGCACTACAACGAAGAACACTAGAAACTTACATGTTTTACCTAATATTTTTTTAAGGTAAAAAAAGAAGAATACTAGTATATAATTCTAACAAAATCAGTCTTCGCTTGTCATTGGTAAAAGGAACTTTCATGAAATTAAATGGAGCTATATGCATGTAGCAAAAAGCAAAATAAAATAGCTTTCAAAAAAAAATTTTTTTCCGTAGCACTATAGCCCCTTTCTTTGTCATAATCGAATGTATCGGTACTCCACAAGGTGATATGATCATTATCACGCTTTTACCGTGCCCGTCCACCCAGCTGCGATACATTCTGATTTTTAAACCAGCACGTATCATAACTGAACAGGCATATAGTCCGTTCGAAGAATCACTCGAGCTGAATCTCGTTGACGCCAACGAAACTCGAACCAGAGACCTTCAGCTTACGGGCTTAGTGCTCAAACCACTACACCACGCAGATTTTCAAAATTACTGCTTTTCAATTGAACAATTTTGGCAAAAAGGCCCATCCTGCTCAAGGTATAAAAAGTTTGTGGCACGCGTATTTTGTTTTCCTATTTTTCTTCCATCCACAATCATGGCAGCGTCTTCTTGAAGGAAATACCATCGCAGCCAAATCCACAAAATTTCTGATAGTCTTTGTCTTATTGATCGTGGCAAGTTTAATTCCATTTAGCGTTCTCTTATACGAGGCCCTTTAAGTTTCATGGCCAAATGTTCGATGAAGTGACGGCGTTGGAGATTTGAATTCTAATTATTAGCTGTGCTTATCACCTGACTGTTTTACTTAGAAGACTACCATAGGCCAGCGTCTTGTTGCTTGGGCGCAGTTGCAACTTGCACATAAGCGGTCTACGACGTCAACACCGCCCTTAATATCATTGTAACTCGAAATTATTTCAGATTTCTGAGTTTCAACATCGACTTTTGCATCGATGGGTATTATGCTTATTAGCAAAACATTTTTTTAGGGTTTTGTACTAAAATACAAAACCCTATTGCAATCACGACCTGTGTCCGTCTGTCCGTCCGTCCGTCCGTCCGTCCGTCCGTCCGTCCGTCCGTCCGTCTGTATGTCACAGCACTTTTTCTCCGAAACTATAGAGGCTACAGCCATGAAACTTTGTGGAAAGGTCAGAAGTGGTGACCTCTTAAAAGTTCAAGGGTGAAAATTTTTTTCGAAGGGGTTTAAGGGGGGTCTCCCCATATAGGGAGTTGACCCCTCAAAAAAAATTTTCACCAATGGTAGTCGAGTAGGGTGTCATTGGAAAGGTCTCAATGAGATCTTTTGAAAACAGGTCTTAAAATTGCCTTATGAGTACCGAGGGGGGCAGTGGAAGGGGAAATGTACGAACTTTTCGCGTACCCCCCCCTCGCGATTGGACACCTTCCATCCGAAAAACCTGAAAAAAATCATGGATGTAGGCCTTAATGAGTACAACAACAACAAATACATGAGAAGTCGAAATTCACTCAACTTTGTTAGTAATAGTATGATTTATCGATTTTATGTTTTCTTGAATAAAATCTAAATGGTACCCTTAAATTCAATAAAATTTGGCAAACAGATGACTATTTATAAGATTGATCTTTCCTGAAAGTTTCATAAAGATCGATTTGTATTTAACGAAGTTATAGCGATTTGAATTTTCCTGTATTACTATGGAACAATATGCCCTGTATTACTATGGAAACATATGGCTATGGAGCCATATGCGCTTTTACCGACTTAGACACTACAGCTTTGCTAGGATTTGC
This sequence comes from Odontomyia ornata, assembly GCA_963969285.1. Taxonomy (NCBI): domain Eukaryota; kingdom Metazoa; phylum Arthropoda; class Insecta; order Diptera; family Stratiomyidae; genus Odontomyia; species Odontomyia ornata. Next base: position 101,271,691 of record OZ017740.1, on the reverse strand, counting down.
ATGAAAGTTTCAGGAATGATAGATATCATGAGGATGAGTACATACAATTGAAACAAGTCAAAGAGGCAGGAGAGAGCTCCTAGCAAAAGGGTTTTGTAGCTATTCTAGGATTCGAAAAAATAGGACATGAATCGATGCTTACAGTACAGAGGAGTGGCCCCTGAAAAAAAATTTCATGAAACGTAGCCGATATGAGTATCAAATGAAAGTTCTCTATGAGAGCTTTTCAAAACAGTTCTTAAACTGACAGTTTTTGCTTCAGTGGGGCACAGAAGGGGGGGGGGGGGAAATACATGAAAAATGTGTTTTCTCCCTCGCGAATGGACACCCGTGATCTAAAAAAATCTGAAAAAATTATCAAGCGAGATATTTATGGGTATAATTTTAACAAGTACCTCAGAATTAAAAAATTCTTCCAACTTAGTTAATAATAGTATGATCCTCGAACATGACGTGTTTCTTAATTTTATTCGTTGCTGGTTACGGCATTTTGTAAGTTGAGTACAAAACCCTTCTGACATGAGCATAGGTCTGTCTACCCAACTTGTTATTCTTAATTAACTGTTCCTACAGTTGTAAGCCTTTCTAGAGCAGTGCTTCAGTGTACCAATTACCCGCTCCACTGTACCAACTATCCGCTGTCACATTCCGCCCAGTATTGAAAATTGATTCACAAAATCTTTGTAGAACAGCCAAGCTGGAATTGTCGAAATGGGCCTATATTTGACTATTTTCCGGAATAAATCTCGATGTTAAATGTATAAAACATTTCTGCGTTACAGAGAGCTTAAATTTTGATGCCGAGAGGATTGGACTTACTTTGGATATATTGCCTGAATGAGCACTTTCCTCGAAAAGCGTTCAACTTTTCATCGACAGTCACAAAAGCCGATAAAGTATTATAAGCATGGCAGTTCTTCACAAACTTTTCAAATAATTATCTTTTATGGCAAATCTTTTCAAGAGCATATCTTCGGTGCATCGTAGTTTCATCATTGAATCTCAGAGCCCGCAACAGAAACTGAAATCGTTGGAAGACATAGAAAGCCGAAATATTTCTACTGAGCTGCCGTCTGTTTGAAACAGCAATTCCATATTCAGATTATTCAATTTTTAAACTCCTGCCAAGAATAGCAAGCATATCAAGCAAAGTAATTCATTATAATCTGTATGTCTGCCATACGTTTCCCGTGTGTAATTTTTTTTGGCTTTGCTGATGTATTGGTTGGTATATAGAACAACTATCTTCAGCATAGAGTCATCAAGGAAGTGCTTCCAAATTCTAAAAATATCAGTTTCACCTGATACAACTCGTTTTGGCCCTGATAACTGCCTTGCCCGAGTGGATTGGCGATGAGGTTGTTTGCTCCATTTCGTACAATTATCTTTTCCTGCATAAAAAGACAAATTGCTGCTTTTACAGGATTCACGATCACTCATGTCTTCTTCGCTATACTAATTTGCAGCTTCTTATGGTGCAAAGTCTGCAAATTCATTATCGCTTCCTGCTTCAATCTCTGATGATGATGGTGATTTGTTCTCATCAGATTCGAAAAATTCGTCAAGAAGCGCTTCAAGACAGTACTGCTGACTTCGTAAGACATGCTAAAATACTAATATATAATATGTCTTACAAAATTCACTATAACTATGCAATATGCTGACCTTCACTCGGTATCACAAGAAATCATGTAAATAATAGTCAAAGTAAGATGAAAATTGATCTTAAGTTTAAAAATCGACTGTAATATAAACCGCACTATTGACTCACGTAATCTGTGATCCCTTTGGTTATCGATTTATCGATAGTGCCCTCAGACCGGGGAACCAAACGCGTCCCCAGGGTTGCGGATAGGGGAAGACCTTTCTCGAAAGGTTCGCTGCGAATAACCAATAAGCAGCCGCGGACAATGGTCGGCAGTGAAGGGAGAGTCTCAGGACAAATACCTGAGTGTCAATGATCTTCACTGTGACATGACGAAATGTATGGCGTCATCAATTATCCATATATCCTGGCAGTAGGTAAAATGCTATGGGAACGGAAACCAAGACAGAAAACCAAATCATGCAGGTCCATAAGGGGAACCAAATTACGGTGCAGGGGGTCGGATCCCCAGTACCGGCGGCAGAGGGTAGTGAGCGAGCAGGTTCCCGGCCGTCGTCATCCAGCGACTGCAATGTTATAGAAGTGGTGAACTTGGCTTCTGTAACAGATATAACTATAAGCAAACAGGACGCTAGCAGGGAGAACCCTTTCAGGCAAAAACCGCTGTTGGCAAGAACACCGATAAAACAAGTCACCGATTGCGGGGGGAGGCAGCAAACCCCAGAAACACTGTCAAAGTCAACATCACAGGTTAAATCATCGGAGACAGACCACAGACGGACTAACGAACGAAAGAAGGCAGAGTGCATTGTGCAACCTGGCATCATTGCGGCCTTTGGGCGCAGTAGAAGGACTATATGCACCCCGGAGCGTCCAGTGCAAGACGTACACAATCCGGATCAAGCTGCGACACCAACAGAGGCCAGTGTAAGACTGGGGGAGGGAGAAGTTTTGCCGTTGGCCGACGCCACTTCAAACGCGACCCAAGTGATAGAAGCAAAAGGGCTAGGAAACGGGGGCCTCTCCCAAGAGGTGGCGTCAAATAACACAATCGCCCTTGACCGCGCCGAAGAGGAGCGGCTTACTCGGAAAGCGGGGACTATCGTCAAACAACTGAGGGCTGCCTGCGAAGTGCAGAAAAACATAGGCAAGAGTGTCAAGAATGGCATTCTTGAACTGGAGGAGCATTTTGGCCGCATAACACACTACAGGCGGAGGTGGCTTGCAACCGAAAAGTACCAAAAAACACGCTCTCTCTCGAGGCATCAGTGGATCCTAGCAGCAACAAAAGAATGGCCGGTAGCCCAATTGAAGGCGACCGTGAGAAAAGGAGGAAGGATGAGACCATAAACGAAGTTGACACTCCAGGCGAGGAGTTTCATGTGGTGCGAAACAAGGCAGCGAAAAAAGCGGCCAAAAAGCTACTCCTAGAAAAAACAGACAAAGAGCTCATTCACGAAAAGAACAAAGAACCCCCCGATATACCGCAGAAAACAAAAAGCAAACCGCGGCGCAAACCCTTGCGAGAGGCACTGCTTATTAAACCCACTAAGGGCCGAACCTACGCAGATGTCCTCCGTGAAATTAAAGGAGCTGTCAAGCCAGACGACACCAAAACTGCCATCAAAGCAGTTCGGACCGGTGGCCTGCTGGTGGAATTCGGGCCAGAGGCCCCAAACAAAGATGCATTCCGTGACGCGGTTCAAAAGGTTCTTGGAGATGCGGCAACGGTTGCCTCGCTCGAACCAATGGCCACCCTGGAAATCAGGGACCTCGACTGCGTCACGGACAAAGCTGAAGTAGAGGATGCCATTAGCAGGGAGTTCCCCAGCTTAAGTGAAGTCAAGGCAAGATTGACACGTGAAAACACAAGGGGGCAACGCATGGCTATTGTCGAACTAGTTGATAAAGACGCCCAGCAAATCCTGGCGAAGGGCAAAATTAAGATAGGTTGGGTGATCTGCAGGATACGGAGAAGAGCAATCCCTATCCGCTGCTTCAGATGCTTCGAATACGGACACACCGCGTATGGCTGTAGGGGACCCGACAGGAGATCTCTGTGCTACAAATGTGGTGAAACGGGGCACAAAAGGAAGGAGTGCACAAACGAGGCAAAATGCATTCTTTGCAAGGATGTTAAGCCAGCACCCGGCGACCTCAAACATGAGCCGGGGACAGGGTGATGCTGGGTTTTCAAGGAGGCCCTAACTAAAACCAAATCGATACTCAAATGATCCGTATCCTGCAGGTCAATTTGCACCGAAGCACAAACGCCCAGGACCTACTTCAGCAGTTTGCGAGGGATAAGAAAGCTGACCTCCTGTTGCTGAGCGAGCAACATCATAACAAGGACTCGCAAGCGTGGTACCCTGACAAATCTAGTACCTCGGCCATCTGGGTTCGAGACAGCGCCCGCCTTCAGGTGCAGGGCCATGGACGCGGGGATGGTTTTGTGTGGGTGCGGTGTTCAGGGATAACATATTTCAGTGTTTATCTGACGCCTAACGAGGCAATGCGATCTTTCGAACCAAACTCGATGCCCTGGAGGACGCTGTCTCAAACACAGAGGGCCACATGCTGGTCGGGGGAGACTTCAACGCTAGAGCCATTGAATGGGGTATGCCACAATCCGACCCAAGGGGAAAGCAAATCTTGGACATGGCGGCCAGAACAGCGCTTTTTGTCCTAAATACTGGTAACACCCCTACTTTCCGCCGCTGGGGTTGCGTAGGAACCATACCCGATGTGACACTCGCTTCGGAGTCCCTGGTACCTAGAGTACACAACTGGCGAGTACTAGAGGACTACTCGGCTATTGATCACCAGTATATAGCGGTTGAGATTCACGACAGTGCCACTCTGCGTGCATATGCCCAAACTTCAATCCTCGGATGGAGGACTGGGAGGATGGACGTTGAGAGGTTCGCTGACGCGCTTACGGCAGGCGCACCGTTGCTGGGAGCTCCGCCAGGGAGTGAAGGGCCTACAGCCAAGGACTTGGTGAACTCAACTATGAGTACCATCATAGCTGCTTGCGAGTCTTCCATGCCCCGTCGGAGACCCCGACACGGTAAGCCTCCAGTATACTGGTGGTCTAACGAGATTGCCGAACAAAGAAGCGAGTGTCACAAACTTCGGCGAGAGGCCCAGCGGGCGCAAACACGGGAGAGGCAGACACTAGGCTAGCAGCATACAGGTCCGGCAGGAAATATCTTCGCAGGCTTATTAACAAGAGCAAGGCCCGATGCTGGCAAGACCTCGTGGACGATGTAAATAGGGATCCGTGGGGCCTTAGCTACAAGCTGGTCATGGGGAAACTTGGTGCCCTACGGAAGCCTTGTATACATGACGCGGAAAAGATGGACGCGATAGTGCGGGGACTCTTTCCCGCCCATCCCGTCCGTGTTGACGCTGTGGCGAGGCTCGTGCTGGTCAGCAAGGGGAAGGGAAATCCCGAATCGCCGTCTGCATACCGCCCGTTATGCATGCTAGACACGGCTGGGAAAGTGCTAGAGAAACTCATCAAGGGAAGACTCACTGACGCGATTCGTGCTGCTGGCGACCTATCTCCTCGGCAGTACGGCTTTAGAGCAGGACGTTCTACCATTGATGCGATTACAGAGGTGGTGAACGCGGTCCAAAAGGCAGAGGCATATAGTCGCACCAAGTGACGGATCGTCCTGTTGGTGACACTCGACATCAGGAATGCATTCAACTCCGCTAGATGGGTGGATATTCTGGAAACGCTGGAAAACTCTTTTCAAGTTCCAGAATATCTAGTGCGGCTTTTGAGGAACTACCTAAAGGACCGAAGCCTGCTCTACGACACGACACAGGGCCAACGAAGGATGGAAATTACATCGGGTGTTGCCCAGGGATCTATCCTTGGTCCGGACCTGTGGAACGTGTCTTACGACGGGCTACTGAGACTTGAGATGCCAGATGAGTCGCGCTTGGTCAGCTATGCGGATGATGTTGCGGCTCTGGTCGCCGGACGCACCGTTGAACAAGCGCAACTTAGGCTAGGTATGCTAATGCGCCGAGTGAGGGACTGGATGACTGCTCGCGGGCTCAGTTTAGCACTGGAGAAAACCGAAGTGGTCATTTTGACAAAAAAGAGAATCCCTAGAGTAAGGATTATCAGTATTGGAGATATACAAACCGAATCGAAGCCAGCGGTGAAGTACCTGGGGCTACTGATCGGCTCGAAGATGAGTTTCTCTAAGCAAATCAGGGCAACGGCTGAGAAGGCTGCTTCGGGAATATCGGCCCTGAGTCGACTTATGGCCAACGTAGGGGGACCCAGCCCATCAAGAAGACGCCTCTTGATGAGTGCTGTAGGGTCAGTGCTACTGTACGGAGCAGAGGTATGGGGCGACGCTCTCAGCAAGGAGGTATACCGAAAACGACTGGCACAGGTACAGAGAACAGGAGCACTGAGAATTGCATCTTCGTATCCAACAGTCTCCGACTCGGCGGTGAGAGTGATTGCAGGCGTGATACCTGTCGCCCTCCTTGCTAGAGAGCGCCGCACTATTTACCTGCGCCGAAACGAGGATGCGAGGGAGATGGTTGTCCGCGAGGAGAGACAACGCTCGCTCAACGATTGGCAGCAGTCTTGGAGGAATTGCACGAAGGGAAGGTGGACTGCGCACCTCATCCCGGATGTGAGACCGTGGCTAAATCGAAGGCATGGTGAGACTGACTTCTATCTGACCCAGCTTTCGAGCGGGCACGGGTGTTTTCAGTCTTACCTGCACAAGATCGGTAAGTCACGGTCTCCCGATTGTCGGTTTTGCCCAGGAGAGGAGGACAATGCCTGTCACACATTTTTTGCGTGTACCAAATGGGCCAGGCTGCGAAGGGAACTCTACAGGGAGACGGGAGAGCTCACCCCGGATAATATAGTTGCGGTGATGCTCGAATCGGTTGACAAATGGAACCAGGTGGCACATTATGCTCGGGCAGTCCTAAAAGATAAAAGGGACTCGCAGCAGCCGGAGGCGCTGGGGCTGGGGGATCGCTCTTCTGGCATTTCCTCTCCCTTTCTCCCTTCCCGCTAGGAAAGGGACTTCCCAGCTTGAAGGCGCCCCACGGCGTAACAAAACGAGACCTGGCCCGAAGTAATGTGTCAAACGATTCCAGGCTAGGTTCTCAGATTGACAGGGGAGGTGTTTAGTGGGTAGTCCAAGGGTATCCTCCATGGGAGTCCCACACTTCCAGACTCGGCGGGCGTAAATGCCTTCACCTCCCTACCACAAAAAAAAAACCTGTGATCCCGGTCCTCTGCACCAGGTTAGCTGATAAATTCCAGATAGTGCGATCCTATGGTTACTACAAGTTTAAATTATGAGTCAATACATGAAATATGGTAGGTTACAGAGATCCCAGTTCAAATCGATGACGACTAACAAAATCATTTGATTTTTACACCGAGCCTGGTCTCTCAGATATATGCGTCACTGGTGGCGGGTTAAAAAGGTTTTAAAATGGCAATAGCCTCGCGGTTAAACTCCTGTCACTTGAAACGCCAGGAGAAAAATCATGGGGGCAATTCTTTGTGATTAAAAAAGATACAGATACCTCAGAAGCCAACTTTCAGTCAACATTTTCAATAAAAGTATGAATTGTGAATTTTATATGTTTCTTAATAAAATCGTATACGTACTCTTAAATTCTATAAAATTTAGTATTAAGATAGTCTAATTAATTGTTATATCCTCTCAAAATTTATTATTGAAGGTTCAACACTTTTTTATGGGAGCAAACTTCTGTCTCCCCAACTTACTCTTATTGCAGCTACAAATATCAAACATGGTAAGTAGATCGGTTATGATGGTTTGCTAAAAATATAATATAAAAAGCTGAGATCACCCCTTACGGAAAATAATAAATAAAAACCTTTTTTTTAAAGATAGTCGTATCGGTTACCAAATTTTTTGATAAGAACTATTCAAAAAATATCTGCTCAAAGAGAGCGGGAGAAGAAAAATGTTAATTACTTTTCCAAACATAGATAGCTGTAATTGGAGTTAGTCTGTTATAACTTCTAGGGCAAAAAATGCCTTAATACTCAATATGCAACAAATTTCGTTAAAAAGAGAATTTTTAATAAATTTAACGTTTTCTCCAATTTATGCCTATCGATTTCGACTAAAATGTTATGCTTAGATGACTCAATGTAAGTTTGATACATCCTGCAGTTAAAAAAAATGCCCATACTTAAAAAAACTAGAGCCAATTGAATTTTCTCTGACTACAGCATTAATACGATGCGTTCCTACTAAATGGACTTTTCGTGGAACTAGACAAACAGCTCTGATAAAATCTCCTTAAAAATCTCGAGTAAGGTGAATAAGATGAATACCTTCAGACTACTGTTTACCCAAGGAGTAAATAACATTGAAATAAAATTGCGACCGCCTGAGATGTTGTTGTTTTTGTAGCACTATACGCTTAGAGATAGAGTTTTTCATTATCATGATCGAATGTATCGGCACTCCACAAGGTGATATGGTCAGTATCACGCTTTGGCCGTGTGTCCGTACACCCAGCCTGAGATGTAGCTAGCAATAGAATTAACTTGTTTTTACGGATTTCGTACAACTTAGAAAACCCTATTGAAATTGGATTTGCCTATCTGTCTGTTTTCCATCCACCCAGTCTGTGTAACACAGTAGTTTTCTCCAAAACTACCTGGATCATTCAAGAAGTACTTGGTCTCACCGCCCAATGACGCTGCTATTACAAAAGAGTTTTACCATTGTGCAGTACATTCTTTTAGTAGCCTACTGTCAAAGTTTCAGTCAATTCCCTTCATTAGTTTTGTCGAATGTACTGCACGATGATAAAACTCTTTTGTAATAGCAGCGTCATTGGGCGGTGAGGCCAACTATTTGTTGAATGAACCACGTACATATAGCGGCTGCAAATCCTAAATTTGGTAAGTAGATTAGACGTGATGTCTTCTTGAAAGTTTGGGTATCAACCATTTTTCAATGGTTTTAATGGGGGCCGTCGTCTCATCTTTGCAAGGGACACTTAAACATTTTGTTATCGGAGGTAGTCATGTGGGGCGTCAAATGAAAGGTATTGATGACAATTTCTTGGAACACAGGGGAAGAACAAATATACGAAATTGAGCACATGTGATTCGAAAATTGATGAAATTCATAGAGATAGGTTCTTATGAGTATAAAAACAACAAGTACCTTTGAAGTAACAATTCATTCTACCTTTTTAATAATAGTGTGATTTATAAAGCTCACAATTTCGCTGATAGAATCACCTGGGTACCCTTTAATCCAATGTTTATGTAATCTTGTGGAAGATTTTTCTACTATGTTAGTTTCAAAAAAAAACGAATCATATGCAACGAAATTGTAGACATTTCAATTTTCTCTGATTTCAGCAACAAAAACATACTGTGTTGGTATTCTCTGGATTTCTCATCGAAACAGCCACTACAGTTTTGCTTTGATGTTCTTAAGGCTTTCAAATGAGATAGATACGAGTAGAATGAATTTCTTTAAGAATTCATGATTTCAATGATATTAGTAATATTGCAACGAAATCGCGGCCGCTGAAAATCGAGTAAGGATAGTTTTTATTTTAAGCATGTGTATGGTCTTGAAATATTTTTTGAGTTTGTTCATTGTTGGTGTGTAAGTTGAGTACAAAATCCTTCTGACAAGAGCGTACTTCTGTCTACCCAACTTGTTTGAATTTTTTTAAAAATGGCGTAAGGTATCTGGAGTTAGTGCAAAACCCTTTTGGGAAGAGCATACTTCAGTTTATAAGTTTTAAACGAATTCGTTGCTAAAATTTCGCGATCCCAGATAAAAACTTGTTTCAAACGAAATTCACAACAGCTCACGCCGTTTGGTTTATTTGGGTAAAACGCGAAGCTTACCTTCGTGGTGTATCTATTCTGTTGACAACTTTTTGTCACTGTAAATGAATGGATGCAAGATTACCTATGAGCTCACACTGTCGATCGTCTTCCATTTGCAGCTTTATCTTAACATGTTTTAATGATTGCCTACCCTTTAAACCCGCTTTGGCAGAAATTCTTATAACCTTTAATAAATCAAATATCTAGTAGATCGTAACAATTTATGGAATTTTTAAGGACCCAATGGAAATCATAAATAATGCACAGTGAACTGACGTTAACATCAACAAAACCTTTCATTCAATAACCCATTCCTTGAGGCTATTAATATCAGCAAAACAACCGCCGGATACATCCCAGTCGTAAAGATTTTCAATTTATTTTTGCTAGAAAAACTCCAGATCCAGTTATATGTCTTAAAACTGTATATTGCAAGACGTATTATTTACTCATTTCATAGATGATACTCCACTCACTCAACCGAATAACTGCTACAGTTTTTGTTCCACCGAAGATTCTTGAAGCCAACTAACTTATTCATCATCCATCATCACATCGCACACCGAACTCGTACAATGAATCTATGCCCCAAAGTATCTTTTATCCATAAAAGTAACATACGTAACGTATAGGTGTGCACCTATTTCTATTGATTGTACCGATTTTCAGATGTCCGCTAGTTCATTATCGTAATTATGAGAGGTGGAGCCGGGAAATGTTCGATACTTCTAAGTTAATAAGTAAAGTGCTATTAATTTTTTTCTTGTTTTGACTGCTACCTAAGAGTATTACAATGAGAATTAAGATATGAAGAATAGATTAGATACACATGAGCTAAATATGTACGACTTAATAGATTTAAACAATGGTGAGGAACATTATATAGGTACGTTAATAAGAAGTAGAGTAATTTTTTTTTGTTTCAGGATTTGCTCGGGATAAACAGGGCGAATATGCATGCTCACATATTTTATGGTCATGTAGATTGATTGGTCCACGATTGTAGGGTGTGTAAAAAACTGAAAAATGTGAAACTCAATCAACTTTAATGAGAGTTAATGTTACGGACGAAGAAGAGTATAAAATTATTAGTTTACTGATAAAGTCTTCTTGAAGTACAGAAAATGCAACTAAGCCACAACGCATGTACTTCGTTATGGCCGAGTTAATTAGTTTGTGAAATAGCTCTTGCAATTGCGTACTCTCATGATTGCGAAAATAAGCAACGAAATAAAAGTTATAGAATTTTTAATCGTTTATTAAAAGTCTGCATTGGGTGGAAAGATACTTCAGACGATGAAGAATCGAAAACAAAATGTTGAAGTACTCTAAGAAGTACATATTATCAATTTCTGTTTTTGTATTTTGTTTATTCTCCAAACTCTAATCAGAAAAGCAATTATAACTCTGCAGCGAACAGTTTAATCAAAGTTCACTGAAGAAGCAATTTGTGCTTTTCAATCTAATTGTAACAAACGGCTTGCCATCAAAAAACGGTTTCCATACTTTGCACGTTTCTAACGTCATGCACTTTCCTAGTCAATCACTCAGATTATCTACTATCGCGTATAGTATTTAAGGAAATTGTTCAAGCTGAGTAGCCTGCTCGTCTGCAATGACTTAACTCTTCGAACCGATGCGAAAGTATCTTAACGCTTCGCTGTCGTAAATGCGAATTCCACGTACATTAATATAAAATGTATCTGTTCGTTGCAAAATCATGCACTGTCTAACCGGTAGTAGTAATCGCAGCGTAGTAAGTTCTGCCACAATAGAACGCTGTGGCACTACCCTCGCATAGCAGCATAAATAGGATTATAAAGAAAATAAATTGCTCAACGGTACCTTTGCCTATAGAATATAGCTCTACCTTAACTATCTGTCTATACGAATAAGTTCAAAGTATACTCTCTACCATTCTATCTATCCACTTCATTTCATTTCAGTAGGGAGAGTGCAGTTGCTGGTCCAGCTTCAGCATCAAGTACGAGAATGAGCATCATCTTCCAACTTTTTCATCTTGTCTTCTTGTCGTTGCGCGGTGTGTTGCCTTCAATGCTTAAGCACGTTCTCGCGATCTACGCGCGATCATCGTGCACGGTAAATAACCTACTAGCGCGATATGCCGTGCCCGTCTTGGAATGGAATTTAATTCAAAATTACTAGAAAAATGTACGTAACGTATATAAAATAAATTCCAATACGTATATGAAAGGCAATATTAGGATCACCTTCTTCTTCCTGTCACGTTCGCCATCTTCGCAATGAAGATCACTCTTGACCACTATACTACACTCGTTTGGTGGGTTTTGTGGCAGTTCTGGCAACTTTGATTCCCTGGTCCGTGCGCAGTATAGGGTTCATCTGTTGTGAGTTAGTATGTGAAAGGAAAAATTGAATGAAAATTCCTGTTAGGGTCAGTGGTTTTTTCTTTAATTTTTTATTTTATTTTTTTCCACGGAATGCTTATATATAGCTTTCTATGACAAAGATTTTGTACTCGTATATATTTCTGCGTTGAAAATAGATCTTTTCCTTGATTTGAAGACACATAGCGGTAACGAACCAAATTAGCTTTTATCACCTCTTCCAGTATTCTTCTATCAGCAAATCTACCAAAAATCATGGATTTACCAAGGTGAGATTATTGAGGAATTGACAGTCTTAGTCAAAATTTTGCACAAATATGTACCATAGCTAGGCTTATCATACGCCGGGGACTAGCACGGACAGTCCAGGACTTCAGCCGTTCGGGAAAATGTCCGGGGTGGAAAAATGTTCGGGATTTTTCTGCCTCAAACAAAAATGTCCAAGATTTGTCAGTCTTTCAAAGTAAGAAATTTCCCTTTGTGGCGCGTATCGCATGGTAGTATCGACGACGCTACTATATTTAGATTTTCTCAAGCTTTGAAGCTCATTGACCGGTTACTGCATTCGAAACACTTCCCCTGAAAATATTCAGGGCCTAAATTACATTAACTGCCTATATACTTAAATGACAATGCTGCTGAGTTTGGTACAAATGAAATAGTTTTCGTAATTTTTCCCTTTAACTAGTACAATAACATTAGAGGGCGGTCCAATAAGTACGCAGCCTAACCGCCCGGTGATGCCACTATCGCAAGAGAGATTCACTTTCGTGCAGTGTATTTGCGTAGACGGTTACTGTCAAAATTTTAGCCAAATCGGACCAGTAGTTTTGCTCTGACCGCGTGTGGAGGCAAGTGTGTCTGCGGAATTTAGAAAAATTCAGAAAGAGCAATATCGGTCGGTGATTTGATTCATGTTTTTGGAAGGGAAATCGTGCAGCGAAATCAAAGAGCGCTTAGATGATGTATACGGTAATTTTATTCATGCTATGGCGACTGTAAAAAAATTGTTTAACGAGTTTCAACGCGGTCCCATGTATGTTTTTGATGAGCCAATCCCAGGTGCCCCGAAACGGCTACTACGGACGATAACGTGATAAAAATCCACAAACTCCGTATTGACCGACCACCCATTTAAGGGTGTGCGAGACAGTACGCATTTCAAAAAACCGCGTGGGTCATATCCTGCATGAAACTTTTTTTTTGTGGTAGGGAGGTGAAGGCATTTATGCCCGCCGAGTCTGGCAGTGTGGGACTCCCATGGAGGATACCCTTGGACTACCCACTAAACACCTCCCCTGTCAATCTGAGAACCTAGCCTGGAACCGTTTGACACATTACTTCGGGCCAGGTCTCGTTTTGTTACGCCGTGGGGCGCCTTCAAGCTGGGGAGTTCCTTTCCTAGCGGGAGGGGAGAGGGGAAGGGGAAATGCCAGAATAGCGATCCCCCAGCCGCAGCACCTCCGGCTGCTGCGAGTCCCTTTTATCTTTTAGGACTGCCCGAGCATAATGTGCCACCTGGTTCTATTTGTCAACCGATTCGAGCATCACCGCAACTATATTATCCGGGGTGAGCTCTCCCGTCTCCCTGTAGAGTTCCCTTCGCAGCCTGGCCCATTTCGTACACGCAAAAAATGTGTGACAGGAATTGTCCTCCTCTCCTGGGCAAAACCGACAAGCGGAAGACCGTGACTTACCGATCTTGTGCAGGTAAGACTGAAAACACCCGTGCCCGCTCAAAAGTTGGGTCAGATAGAAGTCAGTCTCACCATGCCTTCGATTTAGCCACGGTCTCACATCCGGGATGAGGCGCGCAGTCCACCTTTCCTTCGTGCAATTCCTCCAAGACTGCTACCAATCGTTGAGCGAGCGTTGTCTCTCCTCGCGGACAACCATCTCCCTCGCATCCTCGTTTCGGCGCAGGTAAATAGCGCGGCGCTCTCTAGCAAGGAGGGCAACAGGTATCACGCCTGCAATCACTCTCACCGCCGAGTCGGAGACTGTTGGATACGAAGATGCAATTCTCAGTGCTCCTCTTCTCTGTACCTGTGCCAATCGTTTTCGGTATACCTCCTTGCTGAGAGCGTCGCCCCATACCTCTGCTCCGTACAGTAGCACTGACCCTACAGCACTCATCAAGAGGCGTCTTCTTGATGGGCTGGGTCCCCCTACGTTGGCCATAAGTCGACTCAGGGCCGATATTCCCGAGGCAGCATTCTCAGCCGTTGCCCTAATTTGCTCAGAGAAACTCATCTTCGAGTCGATCAGTAGCCCCAGGTACTTCACCGCTGGCTTCGATTCGATTTGTATATCTCCAATACTGATCATCCTTACTCTAGGGATTCGTTTTTTTGTCAAGATGACCACTTCGGCTTTCTCCAGTGCTGAACTGAGCCCACGAGCAGTCATCCAGTCCCTCACTCGGCGCATTAGCATACCTAGCCTAAGTTGCGCTTGTTCAACGTTGCGTCCGGCGACCAGAGCCGCAACATCATCCGCATAGCCGACCAAGCGCGACTCATCTGGCATCTCAAGTCACAGCAGCCCGTCGTAAGACACGTTCCACAGGTCCGGACCAAGGATAGATCCCTGGGCAACACCCGATGTAATTTCCATCCTTCGTTGGCCCTGTGTCGTGTCGTAGAGCAGGCTTCGGTCCTTTAGGTAGTTCCTTAAAAGCCGCATTAGATATTCTGGAACTTGAAAAGAGTTTTCCAGCGTGTCCAGAATATCCACCCATCTAGCGGAGTTGAAGGCATTCCTGACGTCGAGTGTCACCAACAGGACGATCCGTCGCTTGGTGCGACTATATGCCTCTGCCTTTTGGACCGCGTTCACCACCTCTGCAATCGCATCAATGGTAGAACGTCCTGCTCTAAAGCCGTACTGCCGAGGAGATAGGTCCCCAGCAGCACGAATAGCGTCAGTGAGTCTTCCCTTGATGAGTTTCTCTTGCACTTTCCCAGCCGTGTCTAGCATGCATAACGGGCGGTATGCAGACGGCGCATCGGGCCTTGCTCTTGTTAATAAGCCTGTGAAGATATTTCCTGCCGGACCTGTATGCTGCTCGCCTAGTGTCTGCCTCCTCACGTGTTCGCGCCCGCTGGGCCTCTCGCCGAAGTTTGTGACACTCGCTTCTTTGTTCGGCGATCTCATTTGACCACCGGTATACTGGAGGCTTACCGTGTCGGGGTCTCCGACGGGGCATGGAAGACTCGCAAGCAGCTATGATGGTACTCATAGTTGAGTTCACCAAGTCCTTGGCTGTAGGCCCTCCACTCCCTGGCGGAGCTCCCAGCAACGGTGCGCCTGCCGTAAGCCCATCAGCGAACCTCTCAACGTCCATCCTCCCAGTCCTCCATCCGAGGATTGAAGTTTGGGCATATGCACGCAGAGTGGCACTGTCGTGAATCTCAACCACTATATACTGGAGATCACTAGCCGAGTAGTCCTCTAGTACTCGCCAGTTGTGTACTCTAGGTACCAGGGACTCCGAAGCGAGTGTCACATCGGGTATGGTTCCTACGCAACCCCAGCGGCGGAAAGTAGGGGTGTTACCAGTATTTAGGACAAAAAGCGCTGTTCTGGCCGCCATGTCCAAGATTTGCTTTCCCCTTGGGCCGGATTGTGGCATACCCCATTCAATGGCTCTAGCGTTGAAGTCTCCCCCGACCAGCATGTGGCCCTCTGTTTTCGAGACAGCGTTCTCCAGGGCATCGAGTTTGGTTCGAAAAGATCGCATTGCCTCATCAGGCGTCAGATAAACACTGAAATATGTTATCCCTGAACACCGCACCCACACAAAACCATCCCCGCGTCCATGGCCCTGCACCTGAAGGCGGGCGCTGTCTCGAACCCAGATGGCCGAGGTACTAGATTTGTCAGGGTACCACGCTTGCGAGTCCTTGTTATGATGTTGCTCGCTCAGCAACAGGAGGTCAGCTTTCTTATCCCTCGCAAACTGCTCAAGTAGTTCCTGGGCGTTTGTGCTTCGGTGCAAATTGACCTGCAGGATACGGATCATTTGAGTATCGATTTGGCTTTAGTTAGGGCCTCCTTGAAAACGCAGCATCTCCCTGTCCCCGGCTCATGTTTGAGGTCGCCGGGTGCTAGCTTAGCATCCTTGCAAAGAATGCATTTTGCCTCGTTCGTGCACTCCTTCCTTTTGTGCCCCGTTTCACCACATTTGTAGCACAGAGATCTCCTGTCGGGTCCCCTACAACCATACGCGGTATGTCCGTATTCGAAGCATCTGAAGCAGCGGATAGGGATAGCTCTTCTCCGTATCCTGCAGATCACCCAACCTATCTTAATATTGCCCTTCGCCAGGATTTGCTGGGCGTCTTTATCAGCTAGTTCGACAATAGCCATGCGTTGCCCCCTTGTGTTTTCACGTGTCAATCTTGCCTTGACTTCACTTAAGCTGGGGAACTCCCTCCTAATGGCATCCTCAACTTCAGCTTTGTCCGTGACGCAGTCGAGGTCCCTGATTTCCAGGGTGGCCATTGGTTCGAGCGAGGCAACCGTTGCCGCATCTCCAAGTACCTTTTGAACCGCGTCACGGAATGCATCTTTGTTTGTGGCCTCTGGCCCAAATTCCACCAGCAGGCCACCGGTCCGGGTTGGTCGAACTGCTTTGATGGCAGTTTTGGTGTCGTCTGGCTTGACAGCTCCTTTAATTTCACGGAGGACATCTGCGTAGGTTCGGCCCTTAGTGGGTTTAATAAGCAGTGCCTCTCGCAAGAGTTTGCGCTGCGGTTTGCTTTTTGTTTTCTGCGGTATATCGGGGGGTTCTTTGTTCTTTTCGTGGTTGAGCTCTTTGTCTGTTTTTTCTAGGAGTAGCTTTTTGGCCGCTTTTTTCGCTGCTTTGTTTCGCACCACATGAAACTCCTCGCCTGGAGTGTCAACTTCGTTTATGGTCTCGTCCTTCCTCCTTTCCTCACGGTCGCCTTCAATTGGGCTACCGGCCATTCTTTTGCTGCTGCTAGGACCCACTGATGCCTCGAGGGAGAGTGTGTCTTTTTAGTGCTTTTCGGTTGCAAGCCACCTCCGCCTGTAGTGCGTTATGCGGCCAAAAAGCTCCTCCAGTTCAAGAATGCCATTCTTGACACTCTTGCCTCTGTTTTTCTGCACTTCGCAGGCAGCCCTCAGTTGTTTGACGATAGTCCCCGCTTTCCGAGTAAGCCGCTCCTCTTCGGTGCGGTCAAGGGCGATTGTGTTATTTGGCGCCACCTCTTGGGAGAGGCCCCCGTTTCCTAGCCCTATCGCTTCTATCGCTTGGGTCGCATTTCAAGTGGCGTCGGTCGCTGCTTGATCCGGATTGTGTACGTCTTGCAGTGGACGCTCCGGGGTGCGCATAGTCCTTCTACTGCGCCCAAAGGCCGCAATGATGCCAGGTTGCACAACGCACTCTGCCTTCTTTCGTTCGTTAGTCCGTCTGTGGTCTGTCTCCGATGATTTAACCTGTGATGTTGACTTTGACAGTGTTTCTGGGGTTTGCTGCCTCCCCCCGCAATCGATGACTTGTTTATCGGTGTTCTTGCCAACAGCGATTTTTGCCTGAAAGGGTTCTCCGTGCTAGCGTCCTGTTTGCTTGTCGTTATATCTGTTACAGAAGCCAAGTTCACCACTTCTATAACATTGCAGCCGCTGGATGACGACGGCTGGGAGCCTGCTCGCTCACTACCCTCTGCCGCCGGTACTGGGGATCCGACCCCCTGCACCGTAATTTGGTTCCCCTTGTGGACCTGCATGATTTGGTTTTCTGTCTGGGTTTACGTTCCCATAGCATTTTACCTACTGCCAGGATATATGGATAATTGATGACGCCATATATTTCGTCATGTCACAGTGAAGATCATTGACACTCAGGTATTTGTCCTGAGACTCTCCCTTCACTGCCGACCATTGTCCGCGGCTGCTTATTGGTTTATTCGTAGCGGACCTTTCGAGAAAGGTCTTCCCCTATCCACAACCCTGGGGACGCGTTTGGTTCCCCGGTCTGAGGGCACTATCGATAAATCGATAACCAAAAATGAACTTTGGGCATGAGAAAGCTGCCGGCGCAATGGGTGTCGCGTTTGCTCACTCCGAACAACATATGCCACCGTGAGACCACTTCAGAGCAGTGTTTGACGCTGCATAAGTGCAATTCGAAGGAGTTTCTGTTCGGCTAATAATCATCTACGTAGCATGGCTCTACTGGGGTACACTATGATAGAGACCAAGGAGTAGTCGAAACAGTGGACTTCACCCAGAGAACGTGCTCTGAAGGAGGCGAAGACAGTCCTATCTGCGGGAAAGGTGATGGCTAACGTTTTCTGAGATTCACAAGGTGTAATTTGCATCGACTACCTGACCAAGGGCAAAACGGTCACAGAGCTCAACTATGCCGAATTATTGGGCCGATTTGACGCTGGATTGCAATAACAGTCCCCATTTGCCAAAGAAAAAGTGCTTTACCATCATGACAATGCACCAGCTCACACCTCCGCTATTGCAATGGCCAAATTGGTCAAATCGGACAACGAACTTGTAATAAACATAAGCAGCCGAGCAGCCCGGTGGCGATCAGGAGTGGCTGCTTCTGAAGAGATAAGGTGGTCACCCCGTCGAAACTGCTTCGTTTGTTGTTTTACTCGTGTAAAGTAATCTACATCCGTCAAGTTTGTATCCTTTAGGCAGAGATGAGTGGTTCACTTCAGCCACCTTAACATCTTTGCGTTTGAAATTCCCTTTGTAATGCAACGACCTTTTTTGGAGAAAGTAACGGTTGCTTTTTGTGTAATATTTGCGTTTGTCTTTAGCTACCATGTCCGCTAACTTTAATGTAAAAAAAAGTTGAATCAAGGTAGAGTAGCTTAATCGACACATAATAGAACATTTCTAAAGAGAATAAAAGCTGATCGGTATGTCTCGTAGAGTAGAGTACGCGTGATAAATATTTTGTAGTATAGCTTTGTGGCTCGAAAAGAACCCAACTTATATGATCCCGCAAATGCTAGTCGTCAAGCACGCATACGCGGTCGTTAAGCGAAGCTAGTTAGCTGAGCTTGGTGTTTTTTATAGCTCGCTGGCACTTTTACCAGACAATCGGCACCCATGTCAAACATCCTACACGGATATTTGTTAAATCATTACCAACTGCTACCCCATCAACCGCATTCTCCAAATTAGTCCGCGTGCGACTTTTTTTGTTTCCAAACTTGAAAAAAACACTCGCCGGGCAGAAATTTGAGTCGAATGAGGAGCCACGGAGGCCTACTTTGCAAACTCTAAGAAAACGTATTTTTCAGACGAGTTAAAGAAGTTGGAGCATCGCTGGGTCGTGTTTATCGAACTAAGAGGAGATTATGTTGAGAAATAAATTGCCGCTTTAACAAAATTGTCGTTTCTTTTTCGTAGGCTAAGTAATTATTGGAACGCCCTCGTGAACAGCGGCGCTGTTTCGAAATTTCTTTAGCATTTCCTTTTTTTGTATTTTGCAGTAAGCTGTTTTCGGTGAAAGTTCACGAGGAGTGCGCTTCGTCTATTCATTTTTATATATATATATATATATATATATATATATATATATATATATATATATATATATATATATATATATATATCAATTGTTATGTATGAAATATGTAAATTTTCTCAGGGTAGTTTTCTATATGCAAATATGACCGAATTTTTTTAACGCGAAAATATCAAATAAGGTATCTACAATAAGTTTATTTCTAATAAGATATGCATTTACTAAGTGAGCCATGAAGCCACGCTGGGGCAAGCACTCGCATTACATGAGAAGCCCGAAAATCAAGGCTTCAAAAAAAATCAAATCCTCAACGTCTTTGGCGTACGTTGAACATCCTAAGAATGCGAATCATCGGGCAATATTTAGGTTAGCAGTCGTTTATTTCAATCATTAGGCCTAGAACATTAGTGTTTTTGCTTAAAGGATTTATAGTGAGCCCAAAATGAAAATGTGTTTTCCATGAAAGTCTTCAAACTGAATACAAGTTTTGTAAGTCATGTGAAAACAGTGGTTCTCGTCTAAGATGCTTGAGGTGTAATTCAGAATTTTCAGTGGAACACCGAAGGTGGCTCAATATTGAGGATCAAAAACACAGAACACAAAAAAGCGCGAAATACAGCTTCATCCGCAACAATTTGCTCTTTTTTTGAAAATAAAACTGCTGAAGGCATGGAGTTGCAGCGCACTGCAAAGGAAATAACATCAGCTTACCATGCTGCCCAGCATTAGCTTAGCTTTAAAACAAGTATTTGACTCGAAATTTTCATCGTTTCGAATACAAACAGAAGCGATAATAATGAATGTTATCTATCTTTATACGAGTATATTTCAGGAATTATTGAGTGATCTAAAAAGTGTTAGCTTCATTACAGTGTTCATTCACAGTTCCAGCAAAAAAGGTGTAAAACTGACCCCTATTGTGTTAAGGCATTGAGTTTAAAAGACTTTTGTCACATAGAAGTACACCATTTTTGAGTTTGATGCTATCCATCGAAAAGATTCTTCATCAGTTCAAGCCGTCAAAGCTCTATTTTTTTTATTTTACGATCGCAGCCCTAAACTGATTGAAGTTTTGTAATAGTGCAGTAAACGAGCTCTTTCTTATTTTTCTTCATAGACCGTTCCAGATGTTTCAAAAAAATATATCAAAATTATAATAAGAAAGCATCACCACTTCAGAGGCGTCACAGGTTTACCAAGATTGGATAATGCAGCTGGAAGAGAGGCAATCAAATGGATTCGTTCCATTTGCGGCAAAACAAATTTTGAACCGATGTAAGACCAAAGGTGAAGTTAACGAAGGCCAGGTTTGGCAGAGTATCACATAATTCTATGACGCTGGTATGATCAATTTGAAATCTTGGGGATTTATTCTTGATAGAGATGAGAAACTTTCATGGTTTTATTTGAAAAATGAAGGTGCAACTTGGACAGACATAGAAGAGAGCAGACTGTTGTGAACAAAATAGTACCCAATTCAATTCACATGGACCAGTTGTTCGATGAGAAATCGATGTGCTGGGACACAATTCGGCCACTCCCTATCTGATGAAGCCCAACCTAATGAAGAAAACCCCACTACCAAAGAGATATGAAAGTGACTGGATCAATATCAAAGTTCAACATTGAATCAAAGATTTTTTTTAAATTGGTATATTTTTGATTGTGCTCGCCCGGCCCTATGCAAAGAGGAAGCGTCTTCACGAGAAAGTAGACAGATTTCTCTTGATAGGAGCAATAAATCTTGTTAAATACGTAAAATGGGCATCCCCAATTATTGCAGTTACAAAGCCGGACGGAGCGGTAATAGAGATTATTCGATGGGACTGAACGAGGCCCTAAAATGGTTCGAATACGTGATGCCTCTTCCGAACAACATTTTTGCGGCATTGAACGGAGGCGCTCTTTTTTTTTGAAATTTGATTTTCTTGAAGCTTATCTTCAAATCGAGCAGGACGAAGATTGACAAAAACTTTGCAACGTTGTCACACATCGTAGTTATTCTGAATAGGCACGTTTCCGGAAGGTGGAAAATTGTCACCAGCACAGTTTTAATCTGCTACGAGTAGCATGCTAATGGAATTGGAATATCCTTTTTCGTAAATTAATGACATAATCACTGATGCGCTTGGACACACAGAACCCTAAAAACAATGTATTTTGTTATTTTTTTCAATGTTTCATGCTAGTTTGTTTTCGATTAGCTATGCGTGGAATTTTCTTAGATCACCATTGATAGTGTTTTCAAAGGCAGTTATGTCATGTCCCGAGTAAAATAGTACTGCATCGTTAGCGTATGCCTAGTTGGTCTGCAGTATTCAAATTATTCGTGTACAGCAGGAACAAAATTGGACCAGGTGAACTTTATGAACTCCGGATTTTATAAGTGCTAAGTCGATGAAGACATCGTTGATGGGTGTTCTTTGGGATCTTTCTTCCAAGTAACTTTTGAAAACTTCGATTGGTCTGCCTTAAATACCATAGGATTTAACTTTACAAAGTAATACGGGATGATCAACCATATCAACGCTATTTCAGATCCAAGGAACTGGCAATAACATAATCTCCTTGTTCTAATCATACATTGATGAGGCATACAGAAAAAAGAATGGTGTTCATATAAGGCATATGGGTGGTCAAATTTACTCATAAATACAATTAGGGTTGCTCATTTGGTTGTTCTTCCGCAAGATAGCCATTAACCACTCTTGATCTCAAAGACCATGGACTTATTGCACTCGAATGCCCCACTTACTCATTACATTGTGAAAGTACCGTACAATTTGGCATATTTAACTAATATTGGACAAATAAACTCATAGAACAAAACCCAGATAAACTACAATAAAGCTACCATATTCTTTGATCAACGCTTAGTACGCTTAAAGGATTAGAAAACACACTAAAACATACGAGTATAAAGACGTTTTGTGTGCTTCATCTGTTATTTATTTTTTGAACTATTGAAATAATTCCACCAAGAATTATGATTTATCCTAGCATAAGTTTGGCTAACTATAATTCGTTTCAAATATTATCTATAGATATACTCACTTAAAAATTTTACACTTTAGCAAATCTGTGATAATGAACCCAGTGATTGCAGAATTCGTGATAACTAGTAGCATATGTTGTCACTTACCTGAAAAAGAGAAAAAAGGTGTAAGCCAAATGTATAACACAGTTATTTTATTAAAAAAAAAAAAATTGTGTAAATTATAATCAATAAATATCAAAAGAAGATGTGAAACATCTTAAAATGCAGAAAGTGAATTATCATTACTAGAAATTCTGGATCATATTTTCAATTGTCAGTAGATTTATTTCAATATTTTCGGTGAATAGTTACATTCCCAAATTTGCCATTTAGCTTTAATTATTATAATTTTTATCAGATTTGCCAACAATATTTATCCATATGATTTGCACCAAGAAGTAGTACATTTGAGCCTAGAAGAAAGTAGACATATCCATCTGATATAATTAATTTAGGCTACTTTGATTTGATATCCTAAAACTCTCAACAACCGCATCATAAGTACTTTCCTGTAACACTTCAAGATAATTACAGCCTTTGTGTTTGAGTTATGTTAGAATAACTGCTTTAAATGAAAAATTCTCTGAAGTTTAAAAATCATTTTTAGAGAGTGGAGTTGTTATATTGCATAGTTCCTTTCAAATAGAAGCTTATGCTTTGAACTTCTATATGGATTTGAGTCTTATGAACGTTGATGCTGATACCAATTAGATTGATCTGAAATGTGTTGGCAGCTGCATCCAATAAATATTGTTAACTGCATAGACTATAAGTTGAACTCTCATTTACGTTACCATTATGCTTGGTCTAATAGGCCACTATTTCAAGGGACAACTTTAAATAGAGGCTTGAGCAACATCCGATGTAATTTTCATCTGGCCAAGGATGGAAATAACATAGAGTGTTGCTCAACGTTTCATCCTTGACCCAGATCTGTAGAATATCACATAAGACAATCTACTTAGACTTGAGCTGCCAAATGAGTCACGCTTGATCGATTATGCAGATGATGTCACGGCACTTATCGTGGGATACACAGTTGATCAAGCGCAACTTAGACTTGGTATGCTAATACGCTGAATGAGGAACTGGATAACTGCTCGCGCATTCAGCAGAGCACTGGAAAAAACTGTAGTAGTCATCTCGCCAAAGAGAACCCCAAGATAAGTACAATCAGCATTGGGGAATTGCAAATTGTGTCAAAACTAGCGTGGAAGCACCTGGGCATTCTGATCGAGTCGAAGTGAGCGAATCAGGGCGATGATGGATAAGGCTGCAGCAGGTGTGGCGGCACTCAGTCAATAAGAGAGAGTTACCTCATCAAGGAGGCAACTTCTGATGACTACAGTACATTAACCGAACTATACGGGTCGGATATATGGGGCGGGACTCTCAGCAATGGACTATAATGAATACGCCTGGTGCAGGTGCAGATACAGCAACGAGCAGCGCTGAGAAAAGCATCTGAACATCGGACAGTCTCTAAGTCAGTACGCAGATGATTGCTAGCATTATACCCATCACTCTTCTTGTGACGGAGCGCCATAAAACTCAGTTGCACAATAACGAAGGTGAGGAAGAGAGGCAGCTGCGCTTAAAGGGAGACAACGCTCACTCAGCGATTGGCAACAATCCTGGATGGATGACATGAGGGGGAGATGGACAGTACTCCTCATTCCTGACATGAAGCTGTGGCTCAATCGTAGTCATGGTGGGATTGACTTCTATCTAATCTCGCTCTAGAGAGGATATGGATGTTTTCAGTTTTACCTGCGCTGAACTGTTAAGACATGGCCTGTCGATTGTGTCTTCACGCTGGAGAGGTTAATAAAGCTTACCGTATATTTTTTTATTGCAAAGAGTGGAGCAGGCTGAGCAGTAATCTCGTTAAGGAATCAAGCGAGCTTTCTCCAGATAGTCTAATTGGGGATTGACTTCTATCTAATCTCGCTCTAGAGAGGATATGGATGTTTTCAGTTTTACCTGCGCTGAACTGATAAGACATGGCCTGTCGATTGTGTCTTCACGCTGGAGAGGTTAATAAAGCTTACCGCATATTTTTTTATTGCAAAGAGTGGAGCAGGCTGAGCAGTAATCTCGTTAAGGAATCAAGCGAGCTTTCTCCAGATAGTCTAATTGGAGAGATGCTCAGACCAGTTGACAAATGGATCCAGGTGGCATATTACGTTCGGTTTGTTCTTATAGCTAAAAAAGGGGTTCCTGGAGGCATTGAGGGTGGAGGGGTGTCGTTTCTAATATTCACTGTTTTTTCCTCCTCTCCTTCTCAGAAAAGGCACCTTGCAACGAGATGGCACGTTGTGGCATAACAATAAAGAGGCCTAGCCCGAAGTAATGTGTCAAACGGTTCCAGGCTAGGCTTATAATAAAATATAAGGTCTTTAGTGGTTAGTCCAGGATTTTGAGAGCTCTTGGTCAGGGTGCAAATAGCCTTCACCTCTAAGTTACATAAAAATAAATAAAAACGATACAACTTTAAAGTAGGTGATACTTTTCTATAGATCAAAAATTTAATTACTTTGAGATAAATTCAAATGATTTCTGATACATTTTAGTTGTTTTTGTGAATAATATTAAAAATAGATTAGCCAATAATGATGGGCATAAGCAATTTGTGTGCCTGCAAAATATGCATAGCATACTGAATTGTGCAGCACGGTGCGGGCAGTACACTAACATTTGAATTTTTCGGGTAAGCCTTGATGCCATTCAGCATCAAGGTACTTCAGATGGCCCAGGATTTTACAACAGAATATCTCTCAGTAAACTAAATTAGTACAGGAAACTTTCATAAAAAAAGCATAGCCTATATGACAAATGAAAGTATGCCACATTTCTTATCAGATTTCATGAGTATCTGCAACTGAATCTTGAATTTAGAAACGCTGAATCATGTAAAATATTTAAAATACCAACAATGTTTTCTGATTATAACGATCTTTAAATGCTTAGTATTCGTGTTTACATTTGTGATGATTCATTTTAAAAATCCTTTCGATATAAACACATGATGTTTGTTCGTGTACTTAATTCTTACGATCAAGCTGGTAAATTATATAGTTTTTGTGGCTTGACCATTTCCTGCAAAAAAAAAGGTTATGTAACAGCAGCCGCGCTTGTTGCATTTATTTCGATGATAAACACATTTTATAGATTAAATAACTTGATTTGACTTACGAAGGGTAACAAATATACAAAATGTGATATATTTCCATCAGTATTCTGTGATATAAAATTTGAATAACATAAGTCGAAGCAGCAGGAGATTCGTTACTCAAACAATGTCTTCTGAATATCACAAATTGACTGGTGATTCATAACAAGTGTACACATGTGAATGGGCCTTAACTCTTATTTATCACCAACTTCAGGTCCATATATTGACAGATTATGGCAGTTTGGTCTTTTACAATTCTAACCATGGCGTCATAAACATCAGCCGAACGTTTTATTGTTGTTAAAACTTTTTACAAAAATAATGAATCGCCAGTGCAAACATTTCGCGCTCTACGTGAATTTTTTGGTCCACATAATCGACCAAGTTGGCGGGTTATTTCAAGAATTGTGACGGATTTCGAGGAGAACCATACTCTGTTGGACCAAAAAAAAGTCCCTCATAAGCCTCAGTGTGCTCACCTGAAAACATTCAAGCCGTAAGACGTCATGTTCGTGAGAACCCGAAAGTGTCTTTGCGTCGTCGATCACAG
The DNA here is from genome assembly GCA_963969285.1 of Odontomyia ornata. Classification (NCBI taxonomy): domain Eukaryota; kingdom Metazoa; phylum Arthropoda; class Insecta; order Diptera; family Stratiomyidae; genus Odontomyia; species Odontomyia ornata. The sequence goes on along the minus strand of OZ017740.1, from coordinate 101,245,538 downwards.
CAGTTAAATGTTTCTTATTCAATTTTGCAACGAATTTTAACAGGCAATTTGAAACTTCATGCATACAAAATCAAGTTAACCCAACGTCTGACGCCATTGGATCATGAGATGAGACGACGTTTCATCGATTGGAACCTTCAACAGCTGGAGGAAAATGGGAATTTTTCTCAATCATTAATGCTCAGCGATGAGGCACATTTTCATTTGGATGGGTATATGAATAAACAAAACTTTCATTATTGGAGCGATGCAAACCCAATGGAGATTCAACAAGTTGGGTAGACAGACCTATGCTCATGTCAGAAGAGTTTTGTACTCAACTTACAAAATGCAGTAACCAGTAACGAATAAAATCAAGAAACATGTCATGTTCGAGGATCATACTATTATTAGCAAAGTTGAAAGAATTTTGACTTCTGAGGTATTTGTTATAGTTATACCCATAAATATCTCCCTTGATAATTTTTTCAGATTTTTTAGATCACGGGTGTCCATTCGCGAGGCAGACAACACATTTTTCATGTATTCCCCCCCTGTGCCCCCACTGAAGCAAAAACTGTCAGTTTAAGAACTGCTTTGAAAAGCTCTCATGGAGAACTTTCAGTTGATACTCATTTCGGCTACCTTTCATGAAATTTTTTTTCAGGGGCCACTCATCTGTACGGTAATCATCGATTCATGGCCTGTTTTTTCGAATCTTAGAATGGTTACAAAGCCCTTTTGCGAGGAGCTCTCTCCTGCCTCTATGACTTGTTTCAGTTGTATGTACTTATCTTCATGATACCTATTATTCCTGACATTTTCATGCAAATCCTAGCAAAGCTGTAGTGTCTAAGTCGGTAAAAAGCGCATATGGCTCCATAGCCATATGTTTCCATAGTAATACAGGGCATACTGTTCCATAATAATACAGGAAAATTCAAATCGCTATAACTTCGTTAAATACTATATGATCTTTATGAAACTTTCAGAAAAGATCAAACGCGAAAAGTTCGTACATTTACATGCCCTCGGTACTCATAAGGCAATTTTAAGACTTGTTTTGACAAGGTCTCATTGAGACCTTTCCAATGATACCCTACTCGACTACCAGTGGTGAAATTTTTTTTTAAGGGGTCACCTCCCTATATGGGAAGACCCCCCTTCAACCCCTTTGAAAAATTTTTCCACCCTTGAACTTTCAAGAAGTCACCACTTCTGACCTTTCCACAAAGTTTCATGGCTGTAGCCTCTTTAGTTTTGGAGAAAAAGTGCTGTGACATACAGACGGACGGACGGACGGACAGACGGACACAGGTCGTGATTGCAATAGGGTTTTGTATTTTAGTACAAAACCCTAAAAAGCAACCCAGTACCCCGAAAAAGTCACTGTTTGTGTGGTTTTTGGTGGGGTGGAGTCATTGGTCCGTATTTCTTTGAAAATGATGAGGGAAATGCGGTTACCGTGATTTCTTTGCGCTATCGAAGCATGTTGGAAATTTTTTTTTGACCAGAATTGGCTGAAATGGATTCGAGAGACATTTGGTTTCAACAAGATGGTGCTACATGCCACACATCACGCGAAACAATCGATTTATTGAAGACCAAGTTTGGAAATCGAATAATTTCACGAAATGGACCCATAAATTGGCCGGCGAGATCGTGTGATTTGACTCCTTGTGACTTCTTTTTCTGGGGATTCCTGAAGGATCGTGTTTACGCTGATGCTCCCTAGACTACTGAAGCATTACAAAACAATATTCGAGTCAAAATACGGCTAATAACGCCGGAAATGTGCGAAAATGTCACCGAAAATTACAATCATCGTTTGATAGTCTGTAAAGCAGCACGAGGTGCACATATGCCCGAAGTAATGTTTTATATTTAATTGTAAGGGACCAAATTTTAATTACAAATAAACGATACAGCTCAATCTTTGCAAAAACGATGTTTTTTTTTCGACAAAAATGTGTACACTTGTTATGAATCACCTTTTATGCATATATATATATATATATATATATATATATATATATATATATATATATATATATATATATATATATATATATTATATATATATATATATATATATATATATATATATATATATATATACATACATATATATATATATATATATATATATATATATATATATATATATATATATATATATATATATATACTACCATGTTAAAAAGTTTCAGGAATTTTTCATTTAAATTTCGCACGTATATGATATCGTGAAATTTTTTTTCTTTGGTTAGCAAACATTGTTGTTTACACTCCCTGCAATTTTCAGCCTGACATCTTGTCATTTGTCATGATTACAGCGTCTAGTTCACGTGAAGTTTATGTGTCTGGGCGATTTTTATCATGGGTAATAAAACAGAGCAACGCGTTTGCATAAAATTTTGTGTTAAAAATGAAATTAAATGTGCGGATACGGTAACTATGCTACAAAAGTGTTACGGTGATCTTGCTTTATGAATAACAAATGTTTATGTGTGGTATGAATGGTTTAAAAATGGTCGTGAGTCTACTGAAGATGATCCTCGTTCTGGAAGGCCATCAACATCGAAAACAGATGAGAATATTGAAATCAATCAATGTTGGTGGAAAACAGAAAGTTAACTCTTAGAGAGATTGCTGATGAGACCAACATACCGTTAGGATCAGTCCAAAGCATTGTTCATTATGACTTGGGTCTGAAACGTATTGCTGCAAGATTGGTCCCAAAAGAATTGAATTTTTTGCAAAAACTAAACCGTGTTGAAACCGCAAAAGAGATGCTGTCCAACTTCGATTCCGATCCAACATTCATTAAACGCATAATTTCTGGTGATGAAACGTGGGTGTATGAATACGACACTCAAACAAAACATAAATCGAGTGAATGGCGTTCTTCAGATGAGGCAAAGCCAAAAAGCCACGTCGATTTCAGTCAAAAAAGAAGGTCATGCTTACTGTTTTCATTGACTACAATGTTGTTGTGCATCATGAATTCCTACCTAAGGGTCAAACTGTTAATAAAGAATGCTACCTAGGCGTAATGAGACGTTTGTGTGAATCTATCCGCAAAAAGGACCAGATCTGAGGAGAAACAACTCTTGGATTCTGCATCACGATAACGCGGCATCTCATAGTGCATTAATTATTCGTGAACTTTTGGCCAAGAACAATACAAATACCATCCAACAACCTCCAAATTCTCCAGATCTGGCTCCGTGCGACTTTTTCTTGTTCGACAGATTGAAAAAACCACTTCGGGGAACGCGATTTGATGGCGTCGAAACCATAAAACGAAAATCGCAGGCAGAGCTGATGCAGTACCTAAAACCGAGTTCCAGAAGTGCTTTGAAAGCTGGGTCAAGCGCTGGTATAGGTGCATTACTGCTAATGGGGACTACTTTGAAGGCGACAATGAGATTTATGACATATAGTATTGTATTTTTGATTTTATAAATAAATTCCTGAAACTTTTTGAACATGGTAGTAGGTATATTTATTAAGAAGTTAAAATTAATTAATGGCGTATTATTCTTTACAAAATTTTCGTGTACGTTACTTTACGCTTTCTGTTCATGAGGTTTGCGTTTATTCGCGGCTGATTGCGTAAAGTCCTGCCATGATCCCTTCGTGATTGTCGCGAATTTGATATAGTTGGCGTTGCCCCGTAACAGGAGGAAATTGTCTCGCGTGCTGAGCGCGTTTATCTACTATAGTCGGTCGCGTTTCTCTTGTCAATGCCTTTCGTAGGTCTCAACACCATCGAACCGGTATATTTTTGAGAACCCTGAAAATTCATGGGTACGAAAATAATTTGTAATGGGCCCTTGCTCTGTAGGAAAAGAACCCGCCCCACCACACCGTAACGCTAGCTTGCCAGCGCATTCACGCGTCCCCAGGCATGGCCAATACAGCTGAGCGAGCACTGATCTTTCACTCGTTGAGGCAAATAGTTTACTGCAATCCTCAACGGACAATTAACATCAGTATAAGCACTAGAAATATTCCTGTAAGATGAACCAACATCAGAAAAATTGTTGTAAGGTTTTTCTGTTTAGGTATGCCATGACCTAAAAATAATGAAAAATTTGAACATTTGCGGAATAGGAAAATTCGAATTTTTCCGCCTACAACGTCCCAAATTATGTGCGAATGTACATTACGCACTTTTGTTTGCTGCTGCTTTCATTCATAAATGATAAATAAATGTAAATAAATAGAAAATCTTCTTGGCGTAATTTAGTACTTGACGTAATTTACTACCTGACCTTATTACCCATCCGCTAGTTACCCATCCGCCTAACTCATCCTACGACTTTATAAATTCATTCCCTTCAACACATCCTATAGATACTCAAGATGACTTTAAGTAGTCGAAACGCGTCTGCTGACACAACAAAGCAAAGCCCGACGGCTTTCAAAGAAAGAAAAAAAAAATAGAAATTTTCTAGAAGTACTGCATTTCACGATAAAATGACTAACTAGTTTTTAAACATGTCCCAAACTACGTGGGGTTTGTGGGGCCAAATGCACTTTGCACACGTTTGTTTGCTGCGCCAACGATGCAACTAATAATCTAACTTTCAAAAAAAACGCGTGAATTTTTAAAGAATTACAAGAATTGTTGTGCTACTGGGGTCTGTTAAACCTCACATGGTTCAACGCCTTATCAATTTTTTTATAGCCAAGCTTTGTATATATAATTTTTCTTTATTAGAATGTATGCGGTACAGAGGCCTTATAATATAGTAGGTGTTCTGACAAAATCATTTCACCATCGTTTGAACATTAGTTTAAACTATGCATATTATCGTATTTCTATGTGATTATTACAATTAGCTAGAGGAAAATTTAGGCAAAAACCTCTACTGAACTTATACTAGCTTAACATAACTTAACTTTCTACTTATAACTAGCTAAATTCTATGAGGCTAGGTTACGGACAAAAGATAGGTGGTAGCAACTGCTGATTTTCAATTCGCCAGGGCATGTATTAGCGGATTGGGCGAGTCTTTTGCTTTCGCGATTAATTTGTCACGGCACGATGCAGCGAGCTTACGAATTGGACTAACGCCAGCAAGGCTGTGTAGCTTTTCAGAAGATAAGTAAAACGGTTTATTAAGTACCATTTTCAGGTATCTATTTTGGGTGATCTGAAGCTTTATTACTAGATATTTAGCACATTGGATCCAGGTAGGTGGGCCGTATAGGATGATCGGTTGGATTGCCATTTTGACGATGAGTACTTTGTTTCTGGTGTTGAGACGTGAATTACGATTAAGAAGGGGGTAAAGCGAAAGCACGGCCTTAAACGCTTTGGAGCTAATATGCTCAATATGTTTTCTGAAGGTTAGTTTTGTATCGAATATAAGTCCAAGATATTTAAGATCCTCGCTCCAAGGAATAGTTTGCCCTAAAAAATTTATTGGTCGCTTGGGTAGGTTAGCAGGCTTACGCTTCCTGGTGAAGTATACTGACTTCGTTTTTGCAACATTTATTTTAATTTTACATCTATGGTTGTATTGATAAGTAAGTACTAACGCCGTTTCAAGGCTGGAAATAATGGAAGTTGGATCTGCGCCTATACTGTATATGCAAATGTCGTCTGCGAAAGCTGCAACTTGGCAGTTTGGTAAAGAAAGGAAGTCAGACGTAAGGATGTTATATAGAGATGGGCTTAGGCAGGAGCCTTGCGGAACACCGGCAGATATACTTTTTACTGGGGAAATGCTTTCCCCTACTTTGACCTGGAACTTCCTATCAGCTAAAAATGATTGTAAAAGGTTCAACAAGTATGGGGGTGTATTATATTTCTGAAGTTTGTAGACCAGAGCATCATGCCAGACTGTATCAAAGGCTTTTTCTATGTCCAGTGTCACCAAACCTACAGACAATTTATTGTACATCGCTGCTTTGATGTCCTTTGTAACACGGAGGAGCTGATGCTCAGTCGAATGTCTGTTTCTGAAGCCGAATTGGAAATCAGGAAAGATATTATTGTTAGCCATTAAATTATTTAATCTTTTCAACCATTAGCTTACTACCAGGATTAGGTAAGCTAGCCAAGCTTTGAAGAGGTTGTCACTATGACTTCTTCACAAAATTTTATAGTTATACCTTTTGTAGTTTCTAAGAAAACTTGCTGTAATGCATGGACGGACCGATGGCCAGGTTGCAAAGCCTGTAAGATTTATTAAAGATATTTTGCAAAACCCTGAAAAACGAAAATGCAAATCAATTAGTGCAAACGAAACCCTCCTAATTTCATTTTCTAATGTTCATATCCAATTCAACCCATACATTTCCTGCTGTCAACATCATACCAAACCAAATCATCCTATTTCAATTGAAATCTCACCAACTTACTTGATTTCTTCAATGAAAGTTACAATTTTGTAAAGTCAATCAATTAAACTGTCTATCATGTTGTTACCATAAAGAGTATCTGAACATACTTAGTGCAAGTTGGCTAAGCTTTGCAGCAACAAAACTGAAATACATAAATAAAAATCGAACCAATTGGGGTGAAAAACATGAAAATCTTGAAATTCTCACTATATGGGCATAAAACGTGGAACAAATTAAAATGCAATTGCAACATCACACCGGGAGTGTGTTGCACGCATCGAAAACGCACTATTTTTGTGGTGGAAAGTCATCGGCCAAGACTGCTACTTACGAGTGGTCTTTCTTGCAGGTTGTCTGCGCTGGCTGGGCTAGCAGTTGACCAAGTTGACTGCAACAAAGCCATAAGTCAATTTTGTTGCAGCGAAACGGAGCTGGCGTGTCGTCTGAATGAAAATCAGCTGCCCAGCTATCCGCTTACCCTAAATAGCTCCATTACGCTGACTATTTCAATCTCGGCTCGCAAGCTTAAAAGTAATTATGAAATTAAATGAAACAATTTATTTCAAGATCTGGACAATTTTTTCAGCTCGACTTGAATGCCAATGTGTAGATATCGGAAACATTGCCGAACATATGTAATGTCTTTGCGTTTTTGCAGGTGAGACTGCTGGTGAATAAATATTGTTAACCCGTTTCACTGTTCATTGTTGAGTTGATCTTTTGAAATTTAATTATTGCATCAAATCTTAGATCCCTTTAAAACGATTTCGTATATTCAATTACAGTTCACCGCATAAGGAGAATGTTGCCTTTAAAAGCTTTCAAGTTGTTAAAGTATCTTAGTCCGCTTGAATCAAAAGATATATTTTACAAAAGCGGCAAGGGTACATTTGAGCATTTAACATGGACAATCATCTGAGCATGGCGCTTAACTAAGACTCGCGGGTTAAATATGTTGAGCATGAATGGAAATATTTTCCAACTACGACAAAAAGCAAAAGTGATTTTTTCTTCTTTGAGACTTATAACTATCACTTTACTACGTAGTTTTCGAAAAGCTTAAACTGCTACCACGATAGATTATCACAGCAACAGGAAAAGTACTTATAAAGATAATTGCACTAGAATGGAAAATATGTCAAATGAATCTATCCAATTTGAGAAGATTATTATCTATTGCCTATTTGATGTGTGCGCGTAGAGGCAGTGTGAAAACCGATAGTGGACATCTGACCATTTTGTACATATGGCGTCATTTGGTATCTACAAGAGGGACATGTCGCTTGCACAAAAACGGCGTGAAGTGCCGGTTAGGCAATGAAAGCGTAAAATGAACACTAAAACGTCATGCTCGGATCCTGATGAGAGATTTTCATTCATTGATAGTTACAGGTGCCAATGCATTGAGCGATCGACGACTGTTTGGGAAAATCTCAGCGCTGTCACCGGAAAAAGCATTCGCGGATCAAACAAATCAAGTTGTTCGGTATCTTTTCTATGCGATGAATTTCAAGTTTCTGCGTTTTTCTTCGTCAATAGACCAGTAGTTATTCCCAATCATCAAAGATTCATTTCACAAGGGATTGAAAGCACCTCACCAAGAGAGCAGACGCATATGATATTGCCATCTGTATTTATCAGACAGATACAAATCTCAATTGAGTTCCAGAAGTCATCCAGGCCCAATATATCTTATTGACTAGTCAAAAACTCCCCACATCTCCACACGAATCGATCAGATGTTGTAAATATTTATCATTACGCCCTAGCACAGCCTATTAAATCGACCAGCATCATCCTCATCATCATTCTCGCCATTGCCATTCTTTGTCTATTCACAACGATATTGCTTGTAAAGAACATTTTAACAAAAGATTAAATTAAGAACGCTACACAACATTCCAATAATCTTCGTAACGAAAGTTGTTGAGACCGCAGCTGGTGTTCCGTCTAATTCTATGAATGTGTAAAACATTTTTCATTCGAGTGGAATGAATAGAGCCGCGGAAGTTAACAATGGTCACCTCGAAAAATTTAATTAACTTTGAGTAGAAATAGGCTGTACTCATGCGCGCGCGTATAAGACCTCATCTTGAGCGTACGATGGTAGTAGTTGCCATAGTTGCTCTCTCTCAAGATGCCGCCAAACTTCAGCATCAAGGTGAACGTATGCTGGTAAGTATGCAGCGGACATGTTACAAACTTGGTAATTTATTACGAAAATTGCTAATTAAATTACGTCGTCGCCATTTATTTATACGAACTCGGCATGGCAGCGAAATAGGATACACTTTCCACATACGAGTACACCTATCTGAAAAACTTCTTACTTACAATGCTTTTCGATACTTCTTTTTTTTCGGTGGGACAAAGTATGAGCCGCGGTACTGTATCATAGAGTCCACGAGGAATCCGTTTTACTGGGCGTAGTATAGGAAAAAGTTAATTTTGTATGCAATGTTTTAATATGGTTTTACTGGAAAAAGAGGTTTTATCGTGATGTATGCGAAATTCCTCGAGATAATAGATATCTGTGATGGTGAACAGGAAGGACCTATGATAATTAAATTTTCCTGAAGATCAGATACGCGACTTGCTTACTGTATTACCAATTTATGATCTAGATACATTTCAAGAGAAATATGGGTGGATGAAATTAGTTGCGGTTTCTGAAGATTGCACATTACCGCACTTTTAATGAATGCCGGTAAACTAGAGCCTTTGAACATATTTTGCGGTATGCACCAACTTAATTAAGCTCTTTATATTAAAATTGAGATGAAGGTAGTATCAATGCGTGAACGCAAAATCTACTGATTAATATGCACTCCACTCACGAAATGCCTAAATAGTAATTGCAAAGCATTGTATACTTTCTAAGATCTTAATCGTTTATATATACAATCACTGTTTTATTGGTCTTATGAGGTTTTTACTTTATTGAAAATCAATTGCAGTATATCCAATATAGCAGATCTAATCAGGAAGTTGAGATGTGTTTGAGTTGTAGGTAGGAATATTCTTTGATTCTAATTGTACTGACCAAAGTATGTAGTATGAGTCGCACCACACTTGACTATATAATTTAACTTAACTTCGTACCTATTAAAAGCTCCAAATAAGAAAAATGATAGCAATTAATTTTATAGCCGACAAAAAATTTGAGGACTCGTCTTTTAAATTTTTATTAAATTTAAAAGAAAATCACAAAAACACATTTTATGAACATGCTGTAAATAAATGGTTTTCCAATAAGAGGTGGCATTTTGAATAGCCCACTATTTCGGTAGATGTCATTTCTGAAGCTGTCATTTTTTGACATTAGACAAGTAGAAACTACGCCATTAAGAAAACTTGAACGATACACGCTTCAACAACGCATTGAAATTATTAAAATTCACTTTAAAAATGGTGAGAATTTGGCAGAGACGGTTCGTAAATCTCGAACATTTTAAGGTCGTCGTGAAGCACCTTATCGGACCGCATTACAGAAATTGGTGGAAAAATTCGAGCTGCTGGGACAACTTAGTGATGCGAAGAATAGAACCCACGCATGTCACTCAAGAACAGCCGAGAATGTTGCTGTTGTTGCCGAAAGTGTTGAAGAAAACCCAGGTTTGTCCATTCCTCGTCGTTCTTTGGAATTAGGCATTCCACAAACGTCATTACACCGTGGGTCTTAAGGCTTATAAAGTTCAGTTAACACAAGAACTTCAGCCGGTCGATCGTCAACAACGTCGCACTTTGCTGATTGGGTCCTTGAAATGCATGACAATGATCCGGAGTTCCGTCGAAAAATCATCTTGAGTGATGAGGCCCATTTCCACCTCGGTGGCTTCGTCAACAAGCTAAATTGTCGCATCCAGGGCTCGTAAGGCCCAAGACTTATTGTTGAAAGGCCTCTTTATCCTCAACGTGTGACTGTTTGGTGCGGTTTATGATCCGGCGGAGTCATTGGACTTCACTTTTTCGAAAACGAGGCTGGAACAACAGTTACGGTGAATGGATTGCACTATCGAGAGATGACCAATGATTTTTTATGCCCGAGATTGGATGGTATTGATCTGGACAACGTTTACTTTCAACAAGATGGCACTACGTGCACCACAAGCAACGAAACCATTGATCTTTTACGGGAACAGTTTCCGGACCGTGTTATCTCTTTCGAAGAGGTGATCACAATTGGCCACCGAGATCTTGTGATTTAACACTTTGCGACTTCGTCTTTTGGAGCCACGTAAAAGAGAAAGTCTACGCCATCAACCCAGCGTTGATTCAAGACTTCAAAGATGGAATTCGTGAGGCTATCGAGGACATGGAGCAGCCAATTTGCGATTTGGTTATGGAAAATTTCATGAAAAGGATATGGTCCAGTAAGCATGGTCATGGTGGTCATTTGCCTGATGTTATTTTCACTATTAACGGCATAACTTTTTCTTTATAATGAAATAAACATCCGATCATTTATATTAAAAAATGGCATCTTTCTTTTAAAATCAAAATAACACCTTTTATTAGAAAACCCTGTATAAACGTATGAACACTAGACTTCATAATTTTCCTTAAATTTTAACCAAGTACTCTGCAGGTTTGTATCGAGTCTGAATTTAGTTAAATTATCGCCAATTTTCGATGAAAACTAGAGATGTCAGTTTGATACAAACGCTCCAATTTAAATGAAATTTGGTAAGAATATTTGCTACACTATATCATTAAGACCAATAAATAATTCAAAAGCATAGGGAAAGACACAAAATGGCGGCCATTTAAAGATGGAAAGAGAAGCAAACTTGGCATCGCATTAGCTACTAATGATTCCAATGAAAGTATGTATAATAGATACCAGACCTTTCAGAAATCTAGACAAAAAAGGCAGTATGTGAAATTTAATAAGTTGAGTAGACAGGAGTATGCCGCTGTCAGAAGAGTTTTGTATTCAATCTACGATGCACAGATGCCAATAATGAATAAATTTAAGAAACATTTCATTGATATGAACGTGTTTAAAGATAAACTATTGCTACAAACTTTTCACTGCCTGTGATTTCGTTGCAATATAACATTCACATACTAAATTCGTAAGAATATTTATATTTTTATATATTTGATATCCACAAGCCGATCCTCTTTTTTTCTTGAAAAGATTTTCAAGAAAAAATTTATACATTCATATTATTCATCTTTTCTGTATATTTTAAGACAATCAAATCAAAAATGTAATAGTCGTTGGCTTAATTTTAAAATTTTCAAAGTTTAAATAACTAAGAAAAAACCTTTTGGAAAAAAAGAGAATCAGCATCTGATTACCTTAAAAAGGGTGGAACAAATATAATTGAAGCGCTGCCAAATCGATTGCCCTGTTTTAACATAAAAACTTCCAACATGTGGAAAGCATTTATGATTCAGGGAAAACCCGATGTACAAGGTGTGTTCAGAAACAAACGAGACCTTTTTCATACAAATTTTTGGTGGCGCCATCTGTGAATGAGATAGTGCGTTGGAAAGTTACATCCCTTCCTGACTTCCAGGGAATGTTTGGTGACATTCGGTTCAGTGGAAGCGAAGTTATTGCTTCTAAAGTGACAGTATGTTTGTGTCATCGGTAAAAAAATAAGTTCCGAACAAAGAGCTCATATCAAATTTATTTTTAAAATCAGTAAAATGTTTACCGAAACATTTGAATTCATGAAAAACGTCTCGCGCTAGAGTTCATGAGTGGTTTCCGCGTTTCAGAGATGGTCGTGAGGACATAAATGACGATGAATATACGGGCCGCCCAAAATCAGTGATCACTGAAAACCCCATCGAAATTGGGCGTGGATTTATAAAAATGAGCCGCTATCATCGTTGAAACTCATGGAATCGGAGTTGAATATCTCTAAAACATCGATTTACGCATTTTAACCGATTATTTGGGCTTACGAAAGGTCTGTGCAAGTTTTGTTCCGCACAAGCTAACTGATGAAGAAAAATTGCTCAGAATTCAACATTCAAAAGACATCATTAAAGACAACTGGTGATGAAACGTGGTGTTTTTAATATGTACCCAAAATCAAGCATCAAAGTGCTGAATTGAAGGCCCCAGAAGAACCACCACCTAAAAATCGCGTTTGGAGAAGTCAAAAATCAAGTCGATGCTCATTTGTTTATACGATTCCAAGGGGATTCTCCACAAGGAGTTCGTGCCAATGGGCCAAACCAACAATGCAATTTGCAATCTTGACATTTTGAGCGTTTTTTAACATGGTATTCATCGAATTCGGCTGGAATACCGTGAAGGAGGAAGCATCGATCCACTCTTGTGACTGATTTTGTGACTAGAAATCGCATTTTAACCATCAATCACTTTATTTGCCTGATATGGCTCCTTGTGACTTCTACCTATTCGGAAAATTGCATTAGGCCATGAAAAGAAAACGCTTCGCGTCCGTAGAGAGCATCTAAAAGACTTGTACCGTGATCCTAAAGGACATTCTGGTCAAAGACCTGAAACACTCTTTTGAAAAGCTTTTGGATCGCGCAAAACAGTGTATTCGAACAAATAAACGCAAATTCATCAGAACAAAGCTTCTGTCGTTTCTATTTTAGCTCAGTTTCATTTATTTTGGGATGCCCCTTGTAGTATGGCTTGTATGAAATTTTGTTCACTCCGTTTTGGGGCACTTTGAAATCGGTTTACTTTTTTTAAGTTTTTTTTTACTCCACTTTTTTTAGGGGTGCTTTTTTTTTCTTGAGAAGCTATAGAACATTGCTTTTATGAAAAAAGAATGGATGTGGATGGATGTGAGTGAGAAATCACAAAGCACATGGGCTTCATCAATGACACTTGTGGTAAAACCCAATAACGTCCTGTTGTACTTAGATGCGAGGTGCTTAAATGTCGCCACAGTAAAGGAAACTTACCGTCATTATTTTAATCGAGAGTATCTTAAGTCGATTCTTCTTCTTCTTTATGGCACTACAGCCACTTTCGGGCCTTCGCTTCCTGCAAATTGCGCCTCCAATTATCTCGTTCCATTGACCGCGTCCACCATTTTCGAAACCCGAGCAGCATCTACGTCGACCGAGTCAAACCAGCGTCTATAAGACCCACAACCGGACTCGTCTCCGAACTAATTGGCTGACTAGCAGCCACCACGAAAATAGACTGTGCACAGTTCTTTTGCACGGCCCAAGACTTCGCATCGTTGAGAGGGTGATTCACACTTTTTCCGTGAAGTAACCGAAAACGGCTTGATTAGCAGGTTAGTAATGAATAGATCCTCCCTTAGCCTTTTGTGAGGGTTGGGAGGTGAATGCTATTCATGCACTGAGTGTGGACTTCCATGCTCATAATACATCTAGATTACTCACTAAATACCTCTCCTGTCATCCGAAAATCTAGCCTGGAACCGCTTGAAACATTACTTCGGGTTGGTTTTGTTTTCTTACGCTATTCATGCACTGAGTGTGGACTTCCATGCTCATAATACATCTAGATTACTCACTAAATACCTCTCCTGTCATCCGAAAATCTAGCCTGGAACCGCTTGAAACATTACTTCGGGTTGGTTTTGTTTTGTGGACTTCCATGCTCATAATACATCTAGATTACTCACTAAATTCCTCTTCTGTCATCCGAAAATCTAGCCTGGAACCGCTTGAAACATTACTTCCTGTTGGTTTTGTTTTCTTACATCTAGAGGTACCTTCGAGCTGTTGAAATCCCTTCTCTAGCTGAAAAGACTTGATGGGAATGGGTTACTAGGAAAGGGATCTCTCTACTCTCAATGCCTCCCGGCCATCTAGTACACATTTTTTAACCATCACCACTACCCAAGAACTATTTGCTTATTGATACAATCATCAGCTACAGTCTCCGAAGAGAGCCTCTCAATTTTTCTGCAGAGATTATCGCGCAGCCTTTCCCATCTTTTGCAAAATAAAAACGTGATGCAGACATTACCCACTATTCACCTGCAAAACACATAGTCTAGAGGTCGTAATTTGATCTTGTGCAGCAAAGGCTGGAAACATCCATACCCGCTCACGAGCTGCATTTAGTAGAAATCACTCCCCCTGTGCTCTCGATTGAACTACGGCTTCAGGTTAGGGATCAGTCGAGAAGTTCATATTTCTCTGAATTTGCTCTCTCATGGCTGTTACCAATCGCTGAAACAACAGCGTTAACAACCGCTTCTCTGTTGTTTTTGCTTTTGCGCAGATAGACACTCTTTCGCTCCCTATTAAGGAGCGCAGTGGGCATTTGACCGGCAATCACCCATACCATCGACTCGGAGACTGTTTAGTATGGGCGTGTAATTCGCAACGCTCCTTGTCTCTGTGCCATCATCAACCGCTTGCATTGGAACTCCTTATTTAGAGCATTGCCCTTCCAATTAGGACTGATTGTCGTCATTTTTTTGATGAAACGAGTCCCCCTATGTTAGCCATTAGTCAATAAATGCCGCTACCTATACTGCTGAATTTTTGGCTGTGGCTCCAATCTGTGCGGAGGAACTCATCTTTGAGTCTATCGGCCCCAGGTATTTCACTGCTGGCATTAACTCGACCATTGTTTCTGCGATCCTTATAGTTCTTACTCTGTAGATTTTTCTTAATTAGTATGACCACTTCGGTTTTCTCCAGAGCTAGACTAAAGACGGAAGTAGTCATGTAGTCCCTCTCACCTGCTTGTCTGAATTACGTATGTTCGGCAGAGTGCCCCACGACTAACGCCACTATTTCGTCCGCGTAGCCTCAGCTGTATCTAGCATACATAACGATCGGTATACAGAAG
Source organism: Odontomyia ornata (assembly GCA_963969285.1). Classification (NCBI taxonomy): domain Eukaryota; kingdom Metazoa; phylum Arthropoda; class Insecta; order Diptera; family Stratiomyidae; genus Odontomyia; species Odontomyia ornata. The sequence continues at coordinate 101,230,420 of OZ017740.1, read as the reverse complement.
GTGACTCGAGATTTCCCGTACTTTTTTGATCAGCATGAGTCTCTCCACCTTCCGGAACTCTGAGAATATTCTTTCAAGCAAGCAAGCATTGAACATACTGAGCAATAAGTCAGGGCCAAATCGGTAAGCCATCCTCAGTGCCTCAGCTAGAATTCTGTCTGACCTTTGAGCCTTTGTGAAGAGTGGTCATTCCACTTGTCTTTCATTGTGAGCAGCCTTAACATAGACTGGATGAATATGGAAGAGGGCCCACATAATCTCGTCCATCTTTTCCATATTATATGATTCAGCAAGTCTATGCGCACCGAGCTTCTGCATCACTAGCTTGTAGCCTTGGCCCCATAGGTCCCGGTTCACGTTGTCTACTTGTTCTTGCCAACGGTTGGCCTTATTGCTATAGATGAGTTTGCGGGAACATTTTCTAGTTGACCTATAAGCTGTTAATTTGGTGCTTCTTGGGTCCATGCTAACTGGGCCTTTCTTTGGAGCTTGTGACACTCTCTTTACTTTTGGCAATCTCAGAGGACCATCACTACAGTGGGCGCTTTCCATGCCGGGGTTTCTCACGAGGTATGGACAAACTCCAAGGCAGATGTAACAATTCTCATACCTTAGTTCACTGCATATTTAGCTGCTGGTCCCCCGTTCCTCGAGAATACTTCCAGTAGTGATGACCGTGCCATGACCACTGCTCTAAAACATTCGACATGAACATTCTCAGTGTTGCACAAAAGTTTGGGAGGCTGACTGTACGGGCATCAAAAAGTGGATCTATATACTGGTAATCATTAACGCAGTAGTTTTCCGTAAATCTCCAGATTTTAACGTTTGGCACTAGGGATCCCAAAGTAAATATTAGGTCCAGAATGGTTCCAATGCAGCTCGGTGTGGGGCTTATCTTCAGTGCAACGAACCTAGTTTTAGCTACCATATTTAGGATCTATTTGCTATTTGATTGGGAAAAGCCCCATTTAATTACCCTTGCATTGAATTTGCCTCTGATAACCACGTGATCCTCTTTGCTCGAAACAGTGTCCTACAAAGCATTTAGCGTTTATTGAAAAGACGTTTGAACCCAAACGAAACCTTTTTCTCGTCCCTGACCCTCAACTTGGAAGTTGGTGCTGTTTCGAGCCCAGATGGTGGCAGTGCCAGATTCGTCAAGATACCACGTTGACGAGCTTGACTGTCTCTCGCAAATTACACGAGTAAATTTTGAGCGAGTGTGTACCGATGTAGATTAATCTGCGGAATACGGCTCATTGTAAAGTGCTTCGGCTTTGGTTCGGGCTTTCTACAAAATTCAGCATTTACCTGTACTTGGCACATATTTCAAATCAACTAGCCTTAGGTAAGCGTCTTTGCAGAGGAAGGATTGTGTCTTTTCTGCGCACTTCTTCAGCTTATGTCTTATTTAGCCGCAGTTACAACACAGGGAGCTTCTGTCGATCCTCTTACAGCCGTTTTCCGCACGCTCATATGAAACACCCGAAAGGGATTGCTCTTCACCTTGTCCTACAAATAATCCGAACAATTCTAATTTTTCCTTTTTCTATCATCTGTTTGGAATATTTTTCTGAGGTGCCAACAATGGCCATGTGCTAACTACCAGTATTTGGACTGTTCAGCGTCATCGACCGAGTCAGACCAGCGTTTCTTCGGGTTCCCCACTGGTCTCTGGCCTGCAGTTCTCCCAAGGAATACCTTTTTTTGGTATCCATTGTTCGTCCATACGATTCACATGTCCAGCCTATTGCAGCTCCCGCAGTCTTACAATCGTTGAGACCTCCGGCTCGTCAAAAGTTTCATACAGCTCATAGTTGTATTGAATTCACCATTGCTCCCCATCTAGCTTCGCTCCAATTATTCGCCTCAGGACCCGTCGCTCAAAAAATATTTGCGGATGCTTGGATTAAGATCCAGCAATGAAGCACTCAACAAAATCAATTTCCCAGAACCTATGATAGTCCGAAATTATAAAATCGAAGCGTATTTAATTGTCAACATGTGTTAAGCTGTCAGACTTCAAATGTGCCCAAGAGGGATCGGCAGAATATACATTTTTGACGTCTTCTGATTATCTCTTCCTGGCAATATTGGATGGAATGCTATTTTATCAAGTTTAATGAATTTGCATTTTTATTATCACATCTGTCCTGTCATTAAACGGAATTAGTGTTATTTAATGGAATTAGTGTTAGTGAAACACCTGAATCACTAAACAAGTCGATCGACTATGCCATTTATGATTTTATGGGGATACGAATTCCTTCAATAGTGCATAAAAGTAATGTTACATTGATCACAATAAAGTTAATATACTCAATGCGTAGTGAAAACTTGATTTTGCCAGTTTGTTACAGAAATATCACCTGAGATTATAAATGGTTAAATCACCATATTTGTAAAAGGGTCAATAATTTTGCTTTGTATTTCTTTTTTCTTTACAAAGATTCCTGGTCCAAACTACTCCTTTCATCTGCCCCAACTAATGATCACACTTGATCATGCCACAGTTTAAAACAAAAGATAAATCTATCTTGCACTTCACTCAACAATGGTAAACTTGACCATCAAAGTATGAAACATCTTATTTTGATATTCATAGAAAGATACATTTCGAATTGTGCATCTTTCAAGAACATCAAACGTGATTATAAGCAGACCATTCTTCTCCCTGTTTTTATGTCTCGGTGCAATAGCAGCCGAGGCATCATCACCACAGCCTTCACCACCGCCAACAACAACAAAAACAGAATTCCGATACAGAAGATCAATCCAATAACTAACATCCCGACAATCAGAGTAAAGTCTTCAAACATGTTCGTCTGTTTCGCGGTTGGGATGATGTTTTTCAAAATTCAGTAAAAATAGAAAAAATAAAAAAATATAAAATAATTCGAAAAAATTCATACCTACCTACAATACGTAAAATCAAAAACAAAACCAATAAAAGTAAAATAACTAAAATCTCATATAAAACACACAAATGGTATAAAAACGCAAAACAGACCGAATCGATGCGAATAAAACAAAAGAATTAAAAGATACACAAAACAAACGAATAAAGATGATGGCAAATAAGATGAAAAACGAGTAACAACAGAAATCAGAACAAGAAGTTGGCAAAGAAATGAAAGAAGTGATCGTTGCTGAAGGAAGGAAGACTGAAAGGCTCACACAAACTTTGCTGATAGACCTCAAGATTGGCGTTGTTGTAATTGATATTGATATTCATTTATTCAGGTTTCTTGACTTTATACCTAATGAATGTTTTATATATAAAGGGAGAGTCGAGTAGGAAACATGGCAAGCCAACAACTTCCAGTACACAGCACTACGAGTATGTTTTCTATAGAAAATGGAAAAATATTCAATTCAAGATGCTCTCCGCGTTGACCGAAAGAAATCCTCAGGAAGCAGTGGTGAAACCTGGAATGGGCTTTTTCATTGAACGTATCAAATTGTTGAGTTGATCTCGTTGTTGATGTATTTCAAGGATGGATTTAAATCGGGATGGGTGTGGATTGAAATAGTTGCAAAGTGGGTTGTTTTAGTTCAATTCTTGGAGGTCTCCGTCTCTGTAAATTTGTTCTAAGAAAACGGTTAAATTCTTTCTTAGTTTTCAGTTATATGCAAATTTCTCAGTTGGTTCAGTTAGATGGGAGTTATTATTGAATTATACAGGACGATTGGATGCGTAACATATTCCAAATTAGAAAATGTTTCCTTTGGTAACGTCGGCATGGAAGGGTATGTAATGAATGTTAAAGTTTTTGCTTGTCATGTTTAGTGCTAACAGTTTTACTTGTTCACATGTAGGTAATGGTTGTAACAACTGAATGGGATTTCTTTACTTGATGAAGCTGCAATGTTTCTGTGACATGTGACACACTATCATTCAACTGTACTTGGTAACAACAGATACTGGAATTTAAATGAAGAATCAACTGATGGTAGATTAAAGAGTTTTTAGTCAAGCAGCACTAACATTCATGTGGGCATACGATAACTCAATAAAATATCGTAGTGCCAAGAAATGTAATGTAATGCATACAAATATGCTCAACTATTTTTAATGTTTTTGAATTGAGAGCAATTAACCTGCATTGTGAAAGTTTTTCTGTTTTATTTTGGCATACAGGATCTAAGTCCCCACCAGTAGATAAGTTTTCTTAATCTACATCTTCCACGAGTTCAGAAAGGCTTTAGTGTTACTTACACTACTAAACTGCATACTTTTCGAATCATGTATACTCGTAAATGGATCTATAATATGGTTGCTTGGCCAACATTTCGACAAACTTAAGGAATTTTTGAATTCCGGAACAAGATTGACAATTCGCAAAAGTATCTGCCATTGATAATTTAAAATATGCTTATTGTCACCCAGGATTTTACTCGCCAGCCGGATAAGCTTTTGGACATAGCCACGGATCAGATGTATTTCTAGCTCGCCTCAAAATATGTTGCTTGCTCCTTTTTTGATTAATAATCTGATAAAATTTGTCGACACTTGTTCGTTTTCCAAAGTTATACCATTTGCAGAGCCATCTTTTGCAAAAACGGTACCTGGTGCAAAAAGGTTGCCTGGGCGTTTTTGTTAGTAACTCAATTCAGCAGGAAGAAGTTCACGAAGGATTGTCAGTTATGTAAACAGTTCATTTCTGTTCCGTGTTTTTCAAAACTTAGAGTGGCCTCTAAGGCTTTGCATTTTTCCGAAAGTGTAGCTTGTTCCATTAATTTCAGTTCTGTTACAATGTGCAAGAATCCAAACCTTGTGTCATAACTGGCCATTTTCTCTAAACTTTTCGTAAAAGATTGTGCTGTATAATCTAAAATATATTAAAAATATTCAACTTCAAAGGTTTATTCAGCAGATTTTGAAATACGAGGGACATTTCATAAATAATGTACAAAATTTTTTTTACTTTCATTTTTAGGGTTTTGTACTAAAATACAAAACCCTATTGGAATCACGACCTGTGTCCGTCTGTCCGTCCGTCCGTCCGTCCGTCCGTCCGTCTGTATGTCACAGCACTTTTTCTCCGAAACTATAGAAGCTACAGCCATGAAACTTGGTGGAAAGGTCAGAAGTGATGACCTCTTGAAAGCTCATTGGTGGGACAAATTTTTAAAGGGGTTTAAGGGGGGTCTCCCCATATAGGGAAGTGACCCCCCAAAAAAAAATTTTCACCATTGGTAGTCGAGTAGGGTGTCATTGGAAAGGTATTAACGAGATCTTTTCAAAACAAGTCTTAAAATTGCCTTACAAGTACCGAGGGGGGCAGGGGAAGGGGAAATGTACGAACTTATCGCGTACCCCCCCTCGCGAAAAATCTGAAAAAAATCATGGATGTAGGCCTTAATGAGTACAACAACAACAAATACATGAGAAGTCGAAATTCACTCAACTTTGTTAGTAATAGTATGATTTATTGATTTTATGTTTTCTTGAATAAAATCTAGACGGTACCCTTAAATTCAATAAAATTTGGCACACAGATGACTATTTATAGGATAAATCTTTTCTGAAAGTTTCATAAAGATCGAATAATATTTAACGAAGTTATAGCGATTTGAATTTTCCTGCATTACCATGGAGCCATATGCGCTATGCAGCCATATGCGCTTTTTACCGACTTAGAAACTACAGCTTTGCTAGGATTCGCATGAACATTTCAGGAATGATAGGTATCATGAAGATGAGTATATACAATTGAAACAAGTCGAAGAGGCAGGAGAGAGCTCCTAGCAAAAGGGCTTTGTAACCATTCTAAGATTCTAAAAAACAGGCCATGAATCAATGATTACAGTACAGAGGAGTGGCCCCTGAAAAAAAATTTCATGAAAGGTAGCCGATATGAGTATCAACTGAAAGTTCTCTATGAGAGCTTTTCAAAACAGTTCTTCAACTGACAGTTTTTGCTTCTGTGGGGCAGAGGGGGGGTGGGGGGAACATGAAAAATGTGTTTCGTCCCTCGCGAATGGACACCCGTGATCTTAAAAAATCTGAAATAATTATCAAGGGAGATATTTGTGGGTATAACTATAACAAATACCTCAGAAGTCAAAATTCGTTCAACTTTGTTAATAATAGTATGATCCTCGAACATGACATGTTTCTTGATTTTATTCGTTACTGATTACTGCATTTTGTAAGTTGAGTACAAAACCCTTCTGACATGAGCATAGGTCTGTCTACCCAACTTGTTTATTTTTACAGAAATATATCTCTACATTAATTCAAAATAGTCTCCCTGCTTCTCAATGACTGAATCCCAACGAGTCGGAAGCCTTATTATACCCTCGAGGATACCAGCTTTGTTCATCTGGCGGATGGCTCGGGTAACGCATAGGTTGTTTCAACTTTGTTAATAGGTCGAAGTCTGGTGGACTCATGTCCGGGCTGTAGGGAGGATGAGGCAACACCTCCCAACCGTATTCGCGTAGCTTTTCTGTTACGACATGTCCATTGTGCGGACGAGCATTGCCTTGTAGAATGAGTGGTCTAGCATTGAGCAACTGAGGTCGGTTCTTGTGCATTTTTCTACGCAGATTCTGCAGGAAATCACAATAGTAAACTGCTGTGACACTCTTTCCATTCAGAACCCTGTCTGTCATGACGATTTCTTGGTTATCGTATGCAAAGATCATCATTTGTTTGACCTTTGATTGTGTTCGTTGACATTTTTTTGTCGTGGGGAAGATGGACATTTCCACTCATTGGACTGTGATTTCAACTCCAGCTCGAAGTCTCTGACCCATGTCTACTTAATCGCAACGATTCGATTCAAGAATGTTTGACCTTCAATACTGAATCTTTGTTTCAGCAAGGTTGCAATGTCCAGGCTATTTTGCTTCTGTTCACCAGTCAAGTTTTCCGGAACCCATCGCGCCGAAATTTTTCTTTTCTTCAAATCATTTGTCAAACTTCGGTAAACTGATATTGGTGGAATACCTGTAACTGCAGAAAGTTTCTCACAAGTCGCACGACGATCTTCTACGAGAGCATCAGCCACAAATTTCACACCTCGTTCACCGGTTGATGTTTTCGGTCTTCCTGGTCTTGAATCATCGTTTATGCTAACACGACCACCACGAAAACGTTTGGACCTACGAAAAACTGTACTACGGTCCACTTTTGACTCACTACAAACCTCACTTAAAGCACTATGGATTTCTGTTGGGTTTTTCGACGCAATGTTTCAATCATAATGTATGCCCGTTGGTCTTCAACAGTCACAGTACCCGAGACACGTGCAGACTCCAATTAAAAGTCGCGTAACTTAAAAATGCAATACACTACAAATGAAAGAAAATAACATACTTTTTCCACAAGCTTTGAACTACTACTGGCGAGTGCTCGTTGTTGCAGCGCTAACTATCTGGCAGTGGTACCAACGTGTGCAATATTTATGAAATGCCCCTCGTACGATTATATTTTCCTTCGTAGCTAAACTCTTCTTTCTTTGGCTCTGTACCAAATGTTTCGCTCAACTCTGTACTAATTTTTGTTGCTGCAACAGAGCGTTCGGCTCCAAGTTGCTCGAAAAACATTTGCAAGTGGTTTAAATTCGCTGCTTGCTTTGGGATCATCAGTGGTCTCTTCTAATTCAAGTAAAACATCATGCGCTTCCTCAATCTGGTAACGAAGTGCTCTCCCACCTCGTATCACATGGCTTTTTAATTACCAGATTTGGCGTGCGTCCCCATCCCATCACATTTTTGACCACTCCAAAAAATGTCATGGACTTAGGCAAACATTTAGCAGCATTACAAGCCAAGAGATTTAAATTATGACTTGCACAGGGTATACAAAATACTGAATGGTTTGTTTTCAAAGTTTGTGTGTTACCCCATACGACTGGGACGCTTCGGCAGTGGGGCCCTGCGGTCCCAAATTTGCTTGCCGCAGATGGGCGTGGGCGTTAACTCCCTGTTTTGGCCTAGGCCCCACACTTAACCACCCAGCAAGTAATGCGGTTTACCGAAGCTCGTTCCACGGGAATTCTCAATCAAAATTTTCTGCATCAGCAGAAGACACACATACTCAAAAATTGAGCTAATTTGAAATGAACCCTACCTTCTCTAACCCATGTCTCACCGCTCAAACACCACCGAGTGCGATAAATCACTTTCAAGTAAACTGCGCACGATATCCCCCCAAGCCAAACAGTTATATGACCTGAAACGGAAAGTTATCTGTCCAAGGCAAATTAAATAACAACACAAGAAGCTTGATTCACAACAATGAAATTTACTCTCAATTGTGACATCCAAAACCAATTATATATACAATGTTGTGAAAAATGAAAAATTCTATCCGAAAGACTTATACCAAAATATAAATTTACTTCAAACTAACCTTCTCTTTACTACCTACGATAATCTATTAGGAGGCCTCCTCATTGAACTCGGCGTCGACGTCACGGCGAAATAATCTGCATGGATTTCATGCGATTCTCCCTCGACGCACTCGTTCAGCAGCCAATCCAATCTTCCGGCAGTAATTGGATCTTTCCGTGCATCTATACGCTTTTCGACCATCTTCCAATAACTCCAAACTCCGCGCTTCTGTTTTATAGACTTCAATACTTTAAAGACTTTAGACTTTTCATCTCCGTCATTCTCCATTAATCAGACACCAAAGAGGGTTTTTCCTTTGTCCTTCGATCTTATGTGATCCCGTTCCCAACGAAGTACCGCTGATCCCGGGGTGAACTTTATATTCGTCATTTTTTCCCCAAAAAGTCTAACCCGATTTGTGCGATAAGGCCATTCCGAAGCAGTTTTTACCACACCTCAACCAGTGATTCCGAAATTGAGGAGTCTTGGATGGCTTTTTACATTCGGCGTATTTGGGTGGTTGGACGGAATCATTAGATAATTAGGGTTTTTAAGCTTTATCCTCGGGCAAGATTCTTTTCGTACATGTTTTCCTTCTTTTCTAGGTATCTTCGATCGGTTTCAAACTTTAATGTAGGCAATAAATGTTAGAAGTATCATCCTTTTTTTTAACGTAGCTCAGATCAGCAGAGAAATATCTGGACCCGAGTTGATGAAGGAAAGGGAAAGTATACCATAATAACAAAGTTGACTAGCCAAACAGTGGTACATTTTGAACAAGTATATATTATTTTTACCACGGAGACAACCGGGAGATCTGTATAACCTGCTGACTCATTGTGGTATCTTACTCGTAAGCCGTGGGAACAAGAGCTCTCTAGTTTTGCTTTAGAAAGTAGTTCAAAGACTGAGCTTACGGAAGTTTACAGGCATGTGCGTCAAAAAAGGAAAACGACATCCCTAGGTCACACAAGGCAAATATTCACAAAATAACGGTTGACTGCCAAGTATATTTCTCGGCATGCTGGTAGTCACCACAGCAAAAAAGGATGGAAAGTGATAAATGCTATGCCAGTCGGATTAGGCCAAATCCTGATGGCAAACATTAACAAAGGAGTCAGTAGACTTCGTCCTCAGCTAAGGTCCAAGCTTGCAGTGCGGGTTTGGTAAGGTCCATGTAAGAGCACTGGAAATGCTAAGGTAACTTGCATAACACAACAGTAGGCAACGCTAGGACCTGGAGCCTATGGAGCAACTAAGATCTCTGAACATAACGAAAAGGCAACGCTGTACAATCGATCTGAGGAGCCAAATTCCGGGAAGGCAAACTAAGTCCCCATTCTTGAGAAGGCTGAACTGTAGAAGGCAAATCAGGTCACATTTTGTGAGGAGTAAAACATAGAGACAGCAGCTGCATGCAGCAAAAAAAAAACCTGCACCATATGGCAAATGAAGCTCGACCTTTCTGCTTTTTAGGTCAGGTCTGATAATGAGTAATATCTTTTCATAAATGAAGTCGGAAGAGAAACAATGGGGCAAATACCAAAGTGCTTAGATCTCCAACAATAAGCGAGGAAGTTACCTGAGTCGCCCAGGTGAATCTACAATTAAGTCAGAGCTACTTCTTTGTTCTGGATAGAACATTCACAAATGAAAAATTACAGCTGACACTGAACCAAAACCGTCGGAGTCAGGGGGGTCAAATCCGTGTAAGAGTCTCCACGCTAATTACAATTATGAGACTGAAACCCACTAAAAGCGGGCACTTTTAACTTCTATTTCTATAGAGAGTTACACGTGCGACATAATTATTATGTCAGCGTACTTCGATGGAGTTCAAAAACTGATGGAATATTGTGAGAAGCTGTTCTAGTTGGATATGATACCGACAAACCCATTCAATTGCGGGGCAATATTGGTATCTGTGCTGAAGTAAGGATCTATTCAAACTTATATTGAAGTTAAATATGGTCATCCTCAAGGTGGAGCATACTCACTCATTTATAGAAGAGATGAATACCTGGATATTACTTTCAGGAAAATAAACATTGCTTCCATGATAAGCAGATTAACAGTGTTGGTAGAACCTTTAATGCCTGCCCTAAGAATTCTGAGGTATGAATTACAAAGGCATTAAGTTTGCTACAAATTCATTTTGGAGGATAAGCTATAACATATGTTACTAAAGAGTAGTCCAAGACATCTTTAGGAACTGGAATATGCTGTAAAAAAACTTAACGAGATTATAACTAACGCTTTGGACAAACTTTTAATATTCGACCAATAAATGAACAGAGTTTTAGCGGGACTTGGAGAATTGCTGCAGGATTAGGCATAACAATCAAATGAAATAAGTTAAGGAGTTCTAATGGATTGATGTATTGTTAGATGGCATTGTGACTCAGTTCAGCGTTGGCGGAAAAGGACTAGAGCTCTTAATCTATCCTCTAAGTAAGCCACATTCAATCAAGTGGTACATGAACGAATCTATACTGTACGCAAGTGTATTCAGGAATTTAGGGTTATGGAAAAGTAGACTTCTTAGCGAGAGGAAGATCAAAGGCAGCATTTGTAGGCCCTAAGTCGTTCAATGCAATTGAAAAAGACCGGTTTTTTGTTTTTTGGTTGGGGGTGAAAGCTATTTACACCCTAGGTGTGGAGCTCTCAGATGCATGAGACATCTTGACTACTCGCCAAACACCTCTCCCTTCAACCTGGGGGACCTAGCGTGAAACCCTTAGAAACATTATTTGGGGCAGAGCCCCATTTTGCTGCACCATGTGGTACCCTGAAGTTGGGGATCCCCTCACTAGTGGGAGAGGAGGGAGGAAAAGGGATTGCTAGAAAAGTTATCCCCTAGCCCTGACTACTGTGAGTACATTTTATCTTTTAGGACGGCTGCAAATCCCTTTAATCTTCTAGAACTGCTCCAGCACAATGCGCCACATGGTTCCATTTGTCAACGGATGCAAGCATCTCCCCAGTTAGACTACCCGAGGAAAGCTCTCCTGTTTCCATGCAGAGGTCGCGGCATAGCCTATCCTAGCTTTGGCATGCAAAAACTGTGTCGTAGGCATTGTCTTCCCCTCTTGCTTAAATACTTCTTCTTCTTCTTAATACTACAGCCCCTTTCGGGCCTTCGCTTCCTGCAAACAGTGCCTCCAACTGTCTCGGTCCGTTGACCACGTCCTCCAATTCTGAAATCCGAGCAGCGATAAACTGTCTTCTTCGACCGAGTCAGACCAGCGTTTCCTCGGTTTCCCCACTGGGTTCCTGCCTTCAGTTCTCCAACCGAATACCTTCTTGTGTATCCGTTGTTCGTCCATAGGATTCATGTGTTCAGCCCATTGCAGCTTCCGCAGTCTTACAATCCTTGAGACCTCCGGTTCGTCAAAAATTTCATACAGCTCATGGTTGTATTGAATTCGCCATTGGTCCCCGTCAAGCTTCGCTCCGATTATTCGCCTCAGGACCCATCGCTCAAAGGCGTTCAATATATTTGCGGACGCTTGGGTTAGGGTCAATGTTTCACACCCATAGCATAGCACAGGTCTTATCACAGATTGATATACTTGGAGCTTTGTTTTCCTGTGTATGCAGCTGGTCTTCAAGATCTTCAATGCTGAATAAAATGTTTTATTTGCGAGCTGCATTCTTCGGCGTATTTTGCTCAAATACAACAGTTGGGGAATCACAACTTACCAATTTTGTGCAAGTTAGACTGAAATTATCCATGCACACTCAAGAGCTAGGTCAGGTAGAAGTTAGTCTCATCGTGCGTTTGATTGAGCTGTGGTCTCAAATCAGGGATAAGGTGCGCAGTTCATCTTCCACCCAAGGCTGCTGCCAATCATTGACTGAGAATTGTCTCTCCTCACTGATAACTATTTCCTTTGTGTCCTCATTTCGACGTAGGTAGATAATATGGCGTTCTTTAGCAAGGAGGGCGATAGTTATCACGTCTGAAATAACCCTCACCACCGAATCAGAGATTGTAAGATATGAGGATGCAAGCCTCAGTGCTCCTCTTCTCTATACTTGTGCCAAGCGTTTTCAGTACAGCTCCTTCCTAAGAGCGTCGCCCCATTTTCTGCTGGAGCACCAACTCTACGAAACTCATCAAAAGTCGACTTCTTGATGGGTTGGGTCCCCCTATGTTGGCCATAAGTCAACTCAGAGCTGATAGATCTCAGCAGCTTTATCAGACGTTCCCCTGATTTATTCAGAGAAACTCATCTTCTTCATATTTTACCGATGGTTTTAATTCAACCAGTACTTCCCCAACATTGATTGCCCTTACTCTAGGGATTCTTTCTTTTGTCAGAATAAACACTTGGATTTTTTCCAGAACTAGACTGATCTTGCAAGCAGTCATCCTGTGTCTCACCCAACGCATTAGCATACTTTGTTGAAGTTGCACCTGTTCGACGATGCGTCCAGCAACTAGTGTCACATCATCATCCGCATCGCTGATCAGGTGTGACTCATCTGGCAGCTCTAGCCTTACGATATGTTTCACAGGTCTGATCCAATGATAGATGCTTGAGCAACACTTGATGTAGTTTCTATATTTTAATGGCCATGCAGGAAGAATGCCAACTATGGAACGTAGCAAACTCTAAAGAAGTTATCTGGAGCTTAAAACATTGAAACGTTCCTTGGGGCCAATGATGGGAAAATATTTAGATAACGCATCAAACAAGGCAAGAATAAATCAATATTCTTAGAGATTTACTGACGGACCACTAAAAACTCAAGCATATATTAAAAAAATGGGTCTCAAGAAGAATGGTGAGTATAAGTTCTGCAAATTTGTGGCTTAACACTAGAAAATCTGCTGGCTTACTCTCTTTGTTGAAGTAGATATAGTCTGAGAGCTGCCTAGCCAAGCATATCTAGAACCAGCGGTGATCATTTAATTTCATGAGAAGTGAGTCTCCTTGAGAAGTATTAGTATTTCATTGAAGATTGATTAACAATAAATCTGTAAAAGTTTATACACAGGACAGTCATCTGATATTATCTATAGCATTTCCCTTCAAAGAGCCGTTCGCTATTTGGTCGTTACAAGTAGGACATATCATCCACTTATACCCATGAATGCGCGTTATTTTTCCTCATTTCAAATAAAACAGAGTTGACCGGTACGTTTTATAGTAGCGATGAAAGGATACCTGCCAGAGAACATCACATTGGTCTTTAGTACATTGTTGATCCAGCTAACCATCTATGGTTCAATTGCATGAGCTCTTGCTCTTTCGCACTAAGAGTTTATTTATTTATTTATTTTAACATTGACTGGCAGACTAGTAGTCCAATTATAAGTCAATTCAATAGATAAATACAAAACTAGACAAATTCAAAATAGGGAAGAAATTAAAGAAAAAAGATCACAATTAAATACGCCAAGAGACTGTGATAGAGGACCAATACTTCGCTGGTTGTGCATACGAGGTAGGTGTAAAAAGGGCGCGAAAGAAAGTGTTAGTACGTCCATATGGAACATGCAATTGAAGCGAGGATCTATTAGGGTGAGCAGAGTCGAATGTACTAGTTTGCCTGCATACATTTTGAGGTAAAAGACAATGGTAAAGCTTGAACAAAAGACATTCATCAAGGAAATATCGTCTGGATGCGAGGGTAGGAAAGCTCAAAATTTGTAGATGGTCATCATAAAGGGATTGAGGAAAGTTGAATTTGAAGAATAGAGACAGTGTGAATTCGTGTTGAACTGACTCAAGAGCATCGATGTGCTTCCTGTGATACGGCCTTCAAATTTGCGAGCTGTACTCCGAATTACTACGTACTTGTTAGAAGTAAAGACACATATAGGAGACAATATGTTGGAATGACAAAGTGGATTGAAAAATAAACCCAGTTGAGCGGAAGGCTTTCTTAATAGTTAGAGGAATGTGGAGATCAAACTTTAGTTTATATTCGAAAAGCGCACCAAGATCCTTAAAGGAGATTACATTGCTCCAAGGGATATAAACGAGCCTATGCGCTAAGAGAACAGGAAATTTTTTACAGAAAAATGACATCTGATGGCATTTGGAAACATTTCAGGAAAATGGTCTGATTCACACCAGACGTTGAAAATCGGTTTGAAGGATATAAATGTCTAAGAGGGAGTCAATAACTCAAAAAATCTTAAAGTCACCTGCATAAACGAGACAGACGGATGTGATAATAGAAGGTAGATCATTGACAACAAGTAAAATTAGTATAGGGCCAAGAATTGAACCTTGCGGAATTCCCGAGCTGGAGTGAAAAGAAGAAGAGAAGCGAGAGTGAGTGACTATGCATTGATGATTCAGGACATAGGAGAGGAGCAAGGAATTAGGACAAATAGGAACATTGAGCCTTAAAAGTTTCTTAAATAAGAGGGAGTGATCCATTGAATCAAAGGCTTTAGAGAAATCCGTAAAAATAACGCCAACTTGTTGTTGCTGATTGAAAGCAGCTGCAATGTGATGAGTAAAAAAGAGTAAGTTTGTAAGGGTGGATCTGCCTCCGATAAAACCATGCTGTTGATCAGCTAAAGATGGAAGGATAAGCGAGTACAGCTTATCAAAAACTATTTTTTCAAGGATTTTACCAAAACAAGGAAGGAAGGAAACAGGAAGATAGTTTGAGATGGTATTACAGTCACCAGATTTGAAGATAGGAAAAATGTGGGGCAATTTTTCATTGGGTGGGGAAAACCCGACAGGATAAACTCAAATCAAAAATAATTGAAAGGTGAACACAAAGTGAAGAAGATAAAGATTTTGCTAGAAAACCTGGAATGCAATCGAGGCCCTCACCGGTACTGTTGTCAAGATTATTTAAGCGCAGCTCAGCCTGCAAGGGATTTTACGAAAAATAGTAGAGGAAAAATAGTAAGAAGATTTTTTGAAGGAAGAGAAAGGCTTAGTCCTGCCGAAAAAGTAAGACAAATAAGAAGCGAAGATTTCACAGGATTCTTGAGGAGTAGAAATTATCATGGACATTATTAGAGCTCTTTAAAGACTTTACGTACATCCAGAATTCACGAGTTTGATTCGACACTAACAAATTTTCAATGTGGGTAGCATACGTATGAAGTGCAGAGGTGGTAATTTTCTTGGCCCCGGAACGACCTTTTTTGAATTTAGCGAAGTCAATTGGAAGACCACTGCATAAGAATTTTCTGCGGGCAGCATCTTTTGCTTTAATTGCACTAGCAACATCTGAATTAAACCAAGGAGCATCTTTAGGCCTTCTTGCTGAAAGCACAGGAGTAAATTGCGAGGTTAATATCGAGAGAAACATATAAAGCTTATCAACACAATCTTCAGTGGGAAGGTTGCTAAAGTAGGAATACCAATTCACGACATTAAGGCTAGCTTCCATGCTCGATGAAGCAGCTTTTGAAAAATTAAAGCGGCAAGATGAGCAATTCCTCAAAGAACGGGAAGATGTGATAACAAGCTTAATGGAGAGTGGTGAGTGGTGGAAATCAGGTTTGACAAAGGATGCGAGTGCCGCTGATGGGGACAGAGAAGAAGGTGGTAAGTTGGAAAAAAACAAGATTAAGTACAGGGTTATCCATTTCGTGGTAGGAAAGTATAACCCTGCCATTTGACATCTGTCAGAATTAAATGTCATTCAAAGTATGTTTTTTTTAGTTGAAAGTTTGCCATTTAGAAATATGGATCGTTTAACAGTCGAAGAATGCGTTGTCATTATTAAATTTTATTATAAAAATTGTGATTCTGCTGTATCAACATTTAGGGCTTTACGAGCCGATTACGGTCGACATAATCGACCTACACAGCAAACAATTTCGAACACAGTGAGAATATTTGAAGAGACTGGACCAGTTATTGATATTGCAAGGCCTGTGCATCATCGCAACATTCGTTCTGCTGAAAATGTCGCTGTCGTTGCTCAAAGTGTGGAGGAAGACCCGAATTTGTCGATTCCTCGACGTGCTCAACAATTGGGCTTGTCTTACGGGTCATTGTGGCGGATTTTGCATTTCGATTTGCATCTTCATCCATACAAAACCCAACTCACTCAAGAACTTAAGCCTCAAGACCATCCACAACGCAGAATGTATGCGAATTGTGTGATTCAACAACAAGCCATTGATAACGATTTCTCGAACGAAATTTTCTTTAGTGATGAGGCTCATATTTTGCTCAGTGGTTATGTTAATAAACAGAATTATCGCATATGGGGCTCTCAAAATCCTCAGGTGATCGCAAAATGGCCTTAGCATCCGGAAAAAGTGACCGTATGGTGTGCTTTATGGTCTGGTGGTGTTATTGGCCCGTATTTTTTGAAAACGATCAAGGAAGAGCCATTACCGTCAATTCTGACCGCTATGGACGGATGTCAACCGGTTATTTTTGGAGAGAAATTGAAGATTATGATCTGAAGAACGTGTGGGTCCAACAGGACGGAGCCACAAGCCACACAACACAGGCTATTCGAGCACTTTTGCAAGAGAAATTTCCAGGACGCGTCATTTCGAGATTGAGTGATGTCAATTGGCCCGCAAGATTCTGCGACCTAACACCTTTGGATTTATTTTTATGGGGCTATGCATAAAATCGTGTTTACGCAAACAATCCTCAAAATCTTGAGCAATTGAAAACCAATATTCGTGAAGTTATGGCCGAGACATTGCCGGAAATGTGCCAAAATGTCATTGAAAATTACCTCAAAAGGATTGAGGCCTGTAAGAGGTCCCGTGGAGGACATTTGAAAGATGGTGTATTCACGTATAATGGCAAAGTCCAATATTTATATTGAATAAAAAATTTTGTTTCCATCTGAATATTTTATGTGTTTTTAAAGCTTTACTTTCCCAAGCGTAAAATGGATAACCCTATACCTTACTATTGGCATTAGGAATAGTGTGGAATTGGGTGAAAGAACAAAGGAGTAGCTCGCTAATACTAATATCATCTTTCAGCCATTTTTCGTTTCACAGATGATATTATACGGAAAAAGGATGGACGAAGTGCAAAATTCAATAGTTTTAGTCCTCAGGCTATGGACATTTTGGCAATAGTCGAAAATGCATTAAGAGGTCTAAGAGTTGTTTCTTCTGGTGAGAAAGAACACAGGATGGTTCCGCTTACGAATCTGAGGGAACTTTTTGACAAATACACCAGGAGGCCAAAATTCCTTTCCAAGCAAGATACTTAGGTCAGCTGAAATAGTGATTTTGAAGGAGACAATCAATCTATTCGTCCTTCCATCAGGCGTAATTTTGGTGCACTGGAGCAACTTAGAACTAAAGTTCAACTTATACTTTATATGAGCGATGATGTTTTCAACCAGTCTGTTGTATTCTAATCTCGAAATACAGGCACGCAGTGGGATGCCAAGTTTGATTGCAGTAATGTTTGTTGTCATATCGACTCCAGGTGAGGGCCCCCGCTGGCAGATAAGATCCTTTGCGCTAAAAATCCTGTAACAGAGCTATCAGGCGGGCATGAACACTTTAGGTTAGTCCCTAAACCAACTGATCGTTGCGGTGTAATGGAAGCAGACTGCAGAAGTTGAGGCTACAACTGATAAGGTGTCAATTGTAAATGAACCGGTTATGCTTGTTTTTGTACTTGTTGACCATGGTGATGTAACTCTTGGGAACGAGGTGCCAGTTGCTGTTCAGGATTCTTTGGAATGGCATCAACTGCGGTAGATACATCAAAGGCTCTTGGTAGCTGAAGTAGAGCATAATGTTGGTTATAGTGTGGGGGGATTGTTCACTGGGCCTTCCCTATCGTTGGGGGAGTAGTACATAGTTTGCTGCGAATTTCATGTAAAAATTTGTATTGCTCTTTTAATACTCTGATTATCACTCCACAGCAGTCATTGCAGGAATAATATGAGCAAAGTCAAGAAATTTAAATTCATCGAAGGTATCCAGCACATATTGGATTCAACTTGCTGTAACTTTCTGCTTAGGTTTCTTCTTCTGATCTTATTCCTTACGGTGAGGTAAGCAGGTCAGTTAAGGGTTCCCGGTTGATACCCTAGATGCATCCAAACTGGCTCTCCATTAGAAAGTGAAAGACTCAAAACAGGCCTCATATGAAGTTTTACAAAGAAAGTGTTGGGATACAAGAAACTACAAACCTGTACAAAATTACTCAAAATGGACCGTATTGTTTAGTCAGGCTCAAATAAGAGGTCTGATGGTACCTTTTCGGAGCATTATTATTTTATTCTTTCGTTGAATTTCGATGAGTTTTATATGGTGCCTAAGTTTCTTAATAGCATCCGGTTTAATCGTACGGTTCTCGATGCAGGCTATAATAGATTTGCAGTTCCTTGTATTCTTACAGCCCCCATTGTATTTTCTACATCCTTTTGATATCATATTTATATCTGGTCAAATGCCTAGTATATATAAGTTTTATTTTATGATTGACAAAATGTACTCTATTGAATACAATAAGAGCCAAATATGATTATACTACGTGAATTAATTAAGATTATTCTACGTGAAAGATTTCAAAAACAAAAATTTAATGTTTGAATAATTAATCTGAAAACAATCTGTGATAATCAAAGAAAGTTAAACGTACATTCAATAACTTCACTTTCATTCATTTAACACGCATTCAACTAGAAAGTTGAAATATTCAATGATACATCCTTGAACATCATCCCACGCATAACAAGTGAAATTCAAAGAAATGCCATTGAAATTCGCTTATGCTCTCTCTCGCAACAAACATGCAACATGGACGACAACATTCAACCCTCCCATACTCGAAAAACATGCTGGAACATGGAAAAATCGGTTTGCAGGAAAAAAATCCATCATCGTATAATATCAAGTTAATTTGATTGCATTACCAAGATAGTGGAGGTGTATTTTTACATATTCATCATAAAGAGGATGTAATTAATGGCAGATGATGCTGTGAGCTCAGGCTATTTGCCATCATCATCATTCGCGTACGATTGCATGGTAACTTTCTTGGATGGTTTGTCTTATATTAGGATCGAAGAATATACCCTTCTTCCACCATCGTCCACATGTTATTGGTTTCGATTCCAGCACGTTCCTGTTGGAATCGCGAATATGATAAAGACCCTCCACCCATTTTTATAGATAGAAGGAAGGTATTGGGCTATGTAGCACAAATGATGTTTGTACCTGATAAACAACAAAGTCGATTATCCTGTATACGTTCAACCTTGTTGTACCTCTGCAAGATTATACTATATATGTGATGAACGTCATAGCATCCAGGAATGCAATATAACTTTAGTTTACGCATCCAATGCTCGATCGGCACTCACAGTTATAGTCTCACACCAAGGCAAGCTAAGGTTATTAATCGATGCTTAATCAATTATCTTTGATCTTTAATTAATTTTATATAATTCAGGACAGTTATGTTATACTTTGTACAAGAGTTCCATTGGGAACAGTGTGAAGATGGAGTATTTAGATTTGTCGTGTTTGTCGTTGACACGATGATGTTTGGGACCACTTTTTGATTTTTTGAGGTGCTAGCGAATCTGTAGGTAGTTGTAAGCAGTTTGAAAGTGATTTTAAAACTACTTCCTTTTGGTGACGCTTGAAATTGTTGAAATTGTCACAATTTCATTTATGTTATCAAAACAAAAACTGACAGTTAGTCTATTTTTAAAATATCTTAGAAAAAAAACTAGGGTTTTTTTTTTCAATTCACTCCAAAATCGTATCCACTCTTAGTTTCCATTTTTCTTGAATCAAAACTATAGTCTTTTATTTTCAACCCAAACCTCTTCAAAAACACGAGTAATATCCAATTCTTCCTACATGGCTTTAATCGAATATAATAATCATGGGGATGTGTGTGTCCAGTTACCAAATATCTGATAATGGTCTGTTAATTAGAGCTTAAAGAATGCTTAACGATTGATACCATCGATTGGATATTTCGTTAAAAATTGTTGCTGGTCTTATTTAATCACTTTTATATATATTTTCACAGAAATCATAAAAAATACAATGTTGCTTGTGATAGGGATGATACCATATTGGCTTATAATGAGAATATAAGTTTTTGAGTGATGCAGTCATGCAATCGATTTAAGACTTTTGTATTCAGGAAAAATAACTAAGGAAAATAAGTGAACAATTTTGATGGAGTACGTTGTCTTTTGGGGGAAATTATATTTTATATTAAATGATTTCAGGGTCGTGATGAAAAAGGATTATTAAAGAGATATATTAGCTTAAGTTCTTATTTTGAAGATAAAATCATTTAAACTGTTCGTCAGATATAAAAAAATATTTTGAAGCTTGAATTTTAGAGGAATAATTTTCCATCAAAAGAAAAGTAAACGCAAATTTAAAAGATTGGGGAGGTCTTAAAGTCAACGCTTTATTAGTTGTACGAGTAAAGGAAGGAAAACTGAAATGGCCTTTGTAATGATTTTCTTTTCGTTCTTCGTTCCGTCCATGATTTCCCAAGAAAATACAAATCAACCTCTCAATTTTTTGAGGTCGCTAAGTCTAAAGATGTACGAATAAATCGTAGCCTTAATGTCTAAATATCGGACATTCGACAATCTGCTCCATTGGCAGCTATTGGTCGGCCAGCTAATTCGGTTGATTTAAAATGTGTTTCGAATTCCCGTGTATTCGTATCGAAAAAAAAATGTTTGGTACATTTTGCCTTCCTCTGGACGGCCTAATTCATAAAATGATTTTTTTATTTCAGATTCTAAAACTTCAACTCAAGACCTTTCATTTGATACCCCATTCAACTAGAAAAAAAGGTTTAAGGGCCAATTCGCTATGAAGTGGGAAAACTCTTAAAATTTTTTTAAATTTTTGGTAAGACCATCACTTTTGACCTTTTCACTAAGTTTGAGCATTCTAGCTTCTATAGTTTCTGAGGAAATCAGCTGTGACGCACGGACAGACGGACAGACAGGTCGCGAAACTAGTAGGTCTTTGTTAAAATTTTTTTTTACAAAGACCTAAGAATCCAAAAAATATAAACTGAGCTAATCACTACTGCGTTTTAAATGCGGTCTTTTAGTGAGGGAAGGCATTAAAAACACGGAAATTTTTCTGCGTTGGCGAAAGCAGTTCGGTTATGAGTGCCTGTATTTGAATGGGCCAAAGCATTCAAGGATGGCTATGAAACAGTCAAGAATGAGCCGCATGATCCTCGACCGCGAACCAGCATCACACCAGACAACATTTGCCGCGTAGAACAACTCACTTTGGACGACCGTAGGATGAATATTCGACACATTTCGGCTGAACTGGGCATCAGTTTTGGTAGTGTAGAGTCTTTCATCCACGAACACCTTCAATATCGCAAAATAACTGTGCGATTGGTTCTTAAACTGTTGAACTTCGAGCAAAAATTAACGCGCTTGATAGTTTGTCGCCGCTTGCTGACGCGATACGAGGTGGAAGGCGACAGTTTTTTTAATGCGAATCTTCACTACATACGAGACATGGGTACACTTTTATACTCCCGAAAGCAAGGTGTCATCTAAAAAGTGGGGAAAAAGGAGAAAGGGGCGCCAGTCAAAGCAAAGACAACTAGGTCCGCGGGTAAAGTTATCTATACTGTGTTTTGGGACCGGCGAGGTGTGCTATATGTCGATTTCCTGCGCACCCAATATTCCATCAATACTGCATACTACTCTAACCTTCTGAAAATACACGTGAAACTCACTTATCGCTCGAAGCGGAGGAGCATTCCAGCACGAAGTGCGATTCTTCTCCATGATAACGCACACCCTCATAACGCGCGTCTTATGCTCGATACAATATCGAAATTGGGGTGGAAGATACTGGAACACCCCCCTGCAGCCCGGATTTATTACCCTGCAGCTAGCACATGTTTGGACCACTGAAAAAAATCCTCAGACGTCAAAGATTCAACACCGACAACGAGGTAGAGGAGTTCATGCCCACATGACTATCCAAGTTGCCCAAGAGATTCTTCGATACCGGCATCAAAAAGCTTCCGGAAAGGTGGACAAAATGCGTAACTAGTAAGGGAGAGTACCTTAAAAAAACTGTAAAGTTCTGTAAATTTATTCGATAGTAAATAAATGTGTCAGAGCATTTGTCTCGATCATATTTGAACCACCATCGTTTTCATTGAGCGTGGTTGAGAGTTAGGTGTGCGAGGCGAAAATTTGTAGGTTTATTTATTTTTAAATTGTGCAATTGATGGTTTGCCGATAATAATACACATCCACTCCAAATCACCATAGTAAGAAATGCATCCGGCCACGGCAAATTATTTATACCACCACAAGTCACAAAGTTTAACGAATTTTGTATCTCGAAGACTTTTCCCATAAACTGGCCAGTATGCTAAACAAACAAAATAAATGGGGAATAAAGGCATTTGTCTTGTGCGATACCAATTCAAGATCTAAAATAGTGCTGAGTATAATATCATTATGCCAGGAGCATCAAACCTTGGAGTCATCAGCAACATTGTTATTTTTCTGTCAAAAAGGATTCCAAATATGATATAGTTTGTTCATTATCTCTTTTGAAAATCTTTATACTTCCCCGCCGCTTGTGGTTTATTTTCGAGCTCGTGAAATTTTATCGCTTGGTACAATACGTACAGATAGCATATCAAATTGTAAAGTTCCATTCAAAACAAGTCGTGAAATTAAAAACGCAGAACGAAAGTCATGCATTGGAGTATATAGTATATGGTATAGTATCGATATACAAGCGTTTTGGCAAGTCCACCAAAGACGTAAGAGTTTGTCCATCTTACGATGGAATTTAACCATTTTAAAAATCACATCCAGATACATAAGTAGCAAAATCACCTCATTAACACAATAAAAGAATTCAGTGAAATCGGCTACCCCCAAATTATCCTTGAAGCTGAGGCAGTTGACCTCATGGATTCCTCTATGAGACGTTCTGAATTTCAAATTAAAGCAATGACCCTCTGGATACAATTGTCTAAAATGCGTTCATTTTGTATCACAGATCGAATACTAAAGATGCTGCAAATGACGATTTACTGGGCAAAGATAAAAAAGAAAAACAGATGACAATATCTCAGTTAGGTTCATGTTTCTCTTGCATATAACATCACAGGTCCGATTAATGCTTTGTAAATGCGGAGCTTATTTTGCCTGTCCACAAATATTGACCTTAGAATGGAAAGTACGGAGTAATAGGGTTTATTTGCGGAATTTCACGGCGTTCAATTTTGTCCTTCTTAGCGCCTATTTTATTCAGGTTAGCTCCAAGATAAACAAAATTATCCACACTTTCAAGGTTGTAGTCGCCTACGGCCAGGTTTTGCCGAAGAAGAGTATTATTTTTCGTTTGAGCCATGAATTTAGATTTAATTTCATTGACTCTAGGCCAATCCAAGTTGTTTCAGATTATAGGCTCAGAAATGCCATAACATTGACGTCATCAGCATATGCTACCAATTGTGTACTCGAGGTTTCAGCTGATGCCTTCCTGATGAAATGTTCCAGCGCAATATTAAAGAGCATTGGGGCAAGTCAATTCGCTTATATTATGCCTGATGCTGTTATAAAGCTGCCGATAGTTCACCATTTACCATGGCATGGGACTCTATGTTTAGCATCGCGACCTTAACCATGCGCGCTTGAATTGTTGGGAAACCAAAGTCAAGCATTATATTGTACAGTGCATTTTTGTCGACACTGTCTTATGTTTGCTTGAAGTCGACAAAGAGTTGGATATTATATTCCAAGCACTTTTCAAGCACCTGCTTTACTGAGAATATTTGGTCTACATGTATTGTAGACCGGCCGCTTCAAAAGCCTTCCTGATACTCTCTTATCACATTTTCATAGTACGGCTTCAGTTTTCTTTCTTTGATTTTGGAGAGCACTTTATAAGACGTGCACAGCAGTCTCCCTTTTTGTGTACTGGATTTATTATCCTTTTCCACCAGTCAGCTGGTAACTGCTTCTCTGAATATATTCTGCATATTAGCCGATATAGAAGGTTATTTAGATGGGGACCCCTGCTCTTGAACAGTTCTACTGATATTACATTTATTCCAGGAGCCTTATTTTTCCTGAGGTCCTACACTGCCGCCTACACTTTGTCTCTGGTTGATGGTGAGACCGAGACCTCTTGCGCTGCTTCTGGAATATTCACAGCTTCAGTCAGTGTTGGGGACGCTGCGAATAGCTTCTGGAAATATTGCAGCCATCTCTTTGCACACTTCTGCAAAGATTGAAGCCGCCTCTTAGTTGTTTGATGGGGGCATACGCCAATGTAACTTCATGTAGGGTCATGTTTTCGTTTATCTGTTGGATCTTGGTGTTGATGGTCTGTCGAAATGGTTAAGCGTTGGCCTTCGGGGGCCTAGTGGCTAAGCGAGTGGCGCTCACGCCAATTGCTCGGGGGCTATCCAGGTCAAAAGGCTCCCAGCCAGAAGACCCTTTATGAGGAGGGCAACAGTTTGTATATACCAAAAGGTTAGGCACATCATACTTGCTGCAAACGTATTTATTAAAATTTTATTCCCCAAACAAACAAATGCAATGAAAAAAATGATTGAATGATTTGAAATTCGATTCGAATATTTGTTTTTAAGTGAACTACCTTACCAATGGTAATTGAATATAAAAGAGGTTCACGAAGATGAAGGACTATGATATTTATTTAAAATGAGAATAAATAATTAACAACCTGAATAATAAATGGCGAAAATTAATAGATTGACTTGCATAAGAAGCAATAAGTATTATCATAAGGGCCTAAATAATAAACTCTAAAAAATCACTAGCAAATAATCTATCTACATAATGAAAACCATAATAGAAACCGGGCTAATAAAATCGAATCTTACTTGTATTTTCTTTAGTAGTTATGGAAGTGAATGCAGCATTGACTTTGCTATATTTAAAATCCACATTGCATCTGCATTATAATGTTATCAAGAGGTAGTGAGAAAAAAGCAAAACCAAAGGCACAGAATACCTTGTTTTAGAAGAAAAACAAAGAAAATTTTGCGTCGGCCAACAAAGTGTAAATCTCCTTTATCTGCTTTTCCTAAGCAGTTCTTAAAGATTCATATAAAGACAAACTAAAGCCACAGTTCATTCTAAATTGAAATTGAAATTTTCACCAAACTTATAATAGATTTTTTTATATTTGAAATTCTTGAGATTATCGAAGGGACAAAGAGACGATACGTTCGAAGAGAAAGATAACTTTGAATATATATGAGTACGCTTTATTTGTTTTACATAAAGGAACTTCTTATTGCACACATCTCGAGGGCAACAGTCACAGACCAACTAACGAAAAATTACTGGTGACGCAAGTAGTGCGCTCCACCACCTTAAAACTGGGTTTCGCTCACGCATGCGCGGTGAGTCAATCGACGTACGATAACTTTACTTCTCAACGCTCCCGCCATTTGAGTGCGGACCCTATGCCTAAACCGTTATATACATATATGCTGAAACTGTCTCTTTGGAAGTGCTTTGGTAAATATATCAGCTAGCTGCTGATCCGTGGCAACATATTCTACCGATATTTCTCCACTCTCCACAGTTTCACGAACATAGTAATGCTTAATGTCTATATGCTTGGTTCGCTTGTGGAACTCCGGATTTTCGATTAATCGCATTGCACTTTGATTGTCTACTCGCAAAACTGTCGCAGTTACGGGTAGACACCCGGGATCGTTTAACAATTTTCTCAGTCAAATGGCCTTTTTTACAGTCGCTGCTGCCGCGGCGTACTCAGCCACCGTTATGCTGATTGTGACTAGCTTTTGTCGTTGGGACGACCATGTCACAATCCCGTTCGATAGACAAAACGCATACCCCGTGGTAGATCTACGCGTCTCCACGTCACTTGCGAAATCCGAGTCTGAAAACCCCGAGTTACTCCCGCCGCTTTTGTACAATATCCCGACTTTCGTTGTTCCGACCAAGTGCCGGTAAATTCGTTTCACCGCTTGCCAGTGGCTCTCGTGTTGATTGCTAAGAAATTTAATAACTGAATTCACCGAATATGCAATATCCGGCCGCGTCACAACCACAAGAAACATTAACGAGCCCACTGCTTTTCGAAATGGTACCGTACTTGAGTTTTTATCGTAGCAATCGTTTAGAACTAGTCCCGCGTGCGGACGGCAGGCACACTTGCCACTTTTGCATCGATCGTTTTAAATTTATTGAGAATTTTCTTCACATACGCTTCTTGAAGCAAGAACATGGTTTTCTTTGCCCGATTTCATTCTATTTGTATCTCGACAAATAACATTCCATTCCCGATCGTAATTTTGAACACGTTACCCAATAATTTGACTACCGACTCGAGGGCTTTACTTGTTTTTGCTGCAATGAGTCCGTCATCTACAGAAAGCGCTAAAAACATATCTACACCGTCTACTCGTTCTTGAAAGATACACTTATCGGCTTTCGTTTCGTCAAACTGATATCTCTCTAAAAACTCACGAAACTTTTCGATCCAGCACCTGGGTGCTTGTTTTAAGCCGTACAAGGACTTGTTTAGCTTAAACACGAAACCACGTTTTTCTTCTTTCTTGACGTTGAGTCCTTCCGGAATTTCCATGTAGATCTCTTCATTCAGCGCGCCGTGAAGAAAGGCTATTCTCACGTCCAACTGTGTGAGCTCCAAGTTCTGTTCAGCCACCATGGCCAATAGAACTCTCAGCGAGTCGTATCTCACGACTAGCGAGAAGGTCTCCATGTCGTCGGGTCGCTCTTTTTGTTGAAATCCTCGTGCACAAAGTCTAGCTTTGTACCGGTATACGTCACCTGACGTGTCTCGTATAACCTTGAACACCCATTTCGAATCTATGGGCTTTTGATCCGTTTTCCCTGGTACGATTGACCAAGTCTCGTTCTGCTTGTGTGTGTCGAACTCTTCCTGAATCACCCCCGGCCCAATTTTGTGCCTCAGTACTGTTCATTGCCTCCTGAAATGTGTTTGGCAAAGTCGACCGAATACCTTATCGGTTATCGGATGTTTGCACGATCTCGCAGTTGTCTGTCATTATCCGGTTGATTTTGATCTTCTTCTCGAGGATCTTCTGGTTGTTCGTTTCTTTCAGGTTTTTCCTGACATTCGACCTCCTGTTGCTGCTCGACGGGTTCTGCTACATCATCGTTTTCATCCGCTGGAAGAATGTTTTCGAATTCTTTTCTTTTTTCTGCCCCAAGTTGCGAATTCCCGTTGAATGTGACGTCGTTGGATACATATATTTTCTTGTTCTGTGGATTGCACACACGGTAATTCATCGAGTCGTTCTGATACCCAACTAAGATCAACTTTGTAGCCTTTGGATCTAACTTCTCGCGAAATTGTTTGTCGATATGCATGTACGCATCCGATCCGAACACTTGAAAACGGGACACATCTGGTGTTCTTCCAAACCAGATCTCGTATGGTGTTTTCTCTTTACTAGTAGCCAGAACTCGGACTGCTTCCGCTCATAGCGACAGAGGAAGTTTCTTCGCCTTTATCATCGTGCGCGCACTCTCGATGATCGTTCTGTTGTCGCGCTCGGCTTTCCCGTTCTGCTGAGGAGTGTAAGGTACCGTGTTTACCAGCTCGATACCACGAGCCTCGAGATATTGCTTCATTTCACGGTTGCAACAATCTCGTCCATTGTCCGTACATAACACCTTCATCGGCTTGTCGAATATACTGTCGATCAACCTTGCATATTTCTTGAAAATATCGAAAACATCAGACTTGTGTTTCATGAAGTAAACATACCGAAATCCTGATGCGCCATCCTTGAAGGTTATGCAGAACCTTGCACCACCGATGGACTCTGTTGAGAATGGTCCGCATACGTCCGAATGTATGTATTCTCCCGGTTTTCTGTTCCTTTTTGTTTCGTTCTTTTTGAACGGTAGCGCACGATTCACAGAGATAATTGTCAATGCCCGCAAATTTCACACCTCGAATTAGCCCTTTTTGAATCATTTCGCGCAAAACTTTGTTGTTTACGTGTCTATTCGTTCGTGCCAGACACGCAAGTTGACAGTTGACACATTTGCTTTTCTCGCAACACTTGGTTTTCTCACTTTAAAGAGCATTCAGTAAATCTGATTGTCTTGTTGCACACCGACACCGACAACTTCACCGTCACGGTTAATTGTTACTAGTTTTCCTCTAAACAAAACATCGAAACCTTTTTTAGTGCATACGTTGACTGAAAACAAGTTCTTTTGACTCTTTGAAACGTAGAGCACGTTTTCGATTCGAGCTTCATACCATTTACCATTCGCTAGTCTATCGATGAGCACAGTGCCACTACCGGTAACGTCGCACACGCCATTATCCCCGAGCGATATCGAATCGCCACTGCTTGGTTCGAATTCACTATACCAGTCCCGTCGGTAAGTAATATACCTGGACGCACCGCTGTCGGTAATCCAGACATCGCATGTGTCGACCGACATGAGTCGTTATACGACCTCACTACTCGGCACTGTCTCTTGCCGTTGTTTTTGTTCACTTATCGAAACGACAAACGCACACTCGCGAGGGTTTTAACTTGCATTGTCTTTGTCCCTTTTCTTTTTCCGGCAGTCGCAACCTTGATGCAACCTTCGACACTCGTATTTTTACTTTCGCGGTTTTTCTCACTGTTATCGTTTTGATTCACGGCGAACTTTTGCTTCTTGTTCTCGCCAAGACTAACAGCGGCTAACGCTCGAGTGACGTCATCGTCACCTTCAAGTCTTCTTTCTTCCTTCAGTAATCGTTCTAGTGGATTATCAAGGGTTTGACTTTCTTCGGGTACACTGTCCCATGCTGTCTAGAGAGCATTATACTTTACCGGTAGGCTGCCAAGTACCTTCGCCATTATGGCCGTGGCCAAAACCGCATCCCCCAGATCGTTCAGTTGAGATGCCATGTTTTATACCCGGGAAACGTGTTGTACAACCAACTCGTTTGGATCCA
Source organism: Odontomyia ornata (assembly GCA_963969285.1). Lineage (NCBI taxonomy): Eukaryota > Metazoa > Arthropoda > Insecta > Diptera > Stratiomyidae > Odontomyia > Odontomyia ornata. Next base: position 101,201,139 of record OZ017740.1, on the reverse strand, counting down.
TGCGATGTCCGTGAAACTTCTGTAGCAAAAGCATCTTGTTCGACGCTGATTTTTGCTCGTGAATTCTCACCAGTTCATCCCACATTTGCTTCACTCTAGTGCAGTTGACCATACAGTCGAGCTGAGAATCCTCTATCGACGAGGAAACTATGCACATGGCTGTCGTGTTCTCTTTCACCCACTTTTTTGCCATAGGCTGAGTTTGCGTCTGCCGGCTTCACTCACGCACCCGCGACGACGTCTTGTATCGCTTTTGCGATAAGCATCGAGTTTATTCGAAATTTCCACGCTTGAAAATTCGGGCCATCAAACTTCTTGATGTTCTTTATCAGAGTTGATTCCGCCATTTTCGTTCGATTATTTTTCCGTACGCGTTTACTGGCACACTACAATGGCGACCACGTGTCGACCACCCAGGAAGAAAAAATCAAGATAATCTATCGTTCTCTGACTTCGATAATCGGTTGTTACGCAGGCTGCTTGCCTGGGCCCATAACCTGTTGAGATTATCGAAGGGACACAGGGACGATAGGTTTGAAGAGAAAGATAACTTTGAATATATATGAGTACGCTTTATTTGTTTTACATAAAGGAACTTCTTATTGCACATGTCTCGTGGGCAACAGTCACAGACCAACTATCGAAAAATTACTGGCGACGCAAGTAGTGCGGTCCGGCGCCTTAATACTGGGTTTCACTCACGCAAGCACGGTGAGCCTACCGACGTACGATAACTTTACTTCTCAACAGAAATTTTCCTAGGAAACACAAATAATGAAAAATAAGAACTTCTTCTCCTACCTAAATCATTTCACTATACTTGTTATCGAAAACCCCGTTGAATACAATTTTTTGTCTATTAAATGAGCTTAGATACTATGTGGGTCTTCATATTTTCATTTGGGAATTTATCCAAATAGAATAAAAATATACCAATATGAATTGCTAACTTAAACATTCTTTTTCTTCCAAATAGTTAAGATTGTTCAGTGAGAGCAGAAGCGGAAGGTGAGTTTGTCGTGGAGTAGGCGAGGTTCTAGGTAATGTGCGACTAATTGGTTCAATGCTTTCAGTTTGGTTCGCTGTGTGGTAGTTTATATTTTGTAGTTTTTTACGTTAGCGTAGGTTTTTTCGGTTCGGATGAAAGTAGATAACAGGCCAATTGGAGAGTCCACGGTCTGACACACAGATGGCGGTACTAGTATTAAATCCATATGATTTTTAGTTAGTACCAATCTTTAAACGATACGTATCACAATTTGACAGCAGGCCGACCATTAGTTTGTGAGATATTGCGTTGTGAGTGTAACTACTTTTGTTATTTGAAAAAAGTTGGAAAAAAAGAATTTCGTATGCTGATAAAATATTGCGTTTTGAAATACAGTTGAAGCAAAATCTTGGCTTGATGAAGAGTTTCTGGGGTCTGCACCAAGAAGATCGACCATCATTGATTGGTATGCTAAGTTTAAACGTGGTGAAATGAGCGCCGAAGACGGTGAACGTAGTGGACGCTCAAAAGAGGCTGTCACCGACGAAAACATAAACAAGTTGGGCAGACAGACCTATGCTCGTGTGTAAACCTAAATTTTTGCGTCGATATGTGACAATGGATGAAACATGGCTCCATCATTTCACTCCGGAGTCCAATCAACAGTCAGCTGAGTGGACTGCACTTGATGAACCGAGTCCATAGCAAGGAAAAACACAACAGTCAGCTGGCAAAGTTATGGCATCAGCGTGGGATGCGCAAGGTATAACATTCATTGATTACCTCCAGAAGGACCAGACCATCAACAGCGATCATTGTATAGCGTTATTGGATCGTTTAAAGGATGAAATCGTTAAAAAAACGGCTCCATCAGAAGAAAAAAAGTGCTGTTTCATCAAGACAATGCACCGTGTCACAAATCAATGAAAACAATGGCAAAATTGTATGAATTGGACTTCAAATTGCTTTTGCATCCACCGTATTCGCCAGATTTGGCCCTCAGCGACTTTTTCCTGTTCTCATACCTCAAAAGAATGCTCGCTGGAAAGAAATTTAGCGCCAATGAATAAGTAATCGCCGAAACTGAGGCCTATTTTGAAGCGAAAGACAAATCGTACTACAAAAATGGTATCGAAAAGTTGCAAGATCGCTATAATTGCTGTATCGCCTTCGAGCGCAACTGTGTCGAATAATAAAATCGAATTTTGCCAAAAAAAATGTGTTTTACTCAGTAGACCGGGTAGTTTTCAATTGGCTCAATAGAGTACGCTTGGCAACGCGTCGATATGTAGAGAGGGAATACGCGAGTTTGACGTTTTCTTCAGGTTGAAGTGTTGGAAGCCCTGAAAAGAGAACAGTGGAGTAAAGTTTTAATTTTCCTTTTAGAAAATTTTTGAACGCCTTTTGAGTCGGACAATTTGGACAGTGGCTGAAATCGTAACGAGCGTAGACTACAGGCGATCCCCAACCGTAGTCCTCTTCGAGCTAGCTGGCCGAACAGCGGCCACCACGGAATAGACTATGGGTGCCCAGACCTGTTGACCTTAAGGGTACGGTTCGTTGGCACGGCTCGAGACTTCACGTCTTGGAATCGCGAGAGGACGATTTGCACTTCCTTCGGGAAGTAGTCAACACGATCGATGAAAATCATTACAAATACTACTACACCTTATTAAATTATTTTTTACCTTTCCATACATCTATCTGTTTGTTAACAACAAGGAGTAGAAGCTAGAGCTAGCGAACTTTGTTGGAAGCTCGAAAGTACTACTTGTATAGTGCTCTCCTGAAAGTCTTAGGGTGAAAAAATATCCAAAGAATTTTAGGGGGGAAGCAGGCCGATTTTGTTGATATTTTTGGGGAAATTGTAGAAAAGGTACCATGATTATCATTATAGATCTGATTAATCAATGATATCAATAACATTAAAAGATGCCAGTCACTTTAAAACAATGTGAATAAATTTGCGTGGTTTTTCTTGATTCCAGCGTGCTTTGAACATAAAATTGAGCTGCTTTTTGGCTTATTTTACGGATGGCTAAAAATAGTGTGGAATATTTCTTAAGCTGGGTATATACACGTAAACCTTCTGACTGGAGCAAGCTCCTCTCTAGTCAACTTATTGATCATGATCGGCACTCGGCTTGCTTTGAGCCGGTTCATCTTATCTACTCCATCATTTCTTGTGTTTGATATTGTTGTATTTCTTTGTTTTTCATACTTTCTTATCCCTAGGGCTATTCCGCTTCAAAAGTGGATCGTTTAATAGAGGATTTAGAAGCACATCATACATGTTACGAGTGCGGACCAATTTTTTGGTCTGTACAAACAAAAAGTGAAACCAAGGTGATTAAGGTAAAGTAGAGTGAGATTTGAAAATTTATTGTATTTTTGGGTGCGCTACATACGAATTATCGATGACACTTTAAACTTCTCTACTTCCTTAAAAGAAAGGCAAATCTTTTGAAAATAGTAAAATATGTTACAAAGTGTTTAAGGAGGCTAAAGTTTCTGACCTATTCCCAAAATTAATTGGTCGTAGCTTTCATGGTTACTAAAAAGGTTGACTTTGATTTGCATCCAGAACAATAGTGGAACAAAGTCGATTGCATCTACCTTTGATAAAAATAACTACGAGGTTCCTCCACTTTGTCCATATGGAAGTTTCATGAGCCTGTAGGAAAACGTTCAAAAATACTCGTGCAAATTTAGTAATTTTACTATATCATCAACTCAAATCACTCTACAACACTAATACCAATCATTCTATTATCCACATAAAATACATTGAGGATGTTGTTAAATTCTCGTTACACTTGACTAGATTGTAGGTTTAACGGATAGGAACATCATGTTGGATATTGTTAACAGTTAACGGTATCCATACAAATTGCAACCTAAAGACTTTTCCAATCGAATTCTCATCCCGTCTGAACTCTTCACTATATTCACCGCAAACTATGGCCGTTCAACCATTTACGGCAAACTACACTTTTCACACCAAGAAAACCATCATAATTAACTCGTATACTATGTAGCCAACGAAATAATTGAAGAATCTTGAAAATATCTTCAATTAAATTTCATTCAACGAAATTATACCGCTAGAATTAAACGATCGTACAAGAAAATGGTGCGATCAAATCGCTCGTACTCCTTTAGAGCAGATCGTGCTCGTGTATTCTGCAAAGTTAATGTCTATACAATACACTAGTGTGCATGTTCGCTTCAGTTCTGTTATGTGCGATCGAAAAGAAAATTCAATCAAATCAATTTCCTGATAAACACAAGCCTCGACTATAATGCAAACTTGAATAAAGATCACATGACTCAACTCAATACTCTGTTGCAGCAACAATTACGATGCTTTTCAACTCATTCTTGGCAATCGCGGCAATAATATCTGACCACGATAATAATATTCGGTACCGGGAAAAGAGGATTTCGCGGAGACTGAATCGATTGCTGTCCCGGATTGATGAAAAAAATTCGCAAATTACATTCCCCGAAAAAAAGAAGTCCACAACGGCCGTAAAGTCGATCAGTCATGATCACCACCAATCATCACTCACCAAATCACTCATCATAAGTTGGGCGCATTACGCACTCTTGGCTCAAACTGTATTATTATATTTATTTTATAAAAATTGATCTTGGTAAGTAATTACGAGTTCAGCGCATCTTTCAGCAGTATCTGCAGCAGTTGGCCTGTTATACCTGTTGACTGGGCAACTGGGAGCAACGGGAACGAACCGAAAATCTCTCTATCTTGGGTGTAGTAACATATTTGCGGGTTGCTTACACGTTACACTCGTCAAAGATGCATTATGTTACAACGGCATCAACAAGGAAAGATTATACGGCAGAAGAAGGGAAAGCTGTGATGAAGTTTGAAAGCAAATGAAAATCTAGATAAAAAGTAACCATGGATCTTAATTTTGCAGACTTCTGAAACGAGGTCAATAAATTCTTTTAAAATATGCAAATTAGCTAGTCTGAATCTATCGAACCGAAATAATTTCGAATTCTAATGTTAAACCTAAGACATAAAACTTTCAAACGCTTCGGATTAACCAACGGACCCTGATTTTAACCCCAATTTCGCGTACCCACCTCACAATTGAAATAACTAATGATTTCCAATCTGAACTTAAACACCCATCTCACCCATCTCAAAAACATGTTAACTAAAATACCAAAACGTAACACATCCTCCGCGTACTGAAACCACACTCTTGTGGTTCTTTCGCGTTCTGATATGTTGTGTATGATGATTTAAGAAGAAATATTTTATGTTGTTAATTTCTCCATATAAAATTAATATCTACATATCTGGAACTCTGACCGAATGTTTTCTTTATTTTCTACCAACTTGTCTACATGTCGCCATCTCTCTGCATCTCCATAATAATTTTCACTAGGTGTAAGGAAAGTGCATTAGATGAACGAGCATGCATATGTGAACGCGAATATGTACCTATATGTATGAAATTGCCGATGCAATTTTCCTTACATACGTTACATTACAATGTACGGTTATATTTCCAACTTTTACGGATAATCGCGAAAAGATCATCTTAGTAATTTATCTAGGATTGCTAAGTTTATGAGGCAGTTCCTAAAGATAAATTCATGTTGTATGCTTCGGACCGCGTGTATGTGTAAGAATGTGTTGACAACGTTAAAATAGGAAGTCCAAAATGTGATGTTTGCGGATAATTGGATATTATCTAACAATGTTGAATATTTTTGCGTTAGGAATATGTTTGGGGAGGAGGCGGAGTGGCATTACACGATGAAATAAATTTTCAATAAATCTGATAGTAAGAGGTAAGCTGTGCCTGTTATTGTTATTAGTGCGAATGGGTCTGCTTAAATTAATTGAAGAATTCCAGTGAAATATTTGAAAAACGTATAATGATTTAAATAACTTACAAAAAGGCAAACTAGAAAGTGTATAATAATCGTAAAATTGGTTTGCATGATGTGAGAATCCTGATTTTTTTTCAGTGGTGATGAAAGCCTAAGAAAGATTCCACTTATAGGAAGTTTTGAAATCATTCAGGAAAGCATAGTTTATCCGTTTTCAACCAACAACCAGATAAATTAAATACATACCGTCCGTTTCAATACAAGTTTTAGCATCTTGCTCAATTTGTTCCGCACCTAAGTTCGTCATGTGTTGGTATTAATATCTGAATTTCTTCGAGCCCATTATTGAAATACTGCTCCGAATTATCTGATAACGCTACACCTTGTTGTTTTTATACCTCCCACTAACTAAGATAATAGTTACATTCAATGGAAGCCATCCTTTCACGCTATTAAATTTCCATTTCTTTCATATGCTATCAAGTAGTCTGCATGGTGTAGTGATTAGAGTGCTTACCTCGTAAGATGAAGCTCTCTGGTTCAAATCCCATCGGTGGCAACGAGATTTATTTCGAGTGATTCTTCATGACCCCGTTCAATTATGATACGATTATAACCCCGTTCAATTATAATACGAACTTCTTTTTGTCAGAATGTATCGGGGCTCGGTGGAGGGACACACGCTAAGATGTGGTACTGACCATACCACCTTATCAAGTGCGGATATGATCAAGATTATGAGGATACCCTGACAATCTCTAAGTAAGGACCTGAAAAGGGCTGTGTTGCACTGAAAACTCTAGTCTATTACGGAAAACTGGACAAAACAAGAAAAAGACGTTTAAAACTTTAGACATAAACTTTATTTTAAAAGGGGACGTTAAAATAATAAACGCGTAACAATTTACTTTGCGTAACAATTCAAATTCAATAGTTAAAACTTAATTTTCGAGAGCGATCATTTTTTCCTATACAAATTCCAAAATGCGACTCACTTACTTTAAATTGCAAAAAGTACCGACATTTTCAAACAAAGAAATCAATTCGGTACTTTTCCTTTAACAAATTGAATTGTCTCTATCTAACTATTTACCATAATTGTCATTGTGAATGTTACGATATTCGGATGCTTTCAAGTCTACTATTCTGAATTGTAATCTCTTAATGACATTTACTTTGACATTTCACTTTAAATATCATAATTGTTATTATTTATACAACAAGAGCGGTAACAAAGTTTTGATTAAATAAACTTATCAAATAAAATGTGACCGGGATTCATGATTCCTGCTGTGGTCAGATAAGTAGCTTCATTGAGTTTACGAGGATTCAGGAGATGACTGGCGAGGAACATACTCCCCCGGCTGAGGGGTGATAACACCTAAGAATAATTGTACCAGAGAATCGTCGTTTAAGTATAATGATTAGTTATTAAGGTTTTACTTGATATGTTTTCTGTGTCGTTTTCTTATCGTCTCGCCTCCATTCACCATGTGTAGAGTTTCTTTGTCGTACCCATGCCGGCCTTTAGTGGTTCTAATTGGTCCCGGCGGTTTGTTGTGTTATATGGGCGTGTTGAAGTTATCCCACCTTCTGCTGGGCGTCCACCTACACCTTTTTAAAATTCGACATTCGTTAAAAAATTGTGTATATATTGTCCGACGTCAGGGTCCAGTAGAATTAAAGGAAATAAGGGATCTGTCTTCGGATTAGAAAATTCTATATTCTAGGGTACAATCGTGTTAGGTAATTGGGAAAGGTATACAGGTCAGGTGGAAAGCGTTGTAACAAATGATGTAGGACAAATAACGTTGGCGATATAATACTTCATGCGCTACTTTGCACTGGTTTGAGCTGGCAAAAGTGAGATTTTCGTGATTGCTCTTCTGTAGAATTTGCCGTTGCTTGTACTACCGCATCATGTCCTGGGTGGACTTGAATGATCCTGGCTAGAGGCCATCGGCAAGACGGAGTTCTTTCTTCCTTCAATAAGCATAAGTCGCCTACTTTGGCGTTATTTTCATTTTTGATCCACTTCGGTCGGCGTTGTAAAGGGCTTGAATAATCCATTCGCCACCGTTTCCAGCAATCTTGGGTGATTTTCTGTGCCAGTTGTCGAGGTGATTAATATTGACTTCCTCCAACGTAATCTCTGGAGGAGCTATCATCGTGTCGCCGATTAAAAACTGAGCAGGAGTTAGGGCTGCGATGTCCGTCGGGTCGTCACAAAGGGGGCACAATGGCCAGGAATAAAGGTAAGCTTCTATTTGAACGAGTACGGTGGTCAACTTTTCGTATGTTAACGATGCATTACCTACCACTCGATGTAAATGTGATTTTATGGACTTGACTCCAGCTTCCCGAAGCCTTCCGAAATGGCGTGAAGCTGGAGGATTGAAATGCCACGTTATTTCATCCTGTGCCAGAGTTTTAGCCGCTCCCACACTGAATTCCGACATCTTTTTCAGCTCAGCAGCTGCACCAACGAAATTAATGCCGCAGTCAGAGTACATATGTTTGCTGCAGCCGCGTCTACCCATGAACCTCCGTAAAGCTGCAAGGAAAGCGGGCGTAGAAAGGTCGCTGACGACTTCAATATGTATGCCTTTCACTAACATACAAATAAATATAGCCACATACTCCTTTGTAGTTTTGCATCCTCTTCCTCGCCTGTCATTTATATCAAGTGGTCCGCAAAAATTAACTCCCGTGCGAGTGAATGGACGGGACACGGTCACTCGTGGTTGTGGTAAATCTCCCATCAGTTGGTTTGATATGATTGCTTTGGCACGCAAACAACAGATGCACCTATGTATGAATCGTTTGATGCAATTGCGGGCATCTATTAACCAGAATTTCCTTCTGAGCGTGTTAAGCATCAGTTGCGTTTGCCCCTGTGAAGTCAACTGATGAATCTGATGTAGTATTAGATTGGTGGGTTTTCCATTCCGTGGTAGAATCATTGGGTACTTTTCATCGAAAGGTAACTGGGCGTATTTTAACCATCCTCCAACACGCATGATTCCTTTGTCGTCTAGGAATGGGTTCAAGTTAACCGTTTACTTTTGTTCCCCATGGGCGCTGACTTCATAAAATGTGTTATTTCTTGTGTGCATTCAGTTCGCTGAGCATATTTGATCCAGAATTCAAAAGACTGCCTTAACTCATCGCTGGTCAAGTATGTACGACTACCTCACTGGTACGCTTTTGATTTGATGAAACGGAAACAATATGCAGTTACCCTTATTAATTTCGTCAATGTTGAATACCTTGCACCCGGCCGTTTATAAAATTTTCTGCTTGCCAACTGACATTAACCATTATATGTTTCCGCTTCTTGATATCAATTGATTAATTTTAGGCCATCGATCGCTTCTTTCAACTAGCCAACTTGGTCCATTCCACCAAAGTTGATTTTTGATTAAGTCCCTGGGTTTGACTGCCCTCGATGCTTTGTCGGCTGGATTGCATTTGGACGAGACATAACGCCACGGAATATTGCCAGTATCTTGTTGGTAAACTATTTAATGTCTTCAATATTGTGTAATTGTTCCAACAGATTGACCCATTCTGTATTTATTGCATTTGGTATTAGTTTATCCCAATCTTGTCCAGATAACTAAAGGCTTTGCAGTAGGCTTTTTGCTGTTTTCATCACAGGTGCTATCCATCCCAATGGGTCGTGCAGATGTGCTATTTCAGAGAGGATTAAGCGTTTCGTATGTGTTGTTGATTGTTTCCTTTTTTTTTCAAACGATATGTAAAATAATCCTTCAGAGGGAACCACATAACTCTAGTGACTTATATCCGTTATCCAATTTTAATCTATTAAATCTTTCATTTCAATGTCTCCAGAAGGGAGATCTTGTAGTATTCGCTTGTCGTTTGCAATCCATTTCCTTAGTTGAAGCCACCAGGTTTCAAAAGGTTGATCAACTCATCTCTTTTATTCACACTTTCTTGTAGGTTGTATCCCCCTGACAACAAATTACCTACATAAAATTCCTTTAATACCGACTTACTTGCGACAATATACCTTTCCATTTCGTCCATTGCCAATTGATGTAATATGCGGATTGCAAGAAACGGGGCAGAAGTTGTTCCTAAAGTGACAGTGCTAAGACAATAATCTTTAATTGTTTCATCTGGTTGTGGCCTCTAAACGATTTTCTGGTAATTTGCATCTTGAGGATGCATATTCACCTGCCGTTACATTTTAGTGATATCAGCCATCATTGCGAACCGCTTCAGTCTCCAATTGATGATAATCGATGTCATGCTATTTTGGATGGTCGGTCCAGTCAATAATGTATCGTTGAGGGACAAACCAGAACTTGTCTTCCGTGAGGCGTAAAATACCACATATATTGAATGCCTTTCAGCGACGGGTCTTGAGGCGAATAATCGGAGCGAAGCTAGTCGGGGACCAATGGCAAAGTCGATACAACCATGAGCTGTATGAAATTTATGACGAGCTGGAGGTCCTAACGACTGTAAGACTGCGGAAGCTACAATGGGCTGGACACATAAATCGTATGGACGATCAACGAATACCCGAAAAGGTATTCGTTGAGAGAACTGAAGATCGGAGACCTGTGGGGAAACCGAGGAAATACTGATTGGACTCAGTCAACGAAGACAGTTTATCGCTGCTCGGATTTCGAAATTGGAAGACGCGGTCAATGGACCGAGACAGTTGGAGGGGTTGTAGTGCTACGAAGATTAGGAGCTACGAAAAATGTTATGTAATATGCTTTTGCGTTTCAGGAATGTGGGCCCTTTCAAAGCTTCTGCACCCCTTGTAACTTCCATATGAATAAAAAAATAATGAATGAGGCCATAGAATGCATAGTCTTGGAAAAAACTTACATAGTTCACAGCTTTAGAGAGCTAAAATCGACTGCGCGAAATCTCAGTAAGTCAATAACTAAAATCACCTCTAGAAAGAGCTAACTAGCTTATTTCACACTTCGCAGAAGCACATACGCTTTTGCAGGATAGCAATCAAACTTCTTATGGACTAGCAGTTGAAAAATCTATCAATTACTTGAAATTACCATCAACATACTTTTCTTTCAAACTAAACACTCCAAACCTGCTTTAAACCTCACTCAAGCACACCATCTTCAGGAGAGATTGTAGTGATTGCACTTGGCGAATACAATATCGAAAATGTGGGCGAGTTTGTGTATTTGAGTGCCAAAATAACGGGAATCTGTAACGAAAGGGACGAAATACGCGGAAGAATGCAGGTCGAAAATTAAAAAAAAACATAAATTATACAAATCTGGGATAAGACCTGTACTAAGCTATGGGTGTGAAACATGGGCCATGAGACCAATAATCGGAGCGAAGCTAGACGGAGATGAATAGTGAATTTAATACAACCAATAGCTGTATGCAATTTTCGACGAGCCGGGGTCTCAACAATTGTAATACTACGAAAGCTGCAATGGGATGGCCACATGAATTGTATGTACAAACTTTGGATATTCAAAAAGGTATTCGTTCGGAGAGCTGAAGGGCAGATACCAGTGGGACAACCGAGGAAACGCTGGTCTAACTCGGTCGATGAAGACAGTTGGAGGACGCGGTTAATGGATCGAGATCGATGGAAGCGAATGGTGTAGGAAGCAAGGTGCTAAAAAGAGCTGCAATGCAGATTTGACATTAGGATAGTAAAAAATGTGAATATGATAATACCTAACAGCTGGCAATATTTCATTAAATAGTTTAAATTTAGCTTTTACCTATAAATTTAGCAGACCATATCTACACCCAAGTTTTGTGAAACCGGTTAACCATACCAAACTCCTTGTATGGTTTCCATTGACTGTATTTTATTTAATATTTGCTCCTTTTTAAGAAGTAGAGATGGATCTTTATCAATTAGTTCATCCTCATTGGGAATACTATCTAAATCTAGCACCAAATCACGAATTATCGGGAAATAAAATTGATGTCATTTGCGCCACTGATAGACCACCCGAGGGCACAGCCTTCATGCAGAGACCAGCAACAACGGACGATGCCTGATAGACTTCACTACTAGTAAGGCTTTACAGTAAGCTCCACAGGTTTTGCATATCGAGGCATTAACAACAGATTGTGGGCAGCCTCAGACGGCCGCACATTCAACCCAATCAACTAAGTTCTCATACAAAAACGAAGGGCCACTAACATTTTCGACATGCGCTTATTCCGCGGCGCTCTTTGTATTTCGGACCACTACCTTACAAGGGTCAAGCTCCAAAGCCACATCTTCAAGGGCTCTAAACAAGGTACACAAGCTAAACGATAGCTCAGCAACATTAACATATATGCCAGCGCCGAAAAATCACACACAAAATATAATGCCCCAGGCGAGGAAAAGTAGTGATTACATCAAAACTGTGTGAAAGACTGTTAAAGGTGTGATAACAAAAGTTGCCGAAAAGGTATTTGGGCACCGATTAAGAAAAGTTAGAACTACTGGAACGACGAAGAATTTAAGGAAGCCGTTGAAAAAAGGAATGAGGCAAGCAAAAAATACACCCAGCAACCAACTCAGGCTTAAGAAGAATAATATAAACCCTCTGATGACAAGCTAAAAAAGTTCACTGAAGACAAAAAACGATTAACTATCAACAACATCCAACAGATAAACGACAACATAATCCTGTATGAAGCCGGTTTGGCGCATTTCTCCATTAAACTGCTAAGAAAGTACTTCAAATCACAAACAACTCTTTGCAAAAGCGCACAAGAAGCAATCATAGGTAACTCTGTCGAAATCAAAAACTGACGCAGAACAAGAGGACCCAGTTTCACCGCCAAACATTTTATAGTTGTATGTTAAAACAAGGGAATGGACTTGCCCCAATGCATTTTAATATTTCTTCGGAACACGTCATCAGGAAGACATTAACTGAAACCTCTAGTACACTGATGTTCATTTTGACACAATTAATAGCGTATACTAATGATGTCAATATTATGACAAGATTGGTCTCAGATCCAAAGGAGAATTCTTGATCCTAGGGTCTGAAGCAAAACAAAAAAGCCTACGAGTTAATGAAACAAAAGCTGAATTCATACTTAAACGAGGAAGACAAAGGATAATTTTGTGTATCTAGAAACCATTCTGAACAGAAGAGGCCTCGCAAAGGATTATATTGGATACCGCATAAACTAAAATTCTAAGGTTCAGAGTTATGCACAGACAAAATGAATCTCGTCTTTAACCTGTGCTGTTATATGGAAGTGAAACAAAGACCCTAACGACCGAATCCAAAAAGGCAGTGGACAAATTTGAACGCAAAGGGCTCTGGAAAATTGACGGCCCAGTTAACGAGAAACAGAGGGGAGACTACGTTACAACGACAATTTTTATAAACTTTTTGAGAAACCTCCTATATCTGCTTGCGTAAAGTTACGCAAACTGCTATGGGTGGACCACGAAGAAACGATGGAAGAAAACTGGCTATCCAAAACAACATTAGAGGATAGAGCACAAGGCTTGGCATCCAGCGGGAAGAATGAAGACTCGACGGAGAACACGACAGAAACTGACACCAAACTTTTGCTTGGAGTGACCAACTGGCAAATGAGGTCACAGAACCGTGATGATTGGAGGAGATTAATTGTGGAAGCCAAGGCTCGGGTTGAGCTGTCACACGATAGATGATGACTTCATATTTATTCTGACATAAAACTCCTTCCTTCGGAATGACTTTTTTTTTGTGGTAGGGAGGTGAATGCTATTTATGCACAGAGTGTGGGACTCCCATGCGCTACTGGACTACCCACTAAACACCTCCCCTGTCAACCTGAGAACCCAGCCTGGAACCGTTTGACACATTAAATCGGACCAGGTCTCTTTTTGTTACGCCGTGGGCGCCTTCAAGCTGGCGAGTCCCCCTCCTAGCGGGAGGGGAGAGGGGAAGAAGAAATGCCAGAAGAGCGATCCCCCAGCCCCAGTGCCCCCGGCTGCTGTGAGTCTCTTTTATATTTTAGGACTGCCCGAGCATAATGTGCCACCTGGTTCCATTTGTCAACCGATTCGAGCATCACCGCAACTATATTATCCGGGGTAAGCTCTCCTGTCTCCCTGTAGAGTTCCCTTTGCAGCCTGACCCATTAGGTACACGCAAAAAATGTGTGACAGGCATTGTCCTCCTCTCCTGGGCAAAACCGATAATCGGGGGACCGTGACTTACCGATCTTGTGCAGGTAAGACTGAAAACACCCGTGCCCGCTCAAAAGCTGGGTCAGATAGAAGTAAGTCTCACCATGCCTTCGATTTAGCCACGGTCTCACATTCGGGATGAGGCGCGCAGTCCACCTTCCCTTCGTGCAATTCACCCAAGACAATTATCAATCGTTGAGCGAGCGCTGTCTCTCCTCGCGGACAGCCATCTCCTTCGCATCCTCGTTTTGGCGCAGGTAAATAGCGCGGCACTCTCTAGCAAGGAGGGCGACAGGTATCACGCCTGCAATCACGCTCACCGCCGAGTCGGAGACTGTTGGATACGAAGATGCAATTCTCAGTGCTCCTCTTCTCTGTACCTGTGTCAAACATTTTCGGTATACCTCCTTGCTGAGAGCGTCACCCCATACCTCTGCTCCGTACAGTAGCACTGACCCTACAGCACTCATCAAGAGGCGTCTTCTTGATGGGCTGGGTCCCCCTACGTTGGCCATAAGTCGACTCAGAGCCGATATTCCCGAAGAAGCCTTCTCAGCCGTTGCCCTGATTTGCTCAGAAAAACTCATCTTCGAGTCGATCAGTAGCCGTAGGTACTTCATTGCTGGCTTCGATTCGATTTGTATATCTCCAATACTGATCATCCTTACTCTAGGGATTCTCTTTTTTGTCAAGATGACCACTTCGGTTTTCTCCAGTGCTAAACTGAACCCGCGAGCAGTCATCCAGTCCCTCACTCGGGGCATTAGCATACCTAGCCTAAAATGCGCTTGTTCAGCGGTGCATCCAGTGACCAGAGCCGCAACATCATCCGCATAGCCGACCAAGCGCGACTCATTTGGCATCTCAAGTCTCAGTAGCCCGTCGTAAGACACGTTCCACAGGTTCGGACCAAGGATAGATCCCTGGGCAACACCCGATGTAATTTCCATCCTTCGTTGGCACTGTGTCGTGTCGTAGAGCAGGCTTCGGTCCTTTAGGTAGTTCCTCAAAAGCTGCATTAGATATTCTGGAACTTGAAAAGAGTTTTCCAGCGTATCCAGAATATCCACCCTAGGCAAGCGTTGAATGTGTTGATCAGCAAGTCAGGACAATGGTGAAAGACGAGCCGCAACACCTCAGCTGGAACACCATCTGGACCTGGAGCTTTCCTCGCTTTCAATGAGAGGACTGCCTCCTCCAGTTCCAGCAGTGTGAAGAGTGGGCACTCAACTGCTGTTTCACCATGGACAGCGTCAACATGGACGGGATGGGCGGGGCGTCATGTATACAAGGCTTCCGTAGGGCACCAAGTTTCCCCATGACCAGCTTGTAGCCAAGTCCCCACGGATCCTTGTTCACATTGTCCACTAGGTCTTGCCAGCAGCGAGCCTTGCTACTGTTGATCAATTTGCGAAGGCAATTCCTGGCCGACTCATATGCTGCCACCCAGTTGCATGCCTTGTCACGGTTCCGCGCCCGTTGAGCCTCACGTCGAAGCTTGTGACACTCCCTTCGCTTTTCAGCGGTTTCAGTTGACCACCAGTACACTGTGGGCTTGCCGAGCCGGGGTCTTTGACGGGGCATAGAAGCAGCAAGCAGTCGCTGCCAGTTCTTCTGTCCCCTCTGAAGCTCGCTGCAGCGGCTCACCTGCTATGAAAACCTTGACGAACCTCTCGACGTCCATCCTTTCGATGTTCCATCGAGTTGTAGAAGACCGAGAGCACGGACGTCGGGAGACAGCATCACTTATCTCAAGCAGAATGCAATGATGATCACTGTCTGAGTAGTCCTCTAATACTTTCCAGTTGTGTATCATCCGTACTAAGGACTCCGAGGCGAATCTCACGTCCGGTATGGTTCCCCGACAGCCAATACGGTGGGAAATCGGCGTGTTTCCGGAATTTAGTACGACGAGGGCCGTCCTGACTGCCATTTTCAGGATTCATTTTCCCCGCGGATCCGTCTGAGGCATGCTCCATTCGTTTGCTTTAGCGTTGAAGTCGCCCCCTACGAGCACTTTGCCCTCTGCACCGAACCCACACGAAACCATCCCTCCGTCCACAACTCTCCGCTTAAACGTCACTGTTCCGAATCCAGATGGCGGCAGTACCAGTTTCATCGGAATACCATAATGCAGGACTTTTATTCTGGTGTTGCTCACTCAGCAGCAAGAAGTCGGCTTTCATGTCCCTCGCAAACAGCTCGAGCAGATTTTCGGCGGTTGAACTGCGGTTTTGATTTGGCTGCAGGATGCTGGTCATCGGAGCTCTGATTTTGCCTTGGCTAGGGCTTCCTGGAACACCCGGCATTTTCCTGATCCCAAGACGTGTCCAAAATCAGGTTTTGGATCAGCATTCTTGCAAAGAATACAGTGTGCCTCCTTCGTACACTCTTTTCTTTTATATCCCATTTCACCGCATTTCTAACATAGGGAACTCCTATCGGGTCCTCTACATACTTGTGTGGTGTGACCATAACCAAGGCATTTAAAACATTGAAGAGGAGTTGTTTGTTGCCGTATCCTACAGACAACCCACCCAATTCGTACTTTGCCCTTGTTCAGGAATTGTTCTGCGTACTTTTTGGTCAAGTCGACTATGGCCATACGTTGTTCCCTGTTGTTTTCTAGTGTCAGTCTTGCTTTGATCCTTTCCACGCTAGGGAACTCCCTTTTGATGGCCTCTTCTACCTCGGCCCGATCCGTGACGCAGTCAATGTCTCGTATTTCGATCGTTGCCATCGGCTCGAGCGGAGCTATAGCTGCGCTTTTGCCGAGGAGTTCCTTTGGGACGTCGCAGAATGCTTCCTTATTGCCGGCCTCTGCTCCGAATTCGACCAGTATGTGGCCCGACCGCGTACGTCGTACTACTTTAAAGGTAGTATTGGTGTCTTCGGGCCTTACGTTTCCCCTGATGTCCCGCAGTACCTCCACGTAGGATCGGCCATCTTGGGGCTTTACAAGCAGTGCCTGCTGCCGGGGTCTTTGTCGGGGCTTCTGCCTCTCCTGTTTTGCATCAGGTCCTTTTTCTAATTGGGCGTTCGTGCGAACTTTACTTTCTGGCTTTTTTTGAAGGAGTTTCTTTGTGGCTTTCTTCGGTCCTTTTATAAGCACTGCCTGGAACCAGTGATCTGGTGCTCCGCCCCCATCAACGGCCTCTTCTTTCCTTCATTTATCCCGATCTCCTTCGATTGGGCTAGACGCGATTCTTTTATTGACTTTTAATGGTGGAGCTATCTGCAAGTCGCCTTTAGATTTCGCCCCAAGTGCCTCTTTAGCCTTCTGTTCGTCTTCGGCCCTTAACCAGCTCCTCCGATAGTGCCCTGTGCGATCTAGGAGCTCCTCTAGTTCAAGGAGCCCTGCCTTTGCTGCTTTGCTGATTTTTGCGGAGTCGCATGCAGATTGTATTCTTTTCAGAACATCTCCCGCTTTTCGGGGTAGTCTTCGTATTGCTGGGTCGCAATTGTACCTTGCAACCATCCTTGGGAGAGCTTATCGCGTTCCGTTTCCGAGTGCAGTACTTCCGCCACATTTTCAACGTTGGCGGGGTAATCACGCGGTGTCTGGTCACTCTTTGCTTTTAGTGCCGTAATCTCCTCGTTGGATTTTGCGTTGCAATGTCGGGACTTGCGACCCTTGCATCGGTCGCTTCGGTAACGATCGCAGCAGTGACAATCGAATTTTCGGTGCTCTTTATGTTATCTCCCACCGCTCGAACACCTGAAGCGCCCTGCAGAATTTCCCGCTTCTCCTTAATAGGACGCTCGAGCGTTTGCATCATTTTTTTGCTGCGCCCGAACGCCGCAGAAATCTCAGTCTGAACCAGACTGTCTGCTATTCTCCATTTTTCGTATGCCTTCACTGTCATTGTGTTAGTCTTTGTTATAATAATAGCGACGACGCAACCAGCGGTTGCAGCCACGATATCAACAGTATATCGAGAGCGGTACTAATCCGAATGACTTTAAAGCAGAGAGTAAGCAGGCATTACTATATTCCTGCACCTTTAATAAAAAAAAACTTTGCTAATTTCTCTGAGGAAATGGTTTGTTGAAGTGGACATAAGATCTTAGAGAAAGCAAAGATAAAGGCGTTGTTTAACTTTGAGTAATACTCGTATATCTAAGCTTTGATTGAAGTTAGTTGTTAGATTCATATTGAGGTGAATCACGTACAAGTGGCAAATTTTAAGTTTAGCTATATTTACACACAACTCTACTTGCATTATATTACATACTCTCTATCATCATAATTACAATGGTTTCTGCAGTTAAAATCATTTTCCTTATCAGCTTATAATTACGTTCAGAAAACTAATTACCTATACAAAGACTACTCTTCCAGTCAAGCCACAGTTACCTTTGGGAAAAATACTTAAACAACTATCAAGCAAAATCTAAGCAGATAAAGATTGTTGTTAAACCCTTTTCAAGTTTTCGTGGTTTTTCTAGAAAATTACTTTATTTTCCGCTTCTTAGTCTTCCTGTAGAAAATTTGATTCATCACAAGAGTGACGATTATATTGCCTGTATCATGGTTTGCTCTCATCATCATCATTCGTATCAGCATCAGTACCATCATCATCATGGTCGTGGTCGTCATCTTCATCGCCATCACTATCATCTTCAATCCGTAGTAGCGGATCTATGCTGAAGTGGAGGATAGTCTAGTCATTCAGTTGAGCTAGTTGGATTGGTGCTTCTGTTGTACAGAGACTTTATATTTAACTTTTTTGGTTGGGATGGAAAATAAAGTTAGTTACCGCGACCTCCACTTTCTAGCCAGAACGTAACGATGGAAAGTAAGCGTTTAGTTCTGCATGGATCAGAGAGTTGAATTAAGATTTGCAATGGTGTAGCATAATTACAATCCTCGATTCGTATACAAGGGTACACTGTATATGTAGATGCTACCTTTAATTTTATGATTGAAAAGCAAAATATGTATTATAAGTGCAGATACTTCAAAATGTAATGGCTGGAATGGTGTGTATGTGTTCTTTGAAATTGCATGTGCGAAATGAATAAAACTGGGTGCACAGCTCCGCCTCTTAAAAGTGCTAGTTCATGTAGGATGACGATGGCTACTATGATGAAGGCGCTTCGTTTGGCTCGTGAACCCTGGGATAATGTAGGAAAGGTGGTTGCGGAACTCAAAAGTCATTTTGAAATTACAGCATTGTAAGAAAGAGGATATCCTACTTGAAAATAAATTTGAGTAGCGAAGTTTATTTTAAGGATTTCACAAAATGACTGCAAGACCCTACTAATATCTGGACCTAAACTAATGTCCTCTCTAGCTTTGTGGTATGTCAACATTTCATAAGGTTTTTAAAGGATACTTCTATGTAGAACTTACCCTTATAGTATTTTATGCCAAAGTTGAGTTGGGTGTCAGAGTTTCAAAGATAATGCAATGATTCTTTAGGTAAGAGTTTTTGCTTGAACTATATTTTAAATGTTCGATAAATTGAAAACTTTCATTCTTAAAAAGTAAAAACCCGAAAACGTTCTTTTCAGATACGTGATTACAGAATTAACGAGTCGATATTATGTAATCCATTCAATGTGGGCGAAGACTATAAAAATTATATGATTCAACGAAATTCGTTTCACACAATAATTTAGAATTTTTTACGCTTATACCCTGCACAAATCCCCACGAGCAAAAGGAAATTCGATACCCTCCAGTATTTCAACACACTGTCATAAAACACGGGAAATATCAAATAAATCTTCAATACCTAATTTGACTTTCTACCGAAACGAGCTACTTCTTACACCGACCAAGTCTTTTGTTCCTTGAATATCCACAAAAGCTTAATCCACTGAAAATATTGATAACCACCTCGTCCATCCGATCTTCATAATTCATGGTCTTTAAGATGTTATCAATGATACAGTGTCGACCCGAAAACAGTTGATTTGATAAACCATCAATGGCTCTATTATGGTAATGTTGATTTCTTTAAGAAAATTTCACAGACTCGCTTGTTGTCACCTGCCTACTTTGATACCGAACATGACAACGCCATATTTGACGGAATCTATTGTTAAGGAATATCCACCAATCCAGCGTCATATTTAGATCTTATCAAGTTCGTGTGGCCACAATTCGATTACAACCCAAAATATCATTCTACCCATATTTCATCAAGCTTTGCAAATTGGGAAGTTCTTTTCCAGGCATAATTAAAATATATTAACGCTCGATTGGCTTTTGCTTTTGTTTCCTTGCTCACGGAATAATAATTAACGTGGCAATATCATCATCGGCCACGGCAGCCGTGCAAGAAGCATCAACAGCCCAACATCAGCAAAAAAGATGAAACGAGAATGATAAGGGTTAAGTTGGGAATTTCACTATCGCAAAATATTTCCAACTCATTAGTAACAAATTCGAAAAAGACGATAATGAAAAGGAGTTGCCATTAATTAAGTCGTCCTGTTCCGATACAGGAACGCGTTATACAAATTAGATATGGTTGGTGGCTTGTAACAGTTCGGGATCCTTCTCAACAATTTATGGTTTGCACATCATGAGACGGTCTACAAAGTAAAGAATGGTCAAAGAAAAGATATATATTCTTCTTAAGTCAAGTTGCTGCGGTAATGGAGATTGATTTAAAATAAACACACATATACGCGTAACTGTTTCATTTTGGACACGGTGACAATATAAATATGAAAGGCGTGGCTAATATGGAAATGGAGAAGCTGTTGGCAAATAAGCTGATGAAAACTACCGGAAAATTTTTCGAAAGAAAGACTTCAAATAAACTTGTCGGCAATCAATCAAGATTTCATTGCATCGGGATGATGAAAGATCATTCAACTACAGTGGTTCCCGTAATGGATATGCCGGAAGACATCGCAACATTGTTGCAGCATCCTCAAATAAATCGATCACTATCGAATCAGGAAGGATATGAGTTCCTTATCTGGACAAAAAAAATTTAATTTCAAATTTAAATGCTGTCCCTCCTCAAAAATAAGAGATTTTATAAGAACTTAAAAAATGAAGAAATAAATTTTCTTAACAATCAACATTAGTTAAAACAATTCGGTCTTGAAAACTTTGCTACACGACTGTAAACGTACTTTCATCTGCATACCATGCATGGATCTTTAAGTACATTCTATCTTCATCCCATAGCAAATGCATAAGAGTATGAGCCAAATTTCCATATGCTCAGGAAAGATTAATCCACCGTAAACGATGAATTCTTAAAATGCTTTCGGTATAATGTTAATATTTTGCATTTAGGCCCTCCTGTCTTTCACCGGAATAGTAAGAACCAGGAAAATACCAAAAAGATTAATGAGTTTTTCAAGTAAAGATACAGTAGAATTTTTTTTCCTTCTTTGAAATTCAAGAAGAAAAATAAGAATCGCGCATTTTTCAGCCCACTGATGATGATTGAGCGAAAGATTTAGCTTACGGTAATTCAATATGACTTGTAACTAGCCTCTAAAAATGAACAGACAGCTGGACAGATATAAATAGTGTAGTAATATCGCAGTGACTTACAATCGGTATCAGGTGATTTTTAAATAGCTGGGTGAATATGTTTTCCGATTGGGCCGATTTGAATCAAAATTAATGAACAACTCCTGCTGGATTTTGAACTAAATCATCTAATATTTACTGAACTACTTTGGGGTTTATAAAGAAATATTATATACATATTTATCACCATATATGTAGATATACTTAAAAATGTTGACCGTTCAATAATTAGGAGACTGATACTGCCCTTCATTTTTCATTGGAGATAATTTAAATATTAATTTAAGATATTAATTACTTATATTTTGACCAAGTTTTGAAACATATCGTTTACCCATAATCATGCATCGTAAACTATAAATCTATTTTACCGTTACTTGCCCGTTGAACACTGAAAAATTTTCTATGATTGATTGGACAACTTGATGATTTTTCTTGTGTAAAAACTTGAGATTGACGGACTAAAGATAGTAATTAATATGAATAGTTAAAAGCGAACCTACTACTTAATTTTACGGCTGTAGTGAATAATGTGATGAAAAATTAATGTCGGTATGAGTAGCAAAAATTTTTGGGTTCTATTGTAAACTGTTATGTACTGTCTACCTTCTTACGATGAGAAGTTATTGGCTTCTTATACCCAACCTTAATAATTAGCAATTTTTTAAAATCATTTATATAGAACACTGGGTAAGAAGCTGGTGACCTGGTTTTTAACGAAAAATTTCAGGAACGTTAACTTCATGGGAATTGGAACGGAGTAGTGACTTTGACATAATGAGGAGTTGTAAGGTATGTAAACTATTAGAAAAGATGGGCTAGCATCAGCTTCTCAGACGAAAGCTAAATATCAGTGCACTGAGGATAGCTGCCATAGTAAAATCGAGGTAATCATGAAAAAACACAGCGGAAACTGATAGTGAATATTTGTTAAGGATCGTATACCCATGCGCAAGGTTCGAAAATTCTGACAATTGGAGGGTGGCACACTTAGACTTTTTAAGACCATAAGCACTTTGAAGCTGAAAGACATTGATAATTTTAATTATTTTATTTTTTTAAATAAGTTTGCAAGAAGCTCTGATCTTCTTAGTTCACTCTGAGACATTCCGTGGAATTTACATCGTTGAAAGTATAGGGTTATCCATTTTACGCTTGGGAAAGTAAAGGTTAAGAAAACACATAAAATATTCAGATAGAAACAAAATTTTTTATTCAATATAAAGATTGAACCTTGCCATTATACGTGAAATACAACATCATTCAAATGTCTTCCACGGGACCTCTTACAGGTCTCAATCCTTTTGAGGTAATTTTCAATGACTTTTCAGCACATTTCCGGCAATATCTCGGCCATAACTTCACGAATATTGGTTTTCAATTGCCCAAGATTTTGAGGATTGTTCGCGTAAACACGATCTTTCGCATAGCCCCCTAAAAAGAAATCCAAAGGTGTTAGGTCGCAGGATCTTGCGGGCCACATGACATCACTCAATCTCGAAATTACGCGTCCTGGAAATTTCTCTTGCAAAAGTGCTCGATTGGCCTGTGTTGTGTAGCTTGTGGCTCCGTCCTGTTGGAACCACATGTTCTCCAGATCATAATCTTCAATTTCTCTCCAAAAATAATCTGTTAACATCCGTCCATAGCGGTCAGAATTGACTGTAATGGCTCTTCCTTGATTGTTTTCAAAAAAATACGGGCCAATAACACCACCAGACCATAATGCACACCAAACAGTCACTTTTTCCGGATGCAAAAGCCTTTTTGCGATCACCTGAGGATTTTGAGAGCCCCGTATGCGGCAATTCTGTTTATTTACGTAACCACTGAGCGAAAAATGAGCCTCATCACTGAAGAAAATTTTGTTCGAAAAATCGTTATCAATGGCTTGTTGTTCAATCACCCGATTCGCATACATTCTGCATTGTGTATGGTCTTGAGGCTTAAGTTCTTGAGTGAGTTGGATTTTGTACGGATGGAGATGCAAATCCAAATGCAAAATCCGCCACAATGAGCCGACAAATTCGGGTCTTCCTCCACACTTTGAGCAACGACAGCGATATTTTTAGCAGAACGAATGTCGCGATGATGCACAGGCCTTGCAATATCAATAACCGATCCAGTCTCTTCAAATTTTCTCACTGTGTTCTAAATTGTTTGCTCTGTAGGTCGATTACGTCGACTGTAATCGGCTCGTAAAGCCCTAAATGTTGATACAGAAGAATCACCATTTTTATAATAAAATTTACTAATTTAAACGCGTTCTTCGACTCTTAAACGATTTATATTTCTAAATGGCAAACCTTCAACTAAAAAAAGCACGCTTTGAATGACATTTAATTATGACAGATGTCAAATGGCAGGGTTATACTTCCTATCACGAAATGGATAACCCTGTACTAGATTCCCTCACAAAAATGAGTGAATGTCAGACACCTAGATGGAAAGCGCCATAATGAGTGGTCATCACAAAGCA
Source organism: Odontomyia ornata (assembly GCA_963969285.1). Taxonomy (NCBI): domain Eukaryota; kingdom Metazoa; phylum Arthropoda; class Insecta; order Diptera; family Stratiomyidae; genus Odontomyia; species Odontomyia ornata. Next base: position 101,177,126 of record OZ017740.1, on the reverse strand, counting down.
AAAGTATGCAAATCCTTGTTTGTGCTTATAAGCTTCGATTTTTTTGTCATTCGCTATTTGAGTTATTTATTCAATTTTGAAATGTGTAAAATTTCCACTGATAAGCACGATTTCCCTACTCATAATGTAAATACAACAGCACGATATTATCCGTCATATGTTAGAAAAGATTCCGATGAATAAATCTTGCACTCGTTCTGTGTTGTGGAGTATATACAAATTAGTCGCTTCCATGGTTGGGCGAGTTTCGAGTGTGGTGTTGTTAACGCCAAGTCTGACCATCTTATGATTGAGTTGACCTTAACCGCGAAAGCTTACTCGTAGCTTACAGATCTTGAACTCTTCATTCTATACAAGTGTAGCAATTGAGCAACAGTTAGTGCAGACTTTGATGGGGAATCGAAGGGAATTTCAATAAATTGATCGAAAAATCTTTCTATCCCTGAAATCGATAAGAAAATCACTTGCATAAATTCAAACCATGAAACGGTCATCTTAAAAATCTTCTTTAGAAATCGTCGGCAAATTATCTTTATCAACATTTACCAGAAGACATCTTGTAGCTTCATCGTAGATGTAGTTGGCTTAGATAGCTACTTGCAAGGATCTACCACCGCGATTTAAATATGGCCAACAAGGAATATAGTTTGAGATCCGAGCAGGCCCTGGAAAGTATTCCAGTTTCTGTTCGGATCTCAAGCGAGGCTCTTATATGTTCCTCATATCAATAGGATAACCGGCAGAAAAGGCTGCCCAGTGTCCTCACTTATGATAGATTCACGCTCATGGATGACAAATTTATCGCTGATTCTGTCACAAAATATTTCGTTCAAGTTCTTCAAGGGGAGAAAGCAAGTGAGGTCTCTTCCTTCATTTTGTTGTTGATCAGCACCGTATTAGATTTCGACAAGGACCTTGAGCAATTATGCTTGACCAGGTTCCCTGATACAAGCCCTTTGGACCCATCTACTGGCAAGCAAAACTCACCAGGGGCTGATCGAATCTACAATCACATGCTTAAAAAGCTGCCCAATATTTGTTTTGTTCTCCTTGGGATCATTTTGAATATTTGCATCAACATTTCGTACTTCCTTCAGTAATAGAAATGCATAAAAATATTTGCAATGCCAAAGAAGTCGGGCAGTAGAGTACTGTAGACAGAAGTGGGCCACAGGTTAGAGTAGGCCACCCGAATAACTGTAAGACTTGTGACATCTATGTCAAACCACGCATATTATTTACGTATTTTGACGCGAGTTCACTTTTTGGAAGCATTTGCAGGTTATAAACCTATTCTCGCACTGTACAGAGAAACCCGCTGAGAATTTCGCCGAGAAAGTTTTTACCCTCGTACACTTTCACGCGATTTGTCATCTCATTTTTACGAGAAAAACCCAGGTACATATGCAGTATGTCATTTGGACATATAATCTTTGAAATGCAAAAAGATTTTAGCCCATTATTGACATCGTGTTTCTTTGGGATGCATATGCAAAATAAGGCGCTTGTAGATAGAAGTGGGCCACAATTTGTGGACAGACATGGGCCACTTGAATAATGCCGTTCTTTGCTCAGTAAAGTGTTTTTATCAATTCTGCAAATGTCTTATTTACTTATTTCAACTCCCAAAAAAGAGGTGAATTATGAAAAATTGATCGCTGCTATAAAGCAAGTGAAAATAAATAAAATCCCCATTGGCGGCACCAGCCGGAAAAGTAAATTCTTTGGCTTGCGTACTTCTAATCTTCTTACTGCAATTTTCGTAACACCACAAGGGTATTTATTGACATGAAAAGAATGTGCCGACGTTTGTATTTAAAGACCCTTTATAGAGGCGCAAATATTTTGCTCACTCAATTGAGTTGCACATATATGGATCACATATTGAAATCGGCAGATAATGAATTGTTATACTTATATAAATACAGGTGTTGTCCTTCTCACATTTGCTGTTTATACATTTCACAGTGGTTACCACACAAAGGTGAGAGCTTGTCGGCTTAAATAGCTAAAATAGATAATTTCAAAAGATTTCCATAAAAGTTTAAACAGCACTTGCGTTGCTATTAATATAAATATTTTCAATTCTTTTTTGAACTATCAGGGGCTACCATTTTGAATTTTTATTGAAAACGGCTACTAAAAATATTAAGCTGTAAATTTTCAACTTTTTCATTTGTCATCCGACTTGCATGATTTTTTTACAGGTTGAATTAACTTGCCTTAATAACTTATAATTCCAAATTTCATTGCAATCTGTTGAGGAACTTAGCTTCTAGAGGGCTACAGAAATAAAAAAAAATTAAATCGCCGACCTGTATGGGGAGGCCCTCCTTTAACACTTTGAAATATTTCTTGCACTGCAAATTTCGAGAGGTACCAGTTTTGACCTGCGTAGAAAATTTCCTCATTCTGGCTCATGTGGTTTGCAAGGAAGCTTACTGTGATGGACGGACAGTCAGACAAGTCACGATTTCATAATTTTTTAGGGTATTGTAAACATATTTTAACAATATCCTAAAAATGATCTGCTTTATAAATACTTCCAAGTTAAGTAATTTAAAACGTTTCCATGAAAAATATTCATTATTTCAGTTGCTATTAAAATAGCGAATTGCGCTAGGCTTCTGACCTTTAGGGGCCGCCATTTTGAATGCAGGCATTTGATTTTGGACTATTTTAAACCTTTGTGGGCTTGGATCTCATCAATTAATGCGGCAAATCTCGTTCAAATCAGAGTTTCACTCTATACAGGGCAAAATTATTCAAATTTTAGTGAAAATGGCAGCTAAAAATATTAGGTTTTAAGATTTCGACTTTTTTATTTTTCATTCGATCTAAAAAAATTTCTGCACAACACAAGAACATATTACAAAGATCCATAATCTCAAGTTTCATCGAAATCCGTCGGAAAATGTGACGGCTAGAGGGCTACGAAAACGTAAAAACGTCGCATATTGAAATCACCGCCATTTTGAAAATCGCACATGCATGATCACCAAAATGTTGAAGTTTCTAGAGCTAATTAAGATCTATCTTAAAATCAAATTTCATATACATCGGATCAAAATCGCGACTTTTAAAGGACTTTGAAATTGTGAGTTTCACCTGGCCGCCATTTTGTTTTTTGCGACCCAACCTCCAGTTTTTTACACAACTCTTTAGATACTTATAGTTTCTATCAAAGTACCGAATTTCATTGACATTGCTTGAAAGCTGCAATAGGTAAATTTCTCTCGAGAAATTTACCTAAAATATCGAAGCGTGTTGCTTCTGCTGTGACCGATGTTAGCAGATCGTCTTTTCAACGCTACATTTAAGCTTGCGACCGACCTATATCCGGATATTGCCGCTGTCACCGATGCACAATTGTTAGATGTCCGACAAGAACGACCAGCACACGGTGGAAAAACTGAAGATATTTTTTTACATTTCTCTGTCTCTTGTTAACTGAATATTTACTTATCATTAGTTGACAAATTGTTTTTCAATAATTGTTCAATTTTTTAATAGTTTAATAATTTTTGTGGCTCATGCTTTCGATACACTACCATATCTGTGGAAATTTTTGTTTTTCAACGGATGTTTTTATTTCGTTTATTGACAGATTTCCACTGCAGCCCGGGAAAAAGAACTGAATGAATACATCATCAAGTGCTCTGAACTACACTATGGTCTCATCATAAACAACATATGCAAGGTAGCCTTTCAGTATGCCAAGAAGATGGGAATCGATTACCCGGCCAGATGGGATGAAAAGGACATGGCCAGCAGAGATTGATATTATGCCTTTATAAAACACCACCCACGCCTCTCTTTGCGCACGCCTCTCTTTGCGCACGCCAATATCAACCAGCGAGAATAGAGCAGAACCATTCAATAAAGAAATTGTCGACGACTTTTTCCGTCTGCTTCGTGCTCCGTTGAATGAACATCCGTTCCCTCCAGCCCGCATTTGGAATGCAGATGAGACTGGATTCTCTACGGTTCCGACGAAAACCGTTAAAATCGTTGCTGCAAAAGGTTCGAGGGTTGATTTGCACTCATCTGCAGAACGTGGTACAAATGTGACGACTGTTAGTGCTGGTGGAGATTTCATTCCTCCTTTTTACTTGTTCCCGCGCAAAAATATGAAAACATCATTCCTGTATAATGCCACACCAAGCACCGTCAGCTTCGTGAATGGCTCAGGGTGGATGACTGTCCAGTTCATGCGACACTTCGTCAAATTTGCACATGCGTCAAAAGAGAATCCTTTATTATTGTTAGTGGACAATCGCCGATCGCGCGTCACTATTGAAGTTATCGATCTCGCCCTTGAACATGGTATCATTGCATCCATCGGCTTCAGCATTTAGACGTTAGTGTGTTTGGACCGATCAAAAGATCCTACTACATTCAATGCGGTGCATGGTCAAAGAATCATATTGGTTTACCACTGGAAATCCAGCATGTGCCTGGAATTGTTGCCATTGCCCTGTGTAACAGTCTCAACACTCGAAACATTAAATGAACATTATTACTAAAGTCACTAGTTTTCCAACATTTCGTGTAAACTACTTTGAATTTTGCAAATTTGACAAAGGATTCGTAATCAGCGCCTTTGAAAACTCTCAGGACAAGAATTTGTAGCATTTACCTGATATTTTCAGATAAAAATTTGGGTGGCCCCCTTCTGCCTACACTTTCGGAAAACATGGAAAATACACTTTTTTTCCATTCAAAAAGAGAAATACTTCAAAACTTAATTGCAAGCATCTGCTATAATGGCAAGTTGAATTTTGGAATACCCTTGCGATTAACAAAAAAATTAAGAAAGAATTTTCATTTTTCACCATTTTACAACCAAAAATAAAAACGTGGCCCACTTCTGTCTACAGCACTCTACTGACAAAGTCGTTAGTCATCCAATTTCACTGCTAATATCGATAAATTGTTTGAAAGGGTTCTAGTTGAAGGCATCATATCATTCTCTATGCGAATAGTGCTGAGAAGATAATTTGGCTTCGAAAAAGTCCACCCTTCGGTAGATACTTTGGCCATGTCCCAAGTCAATATAATGAAAAGATCGCACAAAAATAAGCCTGTTATAGCTTCCGATTGATGTGAAGAAAGTTTCGTCTCTGTATGGGTCAAGAGATTTCTCTATAAAATGATAAATTTTGACTCATATTGTGAAATTTATACAAAGTTTCATGAGAAAACGAACGGCCTTTGCGTTGGCTGGTAGAGCTAGCTCAGACTCATTTCACATCGACTTGGCCGTCCCACTGGGCTCCATATTGGACCCATTTATTTTCAATATATTCTTCTCTGACATGCTGGGTGTGAAAGATAAATATAACCCCAGAATCTAGATGAACCTCTCCGCTGATGACTTGTGTATGTGGTCATCTAAATAAAATTTACAAAATTTTTAGAATTCCTTACCGCATACTACTGGAAATGAGGAATCAGAGTTAATGCAATGAAAAACGAATCATTTGTGTTCAAGGGCTCGCACAAAACCGTCGGTTATCGTGCAAGAGGCATCTGCAACTCCATAATTAAATACAATGGGCAGATTGTACTCTGCTCTAGGCAAACAAAATACTTGAGGGTAGTTTTCCATAGGAAAGCTACTTTCAGTGATCATCTTGAGAACGCTTTGACAAAAGTTATGAATCCTTACCTTCTCATTATGTCTCCTCAGGAAGTAAGCAACAATAAGCCAGCGGGTGAATATCCTGGCCTATAAATCACCTATTCTTCTAATCATCACATATGCGGTGATGATATGGAGAGAAACTCTCAAAACTAATCAGGGCAAGGTAGTATTCTTCTTCTTCTTTGCACTACAGCCCCTTTCGGGCCTTCACTTCCTGCAAAACAGCGCCTCCAACTGTCTCGGTCCGTTGACCACGTCTTCCAATTCCAAAATCCGAGCAGCGATGAACTGTCTTCGTCGACCGAGTCAGATCAGCGTTTCCTCGGTTTCCCTACTAGCCTCCGGTCTCAGTTCTCCCAACGAAAACCTTCTTGGGTATCCGTTGTTCATCCATACGATTCTTGTGTCCAGCCTATTGCAGCTTCCGCAGTCTTACAATCGTTGAGACCTCCGGTTCGTCAAAAATTTCATACAGCTCATGGTTGTATTGAATTCGCCATTGGTTCCCGTCAAGCTTCGCTCCGATAGAATTAGTGAAGCGAAAAATCTTTCAGGCTTGGAAACTGCATTTCTGTAATTTATTAATGTTTGATAATTATGTGCGTGTCAATATTTTGTAGTTTTGATTTGATATATATATATATATATATATATATATATATATATATATATATATATATATATATATATATATATATATATATATATATATATATATATATATATATATATATATATATATATATATATATATAGTTAGGCTAAGTTATTTATGAACGGTAGATGATAAAATCAAAAAAAAAAACACGCAATGAAACTCGTGACTCTTGACAAAGAACATCTACAAGATGGAGCAAAAAGAAAAAATCAGGTGTACGAATAATACTTAGGTAGGCAAATTAGAGCGAAGAGCGAACAATATTAAGATCTGAGAAGAGTAGCGACTAAGATAACTAGAATTCAGAAAAGACAATACTATGGCAATCAGCATACAAAGTAGTGAAAAGCCTGAAATGAGGTTCTCAGCTCAAGACTACGCTCTGTCGTAATGACATCGGCAATATCATCGCTGACGAAACCATGACGAACGAAAGATAGGCATCATATTTCAAGAGCCTCCTTAGTCGTCTGCACAGTTCCAGGCCATCAGAGCCTATAGATATTTTTAGAGAGCTTCTAGTGGCCCTACCAACTCTGGAGAAAGTTTATTTCTCAATCAAAGCCCAAACAGAATAATAAAACGCCGAGCATCGATGAGATTGCAGTGGAGCTCATCAAATATGATGGCACCAGTATTCAAAAACATACCTGCATGCACAAAAACATCCAACGTTTTTGGCAACGAGAACATATGCCGAACGAGTGTAGCCAATCAATTATATTCCTTTTTGTTTTATATAGATTCAAAGTTGGTAATATGTTTTCTATTATATTTTCACTAAATTAAGTTGGCAAGCGATAAGCACTTATTTGATAAGTTCATGTGACAGCGACAAAGCGAAATTGAATGGCGACAAGCAAACGTGCTCCAAAACTGTAATCAACGAAAGCGTAAAATATTGAGCAACAATCCGTCGATTGTTAGGGAAGAGTTTTGTTAATCAAAATTAGTATTGAAAATTGAACATTTTGTCAACTTGGACTCGACTTTTTTTTCAACTGAGAAACCCGAACCCACTGAAATAACAACTAGTTATGGGCCCAGGGCAGCTGTAAAAGGGTTTCTGCAAAAGTCAGGAAAAGAAGTTGTCAGGCAAGTCGAGAAAGCAGTCCAGGACGTCAGAACCAGCAAGGGCTACATAACGTACAAATCAGCGACATTGGAGCAGCAAATCAACGTTGAGGAATGAACACGCAAGTCGCTTGAAGTCAGAAAATCACCACAAAAAATTATAAATTCATTTTGTTAATTTAAAAATTGTCAGAAGTCAGTTGAATTGTTAAATTTAAAGCAAAATGGATACTGTAAAGTCTCAATTGGAAATGTTAAGTGAAGATAGTCAAGGAAATGTCAATTCATTTTATGGCGATTTAAATTAACCAAGCACGTAAGAACAAAGATCTTTATGAAATGATACCAGCAGGTGCTGCGTCAGCTGATACAGTCCCGCTTGGTTAAAGAAAGATGTTGAGGCTCAAAGATTGCTAGGTTTAAATGTAAACACAAACAGGTTTAAATGTAAACAAAATTGCAAATTGTAAAACAGCCAAAAATATGATATGCAAATTAGTTAGTTTATATGGTACAAAGACTGATGAAACTTCATAAACGTCCCGAATCAAATTCTTCACCTATGAGTATGATGAAAGCAAGTCAGCTGTTGAGAATTGTATGGAGATTTTGGGTCTCGCGGATGAAGTGTCAACTGAAAATGATCCTGTGAAGGAAAGTTGAATCATGACGAGGATCATGATTGGAAAATTGAAACATTTCAGGATATCCTGGGACAACGTGACCGGAGCAGCAAATAACGTGGAAACTCTCATGGAACGTTTGAGACTCAAGGACGAGCGACTCAAAGGAACGACGACAAATGCTGAGGGCAGCACCAACAACGCTCTTATGGCCAGACGCAGCAAACAAGGACAGTCGTCAAACAACAAGCAGGAAAAGTTGCAATTCACATGCTACAAATGTAGGAGAAAAAGTCACGTGCTCAGAGTGTACAGAGGTAAACCGTGTGATGAATACATTGCCTACTGCAAGAAGAAGTATTCATGTAATATCTGTAAGAAGAAGGGACACTTCGCAAAAGACTGTGAATCTCGAGAAGAAGCGAATAAGTCAACAAACGGTAAACTAAAAAGAAAGTACTTTTTGACTCTCGACAGTGGACAACGACATTTCGAAGGACAAGGTTACTTCATGGTATTAAGACTGTGGAGCCAGCCAACACATCTCGTCTCACCGATAGTGGTTTGTTCAGCTTGTTGAGTTGGACGAGCTCATCCCAATTGTGATTGGAGACTCAACCAGGCAAGATGGCGTTGCAGTCGGGAACATCGAGATGGAAGCATTTGATGGTCAAAAGTGATATCCACTGGTACTAGAAGATGTCATTTACGTGCCAAACCCCAACTTTAATCTTTTCTCAGTGAGTTAGATGCTAGACAAGGGACATGTGCAGATGGCAAAAGGAAACGAGTCAAAGTTTTACAGTCTGGATGACAGAAAATTGTGGCAATAGCAAAGCGCAAAGGAAATCTCTACAAAATGATGCTCAGGAGAGAAGAAGAGACAAGTATGATGGCCGTGTCAATCAAAGTCTGGCACGAGCGACTCGCTGAAATGAAAAGGAATAAAATACATTGATGACTGGAATGACTATGCATACACAGGATGCTCGTACGGCAAGCTACATAGATCCTTGCACCCAAACATCCCCAAGACAGCTCAGCAACCGTTAGATCTCGTGCACGTCGACACCGTCATTGAGAGGAGGACAATTTCACTCACTACCGAACTTGTAACTTTCTGAAGCCAAAAAGTGAAGCACCAGAGAAGATCGAATGTTACCTGAGACTCGTTGAAAATCAGCTAGGGAGGAGAGTGAAAAGTCTGAGGTCTGACAACGGCACCGAACTGAAGAATGCAAAAACCAAACAGATGATGGACAAGTTAGGAATTTTCCAAACCTTTAGAAATGTATACACGCCAGAGCAGAACGGAAATATTGAGAGAGAAATGAGAACGATTGGCGAGGCAGCCAGAACAGCGATACACATGAACGAGTTGGACGAAAAACTTTGAGCAGAAGCAATGAACCATGCGATCTTCACGATAAACCAGACTGGAACCAGCAACGTACCAGGGAAAAGCCCAGCAGAACTTTGGTTCGGAAAGAAAATGAAGATTGAGAAGCTCCGACCCTTTGGATGCAAATGTTACGTGCTGGCATAAAAACAGAAAAGAGGTAAGATGGATAGAAAATCAGAAAAGGGAATTCTGGTTGGCTATGATATTGATTCACCCTGCTACCGGGTTTATCTGAAAGAGAAAAGAGAAATTATCAGCTAAAACAATGTGATCTTCGACGAAGAAAAGATGAGACTGAAGCAAGGAGCTGAACTTGAGACACAGGCACCAGAGAGTAAACCTGAGAAGCAAGAAGAAAGCAGCAGCGAGACAGACGAAGAAAACGAGAACTGGGGAACTGGAGAAATTGCTGAGGAGCCATGTGGCAACAAGAATGAGATACTAGCGTCAGAAGAAGAGTTAGGAAGGAGAGTTCTGTAAGATTGTCGGACTCTGCAACAACCATCGAGACCGAGAGACTACGCACTTGCCTCCCGGCGTGGAGGAAAGAGCGCCAAAGTAGCCATGATTGGTGGAACGGAGGAAATTCCGGTGAGTGAGTTAATTAGATATGAGAAGTGGAGACGAGCAATGCAGGAGGAGTACAACTCGCTGATGGAAATGAAAGCTTGGAAGCTGGTGGACTGTCCAGAAGGAGCGAAGCCGATCACTTGTCGCTGGGTTCTTCGAGAGAAGGCGGATGGGGAACTTAAGGCCAGACTATTGGCAAGGGGATTGGAACAGAAGGAGGGAGTGGACTACACGAAAACTTTCAGCTCAGTAGCTCGCTTACTCCTAAGTCACGCAGCGTCAGAGAAAATGAAGTTGGCATCGTTCGATGGAAAACGGCTTTCCTGTATGAGAACCTGGAGCAGGACATCTATATGCACCAGCCTGAAGGGCTCGGCAAGGGAACCAGGAAAATTTGTAAGTTTGTAAGTTGAACAAGAGTCTCTACAGACTTAAACAAGCTCCGAGGATGTGGAACGAGAGGGTCACCATCCACTTTGAGAAGTAGATAGGCTTGATCAACATAGACGACGACCCGTGTATATACTATAATAAGGACCAGAGCATTGTGTTCTCACTCTTCGTGGATGATGCATTGGTGGCCGGCAAAGATGGAGAAGAAATATACAAACTATTAGACGAGATAAGCAAGGAATTCGAGATAATATTTGGCAAGAAAGTACAAAACAAGTTAACGTATTTGGGCATGGAAATCAAGATAGACCAGGACGGTATCTTCTTGAGTCAGCCTCGCTGCACGGAGAAAATCTTGAGAAAGATGAAACTCCAGCAGTGCAATCCAGCATCTACACCCACTGAGCCAGGGATAATCAACCATAACACAGACTTCAAGAACGACGAGGCACTTCCAGCAAACAACAACTATCGCGAGGCGGTAGAAAGTTTGTTTTACTTAGCCACAATAACCAGGCCAGACATAAGCTTCACCGTGAACTACCTCAGTCGATTCTACAACAAGCCCATGAAGAGCCATCAGGCGATGTGTAACGTATTTCCCAGTGCTTGAGAGGGACCACGACAGCCGGAATTCATTTCGGAGGAGACAAGACACTCGTGGCCTACACCGATTTAGACTTAGGAGGAGACTCTGAGACAGGACAGTCAACGAGTGGTATGTTAGTGATGAGAGGAGGGCCAGTGATCTGGTATTCACAAAAGCAGCGTTTGGTAGCGACTTCAACTCCAGAAGCCGAGTATCGAGCGGCAGTGTCAGTGATTGACGGTGTGCGCTGGATCAAACGAATCGCACTGGAACTTGTCATTCTAGAAGCTGAGCTGCCGATCAGTCTGTGCGTCGACAACATGTCAGCCATACACATGCTACAAAACGCACACAAAAGAAAGACGACGAGAGGAACGAAGCACATCGAAATACCACGGAAGTACATCCAGTAACACATCGGCAACACTGTGGCACTGCAAAATGTCGAGAGCAGCAAGCAGATCGCAGACAAGCCACCAATAGAAGAATTTGCTGTAAATTGATTAAAGACGAGTGTTGAGATTTGATCAACTGACAGCTAACCCAACCTAACCCAACCCAACCTTGACCCTATCCTTACCTAGCATTTTCTTTTGTTTTATATAGAGTCAAAGTTGGTAATATGTTTTCTATTATATTTTCACTAAATTAAGTTGGCAAGCGATAAGCACTTATTTGATAACTTCATGTGACAGCGACAAAGCGAAATTGAATGGCGACAAGCAAACGTGCTCCAAAATTGTAATCAACGAAAGTATCAAGTATTTAGCAACAATCCGTCGATTGTTTGGCAAGAGTTTTGTTCATCAAAACTAGTATTGGAAAACTATTCAAAAGGTACCTTTTGAAGCCCAGTTCAATAAATTGAACATTTTGTCAACTTGGACTCGACTTTTTCTCAACTGAAAAACCCGAACCCACTGAAATGACAACATTTATTCTATAAAAAACTTCTCACACTGGACAATAAAAGAAGCGTGTCTTATTATAAACATTCCTTCAGCCATCACGAGAGCTTAATAGCTAATTACTTTCAAACGCTGGTCTCACCTGCAAACAATAGACAACGATTCTATAGTCTTCAAATGCACATTGCGCCTTTAAATCGCACTAGCATCGTTTCTCATCATCTCGCCACTATTTATAACTTCATATACGAGTGCAATACAGTATATTATACTTGCTATCTATACAAACTCATATAATATATATGGAGTACAGACAAGTATGTTTTATTGACTTTTATTATCCTCACTTAAGATTTTAATTGAAATTCTTCCCATAGCAGCTACACTTGGCTCATCTTCCCCACATTACGTTACACTATCATTTAGATGCTTCCTAGTAGCAAGTACCAGCAGCAATCAGGTAATGTATTCCATTAGCAAAGTTAAGTGAAATTCTACCCAATAAAAGCCAAAAATCGAAAACTCTATGATTTTATGTATGAACATTTTATGCATGGAAACGTATAAATACAACAAAATATTTCTTTCATTGCTTTTTTGTAGCTTTTTGCCAATCGTGCCGAAAATAAAAACGAGCCCCACACTCAATGCAAGAACATGAGGAGTAAAGAAAAGCAAAAAGACATGCAGACATCAAATGAAAGAAATGGAAAACCATCTAAAAACATCGAACGTTCAGAATAGATTTTTAGAGCTCTCAACAAAATAAATGCCGGCGGCAAATATCTAAGAAGAAATCCATAGGAGAAAAGAAGCAGCAAGACATGAATGGATACGCCCCAGACTTGGTAGTTTTGTTCTCCTCCTTCTTCCATTCGACGTAGACCACGCTGTCGACGGCGGCGGTGGAAAGATGGAAGTTTCAGTTTTATAATTTTAAGTGTGCTATTTCTATGCAAGCACAACATGGCTAGATGCCACATGCGATCCGGTTTTATAGTGTGTGTTAAGCAGATATAAATGCCGGCTTGTGCATATTATTCTACAGCCATTTTGTTCTAAAGACACAACACATGGCTCAAAATGTGGAACTTGCACTGGCAAAAGGTACATTTTCAAACCAACCAACAAACATTCGTTCTAGTTAATAAATGAGGAATTTTTTCGTGGAAATATTTGTTCAAGCTTGTAAGGGTAATTAGTCTAATGGCTGTGCCAAATGAATTTGATTGTGAAGTATATCAAAATAATTAATCGATCGATAGCCTTGGAATGCTGAGAAAATCAACAATTGTTGTGCACTCGATTCATCATTGTATTTACCTACGCGCGATTAAACAACTATTCATGAATGTATCGCGAAACTCATTATAATGAGTAGAAGTCCCAAATGAAACGAGTGGTTGTTAAAACTTGAAATTGTGGAAAAATAAAAACATCTTATTGTTAGAAACAACGTTCATTATCGACATACAAACAATTAACAACTTCCTTTGCTGAAAATAAATTTCAACTTCGTCGGATTTTTATCGAGTTACTCGCCTAAGTCTTTTGTTTAGAGCATCTTAAACGAATGTTAAGCCCGAAAAGTGTTTAGGCCAATAAACACCTATCGCGCGATAAACATATAATTTTGGAAATAATGTTTCCTGTATTTTATTAGATGCAACACCAGTCTCATTTATTTTTTTTATGTTAAGTATACTTTCTGGAGGGAAGCTGCACTAAGATGTAAAGTGCATCAGTTATGGTAGAATGGAATTTGGGTTGAAAAGGGTTCGTTCAAAATATTTACGGAGGCAACCTGAAGTAGCAGCTTAACAATTTACCCTGGTTGCATTGAAAATATTGTTAATGGAAGGAAAATATTGACATTGAAAGAAGAAAACAGAAAATAATGTCAATAAATAGTAGCAGCTAAAATGTTGGTGTATTGGAAGCGTGTTAAATTTTATACCGCTTTTAATTATTTACCTTAGAGCTTAACCCAGAATTTCCTCACAACTTACTTATCACTAAACACATACTTTATCGCAATCTCCCCAATTCTTAGTATTCAATCTGATTTAGCCAACGAAAAAGTGCAATTCACATTTTATGATTACTCCCAAGTTTCATAAAATTTTATTGCTCACTTACATCCAATCGAACCAAAAGACCTTTTCAAAATTCTTAAACATCCGCTCCACGAAATCGAATACACACAATGATGGAAAAAAGTAACAAGGGGGTATAAAACTGTTTGCTGGTTTTTGGGCTGTTTACTGAAATTTTGACTGTTGTTCTTTAACTTGGGCTACAGATTTGAAGAAAAAAGGCAGCCCCATGATGTTCACGCTACCTTTTCAACCACAAAAGCATCTATACATACAGGTAAGTGAATTTCTTCGATAATGTTACATGGTTGGTTCCTTTGACTCTTACTGATATTATTGCTAAGGTGAACGACGAACAATTAACCGAAAAACGTTGATGGGTTTGAAAATAAATCAGCGGCATCTCAAAGTCTATACTTAGAAGCTATTAACCTTGGTGCAATCTCACAATTTTCAATGTTTTTCGATGATCAAATCATATCATCTTGGGTCGTGGTTGAAAATTGTACAAGAATATTATCTTGCTAGTATTACGTTTTTAGTGGATCATAAAAATTTTCCAAACTTCTTCAGATTGTTTTGAGTTGAGGTTTTTTTTTAATTTAATTTCAAGCTTTATCTTTTCTTATGCATGGTAAGAGATTGTTTTGAGTTCATAATGTTTTTCATGTTGATAATAAACTTTTCATTGAACGCGATAATGTGCACTTCCAATGATTGAACTCACCCAAATATTTTAATTCTGATCGTTATGGCTTCGACTGAAAAATGATTCTTTACCTGAAAATGTAAAAGAAAAAAATTTATTAGTGAAAATTGTAAATAATTTATAGTTTATTTTGTAAATTGTTGACTTAAAAAGGTTACTGTTTGCAGAAGATATTGAGATTACTGTATTCAATTTTCGAAACAAATAATAAGTAAGTATACAGATAAGGCAGGTAAGGTATCTATACTGTTATATGTTTCACCAACAAACAGTAAACGTTGCCTGGTGAATGATGAACGAAAACTGAATTGAAATGAAAATATCCGTTGATATGAAGTTACGTTGAGACTCTTCATGTTCAAGAGTAGAGTACTGAAGGATCAGGTTAGAATTCCCTAACATATAATTCCAATCGACAGTGGGATCATGCTGGATACTGAGCTCCTTCACAAACAAGATAATTTCCACTTATTCATTTCAGCTTTAGTAATGTCCTCAATCATCATAACCCATAAGGACAAAGGATTATGGATATGTTCCCATCATCACAATAACTTAACAAATATATTAAATTGTTGACCTTTTTTCTTTTAATCCTTTTTCCTTTTTTGTTAGTATTTATATTCTAAGCAAAATTTTGACAACAACTGAAGTTGGAAAAGTACGGTAACATAGCCGTAATCTGTGTATATTTTCAGATTAGCAAATGCAAATGAAACAAGTTGGGTAGACAGGCCTACGCTCATGTCAGAAGGGTTTTTTACTCAACTTACAAAATGCAAGCACCAGCAACGAATAATATCAAGAGACATGTCAAAGAGATTTGCTCGTTTCAAAGAAAATC
Organism: Odontomyia ornata; assembly: GCA_963969285.1. NCBI lineage: Eukaryota > Metazoa > Arthropoda > Insecta > Diptera > Stratiomyidae > Odontomyia > Odontomyia ornata. The sequence continues at coordinate 101,161,613 of OZ017740.1, read as the reverse complement.
CATTGTTTCTCCATTTTCAACCAATAAAAATCACCCAAATCCTGAAATCCCAAAAGCATTTATGTCATCGATCTGATCTGAAAATTTGAAGAAGATCAAATCAAAACTGCAGTGTCAGTTTCGATAGAAATGCCATAAAATACCAAAATAGTGTGTTATTGTGTTGTAATTGGAGAAATTTCAAACGGATATAACTTCCGTAAATATGATACGAATTTCATAAAGCTTACAGATTATTAGGACCTTGTAAAGTGCTACTTAAAAATTGAATTTTGTTGGGCTTAAAGGCATCCATACGATTTTATTGGAGAAAATGTGAAATTCGAAGATCATACTATTATTAACAAAGTACGCATTATGACTTCAGAGGTATTTTTTATTGTTGTTCTCTTAAATGTCTCCTTTGATAATTTTTTTCAGATTTTTTAGATCAGAGGTATCCAATAGCGAGGGGTGAAACCTATTTTACATGCATTCCACCCCTCTCCTGTGCCCCAATTGAAGCAAAAACTGTCAGTTTAAGAACTGTTTTGAAGAGCTCTCATAAAGACCCTTCAGTTGATACTCATATCGGCTACCTTTGATGAAAAATTCGTACATTTCCCCTTCCCCTCCCCCCACGGCACTGATAAGGCAATTTTAAGAGTTGTTCTGAAAAGATCTCATTCAGACCTTTCCAATGACACCCTACTCGACTACCGATGGGGAAACAAATTTTTTGAAGGGTCACCTCCCTATATGGGGACACCCCCCATAAACCCCTTTGAAAAATTTTTCCACCTCAAAATTTTCAAAAATTTTCTTCTTCCGACCTTTCCACAAAGTTTCATGGCTAAAGCTATTATAGTTTCGGAGAAAAAAAGCTGTGACAAAGAGACGGACGGACGGACGGACACAGGTCGTGATTGCAATAGAGTTTTGTATTTTAATACAAAACGCTAAAAAAGCAGTTAATTTTGCATATACTTTTTTACAGCACTGTAGAGCTTTCAATTTCCATAAATAGTTTCGCAACCATCCGGTCAGCATAAAGGGCTACTGGTAGAAGAAAAGTTATTTGAGGGAAAACCCTTGAGCCTTTTAAAATAATAAAAATTCAATTATACCAACATACTATAGATACAACGACTGCGCTACAATAATTTGCTGTGTGTTCTTTTAAGGACCTGCTTAAATATGAGAACGATTACTCTACCAGATTTTGACACCAAATTCGCGAAATGCCGCACTTTTTGGGAAGCCGAAGTCAAGCATTTTTTGCGAACAGACGTGTTTTCAAATCGCTCCGGTCAAGTTTTCAAAAAATTAAATAAATTTTTCAAAACGTTAGTCCAAAGTTAATTTTCATCGACCCAAGGAATTATATCGAATATTATTTTACTTCGATAAACCAAGAAAAGCAAAAAATCCAAAAACATATTCGGGACTGCTTGTATGAAGAAGCCCGACAGTTTCCTCCCATTAGGGGAACACGAGCAGACAGCAAATGCAAAATTGGCAGCAATCGTCAACAAAAGAAGACATAACCAGGAAAATTCCGCAGATGGTAGATGTAAAACACAAATAGTCGAAAACGAAAAGGAAGCGATCTAACTTCGGTAAGAAAATCAAGGACTAACGCTACAACTATAGTCCCTTGAAAATCTATTCAAGAGAGTGATGAAACTCAACACGTGCAACTGCAAAAGCAAACCAATAAAGAAACAAAGCCGAAGTAAACTGCAAAACGAATTATTCCAGAAGAAATCCTAAATGCTGGAGGCACAAACAGTAGCTAAAACAATTATGTAGCGCTGGGTGGACTACAATAAGAAATGGACATTAAAGAATGAATTAAAGGTAATTCAAATCAACTTTATGATGTAAACTTTCTTCAGTATTAAAAAAATAAAAAAAAATTCTCTGTAAAAGCCACCAAAAAGGGAGAAGAAGTTCCAACAATCAACGTTCGGCTGTTGGCAGCCAAAAATAAACTAACCAATTTCTAAATCAAAAAGGTTAAAGCAGAAAAATTATCTCTTAGAACGAAATCACTGGTTGATATCAAGTTAGTATAAAATGCGCTGAATTCTAGGGAGGTTCCACAATTCACCTATGCCTAAAAATATGAAGGGTTTCGACTGTGGAGAGGATACGGTCGATCTTCTTTAGGTGCTTAAAGGAGCTGCACCTAAAATTGAATTTATTTCTGACAAAACCTTCCCGACAAGAAGATCGGCCGTAGAAATGCAGAACTTACTACTTGACTTGATACAAATTTCAAACAAATGTAGTCAAAGCGCCCTTCCACCAACAAGTTACTAGAATTTCTGAGTGCTGAGATGGAAATGCCTCCAGAAAAGAGGAGTCAACTAGTGTTACCAGGGTCAAAGATTTGGTCATTTGGCTGCCAACTACGCCATTCACTATCGGTGCGTCACGTGCAAAGACGTTCATGCCCCTCGGTGACTGCAAATTGGCTCAGACGGAGCACGAAGGAAAATTATACTGCGTTCACTGCATCACTGTATCATCCTGCATCATATCGAGGATGTCCCCAAAATCAAGACGCAAAAGTAAAATTTGTTCCAAAGCAAACACAAATACAACGCAGTATCATACCCCCACTTCGTCAAGCTCGGAATATAATTTGCACTCACCACTATAGGACCAGCGGATGATGCTGCAAATAACGAAAATAATGTAAAAGGCACTTCTGAGCTGCTTCTTAAAATTTACCACCAACGAAATAATTTATCGGAGCGAATCGATATACAAGATTAAAAAATTTACTTTGTTTTTCAGTGCCGAAGTCTTTCAAATGCCTCAAAATAACTTGTCATCCAGTCACATTCCCATGGATAGGATTCATTCCATCTCGATTAGCGTCAACTTCATTGTTACTCTACATCGACGTCACTATCTCCTTGAATTGATCATATGCAAAAGCCTGACATCATGTTTCTCACTGAAAACTACCTTAACTCACGGCACTCCATGACATTCAAGGATTTTGAATTCGTAAGAAACGATAGGCTAAATAGTGAGAGATCATCTTGTTTCCAAAATATTTACAAAGCTGAACTCAAAAGTTTGAATCTCTTGAAATGTCCAGGTGCGGACAACCTCTTCGTTATATCTGGTCGAACCGTTCTCAAGTTCAAGGAGGACCACAATTCCTTATTTGAAACACTCAAATTGAACAGGCTGCATAGTTATATTCTTGCTGGTGACCTGAACGCCAAGCATAAAGTACATCATGGCTGAACGCCACCAATAATCCAAAAGATGTATTTCTTAAATCGTGGATAACAGAGAACCAAATTGAATACAGGTGCAATCTATATGGGTCGGATTGCCATACATACCCTAAGACAAATTCATATTTGCACCTCTGCATTGCTGAAGCAAAACTTGAATTCAGCTTTTATTGTCCTTAACGGAAACTGTTGGTGCTTTCTTACGATAGCGACCAAAACGAAATCGTAATGGAAATCAATCATCAAAGAGATAATGTATTCCTCATTCCAGTTCAACATGAAAATCATCAGGTAAATTAAAAAAATCCCTGTTGGCAGCACCAGCCGGGAAGGTAAATTTATCGTATGTAGCGTAGGATTTTGAAAAAGAAAATTGGCTTGCGTACTACTAAACTTCTTACTGCAATTTTCGTAACACCACATGGGTATTTATTGACGCGAAAAGAATCTGCCGACATTTGTATTTAAAGACCCTACATAGAGGCGCAAATATTTTGCTCATTCAATTTAGTTGCACATTTATGGATCACATATTGAAATCGGCAGATAATAAATTGTTATAAACATATAAATACAGGTGTTGTTCTTCTCATATTTGCTATTTATACATTTCACAGTGGTTACCACACAAATGTGATAACTTGTCGGCTTAAATAGCTCAAATAGATAATTTCAAAAGATTTCCATAAAAGTTTGAACAGCACTTGCGTTTCTATTAATATAAATATTTTCAATTCTTTTCTGAACCATCAGGGGCCACCATTTTGAATTTTTATTGAAAACGGCTGCTAAAAATATTAAGCTGTAAATTACCGACTTTTCCATTTGTCATGCGATTTGCATAATTTTTTTGCAGGTTAAATTAACTTGCACTGCAAATATCGAGAGGCAGCACTTTTGACCCACGTAGAAAATTTCCTCATTCTAGCTCATGTGGTTTTCAAGGAAACTTACTGTGACGGATGGAGGGACCGACAGACAAGTCACGATTTCATAATTTTTTAGGGTATTGTAAAAATATTTTGACAATATCCTAAAAATAGTCTGCTTTATAAATATTTCCAAGTTAAGTAATTTAAAACGTTTCCATGAAAATTATTCATTATTTCAGTTGCTACTAAAATAGCGAATTGCGCTAGGCTTCTGGCCTTCGGGGGCCGCCATTTTGAATGCAGGCATTTGATTTTGGATATTTTAAATTTTTGTATGCTAGGACCTCATCAATCAATGCGGCAAATCTCGTTCAAATCAGAGTTTCACTCTAGACAGGGCGAAATTATTCAAATTTTAGTGAAAATGGCAGCTAAAAATATTAAGTTTTAAAATTTCGACTTTTTATTTTTCATTCGATTTAAATTTTTTTTGCATAACACAAGAACTTAGTACAAAGATCCATAATCTCAAGTTTCATCAAAATCCGTTGGAAAATGTGACCGCTAGAGGGCCACGAAAACCTGAAAAAATCGCATATTTAAACCGCCGCCATTTTGAAAATTGCACATGCGTGGTCACCAAAGTTTCTAAGCCTAATTGATTTCTATCTTCAAATCAAAATTCATACACATCGGATTAAAATTACGACTTTGAAGGGACTTTGAAATTTTGAGTTTTACCTGGCCGCCATTTTTTTTGTGACCTAATCTTCAGTTTTTTTTACATAACTCTTTAAATACTTATAGTTTCTATCAAAGTACCGAATGTCATTAACATTGGTTGAAACCTTTGGTCAAAACTACAACAACAAAATTTTGCACGTTTTTCGACACTTGAGCGGCCGCCGTTTTGTTTCTGTCGTAACGACTTTGATCGGAATAGAAATCGCGATTTTTCGTCTAAAATGGCCGCCATTTTGTATTTGCCCGGCCGATATAGCGAACTCAACCGAGATATTTATCCAATACACCTTTCCTGAAAATCTTGTGAAAATCGGAGTAAAATTGCAACCTCTAGCGTGGTCACAAATTTCGTTGTATCCCATATATATATATATATATATATATATATATATATATATATATATATATATATATATATATACATATATATATATATATATATATATATATATATATACATATATATATATATATATATATATATATATGATACTCTCCGCAATAGATAAATTTCTCTCGAGAAATTTCCCTTAAAACCACGGATTGGGGAAAGTCTCCAAAGAAGTTTAATTGAGATTACCAGAAACAATGTCCTCCTTCTGATGATGGTGACGCTTACCCAATAGTTCCGATGAAAGGAATCTAACTAGCAATGAAATAGAACTCTATTTGTCGAAGTTATAGAAGTTGACGTTGGAGACGATTGAGAAAGTAGTTCTCAGGATCAAACATCGAAACTATATGGAAGGATATGAACACCAACATTTGAAAGGTTGAAAAGATTGAAAAGCCTTCTTCTCACACGTATCAAAAATATATTTGGACTACAACCATCTCACGTTGGCTTTGTTGAAATTTCACCTGAAGAATGTCCGGAACTTAATCCGTTCATACTTCAGGAGTGAGGTCGGCAATCAATGGGTGGAAAAATTGAGAGGTATTAGCCTACAAAACCCAGATGATGTTTTCATAAAAGTGAATAGTTTATTCTGCAAGAAGTCTCGAGTGAAGGTATCGAATCTAGAAGTCATAAGTGATGAGATAAGTCTTCTTGATAGGGCTGGTGTTGAAATTGATAGTGCAACTTCAGACAGAAATGGAAACAGGATTATATGTGATGGATTGCAGAAACTTGCCCTGATTGGAACACATTTTGCACTGGTTCTTCAACCGAACCCTGAGAGGAAATCAAATTTTTTGAGAGATTGTTGAAGCAAAATTTTCAAATCATGTTTGAACGGCAAATCAATTCTTCATTTCAATGAAACCTTGACATCTGACGTCATACTGGGCTTGAATCTTATTGATTATTTTGTCAGCTATGAAGTATGTGGTACCGACAGTATTCCAAATATAGTTCCCCGGCATTTGCCTGAAGTGGCTATTAGGCATATGTTCAACAACATGTTGAGCAATTCATATTTCACAAATGAGACGAAAAAGCCAAGGTATGTCCGAGCTTGAAGAAAGGAAAAGAATCTTTGAGCCCTAAAAGCTGTCGCCCAACCATAAACGCCCACATTGAGAGGTTTGAGTTGATGCCAAATTGCCAATTTGGTTTTGTGTCAGGCATTTGACCATACATGCGATAGCGAAAGTAACCTCAGACATCTGTTGGAAACCAAACAACAAGAATGTGTTTGAGCGTGTCTCATTGACATGGACAAAGCCTTCGATACGGTGTGGTTAGATGGACTAATTTTTAAACTCCTTCAAGACAGGTTCCCCAAACACCTTATTGCCACGGCGTGTAATATGTTACACGGGAAATCATTTATTGTAACTGATGGAAATCTGCCGGCAATGTGCGGTTTGAAGGTCCTGAATTGTCTTCAGCAGGGAACAGTTACTAAACCTCTGATTTTCTCAGTATTAATTTGAAAGCTATTGATTAGCTTTAACGTCTCGGCAACACGATCATTGGTAGCGTTTACTGATGATCGGATCATCTTTACGGCACACCTAAAAGGTACAATAGTTCAGAATAATCTCCAAAAAATGTTTAAAGATGTGCAGCTATACGCCAACAATTGGCGAATGAAAATCAATACGCAGAAGTGTGAAGCAATTTTGTTTCGGACAACGCTGCAGGGGGTCAGTTAAGACCTGAAACGTAATTGGAAGGATTTTCACATTATGGCTGATGAGGGTAGTTCCACATAAATCCTGTATTCGATAGTTCAGTGTTTAGTTCGATTACTGTCTGTACTATACTAAACATTTCAAAACCATGCTCAGTAAACCACAAAAAGTAGTCATAGACCTTTAACGACTCTTTTATTCCAGATACATTGATCAAAAGTTGACTGAGATTCCTGAAACATTCAGGCACAGCAAAAAAATAATATGCGTCCCAAAAAGGAAGAGAGAATTCTACAGGACGTCAGATGTTCACACGGTGGGAGAAAACTCAAAAAAATTCGAGAATCCGATCGTTAATGCTGCAATCGCTACCGAAGTGACTGAAGTAAGGGTCTTAAATTCCGAAATAATAACGAAAAAATTTGAAGGTCAGAAAATCATCACGACGTAAAAAGAGCGGAGTGGCCATTGCACCACCATTGCAAAGTACAATTGCCGCTAAGTGACATCAAGAAGAAAGGCTAGTCCGAAAAGCAGGAGACGTTCTAACACGTATAAAATTTTCATGCGAATCGTCGAAAATCAGCAAAGGTGTAAGGAATGGGCCTTCGAATGAGAGGAGTTTCTAGACCACATGACGTATAACTGGAGGAGCTGGTTAAAGGCCAAAGAGGACTAGAAGGCCGAAGTAGAGCCGAAGGCTAAAGAAGCACGGGGGGTTAAGCCTAAAGGGCACGTGCAGATTGCTCCATCAATGAAAGAATGCGTCTAGCCCAATCAAAGAAGATCAGGATAAAAGGAGGAAGGAAAAAACCCTTGGTGGGCATGCAACGCTAGATCAGTAGTTCAAGAAAGAGTGGACAAAAGGAGTGAGAAAGTCGCAAAGAAACTCTTGCGAAAAGATTTCAAAAATAAAGTTCTCATGGATACCCAACAAGAAAAAAACCTCAGGCAAAACAGGGGAGGAAAAATCCACGACGAAGATGCCGGCAGCAGGCGCTGCTTGTAAAACTCCAAGATGGCCAATCCTACGCTTAAGCGCTCCAAGATATCAGGGGAAATGTAAGGTGTGAAGACATTAACACTGCCATTAAAGCAGTACGCCCAATGCAGTTAAGGCTCACTCCGGTCATATTTGGAGAACAGGCCGAAAACAAAGAATTATTCTGTAACGCCACGCAGTAAAAAAAACTTCTTCAGCGTAAATGCAAATATAGCATCGTTCCAGCTAATGGCAATTATCGAAATAAAAAAATTGAAGCGTCGCGGACTTACTCGAGGTAGAAGAGGCCATCAAAAGGGAGCTCCCTAGCGTAGGCAGGTTCAAAGCGAAATTGATACCAGAAAACCATAGGAGTGTTCAATGATGGCATGGCCATCATTGACTTCACCGAAAACGAGATCGATCGATTTCTGAGCAGCACCTCTTCAATGTTTCAAATAACTTGCGTATGGTCACACCGCACATGTATGCGAAGTACCCGATAGGAGTTCCCTATGTTAAACATGCGGTGAAATTGGACCTCAAAGAAAAGAGTGTACAAAGAAGGCACACTGTATCCATTGCAAAGATGCTGATCCAAGACCGGATCTTGGCCGCGTCTAAGGATCAGGGAAATGTTCGGTTTTCCAGCAAGCCCTAGCGAAGGTTAAATCAGAACTTTGATGAGCCGTATCCTGCAGGAATTCTGAGGTATAAGGTGAAAGGGTTGACAAAGGGGAAAATCTCACTCCGAAATTCTACAAAAACAAAATGGGCAATGCAATAATTCTTCAAAAGACGTTTCATCAAAGAGAACTCGAAAGCACACACTAAGAACTAGATAACCTGCTATAGGACCTTAATAAACTATGGCAAGGAAATCCATTAGAAAAAAAATGCCGCAGCACCAAAACCTTTTGGAAGAGTACCAAAAAAACTTCTGCAATAGCAAGGCTTCGCAAAACCTGAACAAAACGAAAAAATTGCACTGAAGGGGGCTGATGGTATATGGAAATTAGTGAAGACAGAGCCTTTCTTTTATTGAAGACACACATTTCAGACAGTGAAATTGTAAATAGAGAGAATGAGACCGAATTGCACAAAATAGAAGATCATCTGTGTAGAGAAGGATAAAAGGTGGGCATCAACCTCTTTCCAACTCTTTAAATCACTAAGTGAAGATGGAGTACATCCAGTTCTGATTTGAAAAGGTGAAAATCTACTCACATATTTTTCAATACGGATATTTAAGTGTAGTCAAGCTTTGTGAAATACATTAAAGTGATGAATAGAGGCAAGAGTCATATTCATTTCAAAGTTGATAGAAGTGATACCATCAACTCAAAAGCATTGTATTTAAAACGATGGAGAATATAGTGGACAATCAGAATACGAAAATGACACTTATGAGTCTTCCACTACTTTTCAATCAACAAGCATACAGAATGAACAAATTTGTGGAAATCATAAGATATGCGCTGAAAAAAAAACATCAAAGAATCCCTGGAGCGTAATGAAATCATGCTACGGACACACTTGATATCGAAGGGACTTTTGACAAGCCATGTGACAGTAAGAAAGCCATAAGTAAATACTTGTAGACATAGTTCGCTGAATGTTACAATTTCTCGCTACAAGAACCGTCTCATATAAGGTGGGAACTAGAACCAGTTCCGAAGAAAGAGAAGTTCGTTCTTTCTGCCGGAAAAGTGATGGCGACTGTTTTTTGGGAAAGCCGTCGAGTAATTACGGTTGATTACCTTCAAAACCATTAACGGGCCTATTACGCTGCGTTGCTAGATAAATTGAAGACGGAACTCAAGAAGAAGCGACAATATGCGAGTCCACACGTGCATGGTTGCAATTGGACGAATTGAAGTTCGAATTGCTTCAACCCCCACCCTACTCACCAGATCTAGCTCTGAGTAACTTTTTTTACTCCCCAACTTTAAAAAAATGTTTGGATGGGAAAGAATATGAGTCTAATACCGAGGTTGAAAAGGCAGTAAATCTGTATTTTTCAGGTTTACCTAAAGAATTTATTTCTGATGGCTTGAAGGGTTGGAAAAAGCGCTTGACCAAATGTATTGACTTGCGTGGAGACTATGCTGAGAAATAGTCTTTGTTTGGCTTGAATTTTGTGTTGTTTTTTTAAGGACGGAATCTTTTCAAATGACCTTTATAGCCAAGCTTTCCCTATGGGTCAGTGACCGTTTGGTGGCAGGCTGACTTAATTTGGCTTCAATAAAACGTTTGCACTAAGCTGCAACAAGAGAGATTTGAGCACTGAATCCAGTGTAAACCTTACAGAGCCACAAGCAATTAATTAGTGCACAGACGTATCTAAGACTGCAGAGGAAACAGGAATTAGAGCATTTAGGTCTAGCACTACACATCATTAATCACCGAAAACGATGCCAGACATCTTTTTATTGAGTCCTGTGCAATTATAGTAAGTGCACAACAGTTTATAGACTAGGAATACAGGAGTAAAATGATAACCATCTTGTCTGACAACCAAGCAGCTATCAAGCTCTAGAATTATCAACAATAATATTGAAGATAGCTCATGAAAGTTGTACAAAACTCAATCAACTGCGTGAGACTCTGTACTAGATGGTATGCAGCAATGGTGGGTAACGAGCAAGCAGAATTCTTAGCGAAAGAAGCCACATTTACTGGTCCTGCATTCATCAATGCAGTCAACAAGCACTCTGTTCACAGTCACCTGAAGGAGTTAGAGGCTAGACAAGGCAATAAACTCTAGAAAATTTATTAGGACTCAAAACATCGAAGGTTTTGCTTAAGTCCTATGATGAGAAAGGATTTAAATTATGATCAAACTAAAAAGAATCAAGTTAAGCTCCTTACAAAATCCCTCCTGGGCCACCAAAAAATTCGGAGGACGTCTTAAGAAAATGGGTCTCAAGGCGAATTGTGAGTGCAAAATTTTGCAGATTTGCAGGTAAAACACTAGAACATATTTTGACTTACTATGGGGCTCTGTTCCGGAGGATAACAGACAGTCTAAGAAGCTATTGTCTAGTTGAAGAGCATCCTGGATACCTGAAGCCAGCGAAGATTATGCACATTCTACGGGAGTTGGTTTCAATTGAGGAGCTCTAGGTATTTCAATGAGGAGGGGGCACACTGAATCTGAAAAGATTGAAATACAAAGCATTCTACAATGGGTCCCTGAGATAAAACTGCTTAGAGCTTAGAGATTCATAAATTTTTGAAAAGTTAGACGCCACATCAAGTGTCAAAACTTATGATGACTGAACGTTTTGAACTAGCTTGCTCAAGCCGTTTCTTGCAATACTAAATTGACAACATTTTGAAAGAGCATTTATAACCAGATCAAGAAGGGCTTATGTATTTTCATTTTACAGAATTATTTTACCAGCTACACCTCAGTGATAGAAAAAAATTTCGCATTGATGATTTTTTTCAAATTTACAACAAATTTAAATGCAATCAAAGAGTCACATGATATGCTCTACTTGATAAAAAAATCATTTTACAAGGGCTTCATAAAATGCTCTCCGTAAAACCACGTGATTCTATTTTTATTTCAACTCTTTTTTATTTCAAAGCAAATTGAATGAAACGCCAAAATATTTAGGGGTATTTATTGGTTTGTTTTTAAACGCTAAAATAAGTTTTTATCACATATAATAAAAATTTTTCAAGTTACTGGCCTAAATCTTTTGATTTGTTTTCATTAGCCATGCGTGATAAATGAAATGATATTTAAAATGAATCAAAAGCGAGGAAGCTAAAACTTTGGTGAGTTTTATTGCTCCAAATGGCCATTTTAGTGCAGGAATTAATTGATAAATTAACATAGGTGGTGGAACTGTTCCAAATCATATGCGTAGCAATTAACGATTTCAAAAGAAATAAATCAATGAAATCTTTCACTCTGGCTACAAAGTTCAAAGCTGACAATCTGAGTCAATACTTGACAATCCAAAAATGTCGACTCTATTCAAGTCCACGTATTTGGCAGTTACTAATAGAATCCATATTTTTATATCCATCTACATCCCGTTTCTTAATAATTAAGCTTTCAATCCGCCAAGCCATTATCATTAAGACGTTGATTTTACTGTATAATAGAAATTTTTGGTAAGCGACCAGTTTAGGCGGCCATGATCAGTCGCATTTGTATCAAAGCAAGAATTTAAGCCGTGATTCGAAATTAATTCTATATTTTGATCTCAACGAACATTTTTGGAGAAAGAGAATAAAATATATTTTGCCTTCTGAAGGAAGTCTCAATTTCATTACGCTGAACCCATCTTCCACGCAGCTAAACTGATTTGACGCAGGTCAATACAAAAGGACAATGAAAATAAAAGGAAGAGAAAAACCGAAGCTCCAAAGTAATGACTAATTTAAACAAGATGGGGTGGTGAAATGAAGAGTAATTTATTCAACATCGGTGGTCGACCTTGGCAATCATAATTTGGTTTTTTTTCCTGTTTTCCCATGGATTTAGCTTACAGCCGAATCAAGAAGAAGACAAGTAAAATATATTTGCGATAAGAAAAATTCACTTTATTAGCTAATGACAAAAATAACAGAAAATCTGCAGAAAAAATCTATACAATTCAACCAGTATCACCATGAAGAATCCTCATCATCGCTATCTTTTCATTTTCATTCTTATTCTCATCATCATCATTATTAGGATCATCTTCGTCGCTAAGGTAATATGCGGCATATTATACCTCCCGTGTCACCACCACCCAAGTAGATGGAGCCTTTCAATCTTATTAGCTGTAGATTTTTTTAATTGTATCTTTGTATCTTATTATTTTGAGAAAACAAAAATAATTATATGAATTTTTGTTTTGTGTTTAAAATGCATGGGTAAGTTTATATGCATATATAATATTAGCTGGATTCTGAATTTTTCAAAATATTTATCAGGATATTTAATCATACTATTAATAATGCAATTAAAATAGTTTTGTATTGGTCCTCAATGTATACATGTTTTCTGTATGAAAGACTTAAGTATTTTGATTGTATTGTATATTGAGCTCAATGGTAGCGAACTTATGACTAATACTCATTATCGGTTGTAGCTCAGTCGTTAAAGACACATATAGATGTATGTACTTTTTGGTTGTTTCAATTTGCAATGCTTTCTTGTATTAACATTTTCTTGCAGTTGAATGCTTATGTAAACTGTAGCAATTTTTCAATCTCTTGACTTTGAGAAAAGCATGACAAGTTCGGAGAAGTGACAAATAGCTTAGGTAATTAAGAGTGGACCAAATAATTTGGACTTTCATGCCATAAGCAATTTAATCGGATTTACTTTCGAGGTGAAAATAATATTTGGAAGGTGTACGAGAATGTGGAGTTTATTAAATTTTAAAATATTTTTTGTTACAATAATGATTTGGAAAGTAGTTGATTAGGTCTCATTGCCAAATTGTTTAACTGAATATTTTCTATGAAGAAAATTAGTTGAATTATAATGCAAATCCATATACTTGGATTATGTTCATTAAAAACTTATCCTATCACAAGGATTATTCCAGTTTTCGAAAAAATTACCAAAAGGCACCAATGAAAAGACATAAACACACAATAATAGCTCAAATAAAATAAGAAAGTATGATACACTGTTGAAAACCATGTTATAGAATCTAACAATATCAATGCAATTTATCTTTAGGCTCCGTCTGAGCCAATTCACACTCACTGGAGGCAAAAACGGAGGTTATTTTTCAGTTGTGTATCATGTTTGTCTATCCGTTTGTCACTGCGTCACAGCCAGTTTTCTCAGAAAACTGTAAGAAGATATAAAGCTCAAACTTTGGGAAAATGTTAGAAGCAGTGAGTGGTTTAGAAAAGTTTTTAAGGGGGGTACCTTTTTATATTGCAATGACTCTTAAACATTTTTTTCAGGAAAGGTAGTCAAGTGGTATATCAAATGAAAGGACTTCATTTTAGAATCTGAAACAAAAAAGTCAGCGGAGCAGCATATCACCCGAAAAACAAAATGTTTGCAAATAAAAATTGCCAATTGAGCGCAACGTTGGCGAAAATGCTTTCGCGAAATGTGCGAAATGCACCGACACCATTACCGATTGCTGCTTCGGTTGAAAATCATTCCAACGATAATTTGCCATCGTTGCCGGTTGCTTCGACCTCTGCGTTTGTGTCTCCGTCTGTTTCTACATCTGTCACCGAAAATTTACCGATTGCCTCAACATCCACCCCTCTTCCATTACATCAGGCAAATTGGAGTTGCATGGCTCACCCCCTGGTGCCGATCATTTAACGAATTTTCAATTGCTGAAACCCATTTTGCATTTTGTTTCTACTATTTGCTGTTCAATCGAGGCAGTTCTGCGCTCAGCAGCGTAAATAGCACCAAAGACTAGCACTATTTAGCCGAAATATTGGATCAGCACCTCCCAGCGAGCGAGCATGTGCGTTCGTTCGCACAGTGGAAAATACGCCAAGCCCATTTGAATGCCGGCAAAACAATTGACGCTCACCAGGAAAGTTTGCTGAGAGTGGAGATCGAACGAAAAATTTTTCTTCCGCATCAAGTTTTTTGCAAAGCAAAGCATCGCTTTTTGCGGCACACACTAAAGTGCTCAAAATGCGGATAGTGCCTATTTCATGCAATTAATTGAAGCAATTGCAATATTTGATACGATAATGGAAGAGCGTTTGTGCATCCACGGAGAATGGTCGAAGAGAGGCAACGTCAATTATCTTTCTTCATGGACCCAAAATGGCCCGATTTCTGCTATCGCCTCCGTCTTTTTAGATCGATCGTATTCGAAATCAAATAGTACACATTTTATTCCATTATCACCGATTGTGCACCAGATGTTCCCATCAAGAACATTGTCCCTTACCATTTGCTATGCCAAATGTCAAGAGGATAATTTCAATTTCAAAATTCGCGAGCGATTTCTAGCATACGCCCAAGTTTCTGACAAATTGGGTGCGCTGATTACCTACATGATTTTGCGCCTATTGAATGTACCTGGTCTCATTGCTGCCTACATAAGAGGCCAAGGATACAACAACGGGTCAAATATGAAGAGAAAGAAAATCGAAGTTGTCAAAATGATTACCGATATGAGTCCTCGTACTTTTTTCGGACCATTTCCATACCATTCCTCAATTTGGTCTTGAACGACCCAGCAAATAGTACAAACAAGCTGTTTGCGTTTTTCTCGGTCGCTCAAGAGGCTTTCAATGTCATCCCCAAATCGACGAATTGTTGGGAGATATTACAGCATCACGTACAATCTTCAAAAAATTTTCGGCCACTCGTTGGTCTAGTCGTGCAGCTGCAACCAATTACATTGTAGCAAATTCGCCACAAATTTGCGAAGCTCTCGACGAATTCGCTGAGTGTTGCACCGATGCGCCATCTAACGCGCACGTTGAAGGCATCCTACGCAACATAAAAATCTTGAAGTTTGTCCTATCCGCTGTTGTATGCAATGGAATCCTCACATATTGACAAAGTGACCAAATTGTTGCAGCGACAAAATTTGGACATTGCGGGAGGCGTTGCGCAAATCGATGTTGTGCGGCGGCATCCGCAAAATATGAGAAATTCTGATCCAGAATAAGACAAACTGACACCATTCAACAGTTGTTTAGCGGCCGAAAAAGAGGTGATACCTGCCCAATTTCCATATGATCCAATGTCCGTTCATCGGTGCCCTCGCCATTTTGAATACGAAAGTCAACACAAGCCAATTGCCAATCCACATAAAAAATTCCGATGCGAGTTTTACAACTACGTCTTTGGCATTGCGATGGCCGCAATCAACGAACGCTTCCAACAATTAAATGAGCTCAATGCGCAGTTCAGATTTCTATAGAAAATAAATAATTCAGACTTCAAGGCTTCACTCAAGCAGTTAAATATGTTGTACAACTCGCCTTAAAGACCCTGCTAGCAATCAATCGGACATCGATGGTGCAGAATTCTTTGGGGAGCTGCAATTGTATACGGAAAATTGCAGAGAGTGAACTCTCGTGAATACTGGTTCGCTCGTTTTCTTAAATAGCTTAGCATCATAAGGAATTATTTCCTAACGTCGTGATTACTCTGCGCATGGTATGCGAAATTCCAATTCTATGAGAGGAAGCTTCCTCAAGCTGAAATTAATTAAGACTTACCTACGCAACAATATGTCGAATGATCGGCTACGAAATCTGGCCTTAATTTCGATCGAAAGCGCAAAATAACACGTTTTGCGGCAACGCACGTGCGAAAAATTTAGCGTAATCATTTATTTGTTTTTTCTATTCAGTTGTCGTAGGAGATAGCACAAAACAGATCTTCTTGGGGCCACCACTACACAAATTATTAATATTGCCCATGTTCGTCTCAAGCCTAATTGAAAAACATAGGGAGCAAATGTGTGTGAATTACGAGTATTTATACACTTGACTGTGGGCTAGAGTGAAACGAAATGAATCGAAAAATGTTCATGCACAGTGGAAAATCCGAAAATTGATGACATTTTTTTAACCTCTCAGATTACTCTCCCCTTGCTATCCCTCCATTTTCTTTTTTCCCTGATTCCCTTCCTACCTCCTAAGTTGAAAGTTTGCTGGTTACCAATTAGTCCTGGACTAGGTGAACTTCCAGCGAAGATAGAATACCTACGTCTAAACAGCTCGTGACTTAACCATTGGAATCGACAAGCGAGCAAAGGACTTATATAATTTAGACCCCAAGTGGTAGCAATATGGTCAGTACCACTCTTTGCCCATATTTCCATCTACCCAGCTGCAACACGTTTTGATTTTCCACCAGTACGTATCATATCTGAGCGGACTTATGGTCCGTCAGAAGAGTCACAAAAATCTCGTTGTCACCAACGGGATTCAAACCAGAGATCTTTGGCTTACACAGCGAGTACTCTAACCACTGCTATACGTGGACTACTACTACCATGTGAGTTACACCCATTTCAATTGTATGGATTTTATAACAACAATAACATGTGCTGATATTTTATAAACATTTCAAATCGACCTTGGCACCATATGTTCAGTTGGCGGAGCATCCAGAAAAATTATTTCAGCTGGAATAAAACGGCGGCTGTTATGTGCTTACGCTCCCTTTTGAATGAATTTAGACAATTTCTCAGAGAATCGGATGAATAATTTATTTCACCTATCAGAAAATTAAAAACTTTCAATTGCAAGGGCGCAGTTTACAGCTGCGCATAGTTAATCAATAAAGGATGGATTGACAGAAGTCACTACTGTGTGTTGTGATTATTCCAGTGCAATCCGGCTGTCCGTGGACATGAGCTCCGAACTCCAGGTCTGCTGAAACTGTCCGAACCTACACCCATTCTTCGAAATACTGTACGAGAGAAAACATTATGTGATACCACGTCATTTTGTACTGAAGCCGAAAAGTAGATCCACAAAACTGCGAGTGGTGTTTGATGATCCATCAAAAACTAGTCCTGGATCATTACTCATTGATATATTGCATACGGTTCCAACAGTCCAACCTGAATTATTCACCCTTTTGCTACGCTTCCGTGTACCAGCTTTTATCTGTACTGCTGACATTCAAAAAATGTATCGGCAAATATCCGTGCATCCAGAAGATAGAGCATACTAAATTATCCATCATTCATCAGAAACAATGCGATATCCCCAACTCTACGCCATCACATGCGGAACATGTTCAGCATCATATTTGGTAAACAAATGCCTCCAAAAGCTTGCAGAAGACAACCGCCAGAGGTACCCGTTGTGACCAGTTGTTCTTAATGATCACTTTTATGTCGATGGTGGGTTGCTGGGCTCTAATTCATTGGTGGAAGCTCTTGAAATTCAAAGGAAGTTAACGGAACTGCTGAGCTTGGCCGGTTTACGCCTTTGCAAATGGTGTGCGAACCACAAGCGACACATTTTGCTGGAACATCGGGAAGTCAGCCTGGATATGGAGGAGATGCAAGCCAGACCCATAAGAATGTTGGGCATAATCTGGCGACCAGGCGATGATCGATTCCGGATAAGGGTAGACCAGCAGACATTCGACAGGATAACCAAACGCACTGTCACTTTGGCGTTCGCCAGAATCTGAAATTATTGATGTTGGCCCCAAATGTGGTGATTGCCAAAATATTCATCCAAAAGCTGCGGCAACTGAATATTTCCTGGGATGATCCATTGCCCCCAGATCACAAAAAAACTTGGAGATAATTTTGCAATGATGTCAATAACTTGCAGGACATACTAGCTCCACGACATATTTTCTCTCAGCGGACCCCGAAGTTGTTGTAAGTTCATGTTTTTACCGATGCCTCCAAAAAAGCATATGGAGGAGTAATTTACGTGCGATCCATCCTACAGGATGGAAAAGTGATGGTCAACCTTCCACACATTTGTTGCAAATAGGGTATCAAAAATCCAGGAAGACTCACTCATTTCCCAGTGGCGTCATGTTTGATCTGCAGACAATCCAGCTGACATATTATCGCGTGGTCTATCAGTTCAATCATTTGCGTCAACAAGTCTTTGGTTTGTGCATGGGAGGGAGAGTTTGTAGCCAATACTTTTCAGAGGGAACATTGACCAGATACCCTGCAGACACTCTTCAGAGCTGAAGGAAACACTACCCGAGGCAACAGTTGCTACGATGTGTGGATCCAATGATGTAATATTTATTTATTTATTTGCCAAGCGAGACATATCCTTGCGATAGCAAAAAATTAAAAAATATAAAAATTGAAGACAAGACATTTTTGTTAAGTTTAGGTACATATCAACTTACAATTCTGTAGTAGTATTTACTAAACTTGTTGAATGCCTTACAACATCCATTTAATGGTTCATTATCTGCCTTGGTAGTGCGATGGGAATTTACGATAAGTATTGGTGATTGCCTTGTGATTCTAAGGGGTTCATTCAAAGTATTTTTTTTGGTATGTACAGAACCTTAATATTGTCTTTCAGAATATTAAATGCTAGACATGCAGATATCATCATTCTACTAGAATCTAGTGATGTCATATTAAGTACTTGAAGGATGGTAGGCTGTGGAAATCCTTAGGGATCTTTTTGCAAAAAGAAGAAACTGTTTCTGGATCGATTCTAATATTCCAATATGTCCAAATCAGGATGGCATACTCAAGAATACGATGCACCAATGAGATGTATAGTGATTTAGTAACCCAAATATTCTTGAATTCCTCAGCTCTTCTTTTGACGAAACCTAGCATTTAATTAATCTTAGATATAACTCCATCGTACTGTAGTTTCAAGCAAAGTTTTTGGTCCAGAACAACACCAAGATCCACAATGCTATCAACTCTACTAAGTGTTAGTTGATGTGATATTCAAATAAAAGAAGGCTCTTTTTTCTTAAAAAACTGATCACCTGGCATCTTTCCAGGTTCAGGGAAAGTTGATTATTGTTGCACCAATAAGAGAGAGTGTTAACCTTGGACTGAAGGAATATCATATCCGACAAAGAAGATATAACGTGGTAAACTTTAAGGTTATCTGCATAAAAAAGGATGAGGTACATCATGTACTACAGATGAGAGGTCCGATATGAAAATATTAAATAAACGAGGTCCAAGATGACTTCCTTGAGGAACCCTGGAAAGAACATGAATTTGTTTGAATAGTCCTCCTTGAAATTTGACAACTTCAGTACGGTCTTTAAAGTGTGAATAGATCAAGCTGAGTAAACGGCCCATAATACCAAAATTAAGGAGTTTATTTATTAGAGCTTCATGATTTACACGATCAAATGCTTTGCTAAAATCGGTATACATATATTGCATCAATCTGGTGACACTTTTCCATCCCACATAGAATACTTGATGTCATAATGAGGAGATTGGTGGTAGTAGATGTATTTTTTTGGAACCCACGCTGCTGTTCAATAAGCCGCGGTTCTATAATAGGTGAGATCTTGTTGCAAAGTATCGGTTCAAAAAGCTTTGGAATGGCTGATAATATAGCAATGCCACTATAATTTTGAATACACCGTTTATCATTCTTCTTATGGATTGGTATTAGGTACGAAGATTTCCAGTAAAAAGAAAAGATACCGCTAGAGAGGAATTTATTGGAAATGATGGAGAAAGGCACGATTAATTTCATTACAAGGGCAACTTCTTCCTCAGAAATCGAAACTTCTGTAATCAAAATTGTTGAACCCGGAATTTCAGAAACGGGATTTCTTAGTTTCTCAGGATTACAATAAACCTCTTGAAAATAACTTGCAGTTTAGCTCTTGGGAGTCAGAAATAGAATCCTCAAAAAACATACATCACGGGTAACCTTGATTTTTGCGCTTCGTTTACAAAATCGAAGAATTTCCTTGGGCCTTTAATGATATTTTCGCCAATCAAATTAGCAAATAATTTATATGCTTCTCGAAATTTTGATTTGAATTCACTAGCAAGCTCATTATATGTTTTTCTTAATTTGTGGTATACTCGTATGTACAAGTCCAATCAACAGCACAAAGATTTTTTTAATGCTTTCATTATCAGCATTGCAAAAGCCGTATAAAATTGAATTATTGTATGAAATAGGGTTAGAAATATCAGGAGTAGACACCTCTATAGTAAGTGCAGAGTGATGAAGACTGTTAGAGAAAAGGTGCTCTTTGTCATCGGCTTGATTGACCACTACCTCGTCATATGCGTTAGTAAACATTAAGTCGAACCAATTTCAACTTTGGTTAAACGTTGGAGCTATTTGCTGCAGATCGTTGCCATAAAAAGTACTCATTAAGTTAATATTTTGACTGTCAAGAAGATTCATTGGGAGAAGACGATTAGCGAATTTCAAATTCGATCGATTAAAGCCTCCAAGAATAATTCTTCTGTCATCTTCTTTAATAGATACAGTTAGAGAAGAAATGGTTTCCATGACTGTCTGATAGACGATTTCAGAAGAGTTTGGGGGGACGTAGAACATGCCAAATTATAAGCTAAACTTTTTTGTTGATATATGAACAACCCTATGTTGGAATAATTTATATGAGGTGGTACTTACGAGCTCTTTTGAAAGGGAGTTGTGAGCCGCAACTGACACGCCACTTTCTCTTGATTGCCCACTGCTGTGAAAGTCTCTCTCGTCTCTGAAGATTGTCCAATCACTGTCTAAGATTTCATCATTTCTATGTGTATTGTTAAGCTAAGTTTCTGACAGGAAATGGCAATATTTTGCGTTAAGGAATAGTTGGCTTAATTTAGATCGGAGACCACTGCAATTGTAGTAAAACAATTTTAGGCTCTGTTGAATGGGCATCATATTGGGGACGAAAAAATTTGTTGTGTTGTTCTCTAGTCCTTTGAAGCGAGAAATTGTAGTTTGAGCTTACATGTGGCGCATACGATTGCTTGATCTGAAGAGATTCCCAGTTCTTCACGAAAGCGAAGATACACAACTCGAAGAGAATTATAACCTATAGGGAGACCTTCTCTTTGTATTATGAGTTTGAGGCTGGTCTTGGTTTTTCCATCGATACATGTCGTATCTGGCGCCTTATGCATGTATGCTAAAAAGAGTCGAACGCGTTCATAGATTTTGTGGTCTCTGAATCTCGATAAAAGATATATATTTTCTAAATCTGCCCCACAGTTGATCGTGGCTTTTATGGATGGTGGGCATAGCGGATCTAGAAAGGGTATATTGCTTTATCTGTGGACAAAAGACTAGGAAAGGTGTATTGAGCCCAAACAGGAGGATATTTAAATCTCGCCATAGATTAAATTTCCGTATTTCGATTGTGGTTTAGAAGATATTCCCGTCGTGGCAAGAGTTATTTTCGAATTAGAGACATTTTGCAAAGTTTTCGACTCTAAGTTAGTGGAATTTTGTGAAAGACTACTATTGTTAATATTGTCTTGTGTTGCTGGTGCAATAGCATCGGTACCAGCCGATGAATTTGGTGTTGAGGATAGTTCATATAAAATTGTGGATAAAGTATGCTTAGTACAATAAGAAATGTTAGTGGAATTACATACTTTTTGTATATTACAGGTAGTGTAAGGTGATGTTGAGCTAGTTCTCCTTGTTTTGAATACCATACCATTCCATGAGTAGCTACAGCTTTTTTTCATCATATTGGAGAACAACCAAGCATATCGTTATGGAATGAAAACCTCGAAGCGACGCCTTCGTTCGCTCTGCTGTGGTATGACTTCAACCCTGCAGTCTTTGATGGAAAGATAATTTTCAATAATTTTCTGGAGTTTATCTGCATTACAGTTATTCGGAGCCTTCTGCATGAAAAAGATTCTTGCTTGTTGGTGGAACATAGGACATTTTGTGAGTTCACACGTTTTAGCCGCTGAATTTTTTGCTTCCAATCTTCCAGAATGACCAGAATGTTCCCAATTTTGGAGCGTATTCTGATGTATGCAGAAATTTCTCCGGCTCACAAGTTGTTTTTCCTGGTAACTTTCTTTGAATCGGTTTACAAGATGTGTTTTTATGCGATATTCAACGATTCTACTATTGTGTTTAGTCTATCTTCAATCTTTCCCACTTTCGACAGAATTTCCGATGATTCCTCTTCTTTTCTCAAACTTCAAAATGACGATGCTATATTATTCATACTTACGTCATGATTTTCCAACAGTTTCAACGTTCTCGCTTGAAATAACGATGATTTTTTGAGCTCTTCGTCCTGATTGTAATGTTGAATGTTTGGTAATTTTTCACGGATAGACACGGTTCGGTTTTCAAACGTTTTAAGAGCTTTATATACCCTCTTGTTTCTGTTAGATAGTGTAACCGCTAAATCATTGAAGCTGCTAGCCATTTCCATGAAACTTTCATCATTGGCTCGACTTTGTGAGTGCTGCCGGGAAATCAATTGATTATTCTGCTCATATAGTTTGTCGATGTATCCAATTAATTTGTCATACATGGCTTTCAATCGGTATTCAAAACCTTGGCAATCTGAACAGATGAAATGCTTATCCATGTAGAGATGGTACCAACCTCTTGGTGCATCCATGCAAGCTCCATGTAGTTTACGATTGCAGAAAACTCTGCACGTAACATATTTGAATGTATTGTCAAATGCAATACAATTCGCCAGACTGCACTTTACACTCATTGTTGATATAAGCTTCTCAAGAATAATTTCACTCTCAAGGTCAGTATAACTGTTATGTACACTATGCAATAATTGATGAAGGTCAGGCGCTGCACTTGCACAGTTTTATTAATCCTTAGTGGGTTGCGATGTAAATAATTATGTCCACACAAACTACTGATCACGATATTTAGGTCACTATTTTGGGGAGTAATTTTATTTAATACTTTCGGATTTAGATTTGCTATCAATGAAAATATAATGAGGCACGTTACAAAAAGAGTATGAGTTCTAGCTGCGATTTGTGCTAAGATGTCTATTAAAACTTAACTTATAAGTTGTAACTCTTTAACAATTAGTTATAATAATAATCCAATTCCGCAATATGTACGGGCACGTTCTCTCGCTTTGACGACAGACAAGGTTGAAACAAGATTAGCCACAGAAACTTATTTGTGACCTTGCAACGGATAGTTATATATGCAAGTTCACGTGACTCTCAGTAGAGCCAAAAGCTGCTAGGCTGACGCACATTTCTATGACATCAGCGGAATCGAAGAATGCATTAGTTTTAATTGTATGGACAATCCAGCAAGGTGACTTCAAGGATGATCTAGATCACTTAAAAAAGCATAAGACAATAAGAAAAAGTAGTACGTTGGTTGGTCTATCGCCATTTGTAGACAAGGATGGAATCATCAGGGTTGGTAGTCGCCTGGAAGTCTCATCACTATCAAACGATGTTAACACCCCATGCTAACACCCCATGTTAACCCCATATAACATAATGGCTCAATCGTCAAATCGCTCATGCAAAAGATTCATAACCAAAACCTTCATTGTGGTCCACAGAAAATGCTCGCTCATGCCAGGCAATGGTTTTGGCCAATCAAGGGAAAAACAATGGCCAGAGCAATCGTACACCATTGCGTGACCTGCTCTAAGGCCAAGCCAATGTTGATGAACCAAGTGATGGGCAATCTACCTGACACCAGAGTTCAGCCATCGCAACCATTTATAAATGCTGGGATAGATCTTTGTGGTCCATTTTGGGTCCACTTCAAAGCACGATCCAAAAGGCCACAGAAAGCATACTTGATGGTCTTCTGCTGTTTTGCCATTAAAGCTGTTCACCTGGAGCTCGTCATCGATTTATTAACGGATACATTCATTGCTTCACTTCATCGTTTTCTGGGACAAATGGAACAGTGGGAGAAACTCTACTGCGACAATGCTACAAACTTTGTCGGCGCAAGGAACGAGTTAACTGAGCTCGAACCATCCATATACTTGCCAGTCGTACAGGTTGGTGGAAAGCCACAGTTAAATCCGTAAAACATCTGCTTATGCGTAGCCTTTCAACCGCTTCCCTCACCTATGAGGAACTAGAAACAGTCATAGTTTGTTGTCGAGGCAGTTCTAAATTCTAGACTAATCTGTCTAATGTCATCTGACCGAAATGACTTAACAGCCCTGACACCAGAGCACTTCCTAATTGGTGAACCATTGATGGTACAGATTGATGTTAATGCCCGGCCCAATAGTTCAGGCCTGCTGCGTCGATGGGATTTAGTGAAGAGCTTAAAATCGGAGTTTTGGAAGCGATAATTCACAGAATATTTGAATTTATTGACTATACAAAATACAAAAATACAACAAAGCTCTCTTGATTCTGAACGACAAGTGACTGTATTTCTTCCTTCCTTAACATTAAACACATAAAAAGTGCATAGCACGCAAATTCCACTCGCACGCTAGTGTATTCAATGTTTAGAATATGATCACACGTCACTGAAGACGATTGTTGACAAAAATGCTGACGATATGTCTAAATCAGGGGCGTAGCGATGGGGGGGTGTGGGGGGGGGGGGGGGGGGTGTTACACCCCCCCCAAATATTTTGGAAGTCGGCATTTTCACAATTTCTAATAATATATTACCGAAAATTCAGCCATGAAATATTTCTTTTCAGGAAATTTTTCAACTTTGAACTTCACCTAACTTAATTTTCATTTGTATAGCCTACCAAAACTCAAAATAAGCAATTTTTGTAAGTAATTTCAATTATATACATGAACATAGCTCCTCTACAGCCTTATACCTCTATGGTAACAACTCATCTGATGGGCCATGTCATATGCATTGAACGAATAATATATCATTTACTCTTCGCTATCTAGAGACTACCGCTAGTCCGTAGGGATGTTTGTGGCGCGGCGTCCATAGAAAGACATATAATTTTTGAGTGCTTCGAAGGTTTGCAACTGAAAACAACTGAAAGTGAAATGCCTTGAGTATAATCATTTTGCAAATCACACATTTTTAGTATTTTTCTTTTGTAAACTCGATAAACATGTGCAAATTAGTTCTAGGTATAAAAAATAGTGCCTTATTAGACAATAGATTCGATTAAGTGGAAGAATAGAGAGGGAAAAGAATAGATCAACAAGGTTAATCATTTTTTGAGACTATTTTCAAGGTAAGTCGTAACTTTAATTTAAAATGAAATCACAACTACACAACTCACTATTATATCGAATCATTTTAGTAGAAGTAAAACACCAAATCAAATATTTACTTTTACGATATTCAAACGCAGCTACTTTGAAAGTAACTTTAATGTTACAATTCTGTAAATTTCATTTTCGTGATAAATGTAATACCTACGCATCTAGTAGAAATCTTTTCACTTAATGCAATGGAAACATTTCTTTATAGGTTTTATAATAATGTCAAAACCACTAAGGAAAAGGATGAAAGTAGAATGTGAAGATTGTGGGAGTCAGTTTGACGATGACTACAAGTCTCGACATGAAATTTCTAAACATAATGGAAAATATGTTAGAGTCAAACATGTCGGAGCTCCATCAAATCCATTCGAAGCCTCTAAAAGAAAAATTGTACCTTCAACAATTCCATCATCAAATAGTCATACTGTAGTTGCTGTTATAGAAGAGAATGTTGCTAAACTACCTGCAGATGATTTAGAGCAGCAATTGGCTGGAGCCAGCAAACCCGTTATTTCAACGACAATTTTTCCTGTGCAACAAAAGATAGGACAACGACCATTTTCACTATCAGCATCCACACGATTACCACCCTCACCTCCAGTGACACTACCGCCATCGTCGCCAGCTTCACCCAAATCTCCTTCACAACTTTCACCGCAACAATCAAATGAAGTACCATTACCTAAAGAAGCTGAGGCTGATCCGACTTGGATCAATTTTTCCGGTAAGGTAGCAGAATTTCTAAGTAACTTTGAAAGAGTAGGTGAACTTCTGAAGAATGTGACAAGTGATGCAGCTCCGAATGTAAAAGCGTTTTTTATCGATATGATCGATAGTTTGACCCACATCCACGAAGAAAGTGAGGAGTTGCTGCAATTAGCAAAAAAAGAAGAAGAAAAACTGTCATCAAAGACTTTTGATCTGCATATTGTGAGTGAAAGTTTCATAAACCATGATCCTGGAAAAAGGGGAAAAATATCAACCACCAATCAGCGAAGATTTTTAAGTTCGCTAGGACCATACCAGCCGAAACTTGCCATTTATCCAGCGAATCCAGATATTCCTACCAATAAACAATGCCGTTTTAATCCAGCATGGTATAATGAGTTCGCTTGTTTTTTGTTTGCCGAGGGAGCTAGAAGGGCTCACGGTAGTAAAGAGTGGACGTCAGTAGGTGTTCGCCAGTGGCATAAAATGAAAAGTAGAGGTCAGAATAAAGAAAGAAAACTAGTTCAGCACTTCACTTCAGAATCTCATCGTGCATCTTTAAGTGACTACTGTAATTTCATCAACGAAGGAACCCATATCAATGTATTCTTAGATAAATCTTTGCGGCAGAATAAAATTAAAGAAGAGCAGGAGAAAGAATATCACTTTAAGGTTCTACAAGTTTTGCTTGATGTAACAAGAACTTTGGGGAGACAAGGGTTGGCTTTTCGTGGTCACGAAGAATCGCCAGAAAATAACAATGGAAATTTTTTACAAATTGTTTCTTTGATTTCGCGACATTGCCCATTGATGAACAAATGGTTAAATGAAATCTCTAAAAGACCACATCATGTAACGTACTTGAGCCCCACTACCCAAAACGAATTCAATGATTTACTGGGAGCTAAAACTCAAGAAGCCATCGTTGCCGAAATTAATGAAGCTGGTATCTTTTCTGTCATGGCTGATACAACTCCTGATTTGTCACACCAAGATCGATTAGCCATCAACATTCGGTATGTGCTCCCAACAAACGATGGACCTGTACCTGTTGAACGCCTTCTCAAGATGGATGTTATTCTAACGAAAAAAACTGGTGAAGAACTGGCAGAAAAAATTGTAGTGGCTCTTCAGTCATTGGGGATTTCAGTGAAAAATATCGTTTTTCAGTCCTACGATTTCGCGGCCAACATGAGTGGAAAATATAATGGCACGCAGAAGAAATTATCTGAAAAATGTTGTAAAAATATTCCCTACGTTCCGTGTGAAGCTCATCGAATCAACGTTTTTGTAGAAACATCTTGCAAACAAAGTGCTCTAATTAATGATTTCTTTAACGTTTTAGAAGCTTTGTATGTTTTTTTCTCAGGAAGTACGAAACGTTTTCAAAATCTTCGGGAAGAGTTGAAAAGTATTGAAAATTCATTGCAACTGAAATGTTTATCGAAATACGCTGGACTGCTAGAGCTGAAACGGTAAAAGCTGTATGGATTTCATTCGAAGGCATTGTACATGCTTTGGAAAAAAAAAACACAAGGTTCGGAAAATTTTGATACTAAATCACGTTCTATGGCTGCCGGTTTACTCAAAAAAATTCTAGATTTTGATTTCATTTGCTCATTATATTTTTGCAAGAATGTAATGTTTAAAGTTAAAAATTTGACAGAAAATTTGGAAGCTAATGAATTAAATGTCATTGATGCTTTATTGTTAATTCAAAGTACTTCAGCGTCACTACAGCAAATGAGCGCTGACGACGACCAAATCAATGCATTGATAGAGAGCTCAGTTTTATTTGCTAGAAAATTGCAGATTTGTCCAGAAAATGATTTTTCAAGGCATCATAGAACTCGCTATGTCTCAAAAAAAATTGATGAGAGTTCAGAAAATGCTTGGCATTTCGAGTTCAAAACATTTTACAGGAAGGAATTTAAAATTGTGCTTCATGTTTTCACATCTGCCATTCATGATCATTTGCATGAATCTTTATCAACGTTAAAACCGATTCAGGAAATTTTTAAAATTCCCATTCATAGAAATAATGTCACTCATGAATTGATAAAATCAATTCGACTATTAGAACCAGAATTTTTTAAAACTGAGCCAGAATGTTTGCTTGCTGAGTCACAAATTCTATTTGATTCGTGTGAGAAATGCACAAATTTTGCCGATGTTTCTAAAATTGCATTCAAATTGAGGAGTGCAATACCACTTGCTTATAAAATGATTTGTTTTGTTTTAACTGCTCCTGTAACATCAGCTTCTTGTGAACGTTCATTTAGCAAACTGAAGATAGTTGTCAATCATCTACGGACGACAATGGGAGATGATCGTTTGAATTCTTTGATGTTGCTTTTTTCTTCGAAAGATAAAGTAGATAAACTGAACCTTCGCGAAATTATTGAAAAATGGTCTCTATTGAAACACCGCAGAGTTAAAATATGAATCTTTTATTTAGTATTCGATATAAAGCTACAATACTTTTAATTGTTCAGTGTATTGTTTTTCGTTTTTGTATATTTTCAAATAAATTGATTTTACTATCAACTATTTAGATGTCTTCATCATTATTTTTTGTTTTCAAAGCGTTCTTCTAGGCAATGAAAGTTAATTTCCTTTCTCGTTATTTCATTTTACATGCAAAACCTATGCAATGTTTTTCAGCAAGTCGGCAAATAAATGAGTGTCACCCCCCCCAATTTCATGACCTTCGCGACGCCCCTGGTCTAAATATGGAACTTATGCACGTTGTAAGAAAGAATTAAAATACATACATTGTATGATGGATTTTTATAAATTGTATGGTGAGAAATGATGATGGGATTGAATCTAGATACATTGAAATCATGTGATATATTTGTACACCAACGGATTCAGCATAAAACAGGAAGGCTGATGCATGTAAGAAGTACAATTTCATCTGCTTTGTCAAATCTTAGTTTAGATGCACAGTATAACTATTTATTGGTTTTCAAACCTTTGTTTTATAATGTTAACTTTGGTTTGGTGAAGCAAATGATAAATAACCGCAATAACACCCTCTATGCTCAATTTGCATGATTAAATGTATCGATGAATATTTTATGAAATAATTGAGGATATTTTGTAAATAGTTTCCATTTTTATATGAAATGAATTGTCTCCTAAAATAGAACTAACACCCTTGGAAAATGTTCTCATTAGAATTTAAATGATATCTGAAGCGATTTTCGATCACACATTGCTTGGATATAGTTGTGTTAAATCATTTGCCTACGCAAACGTGATTCTATAGATTTCATCCTATTGTTCTATTACAAATGTTTACAAAATCCTCTTGATTAGCATTTTGAATAAGTTTTTAAATAGAGAACTAATTACATTGAAATAAAATATAAATTTTCGCCTCCTATATGGTAAAAATCTCACAGATCATCAACACCAAACACTATAGTACGCACACATGGTTCCTTCTTATTTGAAAGTTTTTCGTATTCAGATAAAAAAGAATGTTGGATACTTTGCATAAAATCACAATTATAAATTTGGACCACCTTCCAAGCGATGACGACTGACGAGATTTTTGTTTGATCCCGGGGGGAAATGGTACAATATTGACGGCCTCCAAATACGTATTTTTGCCAACTGAGCTCTAATGGCGAATTAATGTTTTACAGCAAAGCGTCTTAATTTATTTAAAACGTATACGGATCGACTTTATGCATAAATTGTTGTTTCCATTCTCAAGCAAGCAGCATAGGCCAAGATGTTAGATTTCTTGCTGAACGGCTGGTCATTAGGATCCATCGATCGTTGGTCGATTGAGATGGTGAAATTCGGCGCGGATAAAGAGTGTTAAGCTGAGCTGGTGGGGTTATCGTTTCTTAAATTCAATTCTTCTTTTTCACTCTCTGGTTCCTGGATCGCGATTGTTACTGCTTTGCTGCTATTGAGACGACTTTTTGTTGCCCGGGTTGGAATTGAAAAGCGATAATAGCTCTTTATTTGGACACGTGAACGTGTGATCACCACATTTCGGGTGTAATGTTTGGCCGTTGATAAATTGCGCTGTTAACTTTGATGTTCCTCCCGCGAGGATGAGGTGGTAATTAAATCCTGGCGAATATAGGGGCAATTATATAAAGCAACATGAAAATATGATATTTGTTTAGAAATTTGTGTATTTTCAAATTAATGAAGCTTTTTTCTGAAACGCTAATCGAACATAACTTTTGGTAAGATGAAGTGATACGAATTAAGTGAATGTTGTACATGTGTGGGCTTGGCGGACTCTAAATAACATCTAAATTTGAAGTCAATCAATGACTCGTTTTTGGAATAAGGAAAAGATAGAATTCAGTCATTAGATCATCATTAGCTACTTTGTTTTTTGAGTTTTGATTTAAATTGTTCCAATTAAATGGAGTTTTATTTCAATCGTTTCAGACTCTGAAAATTTTAAATTAAAAAAATATGTTAATTACTAACTACTAGTTCTAAATTATAATGACTAAATGCTTTACAACTTAATTTTATCAAAAGAAAAAAATTACTTGTTATCAAGTGATTTATTGATTCGAATCATACTTTCTATCGTGATAATAAACAAAAAAATGTTAACCTCTTCACATAAGTATGTCAATAGTATGTAAAACATTCCTCCAATGGAAATGAAATTCACATCATCGGTAATTAACGATGACAGTTTCAAGAAGCTTAACATATTTGCAGATGTTTCTTCAGTCTCCTAAAATTTTTTCATATTTCCTTTTAATATCACGTTAAAATATGGTCGCTATATTAATCGTATTTTTAATTACCTCCCAGGTTGAAAAACATTTGATATTGGAAGCTTTTCAATTTGCAATTTGATGAAATCGCGATGAGTATTTGACCGCAAAATAGCTTTTTGGGCTGATATGAATGTTCATTTTATGCTGATCTTAGAAAAGATAGCAAAGAAATAATATTAGTCGATCTGTGATTATATCTGCCTGGTACATTTGTATGAATATTAGTTTTCAATATGAATATGCGGTTTTGTTTTTTCCATGGAATCAAGCTGAAAAACCGTTAAAGAATGTCTTTTATGAAATGCCGCCAACAGAATGAAGATTTTCATCGTAAAATATGGGTCAAAGTTTGAATTCTGTTAATATCAGAACCATAAAATAGAAGTAATTATAACACCTTTCCGTGAAAATTTGAATGTTAAGGCGGTCTTTTGCGATTATAGTCATACTATTTGAAAGAAAAAGCCATTAATCTTGATTAAAGAAAGCTTCTGTAAAATTAAACATTTCAACTTTGGTGGTCACTTCAATTCAGTGAAAAGAAAAATGCATTTCATGCCGAATTCCACATGCTTCATGTTAGTTTGTTTGCAATGTGTCTTCATAAGCCATGTGGATCACAGTTTCATTGGCGAGTTTGATCATAAATTAATACTATAAATTAGTCTAGCACAACCTGCATTTATGGTCAAAAACTGTTCTATTTTTTGTTTATACGAATTAATGTTTTGAAGACTGTAGCTGAAGCAGTGGCTGTTCATATGTTCGAAGATAAGAGAAACAAAAACTTGTGGAAAAATTCACTAACAGAAAAACTTTTCTTGAAATCTACTATTTATGGTGATAAACTTATGATTGCCGATATATGCAACTATCGACCACATATGTATTTATTTTAACAAAATTTGTATTATTATATTTTTTCATTGGCGTAAGTAAATTCAAGTAAGCTTTGTATTTGTTTGGTTTCGCACTAAAATACAAAGCCCTATTGAAATCAGTACCTGCGTCCGTCCATCTACAGAGGTGGCCAAAAGTGATCGGACAATACAAGAAACAAGCAATAAAATACTTTTACGAGCATAAGCTTTGAAATGAAATAAAAAATTTTCCCTTATATAAAAGTTACTTGTATTCTCAATTAATTGCACAAAAAAATAAAACAGAAATAAAAAGATTTTCACAAGAAAATTAACAACTAATTCAAATTCACATTGCATCAAGTGGACAAAAGTAATCGGACATTTTGAAAAGTGTGAAATTAGTCATTGAAGTTTGGAGCAATTCTTTTCTTTTCATTTCCGAGTTTAAAAGGGAATTCCCCTAATTATATGTTGATATGTGTTTTTCTGATATCAGTCATTTACTTGTCAGTTTTAAGTGAAGAAAGTTAAACATGGCTAAGAATCGCAAAGAAACCTGTATACATGAAAGAAAAGTTATAATAAAGTTGTATAAAGAGAATAAATCCTTTTCTGAAATATCAAAAATAATTGGAAGAAGTCGTTCGACAGTTTTCGATATCGTGAAACGGTTCAGAAAAAATAATCAGGTGGAAAACGAAATTAGGAGTGGTCGACCATGTAAACTAACAGAGACAGACGCACGAAAAATCTTAAGAATTGTTAAAAAGAATCCGACTACAACGTCCAGAAGTATTTGGGATCAATTAGCAGATGTAAATGGTACCAATGTTAGTGCCGGACTATTGGTAGAGCCGTGCTGGTTATCAAGCGAGAGTACCTCGAAAGAAACCACTAATTAGCAAAGTTAATAAGAAGAAAAGATTATGCTTTGCAAAAGAATTTAAAAGTAAGCCGCTCGACTTTTGGACTCGTATAATATTCTCTGATGAGAGTAAGTTTAATATCTACCACTCCGACGGCAGGTTGTTGGTGTGGAGAACTCAAAATAGTGAGCTTCATCCCAAAAACATTCAACATACAGTAAAACACGGAGGTGGCTGTGTAATGGTCTGGGGTTGCATGGCTGCCAACGGTGTAGGAGAACTTGTTTTCATTGACGAACCTATGGACAAACTAGGTTACTTGTCGATTTTGAAAGAAAATTTGAAAAAAAAGTGCACAAAAATTGGGTCTTGATGGTCATTATTTGTTCCAGCAAGATAATGACCCAAAGCATACAGCTCATGATGTTCGTATGTGGCTCCTTTTCAACACTCTTGGTCAATTAAAAACACCACCGCAATCCCCAGACCTAAATCCCATCGAACATCTTTGGGATCATCTGGATAAAAAAAATAAGGAACCATCACATTACTAATAAAAGTCAACTGAAGACGGTGTTATTAGAAGAATGGGACAACATTACTCCGGACGTTACCCGTAAGTTGGTACAGTCTATGCCCAATAGGTTAACAGAAGTTATAAAACAAAAAGGATACGCAACTAGATATTAAAAGCCTATGTTCTAATGGAATCATCAGAAAGAAAAGTATTACAATTGAACGTCCGATTACTTTTGTCCACTTGATGCAATGTGAATTTGAATCAGTTGTTAATTTTCTTGTGAAAATCTTTTTATTTCTGTTTTATTTTTTTGTGCAATTAATTGAGAATACAAGTAACTTTTATATAAGGGGAAAATTTTTATTTCATTTCAAAGCTTATGCTCGTAAAAGTATTTTATTGCTTGTTTCTTGTATTGTCCGATCACTTTTGGCCACCTCTGTATATGCCACAATAGTTTTTCTCCGAAAGTATAGAAGCTACAGCCATGAAACTTTGTGAAAAGGTTGGAAGTTATGAATTTTAGAAATTTTGAGGTGAAAAAAATTTTCAGAGTTTGAAGGGGATTCCCCCATATAGAAGAGTTATCCTCAACATTTTTTTGATCACATGTGGTCAAGTGGGGTATCATATGCAAGGTCTCAATGAGATCTTTTCAAAAAAAAGTTATAAATTACTTTACCCATACCGAGGGAGGCAGGAGAAGAGGAAATGCATGAGATTTAGGTGTACCCTACGCTCCTCCCTCATGGTTCGGCACCTTTATCAGCACAACAACAATAAAAACGTCAGAAGCACCTTCAAAAATAAAGATGATGCTCCTTGCTTAAGGATGTCCAAGACAAGGGGGAAATCCAAGAGTAGGCAGAAATATCACTACGCACTACGCACTCTGCACGAGTGAAATTGCCTTGGAGGAACTTAAGCAGCAACAAATCAAGGCCGGTAAATCAGCAAAAAAATGCTTGGAGCTCATCCAATAGGAACAAACGAGTTGGAACTCAGGCGCCAACGCTATGTTTAGCAGCGTGAGCGCGGCTCTACATAAACAAAACCACCACCCATCATCGTTGGAGGAAACATCGGTATCTTAACCGAGATCGGAGATCTTCTGAACCCCCTAGAAGACGCAAAAATTATGCTTTTTAAGGAGAAGAAAGTCACCCTAAGTAACGACATTCCTTCTGTTTACGGACTCAAATCTGTAAGAATAATTTGATAGTTACGAGTATGATTTACAGAATGGCAAGGGGCTCCTAGAGTGTTTGACGAGTGGGCAACACTTTGTACATTTACTGTCAGGATACAAGGCTGGAAAGGGTCTACGGCACTCCCAGCCTCACCTCTCGCCAGCGAGTGCATGAATTATATGTTCTTCTATTTTTTTCCTACCTTGGAACACTTAACAAATAATTTTTCTAAACTTTCAGGACATCAACGCCTATCTGCCAGCAGTACCCTTATCATTTAACATAAAGCAGAAAATTAATTCGAAATTTTCGGGAGTCCTGCTTCTTCGCCCATATACAGCAGCAACCTTTCTAGACCCTCTCTATAAATAAATCGTATTTGAAGATTCGCACGCTGCCTCTTCAATAATTTCTTACCTTGGTAATCATTTCGACGTTAGATTAGTAATTTTCTTTGTTGGAAAGAATTCACAGGGAATACTCCCTATTAGGTATTACCACATGCATGCGTTAATATTTTGTATAAAAGCGAAATTCTTCGAAATTTGGCTAATAAACATACATGCCCCAATCAAAGAAAATGACGAAAAAATGAAGGAAACGTTCTACAATGACCTTATAAGACTAGTCGACTCATTGCTTACAAACGACAAAAAATAATTCTGGTTGATTTCAACATTAAGGTTGGCAATGAGCGATCTCATCAAGGAACGGCTGGAGGATATAGCCTCCACGATGAAACAAATGACAACAGCAAGCACCTTTGACTTTGCATATAGCAGAAACCTTGTTTTGCAGCTTGCTTCCCAATCCGACGCATACACAAAATGGCCTGGGTATCACCGGATGGCAACACAAGACCAGTTTGGCTATGTGCAGATCCAAGAACGGTGGGCCTCAAACATACTTGACGTCCGTAGATATCTAGGAGCATATTCTAACTCGAATCATTGCTTGATCAAAATAATCTATCGACATCGTATGTGAAAGGCGTATTCGGCGAAGACCAGCCCGCTATAAAAATTCGACAATTAAAGACTCCAAGCGGCGTCTGTGGCAAAAAATTTCACGGAGACCCTCGACAATCAGCGGACTCTCATCTTGTCAGACAGATCGCTGAAAAACAAGCAAAGAGCTATGGGTGCAAGTGAAAGCGCCTATTAAGACCGTGGCAGAACACATAATCGGACATCAAGAACGGCGCAAAAGAAGCGATTAGTTGTGCAAGCATGCATAAGGTAAAAAGAATCAGGCGTACAAAGCATGTTTAGGTAGAAAAACCAGGACGAAAAGAGTAGTAAATAAGATAATTAGA
This sequence comes from Odontomyia ornata, assembly GCA_963969285.1. Taxonomy (NCBI): domain Eukaryota; kingdom Metazoa; phylum Arthropoda; class Insecta; order Diptera; family Stratiomyidae; genus Odontomyia; species Odontomyia ornata. The sequence goes on along the minus strand of OZ017740.1, from coordinate 101,125,851 downwards.
ATTCAGAAAAGAAAATACTACGACGACCAATCAACTAAATTTAATTCTAATGATTCTTCGAACGGACTTTAAGCCCATTTTATTAAGATAAGTACAGGTTTTAAAATTAGAACGTATTGCAGTTGGTTGGACGGTCACACAGCTAAAGCATGATACTGACCATATCACCAAGTGGAGTGCCGACACATTCGATCATGATAATGAGATACTCTAACTATCTCCAAGCAAAGGCCCGAAAGGGGCTACAGTGATACAAAAAATGACGACCAATTCAGAAGAATGGATATTAGTCTAGCAAGCAACAACAGAAGATAAGCATACAAAGTAGTGAAAAGCCTGAAACTATGTTATCAGCTCAAGACCACGCTCTGTCGTGACGACACCGGCAGCATCATCACTGAAGTAAACTGGATTAAGGAAAGGTGGGTATCATATTTCAAGAGCCTCCTTAGTCCTCCACACAGCTCCAGAACATCGGAGCATATAGATGTTTCTGGAGTGCTTCTATTGGCCCCACCAACTCTGGTCGAGGTTTGTTCCACCATCAGAGCCCAAAAGAATAATAAGGCAGTGGTGTTCAGAAATCTAATCACAGAGTCATACAGCACATTTGGTAACAAGAACATATGCTGAAAGAGTGGAGCCAATCACTTATATTCTTTATCCACAAAAAGGATGACAAACTAGACTGCCAAAGCTGTAGAGGCATATAACTACGTTGTAAGGCGTATGAAATATTTTCAAATTGACAATGACGTCAATGATCTCCCAAGTCCGCATTAATTACCAACTCGCCGATGCCGTTGACACAAATATCGATCGAAGCCAAGGGGATTGTCTGGCCCCATTGTTATTTAATTTGGCTCTGGAGCATGTCATAAGAAAGCTACATGTCGATACATGAGGTACATTAATATACAAGTCAATCCAAGTAGTAGCCTGTGTGGACGACATTAACATTTTGTCACGGTTATTAACAACTGCGAAAGAACTCTTCTTGAAGCTCGACAGCAAAAGAAAACATGTAGGGCTACAAATCAATGAAAATTAAACAAAGCCCATAACGGAATCAAGGAAAAATACCTTAAATACACAAAATATCAAATATATCAATATTAAAAATGTAGGCAATATATCAATTTTGAAAATCTGGGCAAATTTGTGTACCATACAATTTGCAAATATAGTATTTTATTTAGTTTGACGAGTTTGAAGATCAGCTGCATACACAGGAAAACAAAGCTCCAAGTGTACAAATCCGTGATTAGACCGCAAGACCACCACAATCTGCAAATATATTGAACGCCTTTGAGCGACGAGTCCCGAAGCGACTAATCAATTGAAACACTGTGGAAGCTACAATGGGCTAGCCGGGCAAATCGTATGGGCAAGCAACGAATACCCAAAAAAGGCGGAGACTAGTGGGGAAACCGAGGAAACACTGGTCAGACTCGGTCGACCATGATAGTTCACCGCTACTCGGAGTTCGAAATCGGAGGACGCGGTCAATGGACCGCGACAGTCGGAAGCACTTGTTACAGGAATCGAAGGCCCGAGAGGGGCTGTAGCGCTACGAAGAGGAAGAAAGTAATTCTACATGTAATGACCTATCTGACCTTGTGCACTTCTATTTCTTCGACGATTGCCCCTACCCACTTGGGAGACTCATGGCTACTCATCGCAGTTTTAATTGACAGAACGGCTCGACATCTCTATCGCTTGAATATTATCGTCTACAGCATCTGTGAATATTTCATCTCTGGACTCATCTTCGTTCGCCTCATCATCAAGCTCTTCGTTGCACGCTCTTGAATTCGTTGAAGCCGATCTTGTTTGATACACATCCCTCGGTCTTCTTCTTTCTAGGCGCATTAATCTAGGTCTGCCTGCTTCCCGCATAGCAGCTGACATCGCCAATAACCAACTCGGTGAATCTATGATAATTTGTTGCACTGAAGAGCTATCTCTCCTCGTAGATAACTCACTGTCTACGTTCAATCTTTTCTCTATCTCAACTCTCTTCTTTGTGTTACATTGAACCTCAGAGTTGCCTTGCTGACGCCTCTCTCGACTTACTCTTCCATCTCTGGTCATTACAACCTTGTTGTTTTTAAGAACGCACACTCGATATCCTTTTGGCTCCCCAGAGTATCTCACCAAGATGCCTTCTTTAACCTTGGGTTCAAATTTATATCTATAAGGCACCTTCTGCAGCATGTATACTTTTGCTCCATATGTTTTTAGATTGCTCAGGTCGGTTATGTGTTTGCATTAATACTCATATGGAGTATGATCTCCCAAACTTGCTGTTTACGGTAACGTATCAGTAAACGCCTTGACATCTACACGAGAATTAGGTTGAATTCTAAAAATATGTAATAATCTTAATTAATTGATTTTTTTATAGTTTTTTTTTTATGAAATGTGTTAATGATAACGCATAAATTTAGAGAGCCATTTGGGCCATCAAGTTTTTTATTGTTATTGTTTGGAATTTGCTTTATATTCTTTTAAAATTTATAACGATTGGTATTAAATAAAGCGCTTTTGACTTTGACTTTACGTTCATTCGCTAACCCCATTGTCAATCGTCTAGAGATGATACTTTCTTTCAGAAATTTATGGAACTCGCGACTCATCAGACACTATATTCGTTTATAGGTGTGATTTTCTACTTGCGTTTTATGTTCTTTGAATACTTGATTTTTATTTCTCAGCAGCACTACCTCACACCATCGACTGTGATCATGAATACGGGTAAATGAGACAAAGTATTTCGAGCAGTTATATGACACATCAGAGTGCACTATATTCAACACATCTGGACTTCTCTTGGATCTTTTCGGAAATAGTAATGCTGTACATTTCCCGCACATGCATACATCCCACGACTGTGATAGTCTCTCACTGTTAATGTTTATTCTCGTATCTAGTCCTCTCTTCGATAGCTTGAGAATATTACTCACATTCAAATGACCGTCTTTGATGCCGCACATCTACAATCACAGCACTATTATTCACAAAGTTTACTTCCTCTTGTTTTTCACAGAAGCAATATCGGTTTCCCTCAAGCTTTGCGATAAGTTTTGTTTTTTCGTGCGTTCCACGCACTATTGCTTTATCTTTGTCGAGTAGAACAGTGTTTGCCACTGACAGTAGATTCATGCATAATTTTTTGACTTCTTTTGTTTACCTTCCATTGTCACAACACTAGCCGCTTGCGTGCTCATACGTTCTCAAAGAATGTTTCCATCATTACACATATCTGACGCTCAGCCATTATCCAAATACCCGCGTTTCACACAAGCGCTGTCTTTTGCACCAAGTAACTCTTCTCGTACTAAACTTAGAAACGCTGTTTTAACCACCTCGACTTTTCGACGACGATTCGCGTCTTGAATCATCTTGCGAACTTTTCTTTTGTTTTCTGGCACTTGACGTGAATTTCCATTCTTCATACCGCCCCGGCCATTTCGAGACCAACCCTTGCCTCCTTGTGCGCACATCTCCTCCGCTGCTTCATCACTTTGCTGTTGTTTTCTCCAGTCAAATTCTTCTAGAACTTTTTGTCGAAGTGTTTCAGGACCTCGCACTGTAACTCACGATTCCATCGAACATTTTATCGCACTGAAGCTCAGTGGTAAACTATCCAGCAGCAAATATAACAATAACTCTGGGTTTATTGGTAAGCCCATCGTTTCCAACTGTGATATTACATCGAAGAATTCTATTAGCTGCGTTCGGATATCGTCGCCTAGTGCCGTCTTGAATGTTCATATCTACTTCACAACGCTCGCCTTCTTGACAGGCCTTGTTGATGCAAAATCTGATTTCAATCTGCACTACACTTCCGCCGCTGTGCTCAACCCCTTATTCAATCACAATAAGCTCGGATCAATTGCAATTATCAAATCTGTCCTTGCTTTAGCGTCCTTATCACCCCATTTTTCTAGCGCTATTCTGGAGTGATCTTATTCCACTCCTGCTCTCAGCCTTGAGTTCTTGCCGCAAACATACTTTCAAGTACCGTGAATAAAAAGACCAGGCTCTAAATCAATAGGTTCTTTATTGGAGATCGCTTTATATGAGGAAACAAAAATATGTGAAAACAGTTGTTCATGCAAAAGTCAAAGGCTAACTAATTCTGATGAGTCACATCAAAATTCATCATCGGGCTAAATGTCAAATGACTAAGATTAATAAGAACTGGATGGGCTCAGCTCATATAAAATGCATGAGAGAGCATGCGACCGGTTTTTGCTCTCTTCCAAGCGAACAGTCTGTCATTTCCTCCCCGTCTGCCTCTTGGTGGTCACTTTCTTGTTCCAAAATCTGACTAGGTGTGAACTGACTGTCAAGTTGACATGCGAATTGGACGCCAAATTGGCCAATTTGCAAGTGTCGTCGCGAATTTTATCCGATATTAAAACTGTGGAAAGTGTTCGCGATCTAAATTCGTTCCAAGTGTTTAAACATTCGATTGCAGTTTGTGATTCAAGTAACTTTAACGTGTGACACTGTGAAATTAATTTAGAATTTCAAAATGAAATGTGTAGTGCCTTCGTGAAAAAATCATAGTGGAAAAGGATCTGTAGGTGTTTCCTTTCACAAAAGAGTAGTTAATATATTAATGTTTTGCATGTTTTTCATACAATGCTGAAGGTTCTTCAAATAGAAAGCAAATTTTTGGTATTGTATGAAAATTTGTTTACATTGAGCAGCAGCCATGTTTGCTTGTGCAATTTGGCTCTCTCTAAGGTTGTAAACAAGAGCGTACCAGTAGGAGAAGTGGTCGCAGGGGTTGTTGCAACCATATTGCCACGTGGTTGTCCACTCCAGTATTATTTAATTACTTAATGTCAAATGAAATGAACGTTTCGCTACTTGATTGTAATAAAGGGTTTTCTAATAAGAGGTGTTATTTTGAATAGCCCACTATTTCGGTAGATGTCACTTTTGAAGCTGTCATTTTTCACATTTGACTAGTAAAAACTACGCCATTGATAAAAATGGAACAATACACGCTTATTTTAACTCACTATAAAAATGGTGAAAATTTGGCAGAGAAGGTTCGTAAAACTCGAGCATTTTTGGGTCATAGTGAAGCACCTCGTCGGACCGCAATACAGAAATTGGTGGAAAAATTCGAGCTGATGGGACAACTCGGTGATGTGAAGAATAAAAACCGTGCACGTCACTCAAGAACAGCCGAAAATATTGCTGCTGTAGCCGAAAGTGTTGAAGAAACCCCAGGTTTGTCCATTCCTCGTCGTTCTTTGGAATTAGGCATTCCACAAACGTCATTACACCGTATTTCGCATAAAGATTTGGGTCTTAAGGCTTACAAAGTTCAGTTAACACAAGAACTTAAGCCGGTCGATCACCAACAACGTCGTGTCTTTGCTGATTGGGTCCTTGAAATGCATGAAAATGATCCGGAATTCCATTGAAAAGTCATCTTGAGTAATGAGGAGCGTTTCCACCTTGGTGGCTTCGTCGACAAGCAAAATTGTCGCATCTGGGGCTCGAAAAAATCCAGAGTTATTGTTGAAAAGCCTCTCTATCCTCAACATTTGACTGTTTGGTGCGGTTTATGGTCCGGCGGAGTCATTGGAACTCACTTTTTTGAAAATGAGGCTGAAGCAACAGTTACGGTGAATGGATTGCGCTATCGAGAGATGATTAATGATTTTTTATGACAGGAATTGGGTGGTATTGATCTGGACAACGTTCACTTCCAACAAGACGGCGCTACGTGCCACACAAGCAACGAAACCATTTATTTTTTGGGGGAAAAGTTTCCGGACCGCGTTATCTCTTGAAGAGGTGATCACAATTGGCCATCGAGATCTTGTGATTTAACACCTTGTGACCTCTTCCTTTGAGGCCACGTGAAAGACAAGGTCTACGCCAATAGCCCAGCAATTCAAGACCTCAAAGATGTAATTTGTGAGGCTATCGAGGACATAGAGCAGCCACTTTTCGATTTGGTTATGGAAAATTTCATGAAAAGGATATGGTCCTGTAAGCATGGTCGTGGTGGTTATTTGTCTGATGTTATTTTTCACTATTAACGGCATACCTTCTTCTTTGTAATGAAATAAACATTTGATCATTTAACATATATTAAAAAATGTAGAATGAGAATTCGACTATATCTAACATAATTCATAAAAACTAAGCAAACTACTAAATATTAAATAAGCCCAAACAAATACAAATGAGCTACAATCTTCTCTTCTCTCTCCCTTTTTATCGATACTTACGTGGGTGTCATTGTCCTGCACAGTTTGATGACAGTTAAGGATTTAAGCCGTAAGATTAAAATTCAGGAATAATGCGACTTACCTAGAAAAAAGAAAAAAAAATAAAAGAAATTGGCGAAATACCCTCTAAAATATTTGAATAGAAAACATCAAGCATAAAAAATACAAGTCAATATTATATATATATATATATATATATATATATATATATATATATATATATATATATATATAAACATGAATAGCTTCTTTTTTAGGAGCTAGTAAAAAATTTTCTTACATTACCCTATTAAAATCGATAACTATCCGTCCGTCCGTCACAGCAAGTCTTCTCAAGAACTATAGAAGCTACAGTCATCAAATTTCGTAAACTGCTCAGAAGTTTCTGGTTAATGAGTGTTCCATAGTCGAAAAAAAAAATCATCGGCATATAAGGAGTCCTCTCCATATAGGGATGTGAATCCTTAAAAAAAATTCACCAAAGATAAACCGAGTAGGATGTCAAATGAAAGGCAGTGACGAGATCTTTTAATATCCGTTATTAAAATTGCAATATAGATGATGGGGTGGACACGGGAAGCGGAAGGACACGAATAAATTGTGCCCCCTCCCCCCATTTGCGATTGAACAACTATGGACCGTAAACCTGAAAAAATCATGGAGGTAGTTCTCTATTAAAGATTAGGGAGATAACGGGCTGTCAGTTAATTTGCACAAAATCAAGATGATTTTCTTCACAAGGAAAAGGAAAACTGATGATCGAATTCTATCCCAGTAGGATGGTAGTATTATCCAGCTGCAAACAGAAGTCAAATATCTTGAGGTTACCTGAGACAGACTACTACATATTTTTAAAAAAGACCAAAAATGCTAGCAGACTGTTTGGACAATACAGGAATGATTTCGGAAAGTCATGGGATTTGGTGCCCAAGCAGTCCTTATAGCAATATACAGCGATTATCAGACCATTAATTTGCTACCCACCTATAGTTTGGTGGCATTTAGCAGCTAGTTTTTGGAAGTCATCTTGCTTGGCCAGGCTATAAAAAATGGTTTTTGTGGGAATGGCTGGGTCATTTAGTACTCCACAAGGTAGGGTCTTATAGACCGTATGAAATTTGTCTTCTTTGAATTGTTCATAAAAGAAGAGGCTCTGAAATGTGCCCTAAGACTTTCGGTAATAAGATGCATAAGAAGATTTTCATGAGGTCATATGTGGATTTAGGAAATCCCTCATGAGAGAGCAAAAATAGAGGTCAACCGGTTTTTTTAATTGTACTTAAATTAAATAGGCAAAAGTGTTGAACTTTAGTTGAATTAACTACAGGGCACAATTTTCATGGAATAGGTATTGCTGACGCCCCTATTTACCTATGGTGCTTAGAAGAGGATGAGATTACCATGCACTTTGTACGAGAATGTCTGGCGTCTTCCTATACCAGGCTGCAGATATATGGTTTGACTAATGAGCTAGAATATTTTTAAGGACGAAAATATAGTGGACGTATGTCATCACCTTCAAATAATGAGTAGGGTGTGATAGCAACGGACTAAGCAGTGAGCGCAAATGACTAAGATTTGAGCGCACAAGATGGCAGAAATGGTTATCTTGCTGCAACATAAATCAAATAAACCAGAGCTACAATTACAACTTATTCCATTAATGAGCAGATGGATGTAGCCTGCTTCATTTACGAAATTATTCCTGGAAAAATTCTGCAAAGTGGCTCCTAATCATATTCTTTGGACTGCAGACTCTGCAGTGTTGCTAGATTTTAAGAGAAAGCAGGAACAATAGAGCAAAGTAAAAATGACTTTCTTCTAAAAACTACTTCTGAAAATTCCTTAGAGTACTCCTAATAGCCTTGATGCTAGATGCTGTCATCAATACAGGTCTATGGTATGGTATGAGAACGATTATATATGATCTCATTATAGGCATTTTTGTCGGTGTGAGCCATAATCAAAGATTTTCCGAAGGATTTGCCCCTGAATCTTCGTCTATTCTTTCCTCATACCTTGCTTTGTGTATAAGCCTAATCATTATCTTTGCTTTTCAATTAAAGAGTTAATTTTTTATTGATATACGAATCTCTTATCGTTATTTTGTATTCTCTCTGCTGGGTTTTGGCAAAACGTGGCCCGCAGCCTAAAATTTAAAATAATTCATCTTATGATAATCACCTAATTAACTAGGATTATATTAAATAAAATTTTCAGATGCGCAGCGTTAAAATAGTCTTATCTTTCACATTGATAATTTTTTTAAGGTAAGATTAATGTACTTTATTAGCATCACGAGTATGTACCGATACTAAAATTTTGAAAATTAATAAAAGAAGAAGAGGATAGGATGGTCATCAAACTACATGTTGTTGTGGGCATAATCCCTGAAAATTTAAATTTTTCATCTTATTTGAATATACCTCCAATCAATAAACATTTTCTGTTTCGCAACATTTTATTTCGATAAAATAGAGCATTCATAAAATATGATGGGACATTACTGAACAGTTTTAAGATACTTTATTGAACGAATTATTATATTACTCATAAAGATTTGCGTTTTCAGCAGCAAATAAATCCTTAGCTACCCCGATACAGAGACACATTGAATCTTTTGTGAAATTTCAATTGATGTCTATCTTTCGTCAAAATTTATAAGAGCATTTTCTATAAATTGGGAAATAGAATATATTTCAATTGGACGCTGAAACTTTAAGGACGTCGTATTTTCTAACTCCGGTACAATCTTAGAACTACCTATCTTTAGTTGCAGTAACATTTTGGACATAACTCTACAACAATAAAACAAACCAAATATACTCTTTCACCTAAGCCGCTACCCTAAAAAATACTTGTAAGGCTTCTCAACCGAAATTTGCATTTGTATGTAAATATCCCGGAAAAAAATCAAATATCAAGAAAATAACACACAACATGATCAGAAATCGTCAATAAATCGTTCAAGTGTAATTGATTCCGATTACATTACAACTGAACGACACACTCTTGGAAAGTTGAAACTTCTCGTTGTGTCGTTGTTGGAACCTTCATTTGCCCCGAAATAAAAACCTTAACCAGAGAAAAAACATTGTGTGGGAATTTTGTTTATGATATTTGGGGTGTAGTAAATCCACAAAAGAAAATACTCGTACATACTCGTATTGTAAAAATGAAATAAAAACCGAAAAAAGGAAAATCGGAAATTTAAATTCAAATAAAAATTTCTTTAAATTTTCAATGGATATTCAATGATGAGTGTATTATATGTGGGCAAATAATTTGGACTGAAATGAATCCAAGCGCATGTTGCAATAATTTTTTGGTGATTTCAAACTTGAATTGAGCAATTCATTTGGAATTTATGGCGAATTAAATGTATTCTGACTTTGGGAAGCAAAATAAAGAATTTTATTTTTAATGATAGTGCAGATTTATTTAACGTACAGATGATTTTAAACTGTTATTCAGTTTAATAAAACGATTTTTTATTTTCTTTTGGAGCTATAATGAATGCCAAAGCAAATAAATTTCATTCTTATCAAAGGAAATCGCCAATTTTATGATACTATTGATCCGACCTATAATGACTGTAATCTTACCTCTAACGGTTATTTTACAGAAATTTCCAAAATACAAAGCCTAAATTCGCTAAGCAAGTCAGCTTGACTAATTTAATTTCAATCATTAAAGAAATGTTCTATGTAACGGATACAAATCCTATTCAGTACTATCTTAGATCTCCTTCACAATTTGATTGTCTTCATTTGATTTGTGAAAGATTTTCGCTTGATTAACAACCACTCAATTACTCCTCCAAAAACCACTTTTCCGCTAATTTCCTCGAACCATATAATACGGTAACCTTTTCACTTCACCTACGTTTAACAATAAAATTTCGATTAATTCCCTCGAAAACCACCAATTGAATTCCAATCTCACGTAGACATTTCAACAATACATGAGTAGAGCCGAGAATTTGCTAACTATCTACTTAACAATCTGAAGAATTTCTTTTCGGATCGTCAAAAAGCCCCAACTATATTGTTAGACATTAAACGCAAAAATATAATCAAGATTCCAGATATCTTCCAATATAAGTTGTATTTTAAGTTCGCATATGCGTATGTGATATTTTTTCGTTAATTTACCTCTAACGTTTTGTTTATCCATTTGGTAATGCATTCTGTGATGAAGTGGTGAGTTGGTAGAGTCGCAGGCATGATGTGCTTCAATTTGGACCAACCAACTATTAACCTTAAACGGCTGAAGAGCTGCTGCTTTGCTTAAACTTTAATCGATAGTAGTTTGATAGTTTTTTAGATGGAAAAGATTTATAGATACAAACAGGAAAGGTAAGATGATGTACCGGTGGCCAAAGATCGTAAATTACGTTGAGCAGTTCGATTCATCAATCAAAATTCCTCTTCAATTAGGTTCTATGCATGGAAATTGCGAGAAGAAAACCAAGTTTGAAAGGTTTTGAGATGATATGTATGATATTGATTTGAAGACAAAAATTAAGTTTAGCGGGAAATACGTATTTTTCAATAAATACCACAATAAAATAAATACCATTTTCTTGGAAGAAAATATTTGACATTCAAGAGTATCAAATGCTGAACTTAGAAAATTCAATAATCAAGAAACTCTTGAGCTTTTCAATCATTTATTTAGGAATTTTTCACGTAGTCCAAATGGAAGTATGTTATTTCAAAGCACTCAATTATTTCAATCGAAATTTAATTGTTTGAAATGATGATTCAGGAAAAATCTTTCTCACATGATTTAAAGGTCTCGTGACAAAATTTGAAGTACCGAAACTAATTTGAATGATATAAATTAATTGAAACATCAAATTGAACAATAAGAGGCTTGATCATATGAAATAGGTGAATATTTTTTGTTATTTTAAATACTTAACATTGAAAAGGATACAGCGCTGCGGTAAAATTTGAAACTTTAATCAAACAATTGCTATTCACTTTCAAGAGACAGTTAAGTACCAGGAAGATTTCATTAGACAATGTGTGACCAGATTCATCAGCCCTATTACATGTGGTTGGGAGGTGAATGCTATTTACGCACAGAATGTGTGACCTCCATGCTCAAAATGCATCTAGACTACCCACTAGACACCTCTCCTGTAACCTAAGAACACTGTCTGGAACCGTGTGATTCAATTTTTCCTGCCAGGTCTCGTTTCATTACGCCTAAATGCAGCTTCAAGTTGCAGGAATACGTTCTCTAGCTAGAAGGAGAAGAGGGCCGAGGACTACGAGAATAGAGACCTTCCCACTTAATGCTTCTCGACGGTCCATTTGGGCTTCTAGAGCCGCCAACACTGCTTGAGCGGAATGTGCCATGCAGTTCCATTTTTAATTGATATAAGCATATTTTCGATTACAATCTCTAGAAAGAGCTCCCTCATTTACCTGCAGAGATCACCATGCATTCTTTTCTATCTTTTACAGATGAAAAACGTATGGCAGGCATCATCCAAAACGTCTCTGCAAAACAATAAGTCTGCAGACCGTGACTTATCGATCTTGTGCAGGTATGACTGGGAATTTCCATGACCGCTCAAGAGCTGGGTTGGTTAGTAATCAGTCTCACCATACACACGATTGAGTCACGGCCTCAGGTCAAGGATTACGTGAGTAGTCCAACGTTTCCTGGTATCAGTCTCCCAGGACTGTTCTCAATCGCTGATACATGCTGTCTCTTTTCCCTAGCAACTACCTCTATGCCGCACTTACTTCTGTGTAGATACACACTCCTTTGCTCCCTAACATGGAGCACAATGGGCATCACACCTGCAATCATCAATACCGCCGACTTGGAGACTTTTGGGTATGCGCGTGCGATTCGCAGCACTCCTTGTCTCTGCACCTGTGTCAATCGCTTTTAGTGTAACTCCTGTTTAGAGCATTGGGAGTCATCTCCTTGATGAAATAGGCCCCCCTATGTTGGCCATTAGTGAAATAAGTGCCACCACACGTACTGCCGCATTTTCTACTGTTGCTGCAATTCATGCAGAGAAACTCATTTTTGAGTCTATCATTACTCCCAGGGATTTAACTACTGGTTTTGTCTCGGCCAGTGTTTCTACAATACTGATAGCTCTTACTCTGGAGATTCTTTTCTTCATTAGTAAGACCACTTTGGTTTTCTCCAGTGCTAGACTGAAGCTGTGAGCAATCATCCAGCCCCTCACTTGCCGCTAGTCTGAATTGTGCATATTCCACAGTGCGTTCCGCGACTAACACCACTACATCGTCTCCATAGCCGACCAAGTATGATTCATTTGGCATCTCAAGTCTGAGATGCCAAATGAATCATACTAGATGTTCTCTAAATCCAGGATGGAGCTCTGAGTAACACCTGATGTAAAAGATATACATCAACTCCTTACGAGTACCTTTGTGCTGTAGAGCAGACTGCGGTTCCTAAAGTAGTCCTTTAAGATTCACATAAGATATATTGCTCTTGGAAATGATTTTTCAGTGCTTCTACTATATCCACCCATCTGGTGAAATTGAATGCATCTCTGACGTCAAGAATAACTAGCAGGAAGACCCTTCAAGTGGAATTGCTGTACGCCTCTGTGCACTGGATTATGTTTACAAATTCTCTGACTACATCAATAGTAAAACAATCTGCTTTGAAGCCATATTGCCGTGAAGGTAGGTCCCTTCATAAGTGTTTCGGGTACTTTCCTGACTGTGTCTAGCATACTCAAAGGTCAGTATGTGAAACACATTTGCTAATCAGTACACACGTCACCACTCAAGGAATATTCCTTCTCGCAAGCCAGCATTGAAGATACTGAGCAGCTAGTAAGTATATAATTGGTAAACCATCTGTAGCACCTCAGCTGGAATTCCATCTGACCTTGGAGTATTTTTTTCTTCAAAGGCAACACTGCTCCATCCACTTCCACCATTGTGGAAAGTTGGTATTGAAGTGGTGTTTCGTCGTGAAGAGCCTAAACATAGACTGCTCGAACAGGGAAGAGAGCGCGCGCAATTGTATGAGCAGGGTTTTCTTCGGATACCAAGCTTCCAAATGACTAGCTTGTAGCCTAAGCCCCGCGTATCCTGATTCGCGATGTCTACTTTTTCTTGCCAGCGTTTGGCTTTGTTACTTTTGATGCATTTGCGGAGCTTTCGCATGACTAGTTTGTAGCCAAAGTCTCATGTGTCCCGGTTTATATCGTCTACTAGTTCTTCCTACTAGTTGGCTTTGTTTCTATTGATGAGTTTGCGAAGCTTCCATATGACTAGCTTGTAGCCTCAGCCACACGGGTCCCGGTTCATGTCGTCTACTAGTTCTTTCCACCGGCTGGCTTTGTTTCTATTTGTAAATTTGCAGAGGCATTTTCTAGCCGACTAAGAAGTTATTAGTTTGATGCCTTTATCTTCTGGGTAATAACAAAGCTCGATTGGTGGTTGCAATCAGACTAAAATCATTTATTGTGCAACTTTGATGAACCAGCAATACAATCAACTTCACTTACACTCGGTTTCTAGTGTAATGCTAAGAGATGGCGTTAACATTACTATTTTGTTACACATTTTAAGACATCCTCATAGCAAAATAACAAAAACAAAGACTTGAATTCAATCGTTATGAAACAGCCGAAATACCTAACTTTTTCATAAAGCAATAATGTTTGATTGAGCCTGAGCTCTTAGTTAAAATATCTGCGGGCATTTCAGCTGCTTCAAGATAAGAAATATTTAACATACCATTATTTACAGCTTCTCTTACAAAACGGTACCGTATATCTTTGTGCTTAGATCTACGATGAAAGACTGGATTGGACACCAGTTTTTGAGCACTTTGACTTTTATTAAACAACGTAATAGGTAAGAATTACCTACAATTTCAATCAATAAATTTTTTAAGTGGATAGCTTCTTTAATAGTTTAAGACATTGAAACGTACTCGGCTTCGGTCCTTGATAATGTTATGTTTCTTTGCTTTCTGCATTCAAATGAAATTACTAAATTAGACAATGTGAAACGAAACCCTGAATATGATTGCCTATCTGTCACATCTGAGCCCCAGTCTGCATCTATGAAAGGCCATAATTTATAGTACTCTTCAAATATTTTAACACCCTCTTAGCATGTTTCCAGTGGGTTTCATTATAAGAATTATTAAATTGACTAAGAAAACTTACACCATATGAAATGTCAGGTCTAGTTGGGTCTGCAAAGTACTTAAGCTACCGAGAAGTTGCTGATAAGGATACTCATAGGAAACTTTCTCAGCTTTTGCCAATTTGAGATTCATCTCCATAGGAGTACGGACAGGTTTACTTTGGGACATATCGTATTTTTCTAGTTAATTTTCAATGTATTCTTCTTGATCAAGAGATATTACATTTTTAACAATTTTAACTTTCATTGCCAAACATTGTTTCAACTGTCCTAGATTCTTGATCTTGAATCTTCTGCTCTACTCATCTACTAAAAAATTCAAGGCTAATTTACTGTTACTAAAAATAAAAAAATCATCTACGAACAAGGCAATTATCATTTAAACGTTTAATTCAAATTTAGTGTACAAACATGCTTCGTATTTTGATCTCGTGTAGCCTACACTTTGCAAACAACTATCAACTTTATGGTTCCATGCTCTGGAAGACTTTTTTAGTCCATAAATAGCACCCTTTAATTAAAATACTTTGTTATCAGCCTTGTTACAATCATCAGTAATAGGTTTGTTCATATACGCTGTTTCTTTCAATAAACCATTTAAACAGGTAATTATTACGTCAAGGTGACATATATCTAAATTCAATTTCACTGCTAATGCAAATAAAAGTCTCAAGGTGGAGTATCGAACCGCGGGGGAAAACTTCATGATAATCTTCACCGGCTTTTTGAGAAAAACCTTTCGCCACGAACCGTGCATGATTGCAAGGTTATTGGCGACAGCGACAGCGACAGCATTGATGTCGCCGTCATGTTGTTTTTAAGCACCCACTTGCATTAAACCACTGTTTTGGTTTTGGGATGATCCACTTCCTCACAAGCTTTGTTTTCTTGGAAAGAATTCAACTTTTTTTGCATGGCTGCCTTCTAGAACTGACTTTCAGGACCATGCACACCTTCTTCAAGTGTAATGTGTCCTCCATCACTTCCTTTTTGACATTCTACAAGGCTCAAATTGTTTATACCATATTTCTCCTTCCGGTTTCTTCAGTTTCTGGGGTCACAGGTGTTATCTCTAAGTCTGAGATGGTATCATAATAATTATAATCAGAGCTCACCGAAAAATCTTCTAGATCTGGTACAAAAGTGCTTTCATTGTCATCTTCTTCTTCAGAATCAGATGTTTCTGATCTGGTCTTCTGGTCATTTGACACATCTGGCCTGTTCTCCGATGCAACTGGTAAAGGTTTACGCTGCACTGTAGTATTAACTGTATTCTGGTCTGGATGCTCAATGATGACTTTGTCTCTACTCATGGTCACAAAATTAGCATTACGATCATATACTTTGTATCACTTCACATTCTCAGCATAGCTTACAAGAATAAATTGCTTCACCTTCTTGTTCCACTTCTTTCGTTTTTCTTTTGGGACATGCGCGATGACAGTACTTCCAAATACACGTAAATAACTCAAGTTCGGCTTCTTGCTTATCCAGACCACATAAGGTGTTTTATCATTCAGTTCGAAAACTACAGATCTGTTTCTTAAGTATACCGAAGTATTTACAGCCTGAGCCCATCTAAGCCGGCATCAAGCAGCAAGCAGACCTGTTCATACGTTCGTATAAGACATTTTGCTGTGGTGTGTAAGCATTACTCTTATTCCTTGCTCCGCTAAATACTTCTCAAGCTCAAGGCTGCAGAACTCACCTCCATTGTCTGTTCTAATAGTTTGATTTTCCTGCTTTTCTGTTCCTCAAGCATGGACTGAAAGTACTTAAATTTAGTGAACATTCCATCTTTTGCTTTTAAAATATAATCGAATGCCATCTTATTGTAGTCATCTACAAACAAAACATAATACTTCGACTTTCCAATTGACAGGCATTCCATCGGGCCTCCCACGTCCTCATGAATAAAGTCCAGCACTAATTCGGATTTTGAACAGCTTTGTTGATATAGTAACTTCGCCTGCTTTTCTTCACAACAAACAATACAATCGGATTTTTCAATTTTTGCTACTTCAGGGAAAGAAATTCCGTCTACCACCTGTTTCATTTTATTTAAGCTGGCACTATTGATGTGTCCTAAGCGTCTATGCCACATCCTGCTATTTGTCACTGTTGGCATCGCCACTAGTGTCTCATCCGCTTTCAAAGTATGCAATCTGTACACCCTGTTAATCAACTCAGCGTCACCTACAAGTTTCTTCTGCTGATTATAGATGTAGCAAGCATTTTCCTTGAAAATCACCTTATTTCTATTTTCTATCAGCTGACTCACAGAAAGCAAATTCGTTGTCAATTCTGGTACACACAGTACATTGGAAACTGAGATTTCACACTCGCTATCGTTCACGACTGTTACTATGTTTACATCACCAGAACACAACACTGGCACGCTGGCTTGATTTGCAATTATGATCTCCTCTGTATCGAAGTTCTGTGATAGATTCGCGATCAAGTCTCGTCTCGCAGTCATATGTTTACTGGCACCACTGTCAACATACCAATTCTTTTGATTAAATTTTCCGGTCAGAAATATGGCACTAAAAGCGTTTGTCTTCTTTTGCTTTTATCCAAGTTTGGGCACTTATTTTTGTAGTGACTGGTTTGTTTACAATTGAAACACTTTATATTTTTGGAATTTTTCACGTCTGACAATAGTTTAACCAAGTTAGCTGCCGTATTTAGTGCTGCCATATCCGTGACACGGCGAACTCTGAGATTTTTTTTTGCGAAAAATGCATTTTCGTAGCTGGAGATAGTATCTACAACAATTGCCATATCCATTAACTTTGTTTTAATAATATCTGCGGTTATGTCAATCCCCGAGTGTTCGATGGCCATTATCATTGGAGCATACTTATCCAGTAATCCAGCCAGCATCAATGCACCAATCCACTCATCCGTTACCTTGAAATCAGTTCCTTGCATTCATTGTCCCGTTTCTATTATTTGAGTGACGTAGTCTGTCATAGATTCACAATTTTTTAGGCGAATATTGGTGAGGTTTTGAAATGAACTAACCTTCCTCGTGTAGCCTGAATCGTCGAACATATTTTTCAATGTTGTTCATAGTCATAAGTTGTTTCTGCCTGCTTTATATGAACATAAAGCGCTGGATGGATTGTGAGGATTAATTTCGAACTCGCCGTCGAATCTTCAGTTTTCTGGACTGCAGGCGCAGATGTCGGTAACTTAGCTACAATGGCGTCCACCATGCCTTCCAAAACCAGTACATTTGACGCCGCGAAACACCAGTCGTCATAATTCTCACGACCTCTAAACTTGGAACGTTTGCAATATAGTCCTGCGACCTTTTGAAAACTAACACGTGCCAAAAACCTTTTTTTACGAAAATGAGTCTGGGCCTTATAACAAAACTCGGATGGTGGTTGTAATCAGACTAAAATTATTTATTGCGCAATTTTGATGAACTAGCAATACAACCAACTTCATTTAGACTAGGTTTCTAGTGTAATGTTAAGAGATGGCGATAACATTATTATTTTGTTACACATTTTAACATTTGGGACCGCACCCGTTAGGCCTCTTATCAGAGCTTATGGCACTTTTTTTGCTTTGCGATGATATCAGAGGACCATCAGTATACTGGAAGCTTACCACGCTTGTGTTTTCAGGGAGACTTGGAAGACGTGCATTTTGATGCACTGATTCTCATAATTGAGCCTACTACGATCGTTCCATCAGCACTTTTGCAAACCTTTCGAGATTTATTTTCTCTGTGTTTTACTGTACGGGCATCGAAGAGGGTCCTCATGAATCTCAGGTGCTTTGTACTGGTCTTCTAGAACTCTCCAATTTTTAATCTTTGGTACTAGGGACTCTGAACCGAATATTACGTCCGGAATGGTTCTAACGCAGCCCGGTTAACGAAAAGTAGGGACCCAACCTATGTTTCGTTCAACAAGCCTAGTTCTAGCTTCCATATCTAGAATCCATTTGCCCATTGGATCAGATTGGGGCATGCCCCGTAAGGTTGACCTTTCATGGAAGTCACTATCGATGAGCACGTGGCCCTCTGCGCCTACAACAGCTTCCTCTAAAACATTGGGTGTAAAATAAACAAGTTGAATGACAGGGCTACGCTCATATCAGAAGGGTTCGCTACTCAGCCTACGATAGGCAGAGTACAATAACAAATATACTCAAGAAAAACTTTCAAAACATCTAAAAAAATACATACTCGTTTTAAAAGGGAAACCATTACTATACCATTTTAACTTGCTGACATTTTGTTGCAATGCTCGTATCACTAAAAACCATTGACTGAATGAAATCTTAAAGATATTTTCAATTATTCATTCTATCTGGAACTTAGAAGATCCAATAAAAATTGTAGTGTTTGTCTCTTGGAAAACCCGAAAGGTAGGAAAAATGTGCATCGTTATACTCGGAGAGCTTTCAAACTGTTATTACTTGCGTGAATGCAATACGATTTCACTGAAACTTAGACACTATAAGGACCTTTCATTGAACCATCTTAATTCAAATTTACAGGTACATGTACAAATTCACAGGGTAAAATATATTTTCAATTTCTACTATTATTAACAAAATTGAACGAATTTCAACTTCTAATGTATATGCATAAAAACCTACCACCATGAATTTATCACGTTTAAAATGTATCTTTTCATGAAGAATTAATAGTCTGTACTTCAAATGATGACGTTGGGGAAAATAACTTAATTGTGCTCAATGCTCCGATTTCAAATGGCCACCATTTTGTTTTCTTCTTCTTCGTAGTGCTACAGCACCTCTCGAGCCTTCGCTTCCTGTAACAAACGCGTCCAATTGTCTCGGTCCATTGGCCACGTTCTCCGATTCCGGAATCAGAGTGGCGATGAACTGTCTTCGTCAACCGAGTCAAATCAGCGTTTCCTCGGTTTTGCACTGGTCTCCACCCTTCAGTTCTCCCAGCGAATACCATTTTCGGTATCCATTGTTCGTCTATACGATTCATGTGGCCAGCCCACTACACTTTCCGCAGCCCTGCAATCGTTGAGGCCTCGTTTCATACATCTTATGGTTGTATCAAATTCTGGTCTGGTCTCCGTCTAGCTTCGCTCCGATTATTCGTCTCAGAATCCGTCTATCAAAGGCATTCAGTATGTTTGCAGATGCTTCGGTTAAAGTCCATATTTTACACCCATAGCATGGCATAGGCCTCATCACAGATTCATATACTTGGAGCTTTGTTTTGCTGTGTATGCAAGTGGTCTTCAAGATCGTCAAAACTGAATTAAAATATTTTATTTGCGAACTGTATCCTTCCATGTATTTCGTCTCTTTCATTACTGGTTCTAGTTATTTTGGCACCTAAATACACTAATTCGCTCACATTTTTAATACTGTATTTGATAAATGTGAAATTTTGTGAATTTGAGGTATTTTTCTTCGGCTGCATGATGAGCTTTGTTTTATTCTCATTGATTTGTAGCTCTACTAGTTTTGCTTCGCTCTCCAGTTACAGACAAAGTTCTTTAGCGGTTGTTAACGACCGTGACAACATATTGATGTCACCCGCATAGGCTACAACTTTGCTCGACTGCTATAATAACGTACCTCTTTTATCGACAGGGAGCGAGGAATGTTAACGATATCATATGTATGACAACTAGGAACAACGAAGAACAAATTCTGGATATCTCAACAAGCAGCATAAAAACATAAGATTTACAAGGAAATATATAAGTAAGGAAGGATAAATCACCTGGACATAATGATAGAGGCAAACAAGAACTCAAATAAATTCAAATGTGAAATATAGAGAAAGCCTGCAACCATCGACACATATGTTTTTTGTTGAAACAAAAGATATTGACCAAAAAGTAAGCAACAAATTGACGATAATGGCTATCAACTATAGAGAGCCATAGAGACGCAGTTAAGAGCTCATAAGCTGGGAAGAAAATGTGTTGCATTTACAGGTCACATAGCATTTATTGAAAAGTTTCACCACAAATTTAGGGGAAAATAATTTGTTATTTTATTTTTCATATATATAGGGTTATCCATTTTACGCTTGGGAAAGTAAAGCTAAAGAAAACACATAAATAATTCCGACGGAAACAAAATTTTTGATTCAGTATGAAAAACCTTGCCATTATACGTGAAACACAACACCATTCAAATGTCCTCCGCGAGACCTCTTACAGGCCTCAATCTTTTTGAGGTAATTTTCAATGACTTTTCGGCACATTTCCGGCAATATCTCAGCCATAACTTCACGAATATTGGTTTTCAATTGCTCAAGATTTTGAGGATTGTTCGCGTAAACAAAATCTTTCCAATAGCCCCATAAAAATAAATCCAAAGGTGTTAGGTCGCAGGATCTTGCGGGCCAATTGGCATCACTCAATCTCGAAATTACGCGTCCTGGAAATTTCTCTAGCAAAAGTGCTCGATTAGCCTGTGCTGTGTGGTTTGTGGCTCCGTCCTGTTAGAACCACATTTTCTCCAGACCATAATCTTCAATTTCTCTCCAAAAATAATCGGTTAACATACGTCCATAGCGGTCAGAATTGACTGTAATCGCTCTTCCTTGATCGTTTTCAAAAAATACGGGCCAATAACCTCTCCAAACATATGTACACCAAACGGTCACTTTTTCCGGATGCAAAGGCGTTTCTGCGATCAACTGAAGATTTTGAGAGCCCCATATGCGGCAATCCTGTTTATTTACGTAACTAATGAGCAAAAAATGAGCCCCATCACTAAAGAAAATTTTGTTCGAAAAATCGTTATCAATGGCTTGTTGTTCAATCACCCAATTTGCATACATTCTGCATTGTGTATGGTCTTGAGGCTTAAGTTCTTGAGTGAGTTGGATTTTGTACGGATGGAGATGCAAATCCGAATGCAAAATCCGCCACAATGAGCCGTAAGACAAGCCCAAATGTTGAGCACGTCGAGAAATCGACAAATTCGAGTCGTGCTCCACACTTTGAGCAACGACAGCGATATTTTCAGCAAATAAATGTTGCGATGATGCACAGGCCTTGCAATATCAATAACCGATCCAGTCTCTTCAAATTTTCTGCTGTGTAGGTCGATTATGTCGACCGTAATCGGCTCGTAAAGCCCTAAATGTTGATGCAGCAGAATCACAATTTTTTTAATAAAATTTAATAATTTTCGTGCGTTCTTCGACTGTTAAACGATCCATATTTCTAAACGGCAAACCTTCAACTAAAAGAACACGTTTTGGATGACATTAAATTCTGACAGGTGTCAAATGGCAGGGTTATACTTTCCTACCACGAAATGAATAACCCTGTACCATTAGGGAAACAAAAAAATCCTTTGATTAGGAAGAATAATCCTACTTTCACTTAAAAAACGTTATGATTGGTATAAAAAACCATCTTCGAATAAAATAAAATTTTCGGAAATCGACTCAACTAAAATATATTGTATGCGCTTCGAAGTAACGTTCCTCCCTTATCTTTACTATATCCATGTACAACAAACACAAATGTGCGAGAAGACAACAATCCTTGAGGCAGCAAAGTCTAATGTTCCAAGTGGTTCCAATTATCCGTGGAAAGCACATGTAAATGTCACCGCATGTTGAATTTTTCTTACTTGGTCGTCTCCTTACGCTACTTTTACACATTTTATGCTGATATCCATTCTAAAGTCATGCGCAAAACGCTAAAGAATTGATAGTATGTTTGACACTGAATATAGTGGACACATTACAAGATTCCAAGTTTTTCCCAAGTTTCTTCAAGCCTTACGTTTGTATACACACACGATCTTATGAGTACAGGGATCCAAGGAGCCCCATCCGATCGATCGTCATTGCCATGTAAGTAGTAACCTGTTGACTGAATGAATTTAAAATTTCAGATGGCAGGCAATGAGAAATTAGCTTTTCGTGTTTTTTAGTTAAAAAAATAATAGAGTTTTATTTGGATAAGAGTAAACGTGACCATGTATATTTCACCCATAAAGGTAGAGTTTTTGGTCAAACTAATCCAACACATTAACTTAATTTATGTTTAGTTAATATGCCGAACAGATACATTATTTAAATTCATTGTGAATACTTTGCCGTACTTTAAAATTGAAACAAATCAATACAGATTTAATTACAGTACTTTGTCTTTTTATGTTTTTCCAATTTAACCCACAATTCACCATAAGCAAAAACACCTATTTCACCTTGCCAATCTTCTCAACTTGTGTGGACCTCACATGAACAAAATCAAGGCTCACCTAGCCTGCTTGAGTTGGTGAAACCAAAAAACTACTTCACTGCATAATGAAAATCGTTGATTTCTCAACAGGAAAAAACATCTGTAGAAAGAAAAGTCTGCTTAAGAAGGAGAAAATTAAAAACCCATGAAATAGATACAATAAGAAAAGATAATGATTGTAGTCGTATATGAAATAAGATCAATACAAAATACATTGAACGTACGTTGGAAGGATATCGGCATTGCAAGGAGATATGCGTTACAACAAACAGTAAGGGGTAATCATCTCCATCATGATGATGATCATTTTCCATGTTATCATGTGGATATAATAAATACTCCCATATGTGAGGGTATAGGCTGCAGAGTTGCTTATAAAGCTATGTCCATTCTCCGTGGCAATACCAGAGAGGATGTGCATGAATGTGATGATCATCCGAAACAACATAAACCGATCGACCTTCCACTTCGATTATAAATCGATTTTCATATGAAATATATACAACAGACCTCTACATGTCTCGTTGAATTAACCTCATCTAGTATATTGTGTGTGCATAGGAGATGTGGGGTACTTTATGACGAATATGAAATAAAATTTAGGCTGATTAGAATTTCAATTTTTCTTTTAAGTAAAATAAAAGACAAGGAGCAAATCTTCCTTAGCATCTACATTAAATTGAAGCGAATTCTTTGCAAAATATATCTAGGAATGAAATTTGAATCTAAGATTGCTTAGGAAATAATTTTGTTAATCCTTACGAGGGATAGAGCAAACTTAAGCTTACTAATGATACAACAAGAATTGTTTTAATTTTTTTAATACCTATTTTGTGACATTTATTTTTGAATTGTTACCTGACTATGCACTGCCGAGTTTACAATTATTAACTGCGCAAACTGAACGGTATGCTGTAGCTTCAAAGATTGGAATTGATGTATAGTGGAAAGGGTTTTGCTTTCCACTAAGGTATTGCAGGGTCTCATTCAAATCACCAAAATTTATTGCACCTAGAATTGAATCACCTAACACACTTCCTCCAGATTTTGCAATTCTGAATTATTAAATGTTCCAGTCCCTACAGAATTTATTAAAAGCGGAAACTCCTTTCCGCTTCTGTTAAATATTATTTGAATCAGCTTTAGAGTATTAGATACTTACACAAGAAAGACAGCAAAAAGCAATGAACCAGTATCAAAAATCTTTAATTCAATAAAGAATGTACAGACACACTGTTGAATTAAAAAAAATGGAATTATTTTTCAAATAACCCCATACAAGCATTTACCTTCAAGGATACTTATCTGTATGTTTTTTGTTGTTTTTTTTTCGTTTCTGTTCCTAATAATGCATATATCTATCTGACAGTGAGGATGGATTTATACATTTCTTAAAAATGGCTGTAAAAACCAGAAGTTTACCCAACAAAGGCAATTTACTTTGTAGCTAAAAGAAGTTGTGTAGACAGACATACGCTCCTGTTAGAAGGGTTTTGTACTCAACTTACGATATGCAGTCACCAACAACGAATATAGTCAAGAAACATGTCAAAAATATGTGCACGTTTAAAAGAATATCGATTGTTTCTCGATTTTTGATGCTCGCCATTTTGCTGCAAAGTAAATAAAATCAAATCTGTGTGGTCTAGTGGTTAGAGCATGAACGCATAACCCGAAGGTCCCAGGTTCAAATCTCGTTGGGAATAACGTGATTTAGTTCAGCGGATTTTTCGGACAGACTATGAGTGTTCACTCAGTGGTGATATGTACTGATTTAATCAGATCATATCTTAGCCGAGCAGGCACACGGGAGCATGGTACTGACCAAACCAACTTCCAAAAAAATTAATACGGTTATGAAAATGAGATACTCTAACTATCTCTAAGCGAAGGTCCGAGAGGGGCTGTAGTGCTACAAAGAAGAAGAACAACAAAAATCACTCATATAATAAATTCTGAAAAAAAAGTATTTCATTGATCTTATCTGAAAATTTTGAGAAGATCAAATCGAAATTCCAGTGTCTGATTCAATGAAGATTTCTTAAAGTACGATTTTATTGAGAAAAATGTAAAATTTGAAGATCATACTATCATAAGTGAATTTCGGCTTCTGACGTATTTGTTTTTGTTGCACTCATAAACATCTACCTACAAAGTTTTTTTTAAGATTATTCAGATCACAAGTGTCCAATCGCGAGGGGAGACACCGATTTTTTGTGTATTTCCCCACTCTTTGCACCCCTGGAAGTCGAAAATGTCAGTTTAAAACCTGTTTTGAAAAGTTCTCATCAAGACTTTTCTGTTGATACCGGCTACCTTTGATGAAATTTTTTTTCAGGAGTCACTCCCATATAAGAGCAGACCCCCCTTAAGCATCTTGTAAGATTTTTTGTAGTGGAACACTTTACACCTATATACAAAATTTTATGTTTGTAGCTTATATGGTTTACGAAGAAAATTTTGATGACACAGTGACACACAGACGAAAGGACGAACAGCCGAACAGACAGGCGCGATTTTGGTAGGGTTTTGTAAAATTATTTCACAAAACAATAACGTACAAGATGCTTGATGAAATGATGTTCCGAAGTTGACTGAAAGTAGCGCATCGAAATTCTTCTAGAAGATCAGAACATTTAGACCATCCTATTTTGAAAGCCAACTTTATTCAGGAACTGAGGTTCTGGCTGTCCCTCCTTCGATCTGTTGGTTTATCTGGGAATTACAAGAACGTTTTTCCCAAAACTATATTATTATGGTCTTGTGATTAATGTTTCAAAAAATAATGTTTTTAGACAGGTCTTTAAACTACAGTATCAACAGTAAGGGGACGAAAATCTAAGATAAATAGAAGTTTTCTATAGGAAGCTGAATTCATTTATAGTAAAAATAATCTGAGGTATCAACATTTTTTAGGAAGATAGACCACTACGGCAAGTATAAGCGTAGGGTAACAAAAACCTTGGGAGTTATCAAACTATCAAATTTTTTTGTGATAGCACTATTACGCAAATCAATTGCTCAGTGGCAACTAATTACAACTAGCTACATATCATAGGCATTTCTAGCATAGGAAGAGTCAGTCTCCGTTATGCACAGCTTAGCAAAATTTGCAAATTATTTTCCTCAGTTTTTTCTTTGCGGTTTTTCAAACTTGTCTAAATGTAGATCATTTAAGGTAAGGTAATGAAGAAGCCGTAACTATTGGAAATGTAAACATCTTGATAACATTAGGGAAGAGGATTATTATTGTCATGAAATAAAAGCAATGCTGTTGGTAAATGACCTCAAGACCATTCAAAGTTGTTGTAGATTTAGAAACCGAGGAAACGCTAGTCTAACTTGGTCGACGAAGGCAATTTATCGCTGCTCAGATTTCAAAATTAGAGGACGCGATCAATGGACCGAGACAGTTGGAGGCGCTTATTGCCAAGATCCTAAAGGGGCTGTAGTGCTACAAAGAAAAATAAGGTCACAAAATCTCGACGATATTGATTCTACTTTCATTGTACGAGTACATGCATTAAATTGATCAAGTAAGTCAGAAGAATCGGTATTTTTTCCTGAACACATTTCAGTCACCATTTCATATTGGTTGCGATATTTTCGGCAAGTTTGAGGCATATTTGAGAATATGAAGCATTACAATCTTGAAGTACTACAAACCATCAAGCTATTATTGTAATCACTGATAATTCAAATGGCGATAACATTCTTCATTATGATTTGATGTCCATAAAACTCGTGATATAAAGGATTTCAAGGAGTTTAAAGGCTCTGCTGGAATTTTATGAATCAAAATGGAATATTTGTTGCCTTTTTACTCAGGAAGAACTACCTCTGTGATTACTTTCATGTTTTCCAAATGGAGAGTGTCCAATAACTAGGGAGGAAGGCAGGGGGTGACACACAAAATTTCTTCACTTTTTGCCTCTTCTTTGAGCCCCTGTTACACAAAGACACGGTTTTGTTTCGGAACTTTAAAATTTCATATCAAGACCGTTCATTTGATACTGCACTCGAGTACTTTTGATTAGAAAATTTGTTTAACGATCAACTCTGTGTATGCAGAAACACACGAGGACCTTTCCAAGTTTTATGATCGTAGCATCGATGATTGCTGAGTAAACTTTTTTTACAAAGCTCAAAAAAGAGAGCTTCTCTCCAGTTAGTAGTTGAACATAACAGCGCTTATCTTTCGCAAGAAAATTATTTCAATCTCAGTTCATGCAATGAAAAGGCTTGGAATAATTCACGGGAATGTTTTACGAAATACCATAATTTTTATAGATATTGTGAAAGCTGTTGTATCTGTTGGATAAACTTTCTTTAGAATTCGTACGAGGTGATAGTTTTTAGTAAGAATATGACCGAGTTGGGCTTACTAAACTGTTTAACTCCAAAAAAATTCATCTCAATGATTTGCTGGAAGATTATGTTTGAACGAACTTCAGCATTTGCAAAGCCACTCATTCTTTTCCTGAAGTGGTATGTAGTTGTTAAACAGATTAGATCGGATACAGAAGGCGGTACAAACTTCAGTAATTGTATGGTAGCGCTTTTAACTTTCAACAAAGCAACCTCAAAATTAACACGATCTATTCCATTCCTGAAGTATCATTTAGCTAATAATGGAATTAAATTGAATACAGAAACAGGAACAAACTTCAGTAATTGTACGGCAGCACCTTCTGCTTTAAACAATGTATCCACAAAATTAACATCCTACTCAGAAGTTAACGTCCATAGACAGATAGAGATAGGAGATCTAGATTTTGTATTCCTATCCAAAGAAACATCATCAAAACTTCATCAGCTTATGGCTTAATTGGAAAGGAATAATTTGGCGTTTGGTAAAGAAGTGTTTTACCAAAAAAAGCCACTTCAGTTAATTATTTAAGTACATTATTAATAACCCATTTTCTCCTTTCTGAGCTCCACTAAAAAATAATAATAAATGGATAAAAATAGGACCAAATTCTAGTCGTTATCCTTCCTAATCATTCGCAAAATGGATGAATGAATAAATATATTTGTATGAACAAACAAAGCTACAAAAAGTTATTTACCCGAGGGGAGCGTGTATCTAGGCGGAAAGTTAACTCAGAAAACAGTGTTGAAAATACTTGATGGTTGCGAAGTCGATACAAAAACCACTGATCTAGACAGATACGACGGGATAACAAGATTGGGAGGCAAAGAAAAGCTAAGCGAGTTTCATAGGGTTGGTATGGGAGTTTGAACAAGACACGAGTAAATTTACGCTGGAATTCTCTAATGAGTTGACGAGACATGAGTATCGAGGAGACCAAACGATGGAGTATTCAAGGATCAAATTGACAAGGGAAGAGAAAAAGTAGACAGGAATAGAAATATTATTGAATTTGTGAGCATTGGTGTAAATGAGCCCCGATAATTTTGATACCCTGGAGGTAACATTAAGAATGTTAGCATCATAACTGAGTAGAGAATCAAAAGTAATGCCAAGTCTTTGGCAGAATTCACAACATTAAAAGGAACATCATTTAACATATAGCTAATTGTTAAAGGAGAGAACTTAAGGGTAAAAAGCATTTTACTACATTTGGGAACCTTAAGACAGAGATAATCAGATGCACAACAATGTTCCTGTAGATGCTGATAATCCTGCATAGACCTGACTGTGTGAAATATTTTCAAATCATCAGCATATAATAGCGAAAGAAAAGTTATTACCCGTGGAAGATCATTTATAAACAAGAGGAACAAAAGCGGGCTAAGAATGGAGCCTTGAGGAACACCAGAGGAAGGATAAAATGGAGTGGAAGATATACCATAGTAACTGACTCAAAGCATATGAGAAGACATATATGACTTTATCCATAATTAAAGAGGACCAGCAATGCCATACGAACTCAACTTGTAGCAAAGAAGTTGATAGTTGACGGCATCAAAGGCCTTTGAAAAATCGGTAAAGATAACGTCAACTTGTAAGCAATTACACAATGTTTTCGCAATGAAATCAGTGAACGTATAATAAGAACGACCTTTAAGAAATCTGTGTTGTTCCCTTGCCGAAATTGAGCTAAGAAGCACTGAAAGTCGATTGTGTACCAATTGCTCAAATAATTTAGGAAAACAGGAAAGTAACGATATGCGACGATAATTGGCTACAGAGGAAGGATCACCACTCTTGAGAATAGGGGCGATATTGGCTCTTTTCCATTAAGCAGGAAAAATGTCCGTACTTAAACTGATGTTGAATGAAAATGCCAGAGGGATCGATAAAGAGGTCACTCAAGATTTTACAAAGTTATTTGTTGATCCATTTGGACGGGGGGAAAGGTTGGGTTTAAGGTATTTAATGAGGGTTTTGAGTTCAACGAAATCTGTTGGAAACGTTAATGGAGTGAAGTTCTGGTACATTAACAGGATTGGAGTGCAGGGCGAAAGAATAGTTGTAAAAGTTGAAGAAGAATATGCAGAGAAAATGTTGGGGATTCCTAGAGGAGAGGAGCTCACAATAATACTGCAGTAGACAGAGGAAGAAACAGAAGACGAGGCTTTAAAGGACATAATGTAAGACCAGTAAGGCTTCACGTTGTTCTCCCTTAGCAAACTCTCCATGCAGCTGAAATAGTTTTTCATCGCTGCTTTAATTTTTTTCTTAGTTCCAGCACGCAAGGCACAAAAATGAGTTGTGGTTTCATCAGCACGATAACGCTCATGCTGGCAATGCGCTTTCCTTTTAGATTTCAATGCAAAAAGTACTTGCTTGGTGAGTCAAAGTTTCAGCACCCCTGTTCGAGAAAGCTGAATTGATGCAAAATATTTTATAAAGCTATGAAGGTGAGTCTAAATTCATTCATCGCTTCCTCAGACTCCAGGTGAGCAAAAATTACTGCCAATCAAATGAAGAGAGTTTAGAGGCAAAAGCTTCATAGTTTGATTTAAAGAAGTTAAATTTAGGAACAGGAGCTATGTTACAATTTCTCTTAGGAACCATTGAGA
Organism: Odontomyia ornata; assembly: GCA_963969285.1. NCBI lineage: Eukaryota > Metazoa > Arthropoda > Insecta > Diptera > Stratiomyidae > Odontomyia > Odontomyia ornata. Next base: position 101,096,196 of record OZ017740.1, on the reverse strand, counting down.
GGTTAAAGGATAGAGGTGGATGGTGACTGTCAAGAGTTCAATCGGAAATAGGATAGCATCAGGTCAAGTAGCCGAACATTGGGATTAGTTATATTCTGTGAAGTTGGAGCGCAAAGAAATAATATTGTAATATCTTACCGTACCAAACAAAAAATTTTATCCTGCTTAAGAGCTTTTCCCTTCAGTAAATAAAAATTTTTCAACATTTTAACTCATCTGAAAAAAAGTGAAGATTTTAAAGAATATAAACATGAACAGTCAATTATTCTCAACTATTTTCGTAGCTATTAAAATATGATTCTGAGTGCAACAGTAGTTATATTTCTGAATATTCAATTTAATAGTTTATTTCTAATTTATTTTCGATACAATATTTAGGTGAGATACATAATAACCTTATTCAAAATTTAAGTTGGTCTTTTCACCTCATAATAGTAATTTTCGATTATTTGAAGGATTGCTTATAGTAATGATGATTCTACGTCTAGCAGGCGTTAAGCATAGAAGTGTTTTTAATCACTCCTATAATTAATTTTCAAAAATTACATAATCTTCACAAAAAAAAAATCCTCACCATCGAAGTATTCGAACATTTATCAAATACCTGCGATTTCTTTCCTGAAGAAGTCTCAAAAAGCGGAAAGGCATTCAAGGGCAGTCCCGGTTTATGAACATTCCCTCCAATCTTGCTGCAAAAGCAACGGTATGGAGACTTCGATGGCTTGATCTATTAAATAGAACGATCATGTCCATCCCCAACGGTGACGGGCGAGAAAAAGCGAAGATTTGATAACAGTGAAGAACAAGACAAACCGAAAATTTTATCAGTCATTGAAATCGAGCAACTAGTCAAAATCTAACGACAAAGTGGAGAAGTATGAGAGAGAAAACGAAGAATGCAGGCTTAGGATCCAGTCACTAGTAGAGCTAGTTAGCATTTTAACATTCAAAAAAGAAAAACAAACCAGCAAGAACTTTTTCTTTCTTGGCAGTTTCAAAAGTCAAAAGCAAGTGGAGACAAAAATCAGAGAAACCGTAACAGGAACCTGATTAACAAGATGTCCTCAGCGCAGGCGGAGCAAACAAACTATTATGCAGCACTAGCAGGGCTAGACGATTCCATGAACCAGATGTTATCTGGTTCATCAAATAGTTAAAAATTAAAAATAGAGAGAAAAAACCAAAGGTTTTGTCTGCTGGTCCGTCTGTCAATCTTAATCAAACGAAAGCAAAAGTCCCACTAATCAATGTATTTGGGCAAACTGGCAAAAATTTGCTTGGCTCTTGGCAGCCGAAAATCAACTAACTGGGTTTTGAGATCAAAAGAGTGAATGACGATAATCTGACGATTAAATATAAATGACTGGTTGGCTGTCAGAAAGCAAAAAGTGCACTGAATTCTGGAGAGGCTCCACATTTACGTACACCTCCAAGAGCGATATAAACCAAACTTTTTTGTTGAGGGGTCTGGACTACGAATACGACACAGTCAATCTCCTTAAGGAGCTTCAAGAAATTGCACCAGAAAAAGAATTTATTGCAGTTAAAGACTTCGCAACAAGGAGATCGATTGTCAAACGTAATACTTTGCCTCTTTAATTAGCCTGAATTCTGAGATAAAGCAGTCATAGTGCCCTTCAAAATATAAGGAACTTGAGCTTCTGAGTGGTGAGGTGCGAACACCTCCAGAAGAGTGAGGTCAACCAGTACTATAGGTACCAATGATTCGCTTCGGCTGCCAATTGTGCCATGAAATATAGATGTGTAAACTGTGAAGATGCCCATGCCGACGGTGAGTGCAAATTGGCTCAGACGGAGCCTGAAGAAAAACTATATCGTGTGAACTGCAGTGTCTTTGGTCATCCATTATTGAGGAAGCCCGCGGTATCAAGATGCAAAGGTTAAAGTTACTCTAAACAAGCACAAGTGCACCGCAGTGTGATATCTTCGTCAAATATACTCAAATCCACCTCAATTATCGCCGGTTATCAAAATTTTACTGCCAGGTGGTGATTACCTCTTCCTTATCTCTGCCTATGCAACTGGTCAAAAGGTTTTCGAGTTCGAAGGGGAGCGCAATTATTCGTTTAAAATACTCGATTGAACAGGCCGAATACCTGTTATATTCTTGCTGGTGACCTGAAAGCATCATCATGGCCGAGCGCCACCAAAAATCAAAAAGGCGCATTCCTGAAATCGTGGATAACAGAGAACCAAATCAGAGCTCCCAACATACCCTAGCACAAATTCATATTTAGACCTCTGCATTGCTGACACAAAGCTTGAATTCTGCTTTAATAGTCTTCGACGGAAACTGCAGGCTCTTCCTTATGATAGCGACTATAATGCAATCGTAATGGAAATCAATCATGAAAGGCATAATGTCTTCCTTATTCCAATTTAACATGTAAATCATCGATTGAATTTCAAAAAAACGGACTGGGGAAACTTTCAAAAGAAGTTTAACCGGGACTACTAGAAGCACTGTCTTCTTACTGATGACAGCAACGCTTGCTCAATGGTTTCTAGTGACAGGAACGTAACTAACGATGAAATAGAACTATATTTGTCGACGTTAGAGAAGGCGACGTTGGGAACAATTGAGAAAGTGGTTCCCATCGAAAAAATATCCCACCATTAAACATCGAAACAAAATGGAAGAATATGAAACACCAACGATTGCAAAATTGTGAAAGATTAGAAAACCTTCTTCTCACACGCATCATCAATACTTATCGGCGATTTTCGCACTACAACCATTCCTCGTTGGCTTTGTTGAAATTACACCTGAAGAATGTCCAAAACTTAATCTGTTTCGACTTCAGGAGTGAGGTCCGCAATCAATGGGGAGAAAAAATGAGGGGTATTAGACCACAAGAACTAGATAGCGTTTTTGCGAAAGTAAATAGGATATTCCATAAGAAGTCTCGAGTGAAGGTATTGAATCTTGAAGCCGCTAGGGATGAGATAGTCAAGTCAAGTCAAAAACGCATTATTCAATAGTAATCGTTATAACTTTGAAAAGAATGTATAGCACATTCTAAACAATAACAATCCATAAAATTTAATAGCCTAAATGGCTCTCTAAATTTAAACGTTATCAGTTAAACACATTTTATCAAAAAAACTATACTAAATTCAAATTAATTAAGATTATTACATATTTTATGATTTGACTGGAAAAAGGAGAAAAATTCAACCAACACTATTCCAATATTATTTATAATTTAAATGCAACAGTGAGCTTTGATCTTACACCTAATATGTTATAACTTAATTCTAATAAAATTCAATCTAAGACTTCATCTTATGCTGAAAAATTCTACCACAATATTCCTAACGCGTTTTACCTTATCTCTACACGTTCTATAATAAACATAACATATATCCAGCCTATCCCTAATTCTTAACACAAAATAAACAACAACACTAAATGTAGCAAAAATAAGATGAAACTCAAAAACTAAGTAACGAAAAACACAAAAACTTAAAATAAACACGAATAATTTAGACATTGTCATTCAGCCACCAATACCAAAATTGCTCCGTTACAGCTCAATCAGCTTCAAGGGATCTAGCAAATGAGTATCTCCATTCGAATTGTTGGCCTCGTGAACTCAAATCTGGAGGATATTTTATCTTTTTATTGGTGGCCCGTCTATATATGTGATATATGATTGGGACGCCATCAGAATCAAAAACATGCCGATTTATGTCCAAATACACGAATGCTTCTGGAGGAACGAAGCCAATAGTGGGGCAAGTCGCAATATACTCGTCTGTAGGGTGGAACGGCTGTGAAATCCAAGGGTTTTCACTCACAGCTACAGATATTGCGATATGATTCAGAAGAAGTTTCAAGATGAAGGTCTCGACTCTTGTCAATTTGGCAGTTGGAGAAATTCTTCTATTCGATAAATAATGCTTCCAATCCATCTCAGGCTTTCTGTACAAACCAGTACATGCTGGTACTCTGGTTACACCAAATCTGACATTAGTGATGAGATAGAGCTTCTCGATAAAGCTGGTATCGAAATTGATAGTACGACTCCGGATAGAAATGGAATCAGGATTATATTTTTTCTGGGTTGCAGAAACTTGCCCTGATTGGAACATATTTTGAAGTGGTTCATCTACCAAACACAGACAGAGGGAATGAAATATTTTTAGAGGTCGTTGTAGCAAAAGTTTCCGACTTCAAACCAAGCCTGAACAGCGCATCAATTATTCATTTCAATGAAACATTGACATCTGACCTCATACCAAGCATGAACCTTAATGATTATTTTGTCAGCTATGAATACTTGTGTCTCTTATTTGGCGGGATATACAACAAGGAATCGTGTGGTATTAACGGTATTCCCCGACATTTCCCTAAGGTTGCTATTAGGAATTATTGCATATTGTTCAACAACATGTTGAGCAATTCATATTTGTCAAATGAGTGGAAAAAGGCTAAGGTATTTCCAATCTTGAAAACAGGAAAAGAATCTTCCAGTCCTAAACGCTTAAACTTAATCACCTTGCTGTCTAACAGCAGCAAGGTGTTTGAAGTGGTACTCAACAAAACAATCAACGCCCACATTGAGAAATATGAGTTGATGCCGAATTGCCAATTTGGTTTTCGTGCCGGGCATTTGACCGAGCATGCGATGACGAAAGTAACCTCAGATATCTGTCAGAAACTTAACAATAGAGAATGTGTTAATGCGTGTTTCATTGGTATAGAGAACGCATTCGAAACGTTGTAGTTTGGTGGACTAGTTTTTAAATTCTTTCAGGACAAGTTTCTCAGACACCTTGCCGCTATTACGTGCAATATGTTATACGAAAATCTTTTGCTGTATCTAGTGGAAATATGACGGCAATGCGCGGCTTCAAGATCTCGAATAGTCTACATTAGGGAGCAGTTACTGCGCCTCTGCTTTTCTCAGTATTCATTGGCAAGCTGTTAAATGCTTTGATTTTAACGTCTCACCAACCCAATCATTGGTAGCGTTTGCTGATGATCTGATCATCTATACGGCAGTGCGAAAAGCTACAATAGCTCAGAGTAATCTTCAAAAAATGTTTAACGATGTGCAGCTTTACACCGACATTTGGTGAACGAAAATCAATGCGCAGAAGTGTGAAACAATCTTGTTTCGGACAATGCTGCAGGGTGGCAGCCAAGACTTGAAACGTAATTGGAAGGATTTTCACATCATGGCTGGTGAGGCTAGCTTAGAACGGGTTCTACATAAATCCTGTGTTCGAAACCTTGATGTTCATCTCGATCAGTATTAGTACTATACTGAACATGCCAAAATCATACTCAGGAAGGCACAAAGAGTAGTCATAGCCCTTCGACCACTCTCACATTTCGGATACATTGATCAAAACGTCAAATTCATCTGTTATAAGACCCTGATTTGATTAGTTTTAACATATGGATGTCTAATCTGGGACAACCAAAGTGCTAGTGCTTTGGAAAGATTAAGAGATTTCGAAAGGAAATATCTTCGTGCATGTGCTGGTTTTACACAAAGCCTGAGACGAATGGGAAGCATTATATATTGAATCAAACTGCTAAAGTGACAAGAGTCGATATCTTCATACTGAAACTTCTTTGAAATCGTATCGCAAGATCTGTAACTGTGAGTGAAAACCCCTGGATTTCACAGCCATTCCACCCTACAGACGGGTATATTGCAACTTACCTCGCTACTGGCTTCGTTCCTCCAAAAGCATTCGTGTATTTGGACATGAATCGACATTTTTTTGATTCTGATGGCGTGCCAATTATATATCATACTCTTATATATAGAATCGTAAAATATGTAATAATTTTAGTTAATTTGAATTTGCTTTTTGATCAAATATCTTTCATTGATAACGTAGAAATTTAGAGAGCCATTTGGGCCATCAAGTTTTCATATCCTTATAGTTTGGTATTTGCTTTATATTCTTTTAAAATTTATAACGATTTGTATTGAATTAAGCGCTTTTGACTTTGACTTTATAGTAATATTTTCATTGAAAAGGAAAAATTCAAGAAAAACCTCTTATTATTTCTGAATATCATTTAAAGTTCAAACATTCTGATCAACACCATGTATTACTAAGATGGAAGTAGGCTATGGTTCGGAAATTTAAGCCAACGGTAGAAGTTGATTGTAAAATTAGCTTGAGCTCGAATAAGTATTGGCCAAAATTTACGACATTAAAAATAGAAACACTTAAGAGTGCACTTAAAATTTGCACATTCATTCAACGATCCCCTGATAACATAATTTGAACAAAAATATTCCTGCTTTCCTTAAATTCTCAATTTACTGAGTACGCGCCTAGTTTTTTCGTAGTCCTGATGAGTACCATATATGTTCGATGCTTTGGAGACTGCACCTAAATTTTTATTGTCTCCTCAGCTTTGCGGTATTTCCTCCGACTCGTGTAGGGTATGCTTCAGGGCAAGGTGTTCCAGCTCCGCATAGACTTACAACTAGCTCTCTAGCACATTTTGCAACTTGTCCTACAGCTTCAAGTCATTCAGTAATTAAATCGATCGCATTTTCCGATCATAATCAGTTTTCTAATTCTCTTATAATTTTTCCACTGTCGTAATATTCTTAACATGTATACTCGAGCTTATGCCTTCATGTAAATACAATATAATGTATTTTATGTTCATATTTATACATGCACGTAGATTTAGATAGAAGATATAGTAAAATATGATTAGAAAATTTTAAAGTTATCTTTAAGTACCCGGATGTTCAGTTTGTTCACATTTCACTTCTAATATTAGCTAATGAGCAATAATTACATTCATTAGAAATCAAAATTTGCAATAATGTTCCATTAACGGAGTTTTAAAATAAATTGAATGAACTTACTATTTTTGCTTCAATATTAATTCGTTTATTATTTCTTAAAATATACTTTTCATTCTTATTATCATTATTTTTTTTTTTTTTTGGTTTCCTGGTTGCGTTTTGCTGCAATACTTTAATGAAATACGATCAGAGTTGCTAAGAACATGCACAATTACAAGGGGTTTCACATATATGGGATCGAAAAGAAGGAGAAGATTGTATTGACTTGCATTCTTGGGTCTTGGCCTAGTCAAGCTTAAGGTTATAAGAACTTGTGAAGGTAGTTATTGTAGGTTCACAGGATATACATATAAACTTACAAAATAGTTATATATTGTAGATGTACATTAGTACTTAGGAGATACTATCTGTAGTATCTTATAGACAGTTCAGTAAGACGATTTAAAACGATGTTCGGCTTTTGAAAGTCTTCCTATTAGTAAGCCTAAGTTACTTTAATCGGTTTTAAACTTCATGTTCATGTCTTGATCAGGAAAGACACAAATAACATTTTTTTCCCGGTAGTGCTATTTTTTTCTTTTTTGTTTCAGGGGTAAGCAATATACACAAGTAAAATTTAAGGCTGAATTCATTTGGCACAGAAAACTTAGTTAAATTAATTTAGCGAGCTATGATTAAAAACAAAAAAGAAACTACATCTACATACTCTACTAAGTTGATAACGTCTTAGAACTTTGTAAATATTCTTGAATTGTATTTAAAAAAAAAATCAAGAGAAAAGCTTTATGTTTTAACGTTCATTTTATGTAATCATATGAAATTCTTGCATATTTTCTGGTTATAAGCATTAGCACTTATTTTTTACCGACAGCGGTTTTAAAATATAATAAAAAATAAAAAATTATGTGACGCATCATCCCGAAAGATTTTTTTCTTCAAAATTTCAGTTCCATTTAAATCTATCGCCATTAATCTCATCCAGGATTCTGTCATCTGTATCTTTAATTTTCAACGCACCATCATCCAACTGCATCTCGAACCCCAAACCCAACAACATTTCTCTATCATTTTGAATAACTTAAATTAAGAACAATTTGAAATTCAAATTTCATAATGAATCTTTATAGCTCCCTCTCAAAAAGTTAAGATTAATATATCGAAACCGCATATGAGTAACAACCGAAACCTATGAGCCGAAGAAACAAATAAAATACAAACATTAGTGTATTAGTATGGAAATTCCTACGCTTATGCTATGCATTTTGCCAAGGCCGAAACTTACGTTTCGACATTTCATTTGAGGATATTGAACTATTTCATTCGAATCCAGTTGTGTAGGTTCCTTCGTCACCAATGTTAATCTCTATCATCATAGGTTGGAGAGATATTGTATCAAGTGAAGTTCAGCTACCATACCACCAAACTCCGCGCGATTGCAAAGAATCAATATTCTGTTTTTGATGGATACTAATATGAATATGTAAACCATATTTTGTGCTAATATGGTGGGATATTTTTTTATTTCTTTTTTTTTTTTTGTTTTGATGCTAACATTGATAACGTTTGATGAAAAAATTTATTGATCTAGTGGTAGAGATAAGCTTAATAATAAACTGGTAAATAATGGGAGAGGCTAGAAGTAGTTAAGAGTGATTAGCGAAGATGATGATACCTTAAAAGAATGAAATAAAAATTATACCAGATAAGCTTTTTGATGTGGAATAAGGACTTTGCATATATATTACTTTAAGCGAAAGATCTTCAAAGAATGTGTTGACATATATGTTAATTATTGGCTTCCAGACTGGCGGCAAGTAAATTGACATTAAAGTCATTTAGAGACATTGTATTGTTCTTGTTTTTTTATGAGCACATGTGTCCCCAAGGTGGGAACCAAGACCATATATTGTAGCAATCTTTTCACTTCTGCTGTTGGTGAGACAATGAAACTCGCCTTCATTATTGTTGTTGTTTCCTTATCAGTACAGTTATTTCTTTGTAGGTTACAGCTATACTATTCTACACTATTAAATTCGATGCTCATAATCTATTCGATGTGCTTATGGAAAGTTCATTCATATGGGCGAATTCTTCACATATGACTTCACACCCAATTTAGATGACGCTTTTAACTCATTTTAGCTACTAAAGGGTTTTTCATAATGTACATAATAATTTTATCAATTGATAAAACACAGAAATATTTGAGATACTGAGTTCAAGTTTATTTTAGGTGGAATGCAAGCATCACATTTTATGAATGAAATTCGATTTTTGCCAAATGACCATCATGAGCCCGTTTACAGCGGTCGATCCTTTGGGCCCAATTTTCCACCACTCTGGCACACATTTCGACCGGAACGTTTGCAATTTCGCGTTGGATGTTGTCTTTGAGCTCGTGTGAAGTTGCTGATTTGTTGGCATGGACCAGTGACTTGATATAGCTCCATAAAAATAAATCCAATGGCATTCGATTGGATGAACGAGAGTGTCACTCGATAGGACCATTTCTCGAGATAACACGTTCACACACATTTGGCTTTCACTAAATCGATTGTGAGGCGCGCTGTGTAGCTATTGGCACCGTCTTGTTAAAGCCACTTATCGTTGATGTCAAGTTCATCCAATCCTGGCCACAAATAATTTTACAATATAACACGATATTGCTCTCCATTGACGGTAACACGACGGTCGTTTTCATCCACGAAAAAATACGGCCCAATCACACCTCCGGCATGTAAACCGCACCAAACAGTAATTTTTTGCGAGTGCAATGGTGTCTGAAGAAGCACATGTGGGTTTGTTGTTGACTAATAATGCATATTTTGCTTGTTAATAGAGCCATTGAGGCAGAAATGAAGTTCATCTCTGAAGATGATATTTCGATGAACTTGTTCATTTTCTTCAAGCTTTGCCAAAACTCAATTGGAAAAGTTTTGGCGTTTCGAATGGTCAAGTGGCTTTAGTTCACAATGTCGTTTGAGCGATGCCCAATTCTTAAGAACGACGTGGAATCTTCTGATTTGGATCATTTTCAATTTCTGCACTTATGGCTGTGATATTTCCGCAAAGAGGAGCAGTAACGGAAAAACGGTGGAATTAAATGGCGCCAAGTAATATGTGGACCAACGTAAGGAGGAGCAGTGTCGGAAAAACGGCGGAATGTTTAAAGTGTAGCAAGAAATTTTCTAATCCATCTACAAGCGCCGTATGTTACATGTAGAAAAGGTGTATTTTATCTACACCCCGAATAAAAGAAAGAGAGTCTGCAACACCACAAGGGAGGACGAGAATTCTGAAGACTCAACTGCACAGCTAAGAAAAATTGGCGCACCTAATTCTACGCTTAAAGGTGCGGGCACACTATGGATCGGCAGTCCTGCTCCAATTGCAATTCAAGTATAGTTAGATGGAAGTCGCAGTGTGCGCGCTTCGATTTAACCAGTTATAAATTACGATAGGGCCATAACTATCATGTTGACATGTGCCCGTACCCTTACCCTTCCTTTACCCTTCCTTTACCCTTTTTATATTCTCGTGCAGTGAAACATGTTTTTTTTTCCTTAGCGCATGCGTGCCCATGCCGATCAGCAAGGCGTTGCTAGGGGAGTAAGGACGTTAGACCTGGCGCGTTGCAAGAGCGCATTTTGAAACCGATGGACAAGTATCTCGCTAACTCCATATCCTTTTCAACTCAGCACCCGTCTGTTTCCATTTGATAACGAGAGTCATGCAAGCGGGGTATTATTCTGAAACCGCGAGTCTATCTATAGGCTTCCATTACAACACTTGAATTTCTCTCTTTAGGAGGTAGTCACTAGGATAAATAAACCAATAATGCCTTGCTATACATGAGAGCAATTAATGAATTGCCGTTAAGGATGCCAGAAAAGGACGGCTTCAAGATACTTTGCAAGGCAATACAGCCTTTGTACTCAGTGCCTTCTGAACCCACCTGCACTAAGGTAATGGAAATGAAATTCCTACTGCTGCGTGCTGACTACGGGCGAAAGCTTTCCAATGCAAGGTCTATTGCACTTGTCGACGCATTCGGAGAACACGCAGTCGTATTTGGGAGTTACGGCACAATGCAAAGACGGTAAGCTTATAATATTATTATTAAGGATGAAGGCTTACTGTCTTCCTTCTCAGATATTTTCTCCGTAGCATGTGGTCGGCTGGGAATAGTATGACCAAGTAGCGAGGTATCGTCTGTCAGCTTGTAGGCAAGAGAACAGAGAAGCCTAGCAGGTTATTTTCAATGAAAAACGCCATTATTTAAATTCATATCAGATGACGGTTATAATATTTATTTGTAACGCAATCAATTCATTTTAAACGATTGCCTGATTCTTCATTAGCAGGCATCAGGAAATATTTCAACAAACCGACATCATTAAACTAAAGTACCAAGGTATTATTCATTGGGATTCATTTTGAATTTTATGTGTTTTTTTTCTACTTTTTTTTTGTGCGTTAGAAACCAAGGAAAAAAAATAACGTCACAGTGCTGACCTGGGTGTTCACCATATGCAAGAGCGGAAAAATATGGAAAACATTGCAGCTGGTGCTCGTCAAATCTGCAATGACTCGTAAATTAACATCGACAAAGTAGAGGGCGTTGTAACCGACGGAGGGGCCAATGTGAAAACAATTGCTCGCCTGGTCTTCGGCGCGGATAAACGTATCATTTGCGTTGGTCACCTCATCAACAACATTGGTCTAGCCATCCTTGGCATGACTTAATATCAAGAACCTCAGAGGCAGAGCTCGGGAATTCAGTGAGTGAACCAGAAAATGAAGCCTTGCTTGACGGTATCCCAGACGAGGGGGAAGTTCAAGACCCGCAACAGTGAAGTTGCCTCGGAGGAACTGAATCAAGGCCGAAAAATTAGCAGAAAAGTTCTTGAAGCTCATTCAAGAGGTACGAATGCGTTGGAACTCAGGGTACTACATGCTCCAACGCTATCTTGAGCTCAAAGAGCACGTTACGGCTGTACTTCTCAAGTTGCAATGGGAGCGCGGTTCTACAAAAAGAAAACCAACACCCATCATAGGTAAGGAAAGGATGGTGTCTTAACCGAGATAAGAGATCTGTAGGGACAAGAATGTTACCCTAACTAACGTCATCTCTCTTGTTTACGGGTTCAAATCTGTAAGAATTATTTCACACTTATGATTTACAGAATTGCGCGGGGTCCCAAGAGTGTTTGACTGGAAGGCTGGAAAGGGTACGCCACACTCCCAGCTTCACCTGTCGCCAGCGGATGCATGAATTATTTCTTACCTGTAAAAAACAACGGGGTCCTTGGGTCACCCTGTATATTTTTTTCATACCTTGGAGCATTTAACAAATAATTCTTCTAAACTTTCAGGATATCAACGCCTATCTGTTGACCGTGCCCTTATCAAAGCAGAAAATTTTAAAGGAAACTAATTGAAATTTTCGGGAATTGAGTACTTTCCCCCGTATGCAGCAGCAACCTTTCTACGCCGTCGCTATTAAAAATTCGTATTCAAGAATCCACACGCTGCCTCTTCGCTACATTTTTATCTTGGTAAGTATTTCGACGCTCGATTAGTAATTTTCGTTGTTGGAAAGAATTAAAGGGAATTTTTTCTGTTAGATATTACCACAGGCAATCTCCTTGAAGTCGGGCAAAGGGGACAGGTGCATTTGATGACATCTTGATAAAGCCGCATCCATCATGTCCGGCCCGGCTTTGTTGATCAAAAGTAGAATGAGCAGGATGGGTGTGTGCAGTGTTAAGACATTGTTACACGGTTGTAACTTCATGTTTGTTTTCAGGCAGCCGTATATCGCAAATGATAACTGAATCCAGCCGTACTGTGGTCCTTGAAGTTGCGCCTGACGATGAGGGCGAGACCTCTTCCTCGGGGTTTTGGTCCACGGTAGACAGTCTCCTTGGCCGAAGTTCTTCAGGAAAACTCGACAAAGAGGCTACATGCGCTATTCCATCGCAGCTAATGGTGTAGCTTAGAAACGCGTTGTGGCCAGGCCGGATAAGCCCAGTCCTTATCGGTGGCCCGTCTATATATATATTATATATGACTGGGACGCCGTCTGAATCAAAAACATATAGATTCATGTCCAAATACACGAATAGTTCTGGAAGAAGGAAGCCAGCAGCGAGGCAAGTCGCAATATACCTGTCTGTAGGGTGGAACGGCTGTAAAATCCAATGGTTTTCACTCACAGTTACAGATCTTGCGACATGGTTCCGAAGAAGTGTCAATGTGAAGATATCGACTCTCGTCACTTGAGCAGTTTGATAAATTCTTCTATTTGATAAAAAATAATGCTTCCAATCCATCTCAGGCTTTCTGTATGAACCAATACATGCACGAAGACATTTCCTTTCGGAACTACAGTTGTACCAGATCTGACATTCTTATGTCAAAACTGGTCTAACCAGGATCTTGTGACAGATAATTTTACCGCTTTGACCAATGTATCTGGAATGAAACGTAGGGCCATGACTACTTTTTGTGCCTTACTGAGCATGATTTTTACATGTTCAATACAATACTAATACTGATTGAGATGAACACCGAGGTATCAAACACAGGATTTATGTGGAACCCGTTATGAACTGCCCTCGCCAGCCATGGTGTGGAAATCTTTTCAATTACGTTTCAGGTCTTGACTGGCCTGCTTCAGCCTTGTCTGATTGTTTCGCACCCCTGTGCTTTGATTTTCATTCGCCAATTGCCAGTCTACAGCTGCACGTCATTGAATATTTTTTGGAGATTTCTCTGAACTATTGTAGCTTTTGAGTCTGCTGTATAGATGATCAGATTATCAGCAAACGCTACCAATGATCGCGTTGGTGAGACGTTAAAATTAAAGCCGTTCAATATCTTGTGAATGAATATTCAGAAGAGCAGAGGTGCAGTAACTATTCCCTGGTGTAGACCATTCAAGACCTTGAATTCGCGCATTGTTGTCATATTTCTATTAGTTGCAACAAACGATTTCCCATATAACGTATTGCACATCATGGTGACAACGTGTCTGGGGAGCTGTCCTGAAGGAGTTTAAAAACTAGTCCATCCAAACACACCGTATCGAAGGCTTTCTCCATTCCAATGAGATACGCTCCAACACATTCCCTATCATTTAGTTTCCAACAGATGTCTGAGGTTACTTTCATTATCGCATGTATGGTCGAATGCCTGGCACGAAAACCAAATTGGCAATTCGACATCAATTCATATTTCTCAATGTGGGCGTTTAATGCTTTGTTGGGTATTACCTCAAACACCTTGCCGATGTTAGGTAGCAAGCTGGTTGGACGATAGCTCTTAGGACATGAAAATTCTTCTCCTTTCTTCAAGACTGAAAATACCTTTGCATTTTCCCACTCATTTGGGAAATATGAATTGCTCAACATATTGTTGAACAATATGCAATATTTCCTAATAGCAACCTCAGGCAAATGTTGGAGGACCACATTTGGAATACCATCAGTACCACATGATTTCTAGTTGTTTATCCTGCGAAATATGAAACACAAGTCTTCATAGCTGACAAAATAATCAATAAGATTCAAGCTCAGTATGAGGTCAGATGTTAATGCTTCATTGAAATGAAGAATTGATTCAACGTTCAGGTTGATTTGGAGTCGGAAACATTTGCTTTAACGAGCTTTGAAAATATTTCATTCTCTCTCTCAGGGTTTGGTAGATGTACCAATTCAAAATGTGTTCCAATCAGGGCAAGTTTATGCAATCCATCACAAATAATCTTGTTTCTATTTCTATTCGGAGTCGTACTATCAATTTCGATACCAACCCTGTCGAGAAGATTTATCTCATCACTAGTGAGTTCAAAATTTGATTCCTTCACTCGAGACTCCTGACGGAATATGCTATTCACTTTCGTGAAAACGCCATCTGGGTCCTGTGGGCGTATACCCCTCAGTTTTTCCGCCCATTGATTGCTGACCTCACTCCTGAAGTATGAACGGATTAACTTCCGAACATTCTTCAGGTGTAATTTCAACAAAGCCAACGAGGAATGGTTGTAGTCCATAAATCACTGATAAATATTGTTGATGCGTGTGAAAGGAAGCCTTTTTAATCTTTTCAACCTTGCAATGTTTGGTGTTTCATATCCTTCCATATTGTTTCGATGCTTAATCTTGGGAACTATTTTCTGAATCGTTTCCAAAGTCGGCTTCTCCAACTTTGACAAATAGAGATCTATTATATCGTTAGCTAGATTCCTGTCATCAGGAACCATTGAGCAAGCATTGCCATCATCAGAAGGAGGACATTGCTTCTGGTACTCTCGATTAAACTTCTTTTGAAACTTTCACTAATCTGTTTTCTTGAAATTCAACCGATGATTTTCATGTTGAACTGGAATGAGGACGTGATCATCCCTTTGCTGATTAATTCCCATTACGATTGCGTTATGGTCGCCATTATAACGAATCACCTGCAGTTTCCGTTGAGGACAATTAAAGCTGAATTCAAGTCCTGCGTCAGCAATGCAGAGGTCCAAATATGAATTTTCCCTAAGGAATTTGGGAGGTCCGACCCATACAGATTGCACCTATATTCAATTTGGTACTCTGTTTCCCACGATTTCAGAAGTATACCTCTTGGATTATTGGTGGCGTTCAGCCATGCCGTATGCCAGGCATTCAGGTCATTCAGGTAATAACTATTCAGCCTGTTTAATTCGAGTTTTTGAAACAAGGAATTGAGTTCCTTCTTGAGCTTGAGAACATTTCGACCAGATATTGAAATTTTGATAACGGACACCAAGAGATTCAAAGCTTTTGAATTCGACTATTTTGGAAACAAGATGGTCTTCTCACCAATATCCCGGTGCCAATTCCCCCATCACCATTTACACTATCGCCTCTTACGAATTCAAAATCCTTGAATGTCATGGAGTGCCATGAATTAAGATGGGTTTCAGTAAGAAGCGTGATGTCAGGCTTTTGCTTAATAATGAATTCAAGGAGATAATCACGTCGACTTATGGTAACAATGGAGTTGACGTTGATCGAGATGGAGTTTACGAGATCGAGACGAATCCTATCCATGAGAATGTGACTGGATGACAAGTTATTTTGAGGCATTTGAAAGCCCTAAATGCTGAAAAACAAAATTGATTTTTGTATCTTGTTTATCGATTCTCTTCAAAAACAAATAGAGCTGCTGGCAAATTTTGAGAAGTAGCTCATTTTTGCCACTTACATTATTTACAGCATTTTCTGCTGGTCAACTAGCGGCGAGTGCAAATGACACTCCGGGCTTAACGAAGTTCGGAGCTGGCACGGCAATGTTGTTGTATTTGTTCTGGACAAATTTTACTCTCGCATTTTGATATCGTGAGCATCCTCGATATGATGCCGCATGACCACAAACACCGCAGTTAACATAGTATAATTTCTCGTTTGGCTCTGTCTGAGCCAATTTACACTCACCGTGAGCATGAACGTCTTTGCATTTGACGCACCGATAATCCATAGGGCAGTTGGCAGCCGAATGTCCCAATCTTTGACACCGGTAACACTGGTTTACTTCCCCTTGCTGGAAGCATTCCCACCTCATCGCTTGGAAGTTCAAGTACCTAATTTGTTGAAGAGCACTTGGACTGCTCTTATTTGAAATCTGTAGCAAATAAAGTGGTCAATTTTTCTATTCCACCGTCGACCTTCTTGCCGCGAAAGTTTTAAAAGAAACAAATTCAATTTCAGGTGCAGCTTCCTCACGCTCCTAAAGAGGATGTCCTTTTGGGGTATAGGTGATTTGTGGAACCTCCCCAGAATTCAATGCATTTTTAGCTTAGTTGAAATCGACCAGTGATGTCGTTCTAATTGTTGATTTCTCAGCATTAACTCTTTTTAACTCTAAATTGGTTGATTTATTTTCAGGTGCCAGTAGCCAAATCATAATCTTTTCGCTTTGACCAAGCTTGTTCATTGTCGGAACTTCCTCTGTATTTTTAGAAAATTTTTGAGAAAGACCAGCAGAACTGCGAGCTGGTTTCTTCTCCTTATTTGTATTTTTTAAGTACGGAATAAAATTATCATTTTTAATGATTAAAATAACCTTCAACGTCCATTTTTTGTTGCAGTCGGTCCAGCGCTGCATAATAATTTTGGATGTCGTCAGTGCCTTCAGTACTTAGTATTTCTTCTGGGATAGCTTCTTTAATAGCTTTCTTCACCTTAGTTTCCGTATTGATTTGCTTTACACTTCTGCATCTTGAGTTTTAATCCCTCTCTTGAACATATTTCGAATCATTTCTTGTTGGTTTTCAACTATTTGAGTTTTACATCCGCCGTCTGTGGAGCTTTCCTGGTTACTCGTATATCTCCTTTTATTGATGATTGCTTTTCTCCCCGGGGTCCTCCAACGGAGGGAAGCCGTCGGGCTCCTCCATACCAGCAGTCCCGAGTTAGTCTTTGGATTATTTGCTTTTGTTGATTTATCGAAGTAAAATAATATTTAATATGATTTCGTGGGTCCATTCGTTCGACGATAAAAGCTGTTTCCGATGAAAACCAAATTTTGCTTTGGACTGACTTTTAAAATAACTTATTCAATTTTTTCAAAACTTGACAGGAGCGAATTAAAAACACGTCTGTTCGCAACGAAGGTTAAACGTATCTCATTACCGAATCTACAAGCAACTACTGAGAAGTAAGCACTGGTCGATGCGCCTGTTGTAAAGGGTGGTCCAACCAAAACGCACGATGTTAATTTTAAATAAAACAAAAAGTTTTCAGAGAATTATGTTAATACTTTTTATTATAATAGAGGAATCTATGAGAATTATGTGTGAAACAAAATATTGCCCAAATGCTCGCCACAGCTACAGTGGCAAATTTCTATCCGATGTTCTATATTTTCAATGACTCTGAAACATAATTGAGGTTCAATGTCGTTAATGTGCTGAATTATCTCATCTTTTAACTCTTGAATTATTCTTGGATTATTAACGTACACTTTTTTCTTAAAATAACCCCACAGAAAGAAATCCAACGGTATCAAATCATATGATCGTGGCGGTCAATTATCATCGGCACAATGTGAGATAACACGGCCATTGAATTTCTCGCGCAAAAGAGCGCCATTCTGCTGGAACCACATATCGTCCAGGTCCATAACCTCAATTTCCGGCCACAAGAAGTCCGTTATCATCTCGCAATAGCAAACACCATTCACGGTAACTGCTTGGCCGTCCTCATTTTCGAAGAAGTACGGCCCGGTGACGCTGCCAGCCCATAAACCGCACCAAACAGTCACTCTTTGTGGATACATTGGCTTTTCAACAATCACTCGTGCGGCAATTCTGCTTGTTAACGAATCCACTGAGTTGAAAGTGTGCCTCGTCGCTGAAGATGATTTTCTTGGTAAAGTCACCATTCCCTTCTGTCTGTTCAACCAACCAAGAAATGGTCAGTAGGCGTCAGCCCTTGAGTCAATTGAACCTTGTAAGCGTGTAAATTTAAACCTTTATTCAAAATTCAGAAACTTTTATTCAGAACTTTCTATGATCAAATAACTGATCACATAGATGTCCTCATGAATGAAAAGGACCAATTAATTGCCCGCCAGAGTTCGAAATCCCGAGCAAACGATGAAAGCTTCGTGGAAATGGCAACCTGCTTTGATGAACTTGCTACGAAGTTCTCAAGCAGCAATAATAATATAATTAGAGCTCTAGAATCAGTCCACCAACGTCTTATTGCGATGAAAAACCTGATTTCGAATTTACATCCGCCGAGTACTGAAGTTTTGAACAAAGACAGGATGAAGGAGTTGCTGGCCAATATATCGAATAAAATACCACATCAGCAAAACGATACACACCTTTCTCAAGTGTTAACAAAAATCGAAGGACTGTAAAAACAATTTGCCACTTTGGAAGAAAAGGTACAAAGCTTTACAGTTGCTCAAAAAACTGCTATATACTCGTATCTTATCAGTGCTAATACACACGAAGCTCATGATCATACATTGGAATTAAATGTCGATGCAGCTACACGAACACCTTCGATTCAAGTTCCAGTCGTTCAATCTCAAATTTTTAAACTGGGCACATTTTGGTCTGAGGATGACTGGAGAAACAGAATCAGGAAATTGGAGTTTACAAACCAAGCATCCTGGGAGATTTTCTATCTTAGAAAAGCATCAACTAAACTCGATGCCACCGGATTGCAGCAGTTATTCGAACGAGATCTCAAAATACAAAGCTACAAAGTGGAGGAGTTACCGCATCGGAATAAACATCGACGCGCTTTCAAAGTTTTTATACCAAGCAGGTATGCATGGCTTTTTACAAACCTAAGAGCCAAGAATGGAAAGTATATCTGGAATGGTATGGTGTTTAGCAAATGGCAAGCGGCAAAAAGATCAACAAATTCAGAGCACCCAAGTATTTATTTAAGTAAAAAATTTTCGGTAAAAGAAATAACACGTAGACTAAATACCAAAAATATTAATATTAATAATACATTAAATCAAAACAATGTTAATGTTAATCCTAATCCAGATTCCAATCAAATAAGTCATGGCTCCCCTCCTAATCTCCCAACGGATGATCTCTTAGAGCGTCACTCAACTTCCGAAACACCAAGTGATAGCACTATTAGAAATTTGCAACAAGACAGCTTCATTGTTCAGTGCGAAAATTCTTTAACCTCAACTTCAGCCGCTGAAAACAGGGGATCCGTGGATAAATACTCTAATTTTGTACATGGTGGTGTACAAGTCTCCACCTTACCATCTCCTGAGACGAATTCATTTTTGAACCCGCTCATAACTCCAGTGGTGAAAGCCACAATCAATGCCAGCAATGATATGGAAGGCAAATATCTCTTATCCCGACTTAGAGATCATAAAATTTTTGAAAATGTTAGGCTTTATCTGGCATACATGTACAAGGCTCCGGACACAACGTGCATTGATGGCAAAACAAAGACAAACATTATGGTTATGATCTAGCGGGAAGGCCTTCCTATAGATATTGGGGCCCTCCGTAGGATTTATATCAAATACCACGAAGAGTTAGGAATAACATCAGCACAAACTAATAAAGATCTGGAAACTTACGCGTCGCATGTGAGCTCCAATTATATATCAGCACTTCAACGATCTAGAGAGCAACATCGTAAATTTTTTCGTCCCCAATAACGCACTCACTTCTAAAGGCCTCAACCTCTTTTACCATAATTGCGGTGGTATGAGAGGGAAAATTAACAAACTTTATCTGGACGCCAAATCATTCCATTTCAACGTTCTTACCTTAACTGAAACGTGGTTGAATTAGTCTTTTGTCAATGAAGAGATTCTGGATGGAAACTGGTCAATTTTTAGAGACGACAGGGATTCTCACAGCACTGGGCAATCGCGCGGAGGAGGAGTCTTGATTGCAGTGCAAAATTCGTTTTTCAGTGAGCCCGTCAGTACTGTCTCTAACAATTCCTACCAGCATAAAATTGTTCGTATCAAAATTGCGAATGCAAACTTGTATATAGGGGCTTTTTATATCCCTCCAAGATCCAATGAAGAAGTTTACAATAATGCGTGTGACATAATATCGTCACTAGCTGCTTCCATCAATGAAGAAGACATAATAATCATCACTGGGGATTTTAATCGACCGAGTTTGACATTCACTGTAGATGAATCTGATAATGGACTCCTCCCAGTCAATTTTCTAGACAGTATAGACTTCAACATTATTAGCACCATGTATGGCAATGATTTGCAGCAATGTATGGCAATGATTTGCAGCACCATGTATGGCAATGATTTGCAGCAAGTTGCTTCGATCCCCAACCTTCATGGTAATTGGTTAGATCTCATTTTTACAAATGCGTATGACGAAGTTGTGGTGATTCCAACTAGCGATGCGGAGCATTTGTTTTCTAACAATCGCCACCATTCCGCAATTTCTCTTGAATTAGCCACTACGGATAGAGAATACCATCTTTCTTACAATAATTCTATCGTTTTTGGCTTCCATAATGCTGACTATGATAGCATTAACAATCATCTTCATACTATTGATTGGACTGGTACGCTTTCAACGTTAGGTACAAACGACGCAGTAGATTGTTTCTACAATATATTCATGTACGCGGTTGAGAGGTACGTGCCCAAAATTAAAAAGAAAATAAGCTCTCTGAGCCTTGGCTTGACCTTAGATATTTAAGAAACCAAAGAAATAAGCTCCACAAATTAATTCAAAAAAGATCCAACGTTAGCCAAGAAATTAAAAATAAATATGATGCGCTGGTTAAAGAATTGCAACTCAAATCTCGGGAAGCATATGACTCTTACGTTAACATAATTGGTGAAAACATTATCCATAACCCAAAAAAGTTTTTTGAGTTTGTAAACATTAAACGTAAGTCCCAAGGTTTTCCCAATTCTATGGTGTATCAAGACTTGAGCTCGTGCAATCCCGTAGACATCTGCGAATTTTTCGCAAGTCATTTTCAATCCGTGTACTGTCCAACCAACTCCTCATCCTACATACCTTCTTCAGTCGAAAACTCAGCGTCTCCCATCGAGGAACTCTGCATTTCTGAAAATGATATATCCAACGCAATAGAGGCACTTGACATCAATAAAGGGCCTGGTCCTGATTTACTCCCTCCTCGCTTCTTGTTTCACTGTAAAGAGCAATTGATTCTTCCTCTGCATATTATTTTCAATAAATCCCTCTCTTCTGGAATTTTCCCAACGATATGGAAGACATCCCATTTGATTCCAATTTATAAAAGTAAAGATAAGGCATCAGTTGAAAACTACAGAGGCATTGCAATACTATCAGCAATTCCTAAACTTTTTGAAAAAATAGTCAGTTCAAAAATATCGCCCATCATTGAGCCTCTGCTAAACGATCAACAGCATGGTTTCCGAAAAAATCGCTCAACAGTTACAAATCTTACATTAATGGTTTTTAGTATCCTCTGTGAAATGGAAAAAGGTAACCAAATTGATGCGATTTACACAGACTTCAGCAAAGCGTTTGATCGTGTTAACCACGAAATTTTAGCAAACAAATTAAAAATCTTCGGAATCCGTGGTCCTTTGCTAGACTGGTTCGACTCATATCTCAAAAATAGGACCCAATTCGTCAAATTTCAAGGGTTTGTGTCCAAAGAAATAAATGTTTGCTCTGGTGTACCTCAAGGCAGCCATCTTGGTCCCCTACTTTTTAACATCTTTATTTCTGATCTCTCTGTTATGCTGTCTGATACTCCCCATCTATTTTATGCCAACGATCTTAAGCTATTCAATGTAGTAACGTCTCCTAAGGACACGGCATTCCTTCAAAACAAGGTAGACTCTCTTTTAGAATGGTCAGAAAAAAACCAACTTTCTCTGAATTTCGAAAAATGCGTGGTAATAAGTTTTTCCCGTAAAAACTCCGTTCTTGCTTGCGATTATCATCTCAACTACCACAAACTTAACAGAGTGAACAGCGTCGTAGACCTCGGTGTTATGTTGGACAATAAACTTCGATTCAACTTGCATTACGATGAAGTTATCTCTAGGGCCAATAAGCTACTCAGCTTCATCAAACGTCGATCCAAAGAGTTTCAAAATATTTGGGTATCTAAGACGTTGTACGTCGCGTTAGTTCGCCCAATGCTTGAATATGCTTGTCTTATTTGGGATCCTGTTTTTCATGTCCACATTGACAGACTTGAATCGGTTCAAAAACAGTTTGTATTGTTTGCATTGAGGTCGCTATATGATCCTAAAAATTTTCAGGATTTACCCCCCTACGAGCACAGGCTGCAAATTTTGAATATGCCATCACTTGCTTCCCGGAGAATTACGATAACCTGCTGCTTCGCGTTTGATGTCCTCAGAGGCTCGATAAATGTTCCATTTTTAACTAATAAAATAAAAGTAAATGAGCCCTTGCGAGTCACTAGGCACTCTCGTCTGTTGGTGGAAGAGCGGCACCACACAATCTATGCCGATAATGAGCCTATCAATAGATGTTGCAAAACGTTTAATTCATACGGTGCGCATTACTCCCCAGACATGTCCAGAACCCATTTCAAAGCTCTGCTATCAAATGCCCTAGCATCTTAATCCCATCATGTATCCAACCCTGACACCATATTTTTATTGTATCAATCTAATTAATTTTAATTTGTATTTTTTAAGTAATTATTGTGAGTTAGCGTACAAAATTTGTATATTTTTATTTCTTGTACCAGTGCCTTGTTTGGCTAATAAATAAATAAAATAAATAAATAAAATTTGCATCAGTGAGGTTCGTGAGATGTTCAATTGTTGGGCACGACGACGAGTTGAGGTTGCCGGCTCTTCTGCGACACTTTTGCGAACAACAGCAATATTTTGCGCGGAACGAACTGGGTGAGCATGCGCAGGTGATTTCACATTTTCTACAAATCCGGTTTGCTTAAATTTGCGCGTAATTGTCCCAATCGTGGACACATTTGGTCGATTATGCTAGCCTAAAAAATCAAGAAGTGCACGAAATGCATTTTGATTCGAACACCCATTTTCGTAAAAGGCTTCAACAACCTTAACGCGCTGCTCAATTGTGTACCTCTCCATCGTTGAATTTGTCAAACAGTGAATTAAAGAAATGTCAAATTAAATTGGGCGAAAAACTTGACGTTAAGGTGTAACACACAATTAACATCGTGCATTATGGTTGGACCACCCAACTCATGGTTGCTCTACAAAAGTGTATGCACATATAAAAATATTCTTGAAAATAATTGTAAAATGGGACTTAATGCCGAAATTCAAGCAAAAAAAACATAGAGGGCCTGCCCAACATGTGCCTCCGCAAGCAGCCCGACAAGATCAAGTCGGTCACTCGCCTCAATGGAAAGAGAAAAATATGCTGCACGTTCCGTGAGTATGTTGAATTCACACACACAGTCCGTGAAAAGTACGGCATGACGTTATGCTAAATAAGAAATAAAATTGTTTTAAGAGCTTCAACTATCATAATAGAGTTTCATTTTTACAAGTTTTGTTAATTTTCTCTTTCATTTTCACCTATTAATTCCTGTAAGCGACATATCCGTGTTGAGGGAACTTTTCACACATAGCAAATAATTTCAAAATTCAGAATAACTGCGCGTTTTTTCCAAATCATAAACCGATCCAAATGCAAAAAAAAGTAATTTGATGGTTTTGAATTATAGAGGGTTAACATTAAACATAATATGGACTTCATTTTGGGCGATTTATGGTTTTTTTATGGTCGCAATTGGTGCAAAAATGATTGAAAGAAATTTGGAATTTTTGATTCAAATGTGCTGATTGGATTATCTCACTGGTTTGAAAAATAAAACTTCTTTTTCCAATACGAATTCCTGTTCTTCGTAAACATTCATATGCATTACCCCAGATGCATGGCTCAAGTAATATATTCTTACTATTTTTGTAACAATAAAAATCATCCAGAAATAACATTTTTTATCCTAAATATATACAGAACGTAAAAAATGATTCAATCAATTTTGATTGCAAATTTTCTGACCGGTAGACTGCGATGCGTTCACATTTTCACATTGCTATTCAAAAAAACCTCAAAATTCGATTTTTTACAACCGCGTGCCATCTGTTATGACTGAGTAAGCCACTAAATTGATGAATACAAGAAAATAAATAATAGGATTAAAGAATACCACGCACTTTATTTGACATAAGCATTATTGTTCTGTGAATCAATAAATCAGATTTTCTTTTAAAGTGGATTGGTCCTGAAGTTGTCTTGTACGTTGACTAGACTATAGTCTAGTTGAAATAATTTAGAAATTATGTTGATAAGAAAGCTTTTGAGAATATAAAAAATTACTGTTTGAAATTATTCAGGCCTCAATAAATTATGACCTCTTCCCTTAAAATTGAAGAAAATCAATTTGAATACTTTGATAAAATATTCACTATACTTTGTACCAAATCAATTAAAAATTTAATTTAAGTTATACGTGCAGCCAGACTATTTAAATATCGTGCGATCACTCCTTTGTTATCCCCATTACAGCATATCATCACTCATTGAAAGCTTATCTTAACTACAAATTTAATCCAATCAATTTTTATCACTGATCAATTTATTTCAAGTTTTGATTTCATTTTGTTGGAATACTTTCTGGTTGTTTCACAATTTTTGTTTCTTTGATTTCTTCACTTTGAACCGAAGTAAGAGAGGAATCGTAGTCATATTTCAAAATAAAAAGGAATAGCGTTTCAAAAATACAAATGACATGAATAAATGCATAAATGATGGAAATACAAATAAAAAATTTCAGAACAAACAGGTAAATTGATAGTCAATGCCATAAATAACTGTTGGCCTTATAAGCAATTTAATAGTAGTGAATGAATTCATTCATAAATTCTACACAGAATAAGATATTCTTTTATTCTTATCGAGTGAGTAGATGACGTGCTTGCGTGGATTTTCTGGTTCAGGAAATATTTCTAGGTGAGAAGCTATGCACTGTTTTTTTAGAATATTTCACCATATGGGATATTTTGGGATGTAGGTTTGTGTGTTGATATATGATCTTTCATATCAGCTTGATGGAACATGTAAAAAACTATATGGATTCACCTATTTTTTGCAAAAATTTAAAATTACGGAAGAAATAAAAATTATTTGAGATTATAGAAAAGCAAAAAGAAAAAATCCCCATTTCGACCCTCTAATAAAAACTAAGCATCATATTTGTCAGAAAATTATATATTTATTAGCATAACGAACAATATAAATAACTGCACAAAACGAGTCTGTAAAATATATGTAAATAACCATCAAGATGACAACATTGTTTGTATTAAAGCTTTTGTCATTCAATGATAAACTGATGAAATTAAATAAATATACCGTAAATAACAAATTGCTATTATTTTTAAGGAAATTTCATTGGCGACGGAAAAAATGAAAAGAAAAGGAAAATAAATTTGCACTATACAATTTGACTTGATTGCATGGTGAAAATTATGATAATGGTGTGTTGAGGGAATGCATGAACATGATGTGAATTTTTTCTCTTTGCAATTCTTCCTCGAAGACGTTTCATACTGATGTTAATGTATGATAGGGGACAATGTTTGGGTTTTTGGGTCAGCATGTTTATAGTATGATCATTTAAAATCTGTTAGTGGGCTGAATGGACTTTAAATCAAATTTTTTTTCGAAAATGTCGAGAATAGAAATTGACTTGACCAATTGGCATATATTTTTTGGTGAAAAAGGTTTTTTGTCATGCAAATGAGATTTGCTTCTACAAATCAAATAGTGCTTGTTCTGAAAAGCTTAGATAAAAATAACAAAGTTTATAGTCTAATTGATATCTTTGTTCATGGGAACCTCTTCAATTTGAATAAACATTTTCATTAAAATAAAATTGCAGCCATTATTCAAAAATAAAGCTACGATTTTTCTCTGGTCAATATAAATTCAAAGTTTTCGGGAAAATTCTATTGTGATAGGATAGAAGTTCTTGTAAGATTGCTCATAAATTTAAAACCAAAGTAAAAATTCTTTTACACTATTCATGGTCCAAATAGGATCCAAACTAAGCTTAAAACATAATGGGATGCGGATGTTTTCAAGGCCCTAAATAGGGCCTGTTTGTAGAAGGTTTGATACAAATTTGGCCTGAGTTGGGCCCAAATACATCACAATTTAATATAAACTTGTTCTAAACAGTGCCAAAAGGGTCCATTAATGGCCAAGTTTATAATAAAATTCACGTAACAGGGCCTAGTTAAGGACAGAGTAGGGCCTGATTTACACAGAAAAGAGTTTAAACAAGGCTACTCGAATCACATATTAAGCTCACTCAAATGATTTCTTTAGCTTATTTACACTGAAGTAAGGCTTTTCAAGTTTCATTGAGTCTTGAATTACCCCCAATGAGGTCTCTCCTGAATCTAAATAGAATAGCAATCTTGAAATTCCAAGTCTACGAAAATAATTTCCGCCTTTAATTGACGCTGAAATAAGACTTTCTAACCTACATTAAGCATTGAATTGGCCACTACGAAGCTTCTACTAAATTTAAATTGAATAATAACCTGCACATATGATCCGCAAAGTTGAATCGAGATCTCTCGAAACCTTAATCACCCTTGTGAAATTGTTTATCATTATTCCGAGTTTCGCTTCTAGAGTGAAAAATCGGTTAATATATTTGCTTCTAATTTTTACCTATACCTACGCAAGCGGAGAATCGCTCCGCAGAGAACATGGCGAGGACATTGTCCACAATGCCGCAATTTCTAAAACCGCAAATATAACTTCGCGGAGGGAAGACTTGCAATGAAAACGCCAAGACAATTCAATCACAAATTTTGATTTTATTCAATCGCACTTCAGTATTTATACACTTTTCTTTCACTTAACCTATGTCTTATGCAGCTAATTTGTTTTTCTCTTTTCTTTACAAATGCAAGCAAAAATTCATTATTTGACATAATTCTACCTATGCTTTCCATTAAATTGATTTTATTGCCTCATGAACAAAAACTCACGCGGCTCGATATTATCAAACTCCACTTATTTCGTTCGATGGATAGATGTCCATATTCATACATTATACATGCACTCATATGTCAATAACCCATGTTCGTACGCATCACTTGTGTATGGTCGCTAACCCCTTGATGAGTAAGTCAATTAGCGTGCATTGATTGTGGTCAGGGTATACTTCCACACGTGATGGGTTATGAATGAGATGCAACGAGATATGGGTACACTCGATATTTAGAATGAGTGTAGAAGAAATAAAAGAAATTGCATTGTACGATTATGCAACTGGTATGTTAATATGTAACCATGCGATAGGATTGATATTTCATGGTTGTCTTTTTTTGTTGGCTTAGGTTGGACTTTTGTTGGTAAACCGATGAATTTTGTTAGTAAGCAAATGAATTAAATGATGTACAATTGAACATGTGTATATATGTTTGCTTATGATATGTACGTATGACTGCCATTACGATTGTTGTTTTTGTTCATGATATGTGAATTCAATCTACTATTGTAGTAAGTGAATGAATGTGTACATATGTTTGCTTAAGATATGTACGCATGAAATTATTACGATTGTTGTGTTTTGATATGTGAATTCGATCTATTACACTTGAAATGCATGAATCCAATGCATAATTTTTCATTTGGATATAATTTGCAGTTTGATCATGTTGATGTGCTCATACATATAAATAGTCCTTTGCTGTCTAAAGGTAATCCGCTTCACTAAAACAATTAATGATCTAAGTGAAATAAAGAACCACTTGCGATGAATTACCCGAAAATTTTGGTTACAATTTTATGCTCATTTGGATTACAGAACAGTCTTCAATGAATCTTCCTTAAATATTTTTTCAGGCCCACTTTTAAGCCTGCATATTTGTAAATTGTTCATTCTGCTCCAATAAAGCATCTTGGATAAATGCTGAGTAAAAAATATATGAACTCAAAATCTACTCTAAGCTTACAAAGTATGAATTTGCTCACTAAAAAGAGGCTTGAAATTTCGACTCGAGTAACCACACGATGTAAATGGACCAAACGTAACCTACACGAGGCCTCAACATCGCCAAAGCAAGACCCAAGCATTGATTATTTCATATAAAAAGAAATTACAAAAGAAAAATGAAGAATATGAATAACCCATTTAGGCACTGATGGAGCCTACCGCATTAGAGCTTAACAATTCCTAAACAGAAAAATTTTTGATGTAGAAAATTGAAACAATACTAAAAATTTTCTGGCGGGAACTCATTATATTACGAGGATTTATTAAAAACAGCTTTGCGGTAGTTTTACAGCCATTTGCGAGAATTTTGCGATATTTTTAAGATAGTTTTTCAATAATTTTGCTATAATTTAACGATAGAGCTTTGATAGTCGTACGATAAGCTTGCGATAGTTTTAAGATAGTCTTACGACAGTTTTGCGATAATTTTGTAATAGTTTTACGATATTATGGTGATGGTTTTACAGTAGCTTTACGATGGTTACATGATAGTTGCACGATAGTTTTATGATAATTTACGACCCAGTGTGGTATAGTGGATCTTAAGACAACTTATCTACCGAAGAACCAACCTTTATGTACCACAAAAATGAGTCACTTATATATCGCCGAGCTGAATCTCGCCAAGCTTAGAGATTTGAAATACTCCTAAGAAATTAATTATCGATTCGTTAACAGAAGATACGGTTTGCTGGATTACCATATTTTCACCTTGCAAACTGTGCCAATTTAGAAACTGCTGGAGCTTGCCTAAACAGTTTCTAATTTCGCAGTTCATGGGGCTTGACTAGATAGTTTGTAAATATATACATATATATTTTTTTGTGAAAGCACAAGACTTTATTTCTTAGTAAAATTTAAAATATTTACTTTTTTCATCAGCTTACGAAAAAAGTTTCAATTTAGGCTATGGTAGGCCATGTCGAAAAAGTTCTCAATTTAGGCAGTGACGGGGCTTGCTTAAAAAGTTCCTGATTTAGGCACTGATGGAGTTGCCTAAACAATTTCTAAACAGAAAAATTTTTGTTGCGTAAAATGGGAACAAGACAACGTTTCTTGGTAGTACATTACAATTATATGTGGAACACGAGAATGTGTAGCTTCAAATTTTTCCGATTTCAGATATGATGAAGAGCTCCTCAATTTTTCCCAAGTTAGGCATGCTTGATACGGGCCTAATAAGACTATGAGATTCCTAAGTTAGCTATGCCTAATGTGGGTCCAACGGGGCCCTAATGCGGTATGCTCAACTTAATAAAATCAAATAAAAACATTTCATTGCATATAATTTGAACCAGAACTGTGTTGTTGGGTTCATATAAATACATTTATCCAGAAAATAAATTTTAACGAAAATTATGAAACAAGTTCGGTTTTTTTCAAACCCAAGAAATTGGTAAGTCTATCAGCAAATTTAAAGCTGTTTTTTGATTTTTCCCATAAATTTTTTTTAATGTTTTGAAATCCACAACTTTATTTCTAGGAAAACAAAAACGCTTTTCAAGCGCGTTGTTCAGTGACCGTATAGTGACATATTTATTTTCTACAATATATTGTATTTCATTATTCACCACGAGGTGACAGTTGATAATAGCATTACCAACAATAATCGAACAAAATACAGTGTTTGAAAATATTTAACCTAGAACTCGTCTAACCTGACTCACAGAACTTCCTCAATCTGACACGTTTCTTCATTTCTTCCAGCCGGTTTTTAAAATTCACAACCTACTAGAGCCTTGGTCCATAGCTATAATCTTGAGGCTTTCAAAGCACGATCATACGACAACTGGATCATTTAACAGTGTTCTATATCACAGATGACGTTTCAGTCGTTAAGTAGAAACTTGCGCCCACGGTTTTTGAGGATTGATTTCTTATTGATGGCAGCGATATAATTGATATTAAGGAAAACTACAAATTCTTCTCTGAAAACAGGTGGAGGTCAGCTTCAGTGTAAATATTGTGCCTTATTACGGGCTTGAAATTTTTCGATTGCTGCGTTAGCACTCAAACATGATTTAAATACTCGGTAAGATCACCTACTTCCCGACCATGCAATGTAATGCCAAAAAGCAGTTCTGACGGAGACACATGGGTTGTACTATGAACGGAGCTATTCAGGGAATATTTGACACGGATTAGTAGGAATTTCTTATCAGAGTGATCGACAAGCCATGTCGATACGCCTAACATAGTGGTGAGCATATGGTTTACACGTTCAATTTGACTGTTGGCTTGAGGAGAAATAGTCAAATGCTATGGTCCAGAAAAAAATTATCCAAAAATTGATTCCAAGAATGCAAAACACATGCCCCGGTTGGTAATGATTTGCATGGGTTTACTATAATAGTCAAAGTACTGTGTGTGTGCATATGCACCTCTTTTGTACTTTTTGTTTTTATCTTCTTTTGCTTTAGCACTACAGCCCCTTTGGGGCTTTCACGCAGAGAAAGTTAGAGTATCTCATTATCTTGATCGCATGTATCGGTACTCAAGAAGGTGATATGCGCAGTACCACACTTTGACCGTATGTCGGTCCATCCAACTGTAGTGCGTTCTAATTTTAAACCAGCCTATATAGTAACTGGATGAGCTTAAAGTCCATCTGAACAATCACTTAAATATATCTCGTGGTAATCAACGAAACTTGATTCAGGGACTTAAATATGCAAAAGATTCGTCACTTATTCCACTCACCGGGCGCCATATAATATTTGCACTTTCCTTGATCGATTACCGAGTCTATCTCTGATAGATTGGATAATGTCGATATCGTCCAATTCAGCTTGTCGGGCTATCCCCTGCACATAGAATATGTACCGATGAATAGTTTCATCGTACAAAAAACTTCCTCGCCAAATTCAGCTCATGATCGGATGGCCATACTCTTGATTCCTCCAATTATCGCCGGGCGCAAGACAGTTTACATGTATCACACAAAACCCATAATTTTTTGGCAGATTCGAACCAATAATGCGCTTTCTCTTTAATATAACGTATCACAACTGGGTGGACGGACACACGGTCAAAGCGTGATACTAACCATATCGCTTTCTCAAGTGCTGATACCTTCGATCAAGATAATTAAATACTCTAACAATCTCTAAGCGAAGACCCGAAGGGGCTTTAGTGCTAAAGCAAAAACAAAACGACTTTGTCACTCCATAGACATTGCCCCCGGAAAAATGTGGATGGTCGTTTAGTTAAAACATGTCTATACTTCCAACACTTGTACTTTGGCACACAAAGCTAGCAACTCTCGCGTTTTCTCAGAATTTCAATCTTTCAGTCGATCTCTGCTTCTTTTTGGTTATCACATGCGGTTGAGTTTTCAATGCTCAGTCCCTTCTCATGCATTTCACGGCTCTTTTTTCTCAGCGTTTATCACTCTGATCGGCCTCACAGTGTTCATCATTAGGGTCCGCATTACATTGCTCATTTTCAATGTCTCCATCACGGGGTCCATTATCTGGAAAGTCTTCGCCGGACCGTTGCTCGGCTACTTCCCCTTGATATAAAGCTCGGAGATTTTTAATAGTCATATTTTGCGAAATAAAATACCAGCTTCTCCCACCGCAGAACGATATATACGATTCATTTCCTTGTTTAATAGCACCAGTACAACCACTCGATCTGATTCGGTTTTTTAAAAGCACCCCGCATCTGAGATTGTAATCCATGACTTTATTTCCAGGGAAAAAACATATTTTTAAGCAACGTACGCTCAGTTCAGTGACCGGATAGTGACTGATATGTTTGTTACTACTAATTACATTATTGACTAGAGGTTAAAGTCGATAACAGTTTTATCAACAATAATAATAATAATTTTTTTTTATTTATATAATTTTCTTTATTAGAATGTGTGCGGTACAGAGGCTTTATAATATAGTAGGTGTTCTGACAAAGTCATTTCACCATCGTTTGAACATTACTTAAAAATATGCGTAGTATCGTATTTCTATGTGATTGTTACAATTAGCTAGAGAAAAATTTAGGCAAGAACTTCTACTGAACTTATTACTAGTTTAACATAACTTCAAATTAACCCAACTTGTACAGTTTAGGCAAGCCCCATCACCGTCTAAATAAAGTACTGCTTAGGCAACTCCAATCACTGGCTAAATTAGGAACTGTTCAGGCAAGCCCCATTACTACTGAAATTAGGAATCGTTTAAGCAAGCCCATCAGTTTCCAATTAAAGCAACGATGGGGTAGTGCATCACGTTCGGCATTAAGGCCTAGCGTAGGGAGACCCAACCCATCAAGAAGACGCCTCTTGATGAGTGCTGTGAGCTACTGTACGGAGCAGATATATACGGGGCGACACTCTCAGTAAGAAGGCATACCGAAAACGGTTGGCGCAGGTACACAAAATAGGAGCACTGAGAATCACATTTTCGTGTACGACAGTCTCTGAATCGGCGGTGAGAGTTATTGCAGGCGTGATACCTGTTACCCTCCTTGCTAGAGAGCGCTGCGCAATTTAATTGCGTCAAAACAAGGATGCGAGGGAGATGGTTAACCGCGAGGAGAGACTGAGCTTACTCAACAATTGGTAGCAGTCTTGTGTGAATTGCACGAGAGGAAGGTGCACTGTGCGCCTCATCCCGGATGTGAGACCGTGGCTAAATCAAAAGCATGGTGAGACTGACTTCTATCTGACGCAGCTTTTGTGCGGGCATGGGTGTTTCCAGTCTTACCAGCGCAAGATTGGTAAGTCACGGTTCCTCAATTGTCGGTTTTGCCCAGGAGAGGAAGACATTGCCTGCCACACATTTTTTGTGCGCACAAATGCGACAAGCTACGAAGAAACCTCTGCAGGGAGATGAGGGAGCTCACCCCGGATAATATAGTCACGGTGATGCTCGAATCGGTTGGCAAATAGTAGGTGGTCTTAAAGGATAAAAGGGAATCACAGCAGCCGGGAGCGTTGGGGCTGGGAGATTGCTTGTCTCGCACTTTATGTTTTCCTCTCTCCACCTACGAGAAGTGGGATCACCCAGCTTGAAAGTACCTCACGGCGTAAAAAAACGAGAGCTGGCACGAAGTAATGTGTCAAACGGTCCCAGCATGGGTTCTTGGGTTGACAGAGTAGGCGTTTAGTGGGTAATCTAGTCGTCTTCTTGCGAGCATAAGAGTCCCACACTCTGTGCGTAAATGGCATTAACCTCTCAGCCACAAAAAAGGCTTAGCATGGAATTCGGATTAGTTCATAATACCCATTTATTCATGCCTAATTAGGGTCTAATCACTACTTCAACTGAGTTCCTGTTGGGTTATCAGACCATCTTTCAGCCAAATATAATTGAGTTTAGTTCAACTACTTTACTGTTACCTTGAATTTCATATTTTTGTAATTTATTTCTTGATCAACTTTCGAACCAGTTCGTTCACTTTTAAATCACGACATTGTTTATTTATACCGTCAATGTCAAACAAATACAATTCGGCCCTAAACGCTAAAAGACGCAATTCATCTCCATTGAGGCCCCTATACAAACCCTGATTAATAGATGAATATCTTGAGGGAAATTTACATATTGGAGGGACGTCCAGTTGTTTAAGATTTTTTTTGCAGACCACACAGCAGACTTTTTAAAATATAAAGCAGTTTTTCTACAAAATTATAGAAGCTAAAGCCATGAAACTTCGTGAAAAGGACAGTTGGGGTTTGCGAGCTCAACTTCTGCTAGGGGCAAATATTTATGTGATGAATTTAAATTTTCTTTATGAGTAATTGCCACAAACATAATTGATCAAACGTGGCGAAGTGTTTTTATGAGAATTCTATGTCGATTTAAATAATTTAAAAAAAAACATTGAGATTCCCAACGTTGAAAATGTTTTTATATACGCTTGATTGTTTAACACACTATCTTGTTCATACATTGTGACAAAAAATATCCGGAAATCGCAAATAAAACGCAAAATATTTAATTCTTTATCAATATTAATTTTGTCGCCTTCAAAGTGACCCCCATCAGATGCACTACACTTACGCCAAAGATTTTTCCAGTCCTCGAAACACTTTTCATATGCACTTTTTCGGATGGCCTTCAGCCCCTTCAGAGAGTTTTGTTTTACATTGTGACAAAAAAGTACCCGAGAATTGCAAATACCAAGCAAAATATTTAATTATTTCTCAAAATCACACGGAGCCAAATCTGGTGAATACTGCGTTTTTGGCTTTAAATTCGGTCACAATAAAAAAAAAATCACCAAATCACAAAAATCGCAACGCACTACTGAGGTGTACCGAGTTAAGCAACTACTGAAAACAAACTAGTTGATAGATCGCGCTCATATTTAGCATTGTAATTAAAGACAGTCCTACCAACTTAACAAAATAATTTTTTTTAAAATATCATTTAACCCGGGGAATTCAAATTATAATTTCCGGGCACTTCGTCGTCACAATGTATATATGTATATATGTTCTATATCGCATGTCTCAATAATACCTCTTCTTAATTTATTTTCACTTCATTTATAGGATTCGGATGGAGCAGCTTCATCTCTTATGGAATCGATTGTTGGATTCCTTGGGAGAGAGAGCACTACCGTCAAACGAAAAATGAGTGATACCCATATTGAGCGGAGTGAGCCTGTGAAACTGTGAATAATCTGGACATCCTGTGTACAAAACCACACATGGCTTCGATTGTTTCGGATATCACTAAAAATGTTCCAAACAAACCGGATCAAGAAACTATTACCAAGAAACATGGTCTACTTCAACGGAGAACAAATGTTCTTACTGAAGCAAGGGACGCTGGTGTAGCGAAAGATGGACAGCCCCCTGACTCGCAACCTGCTCTCCTGGAGACTATAATTAACTCCCCTGTCTCGCAACCTGCTTTCCTGGAGACTATAATTAACATTGCAGTTCATGGCAGCACTGCAGATGAACACCACCGAACAGAAATGATTAGGAGTTGTGTCACTCTTTCCAACCTGCATGAGAAGCTGCTGTTGATGGGGTTCCAAATTTCTCGAAGCAGCTCATTTCTTCATTTACTCCCACGCGTTTCTAATACTCAAGAGGGAAGGAGACACGAACGTACCATACCCGTAAAGTTATCAAGACACAGACCTAGATCCTTGGAATCTCTTTCGTCTTTTCTGGGACCGCAGCAAGTATTAATTTTTTCTCAAAACGATAAGGCCGTGGACCAATAAATTTACCGGCAGTAAAATGTCAGAGCCCTTTTTTAATGCATATGGAATACAGAATACTTTTACCAGACCATGACTGGGTCGTGGCAGAGCAGCACAAACTTATTCCTTCTGTATACGCCGGCGTCAACAAGAATCCTGATGGCTTTGGTAAAGAATAAGCTGTTGGTAACAGCAGGCCGACATAAATATCCGTAAGGAGTAGGAAACACGCATATTCCACAGCAAACATCCATACTTATGATTTCGAATCACTTTTATCAGTGTCTGCATTCAAACTCTTAATGATTACAGAATTGAACACCGTGAAGTCAGTGATCATCATCTTTGTAGAAGGTGGACCGGATGAAAAGCCGCGTTATCGGGAAGTCAAGAACTTGGCCATTCAACTCTTCAAAAAATATAACCTGGACGCCCTGTTTATAGCAAATAATGCTTCTGGGCGAAACGCATACAAACGAGTTGAGCGACGCATGGCCCCCCTCAGCAAACGACTGTTAGGTGTCTTTCTGCTGCATGAATATTATGGTTCTCATCTCGACAAAAAAGGAATCACCATTGATGATGATTTGAAAAACGCAATTGTCACCACACTAGGGAGACACTTGCAAACGTATAGAGGAAAATGAAAATTGACAACTACGATATTTTGGCGGAAGAAAGAAAGCTTAGAGATGGCTTGCAGGATCCAGCAAAATCTAATCAGGCATTCACACTGGGGGAGTGCATTTAAATCTGTCTTTTCGGATACTTTCCTGCCACCAACTTGCCCAATTCTTCAAACATCAAGCAAGCTCGTGGTACCTACTGAACTGGATAACGGATCATACAAGTTTTCAATACTTCTTATGAGGTTATCCGTTGATCTGTCTAGAAGGGTTCAAGCAGATGCCTTACGATTTCTTTTGCCCATTAGTAAAATCCGATTTCAGTAACAGAATATGTGCAACGTAAAGGATCTATTTCACATCCCATAACTGTGTGCAAATGCACAGTCGTTACGTACATGGTAAGACTGGCCAAGACAATTGTGGCAGTGGAGAAGGGCCATAGCGACTTGATGTCAGGAGGGCAATTGAGCTTCTCTGCATTGTGCCCCGTTGTGAAACATCATCTGAGGATGCTGATTGGTTCGACGAAGATTAAGTTGATGCAAGTGGTTTAAAGATTCTGGTACCCTCATCATCTGGTCTCCGAATGCCAGTAATGAGTGGCTGGCAAACCCGTGAGCAGCGGAGCAGTAACTCAAATTGAAGTGTTTTTTTATACCTACTTCCTTGAAGTCAAATATTTCTTTTCCACCTAAGACCATGAGCTGAAGATGGCTACAGGTGGCCAAAACGAGTCCTCGTCTATAGTTCAAGAATGCCCGACTTCTACTTCTTTGAATTATGGATAACTCTATTTAAAATTTTTTGATAAAAATACTATTTAATTTTGATTATTTCAGCTACGTTCTTGTTTCCAATGACATTGCCAAAGGTGAAAACACATGTGTTATTTTATTTTAAGATTTTATTATAAAACGGGTAAGTAGGAGAGTACTCCTTCCAGAAGAGCATTGTAACTATGCTAGAGTTAAAAATAATTTTCTCTTGTATCCATTCTTCACATAGGAAATCGCTCAAATATTCCATTCACACAAACAACTTACAAGAGCCGCTTCTGGGCGAAACGCATACAAACGAGTTGAGCGACGCATGGCCCCCCTCAGCAAACGACTGTTAGGTGTCATTCTGCTGCATGAATATTATGGTTCTCATCTCGACAAAAAAGGAATCACCATTGATGATGATTTGAAAAACGCAATTGTCACCACACTAGGGAGACACTTGCAAACGTATAGAGGAAAATGAAAATTGACAACTACGATATTTTGGCGGAAGAAAGAAAGCTTAGAGATAGCTTGCAGGATCCAGCAAAATCTAATCAGGCATTCACACTGGGGGAGTGCATTTAAATCTGTCTTTTCGGATACTTTCCTGCCACCAACTTGCCCAATTCTTCAAACATCAAGCAAGCTCGTGGTACCTACTGAACTGGATAACGGATCATACAAGTTTTCAATACTTCTTATGAGGTTATCCGTTGATCTGTCTAGAAGGGTTCAAGCAGATGCCTTACGATTTCTTTTGCCCATTAGTAAAATCCGATTTCAGTAACAGAATATGTGCAACGTAAAGGATCTATTTCACATCCCATAACTGTGTGCAAATGCACAGTCGTTACGTACATGGTAAGACTGGCCAAGACAATTGTGGCAGTGGAGAAGGGCCATAGCGACTTGATGTCAGGAGGGCAATTGAGCTTCTCTGCATTGTGCCCCGTTGTGAAACATCATCTGAGGATGCTGATTGGTTCGACAAAGATTAAGTTGATGCAAGTGGTTTAAAGATTCTGGTACCCTCATCATCTGGTCTCCGAATGCCAGTAATGAGTGGCTGGCAAACCCGTGAGCAGCGGAGCAGTAACTCAAATTGAAGTGTTTTTTTTATACCTACTTCCTTGAAGTCAAATATTTCTTTTCCACCTAAGACCATGAGCTGAAGATGGCTACAGGTGGCCAAAACGCGTCCTCGTCTATAGTTCGAGAATGCCCGACTTCTACTTCTTTGAATTATGGATAACTCTATTTAAAATTTTTTGCTAAAAATACTATTTAATTTTGATTATTTTAGCTACGTTCCTGTTTCCAATTACACTGCCAAAGGTGAAAACACATGTGTTATTTTATTTTAAGATTTTATTATAAAACGGGTAAGTAGGAGAGTACTCCAACCAGAGGAGCTTTGTAACTATGTTAGAGTTAAAAATAATTTTCTCTTGTATCCATTCTTCACATAGGAAATCGCTTAAACATTCCATTCACACAAACAACTTACAACAGCCGACATTTCGTTCAAGCTAATTCAATATAGTATTCAAATTAAACAGAACCCCTGAAATTTTTATGAAAAACAGTTGTTGTTATTCCTTTAATTCAAATAGCTATGTCCCTGGCATTTATGATCCGATTTCAATGGAATTTTCAGGACATTAAGGGTATTATGCTATCTTATGGAGCAAAATGTAAAATTCATAAATCATTCTACTATTATCAAAGTTTTGCGAGTTTCGGTTTCTGAGATATTTGCTGCTCTTGCACTCCTAAAGAATCAAAGAAGCATAAGCTCAAAGGTGTTCAATCATGAGAGGGGACAAACAATTTTTTTGCAAATTTTGAGAACTTGAATTTTCGATTTCAGATTCTAAAGGTTCTCGACAAGACCTTTCTTTTGATAGCCCATTCCCACTCCTAAATCTCCGTAATACTTGAACGCCCTCTTAACTCAGTCACTACGTCAACTGTTTTTTTGCATCCGGACTTAAACAGGCATTTAGGTTTACAGATTAAGGTGATATGATTTCCGGCCATGGTAGCATTATGGTTCATTTCGACTGATTTCCTTATTGTTAGCATACTGTGTTGTGAGCAAATATTAAATGTGTGGTGGTTGATATTAATGTATTTTGTTGTTTTGTCTCCAGGTTTGAGTGTTCCGCCTGGGAATTGGCCTACCTGATCATCCTCATCAAATATGGTGGCAATAGTGTTCATCAAGCTATTCAGAAAGTTATCCAGAACATTCGGTAACAAGAACATATACCGAAAGAGTGGAACAAATCATTTATATTCCCTATCCACAAAAAAGGTGATAAGCTACAGTGCGAAAATTATAGAGGCATATCTCTACTTTGTACGGCGTACAAAATATTTTCTAAAATCTTGGAAAATTGAATCGGATTATAGGCCAACAGTTTTATTGGGGAGTATCAAGCTGGTTTTAGGGCAGGTAGATCAACAACAGATCAATTGTTCACAGACAAGCAGGTACTTGAAAAATGCTGGGAGATCAACATAGACGTACACCAAATTTTCGTTGACTTCCAGCAAGCATACAACAGTACTGATCGTAACATACTGTACCAAATAATGCTTTGCTTTGGCATCCCAGCCAAATTGGTATGTCTTACCAAAATGGCAATGACGTCAACGACCTCACAAGTCCGCATCAATAACCAACTCACCGATGGCTTTGACACAAATATCGGGCTGGCCCCATTGCTATTCAATTTGGCTCTGGAGTAAGTCATATGGAAGCTACCTGTCGATACGCGAGGTTCATTACTATACAAGTTGAGCCAAGTAGTAGCCTATGCGGACGACATCAATATTCTGTCACGGTCATTAACTACTGCCAAAGAACTTTTCCTGAAACTCGACAGAGAAGCAAAACCAGTAAGCCTACAAATCAATGAAAGTTAAACAAAGCTCCTGACGCAGTCGAGGAAAAATACCTCAAATACAGAAAAAATCACACAAGGCGAGTACAGTATCGAGAATGTTAGCGAATTTGTGTATTTAGGTGCCAAAATAACGAATGAAAGAGACGAAATACGCCATAGAATGCAGCTCGCAAATAAAATATCTTATTCAGTATTGACGATCTTGAAGACCAGCTACATACACAGGAGAACAAAGCTCCAAGTATACAAATCTGTGATAAGACCTGTGTTATGCTATGGGTGTGAAACATGGACCCTAGCCCAAGCATCAGCAAATATTTTGAACGCCTTTGAGCGACGGGTCCTGAGGCGAATAATTGGAGCGAAGCTAGACGGGGACCAATGGCGAATTCGATACAACCATGAGCTGTATGAAATTTTTGACGAACCGGAGGTCTCAAGGATTGTAAGACTGCGGAAGCTGCAATGGGCTGAGCACATGAATTGTATGGACCAACAACGGGTACCCAAGAAGGTATTCGTTGGGAGAACTGAAGGCCGGAGGCCAGGGGGGAAACCGAGGAAACGCTGGTCTGACTCGGTCGACGAAGACAGTTCATCGCGACTCGGACTTCGGAATTGGAAGACGCGGTCAACGGACCGAGACAGTTTGAGGCGCTGTATGCAGGAAGCGAAGGCCCGAAAGGGACTGTAGTGCTAAGAAGAGGAAGAATCATCACATGGTGTAGCTGATGCAAAGCGCTCAACAGATTATGCATTTCCAATAGCTACGTTCTGTGGAGAAAGACGTGTATCAACCAGGCCACTTCCCGCCCTTCCACGTTCTAGATAAGCTGGATGTATATAACTGTCCATTTGAAGACTGATTTTGGTATTTAATGGTCTCTGATTAGTTAATTCAATGCTAACTTAACTCTATTTATGTTTTGAAACCTAAGTACTTAGCAAACATTAACAAAATTTGTAGCAATAATTAATTGAATGGTTACCTCGTAGCTCAATCGGGGTGGGTGCTCAATCTGATAATTAAAGAATGCATTCTGTATTATATTGGTGAGGTCGCCTTAACAAGTAAGCAACGCGTGACAGTAGCACCGATAATTTTCTTAAATAAAGCAACAATAAACAAAAAAAATCCCCATTTCCATTAATTTTTAACGGTAATATGTACAAAGGGTATTCATCCCTTTAGCATAAATAGCATCCAGAACCAAAACCTAAAGCATGTTCGCAATTTCAAAACTGAAAAAAAGATCGAACAAATCCGCATACTCAAAGAACCGGCAAAACCCAAGGAATTGCAAAAATCGAAGTGTTCTTTCGCAATTGAGATATTTCCATTAGTAACAGATATTACTCGCTTTATCATCACTCAGTTGCGAATCAATACGAATTCGATGGTTCAATTATTTTCTTACGGTGTGCATCATTGAATTACCTGCTGAAAGTGCTGACTGTGGCCAAGCGCTGTTTGGTTAATCTTGAACGTCTTCTAACTGAGTTATGAGTATAAATTGACGCACATTACAGGTAGGCAGATGATTTGCAAGTTGATTTTCCTCTACGATTCCCGTTGGATAATCAACCCATTTTCCGGAAGAAAAAGTAACGTGTAGTTATGATTCAGAAGAAAAGTAACCATCACTTGAATATGTACGTTAGTAATAAAAATGTTTTAGTTTGAACAAGTTTAGTTTTATCTATTATATTCGAAAAACAATCATTCAAGTCATCCTTGATTTTATGATTAGCTTCTAATCGATCTAAAACACAGTCAGGCAAATGTTAATTTATTGCTAAATCCAAACCGCGTAGTTCATTCATATGTGCACATACCAAAGTTAAAGCCGAACTAACGGTTGAACAAGGGTAATGGCCAGACAACGCATGATTTACCAACAGAAATCAATATTTTGAAAAGTATCTATTACTGTCTGGGTGAAGAAAAACAGAATGCTACAAAACATACTGACTGCTGCTGTTTGTTGCTCATTACATTACTTGCAAGTGTTATCCAATATGTTAGTCATGTATGGTTGCCGGCTCTGTGATATGTAATGAATTATTTGCAACCGTTTGTCAAGTATAATGAATGTTATTGGTGATTCGAGAGGATTTTTGTAACCACAAGTTGGTAGAAAATTTGAGGGCATGATAAGTTTGATTTTATAAATTTAATTTTTACAGTTCCAAACTTACCACTGAACAAGATTAAATTTCCAGCACGTACTATAAAATAATGACTCTTACCTGCAAGAAAAGAAATTAAATTGATTAGAATAAAGCAAACGAAATTGATTTTGAATATTTTTAAAAAAATCGTTTCATGATAACCCAATTCCCAA
This sequence comes from Odontomyia ornata, assembly GCA_963969285.1. Lineage (NCBI taxonomy): Eukaryota > Metazoa > Arthropoda > Insecta > Diptera > Stratiomyidae > Odontomyia > Odontomyia ornata. The sequence continues at coordinate 101,054,013 of OZ017740.1, read as the reverse complement.
CATTAAATCTAATGACCAAAAACTACCAAATTCGATTATAACAGCTCACATGTCTGCCCATCAACTAAACAAAAAAATGGTATCTAGAATTCTTCATAACTACCCATAATTTCACTCATATCTTCAATCTTTCGTTGTTTTTTCCTCTCTCTCTCATATTCGCATCAAATTCGACGAAAATCAACTAAATGACACAAATATCAACATATGCATGTACAATTGTATATTTTTGTCTGCAATCATTAAATATAATTTTTTTTAACAATCCACCACCGCGCGCTATCAAACATCCAATTTTGTTAGGACAGAACCCTTATTATGGTTTCCTTAGCGGCTAAATTGCATCTACAAATTGGTGTTCATCTGAAATGATATAAAAATGTTTTTTTTTTTTTTCTTTAACTTTTTTGTATTTTTTCCTTTGGCTTTTCTTTATTTCATGAATTGGTAGACACGTCATGAAGGTTGAGTAGACACAGGTAGATTAATAATATCTTATGGATGGTCATAAGAGGATTCAAAAGCAATTTAATTCGCCGAGGAGGTGTTGCGTTCTGCGTTCATTTTTTTGCAGAGTTTCGATAATTGTTTTTAGGAATTGGAAGAGCTGGGATAACTTGAATGGCCGGAAATATCTTACTGACCTTGTTCATAAACAATTCATAGAATAAACCTAGAGGTTAATAATTTTGTGGTCTATCAGAAATGAATTTCAGTGAAAATTATTTCGAATGGTGGATTACTTTGAACATTTGTGAACTGAATTTATTCGGACAAATCTTTGCATCAAAAGCGTAGTCTGTAGCATTACAATGCATTCTATAAATGCGACATTTTTAAACCCTTGATTTTATCTTTTAAACTAGGTATTTGTTTTGCCTAATTCCGGATTAACCTCATTACTGTGGTAAACCCATCGCACTCAGGAGACTTCGCTAATATCTGTCTGTCAAAAATGCCAAGGAAATCTCTCTCTTGATGAAATTGAGAGTTGGATAGTAGCAGTTAACTTGTCTTCTGCTGAAAAGGAGGTCCTTCTGTGCATTGGAGATTTCTATACTTTCCATGCTATACTCTCTTGACAATTTTGTTGCCTTTAAACCTTTGCAAAGCACATGATAATTTGATCAATCAATTTTTATAATAATTTCTTATTTATTCTTTCACTTTGGGCCTGTTAATATCTAGTGCTGAAAACATGTCATTATACGAGTATAGAGACCTAACTTGACTTTTTCCCTTCTATGGTTCTTGATTAATTTTAGTAAAATTGGGATTTTATTCCTTCTGCTACTAGAAACATGAACAATCCGTGCTACTTTAGATTTTCAATTTTTCTTTATTGGCCTTTGATCCACCGTTCGACTTTTCACTACCTGCCGTTGTCATGTCCTTTGAGGTTTTTTTAATAAGTTCATTTTCGCTGATTTAGGATAGTATAATTCAATTTTGGAATACATCGAAGTAAAACTGTTTCTGCCAAGTGGTCCCACACAAACCCAAACTTTCTTACTAATGGCGCATGGAGGTAAAGAAATAGACAATCGTGAATGCCTGCGGATGACGAGGATAATAGTTACTTTATAGAATAATCAGCATTTTTATATAATGAATTCTGAATTAACGACTATGACCTCAAAAAAAAAGAAATGTCTTAAAGAAAGTTGCATGGCTGAAAAAGAATAGTAAAGAAGTAAAAAAATTGGTGTGGCCAAATTAAAACGAAATTTTTTTTCAGTGGATTTTATGGAAAATTTGTCAATCTGAAGGAAAACAACCTTTGATTTGATACTTCTTTACAATTCCCTATTAAAATTGCCTCATGCTTGTCTATCTGATTGCAAGTACCAAGTTTGGTTATGGGATTAGAATGTGGTAGCTTGTAGAAAATACTCGCGTAAAAAAATTATAAAAGGTTCACAAAGGATTCCTCCACATGCACTGTGGTGATCTTTCGTTTTTTACTCAAAAATTGATCATAAGCATACGAGATAAAAGTTTTGATGAGAGCTTTTCAGAACAGGTCTCAAAATGCAAACAAGGATTATTTTGTGTCCAATTTTCATCATTTCTTTCTTCTTTAATTAAAATTTTTATAATATCTTGCCGTAACAAAAGAGAAAATCGTACGAGCGAGCTTGACTTTCACACCGAGAAAGTGCTTGTAAAATTATATAAAAATCATGTGAATATCATAAAAGTTTTTAAATATCTTCAGGTCAGCAAAAATCTAAGAATTTATTTTAAGGTGAGTCACCCAAAGTTTATTCCCAACTGTCCATTTAAAAGAAGCAAACTTTATTATAAAGGCATTCTTCTAAACTGAGTCCCCTCTTTCTTTCTCAGGTTGGTCATCAGAAAGATTACACAACTTGCCGTTGTAAGGAAGTCTTCACTCTGTTCCATGCTTTACTGGGCCATTTATCCTCCTAAACACTTAGCGTTTGAATACATTCAGTGCCTTTTCATATCCATGCAGCAATACAGGTCATATTAGTGATTTGTATATGCGATTTTAGCATAGAAAGTACTAAGAAGTAGGCTTTATTTTTTATCCTTTTCCACATATAATTTTTTTCCATGCTCTTTCTATCAAGATGAGCCCCTAAGTATGGGAAGCTATCCACACTTTCAAGGTTTCAGTCTCCCAAGGCCAGATTGTTAGATGTCTTTCCTTGTTTTGGACATGCATTTAGTATTAGTTTGATTTACCAAGAGGCCAACTTTTTTCACTTCTGACTCCAGCTGTATGAAGGCTCCCTTTGTATCTGAATTGATCTGGACATATTCGTAATATTAAGTTGTCATCATACGATGCTAGTTGCATGAACTTATAGTGTAACACCGGCATGCCTTCCGCCAGCATTTTGCTGACCATATGTTCCAGGGCAATATTGAACAACAATGGGACTAGCCAATCTTCTCTTTTTAGGCCTGAGTTCGTTTAGTATTTGGCATTGTAACATTGGTTATGCAGACGAGCTTAATTGGGACGCCAAAGTCAATAATCATTTTGTACAAAACATTTTTGTCAATACCACCACACACTTGCTGATGTGCATTGATATTATATTTTCGTCACTTTTGGAGCACCAGTTTTACTGAAAATATCACGTCAGTCGGAGACTATCCACTTCATATGTATAGGGCTTCAGTCTTCGCTAAATGACTTTAGGCAGCACTTTATATGATGTGCTCAACAGAGCAATCCCCCTGTAATTTTCACAGCATAGGTAGCCTCCCTTTTCATTTAAGGTTCATATGATGCTTTTTTGCCAGTAATCTGATAGCTGCTCCTTTGTCCACAGTGTAGGATATTAACCGATGAAGGAAGTTGTGTATGTGTGTTACTCTGGCGTGGAGCATTTTTGTCCGTATTTCATTGATTTGAGAAGTTTTGCTCTCTTTGAGACCATGAACCAGTGCCTACACCTCTTTTGTTATTGACTGCGTTGCCATGATTAAAGTTTCAAAGGATGTGGGGGTGTTGTGAAACTTTTTTGAAGAAATTGCTTCCACTTGTTTGTAATATAGATCGGTATGCCTAATATTTCACCTTGAAGAGGCTTGTATGCGGTGTGTATCCCCCAGCAGCTATTTAATTAAGGCCTACGTGTATGCTGATTTGGTTTCATTTAGCGTCATTTTTGCGATAATTAGTTCGATCTTCCGTTTGATTGTTCGTCGTTTTTTCTGTCAGTACATTATTTTTGGTTATTTAAGGAGATGATGTGTTGGTTTTTTTTTTCACCCGAGTTGGGTTTTGGACGTACAGCCTATATGCCTGTCTCATTTTGTCATCTGCATCTTGATTTTTTCAATCAAACCACTCATTCCGACCATTTTTGGTCGGCAATTTAAGAATTTTTCCCCTGTGCTTGTGGTCGCATCTCTGACCATTTTCTACATCGTTTGGATATGGTTCCTCTTTTCTCTTGCCAATGGAACAGTTTTCAGTGTAACTTACTGTGACGATATTCATATGGACTTTACAAAATTATCATTTAACATGATATATATACACAGGCGTATTCTCCTCAAATTCAAAACTCAATGCAACCCCCGCTTGCTTCAATCACCATTTCGATTCTCCACCTGAATGACGAGCATGCCTTTTTCAACTGCTCTCGTTGTAAATTGATGAATACTGCTCCCACAACGCCCTGTAGGGATTCCACATCATGATGCCTGAACTTGTTAGTAGCCCGCTCAATACCGCTCCACACGTAATAGTCCAGGGGGTTTAAATCTGGACTACTGGAAGAGAAAAATCAGATGCGATCCGCAGCTTTATTCTTCAGTGAATACAGAAACAAGTGACAACGGGCAATTCTTTGTGTTTTAGCAGCCTCGGACAGCATCTGTCGCATATTTATTATGTAGGACGTGTATTACAGTTCCTCTTTGGCGAACCGACGCATGGAAGCCTCACTTACACCCAATACACTACTTTTTTGAGCGAGCTCCGAGGATCCTCTGAAATGAGGTCTTGGGCTCTTCGAAACTCTTGTGAGGTCCTTGCCGCCTTCTCTTTCACATGAGTTTTCTTTGCTGGGCTCAGAAAACCTTCTCCATAATTTTCCAAGGCCACATACTTCTAAGGAATATCGCAGACAGTGGATTTCGGATACCCAAAAAATTTTATAATTTCAGTTTGTGACCGTCCAGCAAGAAGACTTTCAATAATCGCCACTCTTCGATTGTATCACGCATTCGATTGCAGTAGAGCCGCAATTTGCAATTTATACAAGAATACACACGTATATACTCAGTTGAAATGACAACAAATGACTGCTGTTGTCGACATCCACTACAGTGACAAATTAATGTGGAGTTTCTCCAGATTTCGCTGACACAGCTTCCGTGATTCCTCACCCCAAACCCCCTAATTATATGGGGACGCACATTGGGTTTATTGGTTCCCCATTAATGGAACATTAACACAAATGCCAAGACACAATCTTAACTGTAAATACATCTACAGCTGTGCCACTAAATCCTGCTTACGCCTCCTTTGTGGTGACGTAAGAGAGTGAAGGCGAGTCTTCTGCATCTGATAACGGGATCGACGTAATAACCATACCGCCGGAATGGAAGTTGGGCAACGGGCTACCTCCTCGTCACTGGAAAATCTTAAAATGTTTTGAAACCTGCAGACGGGCCTCGGAATGGATTGGACTTACGGCAATGACCTCGCAAACGGAAAATTGACTATGGCATTGGATCTTGGATTGTCAGATCACTCAATTACCCTCGCGCTGTTAAGGACCTTTTAAAACAGGCCAGTCAATGCAAATTAAAAATACTGGCAATCCAGATAACGAGCTGGTATTCAAGACATGAGATCACACACAATATTCAAAAGTGAGAAGCCTACTGGAAAACGAGAATTCGAAGTGGCCTTCGTTGCATTCACGTTATTGATTTCAAGGCAGTCAATGAACAGTTGTGTGCGATCCATATCAAAGCGAAATCCTTCAAAGTCTGACTGAAAAATGTTCACGCCTCGACCGGGGAAAAGGACGAAGAAACGAAGGAAACTTTATAAAAACACCTAGAAAGACTAATCGAGTAATTGCCTACAAACGACAAAAAATGATTCAGGGTGATTGCAACGCTATGGTTCGCAATGAGCTATCTCATCGGGGATATTACCTACACAATGAAACAAATAACACTTGCCAGTGCCTGATTGACTTTTCATGAAGCAGAAATCTAGCCATATGTTTGAGTTACTTCCCACATAAACTATCACCAGATGCATGAACTATTACCGGAGGACAACACACAAAACTAGTTCGACCATGTTCTATCCAACAACGTTGGGCCTCGAGCATACATGACGTCCGTACATACCGAGGAGCCAATTCTAACTCAGATCATCACTTGATGAAATCAGTTAAATGGATTGTATTATTTACGCCCAAGAAGCAACAAATGTAACTTGACAGAAAATAGTTCAGTAGTGGCAAAATCGAGCACATTGAAATCGTGGCATCGGAAAATGGTTCATTTGAATATCAAAAGTCTTGTGGAATGTCAACGCAATAGATGTGTTCGAGAAATTGATTCAACAGGCCCAAAGGAAAATTTTGTTTGTGATGTTTGTGCTCTCGGTAAAATGACTAAGGCTCCATTTCCAGTTAGAAGTAAAATAACTTCAGATGCTCTTGAAATTATTCATTCTGATTTGGGTGGAGCAATGCGAGTGGAATTCCATGGAAAGGGTAAATATTTTGCAATATTTATCGACGATTTTTCGCTTTGGTGTGAAATTTGATTGCTGACGAGTAAAGATAAAGTTTTTGAAGCGTTTAAAGATTTTAAGATATATGTCGCGAACAAACTTGGAAAAAGATCAAGTTTTTGCAAACCGATATTGGCAGAGAATATGAAAACATAAGATTGAATCAATACTTACGAGAAAATGGATTTGGTCACAGATTAACAATAACGTACACTCCGGATTAGCAGAGAGAAATAATTGCACTCTTTTAGATTCTACTAGATGCAATCTGGATTACCTCCGTTTTTTTGGGGGGTGAAGCCATTAATACGGCGAACTATATAAAAAATAGGTGTGCTTCATGGAGCATTGATAATAAAACTACCTTCGAGATATGGAATGGTTATACGCCTACTGTGAAATACTTCAAAGAATTCAGCTGTAAAGTTTTTGTTTTGACTCGGAAAACTCAAGATAAATTCGAACCACGATCAAAACGAGGAATTTTTCTCAGTTTTTCGGAGCAATCGAAGGCGGATAGGATATAGATCATCAGAAGAAAAGAGTGAATATTGCTTGAGATGTCAAGTTTCGCAACTTAAGAAAGTCAACCTTGAAGGGCAATTACCACGATTTTCCAACCGATACTGCAGAAAATTTCGATCAAAGTTTTGTTGACATCCAGGTAAATTCTAATCAAAAAATCTCAGCTGATTAAATCATCGAAGATGGTGAAGACAACGGAATTGTTGAACATCAGTGTTTCAATGGAAAATTCGAGAAGAGGTATTGGAGGTATTGGAGGGCCAAAAATTGTAAGGAATGGAAGAAGGAGAAGATCAAGAAAACAATACAACCTCGTTCTAATTGCAGAAGAGAATGAAACTGATGAAGATAATGAATTATCTTGTTTAGCAGAAGTTCCTTTCCAGAACGACATGAGAAGTTCAAATAATGAAGACTGGAAGGATTCTATGACGATGGAAATGAAATTAATCATCAAAAACAACACATGGATCTTAGTAGACCGTCCTGAGGATCAGCTGATAATTGAGAGTAGAGTGATTCTGACAAACAAATACAATAACGATGGAGCCTTAGAAAAAAGAAAAGCTAGAATTGTTGCGCAAGGCTTTTCTCAACACCCGGGGATAGATTTTAGTCAAACTTTTGCTTCCGTAGCTCGTCTCAGTTCAGTTCGTTTAATCACGGTACTACCGATGAAATCAACTCAACTTGACGTCACTTCAGCATATTTAAATAGCTATCTGGAGGAAGAGATTTTCATGGAAGTTCCGAAATGTACAAAAGAAATGCTTGAAACACTTATTGAGATCGAAGAAAAATGAAGTGATATTGGACAGAAAGCTCTAAAAATGTTGTGTGAATTGAATCACGGTGATAAATTCTGCCTGCTCAAAAAGGCATTTTATTGTTTAAGACAATCTGGATATCGTTGGCATGCAAAATTGGATAGGGAATGAAAAGATTTTGGTTCAATTCAATCTAAATACGATCCATGTGTGTATCATATTCAACAAGGGGAAGAAGTTGTCCTTATTGTAGTATACTCGTATGTCGATGATTTTCTACTGGCATCTAAAAATCCTGATATAGTCATCAGCTTAGTGAAACATCTATCGAAGAAGTTCAAAGTCAAGAATCTAGTAGACGTGAAGTTGTGTCTTGGGATCGACTTTTCACAAGAAGGAAATGGGATTTACTACGAAACTACAAAAAGGTGAAGATCAATCTAACATTACGACACAAAGTCTACCATACAGAGAGTTAGTCGGTGCCTTAACTTATTTAGCAATATGTACCCGTCCAGACATTGCTCATATTGTCAGTCATTTGGGTCAATATAATTCCTGCTACAATGAAAGTCATTGAATTGCCGCAAAGCAAGTCTTACGCTACTTAAAGGGATCAGCTGATGTCGGTCTTCATTTCAAAAGGTGTTCAAAGTCATTAATGGGGTACGTGGATGCCGAATGGGCAATTGCTTTGATGACCGAAGATCATTTCCTGGCTATGCTTTTATCTTAAGTGGTAGCCCTATTCCATGGGAGTCCAGAAAACAAAGAACAGCTGCTCTTCCATCAACAGAAGTCGAGTACATTGCATTATCAGACGCATCAAAAGTAGCGGTTTATCTCAGTAAGTTCCTTACTGAGCTCAGATTTGATTTCCTTGCTGGAGACAAAGTATTCAGTAAAAATTGCAGAGCTAAGAAGTTGGCAGAAAATCCAGTATATAATGGAAGGACCAGGATTTTGTTCGAGAAGTGCTGGAGAATAGATCTTTGGAAATTGAATATATGGCAACAGAAAACATGGCAGCAGATATTTTCACAAAAGGATTATTCAAACCAAAATATGAAAGATGCATTCGACTTCTGGGTCTTAAAACGTGTTAATCGCTCCTCGAGGGGAAGTGTTGAATCTGTTTACACAATGTTGTGATGCTCTCTATTAGAAATGGATCAAACTAAAATCTCTACACAAACTCAATGTAGATGTTTCTTCTTACTTCTCTGTTAGCTTCAAGCTGAATCACACGCGTTGTAACCAAGCAAATATATTGTTATAGTAAATCCAGTTAATTTTTACTTGAGACTGTTTTGTTTTTGTCTACTCTAAAACTCTCCTCACAATGCTTTAAATTTCACATTTTCGGCAATACAATCGACCAAGTACCCTTTAATCCAATGAAATTTGATACCGAGGTAGATCCAGGAGGAAACGCTGGATCGACGCGGTCGACGAAGGCAGTTCATCGCTGCTCGGATTTCAGAATTGGAGGACGCGGTCAATGGACGAGACAGTGAGACGCTGTTTGCAGGAAGCGAAGGCCCAAGAGGCGTTGTAGTGAGTAAGAAGAAGAAGAAGATCAATACGATATTGTTTAAGTCGGCAGTTTTTATCAGAATCCAATTGAATTTTCATACATCATAATAACAGCAATGCGTGGTTTTCCTACTCTATGGGCTTTCGATCAAATCATATACTACATCATTGATCGGATCTTCTTGAAAACTTCCAGAAAAATGAATAACTCAATTATCTTTGAGACTTTTAACATCAAGTGACCTTTGCTACAATGCAACAAAAATGGCGGCCGCCTAAATTACAGTTAAACATAATTTCCTTTAAGCCTATGATTTAACATGCATATCATAGATATGTTTCTTGAGTTTGGACATTAATTGCGTAACGTAAATGTCTATATTTTATACATTCAGTACAAAATCCTTCTGACATGAGCGCATTTTGATCTATTGGACATATTCCGATTTCTTGCATGTGCAGAGAAGTAAAATTGTTTTTAGTAAAATTTAACTCTGTATGAGTTATGCTTAGATCCCTTTTCAACTTATGAAATGCATCTGATTTTCAACCGTGAACGTTAGATTTTAATTTGAGGTTATGATTTGCTGAATTGAATTTTACGATATTTTAGCCTCTTTAGAAATTTTAATAAGAGCTTTGTGAATTTTTTCAGCAGTCAGTAAATTATAAATCACAGCGGGTCAATTCAACAAGGTCATATTTTCTCCTCAAATTATTTAAGTTAAGACACGGACCATTTTTAAATATGTTGTTGGCATTATCCTAAGCTGCTTCCATCAAATCACACAAAAAAATTAATGAGTATCCCATTTTCACGATAATTTAAAACATTTTACACGCTTGAATGGCCATGTTTTAGTGATAATACAACTATTAAATTGGCGTAAGAACTTACAATCGGATATCATTTGCTTTTTCAAATCCCAATTTTTTAGTCTGACTCATAGTTATTTAAAACAAAATCTCACCTCAAAGGAAATGAGAAAAATTATTTCTTTCAAGCATATATCCAGTTAACATTAAACATACCTTATAGCTATCATACCACTAAATATCAACCATCCAAGCACCGTTGGCGTATATACAAAATGAGCGGAAAAAACCATAAAATCATCTCTGACAATCTATGAAAATTATGTTCGACTAAAAATCATGTTATGGCAGATTGAATATACCATAACTAACCTTCAACGCAACACAATCCATATGTAGAGATACTTAAATCCTATACGCAACCACCTTGCTTAGAAATACTCTATGATTCAACTGTACTCGGTATAAGATCTAAAGTTAGAATCAAGCATGTCTGTCTCCTAGAATTATTCGTTAAAATGAAGAAAATTCCGCGTGTGGTGATTTACTTCTTATATGATTGTACATATGCAAATTTTCTTATGCGCGTAGTCAACGTGTGCACCAAGTGCGGACAAAACTTTATAAAATATCAACCGCGCTATACGAGGGACTGCAGAGCTTACTTGGGTGAAAATATGCGTCCAAAGAGATTCTTTAGACGTGGTAAGAAAAGATGATGCCCAGATTCAAAAAGTCTTGTTGCATTGTGTGGGTGTCGGAGAAGTACGTAACGATGGGTAATTTTAAAATGTTGGAATGGAATTTTTTTGAAATTATGAGGACTTCTTTCAGTTGGACATTGCAATGTCATGTTAAGTTCTTGGTGCTTTATTCTTCTTTTATTGTTCTTGAATGGGGAAGTTTTCTGGTTTATAATATAGGGTGATTATGAAGCTTGAGTTCTTTAAAATCTTGTACGATGGGAACATAGTTTCATGGTATTATAGGCAACTTTTGCTTTATTAATTGACAAATTCTATTTCTAAAGGTATTATTATTGATTCATTCCATAATTATGTTAGATGTTAAAAAATACACATGTTCTTTCCAATAACACTTTGTTTTTCACAAAATTTTAGTAGTCTTCAAGAATTTTGATTGAAAGCTTAAAAATCACCGTTTAATTTCTGTAAATCGATTCCTACGCTTTAAGTATATTATGCTCCAGTATCTTTCAGTGGAAGTTTTTGTTGAAAGCTTCTCTCAAACAGCAATGAAATAATAAAACCAAAAAATTGAAATTTTTATTGCTAATGGCTACTTAATGTCAACGATAAGTACAATTCATACGATTTAAGTAGAATATGTCTAAATTGATTTAAAAATTGGTTGTTCCGCTTATGGTCATTATTACAAAGAGGATTTGCAACCAACGGTAATGAATAAATAGGCTACAATAATGTCATGAATACGCCTACTTGCTGAAAACGTATCTTCAAAGTGTGCTACAACAATTAAAATATTAATAAGAACCGTAGCTTGTTAATTAGAAATTTTCAGTTAAGTACTTGAGAATAAGAAAAACTTCTCTCCCACATCAAGCGACTTTTAATTTAATTTCTGTATGGGCTTTTTGGCTATTTTCTAATTTCCATGTAAGGATTGAAATGGATTGTCCGGAAGTCAAAATAAAAACAATTTAGCACAAGAAAATATTCAGGAAATTCGTCAAAACACGTTTAAAAATTGAGATGGCAAAGAGAAACCAGGTTACTCGCTTAAATCTTTTGTTTCACAAGCAGCAAGAATTTTATTTATATTGGATTTGCATTTGCCGGACGCATAACCTCGAATTGGTTGATTTATTTCATGCTGAAAAATTCAATTATTTAACAAGCAAAATCTAATTCATCATCCTATTTTGAATTTTGTGTGAAAGCTATCATCAGAACAGTTTTACTGCGGAATTGATATCGTAAAACAATTTGTCGAATTAAAAATTCGAATATTGAATGAAAATTTCCTTTTCAAAGCAGTTCTTCGTAGCACATTCATCAAGTTAATTAATTTTGCTAACAATTCAGAACTGAATCTAACCTACTGAGATTATAGATTAAATAAATTGTCTATATGAATGCTTCCAAGACAAATGTTGGGATTGGGGGCTTTGATAATGATTTAGAGATTCTGAATTATGATATTTGTTCCTTTCGATCTTTATCTGAACTAATTGATGTATTTTATAGTATGTTAACAGCTACATGAGCCAAATTTTTCACTGTAGAAACAGGTTCAAGTTTAAGCCAAATTTTTTTAGTTTTTTAAATAATATTTAATGAGTTTCCATTGAGGTTTCCACCAATTATTTTTTTTCCATAGTTTTAATAGCATAGTTTTTCTTTTATTCAAATGCAAAAACAGAAAAAAGATGCAATAAAATCTAATACAATTTTAATGTTTGATTGAAATAATTTCTATAATACTAGGAGTCACAGAATAATGTATATCAAGGGACGTCAGCTCTTAAGGAGATTTCATTAAAACTTGTTAGCCTAAATTTTGATTAATTTTCTACCAATGCATATTAACAAAGATTGATACAACATAATATGAAAAAAGCTTTTCAAAAAAACACATTTCTTTCGATACTATCCTTAAAAAATATTATGCAAGCAAAATATCTTTTTCGCAAAATACTTCCGAGAAATGTCCCGAAATTTTCGGAAAGTAAACTAAATCTCCACAGTTACATACAAGTGTATAGAGAGCCTACCCACTAAAGGAATTAATCAAGTGAAATGTGATATTTTTCCACTTAATAAAATCTTGTGAACGCGATACAAAACTTCCAACATATTCCGCCCCATCCAAACCGCGAGTGTGTGTAGTAAGTAAATATGCAAAGATTTTTAAAAACTGAAAAAAATAAAATGTTCCGAAAGAAGAAGTTCACTATGTAAATTTGCTTAAAAACTCATCGTGGGTCATCTTATCGTCACAATTATCATCATCAATAATGTTACTATCGCGATGTGGTTGGCGATCAAGATGATGTTGATGATGATCATCATCATGTTGATGATGCTGATGATGGTGGTGATGGTGATCCTCTTTCCGCTTGAATTAATGTTGAAAAATAAATGCGCAACTTTGATCAGTGGTTAAGTGAGTGAGTTAAAAAGAGGATTGGTTGTTCGCGAATGGTTTGGTTTATTTTTTGGGTCGTTCATAGATTGAAAGATTTCAAGTTAGTTAGAAAGGATGAACATGTAACAAAAAAAATTTTCAAGAGAGAAGGGTGAACAAGGAAGTTGATAAGATGTCAAATGGTAAACGATATCAAGGTAGTATGCAAACTAAAGGACGTTAAGTTCTAATTATTTTCAGTACAAAATATTGATTATAATGAAGCTGATTCTCAGCTGAAACTAAATATGTGATGAAGTATTACCAAATTATTCAAAGAAAAGATGTTGGTTCTTATCAACTATTAAAGTAACCTATTCGAGGAAATAATATCTAACCAACAGCGATTAATAGAAACGAGAAGCTATGAAGCTGAAAATCTGGATAATTGGTACTAAATTAGATTATGTTCAAATCTCGTTGGGAGCAACGTGATTTAGTTCAGGGGATTCTTTGGACAGACTACGAGTGTTCACTCAGTGGTGATATGTAATGATTTAATCAGATCATATCATAGCTGAGCAGGCACACGGGAGCATGGTACTGACCAAACCAACTTCCGAAAAAATCAATACGGTCATGAAAATGAGATACTCTAATTATCTCTAAGCGAAAGCCCAAGAGTGGCTGTAGTGCTACAAAGAAGAAGAAATTAGATTATGTTTCTAAACCAGGAACAAGAAAAAATCAAAATTTCACGTTAAGGAGACCTTTACTATTTTCTCCTTATCGCTTAGTAGACAAAATATTCAGCTGCCCCTAGATTTTCAAAGACTTATGTAATCTGTAGTGAAAATAGGATAGATGAATTGTCCGTAAAGGACTGCAGTGATGGTCTGCTGCCTCGGCGGAAGAGGATGTTAAGATCCGCCCAGAGTGGCCTTGTCTGGGGATGCATGAATGTGCTGGCAGGCTAGCGTTGCTGTGTCGTGGGGCCGGTTCTTTCCCCCAGCACAAGGACCCACTACAAAAGAGTTTTGCGTTCACGAATTCTTGGGTCACAGAAAAAAATCGACCGAAGTCGAAAAAAAGGAGATAACTAGCTAAGGGTTGAAATTGCTTGTTCAGAGAACAAGTTGGGACGAGCAAAAACGGACGGACTGGCGGAGACTTCGTCATTAACGACGGTCTTTATGGCCCACAAATAAGAGTGGGGCATCCAGATGGAGGTAGTGCCCCCTTGCACCCTCCCAGCCGGATCAAGATCCAAACGTAGACGTAGAAATTATGTTGTTGTACTCCTAGTGTTCAAATTTCCATTCCACCGTTCAATTTCACAGTTTCAAACATAAACATACCATCAACTCTAATTAAACCTTCTTAACACGTCATACTCTCGTACATGTTGTGTAGTATCTTCAATCCACGGATAACTGATTGTTGTTGTTTTTCGTTTTCTTTTGCATTTATGTGCTTTTCTAAGTCCAAAGCCGAGTCAGCCACGTAACGTGACGTTAACCGAGGTACCAAACGGGTTCCTCATCACCTGGCAATCGCCACTTGAGCGCGCTAGCCTCGTCAAATTCTACACCATTAAGTTCTGCACGGACGCACAATGGAAGATAGATTCCGAGGACGACCGCCCCAGCATCCAATTACAAGGAGGGAATTTTGCTTTACGCTTCGCCCACTTTCAATGTATGAATGTCACGGTCACAAATGACCACCAGATTTTATGTTCGGCGAATTGCAAACAAACAAAACTGTCACGCTATAAATTGAACGTCGTATCAATTTGCCTAGATCTCACATCATTCTTCACTTCCCAAAACGATGTTCATACACACTCGGATAGAAGGTGGTCGAGAAACGTTTTCGTTTGGGGTGTCTTGAAACCGTACGATTCACTGCCCTGCGGTTGTCTTTACGGAACCTCAACTTTTAAACAATTCGTAAAAACTTCCCAACAAATATTAACTAAAACGCAATGTTAATATCTTCACACGGCACCGATCCAAAAGGCGAAAAACTTATCGAATAAAAAAAGGGATATCTAACAAAATTTCGCCGATTTGCCGTGGTTTTTCATGATCTCCGGTGAACCTCTTTTCCTTTTACGAGTCGCAACTTGACCCCGTGAAGGTGCATAGCAGACCCTCCGATCCGTCTCCAAGACTTGTATTTCTTTCCTTCCATCCCGTGCATACGGTGGATCGCCTCAGCTGAGCTCCATGAGCCCAGTTCACTTATCTTCCGTGATGTAATACACCGTTGAGGAGTATTACATCAGCGTCCCCCAAACCTGGAATTTTACATGCAGATTTGCAATTTTTAAAACAAAATTTAATTAAAGTAGAGGAAATTTAAATGAAGTAAGGAAATTTGAAACGTAGTAAAGAAATTTAAATGAGGCACAGAAGATGTAAATGGAGTGAAGAAACTTAAATGAAGTAAGAAATTTTCACTAGAGTAAAGAAACGAAAATTTTAAATAGTTATAAAAGTTAAATCTCATGTCAAATAAAATTAAAGGGAGACATTTAAATTTTAATATAAAGGAAAATTGATATAAAATAACATTTGACAAAATTAATAAAACGAAAAAGTATTCTACAAAAATAGGATTGCAAATAAAGTCAATTATATATTATTTTTTTTTT
Source organism: Odontomyia ornata (assembly GCA_963969285.1). Lineage (NCBI taxonomy): Eukaryota > Metazoa > Arthropoda > Insecta > Diptera > Stratiomyidae > Odontomyia > Odontomyia ornata. The sequence goes on along the minus strand of OZ017740.1, from coordinate 101,038,355 downwards.
CAAATCTGCCACAAAATTCCGAGTAGGAGATAGGAAGGTTTTCGAGCAGTTTGATTGTGTGACTCCTCGATTAATACAAATTACCCAGCTGCTAGTGATGCAAAAACGTACATTGGATGCTACCGCAGAGATTTCATGGTGAAATGGGAGACGTCGCCATCAAGTCTCTTTGTGGAGTACAAATAGTTCGAACTCTCACCACGAGAGTAAAATGAAAAAATCAAAGAAGAGAATTTTGCCCTTGCTATTTGTTAGACTTCGAGAAGAGAAGCATCGCGAACGATAATTTTTAATGACGATTTTCGTTACTGTTACCCGCTATCTTTTTTCATTGGATAGTCCATTCGCCACGTGAATCGGAAATTTGACTAAACTTATTTTCGATTGTGCGGTTTCCTTAATTTATGTGTACTATGTCTACAAAATATCCGGCATGGAAGAATCACAAGCCAAGACCCCAATCAATAACGCCCTTTTGACTCCGCTGCAAGAATTTCTCCTGCCTCGGGTCAAAGCGATGCGGAATTCAAAGCTCCCGCCATTTTGGTAGCGATATTCGTCGCTGTGGTTCACACAAACAGAGGTACAATTGGTAATGCATAGAATTACTTTGGACACAAACAAGGTTAATGTGATCATAGCTTCTGTCGACTGCGCCATTTTAGAATAAATTACAAATTTAGTGGAAACGTGCCAAATGCAAACAAATATGGCGCAGCCAAATAACGTCTGATCTCTCGCTTCGTCGACACACCAGACGTCTAGCTTAATTGCGTGCTGACGGAACTCAAGTTAGGAGATAGTAAGCCATTACATTGTTCCGAGAGATATCAATATTAGCCGGATGTCAACTGTCAGAAGACGCAGTTATAACGCTGTGGTTACGTCATTTGCCAGGACAAGTACGGACAATAATCAACGTTATCATACAGCTGGATATGGTGGAGTAAACGAAGGCATCTGACAGAATAATCTCAGAAATAAACGTATGAGCAAAGCCGTCAACAGCAATCGTAAATGAGGTTCAGGAGAAGTCGGAAATTAACTATGCACTAGAAATGGAAAGAGTCTCTGATATATTTGCAAAGATGCAGAAAAGTTTAAAGAGCCTGTAGAATAAGGAGAGCCCTAGAAATACACGTACCGGAATTAAAGCAAAATGCGAAACCACCCATAACAACGGAATTCGTTTCTAACACATGTGTTCCGGAGACAGAGCTCGCAAATGTCGCGAGCCATGTAATTAACGGCGGTCAGAAAACTAAAAGTGTCATCGGAAAGCGATGTGACAAATGATGACACTTGCGAAACACACCAATTAGTAATGCTAGAAAGACGAAACGGTATGCTGTTTTTGATAGATATGGGGGCCAGCGTATCAGTCACTCCCGGAAGAAAAACTGACCGTGTTTCAACATTTAAGTTATACGTGGAAAATAACTCCATCATCCGGCGAACGTGCATTGGAGCTAGACTTCGGGTTGCAAGGACCAATGCTATGATATTTCCATGGGGCAAATGTCATTACGCCTATGATAGGAGCGGATTTTCCCGGAAATTTATTCTCTTTGTCAATATAAAATGCAAGTGCCACGCAGATGGGCAGTCGCAACGTTTTTCAAGCGCAGAGTTGCAAGCAGGACTTTTCAATGTACTATCAGTCTTTCAACGGGATAATGTGTTTCACAATTCATTGACAGAATTCCCGGAGCTGACCTCGTCATTAAACTACACCAAGGGCCAGCCACACTCCATCGTGCATCGTTATTATGTCTGGACCACCCATTTTGGAACCGTTGAGGTAATTGTCGGCCGAAAAATACGCATGTGCAAAAAAAATTTGAATGCATGATGCAAAAAGGTATTTGTCATCCTTTTAACAGCATATGGGCAAATCCGTTACACTTAGTGAGAAAGAAGTTCGGGAGATTGGAAACCATGCTCTTGACAAACGTTTACAACACATGCATTTAGACCTCGTGGGGCAATGATCATTATCGCAAGGCTGCACATGTGTCCTATCCATCGTCAATCGTTTCACGCGGTGGCTGACTCCGAACGCATCTACTGAAACAATATGTGTGCCATTCTACAACAACAACTGGATCGCCCATTTCGTCGAGGTTCACAATTGAAAGCTTAACTATTCACGGCATTGCGATAAGTGATTGATTGTAAACGTCATGAGACAACCGCATATCATCCAGCGCCTAATGATACAGTACAACGAATGCATCGCACGTTCAAGGCAGCATTTATGTGTCACAAAGATGCACTATGGACGAAAGCACTGCCAAAAGTTCTGCTTGGGTTAAGGATAATGCTTAAATTGGATTTAAAATTTTCGCCTACTGAACTGGTTTACGAACTGACACTCCGCATTCTAGGAGAGTTTTTCATGAATGAAGATCATTCGCAACTTTCTGTCGAAAAATTTAGGAGAATCATGCAACAACTCCAGCAAATTCCAGTGGCACATCATAGCAGTAACGTGCTTTTTGTTTTCAAAGAGCTAGCTACGTGTTTTTAAAGTGATATCTGGGAAAGAGGTCACTGCAGCTACCACACACAGGCCCTTATCCTGTCATCAGATGCCCTAGCAACTTCGTCTATCGTATTCAAGCCAACAACAAGGCGATTACAGTGTCGACGGAACGACTCAAACTGGTTTATCTACCAAATACTAATCCTGCCGACGAATCCGTCATTATCAACCAATTCACCGTCAATCGAGAAACTTGAACATCGAAAATGTATCCAGCGTCTCGAGTACCGCCGACTACAAACCTGTAACATATGTCAATTATTGAACATTACTCGGAGGGGAGTATTGTGGAGTATGAATAGTCCAAACTCTCACCACAAGAGTAAAATGAAAACGGCAAAGAAAATAACTTTGTCACTCACTATTGTTATAATAGTTCAAGAAGAGAAGCATCTCGCACGATATATTTTTAATAAAGAGTTTTGTTACTGTTGCCCGCCATCTTTTATCATTGGATAATTTTTCGCCAAATCTCGGGTAAAGTTCACTGAGTGCCCGCATCCATCAAATTCGCGGCACTGTGAGTGGGGGTTGGACAGGTGTCTAGTAGTTTTCATGAATTCGTCGTAAAAATCGTGGCTGCGAGATTAGAACGCGAGTTCTAAAATTCGGAATTTCTCCTTTTCATTTTGGCTGAATCACTAGATAATATCAGATACGTCTTACCACTGAAAGAAAGAGTAAATGTGATGAGATAACCAATCAATGGGTTGAACTTCTCAGTTTGCTAATTAACCTTTCGGATCTCAAGAAGAAATCTCAATTCGAGACGGAATAGGTGCGATCTCTTATTTGAAGCAAATCTTGGGTGACGGGGTGGATCCTCAAAATGATCTTACAAGGATTTAACGTAGCGTGTCTATGGAGAACATAAACAAAACTTCACAGCTGCTGCCTAGAGAGACAGTTCCACAATGTAGTTGCGCATATACGAACGATCCCATACCTGGCGATGCAATTAATCTAGTCCGAAATTTAGCCAATTAAGAATGAAAGATTCAATGATAGAAGAAAATAAACAAAATTTTGTAGTTGCCGCCGGGATAACGCTAACGTCCGAACGCGAATGTTACGGCGATCGTCAGATTTAATCGAAGATTTTTCGGCTCAAAGGTGTGCGAGGGAGGATACAAAATTTTCACACACTTTGCCTCCCCTGGGCCCCTCGATGCATGGAATGACATTTTTATTTGAGATTCTAAAAGCTCTAATTAAGGCCTTTCATTTGATATCCTATTCGATTTCAAGGGCTCCTTCGTTAAAATTTTCAAATGTTTTATAGGATTTTAGACTTTTGAGGCATCACCACTTCAGATCTTTTTGCAAAGTTTGAGCTTACTAGCTTCTATAGTTTCTGAAGAAACTGGCTGTGATGCACGGACAGACGGACGGATGGACAGACAAGTCACGAAATTAGTATGTCTTTGTGAAAAAAATTTTAACAAACACCTAAAAAGTAAAACTTTTGGATCAAAAATGTCTATTGACAGGTACTACTAGAGAATTTCATTGTCCTTAGTAAAGCCTTGCTACTAAAGAAGACGAAGTTGCTGAAAGTACGAAATTAACACAAGCGACTGTATTGGACGTTTCTCTTTTAAGATAAAAAAATATATCGGCGGGGCTACAGTATTTAGAAAAAGCAAGGATATATTTCATTAGAATACCAATAAGGACAGAAGTGAACGGTTTATTGCGCTGGCCTACAAGGAACTATATTTAACAAAAAGAAAATCTGGTACAGAACAATCCATCGATGCTTATTTTAAAAAGACTACGCTACAGATGAACGTTGCTCCTTCATCTGTGGCCGGTGAATGTTTGACAATTGCTGACCTGGAGTGTGTACATATATAAAAGGGCTTAAATATTTGTAATATTAGTTGGTATCATTTCAATTTACGTTATTTTTATTTATACCTGTGAATTCAATTTAACTGATAAATACATTTACTTAAAAATACAATATTTTGTTATGTGAATCAAGATTTTGTTGCTGAATTTCATGCGCACGTCAGAATTTATTGTGTCGTAAATCGGAGTACGCTTGTATGTAATATCCAGATTTTTCATTAGTTGTATGGCATAAATTTCAAACTCCTTCCTAATGTTTTCGATGTAGCTTTTTCTCTTAAAATCCAACCAACAATTTAATAATTTCTTAATTACATTGGCGATTTCGCTCAAATTAAATTCCACTACCTAAATAAGTTTGACTCAAAAATAATTGAAAGCGTATTGAGAAACAAGATCTCAATAAATGAGTAACACATAATAGTAATGTACATATTTAATTCCTTCTCCACTTTTACAAATTACTTTATAGTTAAAGTTTGGACCTGGAATGTTAAATTTTAGAACTCACGATTTGAACACTCATTATCACTCACCTGCAAAAGAAGAAATAAAATTGATTAGAATTAAAAACAAACAAACTTGACTTAAATATTTTTAGGAATTATTTTTATATTTCTATATTAAATAAGGGAGTAGGATGTTTTCAGTCTTTTAAGCAGTTGCTATTTTTTTTGGAAAAGTTCATCTCGTCTTAATTATCCAGTCGAAATATGAGGTCAATTGGAGCAAAAAGGACAGAGGTACAGAATTTTGAATGATGGCTTTCCCATACTAGAGTGTATAAACCAACAAGCGAGTTCACATAGAACAAATTCCCAACCTAACGGTATTCGACTTTCAAAGGTCGACTTGAGTATGTATTAGCGTTCTCAAAAGTTTTCATGGGGAAATGTAAGAAGGAGATTGAATCGGCCCATACGCCCTGCATAGGCACTTGAATGGAATCCAAGACGATGAGCTTTCATTTTGATCAGATGGGCAAAAGATTTCCCTTTCATTAAGTGTACATGAATGCAAGCACAAACACAAACCGATTTTCTGCATGAAAGCTTAGTCCCAAGTAGATAGCACTTTCACGTTTTATCTCAAACGGAAACAAATGAGAATAAACGCGCTCTCTATCTTGTGCACGTTCGAACATTTTCCCTCTTTTTTAAATTGACCGATTATTTGTTGAAAATGCTTGTTAGTCGATATGCTCCGCCCACGCACTCAAAAAATCTAATGAGCGATTTGTCGGCCCTCACACATTTATAATATTTATCAGTTCAATCGCCAAATCAGTTTTTCTTTAAGGGATGGCATACATGAGTTTGTGAATGTTTCATCTGTTCCACGCATGGATGTGGAATTTGGTATGGAAAAATACACTCCGTTATCGAAGATTTTAGCGAAAAGCCTGAAACGTGGTTCTCAGCGCAAAGCCACGCTCTGTCGTGATAACTTCGGCAATATAATCGCTGATAAAACCAAGATTAAGGTAAAATGGGTATAATATTTCAAGATCCTCCTTAAACCTCCACACAGCTCCAGGATATCGGAGTCTATAGATGTTTGCGGAGAGTCTCTATTGGTCCCACCTGCTCTGGATGAAGTTTGATCCACCATCAAAGCCCAAACGAATAACAAGCACTGGGTATCGATGGGATTCCGGTGAAGCTCATCAAATATGATGGCAGTAGTGTTCATAAAGCTATTTACAAAGTCATCGAGCACATTTGGCAACAATAACATATGCCAAAGGAGTGGATCCAATCAATTATATTCTCCATCTACAAGAAAGGAGACAAGATACAAAAATCTTAGAAATAAAATCAAGTCATAAGCCAACATTATTATTGGGGAGCATCGAGGTGGTTTTAGAGCAGGTAGATCGACAATAGGCCAATTGTTCACAGTCAAGCAGGTACTTTAAAAATGCTGTGGGTTCAACATAGACGTGCATCAAATTTCCGTTCACTTTAAGCAAGAATATGACAGTATTGATCGTAACGTACTGTACCAAATAATGCTTGGCTTTGGCATTCCAGCCAAATTAGTCCGTCTTACCAAAATGACAATGACGTCGACAGCCTCCCAAATCCGCATCAATAACCAATTCACCGATGACTTTGACACAAATATCGGACTAAAACAGGGAGATGGGCTGGCCCCATTGCTATTCAATTTGGCTCTGGAGTACGTCATACGGAAGCTATCTGTCGATACGCGAGGTACATTACTATACAAGTCGAGCCAGGTAGTGGCCTATGCGGACGACATCAACATTTTGTCACGGTCACTAACAACTGCCAAAGAACTCTTCCTGAAACTCGACAGCGAAGCAAAACTAGTAAGGCTACAAATCAAAGAAAATAAAACAAAGCTCATGACGCAGTCGAGGAAAAATACCCGAAAGACACATAATATCACACTTGGCAAATACAGGATCAGAATGTTGGCGAATTTGTGTATTTAGGCGCCAAAATAACGAAAACGGGCAATGAAAACCCGAAATACGCCGAAGAATACAGCTAGCAAATAAAATATTTTATTATGTTTTGACGATCTTGAAGATCAGCTGTATACACAGGAAAACAATGCGCCAAGTATACAAATCTGTGATAAGATCTGTGTTATGCTATGGGTGTAAAACATGAACCCTAACCCAGGCATCCGCAAATATATTGAACGCCTTTGGGCGACGGGTCCATAGGCGAATTATCGGAGCGAAGCTAGACGGGAACCAATTGCAAATTCGATACAACCATGAGCTGTATGAAATTTTTGACGAACCGGAGGTTTCAAGGATTGTAAGACTGCGGAAGCTGCAATGGGCTGGACTCGTATGGTAGAACAACGGATACCCAAGAAGGTATTCGTTGGAAGAACTGAAGGCCGGCGGCCAGTGGGGAAACCGAGGAAACGCTGGTCTGACTCGGTCGACGAAGACAGTTCATCGCTGCTCGGATTTTGGAATTGGATGACGCGGTCAACAGACCGAGACAGTTGGAGGAGCTGTTTGCAGGAAGCGAAGGCCCGGGAGGGGCTGTAGTGCTAAGAAGAAGAAGAAGAAGAAGCACAGTGTTGGCGTACTTGGACGATCTTATTGTTCCAGCTAATGGTAAAACAAAAGCTGTAGATAAATTGCAACCTATACTGAAGGTTGCTGCCTAATATGGATTCGCTTCAATTAGAATTGGGAATTGAGTGTCTGGGATACGTGGTATTGAATAAAACTACTACCTCATCACCGGAGGAAACCAGATCTGTAGCTTTGTTTCCGAAACCAACAATCGAACAAGTTGAGCAAGCAGGAGAGTGCTCCTACCAGAAGGTCTTTGTAAACATCCTAGGGTTAGAAGCAAGTTTTCTAATGGCGTGAATCGATAACTTGAATTATTCATCCAATACTTAGATATGAAATCGTTCAAATTTATACAAAAGATGCACAGTTTCTTTCATAAGCACAGTGCAGCCGCCATTTTAATCTAGCTTAAATGATTTTTCTGAATGCTCGGCCGATTAAACATGTTCAAGTTAAACACTTTTCCTTAAATTTTCATGAAAATTGAAAGAAAATAAAAGTACCTAAGTCAATTTTAAATATATATAGGGTTTTCCAATAAGAGGTGTTATTTTGAATAGATCTTCTGATTTAACACCTTGCGACTTCTTCCTTTGAAGCCACGTGATAGAGAAGGCCTATGCCAATAGCCCAGCGTCAATTCAAGATCTCAAAGATGAAATTCGTGAGGCTATCGAGGACATAGCGCAGCCACTTTGCGATTTGGTTATGGAAAATTTCATGAAGAGGATATGGTCCTGTAAGCGTGTCGTAGTGGTTATTTGCCCAATGTTAGCTATTGCTATTAACGGCATATCTTCTTCTTTACAATGAACTAAACATCCGATCATTTATTTTAAAAAATGGCATTTTTCTTTTAATATCAAAATAACACCTCGTATTGGAAAACCCTATATGAACCATAAACACGTGTTATTTTTGTTGTAATTCCATATAATTGAAATGGCTATAACTCACTTGATTATGATTCGATCTCAATTAACTTTTGTGAACATATATGTCTTATGTCAGTCTATAGAATTGCAAAATTTCAAGAAGTTTAAAGGTACGGTTTTGATTTTATGGGCAAAAATGTAAAATCTACAAATCATACTATTATTAACAAAGTTGAGCGAATTTCGATTCTTGAGGTATTTATTGCCCTTGTACTCATAAAGGTCCACATTCGTGATAATTTTCAGATTTTTCGGCTGAAAGGTGTCCAATCGCGAGGGGGGGTACACAAATTTTGGGTACACTTTGCCTTCCCGTGGACCCCCTAATTCATCAAATGATGTTTTTATTTCAGATTCTAAAAGTTCTAATCAAGATCTTTCATTTGATACCCCACTCGACTACCTTTGATGAAAAAAAATTTTTAAGGGCCAATTCGTTTATAGGGGGGACCCCCCTTAAACATTTTTTAAATTTTTGTCAAGGCCTTAACTTTTGAGAGACCATCACTTCTGACCTTTTCACAAAGTTTGAGCATTCTAGCTTCTATAGTTTCTGAGGAAATCAGCTGTGACGCACGGACAGACGGACAGACGGACGGACGGACAGACGGACAGACAGGTCGCGAAACTAGTAGGTCTTTGTAAAAAATTTTTTTACAAAGACCTTAAAAAGAGATTTCCTTGGCTTGGTGAGATAGTTTTGGAAATTTGTCCCTCATTTCACTAATATCATCAGACTACTCGCGCATTTATTGAAGGAGAACGTGCCGATTGAATTGGGAAGCGAACAATAAGCAGTTTTTGAGGAATTAAAGCAATAATTAATTGAAAAACCAATATTAGACATATATCGCGCCGGGACGGAGACGAAAGCGCATACAGATGCATCAATGCATGGACTGGTTCAATACGTCTATAAGAAAAGTCAGATGACAATATATGCTACACCCTGTTTAACATCCGAGTAGAAAGACCATGCCTGCAGAGGAAAAATATACCATCTACTAGCTAGAAATATAAGTGGTGATCAGAGCACTCAAAAAAGTAACTGACTGTCAAGCCTTTTCACTAACGGTGGTGAAAAAAGAAGTTTGTTCGCGTGTATTCCATGGGCGCTACTCTTGGAAGAGTACAATTATGCAATTGAAAATCGATCAAATTAATCATGAGACTGCCGACGCCTTAAACAGATATCCAGTGTCGATATTTCTTATAACGAGAAGTCCCAAGGATTCCTAGGAATAAACACGAGGACCCGGAAATAAAAGCTACCATTGATAACATCAAAGCTGGAAAAGACAGTGATTATACACTACAGAGAGGGCCAATTTTATTCTAAGAAGAGTCTAGAAAGTTTTTGTTGTTCGTACTGAGGTCGGTGCAACATGATATTATAACACAGGCTCATGAACGTGGGCATTTGTGACAAAGAAGATGGAATACGAAATAAGGGAAGATTATTAGTTCCCGCATATGACTCTACGAATAGAAAAATTTATTCAAAATTGCGTCATATGCATCTTAGTGGAACGTAAACAGTTGCATGGATTCCTTCATGTAATTGAAAAGTATGATTTGGAAACGACAGGGGATCTGGCTTCCAATTGCATACGCTCAGCGATTATTGAAAAAAAGAAGGAATACGACACATAACAACAGGTATTCCTGGAGATAATGGGCAGATAGAACGAGTTAATATGACGATAATTCCTCTGTTAATGAATCTACGGTAATCCCAACAACTGGTTAAGCATACTAACAAAGCACAATAATTCATCATATAGCGAAACTACTAAGTTGACATCTTTTCAACTTTTCACTGGTGATACAATGAGAACTAGGGATGACAAAAACCTTAAACGAATAATAGGGGGTGAGTTGACTGTAGTCATTTGGGAAGAATTTAGCCAAATCCGAAATATAGCTGCTGATGATCTTCGCCGTCCACAAGAAGAGCACAAAAGGTCATATAATCCTAAGAAGAAAAACCCGACAACACTGATGACGGACACATCCGTAAAAGACAACGAGGAGCGAATACTGACGAGTACACCGGAAGACGATGACAACGGCAGACGAAATCAAGAAGTGTAGCACAATCAACACGTAGATAGCAATAAAGACGACACATTAAGAAAGAAATTTTTTTCTTTTGTTTCGGTGAAGTTTTAATCCTATATATATACACAAACACACACACACACATACACATATATACATATATATATATATATATATATATATATATATATATATATATATATATATATATATGTATATATACATATATATATATATATATATATAGATATATATATATATATATATATATATATATATATATATATATACATATATATATATATATATATATATATATATATATATATATATATATATGTATATATATACATATATATATATATATATATATATATATGTATATATATATATATATATATATATATATATATATATATATATATATATATATATATATATATATATATATATGGGATGTCATTGTCATTTTGGTAGGACGGACTTATTTGGGTGGGATACCAAAGCAACTTTATTTGGTACAGTACGTACGCATACTGTCGTATGCTTGTATAGTCAACTAAAATTTGGTGTACGGCTATGTTCAACTCCCAGCATTTTTCAAGTATCTGCTTGACTGTGAACAATTCGTCTATGGTCAATCTTCCTACTCTATAACAACCTTGATATACCCCAATAATACCTGCGTATGATCCGATTTTATGTTCTAAGAGTTTTGAAAATATTTTGTACGCCGTACAAAGTAGTGATATGCCTCTATAATTTTCGCACTGTATTTTGCCACCTCTTTTGTGGATAGGGATTATAATTGCTTGGCTCAACTTTTTCGGCATACGTTTTTGTTTTGCAAAATGTGCTGGATGATTTTGAGAAAAGCTTTATGAACACAACTGCGATCTCATATCTTGAATATCACTTCCAGTCCAGTTCGTTTCCTGGATTGTCAGTATGTTTAATTAATACTGACTGGCGTGTTGCGAAAGGTCCTCAATAGTGCCAGGGTAATAGAGTGATCTGTCATTCCAGGATCTGATGCCATAGTCCTTTTTTCGTTTACGAGGTCGTTGCCACAAAAATGCATTCCAAGGCCTTTCTGCAGGTTTGAAACATTATAGAGTTTTCCAGGGACGGGCACTTACCCCGTCGCCCAACTTCAATACCGACGGCATGGTTATTACTTCGATTCCGTCATCAGGCTCGTTATCTTGAGCTGGTATCTGAGAATTGCCAGGAAGATGGGAAAAGGTAGTAGTCAGCGATGGACAATACCTTGATTATTATATTTGTAACCATTTTTATTAAATAGATTCGTAAATTTCGGAGAAAAATGTTCATTATTAATTCAAGGTACCGATATACGAGGTGTGGCTATTAAATAACGGGACTGACGCTGCAGTGGAACGAGTGCGCATGCGCCAACCGGCATTGAACAACAGCTGTTTAGTTTGAGTCTTCCTCTACAGAATGCAGTTAGTCTCGTTTCTGTAAACAACATCGTTGAGACGTAACTTTCATTTACGTTAGTGTTGTTATTTGGTTTTGCCGGAAAAATGGTTAACGTAATAATAGAGCAACGAATTGTTGTTAAATTTCACTTCAAACTTGGAAAAACCGCTACCGAAACTTATAATTTACTAAAAGAAGTGTATGGCAGTGAATGTTTATCGCGGACTCGTGTTTTTGAATGACTTAAGCGTTTTTAAGATGGTCGACAAGACGTTGAAGATGATTCGCGGCCAGGTCATCCTTCAACATCAAAAACGGATGACAATGTTGAAAAAGTTGCTGATTTGATTCGGTCTGACCGCCGATTAAGTATTCGTGCAGTTGCTGAAACTGTAAACATTGATAAATGATGTGTACGGCAAATTTCACGTGACAATTTGAACATGCGAAAAGTGTGTGCGAAAATGGTACCAAAAACTCTCACGATTTAACAACAAGCAGCTCGCAAAAATGTTTGTACTGACACTTTGAATGCCATTGAAAATGACCCAAATTTATTGGAAAGGATAATAACATGTGATGAATCGTGGTTTTTTACTTATGATCCAGAAACGAAGCGCCAATCTATGCATTGGAAGACCCCAACTTTACCGAGAGCCAAAAAAGCAGGAATGAGCAAGTCAAAATTTAAAGCAATGATGATTGTTTTTTTCGATATTCATGGGATTGTGTACCTTCACTGGGTTCCTGAAGGTCAAACAATTAATCAATATTACTACCTTGAGGTACTTGGTAGACTACGTGAAAGAGTAAGAAAAAAACGACCCGAAATGTGGAAGGACAAATCATGGGTTTTGCACCAAGACAATGCGCCAGCTCATTCCGCGTTATCTGTTTAGCGGTTCCTGGCCAAGTACAGCATCCCAATGTTAGAACATCCACCTTATTCACCAGACCTAGCCCCATGTGACTTCTATCTTTTCCCTAAGGTAAAATCTGCATTGAAAGGCACGAGATTTGAATCCGTAGAAGCTGTAAAAGAGAAAGCGGCAAGAGTCCGGAAGGAGTTGACAGAAGATGACTTCTAACACTGTTTCAAATAGTGGAAAATTCGCATGGGGCGTTGCAGGGATAGAGAAAGGGTGTATATTGAAGGTGATAATAAGTGATTATGTATACAATGAAAATAAAATTTTTTACAACGTCAGTCCCGTTATTTTATAGCCACACCTCGTAATGTACTCTTTTCATAAATAAGTTTACATTTGTCATATGTCGAATTGAAGTTTTCAAAAATATGCTTAAAATATGACGAATTAATCTAAACCCTCCAGCTTAATCCAATGCTCATCATTCAAACTGCTAAACTACCAGATTTGATAAAAAATGATCATCATAATGTCACAAAATCAGACATAGCAAATCAGAATATAATAAATAATAAAATTTATGTGCAGCATCACTTATACTAATTTTACAAACGCAAATGTTATTTAAAACTGAAAATTCATAAAAATCCTTCAAATAGTAGCTGAAAGTTGCCGATAACTTCGTTTGCGACTATTTACCATAAAATTGACTTCATATCGATATAAATCATAAATCAAGCACATAAACTTCAACTCGAAAAGAAGTTTACTTTACAATTTTACTACTTCAAATTGTATAAAAGCTTATTGTTTTTATCTACATCAAGTAAGAACAAAGGTTTCTCAGCTGCTACACCAGAAACCACAAACTTTCCATCCCCATTTTAACCATCGCTACTTATTCCATCACAACTTAATTTATCCATTATATTTCTTCCAATCTGCTTCGAAGATATTAATCATCACTCTGATGCCAATTCAATTACACATCTAATTGGCCATTAAGAGTAGCCTTTCGCTTTAAAATTAAAATCTAATATCAGTAATCTCGATAAATTTCAATCTCTCTAGCTCTCTAATTACGTCGGCATCACATTTAAAATGTATCTCGCATTATCTATGTACGAATCTTAACTGCATAGTTCAAATGGTATTTTAACTCTCTATATGTGAATTTTATTTGCACTTTGGTTTACACGAAATCGATTTAAGCCCACCATTTAGCCATTAAAAAATCACTCACTTCGTTAGCTTTTGCGTAGATTGTTAATTGTATCTATATTATGTATCTACAGTTCAACTCCCAATCTAACTAGCTAACGTACACTTCATATCTTAACAATTTTTTTTATTTCTGTTTCTTGGCCACATTTTAACATTTTCGGCTGTGTATCGCGCAAAGTTCTGAAAAACTAAACACATTTAACTACGATTTGATCTGGAAATTTGATTTAATTCCCGTCAATAAAGCAAAAGATGCTGAGAATCTACTGAATAGCTCAGAGAATCAAATGAATGATTTTTATCGTTCTCCAAGTCGTCGTCGTTGTTGCGCATCCATTTCGAGTTTTTAAAGGTAGGTCATTAAAACTAGATGCTTTGATACTATTATTTTATACGTACGTTTCCTTGAAAAGCAACATTTTGACTTTTTACTCGTGCTGATATCAAATACTCTATTAGATCTTTTTTCCTTGTAGCTATGCGTAGATTTCAAAGCTCTACTACTGTTTTGTGAAAAAGTGTGTGCTTTTGAAAGTACCCCACATGAAAAAAAATGATCTGGCAATTTTTTTTTTTTTTTTGATAGACAGAAAGTTAACTTTAGTCATTCTACTCAGATAATTTCTTACATAAATTTATCTACTTCAAAATACACTGTTTTGTGTAAATGCATAAAAAATCTATTTTTAAAAACCTCTCAAACATCCAAGCCAAAACTTGCTTCGAAATAAAACACTTTATGTCTGTAGTTTCAGATAATGCTTCAGAAAAATATCGTTAGATTTTTATTTCGAACGCGTCAGCGGCACTGTCAGGCTGGCAGACAAGAAAGATAATTTTCTTCCTTAAAAATTTTCTAATTATTCACAGTTGCCACAGTATGTTAATGGTTGAAAGAGAAACAATAAAATTCTTCCCCCTTTTATTCAGAAACGAATAGATATTAAAAGTATTGAAATAACGACTCTATCCTCTCCTGCATCATTATCTATCTGAAATTCATTTTATTCCCAGTCTTGACTCAATTTTGTGTTTTTGTTTTTTTTTTTTGGATCTTTTTACTCTCCTTTAATTTGTGGTCTTCCGTCAATTTAAGTATATTCGTCGTAGGTAATGTCGATTGTAATTGCTCATTTCGTTCGAATAGATAGCATTTAAGAAACAAGAATGATTCTTTTGTGGATGGTTGAAAGATAACGAAGTTCACATAACATGAGATGTTCCATTGGTGGCTGGACGGATGGTTGCGGATGAAGATACCAGGAAATGTGCGTTTATTCCGACAAAACACTTTTGTTGATTGTGCACATAAATTAATGATTATTTTTGAGTGAATTCTAAGTAAATTTAATCAAGTTGCTAGTTTATTGTTAGATAATGAACTGCACTAACGGCTGCTTCATTTTAAATGGGAAAAGTTAAAATCGTTTTTTAGTTAGTGCTACTTGAAATTGCTTTGCCATACGTTTCGTTAGTTAATCATAATTAACTAGAATTTCAGCATTTGAAGCTTTAATTAAAATTTTCTTTATGATGCTCTTGAAGTCATATGATATTAGAAAGTACATGTAAGTGCAGAAAACTTTACTTCAATGAGCAGTTTATAAATTTATTACATTCAATTTTCATTCTGTAATTGGCATTAAAGGGCTTCCAAAATAAATCTTAAGAAGGATTCATGGGTTTTCCTTTTGCGGCGTACTGTTCACAACATCTCAGAGTTTTTGTTCTTCTTTGTAGCCCTACAGCCCCTTTCGGGCCTTCGTTTAGAGATAGTTAGAGTATCTCATTGTTATGATCGAATGTATCGGCACTCCACAAGGTGATATGATAATTATCACGCTTTGGCCGTGTGTCTGTCCACCCAGCTGCGATACGTTCTAATTTTAAACCAGCATGTATCATACCTGAACAGGCTTATAGTCCGTCCGAAGAACAACTCGAACTAAATCTCGTTGACGCCAATGAGGACTTGAACCAGAGACCTCCGGCTTATGGGCTTAGTGCTCTAATCACTAAGCCACTCAGAGTTTTTAGAAGGCACAATTTATTTGTTGTTTTCAAGATAACTTAACATGCTCCGTAAGCAACGGGGGTTCTGCGGTCCCGACTTTACTCGCCGCAGGCGGGCTCACTGTTTTGACCTAGGCCCCACACTTGACCGCCCAGCGAGTAAGGCGGTTTGCCGAAGCTCGTTCCACGAACACACCTTCAACTAAGAAAACGCACAAAACACTCACTACTCGGGTAGGATCCTATCCCTTCCAAACAACACTTCGCCACTCAAACACCACCGAAGATATTTCCCCGAGCCAACCCGTTAAACTTCCTGAAAAACAAATTTTGTATTTTTCCAAATAAATTTATTGAAAGGGGTTTACTTGAACTCGTGGAAATCATAAACAAAAGAAGCAAAATTTTCGATGCAATTTATAAAACAAAGTTTATCCGCAAAAACAAATTTTAACAATTTTTGACTAACCTCTGTCACCTAACGTAGCTAATAAGGAGGCCTCCTTGTAGAACTCCCGTCATCAACGGCACGGGGAAAAACACCTAGGCACTCTTCCCGGTCCGCACTCGTGCAATGGTCAATTGTTGTTTGTTATCATTCCGGGCAACCTTGCCTTCCCCCGGTGGTGATTGAAGTAGACAACAATTTTCTTAATACTGTTTTTTCTTTTTTTCTCCTTATTTCTTTCTATTTCTTTTTAAACTCCGTACCCTTTATGAACAAATACTTTTTTTGCCTTCGCCACTACTCATTCGAATAACCTCGCCTTTTTATTAACTCGTTCCCGACGGAGCACTGCTAATTCCAGAGTGAACCTTAAAGTTCTCATTTTCTTGCAAAAATTGTAACCCGGTTCGTGTGATTGGGCAACTTCATCACAATTTTCACCACACTTCAACTGATGTTTCCGAAATTCGGAGCCGTAGATATATTTCGGAATTGTCACTGTGGTGGAAATTTGACATGTTACAAGTATAGTCGTGATTTTATTTTGAGTGGCTGGACTTCACTGAGCGACAGGATTATCAGATAAGTAGTGCTTTTATGTTTTATCCTTGGACAAAACATTTTATGTGCCTTTTTTCTTCTTTTCTAAGTATCCAGTCGCTGTTTGCGGCGAGAATTAACCCTTAACTACATTCGGTATTTTAACCAACGTAACTACATTATTGGGGTAGATTTCTACCCCAATAAATATTTTCGTATATATTGCAAAATATTGTATACTTAAAGAAATTTTTGAGTGGAATATAGCACATGTTTTATTTTGAATTCAAATTATTTTTGATTGTTTCAAAACACATTATAATTACAACGAAAGTGGCGTTTTTTCGAGCCAGTCATATTTTTGCAGTAAAAAATGGAGCATTTTTCCTTAACTGAAAAATTTTTTTAAACCTAATTATTTGAAACGTTTATGTACCATTTTGAATTTAAGACAAATTGAAATTAAAATTAACAAAAACAATTTTTTGATTTGACCTACCATAAATATATTGACAGGGAGTTCTTTCTATGGTTTCATATTCATGTAAAAAAGTAATGTAAAATTTCGTATCTTGATTAAACATTTTATTTAAAGAGAAAAACAAAAATATAAAGGCCTGGTGTTTCAATCATCACCATTATTGCAGAGTTTCATTTGTTTTGAATGTGATTTGCAAGTAAAGTTGTCACATTTTGAACATTTTTTTGAAGTTTTTACATCTTTGTTCTGTGGGCATATGTAGCAACGAGCAATTTTTGACCGCTTTGGCTGACTCGCTCCAGCTTCTGATTCATGTTCTGCTCCAAGAAGCTGGGAAATTATATTACTTAAGTCCTTTGGAAAATCATTCGAGTTTTTGCTACGCTCTTTAAGATAAGGGATTACTAGGCACATTCCTATATCTTTAATGAAATCACGCCGACACAACTTACTACCTATGTTGGATGCTTTCCATATAACGAAGCTGTTGGCTGTTGCTATATTTAAAATTGCTCCGAAAACAGTAGTTGGCCAACGTCGAGTTCTTCTGCCAACAGAATGTGTCGAACATTTCTGATCAAGAGAGCCCACGCCACCCTTGGTTGAGTTCTAAAAGATAATTATTTCAGGTTTCGAGGATGTTGCATCAATATCCGACAAATGATGCATCGAGGATACTAAGACAACAAATTTGTTTCTCTTGGGCACATATGAGACCAGTGTTTTATCGGCAACAAATCCAAATAAAGATGACTCAACCGGTCTTGATCTCTGAGGTAGAAACTGTTTCGGGATTTCTCTGTTATTTTTACGCATGGTTCCAACGTAGCTTAGACCACAGCTTCGAAAACCAGTTGTCTCCAGTTATGTTTTGATTAGTGCCAAAGAAAGGTTCCGCTAGTCTCAAAACTGTTCTCGTAGGTATTGATTGCTCATTTCGCCTTGTTTGCTCTTTTCCTTGGTATATAAAAGCGGAGTATAAGTAATAAGTTTTTGCATCACACATGCACATAATTTTTATGCCATATCGTGCAGGCTTTGATTTCATATATACTCGAAATTTGCATCGCCCCCGGAAAGGCGCCAGCATTTCATCCACGGTCAAATACTCCGATCAAATATAATTTGATTTGCAGCTCTCCATAAACATGTCAAATATATAAGCAATTAGAGCCAGACGGTCTGTAACTTTTCTTGTTTCACGAGTTTTTACGTCATCAAACCTCAGAGCAGATAGCAGAAATAAGAGCCTGTTCAGAGTCATTACACCCCTGAAAACATTGCGACCAGTTCCATCAGTAGCCCACAGCGTACGCACGTCTTCATGGTTGGACTTGAATATACCACTCAGTATTAGAAGACCAACAAAGGCTCTGATTTCCACTTCATTAGAATGTCAAGCGAATGCAGGCAGGTCACTGCTAGTCCTCCTTTCTAAAATTTCGCTTATCTTCTCATTAGTTTGTGTAGTAATATACGAAATCATATCATTCATGATAAGCAAGGACCATGATTCAAGAGGTGACAAATTCTGTTTTTCAATAGCGGGTCCTTTAATTCCGGGTAAATGTAGCACAATGTTGTGAACCCTTGTTTGAGAAGTTGCTGATGGTGGTTTTGACCACTTGAAACGATTTTTGCCGAAGAAAAAACTCGATTCTCCGGCTATATCTTGTTCTCGTCGCTCTTCACTCGTATCATCTTCATCACTTTCAATTTCACTTTCTGAGTCGTCATCGATAATTTCTGACACAGCATCGCTCAGTTCATCATCGTTTCCAAAAAGATCTGCGGCTTCTCCGTCGTCCTCTGGAAATTCTTCTTCTAAAATTTTTGCGATTTCTTCTTCGGTCAAATATCACGCCATTTTATCTAAAAAAGTACATATATAAGAAAGACGATAGAAAAAAACACTAACGTAACCAAATTCGTGGGGTACTTTTCTACCCCAACGTATACCTACCGAAGTTGCTATTTGATGAAACAAGACACACTGTTGCACTCCGCGAGATCCCAATATCAACTGAGATTACGTGAAGTTTCCACGAACACAGCGTAATACGATCTTAATTACAAGCAAAAAAAGGTCAGATGGGTCAGAAATCAACCCCACGAATGTGGTTAAGGGTAAATATTCGGCTGCCTATTCTCGGCCATAAGACGTTGTCGAAGGACACACGGGCAACTAATTCGATGTGGAGGACAACCTGGAGTAAGTTACTATGCACAAATTGGTATGATTACAAATATGAAGTACTATATGATAGATTTAAGATATTTGTAAATGTGTTTGTTTTTCTCACTTGCATCAAAAACAAATGCTTGCAATGTAATTGCTATTTTCGTTGATTCTTTAGATGGTAGAGAACCCAAATTCGGTCGGACGCAATATTTTCTAGGAGCAGTCGCCTTAATTTTGTATAAAATTGTATGTTCTGTTGGATTTGAAAGTTTCATATGGGTTGTTATGGGTTTAGTAAATGGACTTTCAATTGCAGATTTTCATGTCGCAATGCACTTTCATCCATTCTTAACTGCTTGTCTTCTTCTATTGCACGATGATAATCGTCGCTATATTTGACAGGCTTATCATCACTACTACCAGTATTCATTGAATCGATATTATCTTCTAACGACATTCCTGATAGTTCACCCGTTGAAGTTTCGACTGGAGTTTCGAATATGCGTTTGAGTTTTGAATCCATTAAATCTCCTGGTTGGATTTTCCTTCCACAATTTATCGAAGTTTGTAATACCCTCAGCAACAAGACTTTGTACCATAAATTTGAGTTTATTGTTTTGGGAATCATGTTCACCACCGGTTCTTCCACCACCAACACGTTGGTTTGGTCCGCCTCCACCGCTGCCTTTAAAGTTTCGATTCATCTTGCCACAGGGATTATTATGATTATTTGCATGATTAAAGTGTTTTCCTGTTGCCTGCGATGAATTTCATCATCTTGTCGGTTCCCACGAAGATTCCTTCGTCACGTATCCTTTTGACTCGTTCTTTCCGTGGTTGTTGATTACAGATGATGTCGTTGTGGAGCAACCGTGCACATACGGGAGTGGTATCGTGAACTTCGTCGAGCTTAACTAATCGAAGTTGAGCTGCATTTATTTAACTTGAGGAAATTAAAGTCTACTCTACTGTAGCCATTAACATTAGAATTTACTCTTATTTCTAATTTTACTAGAACTATGTACAATACATGGTAATGTTTCCTATCCCAGTTTGGCTTGAGGATTCATCCTTCGAGCCACGTTTCCCGGTGGTGGTGTTTAAGTTGGCTAACTTCTCGAATTCGCTGTAACAGGTTTTGTTTTTGAAAACCCAAACTTTTGGCTCCTTCTCTAGCATTTTTGTTGTCAAACTGTAGCATTTTGAAAAAATTCCAAGTATTCATGTCGGTCCGTGAAGTATATGCAGCAATGATCAGCTGCTTCAGCGAGCTAGAGAACAGCCGAGCTCAGCTGCAAGGATTTTTCTTGGTGACGTGCACGCGTACTGACAGCTAGCTTCTGCAGTGGGATGGGGTGGGTTCTTTCCGCTAGCGCAAACCTCACACTACAAAACAAATTTCCTACGCACGCATTTCAAAATTACTGTTTATAATCTGACAGAGGACTGAAGGGGGGTCTTTAATACTCCTGCATACCTATTTGATGATAAGCGTGATCTTTGGACAATATCTGAAAAGGTGGAAATGGTGCCTCCACGTATCCTCTCAACTGGATATATATCTTGGTGACTAGGTCCATCTTCAGGAACCTATCATCCCTGGTAGAAGACAGAAACCTTTTTTCAATTCACAACCTCGAAACTTAGAGAAGTCGGACAGAATTTTTTTTCTCTCGTCTTCTCCATTTCTGCGTTTAGCTTTTCGCACAATTTTCTTAGAGCTACGGCTTAAAAGTCGCAACTTTTCTAAGTTTTTTTTACAGTAAAGACGCTTGCGTTAAGAAATTTGGCCCATGTGGGATTTTTATTATGCATTCGCGTATATTTCATTAAATATCCAAAGCCCGATGACGTTTGAAGATCCTCACGATAGTTTAGCTATTTTGGTATCGAGTGTATTGACTAACAAAGGTCTCGCCTAGCTGCTCTATTACTACATGGAAGCTAATTTTTCAATTGGGGAAAGGAAGCTGAAGGAATCATCGTTTGATGCAATGGTAAGGGTAGCTTAGGGGCAAGATAGACGACAAAAACTATTTGACAGACAAACGGATGGATAACCATGGGCAGACGGACTAACTGACTGGGAAAGAACGAAAATATGTAGTAGGCATGGAACACTACCAGAACCAAATAAAGAAGCAAGTTAGGTGTTACCGACATAGGCCCATCGCGTGGTAAATACCCAGCTCTTTGCTTGACAGATCCATCAAGAGATATCGTTCCGATCCTGCTTTTCAAAAAGACTTCGGTCCAATTTTTCATTATAGTCTCCGGCCACGTCATTCATGCGGTACACTTTGGCTCTTTCTTTGTATTCACAGGGGCCGGACTGCAGATTGTAACGAGTTTCGTTAGCTTGTTCGGCCGTTTTGATCTTTTGGCGAATTTTGACGACATAAGGTTATTAATTTTCCACTTGGTTCTATCTCCACAATGGGGTACTCCATACATCTTAGTCGCGGCAGCAGTTATACGACCTGCCATGGGAGAGCATGTGTTGAGCGAAGGTGGCGAAGTAACGTGAGACGCCCGTCACGGAATGATAGGACGAAAGCAATGCACACGTAATTTTGGATAATCTTCTATACCAACCCTTCTACTTTTGGGTATATGTAAGAATGAACACCGGATAGGAGAGTGCGGTTAAGCCATTCAGGTGCGTTGGATTGTGGTGGATAGACAGGGGTTAGTTGGTGTTTTATACCGTGTCACTCGAGTAGATCCGTAAATTGCCAGGATCGGAATTGGACTCCATTATCTGTGTACAGGTTCTTTGGAATATCGAATACATGAAAGACCCAGTTTCCCCAAAAAATTAACGATGGGTGCGGTCGCAAATGTTCTGATGGGTTCTATCATTGGGAATTTGACAACTGGTCCAAGATGATAATAGCACCAGCATTACCCGAGGACCAGCGAGGATAAGGCCCTAGCAGGTCTAGATAAAGTCGTTAAAACCCATGTTCAGTGACGTTTAGCTGACCCATAGGAGGTCAAAGCGCTTGATTGGAAACTTTAGTGCTCTGACAAATTTTGCAAGCAGCAACATGTTTTTTTAATTTGCTGAAAAATCTTTGGCCAGAAAAAATTTTTGCTTAGCCGCCAGCAAGTCCTCTCATATTCGGCATGCGCGCTTAAAGGATGATCATGAGAACGGGAAACCAGTTTGTGTGTCATTTCTTCTAGAATCCATGACTCTTCCTCCTGTAGTGTGTCACCCATAGTATACTCATCTCGTTTGGAAATATATCACATTCAGTTCAGGTAGTTGTGACTGATGGAAGACAATGGCTTGCCACAGAACTGTGTAACTTACTGAGTGAGAGACTGAGTCAGGCACTACATTTTGAGTTACCTTACGGTTTTTAATAATAATAATAAATCATCGCACAACTATCCAAATCCGAACCTTGTCGTTGAAATTGATTGTTAAGGATTCTAATTTCAGGACCAAAATGGAATTCAAGGTGATACGGTCAATATCACGCTCAACCATGTGATTATTACCTACGGTGTTTGATGGTGAAGTTAAAACCCTACAATTTTAAGTCCCACCGAGCGAGACGCCCAACTAATTTCACTTGATTCAGTAACCATCGTAAAAAAGCCTTTTTTATAATAATTTCAAATAGATAGCCTTTGTGTGTGCCCGAAGCTTCTTACTGCCATCGCCGCTGCCAGATATTTCCCCTCGGGTACGGTTAGTTCCTCAGGACCGATTTTAGCTTGTATAACATAAAGACTATAGGAGCTTCTTCCCTGTTGGCGGTTTATTGCATCAGAATCGCACCGATTCTATACTGACTTGCATCACAATGAATGGAAAAGGGTTTGTTGAAATTAGGGCTGTGTAATACTGGGGCCGATATCAGTGCTGGTCTGAGCTCTTCAAATGCTTATAGGCTGTGCTCGGTTCAGACAAATTTACCTTTCTACATCGGGCTATTTAGAGGGGATGACGACGTGGCAGAGTTTCGAACGAAACGCTGATAGCATTCGCAGATTTTCAAGAAACGCCTCAGTTGTTTAACATTTTTAGGGATGGGAAATCATTAATAGCACGAGTCTTGGTGGTACTTTAACCAATCATGTGTCCTAAATAACGATCTTCTGTCATGAAAAATGGTTGTTTCCCTAAGTTTATGGTGAGACCTGCATTATGAATGCATAAAGCGACTTCTTTGAGTAAAGTAAGGTATTCAGTGAAAGTTTCGGTAATAAACAGGAAACCATCGAGATACACAAAGGCCTGGTGTCAAAGGTTTGGTGGCATCAATTTATCCATCAGGTGGCACATCGTCTGCATTGCAGTGCATAACCCAAAAAGCATCGTCACGTATCAATAGAGCGTTTTGCTTGGTACAGTGGATTCTGTTTTGTTTCTGGACGACTTTTCTAGCTGTACTTACCAGATATCGTCTTTTATGTTAAAGCTGAAGATGACTCACAATGACCGTAACGGGTATGCGTCTTTGATGGTGGCCGCATTTACTTTGTGTGCATACAGCCACAATCGGACTTTATTTGCCTTAACAACAAGGGTAACAGGAGATGATAAAGCGCTTTGTGATTTCTCGATGATTATTTGTTGTAACATACGGTCTATCTCATCATATAGTATTTTTTTCTCAACTGGAGACACTGAAAAGAAGGGCTGTTTTATTAGCTTATTATTTCCAGCGTCGATGGCGCATGAAACCAAAAGGCTGCCACGGTTGCCTATGGTTGCTGTTGCTGGCTATTGTTCAACTCGTGCCGGTTCATTTGCGTAGTAATTTTCATTACAGGTTGAATTTTAATGGACGAGTCTATGAATAGAAATTGCCTCGAAGCTAAACGTTTTGGCTCTATGATGGAATGATACAAAATTCAATTGACATGGTTTTCCCTCGAATGGTTACAGGTGCCGTTAGCCCTCCTTGCCTGGCGTGCTAGGTGGAACCAGCAGTGCTGATGTAGGAGTGCTAGGGTCGTACGAGGTCAGGGTATTGTGAAAAAGTTTTAGCACCTATGCTGGAAGCAAGATAACTAATGTTTGCGCAGATGTTAATTAAGCTTACAGCGATCTCTCCGAGCAGCTTGATAGATGAGTATGGTCTGGTCTCATTTTTCGTGACTTCATTACATACGGTCAGATTTCTGCGTCGAGCACGTTTCCTTTTCCGAACCCCCTCCAATGGAGAGTTGAGCTTTTGGTAGCTTTATATTCTCGAAATCTGATGTGATAAAATCTTTGTAAGTGGTGCACCAATTTATCGGGTACTGTCTGGGTTTCGTTTTGTCAAGCTAACACATCCCTTTTGGATGCCTCGGGCAGAGATGTAGCATCCGCTGCATTTTGACTAAAAAAGTGTATTTGAGTGTCTGGGGTTTTGTTGACGCTTTTCCAAGGTATGACTAGGAAGCATTGAGACCGTTCGTACAACACGAACTTACACCAGTTGAGAGTGATACAATATTGAAAAAGAGGCTGCGGAGTAGACGCCATTCGGCTCACGAAACAGTCGATGACTTCTACAAAGTTTTTTGATTTTTGCAATCAGCGCGATTCAGGGCATAAGTGTCGGGTTTGCGACAACCATAGTAAAAAATGGTGGTTGTGAGGCATCCCTTAGGAGCAAATTCCTCCGCTCCCGTCGGATGCAAGTTGTTCAATTCAGAGTGCGATAGGTGAAGGATGACATCAATATTGTTTGATGTGTTCTCCGTGAGGTACAGTGATGCGGGTAAGGGAGGCAATTTATGCTCAATATCAGCTACGTTTTGCCGTTCTTCTCGTGCACTTCGACCAAAGTATTTACTTTGAGGTATTAGCCGCTGAAAACTGTGCACGGCTTCTAACTCCTTTGCTGAAGCACGGAGCACATATACGTTATTTCGTGGAGCAAAAACCAATTTCTTGCATATCTCTGGCCAAATCCCTTCCCAGAAAAGACTAAGAAACACTGGCTGAAAAAGCAAGGTCCGAAGGCTTTTCAAGGGAAAAGACATGTATGTATATATCGTTGAAACAAGAAAATTTTTGACTTTAATCTCTATATGCAGGCGTAACTCGTGGACACATTTAAGGATTAAGGATTAAAACGAGAGAAAACATATTGGACTGAAATGCATTGGCCAAAATTGTAATCCTCTGAAGGATTCCGCAGGTATTAACAGTTGAAGATAATGCATTGAAGTCGAGAAATTGAATATTAATACACTTTTGTATAAAATATATCCGTTATTTTATAATTCTTCAAGGATCTGGTTGAGGATACTGAATCTTTTTATCATAGGGGGTAAAAAGGAGAAAAACCTTAATTTTTGTAGCAAACGGTATATTTCAGTCAATTTTCTCTATAGGTTTTATCAATCATGTGGTATGTAGAAATATGCAAAGACGTCTTCTATTTATCAATAGGCAAAAATAAAACCGGCTCAGTACTGTTTTTCTTCTGTTTTCCGGTACTATTTTTCTTATGTTTAGAAAACAATTTTTACCATCTTTACAATCAAGAATATGTCACGAAAACCCTTTGTACTCTTCTCATGCGGTCGTTAAAATACCACCCGAGCTAAGGTTAAAAAGGTTAAAATATTTGTAAAAATGTTAAAATAAAAATGTTAAAGTAATATAAAAATAAACAAAAGCCAAAAAGAAAATCACCAACAGGATTCAACGATTTAAACGCTAGGAAGAAGAAGGATTTGGAGAAATTAATCCCGATGCTGACGATTATGATTATGATAACTATGACGATTCTGACACATCCACAACCGAAGTTCCAGTTGCCATACTTGCCATACTTTCTAGATAGTAATAGTAAGAAACTAACAGACATAAATCATACCAATCGATACGAATGCTCTCGACTCAAAAATGAAACATAAAAAGAATGAATTCAAACCAGTAGCGAATTCAAAGAACAGTGACTTGTACAGTGCGAATCAAATCGGTTGAAAAACGCTCGAAATTTGTTCATTGAAGAGGGGGTTTTGTGAGAAAGGAATTAAACAACAAAACCGGATAAAAAAAGCCAAGCAAAACAACAGAGAGGAAGTACGGAGGAGTTTTCCTGTTTTCGACCTGCTTTCGAAACTATGCCACCAAGCCGTCACGATGCTATCTACCACCACTTGCTTATCACAAAGTTCTTTGCAAAAGGCTGGGGTAAACCTGAAAACCTGCGAAGACTCTTTAAATTTCATAAAATCGTCTCCAATCGTGAATTGTGCTACAACTTGGTCCCACGCGATTATCCTGTTGAAATAACTAAAGAAGAAAAGAAATTAGAATGTACACTTGTAGAAGGGAAATTCATGACACCTTTGGAACTGCACTTGCCCGATTTGGTTCCAAAAGCGGTCCAACAAGCTCAATTTCAAATACTCATGCCAAATAAATGGCGAGAACCGAATCATAAACCTATTTGTTTGCATTTAGCTGGTACTGGGGATCATTACTATTGGAGAAGACGGAACTTTATTGCCAAGCCATTGGTATGGGAAGCCGGCATGGGAGCAATAATATTGGGAAATCCATTCTATGGTGTAAGGGAGCCTGAATATTAAGTGTAATCAAACTTACACAATGTGTCTGATATATTTGTAATGGGAGGATGCTTTGTTTTGGAGTGTTTAGTACTATTACACTGGTGTGAATGAAACGATTTATTTATTTATTTATTATTATTCGGTCTACGGATTACAATATCTTACAGACTAAACAAAAATATCATAACT
The DNA here is from genome assembly GCA_963969285.1 of Odontomyia ornata. NCBI lineage: Eukaryota > Metazoa > Arthropoda > Insecta > Diptera > Stratiomyidae > Odontomyia > Odontomyia ornata. The sequence continues at coordinate 101,010,959 of OZ017740.1, read as the reverse complement.
GATACATAAATTAATTAAACAAAGCAAACAGATTTATTTTAAAACGGTATTCGTTTAAATTAAAATCAAGATCTTTTGCAAAGTTATTACAAAGGCTCATTAGCCGCATAATAAGTTTTATGACTTTTAATGTCGAACAGTCTATTAGTCCTCAGTGATCTACGAGGCTCATAAAAAACGAAACAATCTCGTAATTCACTACAATTTATTTTACCTGAAAGAATATTATAAACGAATAATAGAGAATAAGAGGTTCGTCTGTCAGTTAAAGATTGCAAAACAAGAAGCTTACGTCGAGCATCATAAGCTGGGAGATCATTTGGCCAATACATCTTTTTGAGAGCGTATCTAGTCAAATTCCGTTGAACTCGTTCAATCCAATTCGAATATTCAACATAAAAAGGGTTCCAAATGATGGAACAATATTCAATGACGCTGCGAACCAATGCCACATAAAGTGATTTGATTGTCATTGGGTCCTTAAAGTTTTGCGTGTTTCTCTTTATGAACCCGATCATAGCATAAGATTTCGAAATAATATAATCAACGTGAAAGTTAAAACTAAAATTAGAGTGGAATAATACACCTAAATCTTTCATTTCTTGCTTGCGTATTAATGCGTTATCGCCGAGCATGTAATTATAGGAAATAGCCTTTATGCTTTTAGAAAATTTTACAACAGAGCACTTGTTGAAGTTTAAAGTAAGATTATTAACAGTACACCAATCAAGGAAACGCGTTAGGTCACTCTGAAGTTTGTGGCAATCAGATGATTGTGCAATTTTAAGGAAGAGTTTCACATCATCAGCAAACATTAAACATTTGAAGAATTTAAAACATTTTGGTAAATCATTAATGAAAATCAGAAAAAGGAGTGGCCCACAATGTGTGCCTTGAGGAATGCCAGAGGTGGCATCTATTATAATCTCAGAAGTTGTTTTACCTATTTTCACGACAAGTTTTCTGTTAACTAAAAAGCTTTTTATAAATCTAAGCCAAACATCAGACAAGCCCAATTTACTTAATTTTAAAAGTAGAATATTGTGATCAACTTTATCAAAGGCTTTGGAGAAATCAGTATAGACAACGTCTCATTGCATATAGCATTCTAATGCATCAACAATGTCGCCTGAGATTAATGCCAAATTAGTATAAGTTGACTTTACCGGCAAGAATCCATGTTGGCAGTCACATATTGCATTTTCAACGTGATCAAATAATTTGTTCTTAATTGCTCGTATATGATCAAATTATTTCGGAAAAGTACATTGTTTGACAATGGCTCTATAATTAGTTATGTTATTACGGTCACCAGATGTGAAAATCGGAATAACATAACAAGTTTTCCAAGACTCTAAGAAAATACCTGATTTAAAGCGAAGATTGAGCAGAAAAGCAATGGGCTTAACTATAACGTCAGCGCAACGTTTAAAAAATATTGGGGGGAAGTCACCACGTTCAAACTTAAAACTAGGTTTTAAATTTCATATAGCGCAAAGTACATCCTCAGTAGAAACATCAACATTGTCTTAGATACCGACGTTAGGATAGTCAAAACTAGCTATTGAATTAGTGGAAGACAACCCATCATAGTTTTCATAGACAGTCTGAAAAAAAACCTAGCAAAAAGATTACATGACTCAAGTGAATTATTAGACTTGTCGCCATATTACTCCATGCTCTACGGAAATCCATTTGTATGCGATTAGAATTGATATAATGCCAAAAAGATGAAGGATTTGCCTTCAAATTACTCTCAATCTTAAATAAGTACTGATTGTATAGAAAATTGTGTAAATAATCGAGTTCGTTACGTTTTTGAAAAAAGTATAATCTATCTTCCTCAGAGTTTGATCTTTTAAATTTTTTGAATGCTTTATTTTTTACATTTTTTAAGTTGGCTAAGTGTGAATTAAACCAAGGAGGTTTATTCCTTAGTACTTTATGTTTTTTAGGGACAAAATTAGAAATGGCATGAGAGAACTTATCGCAAATAAATTTGTAAGCATCATTTGGGTCATCGAATGAATCTAAGCCCGACCAGTCAACGGTTTTTGAAAAATCAAGTTGATCAAAAATATCATCTTCGCTAGTTTCATCAAATTTACAAAACTCCAATTTTACTGTAAATGCTGTGTGATGCATACTGTTATTGAATATTGGTGATAAATTGCGCTCGCAAGAACATTTTAAATCATTTGTAATATATATTAAATCCAAGATTCTATTTAAGTCATTTATAGTACTATTGATCTGCTGAAAATAGCCCATTACCATGGATTCAATATCTGATTTAATATTTAGAGGCAATAAAATTCCATCATCATGAGCCCATAATACATTACCTAAATTAAAGTCCCCAAGAACAATTTTATGAATATATAAATCTAATGAATTAACTATAAACTCTAAGTTATCCAAATAATTCTTGTATACACTTATATGACTATTTGGAGAAATATAAGAAACACAAACAATTACGGCATGCTTTTCATTGAAATTTAGGCAAACGCAAAGTTGTTCAACGGTAATATTATTTATATGTAGCTGAACGATTGAACTATTGAGATCAGCTCGCACGGCAATTAAAACACCTCCACCTCTCACGAGTCCAGTAGCAAGTGAGCAACGATCGCAACGATAGACATGGTAATAACAATTAAAAATTTCTGCAGTCGAAAAACTATCGTGAAGCCATGTTTTGGTCAGAACAATAATATCATATTCACGCAGATGCGAAGCGAGTAATAGCTGCGATGTTTTTGTTCGGATACCACCAGCATTTTGATAGTAGATGGAGTAGGTCCTCAGTGAAGATAAAGCCGTGACTTCAATATTGTTCATAGCAGATGCTGAAGAATTTGAAGAGATAATTATTTGTTTTTTGGGCGAAGAGAACGCTTTATTGTTTCTGGTTAAAGTGATGTCTGAGGAAGATCCAGCCCAGGTTGGGGAGAGTGCAATAAAGTCTCTTCCGTATGTTGTGGAGGAAGAGTCGTTGGAAATTTAGACCCTTAGGAATCACAGGCTTATCAATGGGCGGACATATGGCCTCATTAGCAGCAACAAAATGGTCAAAACCATTAGTATTAGTGCCACGTTTATCGTGGTCAACCACAGCGGCTGTGTTCACAACGGGTGCTATGATTCAATAAATAAATTGGGATACCTGTATGCTCGAAACACAATATTCTGCCGATGGACAGTATCGCGAAAGATTAGTGAAAATGATAACAGTGATAGATGAAGCATTTATGGCTGGTCAGCATTTCATCAAAAATTATCCAAAGTCAATAAATAATCTGCAACAAGATCTCAGAGAAACACAAACGTTGAAAATTACTACGCCCGCCGCAAATTTAGCCGCCACAAATCCAAATATTATTAAGTTAGATAAGAACAATTCTCTACAACTTTTAGAATAGTTACACAATAAGTTAATGTCTACGAAACGATATGATCTAACAAATTCCAAAGTGAATGAAGTGGATACAAAGATCAAATCGATTCAGGAGAAAATACGAATTTAAATGCAGCACAATGACTTTTTGCAAAATCCCACACAAATAAGCACTGCAACTCTAGTCAAAGTCATTGCTTCATCAAATTCCACAGCACAACAAATCCCTGCTAATGGTGACGTGCAGACAGACGAAGCATCGGCACTAACGAAATTGATGTATTCACTTCTACCAAAATCGCCGTCAGCTGTAGCAACAAGTCAAGCGGAAAGGATAGACATTACCAAAACAAAGTGGTGGGAACGTGAAGCGTTACAGATTATGCGTGGAATGATGGATCAATGTATACATTTGAAGAATTTCTCGCTGTCATTCGAAACGGCAATGCTTATGCAACGGATGATGCACATGTACCCTGAGAAGGATGCACGAGCTTAGAAGAGATTTGGCTAGGAGCAGAAGTTCGTTATTTGGACGCAGGTCACGTTAGCACTTATTTCTTGTACCAGAAACTACTCAGATCATGCTTTATCAAAGCTTTCGAACTTACTAAATGGTAGCGCAAACTAGACATCAAAGCCCGTGAATCCATCTCAAGCAGCTCACTCTCATAAGACGATTTGCTACGTAGATATCAAGATCAAATTAGATACTACATTTAAGATCGATTACCTCTAAGCTAAATCTGTCACTTTGATACTTACACTTGATGGGCGAATGTGCTAGATGAAGGGGAATTTCGGATTTCAATTGCCTGATGTACATCAGTTGGGGGATCGCAATTGTGAGTTAAATCGCCCAGAAGTAAAATTAACGGCTCGCCGATTGAAACCAAGCCGGTCAAAAGCCTGACAACAAAGAATGGGTCTCTTCTCTTTTCTGGCGGACAAGGATCGACAACGGAGGATCGAGTGTGATGAGCAACAAGAATTTTTTCCTGGAATTCATCGAGGGCAGAAATTTACGATAGCGACAGCGGAATAATTAGTGACCGAGATAAGGGAGATTGGCGATAGAAGGTCATCAAGAAGCGCGCTGACAGAAGAACTTCGCGAATCAAATTACTTCGGAGGCCCCCCAAATAGGTAGACGTAAGTCAAGTTTTGCATTTTATTTAGCTAAAAATCATTTTTAAAATTATTGTACATCATTATTAAATAAATAATTAAATAGTTAATCATATATTTCGTCATTAAAAAATATTGTCACGGAGTATATTGTGTGCGGGTGTGTTCGGGAATATAGCTCGAGTGTGATTTGTGATTCTTAACGTTCGGATTTTCGCTCGGTGCGAGTTGCGTCGGGTAATCTGAACTCGGCAAAGTTGTGCAAAGTGGTCGCCCCGGTTGAGACTAATCCTCCTCTGTTAGAGGGAAATAGGGTATGTTATGTTATTTCTAGCTATGTAAGGGGTGTTCGGTGGCTGTGTTTCTCGCTTGGCCGCTATTTAGGACCAGGGAATAAGCAATTGGCGCCTCCTACGACCATCCCCGACGGCAAGCCGGGTCCGAGGTAACAAATATTATACACAAAGTGGATCCAAATCTAAAGATGTCAGTTACTACCTCCTGTATAAATGCACAGCTAGTTAAAGTTAAATAAAATACATTTTAAAACTAACGATGCTTAATATATATTAAAGTGAGATAATAAATGCGGTGACGTGTTGTTGTGCTTTGAAAGGACATTTGTTGAGTTTCAATTTTGAACTTTTGATTTAATTTAATAATGGTTATGGTCATATTTTGACCACCGGACAGACACAAGTTTTATTAATGAATGTTGCACTTTGAATAACATCTTGATCATATCAAATACCTGATGGGTTTCATTTCAATTATCTTTTAATTTTATATAATGTCTTTTGTCGAAATGTGAACGATTAAATTATTAAAGATACATTCCTAGTCTGTGTTAGCGAATTTTAAAAACTCTTTTTTACGCATGTAACAAAAAAGTCTACAAACACGCTTTGTTTTGTGCTGTTTCGTATCAACATATTTTATGGCATTCATTCTGCTCTTCTAATTTATACTTTCCTACGAAGTATCCTGGAATTTGCATCCCAAGTCTAGACTCATGCCAAGAATACGCCGTTTCTACATTAGAATCAGTCTAGAGAAATTTCACTAATTATTTATCCACAAGTTTAGAATTCTTATTGTTCGCATTCTAATCAAATTAATTTTCTGCGTTTATCTTCTCGTTACATATTCAATCTTTTATGTCCTTTTGACATATGAAAAAAATCGTTCTACCACTTTTTTTGATATACTCGTACTCCACCTTGTGAAGCACCATGGGCTGGCTAATTTGATTTCCCATAATCTGAATCAATAGTCCCATTTTCATATTTGCCCATGTTGAATATCAACTGAAACTTTACGCACAAGCTATCAAGCCGTTACACTGTGGCAACTTTGTTAATAAAGATAATTTTCTACCAACTTAAGGGCCCATATGCTATAGCGAAGTGATTTTATTATTGGACTGTCAGAAATGCAATTGAGATTATAACATGATTTCCCTTAGACATCTAGATAAAGACTTTCTAGGCATTGCAGAGCAGAAATGTATGGATCATCGTTTTGACAACCCGGCATGGCGCAGAGTAGTTAATTTAATGGCGAATAGTAGTTATATGTGTGGTATGTTCTTCATTGGTTTTCAATTAAATATTTATTATATTGTTGCATTTAAAGTTATTTCATTTTGAAATTCGAAATATCAAAGTATCAAGATTCACCGTGAAGCTTTTATAATCTTGCTCATCAGATACTTTCTTCACAACTTCAACTTTTATTTGTCTTAATAATTTTGATGACAATCAATTATTGGAAGGATCACATTACACCCATCAATGAAAATCTTGAAGGAGACCCAGATTTCTAATGTTTGAATACTTTAAGAAGCAATTTACATTTCCATAAAAAACAACAACGAACCAGACAACAAAAAAGCTTACCTCACTTTCTTAAAGTCCATGCACGACGTAACATAACTTTAAACATTCAAACACGCCGAGCTTTCACATAATTTTAGTAGGAAAATGAAGAAAACGAAGATAACACTACACACTGGGCAGCAGCTTCCTATAAATGCTAATTTTTTCAACGTGCCTTGACAAAATGGGTGGAGTCATTATTCAACTGACCAAGAGGTTATTGAACACAACTCACTGATTAATGATTTTAGATTATTTAATTTTTAGAATCTGTTTGTCTTTTATTTTCGCCGTTTTGATGTTGTTTAATGTTTTTTTTTGTGTGTCTCTTGTCGTTTCTTTATTTTCATTTGAATCTTTAAACATTTTATGTTTCGCCGTTTTCGGCTAGTTTTTCGGGAATGTTGCTTTTTTTTCAACAAAATGTTTTCAATTTCTGTACCGGACAGTTCCGATGGAGACTTATCAGATACATTTATCTGCAAATGAGCTCACCAAATTACTGCGTGAAAGAGCATTGCTGCTGGGATGTTAGATCTTGAAATTTGATTTTTTCAACGAATGAAGAAATGAGTTGGGTCGGAATGTAATTCAATGGGTTCACAAAATTCTAATTTCTTTCTTGCAAACGGTTCTGTCGAGGTATATCATGATTCTTAGTAGATATTTTTTTGATTGGATTTTAGGATTAATGTGATTGCATTTACATTAAGAATGTCCTAATTTGTAGATGATGGATAGTTAGAAGGCAATAAAATTTGTAGTTAATGTTTTCGAAGAACCGAATTGCATATCAATTAACAATCATGATTTAAGCACAAAGCGATGGTTTATGCATTTGTGAAGCTAATTTAACACGTACTTTACAATACTTTCGGATCCTTAAGCGAGCTTCTAAACTAATAATGACGACTTATAATTATTGTTAACGCATATTAAATACAAAACCAGGTCATCATTATTTCCAACTAGCTAACAAATTACCAACAACCGTAACTCAATTAATAATTGTCTCAAAATCAGTGTCCATTCTCCTTCTCAAAGGTTGAAATACAAGAGATTAATAGAACTAATTAAGACTGCTTTAATTTCTTACCGTATTACATTAACTGCCGTTTGTTACTTATTCACAATCATTTCAATATTGACATCGTGTTCATCCCATCTAATGAGCGAAGAAAGTCAAACGATTAAAAATTCCTATGTATTTAAAATAAGGTTTCTCGCTTAAGTCTTTCGTTTCGCTGTGATACAAACCATCAAACATAACATACGTCTTTGCACGCACTCAAATCTGAACTGGATAACCTATCATGACTTTTGACTGTGATAAATTATTTACGCTTAATTCGATTATATCTTACATAAGATCAAAGTAACGGAAAAATATGTAAAAACAACAACATTTCTCACAATTAGATCGTGTAAAATTTTTAGGAAAGTGTCAAAAATGCATTGTCGTCACATGTTGCGGTCAATGTACCATTATCGAATTAAGAAGGTAGAAATTTCATGAAGACTCCAAGCAGGTAAAAAACATTGCAGAACAGGACAGCATAGTGGTAGCAACTGTAGATGGGTAAGGGGAGAGATGATGTAGCAAATAACATGACGAAATTCGTCCGTTTGAAAACTGTAAATTCACATTCGGCTTGTTTGCAAGTTGGATGGTTAAGTAAAGGTAAGGAATTGTAAAGAGAATATCATTCCTTCACTTGTGAACAACACATTGAGTGATCGAACGAAAAAGGGCAGTAAATAATTTCCAATATGTCAAAATGAAAAACATGAAAGAGAAAAGTTGTGCAGCAAAAGGTAACATGGAAAATAACAACAAAAGTAACGTTTGACTTGTTGCTGAAGAATAATACAAAAGAAATAATGTTTGGCAAGAGCAAGTGGTTGGCAAGTACGTTTGGTAGCATGGAATTGATAAAAGCAATTGAAAGAAACTGTTGATCCGCTTTCATTGCTTTTAGTAACTTTAGAGAGAGAAAGAGATCATGCTTCGTAAAATTCCTTCACAGTTTGAGTTGAAATTGTAAGTTTTTATTGAAGAACTTAAATTTTTGTTTTCACTTTTTCTTTATGTTACATTCAACTGTAGTCTCCTGTTTTCATTAATTGTTCTAAGAACGTGCTTTATTCGGTGAAATATTATTGATATTTAATTTTTAAAGACTGGCTTTGGTCCTTATTAAGCTTCCCGATTTCAATCCCCATTATTAAAAAATGTTAAAGTTGCATAAAAGAAATTAGAGTGAACTTACTCAACTATAATGCAATATCCCACTATTATTCAATAACCTTTTCAAAAGGAGGAACAAGCCCATCAGATTCTTCTTCTCAAGACTTAAAATGGTATGCAAAAACGTATACCTGATTACAAATGTTTGGTTTCTATCCTTAAAACTACATTCGTATTTTCTGCTATGTGTCCTTGAATAGCTGATGGAATATAAACTTTCCGTTATTCAATCTTTGAAATATATTCAGACAATATCCAAAAACTTCCATTCTCTAAAATTCATTAGGTTTATTCACTTGCTTTTATGGTCGTAATGTCGTAAATACTTTTTTCCGTTAAAGGCTGAAACCGACTTGAAATAATTAGTCAGAGAATCAAACACTCGACTTGCTTTCTAGCTTAATATTGACAAGGTCCCTAAACTGACTATTCTTGCAGGATATTGACTTTTGACAAAGTCAATGATGAACAAAATGATTAGAAAATTGGCCTTATTAATCAATTTGTATCCATTTTTTCAATAATTAATTCAGGGTTTAGTAGGTAGCTACGCAGTAGCTAGTGGAGTTTGTTAGTAGACTTCTTACTCAATGCTTGCTTTTAGTTTTTCTCAAAAATTTTCATTACAAAAAATTCATAACTAAACAGTGTAAGGAAATAATCAAAATATTGGATATTCTAAAAAATATTGAGCCTATTCTATCACTAGATGGTGTTCGTTGTCATATATCGGGCAATACTAATCAGATTGAGTCAAACTTACATGCGTTTGAAAGGTGACATTCCAGTCTACAATTTTCATATGGACAGTTTTGTATTTCGTCATTCGTGTCAAAAGTTGTATTCATTTAAAAATGAGTGAAATTTCTGAAAAAATTCGTTATATTTTACAATATCACTACGATCAAGGTGAGAATGCATGGCAGGCTCGTAAAAAAAATTTGTGGTATCTACGGTCAAGATACTTTATCAAAAGCCACAGTCAAGAAACGGTTCGCTCGCTTTCGTTTTGGAAATTTTGAGGTCAAAGATGCACCTCGCTCAGGACGAACAATCACTGAAAAAGTCCATGAAATGCTATAAAAAATTAAAGAAAACCGACACATAAGCAGCCATGACATTGCTAAGGAACTAAACATCCATCATCAAGCAGTTTTGAACCATTTGCGTAAGGCTGGATGCACAAACAAGCTCCTCGTTTGGATGCCGCGTGAATTAACACAAAAAAATTTGATCGACCGAATTTTCATTTGGAAAATGCTAATAAAACGCGACGGTATCGAGCCATTTTTGAAGCAAATCATTACAGGCGATGAAAAATAGGTAAGATACGAGAATGTCGTTCGAAAAAGATCATGGTCAAAAAGAGGTGAATCATCACAAACGACTTCAAAGCCAGGATTGACACCAAATAAGGTTATGCTGTGTGTATGGTGGGATTGGAAGGCAATTGTTTATCATGAGGTGCTAGAACCTGGCCAACTCAATTCGGCTCTGTACTGTCAGGAATTAGCAAGATTGCAACAAGCAATTAAAAAGACCTTGCACCATCAGACTACCATTTGTTTCGGTCTCTGCAAAACTTCCTTAATGAAAAGAAATTCACTTCGAAAAGGGACTGTGAAAATTACTTGGCCAAGTTTTTTGCCGATAAACCACAGAAGTTCTACACAGATGGGATAATGGCTCAACCCCAAAAATGACAAAAGGTCATAGATAATGACGGACAATATGTACTTAAATACGATCCATTTTAAATAAAAGAAATATTCAATCAAAAAAAGGACAAAAAAGGCACAATACCTTTAAGACTTACCAATAAACGACTGTGACCAAAAAATAAGGTGACGTTTGAACTTAAACTGCGCGCGTCAAAGGATTTGGAGATTTATTTTTTTTACGTTGGAAGTACTGTCGGCGACATCTATGTCAAATTTACATGTCAAAATATTCATTAGTGTTTGAGATATGCGTCGTTTTGTGAGCTGCTAAAAGTGTGTTTTTCTTTATTTGCTATGTCATAATTTGTTGAATTTGCATGAAATTCTTTTTCTGAAATCAATTTTCTGCTTCGGATACGTTGAGGATGTTGCAGAAAGCCTTTGGTGATGAGGCTATGTCTAAAAAAAATGTTTGCAAGTGGTATTGTGAGTTCCAAGCCGGCCGTGAACGTGTCGAAGACGAAGAGCGTCCTGGGCGACCATCAACCTCTTCTCTTCTTCGATTATCGTAGTGTTGTGCATTATGAATTCCTTCCGCCGGACCAAACAGTCAACAAGGAATATTATTTGAACGTCATGCGTCGTTTGCGTAACGCTATCCGCCTAAAAAGGCCGGAATTGTGGAAAGACAATTCTTGGTTTTTACACCACGATAATGCACCATCCCATACTGCACTCGTAATTTGTGATCATTTCGCCAAAAACTCAACTCATATCATTCCGCAACCACCGTATTCACCTGATCTGGCACCGTGCAATTTCTGGCTGTTCAGCAATATCAAAAGACCTCTCCGAGGACACCGTTTTGATACGATAGAAGAGATTCAAGCAGCAGCGAAGAGGGAACTGAAAGCCATCCCCGAAACGACGCGTATCTCAAACACTAATGAATATTTTGACATCTAAATTTGACATAGATATCACTGACAGTACTACCAAACTAAAAAACAAAAATAATTCTCCAAATCCTTCGACGTGCGCAGTTTAAATTCAAATAATACCTTATTTTTTGGTCACAGTAGTATTAGAAAAATAACACTAGTCTACAGCAAAATCCTACTTTAAATAGAAATATAATAATTGTTAAATGCTTGACATGCTGAATACAGATGGCTTTCCATTTTTGCGATCACGTATAAATTATTTATAAATCATTTTTCTTTATTGCTCAAATAAATGCATTTTTTATCAATTGCTTTGACATTAACGTTATGTAATTTAGCTCATCATGATAGAAAGAGAAAGAGATAGAGAGAGTGATATCGGGTCAAAGTCGTGGTTTTACTAATTCATACGCTAGCACTATTGGAATTATGTACAATTCATCGAGTCAACATCAACAAGTGAGTTGGCCCGAACTTTCAGAGAGCGTTGTGCTGCGGCCAAAAAAAAATTATCACAGCTACACTTCGCGCATACGTTAGCCGGATTGAAATATCACTGACGTCCAATCAAACTTATGCGTTCTGGTTGTACATGATATTTTTAGAGAGCTCTCATCATATCCCGGATAGTGGCTTTCTACTACAAAACGCTACGATTATTTTAACTTGTTATTTTCTTCTGTTTTATGGCAGTTTTTAAAATGGCCTCCTTTCAACCGATTTTCTTACTTTTTCTTCCACTGCTTTTTTCACCAATCCCTAGCAGGCTGAACTGCTCTCTCATAATCTTGACAATGGTGCCAATCGCAGCCCCGATGGTATTCCAGTTTTTTCTGCAAAATCTTGATCTTTTGCGCTTTACTTCCTTTTTTGATTATTTTTAACTTGAGTTTATCCCCTGGGATTTTTTCTTTCCGATGGTAAATTGCCCACATTCTTTCTATCTTCAAATCTGTAGACCGCAAGGTCATCCGCAACTACTGTCCTATGTCTCTACTTCCTTGTTTTGATGAAATCCTTAAAAAGATATTCTTCCATCTTTAACACATCAACTGGATGGTTTTGTCAGAGGCAGATCTACCCTGACAAACTTGCTTTATTTTACCCATTATTTTGTAGCAGCCCGCGATCAGCAACAACAAATTGACGTTATTTCCACGGGTTTCTCTAAAGCCTTAGATTCGGTGAATCACTTTCTCTTGATTGAGAAACTTAATGTGTTCAATATTCCTGTTTGCCTTTATTCCTGGTTTCTCTGCTATTTTCGGGATTGTAAATGTGTAGGTGCTATTAAATCTTGCCGTGTCTCTTCTTCAACCCAGCTCGGGAGTTTAGAAAGGCTCAAAACTTGATCCAATACTATTCCTAATTTTCGTCATTGATCTACTTCCTGCTATTGCATTTTTGTGTCTCCTTTATGTCGATGGCTTTGAAATTTTTCAAGTTATTGACTCCCACTTAAATGTTAACATCCTTCAAACAAAACATCTGCGGTGTCGATTCACACTCTCTTAAATATTCCCAAATACCATCATATGGCATTCTCCTGTAAAAGAAAATCCTCCTCTCCCCAAGTATAGGCTTGTTGATATCCCTTTGAGCACTGTAACTTCTTTTAAGGATCTTGTTACGCCCTTTTAGTCGTAAACTAAAGTTTGATCTTCACACCGCTCTAATCACTAAAAAAGCCTCCCATTCAACAGGATTTATTTTATGACCCGCTGCATTATTTCAACATATCGCCTTCTGTATGTGCCTTTATTTCTCATTGGTCCGTAATAATTTGGAGTACTGCTCCCCAATTTAGAGTTCTTATCACAGGAAGCATATTGATGCTCTTGAGTCGATTCAACGCAAATTCACACGATCCCAATTCTTCAAATTCAACCTTGCCTACTCCCCTTATAGTTACCGTCTACATACTTTAAACTTTCCTACCTTCGAATCCAGATGACATTTTCTTAGACGCTCTACTCGTCATTGGAGGGGTTTTTGGAAGAGTATGTATGTCCAACGCAGACATCTGACCATATGTAATATTAGGGATGTCACAGAAAATGATACCAGAACGTACTCATCTATCAAGCTGCTCGGAGATATAGCTGTTGGCTTAATTGACGCAGGTGCAAACATTAGTTGTCTTGCTTCCAGCTTGGGTGCCAAAATTCTTTCACAATACCCTGACCTCGTACGGCTCTGGCACTCCTACATCAATACTTTTGCTGGCACTTAGCACACCATTAAAGTAGTCTGTGTGGTCTAGTGGTTAGAGCATGAACGCATAAGCCGAAGGTCCCAGGTTCAAGTCACGTTGGGAGCAACGTGATTTACTTCAGGGGATTTCTCGGACAGACTACGAGTGTTCACTCAGTGGTGATATGTACTGATTTAATCAGATCATATCATAGCTGAGCAAGCACACGGGAGCATGGTATTGACCAAACGAACTTCCGAAAAAATCAATACGGTCATGAAAATGAGATACTTTAAGTATCTCTAAGCGAAGGCCCGAGAGGGGCTGTAGTGCTACAAAGACGAAGAAAGAATTCTTTGACGAATGTTTTTTTGCAACTTCATTATACTCATTCACCCCAAAAATTATGCAAACATATTAGTATATTAAACGGTTCTTGCCCTAATAGAGCCTCGCTTGAAATCCATGTTCCGTATGCACACACTAACACCTGTTTCCACTCTCCCTTACTATTTCACCCTTGCCTCGTAAACAGAATTAGCATTGCCTTGGAACTATACCGCAGCCTTTTGGCGGGTTTAAAACTCTCATAAAAATCTGGTTTATAAATAATCCTTGATTTTGACATGATTGAATAATAATTTCCACCTTTAACTTCTTTCCTGCTTTAAAGTATGTATAATTTTGTGTTTCAAGTTTATTAATTAATTGACGAGCATTTGGACTACTAGTCTGAAAGCTAATTTTGAATAATAAATAAGTAAATAATCTGGTGCAAAGATGGGTAAGACTGGGAAAATCGTTCAATAAATCTTCAACATTTTTCATAAACCATAAAGAAATATCTACGTCTTGATAGGTAAGTATCGCTAAATAAATCGTTTGCAAGGCATGTAATTAACAAGTATGCATTTTATTATGTTTTTCGAATGATCAAGACTACAAGAAATTTATACGATTCTCCAGATAAAAATTGGCTCCTAAAAATATACTGCAGCAGTTGCTTAGGGGTCAAAGGTCATAAGACTATATCATTCAAAATATCCATAATTTAGAGTGAACCTTAAAACCATGAAAACGATTATTATATTTATATGTCTACGGCAAAGAGATTTCCGAAAAACAAAGAAAAGATTTCAATATCTTAGTATTCCAACACCGCCATACACCAAGAGGAGTGATCCCCTTTTCCGCCAACCCACAGCTTCCATGATTCCTCATCCACAAGTAAATGCTAGCAAATAGTCTCGGGGTTGCACATTGGGTTTAATGGTTCACCAATGATGGGACATTAAATGCCGAGAAATGCCAAAAACTGTAAATACACTCACAGCTCTGCAACTAAATCCTATTTACACCTCCTTTACGGAGACGTAAGAAGGTGGAGGCGAGTCTTCCGCACCTGATAACGGAGTCGAGAGAAATAACCAATCCACCGGAATGGCAGTTGGGCAACAGGTTAGCTGCACATCCCTGGAAAACCCTAGTCTTAGAATGGATTGGACGTACGGCAAAGACCTTGCAACCGGAAAAGAACTCTGGCATTCGAGCCTGGAATGTCAGATCACTGAACAACGCTGGCGCTTTTAAGGAATTTTAACAACAGGCCAGTCAATACTGACAATCCAGGAAATAAAATGGACTCGGAGCAATATTCAAGCTATAAGATAGTACACGATATTCAAAAGTGGGAAGTCTGCTGGATAGCGGGAATTCGAAATGGCCTTTATTGTGGACAGGGAGTTCAAATCGCACGTTATTGATTTTCAGGCAGTCAATGAACGATTGTGTGCCATCCGTATAAAAGTGAAATTCTTCAAAAGCTGGCAGATTAACGCCAACTTCCCGACCAAAAAAAAAGGACGAAGAATCAAAGGAAACGTTCTACAATCATCTGGAAAGACTAGTCGACTTACTGCCTACAAATGATACAAAACTTATTTTGGTTGATCTCAAGGCCAAGGTTAGCAATGAGCTATCTTATCGGGGAATGACTGGAGGATGTAGCCCCCACGATGACACATATGACAACTGCCAGCGAATGATTGACTTTGCATGTAATCGAAATCTAGTCCTATTTTCGACATGTTTCCAACAACGAGGCGTACATAAAATTACCAAGATATCACTGGATGGCAACACACAAATCTAGATCGACAATGTTCTGATCCAACACCGATGGGCCTCGAGCATACTTGATGACCCTACATACCGACGACCTAAGTGAAACTTGGATCGTTACTTGATCAAACTAAAATATCAATGTCGTATGCCAAAGGCGTATTCGGGAAAGATCAGCCCTCTTCAGAAATTCGACATCGAAAGGCTCCAAACGGCATTTGTGGCGAACAATTCCACGGAGATTCTTGCTTCGATCTTATCAGATACATCACTGAAAACAAGCAGCGAGGTATGATTGGAAGTGAAAGCCGCAATCAAGATCGTGGCAGAACAAACAAACGGACAACAAGCTTAGAAATGATTGGTTTAATGACGAGTGCTAGAATGCACTCGAGAAAACACATGATTTGTCAGGGAAATAGCACAAACGGAAAAAAATGAAAATATCAGAAAAGTAGCGATTAAGACAATAAGCATTAAGAAAAGAAAATACTATGACGCTCAATTGAGAAGCATTGATGTATGTCTAGCGACTAACAACACAAGTACACAAAGTAATGGAAACCCTGAAACGAGGCTATGAGTCCAATATCACGCTCTGCGGTGATGACGTCGGCAACATTATCGCTGATGAAAATAGGATTAAAGACAGATGGGTGTAGTCTTTCAAGAATATCGGATGGGTATAGTCTTTCCAGAACATCGAAGCTTATATGGGGTTTTTCATTAAAGGCAAAACAATTTTATCTATTCATAAAACATAGAAATATTTGACATTTTGAGTTCAAATTTGTTGTGGATATAGTGCAAGCATTACATTTTATAAATGAAATTCGATTTCGGTCATATGACCACCGAAAGCCCGTTTCGACCGGAACGTTGGCAATCTCGCGTTGGATGTTGTCTTTGAGCTCGTCTAATGTTGCTGATTTCTTGGCATACCACAGCCACTTGATATAGCACCATAAAAAGACATGCAATGACGTTAGATCGCATGAACGATGCAGCCATCCAACCGGACCATTTCTCGAGATAACACGCTCACCCAATTTGCCTTTCAATAAATCAATTGTGAGGCATGCTGGTTGGCTAGTGGCACCGTCTTGTTCAAACCACATATCGTTGATGTCAAATTCATATAATTCTGGCCACAAACAATCTTCGAACATAACACGATAGCGTTCTCCATTGACGGTAACATAACAATCCACGGAAAAATACGGCCCAATGACACTTCCGGCATGAAAGCCGCACCAAATAGTAATTTTTTGCGGATGCAATGAAGTCTCAAGAAGCACATGTGGTTTTGCTACTTACCAATAACGCATAGTTTGCTTATTAAAAAAGCCATTGAGCCAGAACTGAGCTTCATCGGTGAAGATAATTTTTCGATGGAATTCTTCATTTGCTTCAAACTTTGCCAGCGCCCAATTGGAGAAATTAAGGAGTTTCAAATGATCAAGTGGCTTTAGTTCTTGAGTCAGTTTGATCTTATAACCATGTAGGCCAAGATCTTTGTGCAAAATGCGCTACAGTGTCGTTTGAACGATGCCTAATTCTTGAGAACGACGTGGAATCGACTAATTTGGTTCATTTTGAATCGATGCACTTGCGGCAGTGATATTTCCTCCGCTTTGAGCGGGACAACGACCTTTTGGCACCAGAATGTCCAATAGTGGAAATTCAGACTCAAATTTATCCACTATAGTGCGTACAGCCTGTCGGGTGGGACGATTATTATGACCGAAAAAAGAAGTAAGCGCTCTTAATAATTTTCAGTAAATTAATAATTTTCAGTCGTTTTTAATAATATTCAATCGTTGCTGGTTCGTGAACTTAACCATGATGAAAAGGTTGTCTTGTTCTCACGTTTTGTCTGTGACAATTCATTAAAAAAGTTTATGGGTACGTTCATATAAAGATACGAAATTGTTATGTCCCTATTGGAAAACCCTTTATATATTCCCAGAGAGCTTATATTGGCCCTACCAATTCCAGATGAAGTTTGTTTCAAAAGAATAATAAAGCTTCGGGCGTCAATGAGCTTTAAGTGGAGCTCATCAATTATGCTAGCAAAGGTGTTCAGAAAGCTATCCCCAAAGTCAATCCAGCACATTTGGCAACAAGAACATATGCCAAATGAGTGGAGCCAATCAATTATATTCCCTATCCACAAAAAAGGTTACAAGCTACAGTGTGAAAATTATAGAGGCATATCACTACTGTGCACGGCGTACAAAATATTTTCAGAGATCTTAGAAAATAAAACCAAGACAGATCGACGATAGACCAATTATTCACAGTTAAGCAGGTACTTGAGAAATGCTGGGAGTTCAACATAGGTGTACACCAAATTTACGTTGACTTTACGCAAGGTCTCATGGAATGAAACCGTATTTTGCTACCTTGGATGAGAAAAAAAATTAAGGGTCATCCCCTGATATGGGAAACTAAGTGTCAACGTGGGACCAATTTTCATGGAAATTAGTAAATATGCATAGTAATTTAAGGGCGAATGTTAAATTGAAATGTGTACCAAAAATATGTAGCACGATCAACTACAGAGGCGGAGTATGTAGCAGTACCTAACATATCACAAGAAACCATGTGGCTACGACCGATTCTCAACGAAACAGAAGAGGGGCAATATCACCAACGAAGTTGTTGATCGACAACCAAAGTGCCTGGAATTAAGTGAAAAATTCTTGCCATCATAAGCTGATAAAGCATATAGATGTAATTTATCACTACATCCATCAGCAACTGCAAAATAATGCGATTTAAACGGTGTATGTACCATCCAATGAGCAATTAGCAGACTTTTTAACAAAACCGTTGTCACGTGAAAAATTTAATGCAAATTTTAAAATGTTGTCTATTGGAGTGTTCAAAATAATATATTGAATTTAGACACTTTTTTCAGTTGTAATTTCAATATCATTTTATTATGTTTCATGAAAATTCTCAGAGATAGATGCCACTAATAGTTCCCTGGTGTGGTGACACTCGAGCGATCGCAGCGCATCTGTTGGTGAGATGTAGCGACTGCAATCGTTTAGTGGGTATAATGAATTTCACAACTCCTGTCAATCAAACAATCACTTGAATTGTAACCTCCATGAAGTTAAAACACGTAATCATGTAACTTTCGACGTGCTGATTTCAGTTCATATTTTTGTTTGCTAATAAAGTCGTTATTTATTTTTTAACTTGTTCTTTCCGTCTTGTATGGGGAACGCGCATCGCATATAGCTAAACCCCACAGTGGTGACCCTGAACGCGCGAAAGAGGAAAAAGACAATATAAGTTATAGTGACGCTAGGAAGTGCATAGTGACGCCAAACACAAATAGTGACGCCATTTTTAATATTTCCACAAAAACTATTTAGGCTTTAATAATGTCTACGCCTCCTTATGCACCAAAACGGACAGGGGAAAGCCCAGCGCAATCTGAAATCCACATGCATTCCATGAACAAAGTTACGATTCCATCATTTATTAAAGATAATCCGGGATTGTGGTTCGTTCAAGTAGAAATCGCGTATGAAATTTCCCATGTGGTGTCGGATAAAGCTAAATTTCGATATGTCATGGTAAACTTGTACGCTTCGGTTTCGCAAGCAGTTTCAGATATCGCTATTAATCCGCCCGAGCATGGAAAATACAACGCGATTAAAAGGAGAATTTTAGAATCTTTTGCGGAATCAAGTGAAGCGAAATTGCGTCGCGTGTTGCGCGGTGTTGACAACGGTCTCTTTTCTTACAAAAACTACGACGCGGTTTTAAAGACATTGTTCTTTGAACAAATGCCGGAGTACGTTCGCGGAATCCTAGTGGGCAGCGAGGTAACGGATATTGCCAAATTAGTGGCGCAGGCCGATAAAATAATGAAAATTTTGCGTTCATCGATATCGGCTACATCAACAACCGTATCAAATGATAAACGGCTATAAAAATGGACACGTTACAAAAGGAAATCGAAAGGCTGTCTCGCGAAATTCAGCATCTACGGCGTGGACGTTCACAGTCAAGATATAAATGGTATGTGTTTTTACTACTCCAGGTTTTGTGAGCGAGCAAGAAAATGTTGCGCGCCTTGCATCAAATCAGAGCAGCAAACAAACTAGTTTCAACGGCATATACTCGTAAATTGGCCGACGCATGTCGGAATGAAAAAACTAGCAGTCTTTCCATTTACGACAAAAAATCTCGATATAAATTCTTGATTAATACGGGAGCGGAAATATCAATCATATCCGAATCTTCGTGCAACAAGCAACATTCCACAGACTTGAAACTCTACGCCGCAAACGGCTCAATTATAAAAACATATGGATCAAAAGTCGTCACAGTGGAATTAGGACTCCGGGGCAAATACACCTGCACTTTTGTAGTAGCTGACGTCACACAAGCAATCCTAATAGCCGATTTTTTGCAGCACCACTGCCTGGTAATCGACGTAAAAGCTAGAAAGCTAGTGGATAAAAATACAAATCTAAAGATTTTTGCATCAGTAGCCGCAATGAAAGTGCCAGTAATCCACATGTACGACATAACTGCTGAATATCATCACTTTTGGCAGAGTATGACCAAATAACACGGTTTATTGTACAAAAAGCTGTGCCGCATTTAATCCAGCACCACATTATAACACAATGTGTACCGGTCGCAAAATGTGCTCGAAGGCTATCTGGGGAAAAGCTTAATGCTGCGAGAAATGAGTTTGATTTTATGTTGGAAAAGAACATCTGCCAACTATCTGACAGTGAATGGGCCTCGCCCTTGCATCTAGTCCGGAAGAAAACCGGCGGATGGCGGCCTTTGCGGGGACTATCGTCATCTGAATAGTATCACCCCATTCCTGACCGATACCCTATTCCCCGTTTGAGCGATTACACGACCCATTTAGCTGGCTGTACAATTTTTTCAATGCTGGATCTCAATCGGGCCTACCATCAAATCCCCATTGCTCCCGTCATCACCACGTTTGGGTTGTTTGAATTCAAAGTGATGACTTTTGGCCTCTGTAATGCGGCGCAAACGCTTCAACGTTTAATGGATACTGTTCTTCGTGGATTGGATTTTTGCCACTGTTACATAGACAACATTCTCATCGCCTCCAAAGATTCTCAGCAATATCGTAATCATTTAAAAGCCGTTTTGGAACATCTCCAAAAATATGGTTTAAACATTAATGTGGCAAAATGCGTTTTTGAACAGCAAGAGCTTTGATATTTAAGATTCAATGTCAATGCACAAGGCTTTAGACCTCCACAGGACAGAATTGAAGCTCTAACTAAACGTGAAAACCCAAAAACTGTCGGAGAACTACGTCGGTTTATTGGCCCAATCAACTTCTACCGAAACTGGTTCCCGCATGCGGCCCATGTGCAAGCACCACTCCTTGACCTGATAAAAGGAGCACGTAAGCGTGACAAACGACGAGTGCAATGGATCCCGGAAGCGAAAAAAGCACTTGAAAAATGCAAAAAACTGGTGGCAAATGCAGTTTTACTTGCACATCCTAACGGAAACGTCCCATTTACTCTTGATTGCGATGCCTCATACGTAGCTATTGGAGCAGAAAGTCAACGGAAAATTAATGCCACTAGGCTTCTTTTCACGTAAATTGGACCAAACGCAAAAACGATATAGTGCATATGAGCGCGAACTTCTTGCGGTGTATCAAGTAGTTAAATTTTTTCGTCATTTCGTGGAAGGCCGTAACTTAACAATTTTCACCGACCATAAGCCGCTGCATTTCTATAAAAATCGGACAAACCTTCACTTCGTCAACTGCGACGATTAGATTTCCAAGGACAATATACAACAAAATTGTTACATGTTAAGGGCAAAAATAACTTCGTGGCCGATACGCTATTGCATATCAAAAAAATAACTATGTCATCGACAATCGATTCGCAAGAACTTACAGATCATATTTTAAAGGAGCATCATCTTCATGATGCGACTAACCCCCGTGCGGGTTGGAAATTGTGCAACGCCTGTCTACTGTGATGTATCTGCAGGTGCTACTCTTATCTTCATTCCAAAATTGATGCGCAGGAAAATTTATGAATCATTCCATCTGATGTCACATTCAAGTGGAAGAGCGACAAAAGGGATAATCAGCAAAAAATATGAGGCCTGAAATGAATAAGGACATTCAAGTGTAGGCAAGATATTGTCTGGAATTTCAAAGAAGTAAAGTTGGACGCCACGTCAACAATGTTCCTGAGTCGATTTCAATTCCTTCGAACCGATTCCGACATGTACATTTGGACATAATCGTGATGCCACCATGAAAAGGTTTCAAATATTGCCTGACAATGATTGATCGGATTACGTGTTGGCCCGAGGCAACACCGATCATTGATTTGAGCGCTGAAACAGTTGCAACTGCATTCTTCCAGCAATGGGTCTCGAGATTTGGAGCACCAGAAACGGTAACAACAGGCCGAGGTTCTCAACTTGAATCACAACTTTTTGATTCATTCACAAAATTGATTGGTTGCACCAGGAACAGGATAACAGCATATCATCCGGCATCCAATGGATTAATTGAACGTGGCATCGGTCTTTAAAAGCATCCATCATGTGTCATCAGAATAGAGAACGGGTTGATGTTCTTCCATTCGTCCTTTTAGGATTGAGGACCAGTTTCAAACCTGATATTGATGCAACAGCTGCCAAAATTGTTTATGGGACAACATTGCATACTCTTGGTGAAATTGTTTTCGACGGTCTTAATGATCCTCCAGTGGATCCGGCAATTTTCGCGAGGAAATTCAAACTTTTAATGAAAGAAATCAAGCCGACTCCTAAAATTCATCCAAAAGCTTTTGTCTTCAAGGATCTGTAACCTTGTAGCCACGGTTTCGTTGGAGTCGATTCGACTAAAACTCCATGGCAGCAACCAACCATATGATGGACCTTTTGAACGAGAAGAAAGACTGTCAGTCGGAAACAATTTCCACCGAAAGAACTAAGCTGGCATATATTGAAAGACATGCAATTACTACCAAAAATGAGGAATCAGTACCATCCGCACCAACAGCAACATCATTTCCAAATACCCCCGAGCCGATCCGAGCATAAAGTCAAAGTCAAAGTCAAAAGCGCTTTATTCACGCATTAAAAATGTCAGAATCGCAACTCAGCAAACTCTTAGACAGACTTCGCCTGATTGTCAAAATCAAGTTAGTTGAGTTACTTGGGGGAGGATATTGTGGCGACAGTCGAGCGATCGCAGCACATCTGTTGATGAGATGTAGCGACTTCAATCGTTTAGTGGGTATAATGAATTTCACAAATCCCATCAATCAAACGATCACTTGAATTATAACCTCCATGAAGTTAAAACGCGTAATCATGTAACTTTCGATATGTTAATTTAAGTTCATATTTTTGTTTGCTAATAAAGTTATTATTTATTTTTTAACTTGTTCTTCCCGACTTGTATGGGGAACGCGCATCGCATATAGCTGAACCCCACACTGGTCAACTACCAATCAAGGGTGCGCTTTGAGTTCTTGTAAAACCAGCATTGTGGTTAGTTCAATGTAAAGTTGCTAACTAAGTTTATATAAAAGTTATCTGTATTTTCTTCAAAATAACTTCTTCAATTCAATATCTCCTCAATTCACACTGCACGGAACAATAATACGAGGTGCGGCAATAAAGTAATGAGACTGATTTTATTGCTGCGCTTATGGTAGACCTGCTTCCTTTAAATTCCCTTCCCCTTTCCCGACATCTTTCCTTTTCTTTTAATTTATTTACCATTGCTCTAGCTTGTTTAGTTCGCTTGCTGTGTCATGTTGAGTAGACGTATGTTGGTGGTGCTTGTCACGAAAATGGAGAGACGAAACCAAGAGCAACGCGTCGCGATAAAATTTTGGGCCAGATTGGGGGAAGCAGCTTCGGATAAAAATTGTAAAAGTGCATGGTGATAGTGCTCTTAGTCGTGCCCAGGTGTTTCGATGGCATAAAATGTTCAAAGAGGGCCGTGAAAGCGTGGAAAATGAGGCACAAAGCAGGAGACCGGTCCAGGTGCGGACGGATACGTATGCACAGCGTGTGCGTACCCTAATCCGTGAAGATCGGCGTTTAACAGTTCGAATGTTGGCCTCAAAACTGAGTATGAACCGTGGAACAGTCAGACAAATTTCAACCGACGATTTTGGGATGAAAAAGTTGTGCGCGAAGATGGTTCCAAAGAACCACACCGCCCTCAGTTAGGCCCAGTATTTGGCCTCTAAAGGGATCGTTGCAACAGCCGCCTTTTTCGCCCGATATGTCATCCTGTGACCTTTTTTTTCCCTAGAACAAAATCGGTGGTCAAAGGAACCCATTTTGAATCGATTACGGACATCCAGGCGGCCATGACGAGGATACGTGCGAACGTCCCAGTCGAAGCGTTCCATAAATGTTACGAAGCATGGAAAACGCGCTGGAATCGTTGTATAGGTGCCCAAGGATACTACTTTGAAGGGGATTGCAGAGTTGTAGAATAATTTTTAAATGTACGGTTTTCAAGGAATCAGTCTCATAACTTAATTGTCACACTTCGTAATCTCTCAACAGTAACTGGAAAAATAGCATCTATTTAGAGAATATAATCAGTATCATCAGATTCTTTTCTCCAATAGAACAAACTTAAAAATTAGTATTTTCTAATTTAGAATTCATAAAGTTCATGGTCGTTGTGTGGCGAAATTCAAATTGATTTTGTGGAAACAATGCAAAAGTCAAATCTAATGAAAACTCCTCAACTAATCTTAATCATCATTTAGCGTCATTCACGTTCATAAAAAGGTATAGTCCCTTAAATAAAAATAAGTTATTAGCTATTAGATTCATGCCTAGAATTCAAAAATCTACTTTATCTAGTTCTGCGCATTTAGACAGAACTATTCAAGTTTACGTAACTTCTATATCTAAAATACCAGCCATGATTACTTTGCACTGAGAAGTCTAAATATTTAAAAAAAAATCTGCGCATGTTCACATCCACCTACACGACAACCAATAATCTGCGTAAAAAGATGACATATTATTAGATTGAGACCCCTCAATCATTAACTTAAACACATCACTATCATCTTCAAATACGAAAAGGGAAATGACCTGTGTTTTTCACTATCTAAATTACACGGACAATAAAATTCAATCATGATTGATTGTTCAATGTCAAACAAAATAATAATATGCCAGCAAGATGTATCCAAGCATTAGAATCGGAGCCAAAATGAATGATGTGTTGAGAATTTACAAATCAACACCACTAAAGCAACGTGGGAGGCCAATTTGAGAAGTACACCAAATTAATTAACCCTACCATAGACATACGGCCTAAATGTTTGAATAGGAACGTATCTCGCGATATCTGAGAACTTATTTCCAATCACCATATTAAATCAAATGAATTCTTGGTGGTGCCACTTGAATAACGAAAAAGCGCGTCACAAAAATTCATTAGCATGAGTAGGCAATACCTTGATTAGCCAAAAAGTCCCTCAATTTTTACCAAGTGCATATAGTCCAACCTCATTGCGCGAGATTATTTGGCCTTATTATAATTTCAGCTAAATTGATCCGATGGCTTAAACTCTTACTGTAATGACCTCTGTTATAAGAAATATAGAATTTAGTCCCAACGGAACAACAAAGCCGACAAAAAATTCGAAAGACCGAAAGAGTACAAAAAGACTTTAAGCTCAAGTGTGTAGCTAGAACCTCATTCTTATAATATGACTTTTGGCAATTTTCTACTTGAAATTAAAAATGAAAATAACTTTCAGCAGAGGCGTGACCAAACTGAATATCATCTTGACGAAGTTTTCGAAGGTATCGACAGCATAAGAAAAATAATCAACACACCACCAGCAACAACAACATCAACAACACCAACAGCAATAAGATCGGCCAACTACGAGAGAAAAAAAAAGCATCAACATCAAGAAAAAAGCTTCTAAAACTTCTCAAACAACAAATCGAGACATTCACGTTAAGAACCTAAAATTGGCTAGCACAGCGGGAATTTCGGTGTAGTTTTTTGTTGTTGTTGTTGTGAATACCTAAGCCATCTACCTACCTACCTACCCAGTCCCAACCAAGTACCAACTGACCAACGCGTAGCGTCTAGGCTTCAAGTTTTGCCGAAAAATGTTCAGGAAACTTTCAAGACCTAGAAAAGATCCAGCATGAAAAAAATGTGAATAACACACGTATAAGAAGTCTAAATAGCCGGAGCTTCAACCATCAACAGCTACAAAACACTGCTGAACCGGACAGCTAGACCAGCCAACGCGCGCACAATGGTCAAAGAAGTCCACGAAGAACAAGATCGCGTTCGGTGCGGATGGAAGGTGGATAAAGAAAGATAGTATAGTGCTGAGGGCTTACAAAAAAACCATCTTCTTAGGATGACTTAGAATTTCTAATCCTATCTAGCCTAGACTGGTCGGTTAGCCGCGCGCGGTGAGTTGAGCTGAGCTGAGGCGAGTCAAGTCAGTCAGTCAGCCCCATTACCATTAAAAATAGAGAACGCAATGATATGCAGAAAATTACTCAAGGAAACTGCTGAAGTAGTTCTTAGGCCATAGCTAATAGATGAAGTACTTTTATTGCGGAATGCTCACCAATTATTATTGACAGATGTCTTGAAAAAATAATTGGAAAACGAAAAATTTTTCTTTAAGGTGTCTCTTGCAATTGTAATTGGGTTTTTGTTGCTGTCGCTATTGGTTGGAAATCGTTATGGTTTTTGGGATTTACTAACGGAATTTTCGTCGCCATAAATAGAATATTAACTAAGTTTTGACGGCTTAATATGAATTAATATTTTTCAATAATTTCGGTTAATGTTCTGATGCTAAATTTCACACAACAGTTTAAAGTTCATCTTAACTCCTTATTCGACTCAGAGGAGACATAGCCTACCACGCAGCTTAGACTCCGTTTTGTAATAAAATCTAATAAAATGATTTTGAGAATAGCAAAAAACTTAACAAAATTGTCAATGAAGATTTTCAAAAACAATTTCCAGTCAGTTCAAGCTGATCGTTTCCTTATAGAAGAACAAACTCCTTTAACCTTAGCAACAAAGCGGCCCTTACGTTGACAATCAATCTAGGATAGGCTTCGCTTAGAGTGAAAGCAATTTGTTGGTGGTACAACTTGTAACGAAAACATTGATCTAAGAAGGCTCTACGGGACAACAGAGAAGGGAGACGAAGTGGATCGTAGTAGTCTTTGCGTATAGACGTCTTTTAAATCGCTCCTGTCAAAAGTTTTCAAAAATTAAATTAATTTTTTAAAAACGTTAGTCCGAAGTTAATTTTTATCGGAAAAAAATCTTATATTGTCGAAGTAATCGACTCAGGAAATTTCGATCGAATATTTTTACTTCGATTGGTAACGAAAAACAAATTACCAAAGAAAACTTCGCCGCTGGTATGGAGGAGCCCGACGGCTTCCCACCGTTGGGGCAACCTGGGGAAACGACGAATACGAAACTGGCGATAATCACCAAAAGAAAAAATAACGAAGAAAACTCCGTAGATTGAGGGTGCAAGCTGCAAACAATAGCGGACAATCAACAAACGGCCAAATTGCAGAAAGAAAATGATGAACTAAGGCAAGAGATACGGTCTCTCAAGGATCTTTTCAAGAAAGGGATGAAGCCTCAAAAGACGCAGCCACAAAATCAATGGCAACAGGTAACAAAGCCGAAGAAAAGTACAAAGCAAGCAATTCCAGAGGAAGTTCTAAGTGCTGGTGGCACCAACGAGAGCAAAAAATTATTTTGCAGCGCTGGAGGGATTAACCGAAGATATGGAAATCGAAGAAAACATCGCAGGTAATGTTAATCAAGATAATGACGTTAATTTTATTCAATATTTAAAGAACAAAAATAAGGAGAAAAAACCAGCCCGCAGTTCTGCTGGTTCCTCTGAAAAAGCCTCCAACAAGACAGAAAAAGTTCCGCCAATCAACGTGTTCGGACAAACCGGGAAAGATATGGTTCGGCTATTGGCAGCCGAAAATAAACTGGCCAATTTCGAAATCAAAAGAGTTAATGCCGAAAAATTAACTATAAGGACGAAATCACTGGTTGATTTCAAGTCAGCCAAAGATGCGCTGATTTCTGGGGAGGTTCCACACTTCACCTATACCCCAAAAAGTGAAAAGAATCAGACCTTCTTGTTGAAGGATTTGGACAGCGGAAAGGATACGGTCGATCTTCTTCAGGTGCTCAAGGAGGCTGCACCAGATATTGATTTTGTTTCAGTCAAAGCCTTTGCGACAAGAAGGTCGACCATAGAAAGGAAGAATTTACCACTTTACCTGGTACAAATTGCAAATAAGAGCAGTCCAAGTGCCCTTCAGCAAATAAGGTACTTGAATTTCAGAGTGGTGAGGTGGGAACGCCTCCAGAAAAGAGAAGTCAACCAGTGTTACCGATGTCAAAGATTTGGAAATTCGGCTGCCAATTGTGCCATGCACTATCATTGCGTTAAATGCAAAGAATTTCATGCTCCCGGTGAGTGCAAATTGGCTCAGACGGAGCCTAAAGAAAAATTAAACTGCGTTAACTGCGGTGTTTTTGGTCACCCAGCATAATATCGAGGATGCTCCCGATATCAAGATGCAAAAGTTCAATTTGCTCCAAAGCAAACACAAGTACACCGTAATATCATACCTTCCAACTTCGTCAAGCCCGGAGTATCATTTCCACTCGCCGCTAGAGAACCAGCAGAAAATGCTGGAAATAATGTAAATAATGTAAGTGGCAATATTGAGCTGCTTCTCTAAATTAACCAGCAGCTTAATTCTTAATTGGAGAGAATCGACAAACAAGATTCAAAAATTAACTTTGCTTTTCAGCGTTCAGGTCTTTCAAATGCCTAATAATAACTTGTCATCCAGTCATATTCCCATGGATAGGCTTCGCCTCATATCGATCAACGTCAACTCTATCGTTGCTATACATCGACGTGATTATCTCCTTGAATTTGTTGTTAAGCAAAAGCCTGACATCATACTTCTCACTGAAACCCACCTCAATTCATGGCATTCCATGGAATTCAAAGATTTTGCATTCCTAAGAAACGATAGGGTAATAGGTGATGGGGGAGGTGGCACCGGGATATTGGTTAGAAGACCCTATTGTTTCCAAAATATTGAAAAAGTCGAATTCAAAAACTTTGAATTTCTTGAAGTATTCGTCATCAAAATTTCACTGCCAGGTGGGGATAACCTCTTCGTTATCTCTGCCCATGCAACTGGTCAAAATGTTCTCAAGTTCAAGGAGGAACTCAATTCCTTGTTTGAAATACTCGAATTGAACCGGCTGCATGATTATTATATTTTTGCCGGTGACCTGAATGCCAAGCATACATCATGGCTAAACGCCACCAATAATCCAAGAGGTGTATTCCTGAAATCATGGATAACAGAGAACCAAATTGAATACAGGTGCAACCTATATGGGTCGGAGTTCCCAACATACCCTAGGACAAATTCATATTTGGACCTCTGCATTGCTGACGCAAGACTTGAAATCAGCTTCAATAGTCCTCAACGGAAACTGCAGGTGCTTCCTTACGATAGCGACCATAACGCAATCGTAATGGAAATCAATCATCACAGGGATGATTTCTTCCTCATTCCAATTCAACATGAAAACCATCGGTTGAATTTCAAAACAACAGACTGGAGAAAGTTTCAAAAGAAGTTTGATCGAGAGTACCAGAAGCAATGTCCCTCTTCAGATGATGGCAACGCTTGCTCAATGGTTCCTAATAACAGAAATCTAACTGACGATGAAATAGATCTCTATTTGTCGAAGTTAGAGAAGCTGACGTTGGAAACGATTGAGAAAGTTGTTCCCAAGATTAAACATCGAAACAATATGGAAGGATATGAAACACCAACCATCGCAAGGTTGAAAAGATTGAAAAGCCTTCTTCTCACCCGCGTCAACATTATTTATCGACGATTTTAGGACTACAACCATCCCTCGTTGGCTTTGTTGAAATTACACCTGAAGTATGTCCGGAACTTAATCCGTTTATACCTCAGGAGTGAGGTCAGCAATCAATGGGCGGAAAACTGAGGGGTATTAGCCCACAGGACCCAGATGGCGTTTTCGCGAAAGTGAATAGCTTATTCCGCAGGAAGTCTCGAGTGAAGGTATCGAATCTTGAAGTCGCTAGTGATGAGATAAATCTTCTCGATAGAGCTGGTATCGAAATTGATAGAACGACTCCGGATAGAAATGGAAACATGATTATATGTGATGGATTGCAGAAACTTGCCCTGATTGGAACACATTTTGAATTGGTTCATCTGCCGAACCCAGAAAGAAGGAATGAAATATTTTCGGAGGTCGTTGAAGCAAAAGTTTCTGACTTCAAGTCAAGCCTGAACGGCCAATCAATTCTTCATTTCGATGAAACATTAACATCTGACCTCATACCGACCTTGAATCTTATTGATTATTTTGTCAGCTATGAAGACTTGTGTTTCATATTTCGCAGAATAAACAACAAAAAATCATGTGGTACCGACGGTGTTCCAAATATAGTTCTCCGACATTTGGCTGAGGTTGCTATTGGGAATTATTGCATATTGTTCAACAGCATGTTGAACAAGTCATATTTCCCAAATGAATGGAAAAAGGCTAAGGTATTTCCGATCGTGAAGAAAGGAAAAGAATCTTCATGCCCTAAAAGCTATCGCCCAATCGGCTTGCTGCCTAACATTAGCAAGGTGTTTGAAGTGATACTCAACAGAGCATTAAGTGCCCACATTGAGAAATATGAATTGATGCCGAATTGCCAATTTGGTTTTCGTGCCAGGCATTCGACCATACATGCAATAACGAAAGTAACCTCAGACATCTGTTGGAAACTAAACAACAAAGAATGTGTTGGAGCATGTCTCATTGATATGGAGAAAGCCTTCGATACGGTGTGGTTAGATGGACTAGTTTTCAAACTTCTTCAGGACAGGTTCCCCAGACACCTTGTCGCCATGATGTATAATATGTTATACGGGAAATCATTTGTTGTAACTGATGGAAATCTGACCACAATGCGCGAATTCAAGGTCTGGAATGGTCTACAGCAGGGAACTGTTACTGCGCCCCTGCTTTTCTCAATATTCATTCGCAGGCTATTGTACAGCTTTGATTTTAATGTCTCGCCAACGCGATCATTGGTAGCGTTTGCTGATCATCTGATCATCTATACGGCAGACCGAAAAGCTACAATAGTTCAGAGCAATCTTCAAAAAATGTTTAATAATGTGCAGCTCTACACCGACAAATGGCGAATGAAAATCAATGCGCAGAAGTGCGAAACAATTTTGTTTCGGACAACGCTGCAGGGGGCCAGTCAAGACCTGAAACGTAATTTGAAGGATTTCCACATTATGGCTGGTGAGGGTAGTTTAGAACGGGTTCCACATAAATCCTGTGTTCGATACCTCGGTGTTCATCTCGATCAGTATCTGTACTATACTGAACATGTCAAAATCATGCTCAGTAAAGCACTTCCAGATACATTGATCAAAAAGTCAAAGTTATTTGTTACAAGACCCTGGCTAGGCCAGTTTTGACATACGGATGTCAGATCTGGTACAACCAGAGTGCTAGTACAATGGAAAGATTAAGAGTTTTCGAAAGGAAATGTCTTCGTGCATGTACTGGTTTGTACAGAAAGCCTGAGACGGATCGGAAGCACTATATATCGAATAGAAAAATTTATCAAACCGCTCAAGTGACAAGAGTCGATATCTTCATATTGAAACTTCTTCGGAATCATATCGCAAGATCTGTGACTGTGAGTGAAAACCCTTGGATATCACAGCCGTTCCACCCTACAGACGGGTATATTGTGACTTGCCTCACTACTGGCTTCGTTCCTCCAGAAGCATTCGTGTATTTGGACATGAATCGATATGTTTTTGATTCTGACGGCGTCCCAATCATATATCACATATACCGACGGGCCACCGATAAGAAGATAAAATATCCTCCGAATCTGAGTTCACGAGACCAACAATTCCAATGGAGATACTCATTTGCTAGATTCGTTGAAGCTGATCGAATTGAGACGACGCAATCCAGGTATTGGTGGCTGAATGAAAATGTCTAAATTATTCGTGTTTATTTTCTGCTTTTGTGCTTTTTTTCGTTACTTAGTTTTTTAGATTCATCTCATTATTGCTATATCTAGTGTTATCGTTTATTTGTATTATATATTAGGTATAGGTTTTAATCAAAGGTAACGTTTTTTTTTTTTTTTTGATTGAACTTATTTAGAATTAGGGTGTAACATATTAGGTATAGGATATAAGTTCATTGTTGTGTTAGAAGTATAAGTAATTTTTGAATAATGCTGGTTGGTTTTTTCTCCTTTTTCCAATTGAATCAAAAAATATCTAATAATCTTAATTAATTTAAATTTGCAGGTGTATTTTTTTCATTAAATGTGTTTAACTGATAACGTATAAATTTAGAGAGCCATTCGGGCCATTAAATTTTTTTTTAGTTTAATTGCTTGGAATTTGCTTTACGTTCTTTTAAAAATTTATAACGATTGGTATTAAATAAAGCGCTTTTGACTTTGACTTTGACTTTGAAGGGAGACGAAGTATGGGTAAACGACGCTCATACGAATCATAGGTTAAGTTGAATTTGAACAACAAAATACAGGTAAACTTACGCTGAAAAGCTTCTAGCGAGCTCACAAGATATAAGTGTATAGGAGACCACACTACCAAGCAGTACTCAAGGAGCGGGTGCACAAGACATGTGAACAAGCAAACAGCGGTTGCAGTATTTACAAACTTGTGCAAACGCGGCATAATAAAACCCGAAACTTTTGATACCTTTGTAATTATGCTAAAAATATGGGCATTGAATTTAAGCTTGCGATCGAATATTACACCAAGAACTTTACATGAGTCTGCAAAGGAGAGAAAAACATCACATACGATGTAATTGCAAGTTAAAGGAACAATTTTCAGAATAAAAGTAATTTTAAAACATTTAGAAACATTGATACGAAGAGAGTTTGCATTACACCAGTTATAGAGGTTAAAGAGATCATTTTGGAGTTGCTGACTATCTTCAAGGTATCTAATTATCTGGAATACCTTGAAATCATCAGCATGCAGGAGATAAGAAGAAGAAATTACAGAAGAAAGATCATTGGTAAACAGTACGAAAAGAAGACGTCCAAGGATTGACCCTTGATGGATGCCAGATGTAGGATAGAATGGAAAGGAGGTTGTGCCATAGAGATTATCACAACATGAACGAGAGGATAAATAGGACGAAATTCAAGAATATAGGGAACCGGATATGCCGGGCAAAGCTAACATTTCACTGAGAAGAACATAGTTCACGGAGTCAAAAGCTTTGGAGAAGTCCGTAAATATTGCATCAAATTGTTGCTATTTATCTCGAGCTCTTGCAATATAATCTTTGAACTCAGCCAGAGGAAGTTGAACCACCTTTCAAGAATCCATGTTGCGGTGGTTTGACAATTGAACTCAATGACTTAAGAAGCCTGTTGTTACAAGTCGTTCCAGTAGTTTAGAGAAACAGGGGAGGAGTGATATGGGACTATAGTTTGAAACAGTTGATGGGTCACCATTTTCAAAGATAGGAACAACATTGGCATCCTTCCAGTACATAGGAAAGGTGCCAGTACTAAGGCTGAGATTGAATATAGGGGATAGAGGAAAACACAAAGAGGAACAAAAAGATTTTTCAAACATATATGGCAATCCATTGGGACCAGGACTAACATTCAGATCGAGTAAGTTAATAAGGGATTCAACTTCAGAAGGATCAGTGGAGTAGGATTTAATTGATGCTGAATAAGTTTAAACTGAGGTTATGGAGGAGTTTAGTACATCATAAGAAGAAAAATAGAGGAAAAAAGTTAGGCAAATAGGTTTGAAATATTCTGTGGGGAGAAGGCTTCAGTGGATGGAAGTGGAAATTTAAAAGATCGGATGTAGGACCAAAGTGGTTTAGCATTATTTGTCAGAAAAGAGCTCTCTAAACTGCTGAAATAATTCATTCATTACCATTTTGAACTCTTTTTTAGCCAAAGAACGCGATCTACAAAAATTCTGTTTGGCATCGTCGTTTCCGGTTAATTTATGCCCATTTGTTTTTGGCTTTTAAGGCACAGAGAGTTCTTCGATTAAGCCAAGGCTTTATTTTAGCTTTGCGAGGAGCTTTCAGTGGAGTATAATGAGCAACCAGATTGTTAAGGTAGCCGTAAAATTACTTCAATGCACTATTACAGTCAAGACCAGAGAAGAAAGTGCACCAGTTGACCGAGTCCAGATTGGTTTCAATTGCCTCATAATTTGCTCTAAAGAAGTATTAATGATAAACTGGGACAATTCTCTGAGGTTTTAGGGTATCAACGGTTAGTGCTAGATACAAATGTGGATGATGGAGATCAGGTTGAATATAAGGATGTAAAACAGGAGTTATTGATAGGCAACCAGTTTGAACATTTGACAAGACAAGGTCCAGAAGGCGACCATTAGAATTAGGCTGTTACAGTTCCTAATATGCAATTCTTAAATCTAACATGTAATCATCGCGATGGTTCTTCACTTCCATAATTAGGAATTAATTTTTCAACTTTTATTGAATTGTGCTTGACTTTGGGTCCAGCAAAATAGAATTTTCTACACTGTTAACTTTATGGAGTTGCATAAGCTGGTGGAACCATCCACTATTACGTTCATCTTGCTTTTAACTATTCAAAATCAAGGACATAGCTTCAATATAGTTTTTTTTGTCAGAAAATCAGTTTCTATCAACCAACCACTATATCATGCACTTGAGAAATTATTAATTCCCAATTTTTAAAAAGGTCAGAAATTCTACTAAGCACCGAGCACACCTAGCTTGGTCCTCTCTCCCTCTGTCTCTCTCTCTCTCTCTCTTGGGGCGGAGGTTTATGGGGTACTCCAGTAGGGGCTTAGTGCTGTTGTAATCATCTAGCAGTATTAGATAGACAAATGCGGCTGCACTGTTAAGCCTTGCAACTCACTGAACACGCTTCCTCGTTGGGGACAGCCTCTCTCCTCGCTCTCGCACGATGGTTACCATGCAGTCATTACATTGAATTCGCAGCTCGAATGGAATATAAATTTCGTATTTGGAGCTATTTGTTGGTACTTAATACATTACACAGCAGCACCTTCAAAAACTTTGCACTTACATTTCCATTTGGCGACATATTGCTGAATAAACCATTCTAATTTTGTTTCGCTTTATTTTGAGTTGAGCCGTCTACCTTTGAACCATCGAAACCATCTAACTTTTAGCAGGTGACAAACCACTCAGTGATTATCACTGAGTAATATTTGACTTGTTATGGGAGTTGGAACGAATATGTCAGAGCTAGAGCTAAACTAAAAAGGTCTCGGGTGCCGAGCTCTGTTTGCAATGGATTTTGTCGAAATGTCATCACATATCCCATTGACAACTCCTTGCCGAAAATGTAAGGTTGTGTTTCCAACTTTCACTTTTTCTGACATTGTACACATCAATGAGAAATTTATGTGGTGTAAAATGAATTTCAAATTTGAATCTTATTTTGCCAGACTTAAATTTTTATGATGTTACATTTCCATTTGAATGTTTGCTTACTGCAAGCTATAAACATGAAATTTGGAGAATATATAAAAAGCGATAGCTTCTTGAATGTAAAGGCATAGCAAAATAAATGGGGGCTAACATACATGAAAGTGACGTTCAAAAAGAATCGATATTGATGTCAAATCCTATCGTTTTACAAGGAAATTTCATTTATACTAGGAGCTTTATCCTGGTATTGATACTAGGTTTATACCCGATTTTAAACATGGTATACCATGTTTCATAGAGAACAGTAGTTTCGTATACCGCATGTTTGTCTAGGATCTAGGGTTTAGGCCAAAAAATTTGGTTCCATGTTATACATCTTTCCTTAAAAATTTCATTAGAATCGAGTTAAAAGTAAGAAAGTTACAGCCAATTGAATAGTTTTACAATTACAACAAAAATATACGAGTATTATACATGGAAGACACATGCTTGCAGATAACCTATATACTACAAACATTTCATATTATAATGAAAATTTCCAAAATGATGTATAAAATTGATATACTTGCATGAGTACTCGAACAATGAGATCAACGTAGCATAACTCAAATAACGACAAATGAAAATATGCCATAACCATGTTTTCATTTTTCTAATTAAACTGAAGGAATCTGTAAATGAGCCAATATTTTGATAGTCGGAGGAGATCCTTCAATTTGCAACTTCAACTGGTAAGGAACAAGTTGAAGTTGTCTATTGTAGTGAATACATATCTGATAAATGTCATGACGAGCTGAATAACTTGGAGACAAAGAGAACTTAGTAGAAAATCAATGAACATCGACGGCATCATTGGGGTACTAAAGCCCCTCTCTAGCCTATCTCGATTTATGGATCACGTTCTCCAATTTCGCAATCCAAGTCACTATCTGCTTTCTTCATCTCTGCAGAGTCAGACTAGCGTTTCGTTGGTTTTCTGACATTCAATTTTCTCAGCGAACATATTTCTAGGTAACCAGTTTTCGTCCATTTGCTGGATATGGCTAGCCCATAGCATCTTCCGCTACTTGATGACTGTGAAGACCCCAGGCTCATCAGGAAGCTCATAAAACACATGGTTGAACCGTATTTGCCTTTGACCATCTTATTTTGATTTTTCCAGCGTTAACACTAATTCTGTATTCGAGTGTTTTAAAGAAGGCTTCTTACGTTGCACAGAACATTGATATGCTGTAATGATTACCACCCATTCGTTCGTCCTGATATTTCTCGAACGAAATCTTAATGAAACTCGCAAGGATTTAAAGATGTTAAGTTGCGAGCCGTGCCAAAAAATCGTACTCTACGGCTCAACAGGTTTGGATACTCAAAAGTCTACTTTCTAGTAGCTGCTGGTCGGCCAGCTAGTTCAGAGAGAAGTGCGGTCGTGGGTCGCACCGTAGGTTTAACTGCCACTCAATCACATTGTTCAGCCACCGTAAATTTGACCAAATCAAAACGTGCCTTATATTCACATCGCCTTTACGTTTTTCTACCGATTCTCTTCTTGCATCCCGACAAATCTACCTCAACCTTTACTGATCTCTATACCCACCACAGTATCGATAACGATTCTTTTATAACTCCAATAGAAATAAGCTACTCTAACGAAAAACGCCAACACAAACAAGCACACCGTGAACACGACCCGAATGACGAAAAATCCATGAGCAAATCTCTCTAAGGGAATATTGTATTCT
Organism: Odontomyia ornata; assembly: GCA_963969285.1. Classification (NCBI taxonomy): domain Eukaryota; kingdom Metazoa; phylum Arthropoda; class Insecta; order Diptera; family Stratiomyidae; genus Odontomyia; species Odontomyia ornata. The sequence goes on along the minus strand of OZ017740.1, from coordinate 100,974,011 downwards.
GCATCGATTTTTACCCTTCACTTGAATTTATTCTGATGAGTCCTTAATCTACTGGAAACAAAGGTTACGCTTTCATTTAGCGATTCATGATTTTATTTACCCCCGAAAAAATAATGGCTATACTCGCATCTATTATGGTAATGAAAGAGACGAAATACGCCAAAAATATAGCTCGCAAATGGAATATTTTATTCATTTTTGATGATTTTAAAGACCATCTGCATACAACAGCTAAACAAAGCCCCCAGTATTCAAATCTGTGATAAGTCCTATACTATGCTGTGGATGGCAAACACGGACCCTAACCCAAATATCCGCAAACATGTTGAGCACCTTTGAGAAACAGAAAGTGAGGCAAATAATACCAATGGAGAATTCAATACGACCATGAGCTTTATGAAACGCTGAAACTTCTCCAATTGGGCTCGTGCAAAGTTTGAGGAAAGTGACGAGTTTCATCGAAAAATCATCTTCAGTGATGAAGCTCATTTCTGCCTCAATGGCTTTGTTGATAAGCAAAATATGCATTAATGGTCAGCAAAAAAACCCGCATGTGCTTCTTGAGACACCGTTGCATCCGCAAAAATTACTGTTTGGTGCGGTTTTCATGCCGGAAGTGTCATTGGGCCGTATGTTTTCGTGGATGAAAACGATCGTCATGTTACCGTCAATGGAGAACGCTATCGTGTTATGTTGGAAGATTATTTGTGGCCAGAATTAGATGAATTGATATCAACAATATATGGTTTCAACAAAGCGGTGCCACTAGCCACACAGCACGCCTCAAATCAATTTATTGAAATTAATTTATTTAGTGTTATGTATTGAATGGAAAACCCTTTATATGCTGACTGGTTCTTAAATTCCCGTTCAGCTCCCACTGTAATATTGAAATCCCTGAGTTCTAAAAAAACCAATCCATGGTTTCACTGAGATTCTCGTTCCATGCAGATGTCAGATTATGTTACATTGACACAAAAGATAGCGATTCCCTGACACTAGATGACCTGTATGATACGAAATTGATCAAAGCGTGCAGTGTTTTTCTATTTAACTACTAAACCCGAGCGGCAATGGTAAGTTTGTAAAATTTGCTGGTTTGCTTGAGCGTCAGCCACTGCAGTGGCAATCATAGCAATGTGCATAATTGCCAGTTTCTAGTGTCCAACCATTGGAAAATGAAACACGCCTCATTTGTTGTTCAATGGCTTCTACTTTTGGCTTCATCCTTAGTCTGCAGCCAATTTGTGCCACTGGGGTTCTTCTGACACTGCAGAAATTTGGAATCCAGAGAGTTCTCCTTTTATTCCCTTACGCTTTCATAGCTCCAGCAAAAATCGTTGATGAATATGGCCATTTATGTAGTTACGGCTTAAACCACAGTATTCAGTTAAGACTGTTACCGTAATATGAAGGGCGCCCCTACTCAATTTCCTTGGTGTTTTGTAGAAATAATATGAAATGGTTTTTGCCACCCAGAATGGTTCGTCCATAATTAAATTAACCTGTTTTATGGTCTGTTTGATAGAGCTTATTTCACCACCAATTAAAAATCTGTAGGGTTCCTCCGACTGAAGAGTAGCATAATTGTCTCCTGTTTAACTTTTTATATACATAGTGACATAATAAATAGAAAACAGCATTTTTTGCACTATCATGGTGCAGCACTAAGAAACAATCCAAGGTTGTAGTCCTTACGTCCCTCTTTTGGCAATGTTTACAGGGTCCTCTCTGCGATATGTTTCCTTCAAAGAAGCCTGAATTCTAGATGAGTTTTTAATAACTTTCCCTTGTTTTTGAGTTTGACAAGACTTTTCATAAAGTTTGACATTCCAGAGGCTATTTTATATTTTCTTTTAAAGGACAAGATGGCTTTCCTGGATATTCATCAACTCTCTTGAAATCATTATAATATAATGAATAACGAACGATTTAATGCCTTTGATGGTATCGACAATTTTACTGATTTCGTGTAATTTCATCCACATACTCTTTGATATTATATCCATTCCGATCGAATTTCTTTAAAAGCTCATTGATGGTAGGATTCCACAACAAGTAGTGACTAGCATCCTGTTTTTTAGCAGCAGCTTTTGTTTTGAGGAGACTGTATTTCTGCTCAGGATGAACCAAGAAGCGAAAAATGCTACAAATCAACGACCCCAAAACAAAAGTTTTGATAGAAACCAAGAAAAATGCCCCCAACAGGAAAACGTAATACTCAACGATTTTAACTTGGAAAATTTATTTTGACTCAGAATTTTTAAACGATGGTTATAAAAGCATTTGAAGTTCTCAAAAGTTTCGGAAATGACTTGTTAGGATGTTAAAAAACAAAGCCTCTATTATATGACAATTTACTCAATACACTGAACTTTTTCTTAGCTACGTATTTTAAAATTAAGCTGTCAATAACATTTTTAATCAGCCAGCTACTATCTAAATCCTCCATATCCGCCTCTTAAGTATCAAAAGTCATCTAAAGTCAAATTTGGATATTGTTCACATCTCAATCATTAAATCAGTCTTTCAAACTTCAGACACATTTGTATTTAATTTACATTGGCATTTACGTATATAACAAATGTTATAAATGCTTACCATTACCAAAGAAGATATCTTAATTACAAAAATGTTGATATATTTTCTTCAAAATCAACCAAAAAATAAAAGAAATGAATGTATGTTTATTCTTTTCTTAATTTTATCTTCTCCATTTTAAGCTGCATTGATTAAATACTTTCATTTGTATATTTTTTGAATATTCAAATCAGTTTAAATGTGTGCATAGATTTTGTCGTTTTGCTTTTGCGTAGAAAAGTTGATTTTAAAGTTTTTAATTTCTATTCAAATTTTTTGGTGGAAAGACCACACAAAGACTATGATTTCATTCTCGAAAATGACATTGACTCCAATGTTGAAAGACAAAATTACATAAAAAAATTAATAAAAATAAATTAAGAATTATTGAAATGATATTGGTAGGTTAGAGAAGTTCTTGGCCTCCGGTAGGAGTATGCAATTATTCTTTCTTCGCTTACTTTATAACTTTAGAACGGAATTCCAAGAAAAGGAAATTTCATTGAAATATTTAATACAGGGTGGCGCAAAATTAATCACCCTATCGGAAGATGTTATAACTTTTGCAAATGGCGTCGTACGTGAATCATATTTGTGAACTAGACAGCTGCAGTATACAAACAAACAAGCAATGGAGTTCTATACTCTACAAGAGTGTGGAATAATTGTGTCAATTATTTGACCAATAATCTGTCGGTGGTGTTAACGCAGCGTAAATTTCGTTGTCGATTTCTGAATCGTGTGGCTCTAACTGGACAACAATCCGATGCTTCACTGCTCGACCCGAATACACGGGTCCCACACAAGACCTTGCATGACGTGGCTGCCACCGGACTGCTCATTCCAGCAAGAATATCGCGGCTGTGGCTGCCGATGTTGCTGAGAACGATGAAACATTAACCAGACAACGGGCCAAGCAATTAGGCATCACAAGACGGACTCTACAGCGAATTTTATTGAAAAACTTACGCATGTTCCCGTACAAAGAGCAAAGAGTGCATCAGTTCATGTCTGCTGACTGTCAGTTATGAGGGAATTACTGCCAAGCCATTCTCAATCTCAACAACGAAGAGGACGATTTTGTATCGAAAATCATCATGAACGACGAGGCGCATTTCCACTCAAGCAGTTACGTCAATAAGCAAAATCTTCATATTTGGTTCACTGAAAATCCGCGTGTGATGCACGAACAGCCATCACATATACTCAAAACCACTGTGTGGTACGGCGTTCACGAGGGAGGAGTGATCGGGCCGTATTTTTTATGGACATCATCGGCAATGCGGTCACTGTTACTGGCAAACGCTACAGAGCCATGATAAACGAAATCTAGCTGCCGGAATTGCATGAGTGGGCTTGGTGAATATGTGGTTTTAAAAAGAACCACGAACCACAATGGATATTGTAAAGGGGTGTTTCCTGGTCGTATGTAACCCCCCGTTTTGGCGATTTGGCATGGCCAGCAAGATCGCCCGATTTAACCATCCAAGACTTCTTTCGAACAGCACCAGAAATTTTGCTAAATTTATTTACATGTTGAGCACGAATCCTGAAACTCTTGATGCCCTCGATACCACATTCAAAATATGCGCATCAAATTTGAGTAACGGCTCAAACGTGAAACCTCAGTCTTTAAACGTATTCTAGGAGGGGAGTATAATAAAAAAAAATAATATAATAAACAAGTTGGGTGGACAGACCCATGCTCATGTCAGAAGGGTTTTGTACTTAACTCACAAAATGCAGTAACTAGCAACGAACAAAATCATGAAACATGTCAAAGACGACTTTATTGGAGAAAATGTGAAATTCGAGGATCATACTATTATTAACAAAGTTGAATGAATTTTGAATTCTGAGGTATTTGTTATAGTTATACCCATGAATATCTCCTTTGTTAATTTTTTCAGATTTTTTAGATCACGGGTGTCCATTCGCGAGGGAGGAAACACATTTTTCATGTATTTCCCCCCCTGTACCCCCACTGAACAAAAACTGTCAGTTGAAGAACTGTTTTGAAAAGCTCTCATAGAGAACTTTCAATTGATACTCAAATTGGCTACCTTTCATGAAATTTTTTTTCAGGGGCCACTCTTCTGTACTGTAATCATCGATTCAAGGCCTATTTTTTCGAATCCTAGAATGGTTACAAAGCCCTTTTGCTAGGAGCTCTCTCCTGCCTCTTCGAATTGTTTCAATTGTATGTACTCATCTTCATGATATCTATCACTCCTGAAATTTTCATCCAAATTCTAGCAAAGCTGTAGTGTCTAAGTCGGTAAAAAGCGCATATGGCTCCATAGCCATATGTTTCCATAGTAATACAGGGCGTATTGCTCCATAGTAATACAGGAAAATTCAAATCGCTATAACTTCGGTAAATACTATTCCATCTTTATGAAACTTTCAGAAAATATCAATCTTATAAATAATCATCTCTTTGCTAAATTTTGTTGAGTTTAATGGTACCGTTTAGATTTTATTCAAGAAAACATAAAATCGATAAATCATACTATTACTAACAAAGTTGAGTGAATTTCGACTTCTCATGTATTTGTTGTTGTTGTACACATAAAGGCCTACATTCATGATTTTTTTCAGATTTTTCGGATGGAAGGTGTCCAATCGCGAGTGGGGGGTACGTGAAAAGTTCGTAAATTTCCCCTTCCCCTGCCCCCTCGGTACTTATAAGGCAATTTTAAGACTTGTTTGGAAAAGATTTCATTGAGACCTTTCCAACGACACCCTACTCGACTACCAATGGTGAAAAGTTTTTTTTGAGGGGTCACCTCTCTATATGGGGAGCCCCCCCTTAAACGCCTTTGAAAAAAATTTTCACCCTTGGACTTTCAAGAGGTCACCAGTTCTGACCTTTCTAAAAAGTTTCATGACTGTAGCCTCTACAGTTTCGGAGAAAAAGTGCTGTGACATACAGACGGACGGACGGACGGACAGACGGACACAGGTCGTGATTGCAATAGGGTTTTGTATTTTAGTACAAAGATGGCCTAACATAAGTGTAAGGGTCATTTTATGTCATTTGGCAATGTTTAGGCATAGGAGATTTGATTTACACCTGTTACCTAAGGTAGAGATAGAAGCAATCCTTAGGGATTTGATCTCATGGAAAGCTTTAAAATCGTCTGCAAAAAGAAGACAAGGTGACCTAATTACAGACGGAAGGTCTTTGATAAACAATAAAAACAGAAGAGGCTAAGCATGGAGCCTTGCGGAATACCAGGTGGAGGGAAGAATGGCAAGGAGCTAGTACCTAAAAGACACACACAGCGTGGAAGTGAGGACAGATAGGAAGACGTCCATAAGAGAAGGACTTCAGTGATTCCGTAAGGCTTCAATTTATAGCATAAAAGGGAATGGTTCACAGTGTCGAAGGCTTTAATAAAGTGGGTGAAGATGACATCTACTAGATTCTGATTATCTAAAGTATTTGCAATGTAATCAGCGAATTAAATTAAATAAGTGGTTGTTGATTGAAACTTGAGAAATCCATGTTGTTGAGTTGTTATCATTGGACTCAGTAAATCAGACAGCCGGTTGTAAACTCCAGCTCCAGGAACTTCGGAAAGCAAGACAGTAGGCACATATGACGATAATTAGTCACGCATAAAGGGTCACCACTTTTGAAAATCGGGACAATGTTTGCTTCTTTCCAACAAGAGAAAGTTTCCAGGACAAAGACTAAGATTAAAGAGACGGGATAGGGGAACTCTTAAAGAGGATGCAAGTGACTTAAAAATATTATACGCAGTCTGCCTGGATCAGGACTCATATTAAGATTCAGGAAATTTATTAAGGATTCAACTTCTGTATAATCCGTAGAAAGCGAATAAAGGAACGGAGGGTGATTTTTAGATTTGTTCTTGAAAGGGTTAGTGCCCGCAGACGCAGAGAAGGTAGAAGAAAAGACCCGAGCAAAAAAGTCTGAGATTGTTTGGGGAATTGAAGCCACAACATGAGCTCACTGAATTGCTACCTATTTCAACATTCAGGTTAGCTAAATCTTGTCTGAGGTCTACATGGTACAATATTGCACCCATGCCCACTTTGCATACGAGACACATTTTTTCAATATATGTGTATCGCTGAGCTCATGTTATTGTTAGCCGTCGACAAGTGAACACGAGTTAAATACATGAGATGTGCATCCTGACCATTTTAATCCTGAGATCAAGAACGCATTTCCAAACATGCGACAAGAGGTGTTCGTGATATGCGCGATAATTTGTGGGCATTTACATCATTTCCTAAATCAAGGTTTCATACTGCCTGTGTTTTCATTGATGAAACTTTCTGACATAGACTCCCAATGGATTTTGATGCAGTGTATAATTTGACTAATTTAAATTCGAGCCCGAGCGCTGTCGAAATTTACAGGGAAACGATTTTGAGTGCGGATCCAAACGTGAGGCTGTCGCTAAAGCCGACAATCCTTTCAGATGTGCAGTCACTGAGCTTCCGACCAAGGACACAAACTTAATGATCCACCGCCGCAAACATCTTCACACTCACGCAGATCCAGCAGAGATGCACCAAAGAGGAATGAGCCGAGTAACGAAGCCAGAGATGCTGCTGAGGCAGCAATGGCAAGCATACGGAAGGAAGACGCTCGCAAAGTTAACATTTCATTGGAGGCAAGTAAAGTACAACTAAAGCACGAACTCAAGGCGGAACGTAAATTACAAGTAGCTGCAACAAGAAAACGAAAGTGCTTAGGAAGAGCCGAAAGACACTAGAAGAAATGGGTGTTAACTACGATCAAAAATCACAAGAAATCGAGACCAAAAACAAAGATATTGATACTACATCGGAGTTGCAACAATTGAAAGATATGTCAGCACGTCAAAAGAAACGAATTTATGAAATGCTCTTAAATCTTTTGTGTGATCTGTCAGAAGTTGGACAAGCCATATGCACGGATAGTACCAGTGACATGAAAATGAATACTCCTGATCCAGGTGGTAAGGTTGAAGAGGAATTAACAGTGGTACGACTATATATTTTTAAAATGAAATCGGAAGCTTAAAATATCGCACAAAGATGTCTGAATTTGGAAGCGTTACAAACAGATTCAAATAAAAAGGTTTCTGAATATGAAAAGGATTTAGGTGAATGCCGTTTGTTGAGCTCGCAACATGAAGCCAGAATAAAGTCATGCCAGGAATCAATGCAAGAGTCTGAGAACAAGAAGCGAACTCTTGAAGTACAAATCGATGGTCTTCGGTAGGAATCTGCGAAACTGAAAGCAGCTGAGCATGTTTCAGCAATTAATACTGAAGCAAAACAAAAGGCTGAAGCATTACGCGCAACGTTCCATACACAAATCGATGAACTACGTGACGCTCACACAAAACAATTGGCAGAGCTTCGTGACCAGATCTCAACCAAATAAAAGGCTATGAATGAGCTTAAAGACATCAACCAAAAACTCACTTTAGCACGCCAACAAATGACCGCCGATTACGACAAGCTCAAACAAGAGGCAGCTGAGAAATCCGCTTAACTGCAATAAATCATACTTACAAATGAACATTGCGACGAAACACAGATAGAATTTTTGAATATGTTACCTCCTCCTTAATTGGCTAACGACACTGTGCCGAAGCACACCATTCACTTTATTTGCACAAATTCACTAAAATCTACCACGAAAATTTAAATGATCAAAATCGCGACGTTCCCGAGAAGAGAATCGACGACCGAAATTACTTGAAACTGGGTTGGTACGGCGATAAAACTACCGGCGGAAACGAGAAAAACTGGGAAATATTAGCGCCGCCTCAATGAAAAAAAGGTAAAGCGAGGATCATTGTCGAAATCCCCATCTCGCGTCGTGATGTAAATAAACATCACTGACAGCTCGAACTGTCAGTCAAATGCATTTAGCGCGCAATGCACTTGATTCACCGAGTGGAACTTGTTGTGAGTGAAATCGAAGCGAGGGGAACTACTCCAACAAATGGGAAAAAACCACTCCAAAAACATGATTTTCCCGGTCGACGGGGGGAAAAACATTAACCCGGAGGTTACTTAAGCCTGGGAAGATTGGCGCGCTTTTTTTCGGGAGTTTTCGATCAACCGGCAGAGGGATAAACAGAGCGATATTCAGCGACAATATTTACTACGAATTGGAGACGAACCCTGGAACAATAAATTAGGATGAGACAAGCGAGATCTGGCGGCGGCGATATTCAAGAAAACGGAAGAAAGGGGCCCCTTACTAGAGTAGGGATTAAATAAATGTAATTGGCTTAAATTTATTTTATATTGGTGGAGTTTGTAATTAAATACAGAATATTACTCAAAGTCGAGTAAAGCTTATTTTAGATTTTTCTTACCTCACTACCATACAATATAAATACATTCCTTTTCAGCTGGGAACGGTGTGGCTCGAGAATTCTTTTTCCGGGACATTGACCAGGCAGGAAGACCTCGAAAAATTCAGTAAGGTGGCAGTGTTCGGCGGCTGCAGTGAACGTTGGTGTCGTTTGAATTAATTTCGGTTGCCATGGTGTGGGAAACTACGGGTTTTGTGCGGCGGTGAAACACTCTAACTCGTTCTGCGTGGTAGGGTTTCTTTTTGAAGGTGATCTTCGCGGCTAGGTGGCGGCGAGCACCAAAACTTGTGCAAGTATTAATTTCGCTTCGAACGGTCGTCGTCTTGTTTGGACGATCCTTTGGGAGGCTTGCAGAATCGAACGAGTGGCGCCTACGCCCGTCATTGGATGAGTTATTTGGGTCGGTGGAGCCTCAGCCGAAGTAGCCCCAATATATCGGTGGGGCAGCAAGAGAAATGGTAATACATAGATAAACTTCTCCTAACGACAATATCCAATAAAAGAACAAGTGATGGGTGATTTTTTTTTAAGCTCTGTCCTCTGCAAAGTGGAGTGATATTGAGTTCTAATGTATAAGCCTAAGCAGCAAAAAACCAATTACCAAAATTAAAAATTCGAACGCTGCGTGCAGGTATTCAGAGATTTCTAAAACTGAAAATGTTTGTACATATTTTTAAACTTTTACAGATATTTATTGATTTTTTTTATTTATTTCATCTAACAGACTGAATACAATCCAATAAGAAAATGGAACGCAAAGAATAAATACAGCAACAAGTGCAAGTGACGGTAATTATAGGTTAAATTAGTAGTAAATATCTTAGTTGTTTCTTAAATGCAATTTAAGAAGAGAAAAAAGAATTCGTACCATTCTTAAAATTGGTGAATGAAAATATAAATCAGCTCTAGAATATGGGATAGCTAAATAAGAGCTCATCTGAGATGAACGAGATGATTGTCGGAAATGCAGCTCTGAAAAAATATTGATGGTAGCAGAGTTTATACAAAAAAAAAACATTGATCTAAATAAAATCATCGGGATATTAGAGATGGAAGTGATAGGAAGAATAAACGACTTTCATAGGGCTGATACGACAAGCTAAACTTAAGGAAAAGAAAACGCGTTAGCTTTCTTTGGACAGTTTCTAAAGAAGACACGAGATCCGTACATCAGGGGGACCAGATTACAGAACAGTGTTCCAGCAAAGGGCGAACAAGACAAACAAATAGGCGGATAGAAGTAGAGATGCTATTAAATAGAATAAACCCAGAAACTTTAGACGCCTCAGTAATTACATGTAAAATATGTGCATCAAATTTGAGTTTCAGATCAAGGACCTTGGAGTAAGGTCCTTATGACTGAAAACTTCAGATAGCAAAGTATCATTTATTATATAATTAAAATTAATGAGGGTTCTTCAGAGAAAAAGTCAGTATATGATATTTAACATAGTAGCGTTAAGACAAAAATAGATTGAGGCACACCATTTATTTAGAGCATTCGGATCAGTTCGGAGGAGCTGACAGTCTGAATGGGATTTGACTGCTTGAAATACTTTGAAGTTATCAGCGTACAAGAGGCAAGAGGAATTGACTACAAAGGGGAGATCATTTATCAACAACAGAAAGAGAAGAGGCCCACAAATCGAACCTTGTAGAATACCAGATGAAGAATGAAACTAGTCCCACAAAGACTTACTCGAAAGGGATGACACGATAGATGAAATGAGACCCAAGATAGAAGATCACCCAAGATGCCAAGAGCTTCAAGCTTACGACAAAGAAGAAAATGATCACAATGTCAAAGGCCTTGAAGAAACCTACAAAGATAAAATCAACTTGCAATTGGTTTTTCCAAAGCTCTTGCAATACTATTTGTGAACTCCACTAAATTCGAGGTAGTGGAGTATCCTTAGAGAAAGCCAGGCTGCTCTGGAACAATAATAGGACCTAATGAGTTTGAGAGTCGATTATGAACCAGTCGTTCAAGTAACTCTCGAAAGCAGGAAATTAAGGAAATAGGGCGATAATTGGAAACGGACGTAGGATCACCACTATAAAAAATAGGCACAATATTAGCTATTTTCTAAAGGTTAGGTAAGGTACCAGCACTCAAACTCATATTGAAGAGGAGAGACATAGTAGGAAAACTTAGCGATGAGGATAATGATTTCACGAATATGTTTGGCAAACAATCCGGCCAAAGGCTGATATTAGGATCAAGAGCATTGATCAAAGATTCGACTTTAGATATAACTGTACAAATATAGGAAATTGGGAAGAGAAGACGATTACGTAAGACAACAGGACAGCTGCAACGGGAGGAGAAAAAGTCGAAGAGAAAAATTGGGCGAATGAATCTCTAATTTATTGAGGAGATGGAATTTCTGCACCAATCCAACGAACCTTACTAGGGCTGAAAGACGAGGATTTCAACGCCTTATATAAGACCAAAATGGCTTTGTATTTTTAGCCACAAGAGAACTGTCCAGACTACTAAAATAAGAGCGTGATGTGATCTTCCTTGGCAATAGCACGCAGCTTGCTAAAATTAGATCTAGCTTCAATAGTGCCGAGTGTTTTAAAGACATGGTATGCCCTATCTTTTGCTCGTAGGGCACTAAGCACTCGCCTTGTGAACCAAGGTTTTTGATTTACTTTACGGGATGTCTGAAGAGGTGTAAAACAACAAAACAACAACAAACAATGTAAAATTTATCTAAATCAGCCTCACAATTCAGGTCTCTAAAGAAATCTAGCCAGTTGACTAAAAGTAGTTCTGTATTAAAAGCTTCATAGTTAGCTTTAAAAAAGTTAAATTTTGGAGTAGCTAAGGTTTGTTAAATTTAATTTCAGCGACTATAATATGTATAGATAAAGGAGGATGATGCTGATCAGGAGGAGCATACGAATGTATGGCTTGAGATACAGAACAGCAGCTACCTGGAACATTTGAAAGAACAAGGTCAAGGAGACGACAATTACAATTGCGGATATGATTAAATAAAGAAAAGGAGCAATGAGATAGGATAGATGACAGGCTTATACAAAAAGGATCAACTGACGAGATCGAAAGAATAGGATCATTCTTCCACTCTATGCATGGTTAGTTAAAATCCTCACAAAACAATATTTTGGCGTGAGGGTGTCGAAAACCTAGATAAGAAGATAGATCATCAAAAACATCTGATAGATAGTTAACGGGAAATTACTGGGCATATAAATAGACAAAATCAGGAGCTCTGTATAATGAGGGAGAGAAGTTTTGACAATTACACATTCTAAAGTATGGGGGAAAAACTAATCAGAACAAAGAGAACTAGATAGAGTTTTGCTAACTGCAACCAAAACTCCACCACCATCAGTCTTATTAGTAACAATTAAGTCACGATCACATCCATATACAATATGATCAGGAAACATTTCACTACTCAAAATCTTCACATTTAGGCAAATCTTGGAGAAGCAAATAATAGAATCATTTCTAAGTTGATAAGAGATAGAGTTCCTCAAGCTTGGTAGTTAATCCTCGTACATTTTGGTAAAAAAATAGAGATACATATTTTACCAGCAGAACAGAAGTTAAGTTGAACAGTATTAATATTTGAAAGAGATTCATTGAGGTTTAAAGAGGATACAGTGCGATAAACATTATGACTATAAGAATATTCATCAAGATTACTTGAGACAAAAGCCTTGGGATTTCGTTTATTGACCAACGAAATATTTTGGTCTCATTTCAAATGCCTTAACAAGTATACCAGCAGCACCAGTAATTCAAATTCAGGACAATATCAGAATTTACTGAAATCACCAATTTAAATGAGGCAACTACTGTGTCCGTTAAATTTTCCTTAGTCAACCTATGACAACTAAAAATTTTAACGGATGATCCAAACTTTTTGGTGACATAGCGCTTTAAGTCTTCAACAGAAGTTTCGTACGCTACCTGGAGGTGAAGATATTCTTCAAAGGTATAGAAGCACGAATGACAGGAGAATCGAGATCTGTTGAAGAAACGTAGTCACTCGATTTCTGATGTTGAATTGGAGGTGGCCCGGCTGCTGGAGGAAGAAGCAGGTGGGCTGATGATAAGTAAATCAGATTGTTGATTAACACTCCGCCGGGCGAAAGTGATCTGCTAGACACAACGCGAGCTCATTGGCTTGCTTAGCCGGGTCCATAAGCTGCCTTTAGTTCTTCCGCTCAGCAGCTGCCTCTCTACCAGTGTCACTGACAGTGGCAACTTCAGTTGGTGATTATCAATTATCAGTACTGGTTGACAAGTGGAAAGATATGTTAGACACATTGCGACCGATTACCGTACGGTTTGACAAGTAAGCTTTTTTAGTGATTTTGAATACTGTGTCAAGCTTTTTTGCTAGTAATTTCATACTACACAACATTATTCAGTATTCTATAATTAGTGAACCTGTTCTTGGGCTCTGGCTTGTCAAGCACATTGCGCCCGTTTGTGCAATGGGTAGTAGAATATTCCAATATATATATATTTTTTAAATCATTGTGAAGTCATTTTCATAACTATTGTAAATGTTGGTTTGTTCCAGAGATCAATATGTCAAAAAAAGTGTACTCTATGAGGGAACCGGAAGACGTTGCAGAAATACGCCGTATATAAGAAGCATCCGACGAAGAAGATGACAAATTCAGGGATGGGCATTTTTTAGACGAAATCGATATTGATCCTTTAGACAATTTAGAGGAGCGGCAAGAAGGATCAGAAACGGAAAAAGAATGTAGCGATGATGATTAAGGCCTAATTACAGAGGATAGCGATTTTTGTTTTGGGAGACACAAAACAACTAAGTGATAGAATATTCCTCGGTGAAATAATATTCGTATGAGGGCTCCTAACATCTTAACACATTCAGTCGGAGTTACTGGTGCAGTAAAATATTAAAAACGCTTATCGAACCTTCGAACGTCTTATTTACAGAGGACATTTTAAATGCTATCATAAAGTTTACTAAATAGATTATAAGTACCATCAAAGAATCATTTTCCCGAGAATGAGCTGCAAAACATACAGACTTGGTCGAAATACGAGCATTCATAGGATTACTTTACTGAGCTGGAGTTTACAAAGCAAACAGACTCTCTCTTGAGGAACTATGGGGAACAGATGGCGACAACATTGCTAAGTTTGGCCTGGTAATAAGCATCAAAAGATTTGAATTTTTAATCCGGTGTCTCAGATTCGTAAAAAACTGTCAAGCAAGTTACTGTATTGGAGAAGACGTTACAATCAACGAAACCCTTCCTGCTTTCTGTGGCAATTGTCCTTTTAGGCAATATATCTCGTCCAAACCCAGTAGATATGGGGTAAAAATTATCTTTCTTGTAGATGCCAGAAAGTTATATTCCTTCAATTTGGAAATATATGTTGGAAAGCAAAACAAAGGAGCATTTTCTGTAAGCAATAAGGCACCAGATGTGGTTAAAAGGTTGGTAGAGCCATTGTTTGGTTTGGGAAGAACGATAACTGCCGACAATTGGTTCATACAAGTGAGTCTTCTAAATGAGCTGTAAGAAAAAAAAATTTCTTATGTTGGATCTGAAAAAATAGAAAAGAGCTACCAAGTGATTTTATTGCTATCAAAAGCAGAACACAATACTCTGGTTTTTTGGTTTTTGTAGTGATCAGAATACTTTGGTATCATACGTTCCACGAAAAAACAAAAATGCCCTCCTTGTATCATCATTACACGAAGACCAAGCGATTGATATTTCCACTGGCGTAAAACAGAAACCGGAAATAATCAGTTTTTACAATTCGACCAAGTTAAACGCGGACATTGTAGACAAAATGTGTGTAGCATATGATGTATCTCGCATTTTGAGATGATGGCCTATGGTAATCTTTTTTAAAATTTTGAACATTGGTTCAATAAACTCGCAAATCATTTATGTTGGCAATGGACATGCGGACCTGAAAAAAAGATTTTTCATAAAACAGCAGGCTAATGAGCTTGTTCTTGGTCTACTAGCTCAACGAAATACAAAGTCATTTGGAATCCCAATAAATCTTCAACAAAAATTGAAAAAAATTACACCAATGAATAGGAAAATGATGATGACAACGAGGTACATGCAAAAAGACGCATATGTGAAACGTGAACTTTAGAGACACATACAAGAAAATTGAGTCAGTATGAATTCAAAAAGTGCCACACTCCTACTTGCCTCTCTCATGCGGTATTCATGTGTCTTCCTTGTTATAAAAAAGAGGTAGAAGGATATATTCCCACTGATGCATCTGGTTAATGAGATGAGAAGTATTTAAAAGTATATGTATTCTTGTTTTATTCCGTTTAATTTTCACTCGTTTCAACAATAAGATAAGATAAGTTTGTATACCCTTTCATGCATACAATAAAGATTTATTTCGTTTGAAAAATATACAAAACAGTTTTATTGTTTCTTGAGCATTTGTAGAACTTGAGGGTTTAAAATGATAGTAGTTAACCTATTGTGTTGTTTATGAAAAAGTTTGTATATTTATAAAAGGTTAGCAGTGCGTCACAGGCTCAATGCGCTCGACGCCGTTTCAAAACATTTTGCGACCGACGGGGGGGTAAATAAAAAGCAGCCTCAACAGCGAGTTGCTCATAGTGAAAATTGATTGATCCGGTTTCTACATAATTGCAGTAATCTGGCTGTAGTACGATCGCTGGCAGCAGCTGCATATATGTGTAGTATGGGGATGTTGTCCAATAAGCCCAATTGTTTTTCCATAGGACGCGTATCAAAATAGGCATTTGGTAGTATATTCTATACGTTTTATAATGAAACCTAGTCACCCAGCTCGAACTTTGAATACATAGAATATATCGTGAATTAAACTTCAAGCTATTTGTCTTTGATTTGAACCGAAATATATGGAATCATACCATGATCTAAAATATCATTAAAATTTTAAACAGAAGTCGTTTTTTCTTTACATAAGTTTATAAAACATTGACATTACTATAAATATTGGACTATTTTCAACCAAACTGTTAATTTGTATTCAGCCTATCCTTAATGAGAAATGCATTTTCAAATTACCAGCAATATCAGAATCTCCCATATAATCCACATTTTCACGTGAAATAGGTTGCACAACCGTTAAAATTAATTTTTATCCATGAGAACATGCTTCCTCCAACTTGATCTTCCATAGTTCCATTAATGCCCTTTCTAAACTAAGTGTTAAAGAATCTTTCAACAGCTAATTGTTTAACAACCAAAAAAAACCAGAGCCCCAATCTCTTCAAAAACTTGTATACCCTGAAAATCGATAAGTCTTAACTGTAAATGCTATTCTTACACTCATACCCTAAATAATATCATGTCTTTCCACATGTCATTCTACGTTTGGCTTAAATTGATACTCAACCTTACTAACAGCTTGCTGGCTGACCAATTCAACCCAAGTCAAGCAACGAAACAACTCGAAAAAATGCGATTAACTCATTAGTCGTGTAACATACAAAGCTTAGGTAGTATCTTTGAACTTTTGCAAGAATTATCTGAATTTTATTAGGAAAATGTACAAATAATAGGAATAGGTAAAAGATACATTGGAATTATCTCCGACAAAAATTCGATACTAGTTACCTTCACATGACGAGCATTCATCAAAGTTAGATTTTTTGTCGGGTCTTTGTGGAGATTAGGTCTGCTAAGTAAGCCAGGATGGAGAATGCTCGGGTAAAAAAAGAAAGACAGCAGTTGATAGGATACAAAAAAATAGATTTAAAATGAATAGAACCCACAAATTTGAAAATAATTGCTTTCAAAATGTTATACAGTCACTCCCGGCCGGTAGTGGAGTAGTTAAGCCTCCAGTTCACCTCAAATTTGAACTTGTGAGGCATAGTTTCGAGTTTGCTGTTGAGATCGCGTTTTATCTTAGCTAGAGGGAAAAGAAAAAGTTTTCGATATAAAAGATACACAAAAGGTTGCTTTGGGACTGGTGATAGGGCGTTTGATGGATGAATTCAATGATGATTTGGCTGCATTCACGTACTGGCGAATGTACCACAGTGACGTATAGAAATTCAATCAAAATCCAATTGAAATATTAACTTTCCATATTTACAATGAAAACACTCACGTATTGTTTGCCTGCCTCTGTGATTGAGAAAATGCGGAATGCAATTGAAATCCTGATCAAACCTTGTCGAATTAATAACCGGAGACATTTTTTTGCCTCCCACTACAAAAAGACACCACTCGATCGAGTGTATTTTTAATTTAATTCTAATAACAGATAATAACCCCCTAGCGACGGCCAAAGACTTTAGTATTTCCTCGAGGAAAACATTCCGGACATATGCCGCGGACGTAATGGACTTACCACCAAATCACACCAACACGAGGTCATCAACGACCAACGAACTGATTGTCAAAGATGAAATTTCTTTTGAACCCACAATTCGTTCTTGATTTTTTCTAATATCACCACTCGCAATTGGGGAGGACGATGATGGTAAGAAAGAAATATCAGCCTCATCGTCATAAGACCGTCATATATATAGTATTGTAGAAAGGCTGTCTTGGCGCAATTGTTTAAGTAATCGCCACACACCTGAGGCTATTTCAAGTTTATTATTGTTATTAAGATCAGATATTCTCTATGTTATTTTTTTCTTTCCATTTCCTTTTATAATTCATCATGACGATGGTATGTACGAGCATTTGCTTTCGAGGTGTGTGTCTGCATGGTATACTATAGTGTTGTTGGTTTTCATTCTTCTATTCAACATTTTTTCATTCTAATCGAGGTTTGTACTATAATTTTTGGAGGTTTGTCTGACGTTGATTCTATTCGAAAGTTAAAATTGTCTAAGAGGGCTGAGGAGAGAACAGTTCTAGGTTCTATTGATATTCAATCTGGAGTGTTATTAAAATGAAGAGTGTATACACAGTCAGTGTTGATTGTCGCCTTCATTCTCTCCACTTCAGGATGAGTAAGTTTTTGGCTAATAAGTCTGTTTTCATAAGCAAGTGTGGCAATCAGGAATATATTTGCACGTACCTATACGATATAGATGAATTAGAATTAAGGAAGAGAAGATTAATTTACAGTTAGACTGGGGATTTTTGAACCGCAAGAGCTGAAGTATGTATGTTTGGAAATCTTTTTTTGAAAAATAAATATTTTTTTTTCGAATTTTGTGAGGGTTTTGCTAAATTAAATTGACTGATTCTTAACTTATTCCAAATAATGAATTATTTTCCTTTGGAAAGCTTGGATCCAATCAAAATAATTACGTAATTTTAGATTTCAATTGAAAAACTAGTCTCTTAGGAGTGTCAAACGGCTTTCAAAATTCATATGAGATTGTAATGATCGCAGTTACCACATTATGTGAATATTTGACTTAGCGTCTTGTGGTACGTTGAAAAGAGTTATCACCCCACGTGTGTTCTACAACCATGAGTGAACGTCAAGTGCCGACTGCCGTTGCGCAACGTATTGTCATTCGTTTTTTAAGTGGGTAAAGGCGTTAAAAACACGGACATTTTTCTGTGTTCGCGAAATCAGTTCGGCAGTGGTAGTCACAGGGTGATAAATCTGAACTATATGGGGGGTGTTCCAGTACCTGCCACCCCAATCCCGACATTGTATCAAGCGTGAGACGCGCGGTATGAGGACACGCGTTACCCTGAAAAAGAATCGCACTTCGGGCTGGAATGCTCCTCCGTTTTGAGCGATAAGTGGGTTCCACGTATGTTTTCAGAAGGTTATAGTAGTATGCAGCATTGATGGAACATTGGATGCGCAGGAAATCGACGTACAGCACGCCAGTCCCAGAACACAGTACACATAACCATACCCGCGGACCTGGTTGTCTTCCTTTGACTGGCGCCCCTTCCTCTTTCTTCCTCCGTTCTTTAGACGACACCTTGCTCTCGGGAGTGTAAAAGTATACCCATGTCTAGTCTGTAGTGAAGATTCGCGAGAAAAACCATCCCCCTACACCTCATATCGCATCCGCAAGCGGTGACAAACTTCAAACTGCGTGAATATTTGCTCGAAGCTGAACAGTTTAAGAAGGAACCCGTCGCGACGTTATTTTGCGATATTGAAGGTGTTTGCGGATGAAAGACTCTACGCTACCAATATTGATGATGAGTTCAGCCAAAACGTCTCGAACATTCATCCTACGGTGCTTCAAAATGAGTTGCTCAACCCGGCAAATGTTGTCTGGTGTGATGCTGGTTCGCAGTTGACGATCATGCGGCTCGTTATCGATGGTTTCGCGACCATCCTTGAATGTTTTGGTCCATTTAAACACAGCAGCCCTACTTAGACACTCACTATCGAACTGGTTTCGCAAAAGCAGAACGATTTCCGTATTTTTCATGCCTTCCCACACTAAAAAATGAATCACAATACGTTGCACAACGGCAGTCGGCACTTGACGTTCACTCATGGTCGTAGCCTGTGCGGGAAACAAGCACTCCTGACAAAAACTATGCCAAAATATTTGTTAGAGACCCAGCTATCACATACTTAAGCCACGACCTTAAAAACATTCATGCACGCCATCTAAGCGTTTGTCTCCATCATATTTGAACCGCCCTCGTATTTATCAATTTATTATTTCAAAATCAACTTTGATGTTAAAAGATAACTCTGAATATAAAATTATACATATTTCAAAGTACGGAAGAAACCAATGAAAGAAGATTACAATTCAACGATGTCAAAAATTGGGAATTATATTTATATTATAAATACACCAACAGCGTATGTTAGAGTACGAAGACATCGCTGGTAGTGCATATGAGGAAAGCGTAGTAAGGGAGAGTTGGAGCAAATATTAGTACGTGCATACGAAGCATGAAGTGAGAATCTATTAAGGCGAGCAGCGTTGAACGTACTAATTTGCTTGCATAAATTTTGAGGTAAATGACTAGAATGAAGTCAGTTATTTTGTTTATTTGATATCCGCAAGCCAATTCTATTTTCACTTGAAAAGCTGTCGGGCCTTGCTTTGTTGTGTGAGCTCACACAGCAAAGCAAGGTCAGACGGCTTTTCAAGAAAAAAGACTAGAATGAAGCTTGAACAAAAGTCATTTGTCAAGGAAAGGTTGTCTGGACTCGAGGGTAGGACGGTTCAAAGAAGAGTAGAGAAGGTTGAATTTGAAGAATGAATACCATGTGAATCTACGCTGAACCGACTGAAGAGCATTGATATACTTCCTGTGAAAAGGCTTTCATATGTCGTATTTCAGAGCCAAATTGCATAACAATGGAGCTAGTCCATCTTCCTGCTTACTTCTGGTATATGTGTCGTTGAGTTGGTTATTGATCCAAACTTGGAAGGCTGTCGACGTCATTGGCATTTCGTTGAGATGGACTTCGGGTGAAATACTAAAACAAAGTGTTACTTAGTTCAATAGGTTCCAATTGACACTGCCGTATGCTTGCTTAAAGCCAATGAAAATTTGATGCAAGTCAATATTGAACTCTCAGCATTTCCCAAAAAGGTACTTGCTTGACAGTAAACAATTAGCCTTGCTGCTCCCAATGATACTATTGGCGTATGATATAAACGTGTTATGCCTCTAAAGTTTTGTTACTTTAGCATGTCGCCTCTTTGTGAATCAGAAATATAATTGATATGCATCACTCACGTTGTATTTATTCTTGTTCTCAGACGGACATGGTTGACTTTGTGGATGAATTTCTGATAACCAATACTACCAGATTTGATGAAGTATACTAGAATCTTATCGATGCCAGGACCAGGCTTTGATGGTTAATCCAGAATGGATTCGAAATCCTCTGGGAACATCTATAAGCTCCAATGTTCTAGAGCTGCGCCATAGATCAAGGCAATTTTCGAAATATCATGCCTATCCTTCGTTAGTCCTACTTTTACCAGGTATGACGTTGCTGATGTCATAATGACAGAATGTGGTTTTGGCCTGATATACTCAGTTTAACCTTTTCGCCACTTTGTAAGCCCGTCTTTTGTTGTTAATTTTTTGAATTGTAATTGTAGCACTACAGAATGAAGCACTGAACCTCCAAGGGAAGCTACATAAGAATAACCACTTTATAATGAGGAAGAGGAGGAATAACCACTTTATAATATGTGGTTTTGGCCTGATATACTCAGTTTAACCTTTTCGCCACTTTGTAAGCCCGTCTTTTGTTGTTAATTTTTTGAATTGTAATTGTAGCACTACAGAATGAAGCACTGAACCTCCAAGGGAAGCTACATAAGAATAACCACTTTATAATGAGGAAGAGGAGGAATAACCACTTTATAATGAGGAAGAAAATGAGGGATCTACTCCATTTTTGGACTTGGTGATCACGAGGAAGTTCGGCACTATCGAATTCAATTTATTTAGGAAAAGTACGAGCACACAACAGCTCGTACCAGCTACATCAAACCACAAATTGGCATCTTTCCAAACGTGGCTACACCGCATGCTAACTGTACCATTAAGCAAACAAAACTGGAAGGAGGAGGGGTTTATAATTGACACAACAAGAAAGAATGGATATGACCCAAACATAATCATATCAATGAGTAGGAAAGTCGAAAAACGAGTAGAATATAAGAAACTGACACTTTCAAAAGCGAAAAAAGAAATCCCGGAGCTGAAAGCAGCTATCACCTATTCCGAAGTCTGCAAACCTTTACGGAAGATAATGAGGAAAAATGGAATCGAGTTGGCTACAAGGAGTTCGCCGTTTCAACTAAAGAATATGATCACACAATACAAGTCAATTGTCAACAGTGCGTAAAAGTATACATTGGTCAGACAAAACGCAGCGTGAAAGTCTGCCTCAAAAAACATATCAGGGAAGCACAGTCAGCGATCGCTAAAAATGATACTAAAGGTGTTTGATCATCGGTCGCGCGACACATTTGCGATGGACACAATATTCATCGGGAAAATCTAGAAATCATTAAGGAATTGCGAGACACAAGCAATCTAGATACGTACGAGACTCTTTGGGTTATGCAAAAGCCATTGAAGCAGAGAATCAACAAGGATATTGGGAATGCTTATTCTTAGCTTTTAATTTTGTTATTGTTAAAAAAAACTAACCATAGCAAATTACCTTAAGCACATTTGAAGGAAAAGTTGTAAAAGAAGCCCGTATTATAACAATTAGGATTAGAATCGGGTATTTGTGAAGCAATAAAAAGGTCAAGCCAAAAAGCAATTAACATTTTTGGTGCTAATTACTTTAAGTATGCTTCAAGTCTAATCTGTAAAACTAGTCACAATTTTCGATCATAAATTCCCTAACTTTAGGACTATAAATCTAAACTCCAATTATCCCACCGGCCCACAAGGCACACCAAATGGTGAATTTTTCGGGATGTAATGGTGTTTCGCCAACTGCTTTGGATGAGCCTCCAAGATTAACCTCGCTTTGCATAAGCCTCCAAGATTAACCTCGTCCAATGACCACGGGTCTGTGATCTCGTCCGCCAGTTGATCACTTCTAGCAAGAATCTGCTGTCAGCTTCTATCGCGTCTTCCCATCGAGTCCTCGGTCTTTCCGCCGGATGTCTACATGGTTGTCCACCGTTTATTTCCCTTTTTGGGTAGCCGGTTTTCTTCTTGTTCTTCTTGGCACTACAGCCCCTCTAGGGCCTTCGCTTCCTGAAAAATCACCTCCAACTGTCACGGTCCATTGACTACGTCCTCCAATTTCGAAACCCGAGCAGCAATCAACTGTCTTCGTCGATCGAGTCAGACCAGCGTTTCCTCGGTTTCCCCACTGGTCTCCGGCTTTCAGTTCTCCCAACGAATACCTTTTTGGGGACCCGTTGTTCGTCCATACAATTCATGTGGCCTAGCTGGTTTTATTCCATTCTTTCTCGACAGTTTTATTCCATTCTTTCTACATGGCCCAGCGTTGCCATGTAGCATCATTACTGAAAAATAGTTTCAAATGAATAGTCCCATGTTTTCCAAAATAAATTTGACTAATTTTCAGACGTTAGTGCGGCGTAAATCAATTCATAATCAATGCCAAATAAAACTAAATTCAAAATGACCAAGAACCTTGATATCAGCTCCAACTGGAAACAGTGTTGCCACCCGCGTCTAGAAAAAACACACTTTATGATACAAGGAAAGATTCATGTTTCTAGAGATGGTAAAACGTTGAAACACAATATTCTAGCCTACTTATAGCTTCATTAAATACAGGGTGGGCCATAAGGGTGTTGGCGGTTTAAATATTCGATTTAAAAAAAAACTACGTAAATTAACACAAATATATTTGTATTGTTAAAAAGTAGAAGCATAGGAATTTTTAAGACTTATAAATAATGTTGTCCAAATGGCTTCCCTCGGCTGCTTGGCACTCTTGGAACCGAAGTCGCAAATTTTGGAAAACTCGTTGAAAAGTTGTTCTCGGTATTTTGTTACTTTCCTGAATAATATTCCTCTTCAGTTGCTCTAAATTGGTCGGATTATTCTCGTAAACTACCGATTTGAGGTAGCCCCATTGAAAATAATCGCGTGGAGAGAGATCGGGGCTACGTGGGGGCCATTCAATATCCCCCCTTTTCGAGATGAGTTTCCCGGGAAAAACATTTTTCAGCAGCTCTATGGATACCCTAGCCGTATGACATGTGGCCCCACCCTGTTGAAACCACATCCTCGAGGTATTGCCTTGAAGTTCTTGCAAAGCTGGCACCAAAAAGTCTGTTATCATGTTGCAATAATTGTTAGCTCTAACCGTCATCGCTTGCCCTCTTTCGTCCTCAAAAAAGTATGGCACAATAATACCGGTTGACGTTATGCCAGCCCACACGACAAGCTTAAGGCTGTGCAGTGGACGTTCATGCAAGCGTCGGGGATTAGTCTTGGACCAGAACCGACAACTTTGCTTGTTCACATGGCCATTAAGGTGAAAATTAGCCTCATCACTAAAAATCACGTTGTTGAAATTGTTGAACTGCTCGAGTATCAAATTGACAAAGTTAAGTCGGTTATTGGCATCATTGGGTTTTAATTCTTGGACTATCTGAATCTTATAAGCCTTCAAATGCAGATCACGTTTCAAAATTCGTCGCAAAGTTGTTCTTTTGACGTCCAAAGACTGACTTCTCTTACGTGTTCACTGTTGCGGATTTCGCTGAACTGAAACACGAACACGCTCCACAATGTCGGCTGATCTTGCAGAAACTGGGCGACCACGAGCCGTAATTAGTACTGTTGAGCCGGTTGTTTCAAACATTCTGATCCATTTTCGTAACACATTGGCGCTTGGAACTTCACTTAAATCGCGTAAATCGTGTTCATGCCGATACAAACGTCGTGCAGTAATCACTGATTTATTGTTTTCGTAATACGCTCGGACACAAAATGCACGCTGCACTCCCGTGTACGGCTCTATGGCGACTAAATTTCCAGGAAGCGGCGCAGCGAACAACATATCCCCCCGCCACCCCGCGCCGCACGTTACCGAGAAATTGAAGAATTAAATCGCCAACACTAATATGGCCCACCCTGTATAATAGGAGAATCATTCCTAGGCATCACAATCATACAAATGCAAATAGTTAAAGTAATAAAACAAAAAAAGGCAAACAAACTACGAGCGCCTCCTTTGAAGCATTGCAAATTAATTGTACATATTACAGACTACTTCCCTTTTATATTCTACAGGCTCCCGCTGATGGCAGAATGTATGCCAGATAGAGTATCTACAGAAGACGAGCATCATGAACGGCAATGCAATTCAACTTCCCACAATGGAGAAGATTTGATAAAAAGTGAAATACCTAGTCTTAACGGACGAAAATGTGACCATCCCATAAATATTTGTCAAATTTACCTCACATTGCAGCAATTAGAGGAACCTGATGAAGGATTAAGGATAGATGCACATCATATTTCAAGAACCTCCTTAACCCTCCGCACAGCTCCAGAACATTGGAGCCTATAGATGTCTGTGGAGGGTTTCCATTGACTCCACCAACTCTGGATGAAGTTTGATCCATCATCAAAGCCCAAAAGAATAATAAAGTGCCGGGCATCGATAAGATTCCAGTGGAGCTCATCAAATATGGTGGTAGTGTTCATGAAGCTATTCACAAAGTCATCCAGCACATTTGGCAACAAGAACATATGCCGAAAGAGTGGAAACAATCAATTATATTCCCTATCCACAAAAAAGGTGACAAGCTACAGTGCGAAAATTATAGAGGCATATCACTACTTTGTATGGCGTACAAATATTTTCTAAAATCTTAGAAAATAAAATCAGATCATACGCCGTGTTATTGAGGAGTATCAAGGTGATTTTAGAGCAGGTAACATAGATCGACAACAGACTAATTGTATGCAATGAACCAGGTACTTGAGAAACGCTGGGAGTTTAATACAGAGCTATACAAAGTATTCGTTGAATTTAAGCATCAGCAGTACCGATCGTCACGTACTGTACCAAATAATGCTTTGCTTCGGTATTCCAGCGAAATTAGCCCCGCTTACCAAAATGGAAATGACGTCAACAACCTCCCAAGACCGCATCAATAGAAAAATTAACCGACGCCTTTAACACAAATATCGGACTAAAGTAGGGAGATGGGCTGGCCAGATCGCTGTTCAGTTAGGCTCTGAGACACGTCATAAGAAAGCTACAGGTCAATACAAGAGGTACATTACTATACAAATCAAGCCAAGTGGTAGCCTATACGGATGACATCAACATTTTTTCACAGTCATTAACAACCGCCAAAGAACTTTTCCTGATGCTCGTAAGCGAAGCAAAACTAGTAGGACTACAAATCAATGAGATTGAAACAAAACTCATGATTCGATCGAGGAAGAATACCTCAATACTAAAAATATCACATTTGGCGAATACCATATCAAAAATGTGGGCGATTTCGTGTATTTAGGCGCCAAAATAACGAAAACGAGTAATGAAAAAGACAATATACGCCAAGGAATACAGCTCACAAGTGAAATATTTTATTCAGTCTTGAAGATTTTGAAAACCAGCTGCATACACTGGAAAACAAAGCTCTAAGTATACAAATCTGTCATAAGACCTGTATTATGAAGGGTTGACGCAAACCCAAGCACCGAGAGACGGCTCATGAAATGGATAATCGGAGCGAAAGTAGACGGAAACCTATCGCAAATTCAACACGATCATGAGCTGTATGAAATTTTTGACCAGCCGGAGGTCGCAACCATTGTAAAACTGCGGAAGCTGCAATGAGTTGGCCGCATGAATCGTATGGACGAACAACGGATAACCAAAAAGGTTTTCGGTGGGAGAACTGAAGGCCGGGAACCAGTGGAGAAACCGAGGGAACGCTGGTCTGAACCTTTTGACGAAAACAGTTCATTGCTGCTCGGATTTCAAAATCGGAGAACGCGGTCAATGGACAAAATCGGAAGAAAAATGAATTTTTAAGCTGGTAAACGTTGTGTTTTATACCAGGAATAATTTTTTTCAAATCAACTGTCGTATGTTTATTTCAAGGTTTCTGAAAAATTATATTTCAAGTCGAAATTACCTTATATAGAACTTTACTAATCCTCTTTTGGTATAGGCGCTGCCCATACGTATGGCCTTATGTAACTTGGTTTCAAAGGAGGGCTCAAAACTTTTTTATCAGATAGATATAAGGCTTCAAATTTTTCTGGCTTTTTATGCATGCATGACATTAAAGTTAGAAGGCTAATTGATTTCTACACTTTGGTTGTTTTTTTTTCTCTCTGAAGAAAGAATTTTTCACAATTTTTAGTAGTGCAATTTAGCAGTTTATTGTAAATAATCTCCGTTTGAGCAATGCTAATAAATTATCCAAATTTAATTTGAAAATCAGTCGTTCATTGATGTTCAAACTAGAAAATTATGTTAGGCGATGCGATTCTTTTTCAGCTTGACAGGTAAATCAGTGAAATCGACAAGTGATAAGTGAACCAAAGCAAACGTAGGGTTTTGTACAGTTTACCCACTGATATTTAATTCGGCCTTATTTCTCCAAAACTAAAAACCAGATGTAAATCTTCATTATACCATGATTAATACTTTTTGTTTAAAAATCTATAAGACTATAATATGGATGCGCTTTCATTTCAACAGAACGAAGGTGACCATCATCATATGTGGCGCGATAGCCTAAGCCGAGCCTTAGCCTCTAAGATTAATTGCCTCCCATCATCACGGTTTCGTGACCTCGTTAATCCCCAGCAAGGTTCTGCTGCCAACTTCTATCGTGTCTTCCCATCCAGACCCCAGTCTTCCTACTGGACGTATATCTTATGCTCGACCCTTTAAAGTTCTTTTGGGTAGCCGGTTTTCTTCCATTATTTCTATAAGTCCCACCGATTGTAATCTGCGTAAATTTACGAAAGCAAGTAAAGCTGGTTTGTCAAATAGTTCATACAACTCATCGTTGTAACGTAGTCTCTATTCGTTCATTGTTTCACTGGGCCGTAGATTTTTTGGAGCAATTTGCATTCAGATATGTCCACAGCCTTTTGGGATTCACTCGCCAGGGTTCATGTTCCACTTCCGTATAAAAGCACAAGATTGACTAGCAAATGCGGAGCTTATTTTGCCTGTACACAACTTTGGATATTAAAATGAAGATTAAGAAGTAATATACTTTATTTGCAGCATTTATGCGGCGTCTAACCTCGTTCTTTTTGGTATCTCTTCTATTTAGGTTGGCTCCAAGACACACAAAGTTATTCAAACTTTCCAGGTTATAGTCCTCTACAGCGGAGTTTTCTTCCTCGTTTGAGTCATGAATTTAGTTTCAGTTTCAATGACTCATAAGGCAATTAAGTTTGCTTCAGATTCTAGGCTCAGTAAAACTCCGTTGGCATCTGAAATTGAACATGTCACATTATTGACGTGAACGCAAACGTGCGCATAAGTGTATCAGAAGTTTCAGCTATTGTATTCCTGATAATGAATTCCAGCGTAATATTAAAGAGCATTGACACAAGCCTATCCCTTTGTTTTAAGTCTGATTACATTGTAGCATCATGACCTTAACCACGTGGACTAGCTTTCTTGGGACGCCAAAGCCAGGCATTATTTTGTCCAGGGCATTTCTGTCGGCAGTGTCATATGCTTGCTTGAAGTCTAAAAAGAATTAATGCACGTCGATGTTATACTCCCAGCAGTTTTTGAGTAACTATTTAACTGAGAATATTTGGTCAATAGACCATCCACTTGGAAAGCCTCCCTAATAGTCTCCTACTTTCGTGGTACGGCTTTGAATTTCTTTTAGGTAAATTTCTCGAGACATTTTGCGGAGAGTATCACATATATATATATATATATATATATATATATATATATATATATATATATATATATATATATATATATATATGTATATATATATATATATATATATATATATATATATATATATATATATTATATATATATATATATATATATATATATATATATATATATATATATATATATATATTATATATATATATACATATATATTATATATATACATATATATATATATATATATATATATATATATATATATATATATATATATATATATATATATATATAGTATATAACGAAATTTGTGACCACGCTAGAGGTTGCAATTTTGCTCCGATTTTCACCAAATTTTCAGGAAAGGTGTATTGGGTACACATCTCGGACAAGTTCGTGAACCAGCTATATCGGCCGGGCAAAAACAAAATGGCGGCCATTTTAGACGAAAAATCGTGATTTCTGTTCTGACAATGAAATTCGGTATAAAGATTCACTGATGTATGTGATGAATCTCACAATAAAAAATGCAAAGTCGGTACGGCAGAAACGAAATGGCGGCCGCTCAAATGTCGAAAAACGTGCAAAATTTTGTTGTTGTAATAGTGGTCAAATCCTTCAACAGATTTCCATAAATTTGGCAGTTAGATAGAAATTGTAAGTATCTAAAGAATTGCGGAAAAAACTGGAGGTCAGGTCACAAAAAACAAAATGGCGGCCAGTTGAAACTCAAAACTTCAAAGGCTTCTAAAAGTCGCAATTTTGATCCTACATATATGAAACTTGGTTTCAAGATAGACATTACTTAGATCTACAGACTTTGATATTTTGGTGATCATGCATGTGCTAATTTCTCAAACTTGAGATTATGGATCTCTGTTTCTTGTATTATTCAGAAAATTATTAAAATTGAAGCGCAATTCGCTATTTTAGTAGCAACTGAAATAACGAATTTTTTTCATGAAAACGTTTTAAATGACTTATCTTGAAAGTATTTATAAATCAGACTATTTTTTAAATATTGTAAAATATTTCTAACAATACAATTATAAAATCGCGACTTGTCTGTCTGCCCGTCCGTCCGTTTGTTCGTGCGTCACAAGTTTCCTCGCAAACCACATGAGCTAGAATGAGGAAATTTTCTACGTAGGTCAAAAGTGGTGCCTCTTGCAATTTGCAGCGTAAGAAAATATTTTAAAGTGTTTAAGGAGGTCTCCCCGTACAAGGGGGTGATATAAACATTTTTTTTATTTCTGTAGCCCTCTAGCAGCCAAGTTTCTCAACAGATTCCGATAAAACTTGAAGTTATAAATTATTAAGGCAAGTTAATTTAATTTAATTATGCAAATGGGATGAAAAATAAAAAATTCGAAAATTTACAGCTTAATATTTTTAGCAGCCGTTTTCAATAAAAATTCAAAATGACGGCCCCTGATGGTTCGGAAAAGAATCGAAAATGTATATATTAATGGCAATGCAAGTGCTGATTAAACTTTTATGGAAATCTTTTGAAATTAACTATTTCAGCTGTTGAAGCCAAAAAGTTATCACCTTTGTGTGGTAACCACTGTGAAATGTAAAGACAGCAAATGTGAGAAGGGCCAAACCAGTATAAATATGTTTATAACAATTTATTACCCACCGATTTTCAATATGTGATCCATACGTGTGCAACTCAATTTAATTAGCAAAATATTTGCGCCTCTATGAAGGGTCTCCAAATACGAACGGCGGCAAAATTTTTTTTTGTTAATAAATACCCATGTACTCATAGTGCTACAAAAATTGCAGTAAGAAGTCAAGTAGTAAGCAAGCCAAATTCTTTTTCAAAACCTTACGCTACGTACGAAAAATTTACCTTTCCGGCTGGTGCTGCCAATGGGGATTTTTTATGATTTCGAAGGGCACTTTATATAACGTACACAGTATATCGGTGCCTCTATAATTTCCACACCTTAACGTGTCTCCCTTTTTGTGTGCAGGTTATATTATCGTTTTTTTTTTTAGCAAGCCTTTTGTAACTGCTACACAAGTCATATTCTGCATATTAGTCGATGGAGACTAATGCTCTTCTGGAGCAGTTCTGTGGCATTTTGTCTATTTCAGGAGCACTGCTATATGTACTATAGTTAGTGATAAAACTGGAACCTCTTCTTTTACTTGTGGAATGTTCACGGCTTCAGTAGTGGTTGGGGGCGCTGTGAATAGCTTCTGGAAATATTGCAGTCATGAGTTTTTGTTTTTAAATTCGACTAGATTACCTTTGATTGCTCCTTCTACACTCCTTACGCGCTTGTTTTTGGACAGAAGCTCTCTCTTAGTTGAGCCTAAAACTTTTGAATTATTCAAAGTGCAATAAGGCAATAAGCTGATTTCAGGAAATAGGTCACCAAAGTGGTTCTCATTTGGAGTAACGGAAACTTACTAGCTTAAGTTGATAAACTAGTAACAATCAATTATTTGTGGGGAAACGCAGAAGTAAAGTAGTGTTAAAAAAATTGACTCAAAAATATATATCTTAGAGTGTCCTTTATTAAGAAATCTTGGAATGGGTATATGTTTCAAATACATAGAAATGACAACTTTCCATTGATCGAATAAATTAAAAAATTTTGTTGAAGCTTATATATGAAATTCCATATATTTTCCCGCTTTTTTCATTAAACCGTCTCATCCACTGAGTATTCTTAAGCAGTTTTTTTTTCTAAAAAAAAACGTTAAAAGCTAATCGTGTTTTGTAACGTAAGCTCATTTGATTAGGCCTGAGTGAAATTTCAAAATTAAAATTTCCATGGGGTCCTATAAAGATTTTTTGAATCAACGCCAAAATATCATAATCTAGAATTTAGGCTCCACATATGGTAAATATCCATATTTTTTTATGGCTTTTTCGGCATTGTCATAAAACATCTGACATTTGTAACACATTATTCGAAGAATTTATTAGATTTTCGACTAATCCTCCAACATCCTATGCTCGTCACATGCAAATCAACAACTCCCCCGAAAATAATTAATTATGAAAATCCAGCAGTGAATTCAGACCAATTAAAATAAAAATCTTAAGCCGATTATCGATTACGCGTGGCTACCAATTTCAAGCTTTCAGCAAAAATCTTCCAATCTTCTGAGATCCCATTATTTTGCAAAAAATGTTTCAGGCTTTCGGATCGGATCTTCTCATCTTTTCTAAATTAATAGCCAATCCAGTTATATAATCTTCCAAGCTTACCTCTGGCGACGGCATTGTCCCACAAAACTTTGGCTAAGCTACTTCCACGAAAAAGGGCAGCATATAGTATACCTCATGTGTGTTTGGGAATAAAAAGCATATGGATGGCTAGCATACATACGTTGTTGCTTTGTGGTACCCTATTGCAATGTATCATCGCGAAGAACCTGACAACCATTATAGCCGCGTAAAAGCATCTCATCCCGTAGTAGTAGTCAATGGCTACTCTATTCTTTGAAGAAAACTTTTAATAACGTTTCAGCATGCCTCGGCACCGCTGAAACTTGGCTTTGGTATGTAAAAGAATTTCTTTTCATCCTGTTCTTCGTTTAGCGTAGAAAAAAAGATTAAGTAATTTTTTTCCTACGACAAGCCAAGACGTCGGACGAGCCAGGCGAAAGGTTCAAATATTTCATCTCAGTTAGTTGGAGTAAGGTTGGCCGGTTGTTGGTCTTGTTGTTGTTCGGTTGGATCTTCTTGGGTGAAGGTAGCGAGAGTAGCGGAAAAAAATTAACCCAGAAGAAAAGATACGAAATCGAATTGAGCAAACGAAGAACGAGAATCAGCAAAAGAATGGATGTTGGATGGAAGAAAAAAAATCTTACGAAGAGATCCGTACAAATTTTTAGTTTATTTTTGAGAAATGTGGGTTTTCTAAGTTAGAGCATGGAACAGCAACACCAACAGCTCGTATTTTACACTTACAGCAAGATTCCAAAATTTGTTGGTTTTAGACAAGACCTGAATTAAGGAAGTCATGGCTCAGAAGAACAAGAGGTCTCGTATAGTCAAGTCTAAAAGAAACAGGCGCGAATCTAAAACCATCTTCGCCACGGACTCGTCTGCTTCGCGCTTATCCTATGCCACTCAGGCTGTTGCCTCTTTACGAGCGTGGAGAACGTGAACCTACCATTAAACAGGAATTTTCATTTTTCATGTTTTATGCTGGACGCGAATGAACTGCTATCACTGTAGACGTGATATGCTATTTCACGTACGAGCTGCACGGGAATACCTACAAAAATGTCCATCTCAGATGGTAAAGTCAGAATATAAGGTCAAATAAAGTATGTTTCACTGAGATTTGGATGCCTGATGGAGGTTATTCTTTTCTAAGGATTACGCCTCTAGATAATCATGAAGCCTTCTAGGTGAGCTGATGATTGACAAATAACATTTTTCGGCCTTTTGCCAAAAAAGCCATTCAAAAAATGCAAATATTAATGCTTGAACTACCATCTTCTGGAGAAAAAAAAACAATGGTTCCCGCGATAAAAGCGTGTCCTGAAAGTCGAAAATTTCAATGAGAATTCCACCCGCCCAACTTGAGATGGCTAATTTCCTCTGCCATCGCCTGTTTCCAGCGTCGGTGCCAGTTCCAATTCACATTCTTCGTGGTGTAGTACTACTATCTTGCCGTCAACAGATACACAAGAACAACAAGCACTGTACTCTCTCACCTCGGCTAAGATATCGCGATGCTCAGGTAAGATATAAAATTTTGTCTTGAACCAAACACCACCAGCCGGAGCAACAACAACGTGGTTGCCCAAGAAAAAGATTTAGAAGTGGAGTAAGTCTTTTCGTTCGCGTGCCCATGTATTTGTGTTAAGTGTGTCTGTGAGCGGTGGTGTTAACAATTTCACACATCTACCAATGCTCGCGAGTGTGGTATGCCGCGATTGCAGGTATTAGTGAGGTATCTATCAGATATGTTGGTTGCAAATCGATGTTGGAGAGCTAGTATGTTATGCTTACATGTTTTTCGTAGTTTTTGTTTGGTATCTAGCTTTCAGCAAGCTTGATCTCTCTTTGGGAAGGCGAGTCGATATGTTGGCTTACGGTTTTGCTTGATTAGTTTAGGAGTTAGCAAGCTCTCCGACTGCCTGTTCGGTTATTTATGTAGGTGCCCCGAGATCGCTACAAGATCACCTATGCTCGGGCTGCATATAGGTTAGGAATGTTGAGTAATATATGTGAGCTGCAGAGTGGATAGAATGGCGATTACCATATTACATTGTGGCTCCTTTCGGTCGTTCGCTTGCTCTCCTCACATTTACAAGTGGATATACAAACTCTACGTATGACATAGGATAAGACCATGCTGATTGCTCGGCATGGTTGCCAGATTTACGCCAGGTATCTGATCAATCCAAGATGAAATTATCAGTCAGATAATTACATTCAGTTTTAATATGCACAACAGCCAGCGTTCATCTTTCCTCTTAAGGCATCAAGTTACCACCGAAATGATTTTTTCGGAGCTTTATAACTCATTTATTAATCGTCACCGGTTTTCATCATAAGGTTTAGCGTTCTGCGCGCGCTTCCGTCCAATAAGCAACGCAATCATATTTTATGTGATAATATACTTTTGGCTTGCGTCCTTGTGTAGTAGCACCATCTTGGATGGCATGGATGTTCAGTTCAGAATTGTTATTCTTCATCAAGAAGAGGAGTCTTCTGAAGGTCCGGTCATAACCTGCAGTACTGCTTTTCATACGTGCGCTACGGCATATTCACCTGGGATGAGAGATGCATGCTTACCGCGTCATGTTGTTGTCATGAATGCAAATGCAGTAGCATAGCCTGAGGTTATGCTCTTGTTTCGATGACGCAATTTTTCTTTGGTCTCTTTGACTTTGCTGTTATAGTCTAAGTGCTGATTCTTATGTTCTACAGTGAGATTTTGACTTGCGGGTTATCTTAATGGTCTTATCAGTGATTTGGGGACTTCCTCTTTGAGTTGTTATTTTTTTGAGGGTTCAGGAAGTAGGCAGATGTAATTATTTACTTTGCGGCATTTTAGGATATTTTCTTTGTAAACAGGCTCAATTGAATATTTACTAGGAAAGGAATAAATTCACTTCATAATTGGTAGTGCATCTGCGTAACAGGCTCCATCAATGTCCCGAGTCTAAATAATAAGAGCGTATTTACGTTTTACCGCCTGGGGCCTAAACATGAATAACTTAATTAAAATTGGCATAAGAAGGGCCCAACAAAAATCCAATAGTCAGATAAATGGAAAATTTTGGCCTAAAATCATATGATTTTCTTTATCCAAAGAGAAACATGAGCAAAAAATAGTCATGGCGAAAAGTGGGCACAAAATATAAACAATCATATGACCATGGGAAGAATACTCCGGACTGGAACCTGATGATTTTCGTGTTCTTAGCACTTTCGATTGTAATCCAATCATGGCCCAAAAATATGAAGTTTGTTTTTAAGGGGTAGTTGTTGCGATCAATCAGTATTGTGAACGTGTGTACTTTAGTGTGCTTTAATGTTAAAAATTTTTAATAATTCCAAGTATTAGTGAAATAATGTACGAGTATGAGGAGGAGTTCATCCTCGATTTGCTTGCTAGTTGATAAATGCAACTGCAAGTGCCAGAGGTCTCCAGTGACATGGAAATGGATGAAGGTGAAAGTTCCACGGACAGTGGCGACAAGGTGGAGGCTATCGTAAAGCCGGAAGCCAGAAAGAGGCCGATGGGGTCTCCAACGCAGGAGCCCACATCAAAGCTATCAAAGGCCCTTGAAGTGGGCGAGCGGGTTTTTCCCCACCTCAAAAAGGTGACGAAAATAGCTTCCGCTAGTTTCTCGGGTATCATACCAAAGCCGGATGGAAGGCCGGGCCTAGAGTGAAATAAAGGGAAATCGAAGCCCCAGCAGCCAACCGTGGCTGCTACCAAAAAGGAGCACTTCCCAGTGCTTCAACTGCCAAAGTTTTGGCCACCTCGCCACTCTATAAAAAAATACTGTACGTGAAGAGTCTCGCACTCTAGCCTTTTGCAAGGTGCAAAGAAGCAGCCTGCACCGCAGCCTATACGGCAACAAAACCAGCAACCAATGCAGCAACCCCAGAAGGTGCAGGATGACCGAAATACGGTTTTGAGCACAGACTGCCAACAACTTTTCGGGTGTGACTTGCTCACATTCATTCGAAAAGTGGACTCTTTTATCCCCCACTACAAAAAACTCACTAACCCTACTGACAAAAACGCTGCGTACGTAGAATTCACCTTCAAAGTACGTTTCGTGATGAGTTCCATTAAACTCTCCATCCTCAACAAATGTTCAGCTCCATGCTGGGAGGGTGCACCTTTGCGTTCGTGAGGATCTATATTCGACATGGATGCTCGGTGAGGGAACTCATTGACGATTTGGGAACAGTGCTTACTCTGTGCAAAAGATTCGATTTCTATACCATGGGAGGTGATTTTACGCGAAGCATCCCTCGTGGTGAAATATCGCATCCAATGGCTACGGAGCAGCTATCTCTAACTAGGTTCAATCAGATATGGATCTCATATTGATTGCCCTGAAAGAGCCTACCTTTTGCCGAAGCTCGTCTACTATTGATTACTTCACTGTGTCTGCCAATTTGGCAAATTTCTCCCACAGTTGGAGGAATTTCGAGTGTGGAGTTCTTGGCGCCGAGTCTGACCATCTTTTGGTTGAGCTGACCTTAAGAGTGAAAAATGGTGTGAAACTTGAGGTTGCAGATCCTAAACATTTCATTCTATATAAGCGAATCGATTGGGCAGCATTAAGTGCTGACCTTGACGGAAAATTGAAGGGGATTTCGATTAAAAGATCGAAAAATCTTTCTATTCCTGAAATAGATGAGGCAGTTGCTTGTATAAATTCAACTCTGGATACGATCATCTCAAAGATCTCCATTAAGAAATCATCGATAAATTACTTGTATCGAGGTTTAACGGAAGACATCTTGGAGCTTCATAGGAGACGTAGTTGGCTTAGAAAGCTACTCGCAAGAATCTACCACCGCAATTTAAATATGGTTAACTGGGAGTATGAACGTATTCACCTAGTGATTACGTCTCTAAACCGAATGAACTCGAGGTAAACCACGGATTTTGCAAACGAGCGATTTGAGCAGACCCTAGAGAGTCTCAAACCAGGTCCCTGTATGTTTCCTCACATCAATAGGATAACGGGCAGAAAAAGGCTGCCTGGGATCCTCACTTATGATGGATCCATGCTCTTGGATGACAAAGCCATCGCTGACTTTATCGCAAAACATTTTGCGAAAGTTCTTCAAGGAGAGAAAGCAGGTGAGGACTCTTCCATTACTTCATGAGTGAGCAGCACCAAAACGAATTTCGACAGGGACAATTATCAAGTGTGCTTGACTCTGATTCAAATCCCTCTGACGCACCTACTGGCCATGGTCTATTTATCAGCCCAGAGAGGCTCACTTTGTTGGCACTGGAGCGAAATTCCAAAAAAAATCAGCAGGGGCTGATGGAATCTCCAATTATATGCTTAAAAAGCTTCCCCATGTTTTCTTTGCCCTCCACACTATCATTCTAAATAACTGCATTAACAGTTGCTACTTCCCTCAGCAATAGAAATGTGCAAAAATATTCACAATACCCAAGAAGTCGGGCAGTAGTGACGTAGTCGATACTCGTCCAATTTCGCCGCTTCTAATATTGGTAAGCTACTTGAAAGGGTTATACTTGAAGGCATCATACAATTCTCTGCGGGGGCAAGAATTGTGCCGGAAAGACAATTTAGTTTCAAAAAAGCTCACTTCACGGTGGATGCTATGCCCGTGTTCCAAGCCGATATAACGAGAAGCTGGCGCAACAATAAGCTTGTTGTAGCTTGCCTGATCGATGTGGAGAAAGCCTTTGACTCTGTATGGATCAATGGGCTTCTCTACAAAATGATAAATCTTGGCTTTCCGGACCATATTGTAAAAGTTATAGGCAGCTTCATGAGCCACCAACCGCAAAGACCAACTGTCTTTGCGGTGGCTGGTGGAGCTAGTTCAGAACCATTTAGTATTGACTCGGGGTCCAACAGGGTTCTATATTAGGCCCATTTCTTTTCAAAATATTCAACTCTGACGTCGCGGGTGTAAGAGATGAATATAAGCCCGGGATTCAGATGAACCACTTCGCTGGCGGCTTCTTAGTGTGGTCATCTGAGCAGAATTTACGCTTTGCTAGCATGCGGCTCCAAAAACATTTGGAATCTCTTACTGCATATTACCGGAAATAGGGAATCAAGGTAAATGCGAAGAAAAGTGAATTAATTGTGTTCAAGGACCCCCACAAAAACTTCCGTCATTGTACAAGGAGAACCTGTGACTCCAGATTAAGTTTAATGGGCAGATGGTGTACTGCTCTAGGCAAACGAAGTACTTAGGGGTAGTTTTCAACCCGAAAGCTACCTTTAGTGCTCACGTTCATAATATTTTGAAAAAAGTGACTTATGCGTACCATCTTCTTGTACCTCTTTTCAGGAAACATTCGGCAGCGAGCCATCGGGTCAAGGGTTCGGGCTATAAAACATTGATTCGTCCGATTATCACATATGTAGTGATGATATGGAACGGAGCTCCGAAAACAAAATGGGGCAAGATAGGATTAGTGGAGCGAAAAATCCTTCGGCCTTGCACAGGCCTATGCAGACGGGAGGATGGACGGTCTTACCCCCACGAGGTCCTGTACCAGGAGACAAGAATGGAGCCAATAAAATTGTATGCGGAAAAGCTGGTGGAATCGGGAATCAGGAGAACCAAGGAGCACAAGGCGGGAGCAGTCAGGAGAGCGACGGACAATCGCTCAATGGACGCAGCGAATGAAAAGTTTTAAGGTAGTCTTACGGAAAAAATTTATCTTATTTTAAAGAAATCAATTTTTAAAACTGTAGCTGTTAGAGCAAATGATTTTTTACAAACTTCTTTTTATAATCTATTAATGTTTGATAATGTTGTGGGTGTCAACGCTTATAAATTTTATATTGTAATATTGTATTTAATATTGTAATCTCATTAAAGTAAATTATTATTGAGCTCCGGGAAAAGCCCTAAGGTATAACCTCTCACGTATATTGTTAGGTTAAGTTATTTAAGAATATGTAAAGAATTTAAAATCACCAATAAAAATCTTAAATCTTGAATTTCCTATGAGTTATTCATATTAATGTACACTATTGAGTAAAGAATTTACACACATTACCGTTCATTAACTTATTAACTTTTACCCTAACCTTGGGTAGGTAACTACACATTTCAGTTTCTGTTTCAATTTTTTTCAAAATGTTTGAAACTTGTAGCTACAAACTTTATTGAATTTTATTAAATATTCGTTTTATACAGAAAATAAGTTACAACATATTAGGTGTAGGATCAAAGTTTCACTGTTGTGTTTAAATTATAAATAATTTTAGGATAGTGTTGGTTGGTTTTTTCTCCTTTTTCCAATTGAATTCTAAAAATGTGTAATAATCTTAATTAATTGAATTTGCTATAGTTTTTTTTGATGAAATGTGTTAATGATAACGTATAAATTTAGAGCGCCATTTGGGCTATTAAGTTTTTTATTGTTATTGTTTGGAATTTGCTTTATATTCTTTTAAAATTTATAACGATTAGTATTAAATAAAGCGCTTTTGACTTTGACTTTGGACCATTATAGTAAATTCATATGGCTCAAGCCCAAGGCCAAAGCCACTGCGGAATCAGTCGTGCGATACTTGGAGTGCGAAATCTTTTAGACCTCCGAAGTTCCCGAATGGCTTAGATATTTGCTAAGCTTATGAGCGTCTATAGGGTGAAGCCCGTCTTCACTCCATATCATTCACCTCAAGCGAATGCCTCGGAGAGGTCAAACCAGTCGACATTGAACGCCATCAGAGCCTATGTAGGATCCGACCATAGCTGGTGGGACAAAAATCTTTCGGAATCGTGTTTTGCCTTCCGCAAAGTGTTCATGAGTCCACAGGGTTTTCGCCCTCTTTCCTCATGTTCGGGTACCCGCCTATCTAGGCAGACTTAGCACCATCAGACAATCGTTTGTTTCGCTTCCTTCCAAACCATTTGAATCGTAAAACTTTCGATTACGATCAGACTGTAAAAAATGAGTTGGGCCAGTTCTTCGCTTCTAAAAACGAAAGCTTCTTCGAACGTGGAATTTTTCAGCCTACCGAAAAGTGGCAAAAGGTCATCCAACAAAATGGTTAGTATATAATTGGTTAATGTTTGTTGTTAATAGAAATAAATTTACTTCGCAAAACTTGAAGAAAAACGACAATGGTTATCGAACAACCCAATAGTTTTGTTGGTGAAAATTCTGAGAAAAGCTTTGGAAATGTTAAACGAGAGACAATTTCTTGCACACCAAGTGGACATAACGTTTATTTCATTCTGAGGGCCTTAGAAGCCCTGGATTGAGTTAATGATTATAAATAATTTCAGGTCATCAGCACAAAGCAGGGATGTTGATGTAAAGATAGCTGGGAAGTCATAAAAAAGGAGTTCATTAGAAGTGGGCTAGTTGATCTGGTACAACACTTTCATTTGATAGGTCTAAATCCAACCAATCCAACAATCTACTCTGGGGAAGTCTGTCCCTTCGTTTACAATGGTCAAATATTGTGTAGCTGAGTTTAAGCGAGGTCGTACGAGCTGCCAAGATAAACAACGCAGTGGTCGACCAAGCTACTAAATGTGAAGAAAATCCACAAAATGGTATTGGATGACCGTCGACTAAAAGTGATCGAAATAGCAGACATGGCAGGCGTTTCGAAAAGTGCTGTGCATCGCATTTTGACTGAAAATTTGGACATGAGAAAGCTGTGCGCAAGATGGGTGTCGCATTTGCTCACAATGGAGCACAAACAACAACGTCAGGATGTTTCCGTCTAGCGTTTGACAATGTTTCGCAGGAATAAAGCCAAGTTTTTACGTCGATTCATAACCATGGACGAAACATGGGTCCATCATTTTACACCTGAGACCAAGGAGCAGTCAAAACAGTGGACTGAAAAGGGAGAACCGGCTACAAAGAAAGTAAGGATAGTTCAGTCAGCTGGCAAGGTCATGGCATCCGTTTTCTGGGATGCGCGTGGAATAATATTTATTGATTGTCTCGAAAAAGGAAAAAAAATCAACGACGCTTATTATGCAGCCTTATTGCAGCGTTTGAGTGATGAAATCAAGAAAAAACGGCCCCATCTGACGATAAAGAAAGTGTTGCTTCATCATAACAACGCACCAGTCCACACGTGCGTCATTGTGATGGCTAAAATCAATGAGTTGAAGTTCAAGTTACTTCCTCACACACCCTTTTTGCCAGATCTGGCTCCCTCGGATTATTTTCTTTTTCCGAATTTGAAAAAAAAAATGGCTCTGTGGCTACAGATTTGCCAAGAATGAAGAGGTGGAGTCTACGGTTAATAGCTTTTTTGAGGAGCTTGATGGTTCCTACTATAAAGTGGGTATTGAACCTATTGAGCATCGTTGGCAAAAAAATGTCGAGCTGAAAGGAGAATATGTTGAAAAATAAAAAAACATTTTCACAATTTTTTTACTGTTTTTTTGTCGGGTCGCGTACTTTCGGGACCGCCCTTGTACCATAGGAGTCAAATTGGTATGTAATTGAAAGCATCAGAGCGGTCACCGGCTTCATGAGTGGAAATGATATGAGCCTAGTTTCATACGTCTGGAAAAGTATCCATTTCTAGATTTGAATTGAAAATGTGGGCAATCAGAATATAAAAGAAAGCGAAGAGTGATTTTATATATGTATGTTGGGAGTTCTATCAGGGCCGGATGTGTTGCTAGAGCTCAGTGACTGAATTGCATCAACGACTTTCGAAGGGCTATATTAACTGGAAAAGGTGGCGAACAATGAAACTTTTAAGGAGAATGCACCTTTCACTTCGCTCGTGAATCATGGAGGAAGATTACTTCCTACCAACCTTAAAGTGATGATAAGGCTAGTGATAGGGTTCGTTCATCTTGATTTTTCCTGCACAGTTGGCAGGGTTTTATGCAGTAAATAGCGATGAAACTGTACAAAATAAAAATAATCAAAGTGTTCCTTGGATTTTACCAAGGGAACTGAAATGTCATACATTAAATTAGAAAACAATAAACTTCAATTCCTTTCAGGATTTCTCACGGCACTTTGTAAGCTCGAAGTATTCTTCGGAAAACAGGGTTTTTCAAAAGATCCAGAAAATTTTTAAGGCGTGCAACGATGCTTTGTCCCAGAGTATAAGAGGTGAGTTGGGAAGTAGTAGCTACGTTGAAGGGAAACTGGCATATCTGAAGTCAAAAAAGATACGAAGAGAGACACTGCAGATGGCAAGTCGAAACACGTCTGCTCACACAACAAAGCAAGACTCGACGGCTTTTCAAGACCAGAAAAAAAAGATAATTTGGTTTTCGCGAGAATTTTGTCTGTTAAGAAATTTCTTTACATTCTACGAAGTACGGGATAAAATCAATATTTAAGGGCTGTAATGCAGGCCGGGAATTCCTAAGAATCGACAATCAATGATTCATTC
The DNA here is from genome assembly GCA_963969285.1 of Odontomyia ornata. Taxonomy (NCBI): domain Eukaryota; kingdom Metazoa; phylum Arthropoda; class Insecta; order Diptera; family Stratiomyidae; genus Odontomyia; species Odontomyia ornata. The sequence goes on along the minus strand of OZ017740.1, from coordinate 100,932,224 downwards.
CTAAAATGTTATTGTTTTTTTAAATCTAAATCGAATCACTTGAGGTTTTTTGACATTTTTTTAGCTTGCGAGTTCTTCAGCGGTTCTGAATAATTGCTTCAGACAGATTCCAACGCTCATTTTAATTTCAGCGTGTTTATGGTTTATAAAGGGTTTTCCAATAAGAGGTGTTATTTTGATTAGCCCGCTATTTCGGTAGATGTCACTTTTGAAGCTGTCATTTTTTGACATATGACAAGTTAAAACTATACCATTAATAAAAACGGAACGATACAGCTTCAACAACGCATTGAAGTTATTAAAATTCACTATAAAAATGGTGAAAATTTGGCAAAGACGGTTCGTATGCACCTTGTCGGAACGCAATACAGAAATTGGTGGAAAAATTCGAGCTGTTGGGACAACCCGTGCATGCCACTCAGGAACAGCCGAGAATATTGCTGCTGTAGCCGAAAGTGTTGAAGAACACCCACGTTTGTCCGTTCCTTGTCGTTCTTTGGAATTAGGCATTCCACAAACGTCATTACACCGTATTTTACATAAAGATTTGGGTCTTAAGGCTAATAAAGGTCAGTTAACACAAGAACTCAAGCCAGTCGATCATCAACAACGTCGTGTCTTTGAAATGCATGAAAATGATCCGGAATTCCAACGAAAAATCATCTTGAGTGATGAGGCCCATTTCCACCTCGGCGGCTTCGTCAACAAGCAAAATTGTCGCATCTGGGGCTCAGAAAACCCAAGAGTTATTGTTGAGAAGCCTCTGTATCTTCAACGTGTGACTGCTTGGTGCGATTTATGGTCCGGCGGAATCATTGGACCATACTTTTTCGAAAATGAGGCGGGAGCAACAGTTACGGTGAATAGATTGCGCTATCAAGAGATGATTAATGATTTTTTATGGCCAGAATTGGATGGTATTGATCTGGACAACGTTTACTTTCAACAAGACGGCGCTACATGCCACACAAGCAACGAAACCATTGATCTTCTACGTGAAAAGTTTTCGGACCGTGTTATCTCTCTATGAGGTGATCACAATTGGCCGCCGAGACCTTGTGATTTAAAACCTTGCGACTCCTTCCTTTGGGGCCACGTGAAAGAGAAGGTCTACGCCAACAGCCCAGCGTCGATTCATGACCTCAAAGATGGAATTCGGGAGGCTATCAAGGCCATAGGGCAGCCACTTTGCGATTTGGTTATAGAAAATTTCATGAAAAGGATATGGTCCTGTAAGCATGGTCGTGGTGGTCATTTTCCACTATAAACGGCATACCTTTCTCTTTATAATAAAATAAAGGTTCGATCATTTGTATTGAAAAATGGCATTTTTCTTTTGATATTAAAATAACACCTCTTATTTGAAAGCCCTGTACTTTGTGAAGAGGCCAAGTAAAAGGCCTTAAACATAATCTTCAGATAGGCAAATCAATTATAATTTCGACAACGTATAGCGATAAAAATAACTCTCGATTCATCATTCTTCCCCACCAGACTATGGGTTATACCAAAAACAATGCAAACATTAAATTTCCTTTTAGACAGAATCAATCACGACCAGGCGTCTATCTCGAAATTAATTTCATTTTACCCATTGAAACATTCTTATACCCAGATAACAACAATCACGAAAACTTTACTGACATATGCCTCAAAATAATTCATTTTCAAGAGATTATTTATTGTTAAATCGTGCCACGATTTACAATAAAATTTTTGCAAAAATTTTATATTAATGCATCAACTATGCCCATCGAAAAGCCAGGCACATATGTTATGTACTGCAGGCATCCATCTAATTTATTCAAAATCGTAATACAATCATACAATCGTTAAAATTGCATTTAAAAATTTTTGCGCGCTGCAAACAGCAAGAACCTACGATCGTCTGGAATGGATAAATAGCTTCATATAACGTCTTGTACACGCGGGGACAAAGATATTATACTGTCATAGTATTAATATTCCAAACGAAAACGATTTAGTAGACATATCATGCGATTCTTAATTGTAAATTCAAAATATATTTGAATATTTACCATAACGAGCGCTACTTTAATTGCAAATGTGGGTGAGGCGATCGAAGATTGGGCGAATTTATAGATACAAATTCTGCATTCTTTATCAACTGCTATACATTTATAATACTATCGTTTCGGAAGATTTAAATCAATCAAGACATTTTGACGATTTGATTCAGTAAATTATGTTGATGGATTTTATTGAAAGCGTGTGAGAGCTTTTCAACGACCACCTTGTCTTTGATGGCAAATTGAAAGAAGGAGTTGCACTTACCTTTAAAATACATCGTCCTACTGGCTCACTTTCCGGAACTGAAACGTTGTAGAAACTTTGATCGAATATCGGCTCGTTGTCGTTCACATCGTGGATAGTCACTAGCACTACAGCAGACGAAGACATTTGTGGGGTACCATTATCCATAGCAATAACGGTTAAGCGCGGCACTGGTTCCGTTTCACAATCAATATGGGCACGTGTCGTGATAAGACCGGTGTGTTCATCAATTTGAAACCATTGCGAGTGTGTTTCAGGAGTATCCATTAGTGAATATGTTACCGCCGAATTGTTACCTTCGTCCAAATCGACGGCAACAACTTGCAAAACGGACGTGCCTGGATCAGCCACTTCCATCACATTTGCATGGTATGTATCCTTTTCAAATTGCGGAGCATTATCATTGATATCAGTTACACGCAAATGAATTGTTTTAGAGGCATGCAGTGGCGGGTTCCCATTATCCGTTGCAATTACATTCAACGTGTAGTTGGGCTCGATTTCACGATCGAGTTCGCGAGATACCACTACCAAATAAATTATATTATCGCGAGTTGTCAGCCCGAAATGACCATCTCCACCATTCAACGTCACATTCACATTGGAGTACTCCGTTCGCGAGTCGGGATCATTAACTGATATCCTCGCTACAAACTGCCCAAGTTTTGCATTCTCTGAAATCTTGGGAGTTGCATCGTCACTCAAGAAGATCACATTAATAATGGGTTGATTATCATTAACATCCGTTACTTTGATAGTCACAAAGGTGGTAGCATCGAGCGGCTGCTCACCGTGATCCCTGGCCATCACAACTAGCTCATGACACTCTTTGGTTTCGAAATCTAGAGGCTTATTAACAAAAATCACTCCCGTTTGCGGATCAATGCGAAACATTTGCTCCTTATCACTCTGACGACGATTTATTGAATACTCTATTAACCCATTCTCGTCAGCATCAAGATCAAACGCGTAAACTTGCAGCACCGAAGTGCCGATTGTTGCATTCTCGGGAATAGTGGCAAAGTACCGAGTTTGATTGAATTGCGGTTGGTTATCATTCACATCTTGTATTGTAATATTAACGGTCATTTGACCGCGTAATGGAGGACTACCGCCGTCCAATGCTTCGATCACTAAACTATAGGCAGGCGTCGTTTCACGATCCAGAAAACCATTTATTTGTAGATCTAGATACAATACACCGTCCCTTTCGCGATGCGACGATAGACGAAACGCATTATTCACATTACCCGACACGATATTATACCGTTGTGTATTGTAGCGCCCTAGATCTAAATCGCGCGCGGGATTCAACGTACGTTTCACATCACGTGGCGTATTCTCCGGGAACTCGATATTCATAACCGGCGTAGGGAATGTGGGTGGATTATCATTTTCATCCAGAACACGAATAACCACTCGAACATTTTCACCACTCAACGGGATCGCCACTAAACTGTACGACGCACGCTTTTCGCGATCCAATTGCACCTTAGTCCGAATTTCACCGGTTGTATGATCAATCGCCAGATCCGTATCGATAGCACTTCCAGGCACTGGGACAATTAGATACGGCGGACCACTGTCCACGCCATGCATAAATTCACCAATAAATCCTATTTGGTATCCTATCGAGACACCCTCGGATACTTCGAGTTCGCGGACATATTCGGATCGGACCACTGTGATTAGTGGTAGTGTGTAGGCTAGTAGCAGGAACCATAGTACCATTTTAAGTTTGGGCTTTTGATGCAAACAATTGTGATTTGAAGATCTCCGCGCGTTTATTATTCGTGGAGCCATTTCTACGAAGCACCTATGGCTTCGATCGTGCCCTGCCATCTTGCAAGCAAGCAATACATTCGGGTGATACGACGAGGATGGCGGAGATACGACATACGATCACCGGTGAAGGATGTGTGATCCCATTATAAGTGTGATTATTGGCGAGATTGTAGCAGCACTGGTCAAATTCTGTTTGAGCCTGGAATAAAAGAAAGGAAACATTAAACTACATAATTATTAAATTGTTTAAAAAAATTACGGTAGAAGCGAAATTCGAGTTACAAACAAAAGCATATCAATTTAATGAAACTATTGCATTGACAAAAGCATTAAGAGAACTTTGTCTATCGATGCCAGGGCGAGGTTGTTGAATATACAGAGCCTAATAAAAATCGGACATGAAAAAGAGATTGCAGTAAGAACTTCGTATTTATGCAAGACCCTGAGAAGTGAGATACCTGCATAAAGAGAAAAATACTCTTAACCCTAAAATGCACTATAAATCATAAATGATACATACCGGATAAATTAATTTAAGCCGGCAAACAATATGACTTTCATCATGACGCTAATTTTATCATATTTGTAACAAAGTGCCCGATACATTTTGTATCAGACTGTACGAGAAATGAGACAATGATAGCGGCACTTCACATTTTAAGAAATAGACACTTAGGAGCTCATCAGTAATTTTGGTCGTGTGTGTTTGATTTTCTAGGTGTTTATAATCGACCCATAGTTTTGAAAAAAATTAATAACATTTTTGAATATCTTCCAATTGGGTAAGTGGTACTTTCATAAGAAAAAAGCAGTGCTTTTGATGTAACTGGGAATTTTTGTACCAAATCTGACAGTAGAACGAAGGGCCCCCGAAGCCAAATGAGCTACAATATAAGTTAAGGTAACAATCTACGAGTCTAAAATGTAACGCGATCCAGCCACATGCCAGTCAACAAACACCTCACCTGGCTATGAGACAAAAAATCATGATGACACCATGTCTAGACACCTGTCTGATATTCGACCATCAGGAATGTGCTGATTCTATGTCAACGTACCGGTGGCAGTTTCTAGCATAAGTTAGAATTTACTTTTAACTGAACCTCTGTTATCAACGGTTGATAAATAAAATTTATATTTTTTATGAAAAAATCGTGAAGACTTAATTAATTGGTGCCCAACGTGGGGCTCTAACATAACCGTATGCACGAAAGTAAAACATACGCACGAAATAAACGCAATCTGCAGTGAAGAGATTTACGAAAGTATTCACACGAAAATCAAACTAAATGCGAGATACGAAAGTGATTTGTAGCGGAAAGAAATTCGCGAGCGAGATATGAAAGTACCATGGTGTGTGTAGGGTTCCAAACAACAGGGAGGAAACGAGGCACCAAAGTAGCCAACGCGCGAAAAGGAGCAATCAAGGATTGCAGCCGCCTTCCTTATTATGCACACTTCAGTAGTGTTATTGTAAGTTTTTAGAATATTAAGTTAGCTAGTTTTGAATTAGAAAGCTGAGCCTTATTCATTTGAATTTCACTTTATTCGCATATACTTGTATTTCAATGCATATTATTTTCAGGAAAATTTTTAAATATATTTACAATTTTTTTCTTTTGATAAACACTTCTACTTAAAGTAAGAGTGTAGTGTTGATTGATAGACTTAGAAAATTTTTGATAAGCCTTCCTGAAAAACGAAACTCGTATTGTGGTGTTGTAAGTGTAGTGTCGATTGGTAATGGCGCGACAGGAGAACCTCATTCGGCTAGCAATACTAGAGTTCGGAAACGATCCCGAGGAACAGGATGTTTCGAGGGGTGCCCCTCCTGCTGCGGCTCCTCAAAGAGCAGCGGCACCTAACCCGAACGTGCCGGGGCATTTGGAGGCTGTAATAGAAGGAGTAATTGCACGAGAGTGCCCTAGAATCCTACCCGGATTGCTATGTCCCGATCTGGATCCTACTTTGGAAATGGTTCAGGAAATAGAGGAGAGATATAGGGAAAGTCTTGGAAAAATGAGCAAGATTTCTGATATAGTGAAAAGCCTTAGAGAGTTCTCAGGGCAGCCTGGAGAATTCACACCTGGAGGAAGAGTGTAGAAAGGGTTCTGCGAATTTATGAAAATTTGCGTGGGTCCCCAAGATATTACGGAATTCTGAACGTAATTAGAAATAAAATTGTAGGACAAGCAGATATGGTGCTTGAGTCCTACAACACCCCATTGAATTAGGTAAGGATTTCCCGCTACCTGACTCTCAATTATGCCGTTAAACGGGATATTAGAACATTGGAGTACCAGATGAATGCGCTGGTGCAGGGGAATAATACAGTACAAGAATTTTACCATTTGGTATACCAGAACCTCTCCTTAATTCTAAATAGAATTTCCAGTATGGAAATGGGGTGGGAAGCTAGAGATGTTCTTACTCGCAGCTATCGTGATAGGGCTCTCTTATCTGTATTACGGGACTACGCGGTGACTTATCTGATCAATTAAGTATGAAGGAGCCAGCTACTTTACCGCAGGCTCTTCATCTATGGTTGAAGATGGAGAACATGAGATATCGCAAACAAACTGCGCATAGCGGGCAACGAAGTCTGCGAAAATTTGATCCAAATATTCCTCCACAGGTTTCATCAAGAAATAGAATGCAGCATCCCCCTGTTCCTGCTCCTCGTAGGTATTTTTTTCCAAATGCTAGGGTATATCCACGGGAACCACTTTATGCAGATTTCAGACCACACCATCAACAGCAATTTGGAAATCAAATGCGCCAGATGCATCCAACACCACCACCTAGAGCCTTTTTGCCACCTAAACCTCAGCCTCCTCCAGAGCCTATGGACGTGGATCAATCAATGAGATCGTGAACCGTTAACTATCAGCATCAATTTCGAATGAATGAACTTGGTAAACGTCCTCCTCCACGACAGGAACAATGGGGTTACAACGCGCAAAACATCCTTTACACCGAAGGAGACCGGATGCCTACAGCAGAAAGTTCTATGGGGGGTTACGAACAGCAAATCAAAGAATACGATGTGAATTTCAGCGAGCCTTTTTCTGAGTATGATGGATAACAGGATGAGGGTATATGTCTGCCATACGTTCCACCGGAAGAAGAGGTTAAATTTGCAGGTATAAATTTTTTAGATTAGCGAGCTCTTCCCTGCCTTACATAGAACATACGGCGAAGAGCGGAAAAACGTTTAGATTCCTGATCGACACAGGATCTAACAAAAACTATGTACAACCTAAGTATATTAGAAATCCTGTTCAAAACGAAAAACCTTTTACGATTAGTTCGGTTAATGGAAATACCCAATTACCCACCATTCGTTCATCGACCTGTTCAATAACGGAAAACCCCTGAAATTATTCTTGCTAAAAGCCCTAAGCACCTTTGATGGCATTATCGATAATGACAGCCTCAGGGAACTTGGCGCGACAATTCACACTGGCAGAGGGTTCATGATAATATATCCTGACATGTGTATTCCTCTTTAGCAACAAATATCAGAGTCCGTCCATGCTTTTAACATCAGAACATCGCATATGACGGAAAAGCAAAGAGGAAGATTGATGGACCTATTCGGTAAGCGTCCTAAAGTATTATTAGGGCCCAATCAGAAGCTAACATATACAACCGGAATCCAGAGAGAAATTCGAACTACTGATACCCCAGTTTATTCAGAATCGTATTCTTATTCCTTAAAGGATGTGGTTGAAAAGGAAACGAAGCAGCTATTAGGCAATGGAATTATACGACCATCCCGATCACCATATAATTCACCCGTGTGGGTCGTCCCAAAGAAGGTTGACGCTTCTGGTGAGAAAATACACCGTAGATTTCCGAAAACTAAATGAGGTGGTAATACCGGGTACATACCAAATTCCTGCAATTAATTATATACTGGCCAGCCTCGGCAAAAGCAAGTTCTTTAGCATCATCGATTTAAAGAGTGGATTTTACCGAATCCCATTAAGAGAGGACGATATACACAAGACTGCTTTTCAGATACATAATGCAAAATATGGGTTACAAGAATTCCCCTCCGACCTTCCAGCGTGCGTGAGATGACAATTTTTTTTTTTTGTTTTTTGTGGTAGGGAGGTGAAGGCATTTACGCCCGCCAAGTCTGGCAGTGTGGGACTCCCATGGAGGATACCCTTGGACTACCCACTAAACACCTCCCCTGTCAATCTGAGAACCTAGCCTGGAACCGTTTGACACATTACTTCGGGCCAGATCTCGTTTTGTTACGCCGTGGGGCGCCTTCAAGCTGGGGAGTCCCTTTCCTAGCGGGAGGGAAGAGGGGAAGAGGAAATGCCAGAAGAGCGATCCCCCAGCCCCAGCACCTCCGGCTACTGTGAGTCCCTTTTATCTTTTAGGTCTGCCCGAGCATAATGTGCCACCTGGTTCCATTTGTCAACCGATTCGAGCATCACCGCAACTATATTATCCGGGGTGAGCTCTCCCGTCTCCCTGTAGAGTTCCCTTCGCAGCCTGGCCCATTTGGTACACGCAAAAAATGTGTGACAGGCATTGTCCTTCTCTCCTGGGCAAAACCGACAATCGGGAGACCGTGAATTACCGATCTTGTGCAGGTAAGACTGAAAACACCCGTGCCCGCTCAAAAGCTGGGTCAGATAGAAGTCAATCTCACCATGCCTTCGATTTAGCCACGGTCTCACGTCCGGGATGAGGCGCAGTCCACGTTCCCTTCGTGCAATTCCTCCAAGACTGCTGCCAATCGTTGAGCGAGCGTTGTCTCTCCTCGCGGACAACCATCTCCCTCGCATCCTCGTTTCGACGCAGGTAAATAGCGCGGCGCTCTCTAGCAAGGAGGGCGACAGGTATCACGCCTGCAATCACTCTCACCGCCGAGTCGGAGACTGTTGGATACGAAGATGCAATTCTCAGTGCTCCTCTTCTCTGTACCTGTGCCAATCGTTTTCGGTATACCTCCTTGCTGAGAGCGTCGCCCCATACCTCTGCTCCGTACAGTAGCACTGACCCTACAGCACTCATCAAGAGGCGTCTTCTTGATGGGCTGGGTCCCCCTACGTTGGCCATAAGTCGACTCAGGCCCGATATTCCCGAAGCAGCCTTCTCAGCCGTTGCCCTGATTTGCTCAGAGAAACTCATCTTCGAGTCGATCAGTAGCTTCAGGTACTTCACCGCTGGCTTCGATTCGATTTGTATATCTCCAATACTGATCATCTTTACTCATGATGACATCTTTAGGGATCATATTGAGAGACGTTGTCGGATTTACATAGACGACATTATAGTTATGGGTAAAGGTGAGGAAGAGCATTTCCAAAGTTTGGAAATCGTACTGAATACGCTTGAAAAAGCGAAAATGAAAATCCAACTAGATAAATGTGAGTTTTTGAAGGAGGAGGTCGAGTTTTTGGGGTTTATCATTTCGGAAAAGGGCATTCAAACTAATCCGAAGAAGGTTCGGGCTATTGTGGACTTCCCAATTCCAAAGACGCTACGGGAATTGAGATCATTCCTCGGTATGGCAGGATATTATCACCGTTTCATGATCTATAACGCAAAGATAGCAAAGCCCTTGACATCCCTCCTAAGAAGGGAAGATGGACGAGAGTCCAGATATCAATCGAAGAACTAACAAATAAGCCTAGGGGATGAAGCAATGGAGGCCTTTAACAAAATTAAGAGCAGTTTGATATCTCAAGATGTGTCACTTTCTCATCCTGATTTCGAAAAAGAGTATGAGCTAACCACGGGTAGCTCTGATTAGGCAATTGGGGCAGTATTGTCGCAGGGAGGTAGACCTATAACTTTCCTTTCTCGAACGCTCAACAAGACCGAAGAGTCTTATGCGGCTAACCAAAAGGAAATGTTAGCCATAATATGGTCCCTGAATTCGTTGCGGGATTACTTGTATGGGTCAAAAAAGATTAATATATTTACAGATCATCCGCCGCTAACGTACGCCTTAAGTAGCAAGAGCAACAATGCTAAGATGAAGAGGTGGATGGCGATTTTAAAGGAATTCAATCATGAATTGAAGTATAAATCGGGAAAGGAGAGTGTTGATGCTGATGCCCTTTCTAGAATCCCACGCATGACTAACGTAAATTCGCTAACTATGACAGTTCATAGTGACGAGAGTTCCTCGCATGGCCTTATAACATCAGTACTCAGCCCTCTTAATTCGTTTAGGACGCAAATCTAAAGTTTGGAGAGGAAACCAGTTATATGTTGGACAAGTCATTCACAAACTATTTTAGGCACACTTTCGTCGACCCACACCCAGGAGAAAATTATAGGCATATTTAAAAGATACCTAAACCCTGCTGTCACCAATGGGATAAAAGCAGATGAGGACGAAATGGGGATTATCCAACGGATGTATCCGCTATACTTTAGGGACTACAAAATTTTATTTACCCAAAATATGGTGATGGATGTTGGTAACGATGTTGAGCAGGAGGAGATTATTTTAAATTTTCACAATAGGGCCCATTGGAATGCGGAAGAAAATAAAATTCGAATTTTAGAGCAATATTATTTCCTAAAGATGGCTGCGAAAATTCAGGCATTGATCAAGCAATGTGCAGCGTGCAAGGAGAATAAGTACGAGCGACGACCCAATAACCTTGTGTTAAAGAAGACAACTATCCCAGAATTCTCTAGCGATATAGTTCAAATAGATATCTATCAGACCGAAGGGAAGTTGCTGCTTACATCCTTGGATAAATTCAGCAAGTATGCGCAAGTGCGTATTTTAAAGTCTAGAGGAATGCAGTACAAAAGAGGACTCTTAAGGGAGTTACTGATCTCGTTTGGAGTACCAAGACAGGTAGTCATAGAGGGGGAAAAGTCTCTGAACTCCGCATCAATCACATTCATGATGAAAGATCAGTTGAGAAAACAAGTTTACCGTACTCCTTCCAACAGAAGTAAAGTTAACGGGCGGTCCCTAAAGTATAGCAGGTGCAGCCGTTGGAAATATCAACCATAATTAATAATTTTCGTCAAGAAAGCATACCGGAAATAAGTATTGAAGAAATCCTATAATTATCAGAACCAACGGTCATGCAAAATTCTTCCCATATTTTTTATATTAGAGCAGTACCCATCGTAACAAATAAAATTTCTGAAAAATATGTGTTAAAGCCAGTAAAGAAAATGGAACTATACCTGAATTAGAATTTACCAAGGTATTACTCAATAATGATGACTTTTTTGGAATATCAGGCTCATGCAAAACTTTTAATGATTTATTTGTTTGTAAACAAAGTAAGGCTAGAGATATTAGGGAATCGCAATGTGTACCTCATTGGTCATCACCTACCATCGGTGGAAGAAATCGAATCAGGCGTGCTGTTCATAAACGAATTCAAAAGTATCATCGAGGTTGATCAAAACACCCACGAATTGAAAGGATCTTACCTGATTATGTTCCAAAAATCTTCAATTACATTAACAATCAAAGATACGCTGCCAATGAATTACAGACTGTGGAAATCTTACCACCGCTGCTCAACACGTACACCGGCGACAATGCACTCGAGGACATCCCCTCTTTGGAGTTAATGAGGGAGTTAACCATAAATAACACCAAGCAAATCGAGACGTTAAGGATCGAAAAAGCAACTTACCAGGTCGCCAATTGCGGGATATTGGCTTTATTGATATGCATAACTGCCACTTTTAAGATTTCAAGGCTCTGTAAAAGGACTACGAGCACGACAACCAGGGTAGCCGATTCCATACCTGCAAACTTACCTGCCATCCGACGAGCAGTCCCGGATCGGTACTGAATTTTCAGGACCTTTCTACTTTGCGAAGCAACAACAGCATGTACAACCTGCCCTTTTTCTAACGTTTGAAGGCGAACGTACACAAGGGAGGAAGAGTTAAGGTAACAATGTACGAGTCTAAAACTGTGACGCGATCCAGCCAAATGCCAGTCAACAAACACCTCAGCTGGCCATGAGACAAGAAATCATGATGACACCATATCTAGACACCTGTCTCATATTCGATCATCAGGAATGTGCTGATTCTATGTCAACGTACCAGTGGCTGTTTCTAGCATAAGTTAGAATTTAGAATCTAATTTTTAGTTTTAACTGAACCTCTGTTATCAACGGTTGATAAATAAAATTTATACTTTTTATGACAAAATCGTGAAGACTTAATTAATTTATATAATTGACAATTGGGATGTGAGCGAAGATGAATTCGATCATTCCGGAGATGAAGATAACTTCGATATCGAAAATATTCTGATCCTCTAAGCCGAGAAGATGATGAACGTGAATTGGAAAATTATCAAGCCAACATGGGGTGGGAGCAGTCTTAGTCCAGGTTACGCAAGACGACGAGGAGATGCCTCTACCCTTTATATCACACAGATTGAACCCGGCCCAGCGGAACTACACTGTCTCGGAGCAAAAATGCTTGGCGGTGGTGTTGGCGGTGAAACGTTTTCGAGCGTATGTTGAGGGACACCCCTTCGAAATAGTTACGGATCACGCGTCCCTGAAATGGCCGATGAGCCAAACTGACCTCCATGGCCGTTTGGCTAGATGGGCCTTGAAGCTGCAGGCGTTTGACTTTACGATACGACACCGGAAAGGAAGCCAACATGTCGTACCGGACACCTTATTGAGGATGTTCGCCTCGGAAGGAGCCGAGTTGGTCCAAGAGGACGACAGCCCCCTATTGATCGACCTGAACCATCTCGCCTTCAAGTCAGTAGGCTAAACCCAGCTGATACATACTATTCAGAGCCAGTTACCACAGCTGCCAGAACTTCGGGTGACTGAGGGATTTATATACAAGCGGATGAGACACGCATCCGGAGCCCCCATTAAAGAAGAGGAACAGTGGACGTAATGGGTGCCCGAAGAATTGACCATCGATCTTTTTAGACGTGTGCGAAAAAAAAATCGTTACATTCTTACAAAAATATAATTTGAAAGGCAAAGAAACCTTATGTTGAATGGAGAGCAAAAGCAGTTCAAAAGAGACAGTAATCTGCCTGTATCCGTATCGACATTATTAAGTCTCTACAATTATTTCCGATACTTCTTTGATGACGAATTGATCAACTCAATTATACCAGAGTCCAACGTAGATGCACAACAGAAAGATATAGGCACTACAAACCTTTTCAAGGCTGTAGATATAAAAAAATATTTGGGGGTACGTACTCGTATATTCATGTCTATTATATATTTACCCAATATAGGACGCTATTGGACTACAAAGCATGGAGTGCCACATATCAAAGAAGTGATGAGCCTAAAGCATTTTCAGAAAGTGCCATGGTCAGGCCAAAATGGCCGAGAAAAAGTAATTAGGTTATCTTTAGGCTATTTGTTAGTCCTGATTGTCTTCACTTGAGAATAAAAGAGTCTTATGCTTTCAGAAGGTGAAAAGGCTGAAAAATTTAGGAGAAAAAATATTAAGAGTAACGATATTAAAATGAACATTTTTTAAAAATATGAGTTTTTGAAATTGAAAATAGACATCATGGTAAATGCAAATTATTATAGTTAAATAAATTTGATAATTGAAAAATTTGAAGCCATTTACTATGAGATTTGAAATAAACTTAGTTACTGCAGTGATTAACGTTTGATTAAGTTATAGTAGTTACAGTAGTAGTCTGTGCGGTCTAGTGGTTAGAGCATGAATGCAAAGGCCGAAAGTTCCAGGTTCAAATCTCGTTGGGAGCAACGTGATTTAGTTCAGGGGATTTTTCGGACAGACTACGAGTGTTCACTCGGTGGTGATATGTACTAATTTAATCAGATCATATCATAGCTGAGCAAGCACACGGGAGCATGGTACTGACTAAGCCAACTTCCGAAAAAATCAATACGGTCATGAAAATGAGACACTCTAACTATCACTAAGCGAAGGCCCAAGAGGGGCTGTAGTGCTACAAAGAAGAAGAAGCTATAGTATGCACATGAGAATATGATAAATACTTTGAATTATTTCAGTAAATGTTAGCCTTTCGACCTAAAGCCCAATATGCGGTGCTTTTGACTAGGCAAATTTCAATGGAGACATAAGCTGTCCAAAGCAAAGAAATAGACCACAAAAAAATAGTATCGAACAATCTTTTGTGACGTATGTAATGACATGAATGTGATGTCTGAAGTTTAAGCAAGGATTTTGAGTACAAATCAGTTTTGATCTAGAGTCCTGAAGGGTTGAAGCTTGAATTCCACCTATGATGGAGATAAGTGACATTTAAGTTAGCATACCAGTTCATTTTAGGTTAGCTTACCAGTTGATGTGAAAAAGAATCGTTAAGTGAGGTTTAAAATCGACAGGTATCTGGAATAATAGTTAAATGTCTTCTTTGCCTCTTCTAAAAATCCACGAAAAGCCATTGATCAAAGGATTTATCGATTGGCAACTATTCTGACCCAAAAAAAAAACACCAGATGAAAAATTTTAAATAAAATTGCAGCATTAAACTTTTAATGATAAGCTTAACATGCTTGTAGGCAAAACATAGCGACCAAAAGGATGGCAGGTTTTTCGAAATGAAACTTATCAGAAAAGATATTTTACGGAATTTCGTTCATCCTTAAGAATGGAGCTTTAGCCAAGGGCCCTGAGTCCCAGTTTGCCTTATTGGAGGCAAGCGTGTGTGCCATTAATCCACCTGCTTTAAATTTCTCCCATGCTGTTGAACGAGGGCCAGAGTTCATCATTTCGCGTTTCTTTCCTGTCTGAGGACAGCGAAACTTACTTCCCGGTGGCCACTACCACCAAGATTGCAAAATTGCAAAATTCTCTATATTGCACCACTTACAAGCACAATGTATAATAAACACATTTTTAGCTTTCCGGATGTAATTACTTTCGCATTCCTTATCTTGCTTCCCTTCACTTTAACTGAGCTTTACAGCAGCAAACTTTTTCAACACCTTGTTCTGCTAAAATACTTCAAGTGTAATTTGTTAAAGAACAAATCTGTATTGACAAATAAACTCAAAGTCCTGCTCGCTAAAACATTAAAATTGGTGAGCTAATTGAAACAAGATATTGATGCAAAGATGGAAAAGAATTACTTTAAACTATATCTCTGAAAAAAACTTGAACTGACCCTTTACGAGGAAACCCTTTTTTACTTTTTCATCTCATTCGCCAGGATGACTTTGCTTATCTATTGCCGTAACTGCGATAATAAAGAACCACCCTTTCGTCTCGCAAACGCGCATCCAGTATAATCAAGAATAAAAAATTAAGGATCACAACTAACAAACCGATGTATAAACTCAAAATTGGGGTTTCGACTCAAATACTGATGCACCAACCCAGATCCATACTGCTGGTTAAACTTAACTTAACTTAAACTTAACTTAAAACCAAAAAGAGACCACAGCATGCCAAATCTCAGCTTATATGAACTCCTTTGTAATGGCCAACCACTTAAAATCCCGTAATTTTTTTTTCAAGGTCAACGCACTGTATTTTCCAAGAATCTACCTTCCACTCATGTGTTGGATTTTCCAGGCAACCACTATATCAAAATCCCAGAAAACAAGGTAACTGACAATCCCAGTTGTAACTGACAATCCCATTCGCTCACATGTTGAATTATCAACAACTTATGCATTTCGGCCAATCATTTTCATTTTAATTGCTCAAGGAGTGCGCGATCCCCTTCCAGGATGCCTCTAACGACAGCGGTAGAGTTCTGTATGTGTACTGATTGCAATGATATTTTTGATACTTTAGTATTTGACTATTTGTATATTTAGGCACCAAAGAAAAATATGAAATATGTCGAAGAATCCAGCTCACAAATTCAGTTTTGACGATCTTGAAGACCAGCTGCATGGACAGGAAAACAAAGCTCCAAGTATACAAATCAGTGATAAGACCTGTGCTATGCTAAAGGTGTCGAACATGAACCCTAACCCATTTATCCCCAAATATATTGAGCACTTTCGAGCGTCAAGTCCTGAGGCGAATAATCGGAGCGAAGCTAGACGGGGACCAATAGCGGATTCGATACAACCATGAGCTGTATGAAATTGACGAGCCGGAGGTCTCAACGATTGTAACATTGCGAAAGCTGCAATGGGCTGGCCACATGGATCGTATGGATGAACAATGGATATCCTTAAAAGGTATTCGTTGGGAGAACTGAAAAATGGAGACCAGTGGGGAAACCGAAGAAATGCTGGTCTGACTCGGTCGATGAAGACAGTTCATCGCTGCTCGGATTTTGGAATAGGAGGACGCGGTCAATGGACCGAGACAGTTAAAGGCGCTTTTTGTAGGAAGCGAAGGCCCGAGAGGGGCTGTAGCGCTACGAAGAAGAAGAAGAAGAAGAAGTGTTAGATCATCGGCAAATCATTGATACACTTTCCTTGACTATTTTAGAATTGCGTGACATAGCTTGAGATTGATCCTGCTTGCGTCCAAGACAGACTGTTGTGCATAACAGAGATAACATAGACGCAACAAGTGTGCACAGAGGTAGAATCCGATGAGACGGCTGGGTTCAGTACATGAATATGTAAGGACGTAAGTCATGTTTAGGTCATTCAATTCAATTTATGTGATCTTTGATTGGTGATTTGTGGCGTAATACATTATATTTAAAAAACTTGCAAATTTACTGCAACTGCTGGCAAGAAGTGTTTGAAAAAAGCCATCAATGGATGACTGTATTGATCTACTGTGCGATTGCCCAAATGATGCCAGTTAGATAGAATGGAGTTAGTACTGTAGGAGAATGCGTCGCTTCCTGGTATTTTGGATCGTTAATGGCAGGGTAGATCCTCTCGTTATGATAGATGCAGCTATCTTGATTGTGATAGATACCAATCTGGCTGTGATGCGATTTGATTTCGGTGACACTGCTATACCAGGACAATGCGCATAAAAAAAACAAATGTAGGTTTTAGTGAAGTTTAGAGGAATGGTATAATCATCTTGATTTTATACCGATAAAAAATTTTCTCTAGGCATGAATTATTTCCATTGGAATGAATGTGAGGGAGGGAGAGGGGAGAGTACATCGGCTGCTGTAAGGACTACGTTGTTTTTTGACCTGCTCAATCTTAATTGTGAGATATGAAATTATTTATAATGAAAGAATTATTTCTAATGAAAAAAATTTTGGCATCAAAAGCATTACCGTGTAGGGCCCAGGCGTCAGTTATCTCACGAAGAAAACACAGATTAATAGGTTTTCTCGAAATTTCTCAATAGCTCATCAAAGTCAATATTGATGATAAGCAGTTAAATCTCCTACAAACTGAATCAGGGATACATATCCCAAGAGGGATTTCAAATGTGATCATTCGTTAAGATATCCGTAAAATCATTCCAAACACAACATACTGTATTTTTTACACTCACTGATGAGACCTCCAGTTTTTGAAGAGTTGAAAGTAGCTTAAGATAACGTGTCTTCCAAAATGATACTCTAATTAGAATATTGCGAAAATCTGTTTGGACGTGGGAATTTCCAATGAAAATACAGTACAATATTTAAATAGTCAGAAATGTGATACTGAAGGAAAAATTGAATATATAGCATAAGAATTGTTATGAGAACCATCCTGAAATTGTTTATTGTGGAGTTTATAGAGCCTTTTTTACATTTTAGTTGTGTGTTTTGACACAGGCTCACTCAAGATGCGCATGTGAAGAAACTATCATAATATAGGAAAAATATTCACAATTAGTTGATAAAAAATAAACGAGGCCTTAGGGATTTTCAGCTGACAAATGCGCTAGAGGGAATGTTGGGTTCAAGCAGCAAAAACTCCAGTGCTAGTATCAACGAGCAACGATGATGGTTAGTTGCTTCTGACTCAAAAGTATCGCATCTGAACATTTCTTTTTAAGCGGTAAAGAGAAGTGTTTTCAAACATATTGTTACATGTACAAATAATTACATGTACAAATAATTCTGCGAGCTACTGTCGCAATTGTTTTCATCATCATTAAGAACGTCAACAAATGAATTTACTCGAACCCACGAGAACCCAACAAGCATAATCAACATCTGCAAGTGACGTCACTCCATTCATTAATTTGCTCGAACCTGCCAGGTACCTCTCGGTAGAACATTCGCCAATGTGCGAGAAATGGGTGAATAGGTAGAGACCCTATATAAAGGCGAGCTGAATGAATGGGGGGATCATTCATTCGACCGCGAGAAGAACTACGATTGTGTGTGGGAAGCGATATTCTTCGAGTAGTAGAAAAGTGTGTTTCGTAATAGTGAAGTAATTTAGAAGACAATTGCGATAGTAAATTTATGGACAAGTGTTAGATAATTTTAGTAGTGACAATTAAAATTAGTGAAAGTGTTAACTGACTTTTGTGCATTTTATTGAATAAACTCTTTTAACTTAAATTAAAAGACATTGCGTTTTCACTTTCCCGGAACGTTAAAATTATAGGCCGCGAACTAATAACACGCGACAATAATATGTTTCGCATCGTTTAAATTGAATTTACTGATGCATAGGGCACAAAGTGGTACTAACAGCCTTGCTGAGTTAAAATTCAATTAAATGAGCTTTATCTATTCGGTGCTTTGTGATAGCATTTGCGGCGACACCTTGCATTGTTCAATTTGGCAATATTACGAGGGAGGTTCGAATATGATGGAGACAAACGCAGTAGATGGCGCGCATGTGTGTTTTGAGGGTCATGACTTAGGTATGTAATAGTTCGGTTCGTTATGCACAATGTGGCATAATTTTCTTGGGTAGTGCATGTTTCACGTGCGTTTACGACCATGAGTGAATGTCAAGTCCCAACCACCGTTGCGCAACGTATTGTCATTCGTTTTTTTAGTGAGATAAGGGGTTGAAACACAGAAATTTGTCTGCGTTTGTGAAATTAGTTCAATAGTGTGTGCCTGAGTAGGGCTGCTGTGCTTAAATAGGCCAAAGCATTCAAGGATGGTCGCGAAATCGTCGAAAATGAGCCGCATGATCGTCGAAATCACACTAGACAACATTTGCCGCGTAGAACAACTCATTTTGCAGGACCGCACGATGAATGTTCGAGACATTTCGGCTGAACCCGGCATCAGTATTGGTAGTGTAGAGTCTATCATCCACGAACACCTTCAATATCGCAAAATATTTGCGCGATGGGTTCCTAAGCCAGCACGAAGTGCGATTCTTGTCCAGGATAACGCACGTCCTTATACCGCGCATCTCACGCTCGATACAATATCGGAATTGACGTACTGGAACACCCCCTACAGTCCGGATTTATCACCCTATGACTACCAATGTTTGGGCCACTGAAAGAAACCCTCGGAGGTCAAAGAGTCAAGGCCGACGACAAGGTAAAGGAGTTCATGCGCACATGACTGCCCGAGTTGCCAACGAATTCTTCTATACCGGCATCAAATAGATTCCGGAAAGATGAACAAAATGCGTACCTTATAAGGGGGCTTCGATACTAAATAAACGTGTCAAAGCATTTGTCTTGATCATATTTGAACCACCCTCGTAGATTTTTTCTAGTAATTTTTAAGTACTAGAATTTATAACTTGTTAAGAACCAAAAAATTAGATCATAAGATTGTGTGTTTTTATAAATGAAAAATAATTGAATTTTGTCAAAAAAAGAGAAGCAAAGAATATATTCGAAATAGAGTCGAGGATGTCATTCCGAAAGATTAACCCAATTCATGGAAACAATTCATTGTTTTAACTAATTTGTGTTTAAATTTTAGGTGATAAATTATGTAAACGCATAATTAATTAGAAGAGAAAAATTATTGTAATTAAAATAAAGACAAACGATAAAAAATATTTTCCTTGCAAATTAAATTATGGAAACGATAAATTAAACCGAATAGTCAGACTGTGACAAACAAATTAAATTACAAAATTATTTATCATTATTATTAGGATTTAATATCTTAACGTCTAACTAAGCAACTGGTAAGGATACTAATTGAAATCAGCTTAAGGCCAAAACGGACCCTAACTATGATAATTTCAATGCTAAAGTCAATGACTTCATTTAAACAGAATCATACGTATCCTTTCTACAAATCACATCTTTTAATAGCTCTAACCATCACGGATCACGTTTAAACTACTCCTACACTATCCATCCGACTTAGTACGTGATTCTTGAGCTTAACAACCGAAATGATGAAGATGGACTTGGCCATTTTTACAAGACAAACAACCAACTTCACCGCGCTTCATTGTCGTCATCAGCAGTTCTTTCATCTTTTTGATTCCCTCTGATTTGTATGAATGTCACGATAGCGAACCTTCATGCCTCTCTTTTTTATTGCAACCCCAAACCTTCTGATAAGATCATCATCATCAGCAAGAACATCCATCGCACAATATAACACACAACCTTTGCTTGGTTTAAAGTTGAAAATTTGTTTACAAAAGAACTACATACATATGGTGAAATCATTGTTTTGTAAGTAGGTAGATTAGTATCGCTATCATTATTGTCCATCAACATCCTCGTCCTCATGATACCCAACCTCCTCAAAAACGTTATTTTCATTTGTTTTCCTAACACACAACACACAAGCTAAAGATTTAAGGTGAAATAGAAGAAAACAATATGTATATCTACTAAACATTTGGTGGATGGATGGATGATGTGTGATATAAAACATTGCTTATGGTCATAGTTAAACAAACATTTTTATGGTGAGTAATTAATTGAAAGATTTATGGGCTGGATTGTGAATGATTGCCAGCGAAGAAGAAGTAGAAGAAATATCAAAGCATTCGTTTGATAGAATTGTGGAAATATAAACGCATTCAAGCTACAAAATCTTTCCAATTCTTTTGTCAAGAACTATTTGATCTTTTAAGATTGTTCGTTTTCTGTGGCAAGATTTCAATCATTTCCAAAAATGGTGAGCATCAATGAAGGATTTAAAGCAGGAAAACAATTTTATTGATTGTTTTATCCATTTCTTGTAAGTGATGATTGAAATCGAGGTCGTTGTTCTCCCAAACGAATTGACTTGAAAATGTTTGTCAATTGAAGGTGATATTCTCCGCTATTGATCCTTATTCCTCTAACTCAATTCCAACGCACTTTTGATATTATCTCCATCAATTTTCTGACGAAAACTCATGAAAATTCGATTTATCGTCCCCTTGAAATCTATCTACCATATCAAGATCTATTTCACATTGGATTGCTGCTGAATTCATACACACATAATAAATGAATAAATTTTTTTGTCTCACCGGGAAGGAAGAAGGCGTCGAATTCTTAGGAAAATTTCATGGCTGAAAAATTTCGATCATGTTAGGTTTGAAGAGGTCGTATAAGATTTTATAGTATATGACTCAAGTAGACACAAAGGTGTGCACAAAAGTGTTGGGAAACAAAAATGCATTTTATGATATGGTAATAAATTATTCGACATTAAAAAAAATTGGAATGAAAACGAGTGGACTAAATATGAATATGTGGATAAGAAAGTCTGTTGCAATGTGGACATGTGGGCTTATGAAGAATTCAATGCATTAAAGATGCTATCGAAGTGGGAATTAGAAGGGTAAATAGACAATAAAATATGCTTTATAAGTGCTATGAATGAGCTTTGTGGGCATAATTAATTTGCTTCGTTAGGTAGAAGTCATAGAAAAAAGGTGGACATCAAGACTTATTAAGTATTCAGTCCACCTGTTAGTCCTTCGGAGCATCTCAGCAAAATTTTAATTATCAGTGTTATCCATAAACATTGAATTTGTACGGGTTTGATTTCGGTTTTGCTATTGAAGATTTGGTAGGTTGGACGATAGACCAATCATTCACAGTCAAGCAGGTACTTGAAAAGTGCTGGGAGTTCAACATAAACGTACACCGAATTTTCATTGACTTTAAGCAAGCATACGATAGTATTGATCGCAACATACTGTACCAAATCATGCTTTGCTTTGGCATCCCAGCCAAACAAGTCCGTCTTACTAAAATAACAATCACGTTGAAGACCTCCCAAATTCACATCAATGATCAACTCACCAATGCTTTTGACACAAATAAAGGACTAAAGCAGGGAGATAGACTGGCCCCATTGCTATCAATTTTGCTCTGGAGTACGTCAGAAGCTACCTGTCGATACGCGAGGTACATTATTATACAAGTCGAGCCAAGTAGTAGCCTATGCGGAAGACATCAACATTTTGTCACGATCATTAACAACTGCCAAAGAACTCTTCTTGAAACTCGACAGCGAAGCAAAACTAGTAGGGCTACAAATCAATGAAAATATAACAAAGCTCATGACGCAGTTGAGGAAAAATACCTCAAATACACAAAATATCACACTTGGCGAATACAGTATCGAAAATGTGAGCGAATTTGGGTATTTAGGTGCCAAAATAACGAAAACGGGCAATGAGAGAGACGAAATACACCGCAAAGACGAAATACGCCGAAGAATACAGCTCGCAAATATTATTTTTATTCAGTTTTGACGATCTTGAAGACCAGCTATAACACAGGAAAACAAAGTTCATAGTATTCAGATCTACGATTAGACCTGTGTTATGCTATGGGTGTGAAACATGGACCATAACCCAAGCACCCGCAAATATATTGAACGCCTTTGAGCGACGGATCCTGAGGCGAATATCTGGAGCGAAGCTAGACGGGGATCTATGGTGAATTCGATACAACCATGATCTGTATGAAATTTTTGGCGATCCGGAGGTCTCAAGGATTGTAAGACTGCGGAAGCTGCAATGGGCTGGCCATAACTTTCATACTGGAAGAAACGAGACCCAGCTGTATCTGACACTATAAGGTCAACGCCAATCTTTGTTTGCATCACAACCGCGACGATACTCCACGAAGGGCCGCAACCAATCAGCTGACAATCTGAAGATTGCGGCTCATGTATACCTAAGTATACCTCCAGGGTTGAGATTCGCAGCTATGAGTTGATTTTGTTATCGAACAATCTAACAGCTACTTACCGATTTGGTTATCCCGGGAACGCCAGTCCCAGTCAATTCGGCTGGAATCGGAGACGACTAACCAGCAACAACATTTGCACTCCTTTGAATTACCAGGATGATTAGCCCAGTTCAAAATAAATCCGTATCGAGTATCTTGAACAACTCACATTACCGCGAGATACTCAGGGATTTTCTGAGTATGACCAATCTTGCTATTAAAGCCAAAATGGTCCCGCATACGATCAGGCACCACATCGTTGTCAAAGGCCCGGCCCGCCTCTCGCTGAGTGCCCTCGACGGCTTAGTCAAGAGAAATTTAAGGTCTTTAGACCTGAAATCTAATTTTTACAAGACAGGGAATTTCGTCGCCCATAAAGCAGCCGTTGGGCAACCCCTCTGCGTCTCATTCGAAAGAAAGGTGGTGCCTGGCGAGCGTGCAGGAATGACCGCCGACTAAACGCCACCGCTGAGCCAGACAGTTATCAAATGCGCCACATTCAGAATATAACTTTTGACTTGGCCGAAAAACGCATCTTTTCCAAAATCGGCCTACTCAATGCGTTTTATCATATCCCAATTGGAGAGGACATTCCAAAAACAGCGATTCCGACACCTTTTGGCCCATATAAGTTAACTGCAATGACTTTCAGTTTACTCAAAGCAGACCAATCGTGCCAGCGGTTGATGGACCAGGTACTCCAAGGCCTCAACTGTATATTTGCTGCGGCGACGATATTCTGGTCAATTTCAAATCAGAGGACGAACATAGAAAGTATCCACGGTTATTGTTCAAATGCCTCGCTGAGACTAAACTAGTAATCAATATGGTCGACTGCTCATGAAAAGCAACAGAAGTCGAATATTTAGGGTATGTGGGCAACGCACAAGGTAGTAAACAATTACTTTTCCTCTTCAAAGAAAACTGACAAAACACTAATCATTTGGTCACCACCAACAGAAAAAGCATTCCAAAATTGCAAAAACAGTCTGACCAACGCCGTTCTACTGGTGCACTTCCAGGAAAACAAGCCACTGAGACTTGCTACTGATGCATCAGACGTAGCGACACGTGCAGTGCTCGAGCAGCTGCAAGCAAGCAAGAGGCTACCGCTTGCTTTTTATCAGAACTGGGTAGAACCGCAAAAATTCTGGCTATATATAGCAGCATACGTCACTTTGGGCACTATTTCGAAGACTCGACATTTCACAATCTCACGCAACACAAGCCACTTACTTACGCGTATATGCTACAATTCAACAAAGTATCACCATGGCAACCACCATCTGAGCTTCATTTGCCAGTTTTGTACGGACGTAAGATACATTTCTGGGACTACCAACAGCATCGCGGATACTCTCACGGATTGAAGTGATGTCAGTCCCATCCGTTGTTGATACGAGGGAATTGGCGCTTGAGCATCAAAAGTATGCAAAACTGCAAAAATTTCTCGGCAATAATAGCACATCCCTTATTTTATTATTTTATATTATCAATGTTGATAACGTGGAGCTAATGGCTGGCACGTCACTTTCCATTAATATTTCGTAGAAAGTTATTCGACATTTTTCATCATCCATCACATCCAAGCGGCTGAGCAACTTTCAAGTCCATATTAAGGAAATTCGTATGGACAAACATGAAAAGAGACGTCCAAGTATGGGTACGGTATTTTATTTCGTGCCAGCAATCGAAAATTGGCGAAAATTGGCATGTACTCCTAGACATTATCGGCCCCAATGTTACAAATATTGCCTTACGGTAATTGAACAATTTTCAAGGTGGTCCGAGGCAATACTGAGCTGAAACCGTTGCTCAGGTATTTTTCAATAACGTGTAGTGTGGT
The DNA here is from genome assembly GCA_963969285.1 of Odontomyia ornata. Lineage (NCBI taxonomy): Eukaryota > Metazoa > Arthropoda > Insecta > Diptera > Stratiomyidae > Odontomyia > Odontomyia ornata. The sequence continues at coordinate 100,907,338 of OZ017740.1, read as the reverse complement.
CCGGTGTGCCACGCAAAATTACAATGAATGGAGGCACTTAGTTTGAGTCGTCATTTTTCAAGGCACTGATTCGCTTCATCATGCTTAATTTTCCTGGAGAATTAAGAGCTCTGCAGGGTACAGCCGTCGAACCACATGAGTTCCTAGTTAAGTTACGAGAAACTATGAGCCAACTGCGTACTTCGACCACAACTTAACGAAACTCGGTGCCACATTTGTTAACAAAAATCTCAGGACTTGCTCGCACGTATTTATGAGAATTGACGTAGTCAAAAAGCCATTGACTTAGCCATATATGGGGCTGCACAAATTTTTAAGAGAATTCCAGGCACCCTGAAATTGATACGGATGCACAGCTAATATTTCCAGGCTCAAGCCTTCCTTTCTTGGAACGGTACACTGTCACACTGCTCAATAGGTTCAGGGTATTCCGATCAAGGGGGCACTGCAAAAAGCTACTGCCGCTTTAAAAAAAAGCTGCAGCTTAGCTAAATCGTAGAAATCAACGAAAATCCTCCTGAATCTTGCCTAATTTGGATTTTTGCGATACGGAATGCACCGTTTAATTACGCACCACAAAATCAGAAAACCGATAACATTTTGTTTTCGTGACATTTCTTTGGCTGATAATGTCACTCGAGAGGGAGTGATTTCGCGCCCAAAATTCCACATTGCCTGCAGAGGCAATGGGTCCTAAAAGTCTAACCAAGTGGCCAATGTCTGATCGGGTGCAGGTAGCCAAATACGTCAAAATTTCAATCGATTTTCTGCATGGTAGATTTTAATTTCAGATTAATTCTTGCTCATTATTAATTTCATTTCAGGGTCCAAGGGAGTAGTGACGGATTTGATTTCCGATATGCTAAATTTCTGAGGAATGTCTGTAATGTGCCCTTTTTAATTAACACAGATTCCTTTTCATCTGCTAAAAACTCGAATCAAAGGCGTACTTGCCCTAGATTTTTAATTTCTTATTTTCATAGTAAATGTTTCTCGAACCTAATAATAATCTCATGATCTCGAGAAACCACAACCACTACAATTAACACTACTTCTTCCCCTTATTGAAGGTTATGCACGCAGGGGTCATATTGTGATTGAGTAGCACCGAAACTTTTTATATCCTCATTTAATCAGGTGCACTAAATTCTTTTAGCTTAGCGTGGACTATGTAAAACTTCTTTGAGGAAATAAACTTAATTTCCAGTCTTTAAATCATCAAGCATCTTCAGTGTATTCTCCCTTATGTTTGAGCTTTACAACAGGTAGATCGACAATAGAGGTACTTGAGAAGTGCTAGGAGCTCAACATAGACGCATACCAAATTTTCGTTTACTTTAAGCAAGCATACGACAGTATTGATCGTACCGTACTGTATCAAATAATGCTTTGCTTGGGCATCCCAGCCAAATAAGTTGACAACCTCCCAGGTCACCATCAATGACCAATTCACTGACACCTTTAACACAAATATTGGACAAAGCAGGGAGGTGGGTTGGCCCCATTGCTATTCAATTTGGCTCTAGAATATGTCATCAGAAAGCTACCTGTCGATACAAGAGGTTCGTTACTATATACGTCGAGCCATGTGGTAGCCTATGCGGATGACATCCACATTTTGTCACAGTGGCTAACAACTGCTAAAGAACTTTTCCTGAAACTCGACACCGAAACAAAACTAGTAGGGCTACAAATCAATGTGAATAAAACAAATTTCATGACGCAGTCGAGGACAAACACCTCAAATGGCAAAAATATCACACTTGGCGAATACTTCATCGAAAATGTAGGCGAATTTGTGTATTCAAGCGCCAAAATAACTAGGAATGCTAATGGAAGAGACAAACCACACCAAAAAATACAGCTTGCAAATAAAATATTTTATTCAGTTTTGACGATCTTGAAGACCAGCTGCATACACAAGAAAACAAAGCTCCAGGTATACAAATCTGCAAGAAGATCTATACTATATTATGTACGTGAAACATGGACCCGAACCCAAGCATCCAAAAACATATTGAACGTGGTGGGCCATGAGGCGGATGATTGGAGCCAAACTAGACGGGGACCTATAGTGAATTCGATACAACCATGAGATTTATGACGAGCCGGAGGTCTCCATTGTGAGACTGTGGAAGATGCAATGGGCTGGCCATGTGGATCGTATGGACGAACAACGGATACCCAAGAAAGTACTCGTTGGGAGAACTGAAGAGCGGAGACCAGTGGGGAAACCGAGAAAACGCCGGTCTAACTCAGTCGATGAAGACAGTTCACCGCTGCTCGAGTTTTAAATTCGGACGACGCAGTCAATGGACCGCGACCGTTGGAGGCACCTTTTTAGAAAGCAAAGGCAACAGAGGGGCTATAATTGCTACGAAAAAGAAGGCAGCTTACTCTTTGATGTAAAATTATATTCTTCCTCAACCAGATGTGAAAAATATGATCTAAAGTAACAATACGCATAAAGGACTGATTCTTCATTCTTGGTCATGGCGGTAGCAGATTCTTTTTCGAATTTGACCTTAAAGCTCTTACCAGTGATTTTCCCGCACAGAATGTAAATTGATGCGTGAGTTTAGAATGTGTGGTATATCATTTAAATACACTTTTTTTTATTTTATTTGCTAGTCGCAGCTGTGCCGAATTCGATTTCCCGGTTGCTTATCGTCTTTTCTCATAGATTTTTACATAAGTGCGCAATGTAGCCATTATCTAAATAACAATTTTTGCTTAAGTTTGAGTTCATTGTATTGAATGCATTTGATACCGAAATATTTTAGATAAAGATGGATACAAACTTAAATCCTTGACCTATCTTGCAACGTCTCTTTGTGCTTTCATATTGCATATTGCGGCTTTGTGACCATTTCTGTGATACTGACGACATCCAAACTTAAAGGAACCATTACTTTGATCCACGCTTATATTGATTTTTATCTGAGTTTTCCATCATTTTGAAAATTTTCTTTCATTTAATTGCACTAGATGCTAAAGGGGTTTGCATTAAGGACATGATAGTTTTATCTATTAATAAAATGCAAAAATATTTGAAATATTGAGTTGAAGTTTATTGTGGGTATCGTGCGAGCATGACATTTTAGGAATGAAATTCAGTTTTGGTCATATGACCACCACGAGCCTGTTTACAGCGGTTGATTCTTCAGATCCAATTTTCCACCACTCCGTCACACATTTCAACCGGAACGTGGGCAATTTCACGTTACTGGCTTATTGGCATAGCCCATTGATGTGATATAGCCCCCATAAAAAGAAACCAAATGGCGTTATATCACATGAACGAGGCGACCATTCGACTGGACCATTTCTCCAGATAACACGTTCACCAAATTTGTCTTTCAATACATCGATTGTGATTCATCTTGTTGAAACCACACATCGTTGATGTCAAGTTCATAAAATTCTGACTACAAATATTCTTCTCATATAGCACGATAGCGCTCTCCATTGAGGGTAACATGGCGGTCATTTTCATCCACAAAAAATACGGCCAAATCACACCTCTCGCATGAAAACCGCACTAAACAGTAATTTTTTCTGATACGTTCTGATTTTTATGCCAGTTTTTTTCACAACTGAACCGATTTCGAATCCGCCAAAAGAATCATTCAAAACGACGTTAGATAAGCTTCGAATGTAGAGCAAATTTGTCGTATAGATTTACATTAAGTTGATGTGAAAAGGGTGAAATGATCCAATTAAAAAAGTTTAGCTAATACAAGTACTTACAAGAGAAATTTACCTTGAATATAACTTGCAGATACAAAAACATATTGAGTTTGCATAAGTAGAAAAATTAAAAATTAACTCCCTCACCTCTGAGCATGGTGGTCGCCATTACCGGTGTGTATCTAAGAGTGATGGCCTGAGGAGAATTAGTGCACACGTTGAAACCACCTTCTTCTAACATTTTTCTTCTCTAATAATTTTTCAGAAAAATTATTATTCAAAATATGCAACTCATTTATATGTAGCTGCAAACAATTCCATAAAAAGTAATTCATAAGAAACCTAGTTGTCATTGATGGGATTTGAACCAGAGTCCTTCATGCTTGTATTCTATTGCACTTTAAAACCTCGTTACTACATGAAACAACAAACTAATGCATTGAAAATATCACTTAACATTAACATGCTAGTAGAGGCAAAACGACCAAAAAAGTAGTTCATCTCTTCGCTAAGATTGTGTAATACAGTTAGAAGAAATTGTCTAAATTTTTGACAAGCAACAATTGGCTTTTTCATTCATAATGAGCCAGTTTACTCATCAAAACTTGTGTGGCAGTATTTGCAAAACACAACATAGCCTAATTTATTTTGGCATTTCCGGGGATTAAAAAATGTCCGTGAATATTTTGTTATCAAAGTGAATTCTCAAAATTACTTAGGGATTCGGAAAATTGATCATGCTAATCATTTAGCTGAGTAGGAATCGCTTCAAAAAAGCAACCAGACTATGAAGAAGAATACCAGTATGGAGTCATGCAAGACGCGTACAGGAACAACATATAAAGGCAGTGATTTTCATGTAACGGTTTTTTTTCGTTTTGTGGCAGTGAGGTAAAAGCTTTTTACACCCTAGTTATGGGATTCCGAAACATGCGATGCTCTCGAATTTCACACTGAACACATTTCCTGTCAATCTGAGGACATAGCCTGGAACCGTTTGACATATTACTTTGGTCGAAACCTGGTTTTTCAATACACTGGTCTGCTTTCAGGTAACAGAAGTCTTATTTTTATCAGGAAGGAAGGAGAGGGATTGTTAGGAAAGATATCCCCACCGCTGACACCTCCTAGCACTGTCGTTTGTTATTTTCATCTATGAAGACTGCCTGAATAAAATTTGCCATCCGGTTCCATTTCAACTACGATTTCCGACGACAGATCTCCAAGTTCAATGAAGAGGTCTCAACGCAGCCTGTCCCATCGTCTACAGACTAAGTTTGTGCTGGTAAGTCCGAATATATCCGTGCCCACTTAAGAGCTGGGTCAGGTAGAATTCAGTCTCACTGTGCCCTCGATTGAGCTACGGCGTCAGGTTTGGGATTATCCGCGCAATCTACATTCCCTTTATGTTACTTTTCCAGGACTCTCGGGAATTACTGAGAGATCAAAGACTTTCCATCTTAGAGACCTCCCTGCTTTCGCTCTCTTTTCTGTGCATATATTTTTGCACTCTCTGACAAGGTGGCCGATGGGTTTAACATCTGCGATTATGAACACCATCCAATTTTAGGTATCATAGATTTATAACTAGTCGATGTGGAGCAGTGGGTTAGGGTATACTCTGCTTGCACAGCAGCTCCCAAGTTCAAACCTCAGTGGTGGCATCGAGTTTGAGCTTTTGATGCTGCTGTCGGACTATTCGCCCACCCAGCTGTGGATTGAATAATCACATGGTTGAGCGTGATACTCAACAAAATATTTCGTAGACATTAGACAAATAAAATATTTTTAATGGAAAAAGAATTTTGTTTTTTGAAATATGCAGACCAGTTCTCTTTTTTCTTGAAAAGCAGTGGGGCCTTGCTTTGCTTGCTTTTCAAGAAAAAAGGAAACCGAATTATTTAAACGAATTTGAAACTATTTCTGCACACCAGGAATGGGATCCTTTCATCAAATCGTTCGAAGAGTGCAATTTGCAACAACTGGTTTCATGTAGCTATTGCCTTCAATTTATTTTTCTCTTCACCAAATTTTGCATCAATATCATATAGAATTGAAGGCAGTTTAGCCGCCAGTCACTTGAGTAACTCTATTTCTGATAAACATCCCCTACTAAGTTTACGGTAAGAAATGATAGATAGAAAATTTATGTTGATAAAGTATTCCGCCGATTTTTTAACAAGATAAAATTCAGGTGATTTAAACATCAATTAAGAAAAACAAAAGTTCTAGTGTTCGGATGAATTTTGGTTAATCATAAAAACCAGTTTCAAATGAATTGAAACGCAATATTCACTAAAGAGTTTTCTGAATTTGTATCAACCCTACTTGCATCAACCTGAAAAGATATATTTAAAAGTGAACGTAAAATCAAACAAAATCCAGCTCTTACTTCCGCAAACAGTATTTGCCATTTTTCAGTCTCACTATTAAGACCTTTCAAGAATGAACTGATCTTCATTGCCCCCAAAACGGGCCCAGAACTATGCCATGGATGATTAGACACAATCTTCTAGCAAACATTAAACATCTTACTGAAGCCAAAATAATGAGTGCTTTAGATAGATAGATACTTCTCCCATTGCAACCAAGTGTGTGTTGTCTTACACATTTTTATTATGAGGTCATAAATAATATTTCTCTGTACAACGTTAAAATTATAATTATATATTATGAACATTCTCTTTTTCCTCTCTTTAGGCGTTTTTCTTTTATTTTCTGTAATTAAACTACAAGTTATATCTTTCAAATGTCGGACACATCGTGTTCCCATTATAGGTAGGTAGGTACTCATTCTATGAAGTCAAGGTATACCTACGTGGTAACTATAATAGTAAGAAGCATCTGTCGAATATATCATGGATAGTTAAAAAGAATGAGGGGAGTGGTAGTTCAATTGATGATGATGCCCTCTTTCATTCTTACGGTATAGAGTGTTGAAACAGATGTCAATTAAAAATTGTAGGAATTTTGTGGCTGACTTTTTTTTTGTTTTTGTCCTGTTTCTATGCATTGGAGATGAGTAGTAAATGTTAGCGAAAAAGGTGAAGGAGGTTATAGTAAGCTTTGTTTTTTGTATTGGAAAGAATGTATCTATATAGCTGAGAATTTGTCAATATTCTATTAAGGAAGTTAAAACATATTGACAGTTATGAGTATGTTCCAATATTGTGATCTTTGAACTTACGTTGCACACAAATATTAAGTTTCCACTATAAATAATTAGGACAAATAACTTTTAGTGGCTATCCTTGCACTAAATTTTAGTGATTTAGAAAAAAATATATTTGAAAATTGGTACTAAGTTGATATATCTTTCGATAGTAATCTTAACCCCATAAGCTGATGGATATATCTTTCATTAGTTAAATCATCCCTTAGTTCTTTAAAAGGCAGATACATTTAATAGACTACTAAAAAGCGGTGTAACTAATTCAAATTTAAAAGCATTAGTTTTATCTAGAAGGTTTCAATATTCAAACTGGTATCATAAAAAATGTCAACTTCACTTTAAATAAAATTAATTCGCTCAAATGCACATAAGATTCTTAGAATGCTAACAACAAATGAAAAATTAATCGAGTACAATTTCTTGACGCGACACAACATCAAACAAAATGATCATTGAGCTGTGAAGGTCTTTTATTACAGAAATAATTTCAAGTATGAACATAAGAAGATATTTCATCCAAGTAGATGTAGACCGTCGTTATGGAGGATTAGTTTCATATAAGCATTGGTGGTAGCATTCAATACCTTAGATCCGGTATGTGTTAATATTTTATTGGGATGCACTGTGTTGTATTTTGTCTCTCTTATGTTTTAAACTAACCGCAGGTATCTAACCGTCTATCTATTCATTCAATCTATCTACAATTCTAGATGAAACCCAACACCTTAAATCCAAGATAAAGAATTTTGATTTTGACATACTACATTCAAATATTTTTTCTCCCCTGACAATTTCAAGTTATCAGATTAAGTTTTGGTGTATGAAAACATTACTCATGATTTCAGTTGTAAGATGTTTTATTTGAAACAAATATATCATTAGATTTTTAAATTTGATTGCTTTAACCCGTTAGTGGTATAACATATTTTGCAGCGATGGTATCTAAAAAATCAATGAAATTCAAATTATACCCGATAACTTACTGAATATACGAGGGTTAAAGAACTTCAAAACTTACATTTGAACTAATCTATTATAACCAGAGGCGTTAAATTTTGTCACCTCTACCGTCTTGGCAGATACAAAACAACCACCAAAATCATTTATTTGATTGCAGCTAATGATAAAACAAAACCAAACGAAAAAAAAAATCATAGCGACGGATCTCTTGCTTTTCAACGTAACATTGGTCAGAAAAAGCAAAAACAATTCAAATTAAAATAAATTTATTAACTGTCAACTCTTTTCATGTTTAAGATTGTCAAATTTCTTGGCGATCGTGACATGAATAATTGTCTTCTGAGAATTTCATGGTATAATCAAGATTTTTCTATATTTCAATCCTTAGATGGTGTATTGGGGTTTTGAAAGAATTTGATTTTGGCTAGTACGAATTTAAGCTGACTCAAAGTTCTAATTTGTTTTGATTCATTAGAGGAAGAAGCAAATAGATTTAAAACAAAACTAGCGATAGTAATAAATTTAATTAAAATGTAAATAATTAAAAATGGAAAAATGTATTCGTTAGCCTCGTAAGCAGCCCATAAATCAATTTCATAGAAATCTCTTCATATGTTATATCACCAGACAGATCAAAATATATTAATCTTTGTAATCAAAAAGTCTTTAATAGATTATTGCGAGTGTGGGTTTTTATACAAAGTGGTACGAAATTAATCATCCAGTTTCGTTTTTGAATAGCTTTTTTACTAAATACTATAAATGATTTAGAGTTATGGAAATATTTATTTGAACCTTTACTATTTTTTCTGTTAAGTGAATAAAATAATGTCCATCAAGTAGCTGCCACCAGTGTTGACACAAATTTATGCCTATTTTATCGCATTTTTCATGACTTTCCGCAAGATTTCGTGTGAAAACTGTTCGCATTCCTGTCAAATATTCTCCTTAAAGTCTGCGATTGCCTGAGGCTTGTTGGCATAAACCCGCGAATTCAAATAGCCCCAAAGAAAGAAGTCTGGGATGGTTGAATCAGGAGATCTTGCTGACCATGCCTAATCACCAAAATGAGAGATAACGTGACAAAGAAATGCTTCTTTCGTAATATCCATTGTCGCTCGTGCTGTGTGTGTGGTTCTACCATCTTGTTGAAACTACATGTTCACCATGCTCCGCGTATGCGATTCCGGCAGTAAGGAGTCGTTTATCATGCCCCTGTAGCGTCTGCTGGTAACAGTGACCGTATTGCCCATGGCGTCCTCAAAAAAAATACGGCCCGGTCACTCCTCACACAGTGGCATTGAGTGTAAGTAATGGCTGTTCGTGCATCAACGCGGATTTCTAGGGCCCCAAACATGAAAGGCCAATTGACGATCAGCTTGGTCGTCAACATGGGTCATCAAAATGTCATGTTGATGACAATATTGAATGTGTTCGGGCATGTTTGTGACTGATTTCGATGTCGTCAACAAAGTTGAAGTTGAGGTTGATGTAGTGTTGCGAATTCCGGCGTACCGACATTCTCCCATTCGCAACTTCAAATTGCCTCCGTAACATCTCCACTTTCCCTTAGGCACATATACCATTTTCTCTGTATATCTATTTTTTTTTAACATTTAAACCTCTTACCATACTTTTAATTACAGAGAGAAAAAAAAACATATATATATATATATATATATATAATCTTACCGTTCCCACTAACAACATTCCATTCATTACTTCCCATTAAAAATATTTCATTCGAGACCTTTTCACTAACAAAACCTAATTCCTTCCTTCATACCAACTAATTTTATTCATTATCTCCCACCAACAAATTTTATTTGTTATACTAACAAAAATTCATTCACGCTTCTCTACAAACAAATTTCATTTCCATGCCCATTAAGAAAGGTTTACAGTTGAAGTTGCTAAATGAATGAATGGGAGATCAACAGAAGGTGACTTCGGTGGTAGCGTCGTAGTTTCTCTGGCTAAGTTCTCCTGAACGCAGGAAAACATTATTTTTGGGATATCGGCAAAAGCAACTATTTTCTGGTGTATGACGATTTGCATATAACCACACGCTATCATGGTTATGCAAATCAGCATATACGCTAAATGTAAATTGTTGCATTTGTCGATATGGAAAAGATGTGTGAGTAACGGAATTGAAGTGCATTGAACTTCGATTACGTTACCTCGATACGGCAGCGGGAATTGAGAAAAAAAGACTGCCGGATTGGCCTTTTGAGTTGGGGGGTCAATCTGTATTTGGCTTTCGAATAAGAGTGAGATTTTGCGCTGCCGAGGTGATTTTGGCGATTTAATCATTCGGTGAAAAAATTTTAGTTTGAATTCGGGGGAAAAAGTCTTGTTTTTGGGAACAAGATTAAAATTTCCTTATTTATTTTTGCGAATTTATGTGGTGTGGTTCGGAACTTATGTTAAGATTTGGTGAGTGGTGATTCACGATGTATCGGGGATTAATTTGAAAAATTGCTTATGAATGGTGATTAGTAGGACAAAACAAAAAGAATAAGAACAACAAGAGAATTCAAGAGAAGTGTTGTAGTGGAGATTTAAGTAATTTGTCAATAGCAATTAGATGTGAAATTTGAGTGTGTTGGGAAGTGAGTTTTCCTTATCCGTGACGCCGATTGTCGAAACTGAAGCAAAGTGCGGGTCTGTCACGTTATTGACTACTTGGAGAAGATACAATCAGTGCAAGTTTGGGTCTAGCTTATTAAGTGATATTAAAAAACCAAAACAAAAGCAAAGATTAATTGCTCATAATAAAAAACTGCTTTGTTGGCTTGTACATTGAATTTTTCTGCGATTATTCTGCGTTTTCGTTTTTTGTGATTTTAACTTTAAAATTTTTTAATTTTCAGTGGCCCCACGCTTTTTCTTGTATTTCATCCAGCGCTCGGAGTTCTGCAATCAAAGAAGTAAGTACCAAACTGGTTCTTTAATATTTTATATTCGGATTACAATCACTTGTTTTATTATATTCTTGATTATATTGGATTAGTTTATGGTGTTATATAGTAGTTTATTCTTTTAAATTTTGGGTTTTTTATATTGCTATTTTGCAAATAATTTGGTTTGAATTCAAATTTGTAGTTAATAAACCGGCCATGATTTAATGAAATTAATAATCTTTAATTTCTCAGGATGACCTCCGCCTCTCACGTCCGTTTCTTTTTGTGTTATTTTTTATATGTAGGGTGGCTCAGCACAAGCAGAGGTTGTCCCGGAAAACCCGCGACATAACTGAGCGCTAGCTGCCCTCAGAATGCTTCCCCGGGTTACGCAACCCTCTGCTAAAACTTAAAGTCTGCAACTGCTTTGACTTCCGCGGTTGCTATAGTAGATCAAATCGATTTGATTTCGGTGGGTTGCGCCTGATATTGGTAACCATTTTGAAGCGTGTGTGGGGCAGTTTACAAAAAGGTTGTCACCATCATTTATATTTTTTGAGCGCTATAGGACAAATGCTCAAAATAGAGATAAATTATGACAAAATCATCACTCAAAATCTATTTTCATGGGATCCTGCACCAATTTTAAATAAATATTCGACTTTCAATTTAGTGAAGCGTTTCAAAATCGAACAAAATAAAATATACAATCGCTGTAATTGTATTTTGGGATCGAACCGCACATAACATGAACATTCAAAAGTGTCGCCTTTTAAAATTGCGACGCATAAAACAAAAACATTCAGTGGTATTAGTTTTGAAATCAATTTTTGCTCTGATGCAACTTTAAATAAACATTCCACGGTATATTTCTCTTGATATTGGGAACCATTCTAATGTCGAACAAAATAAAATAAACTTTCATCAGTACAACCTTTTTAAAACACGATGCACAACATTCATTAGTGTTGTTTTACATATTGCATATCTGAATAGTAAAGCGATGCAACTTTAGAAAAGGAATGATGTCAGGATATTATAGAAAGGACAAGGTTTGATATTATACTCCTACTCTTACTAATCCAATAGACGAATGGGAATTCATACCTACTTGCATTTTGAATATTGAAAAATCACACGGCTTAATAAAAGTGTAAAGTTTTAAAAAGTTTAAGTGCTTTGTGACGCTTACTAAAGTTGTATGGTGCCAGTTAATAGCAAAATATGGCCACTATCCCGAATAATCCAAGTTGGGAGGAGTTTTTTGAAACTTTGCGTGACGTGCCAGAATCGTGGAAAGTGAAGTCCGATATACACTTGCCAGAAAAAGTATCCGTACATGCAAGATAACAAAGTTATCGTTGCATTAAAAAGGATATATCCACTTAATTTGGATGCTTTCTTTTATAATATCATAAAATCTACACTTTTGCATGCCCAGTGTGTTTCATAATACTTACTATTTAAAAAGACTTGAAACTCAAACAAAATCAATTTATGGTAACACAATAGACCAGAAAAATTATCCGTACAGAACAAACCGGGGGTTTCCCCGTGTTATGCGATGACATATGTAGATGCATATTAATGTTTTTAGGTCCGATAATAGTTCGTCTTTAAGTTGTGATAGGTTTAAAAGTGAATGCACTTTTTTAAATTTTTTGTGCACTAGAATACATGATGACGCCCAAAATTAGCGAAATCAGTGCTGGGGAGAGGAAAATTATGCTGAAACTTAAGATTGAAGGGAAAACTTACCGCGAAATTGGTCAAACAGTAGGCAAAACTCACTCCTCTGTCCAGTTTGTGGTGAAAATATTTAATACAACTGGTTCGATTATGTCAAAGCCTCGCTCTGGTCGACCCTCTATACTAACTGAACGCGAAAAAAGAAAAATTGCAGGCAGTTAAAAAGAATTCTAGGGTAACTGGTTTCCAAATTGTTAGAAATATAAAAGACTATTTTGGCAAGGTTCTCCAGTAAGATACTTTACGAAAAGTACTGAAGAGAGATGAATTTCGCTCACACATAGCACGTAAGAAGCCATACCTTACGGAAGTGAACAGAAAGAAACGTGTGAATTTCGCAAAAAAATATTTAAAAAGCCACCGAAGTTTTGGGAACAGGTCCTATTCTCTGACGAAAGCAAATTTTGCATATTTGGCATGAAAGACAGAAAGTTAGTGTGACGGAAGAGTGGTACTGCCTTCGAAAAAGAAAAGCTCGTACTAACTGTGAAACATGGTGGAGGCTGGTGATGGTCTGGGGGTGTATGCTGGCAGAAGGAGTTGGCCAACTTGTGTTTATAGAATCAATACGGTTACCTTAATATTTTGAAGGCGAATTTGAAGCAATGCGTTGAGTAGTTGAGGCTTGGTGACGGTTTTTGGTTCCAGCGGAATAATCATCCAAAGCACACAGCACACAATGTGAAGCTTTGGTTGCTCTACAATACAAAACATCAACTGTGTACGCTGCCCCAATCCCCAGACCTTAATCCCATTGAGCATTTGTTGGACTCGTTGGAGCGCAGGATCCGTCAGTACAGCAGCACCTCGAAGGAAATGCTGAAAAACGTCATCGTCGATGAATGGGGCAAAATGACCAGGCAGGACACAGCCAAATTCGTTCACTTCATATGCCAAATCAACTTAAAGAGGTCCTTAAGAGAAAAGGTTATCCGACAAGTAATTAAGCCCTGATATGTAATAAAGTATTTTAATATTTCAAATTAATATTGTCATGTACGGATACTTTTCTGGTTGGTTTAAGTGATGCGTTTTTGTTTTTATTTTGTAAAATCTAATTTTTAAAGGAATACCACAGGAAAAATTGATAGAAAAGATAGTTTCCTTAACAAATAAATTTTGTTGCTTAGATATTTAAATGTAGCAGCTTTCTTTAGCATGAATTTCCTAATATGTTGCTTTCTGTTGAAGTTGTACGATACTTTTTCTGACAAGTGTATTTAAAAATCGGCAAAAGAATAACATTGCAAAGATCAAACCTTTGGATGTATACAAGCGAATTGATCCAAATTCCAATATAGACAGCTTAAAGTAAAGATTTACAAATACAAGGTCGTTTTATCGGAGACAATTGAAAAAAGTTGAACAGAGCCTAAGGTCAGGAGCCGGAGCCGAAGATGAATATGTGCAAAATTTATGGTACTTAATTTTCTACGTCACGAGGCAGCTCGAGTTCCTGGGGTATCAACAATTGACCTGGAGCAGGATTATGAACAAAGTGCAGTCAACGTAAGTAAATGCGATTAATTTTGTCATCCTTTTTATTTCTGTATTTTTTTGGGGTTTTCGGATATAAATTCATAAATTCAATTTGTTGCAAATGCTATGCCAAAAAAAAAAAAAACAAAGTAATGTTTATATTGTTGTTTGTTTCAAACTCAATATTTGAAACAACCAAAGATAGAAACATTACATTGTCTTTCTTATCTTGAAGCTTGGGATGTGAAGTTTAACAAGGATAAATGAAAAATACTTTTAACCGTGTTAAGTCAACTAAGTTTGAATTTACAAACGTTATTATTTTTTGAAAAACTACATTTCATTTAGAGCTAGAATTAATCTTGATTACCACCTGCATTTTTTTTTTTTTTGTTTTACGAAGATGTGAACATTCTTCTTATGCCATTGCTTCCTCTTCTTGTTCACTAAAGGGGGAGAAATCGGTGGTACACCAAATGACAGAAAGAAACAATTTATTGAAGGGAGCACTTGGGCGACTCTCCAACAAAGAAGAAAAGAAAAAGGATGACGCTGGTATATTTGCTGAAATTTGGCTACTTTTCATAGAAAACTATCTCCAGCTCAGCAAATCTACGCCAAAAAGGCTATTGAAGAGATTCTAGTATTGGAACAGCTAGAACTACTTTCCCTAAACTCCGTAGCCATTCTTCCAAACACTCTTACGCACTTTCTTCTGTCTCCTTAAGTCATGTACCATTGTATAATTTTTCCCATGAGGCATGAAGATCACCTAGTTTCCAATGATCCTATTCCCTCCCAACATACGAAAATAGCGTTCATGTTCAAGTTGATGCAGGTACTTACAGTGATGTACAAAGGCTGCTATTAGATGGAAGCTTCTTTTAAAATATGTGTGATTTTTAATAATTTCAATAAGGAAACAAAAATACAAGACTGAATTAACGATTTGTTTTAATGTTGTTTGTGTTTTTTTTTTTTGACTGAAATTATATTCCCGATGTAACTTAGTAATAAATTATGGATGTTAAAAATTAAACTTAAGTTTGAATTCTCAAGAATAAAAAATATTCAAAAAAGTATGCACTATATTTTAAATAACGATTTTGCCAAGGTATTCTTTGCATTAGTAGAAGGATTTCTTGAATTAGATGGTTTAAGCCCACACAGCTGCTGAAGTTCATTTGTCCAAGATGCTAACTCGATTTAGCAAGTATTTATATTTTCAACGTCTACACTTTCTCGCAAGTAAATGGACGAATTATTTTTTCTCAAAAAATTGGCAAATAACAGGTGGTAAGCGTGATTGTGGATGCTTTTTCAGGACTCAAATTTATAACATTCAGGAGAAGCTGGAAGCTTGAAGCAAGTATGGCTCCAAGATTTGGAGTGCGTTGCTTTCTAAACTTTCAAAAAATTTGCTTATCGAAAACACACCACAATTCGATGTGTGGCCATTTGCGCCAGGTTCAGCCACTAAAACTCATAATTCGCTTTGACTACCGCAAGTAAAATAATGCTGAATCAATCACCTCAAACTCGAATTCTGGAGACGACAATCGCACGAGTGTCAAGTAGAGACAGTCACACCCCAATGCGATCCCGGGAATAGTGGTCATCATAAGCGAAGATAACACCCTATCGAT
Organism: Odontomyia ornata; assembly: GCA_963969285.1. Classification (NCBI taxonomy): domain Eukaryota; kingdom Metazoa; phylum Arthropoda; class Insecta; order Diptera; family Stratiomyidae; genus Odontomyia; species Odontomyia ornata. The sequence continues at coordinate 100,891,736 of OZ017740.1, read as the reverse complement.
GAAGTGGCCACTGGGCTGATGGTTTCATACGAATCGCTGATGTTGAAACCGCCTCTGAATCTTTGAAAAGGCCAATACACAATACTCGACGACGCATAGTTTAACGAAGAACCATCACAAGCAAGTTCCCCCCACTTGACGAAGGAAGGGTCCCAGATCAGCGGCGAATCCCGAGGACAAAGTGGTGATCGATGCGAACCGGCAAGTCAATTGTGGCGCTCCTCTTGATGTGCCTGCTAGCTCTCACAGCGCACGCCTCTCCAATACAAGGCTCAACAACCAGACCCCTACGGGTCTGTATTTTCAACCATTAGGTCAAGTCTACTTATCTTCCAGCGAGTGAAAGTTGCTCATTTATTACGATTTGGGACCGTATCGGCGGGAATTGGCTGTCCCACAGAACGGGCAGAGCCTTGTGGACTCTTTCAACGACTCCACTCATTTCACTGAGTCTGCATCTGAAATCGAGGACGACAACCACAAGCACAAGATGTTTCATGGACCGATCAAGTGACCGACCATGACATCCACCAGTACGCCATCGGTTACCTGGGCATCCTCGGATTAGTCATACTGGTGACCTATCTCCACTGGCGTTCCTGCAAACAACAACCCAACCTGCATGTCTAACCACCAGGCTGTTACCTAGACGCTACAGCCTACCGGACACCTTGGAGAAGGTTGAATGCACCGTTCAACGGGGAGGTGGGTGTTGAGTTCCTGACACCCCTGAGCCCCCATCACGGCCTGATCTGGCAAAATCAACGCTTCAATCAACTTACATAGTTATTTAAGGTTAATTAGCACTGTGATAATTAGCCCCATCCGTAATTACGAGTAATTCGATTTATTTGATTGATTTCTCAATTGATCGATCATTTTGATTCAATTCACCAAATTCAAATTCAATCCGCCACAAAGCGAAAATACTTTGAGTTTCGAATACCACATTTCATTTTAATCAATCGAGTAACCCCTTTTTCATTCATTTGTTAATTTGTCAAAACTTGAAAACAAAAGTTTATTTATTATATTGCTGGTTGGTCTGTATCATAGCTGTTAACTTTTTAAGAGCACTATAAAATAAAATAAATTTGAGACTGAAAATAAAAATAATAAAATTATAGTTCGGGCCAAAAGAGACCCGGCGCAAACAACACGTGTTATTATTTTTCATGAAATTTTATGGATGCAAGGACCTTGTTTTAACGTATATAATTATGAAATTTTAAGAACTGCTTCAGTTTTATGGAGAAAAACATAAAGTTGTTCAATCATGCTATTATCATCCAAATCCCCTTGTGCTCATGAAGAAATAGCCCTGTGATTTTTTCATATTTTTTTGGCTCAACGTATACATCTTATAAGGTGGTCCCCAAAGTTATAGAAAGAAAATTAAATCCGTACTATAAAAGTATTATTGAAGATTATTATGAAGACTTTCGAAACGACCAGTCTACAAAAGACAAAATATTCTCAGTAAGGCAGGTGCTCGAAAAGTGCTGGAAATATAACATCGATGTACACCGACTCTTCATAGACTTCAAGCAAGCATACAACAGTGCCGACAGGATTCCCCATACGAAATAACGCTTGACTTTGGCGTTCCAACAAAACTAGTCCGCATGATCAAGGTCACGCTGTTCAACACAGTGTCCCAGGTCAAGGTAAACGATGAACTAACGGATAGCTTCATAATGGAACAAGGCTTAAAACAGAGGGATGATCTTGCGCCAATGCTCTTTAATATTGCGCTGGAACACATCATAAAGAAAACATCAGCTATAACTTCAGGCACACTAATGTCTAAGTCCACACAATTTGTAGCATATGCTGATGACGTCAGTATTATGGCGCGTTCAATCTCAGATGCGAAAGGAGCATTTCTGAACCTAGAATCTGAAGCAAACTGAATTGGCCAATAGGTCAATGAAATTAAAACCAAGTTCATGACTCAAAGGAGTAAGAAATTTCTAGTTTGACAAAACTTGGCCATAAGAACTTATAGCGTTTAAACTGTGGATATGTTAAAATACTTTGGAGCCAACCAGAATAGAAGAGGCACCGAAAAGGACTAGATTAGATGAGGCATGAACGCCTAGAATAAACCGCATTACTCCGTACTTTACATTCTAAGGTCCAGAGTTATGAACTGGCAAAATAAGCTGCACATTCACGAAACACTAATCGAACCTGTGCTGTTATATGGAAGTGGAACGTAGACCCAGACGAGCGAATCCAACAAGGCAGGGGATATATTTGAATGCAAAGTGCTCCGCAAAATCTATGGCTCAATGAAACAAGGAGCAGAGTAGAGATCGCATTACAACATTGAGTTATGTGAACTATGTGACGATCCGCCTTTTTCCTCTTGCGTAAAGTTACACAAATTGCAATAGGCAAGCCATGTAGAAAAAACATTAATGGGTAGAGCATAAGGTAGACGTCCAGCCGGAATACCAAGGATGCAGTGGGAAGACACGATCCTTGTTGGGAGGGAGCAACCAGCGAACAAGAACATGGAACCGTGATGATTGGAGGAGACTCATTCTGGAGGTCAAGGCCCGGCTTGGGCTCTCGCTCCATAGATGATGGTGACAAGACTTGGTTTTATTCAAATTTGTTTTTATAATAATAAAATTTTTCTATAGATTCTGGGAGTTGGCAAATTTTTTATGGGGCTCAAGACGTCGAATAGTTTTTTTAAAGCTCCCGAGATTCGTTAACATATTATTAGTGAAAAGAGCTTTTATTAAGAAGCTGCATTCTAGCATTCACATATTTAAACTTCTGCCTTCTTTCGGGCACATCTACATTTTTTTCTTTCTTCCTTTTCGTTCTATAAAAATACCTAATCATTTATCTTATCTTTTGTTCCCCATCTTCATTAATATTTTATTTTCCATCCTGCTCGCATCAGTTGGTAATCATTCAACTTCTGAAGTGAAATTGATAATTGAGCATTGGCTTGAACTGCGCCAAACATTTGTCCCAGGAATCACTGGGCGAAAAAAGAACTTTATTTGGAAATTGAGATTTTGCGCTGTGAAATAGATTGGCCTCTTAAGGGACAAGAGCAAGAACCTTTACTCAAAATAGAGAATATCGAATTTCAAGTGAAACAGAAATTAAGGAATTGTTTGCAAAATAGAGAATATCGGCTTTTAAGAGAAGCAGAGAATAGTGAATTTCACGCGGATTAGAGAACAATAAATTTGAATAATAAAGTAGGACAAATCCATGTGAGTGAAATTCGTGTTCTCCTTCTACACTTCATTTCATTCATTTTAACATAGGTACATCAAAAGAAACCTTTAACAGTTATTTTTCAGTGCACTCCCTCCAGTTGCAGGGCACTCAACAACATGGAAAGGGATGAGTAGTTTTTATTGTTTTTTCTATTATAAGTTAAAATATCTATTGTATTTATCGTTATTATATTCACAGTCACCGAAGATAACCATGTGAAACTAATTCTTTGTGATAGTTTTTTTTTTATTTATTGAGAAGGGCGTTTAATTTGCTCTTATAATTAGTTTAATATTTTCTGTTGCTTTTATTTTTCTATTGAATTGTTCTTGTTTTGAATTGAGTTAAATTTAGGTAAGTGAACGGCCATGCTAGTTTCAAGAAAACACACTTTTCATTTCTCAAAATGACCCTCTCCTCTCCCTCCCTTCCACTTCGTGACATGTTTGCGTGTAGGGTGGCACAGCACGGGCAGAGGGCGTCCCGGATGACCCGCCACATGACTGAGCGCTGGCTGGCCTGAGTATGCCAACCCGGGTTAAGCACTCCTCTGCCAAAAATTAATGTCGGCAACTGCGGTGACTTCCATGGTTGCAACACTTGTAGTATTGGTATCCAGAGGCACTGGGGACAAAGTGTTTTCAAAATTTGTTAATGTCTTCACTCCTCTCGTGATTGCGTATTTTTCAATCAAAAATCTTGAAGACACCTTCAGGAGTAAGTCATGCACGATCTAAATTTCTCAATAGCTTCAATCAGTTGCATATTATCCTGAACTTACAAACATCTGAAGAACAAACCTTTTTTGCATTTTAATAAGTTCTTAGAATCAACACATCTATATGGGTAATTATAATTCTTTTGCTGAGAGCTTTCTCCTGCTTACTTCGCAGCACTTCATGATTAATATTCTTTGCTGAAAAACGAAAAGATTAATACCTTTTCATTTCATAGAATTCACTAGCATTATAGTCATTCACAATCTTCTAACCATTTATCTATTATTAATGCCTTATAGTGATTCCTCATTCTTGCAACATTGTCGCTTCAGGATTGCCATTTGTCTCTATTCTTTCGATATACATATAATTCCAGTCATGTTGGCATGTTACTCACTCTCGCCTTGTGCAACCACGTTGCATGATATTTTATTAGTTCATTCAATTTCTTCCTGGTGAGTACTGCAGTTTTCTTGCAATTTATTTAATTTTATTTCAATCCTAGAAAAAGGAAAATAAGACAAGATAAATTCTATATAATTCCACCTCTCACCTGGTATCACAATCCTGGAAAAAATACCAATGCCTACTATGAAATCTCTACAAACAGGTATTTTTGTACACACATGGGAGACAGTGTACGAGTATGTTTGCCAAAGGGATGCATGGACGCATATACGAGTATGTATAATAAATGCAGCGATAACACTGTGCCTGTTTCGTAAAACAGGCAAACGGGCACCAGCATGGATGGAATAGAAGATATCAGCATCAACAACAAGATTTGGTACAGGCCAGCATACAGAGAAATGAGCAAGCAAACCAACCGACAATCTTACAAACCAACTAACTAACGAACTTTTCAGGTTAGCTAGCAAGCATAGTAACATACAGTCATATGAGTATGAAATCTAACCAGATTTGCTGCATCCGAACGATGCTCAGAGTGGATGGCGAAGGGAAGAAGTCGATGGATGCAGTTTGGGTATGATGTAGCGCATGATGTAGTGTAGATGAAAAGGCTAAGGTAAAGGTAGACAGATCTCAGGTTGTACACAATCGACTCCTTTCAGGTCTGACTTGACTGGAGCCGAGCCTTTAACTAGCTCAACAGTCGCCGGCATATTTATAAATTTAACTTCCCGCCAACTGCGAAAAGGTGCAGCAATATCATACATTCTGAACTGAAATAGGTAAAATCTGAGGATACAATAGGTGACAAAGAGTATTGGATAGCAGGAAAACTAAATTAAGGAGAATGCAATTAGTTTAGCTTGGACACAAATTTAGAGTATACGAGTAAATACAGTTATTGAAGGTATATGATCCAATTAAGGAATTGGAAAAGTTAATTAGAAAGCTTGAAAATGTCAGGATCTTTTAATTTTCCCCTTATTTTATTCAATATTTCAGCGTTTTTTTTTGGTTTCGTAAATATGGTAACGTGTTTACCTTCAGATATCGCCGGGTTGGATTTTGTTTATCAAGTAGTTATATTGAATGCTGTCATTGATTTGCAAGTAATTATGCAAATAAATTTGATAATTCTTATAATAGTACTCTAAAAAAAGTATACAGCCAAAAATAATTTTTACGTAGAAAACTGTGGGACCAACGTCGTTAACGAAGACGATATAAAATGTTTTATATCTGATGCATTATTTGTAATAATTAAAGCCGGATTTGATTTACGCGATTGGAAATATATGGAAAATTGATCACATGATGATAAAATGGTCATAATGGGCATTCTTGGGAATAAGCCTCCAGATACGGTGTGTATTAATACGTTTTCGATTGAAATGTTCAATTTTTGTGATAAAATAACATAATATACTCTCATTAGTTGATCATATATTTGATCCTCTGAGATTCATGTCACCGATTACGCTTTACCCGCCAGTATAATTGCAAGAGAGCTGGTCACATGATCTGCCTTTGGATGATGCTTTGAAAGAAGATGTAACATATATAAATGATTTTTAAATGGGCTAAAAGTCTAAGCAAGCTCGTGGAAGATACAGTCCCACCCTGTTTTTCAGGGAACATTAACCTTTAACTGTAGTCGTGGGTCCAGGCGACCCACTAAATGTTAAGTCATTGAACGCGTGTAAAAAACACGGCGTGTGCCTCAGTGCCTCCCGCTCCGAGGGACCTTCCGAAAGTACGCCGAAGCCCGTTAAGGGAAACGGCCGTGCTTCACTCCCTACTACAAAGGTGAGTATTGGTATGCGTGCAGGTCTGTGGGACCCACCACTATAGTTACGCAACTTTTTAATATCGTTGATAATTAATTTTACTGTTTTTTTTCAGTTATTTGTGATGGTAAACCGAAGGAATTATTCTACAAATATAGATGATATAATAGAACAGAGATTGAATGAATCATATAGTGATGAAGATGACATCGGTAGAAATTCACCCACATCACGAAATAATGTTGCAACCATCCACTTAGAAAATGAGTTTTCTAACAATGAAGAGGAGTTTGTGATAACGAGTGATCATGACTCAAACTCTGAAATGTCTGAAATCGAAGACACTTACCAAAATGAAGAAGTGGATGTACAGACCAGTTCTACTGGATATTTTTACGGGAAAATAGTTTTAAATGGGGCAGAAATACCACCTGCAAGAAAAACCCGTATCACGAGCCGTAATATTATCAGATTGCCATGTACTACAACTCGATCAACACCTATTGAACCGTTCAATCCAAATGATGCATTTCAGATAATATTTGATGCGGATGTCAAAAACAAAATACTTTTGTGGACAAACAACAAATTAGCAATGTTTAGATTGAAATACCAGTCAGTAAATCGCACATAATTGAGGGAATGCTCTCTGCTGGAGCTGGACGCATTTTTAAAGTCATCTGCTCTACTTTGCAGTATTCAAGTCGAATCATGAGGCCGTTATATGGCTATTCGCTACTGACGGCTCTGGACAAGAGATTTTCCAGCTGTGTATATCTTCGTTGTGGTTTTATATACTTCTACTGTGCCTTCGCTTTGATAATCCAGACGATAGAGAAGAACGAAGAAGAACTGATCCGAGTTGCATAGTGACAGAGATTATCAATATCTTCAATATAAATTCACAAGCGAATTACTCTTTTGGTGCTAGTTCTATTGCTTGCTTTTAGGGGACGCTACTCCTTCAAAATATACGCTCCAGGCAAACTCAACAGATATGAGTTGAAAATGCAATGTCTTGCAGATTCTAAAGCACACTACGTGCTGAATACGCTTTTGTACTGCGGAAAAAATACCGGCGGCCTGACTTCAACAGAAGAAGAGAGAAAAAATTCCAATGCCTGTGCGAGCTTGTCTGCAATTATGTCAGCTAATTCTGAACTCCAACCGCAAAATCACTACAGACAATTGGTGCACATCGATGGAACTCATTAACGCTATGAAACCCAAAGGTCAAACTGTCATTGGGACTTTGAAGAAAAAAAAGAAGGAAAATTCTAAAGAGCTCTTGCCTCACAAGGATCGACCAATCGGATCATCAGTTTTTGAGTTTACAAATGACACGACAATTGTGAGTTATGTGCCGAAGAAGAACAACTCTGTCATTCTTGTTTCTTCGATGCATCATGACAACGTCGTAGATGAATCTACTAAAAAACCTGACATTATTCATCATTATAACAGCATAAAAGGCGGTGTTGATTCTGTCGATCAAATGTGTTCGGTATATTCAAGTAGTCGCCGAACATGTCGTTGGCCAATGCCTATTTTATATAGAATATTAGATATGAGTGCACTGGATGCTTTTATCATCCAGCAAAATCATGAAATGACTTCGAAGATGACAAGGATGATGTTTTTGAAAGGACTTGCAAAATGTTGTGTGGAACTTACATGAAAGAAAGATGTTACAACCAAAGACTTCCTACTCACCTCAGGACAAGCATTGCTACAGCTCTGAAACTACAACTAGCATAAGCATCATCATCTGCGAATGATGAACACCTGAAATTGGAGAGTAATAAAAGAAAGAGATGCTCTTTCTATCCGCCAAACAAAAGAGCGAAAACTGACACTTGTGTCATAAGTGTAGACTGCCGATTTGCATGACATGTGCAAAAACGGTATGCAATTCATGCTTATACGAGTAACTTCATCATCAGTTTATGATGTCAACATTTTTTTGAAGGAAGTTTTTTAGTTTTTGTTTTAACTCTTTTAGAAAGTATTGTTCTTTGTACTTGAAACGAATTGCATTCAATTTTTCATTGTGTTTTTTTTTATTTTATATGATTATTTTTTTGAAAGCATGTTTTTAGGTAAAGTCAATAACGACTAATTAAAAGAAGTGCTATTTTAGATAAGAATAAAAAATTCTTTTGTTGATTTTGTTTGATACAACGGTTGGTCATGTTTCAATGTTAAGTTTAATAAAAACTTAAAATTGAAATGTAATTTTATATTGACTGAAATTTTGATAGTACGCTACTAAAAGAATGTACCGCACGAAGATAAAACTCTTTTGTAATAGCAGCGTCATTGGGCAGTGAGGCTAAGTACTTGTTGAATGACCCACGTATGTCCAAGTTCAAAACGGTTAAAATTTTAATGTATATTTTGTTTAAGAAAAGAAAAGTGTTGCTTCCGCTTATTACAAAAATTGCATTGGAAGAAAAGGCATTCCGCGCTTAGTATTGCTTGCTCCTAATATCGGTGTACGCTTGACTCTATCAGCTTTGAGTGCATTGCAAATCGGAAACGTTGACAAGTATTGCTGAACGGACACTTATATTGTCCTCGTACTTATTGCTATTGTGTCAAGGAAATACGTAGTTTATCAAATCCAAACCAGTGGTGTTTTTTTCCTAGCTCCTTAAATCCCGCAGGTTTACCCTCAAGAGGGTGTACCGTAGTACCGAAGTTGATGAAATAGCAGTGAATGTAGAATTGCGTAAGACCACTGAAAATCTAAGATCCAGCCTACGACTGAGATGTGTTTATTGGGTTCATTTTTAAGTCGCAATTTAGATTCGCGAGCGTGTTTCAAAACATCAAAAATTTTTGGAACCATAAGGTTCCCTTAAAAATTATCATATTAAGCTCATAAGCAAACATCGCGAGAATAGTCTTGTTACAAAATTCTCACAGCAAATATTTCAATACAGTGGTGTAGCGTAAAGCCGACCGAGGACTTGCCACCCTCCGATTTTGGAGACATATTTGTATTTAGATCTTTTTCAGAAGGAGATAATCATTCTATCGGTAGTCAAAAGTATGCTTGATTTACACTTATATGACGAATTATCTTCTTCGTAGCAATACAGCCCCTCTCTGGCCTTCGCTTTCTAAAACAGCGCCTCCAACTGTCTCGGTCCATTGACTGTGTCCTCCAATTTCGAAATCCAAGCAGCGATGAACTTTCTTCGTCGACCAAGTCAGACCAGCGTTTCCTCGGTTTCCCCACTGGTCACCGACCTTCAATTCTCCCAACGAATACCATTTTGGGTATCCATGGTTCGTCCATACGATTCATGTGTCCAGCCCATAGAGGTATATACAGGAGACGGCGAAAGATCAGATTCATGAAGCCACGAGCTTTTGCCTTTGCTATTGTGATAACTCGCATAGGCTCGAAGCTTATTTCGAAATCGGGGTCGAAATTTGTTTCATCATATGATAAGGTGGATCATACTCTTGACGATAAACTTTATGAGAATGCAGTGGTTGAAAATTAATTGTTTACTACAAAAAGAAAGCCAAAAAATTATCATTCGTGCTGACATTATTATTCTGGTGGAATTTTCTTGCAAACACTTGAGAGGGTACCACTTTTGACCTACGTAGAAAATTTCATCATTCAAGTATGTGGTTTGCGCGAAAACGTGCTGTGACGCACGGACGGATGGACAGGCGGACGAAAAGACAGATCGCGATTTTAATAGGGGATTGTAAAAATATTTTACAATCCCCTAAAATGGTCTGTTGTATAAATACTTGCAAGTTACGCCATGATAAACATTCATTACTTCAGTTGCTACTAAAATAGCGGATTGCGCTTACCTTCTGACCTTTGTGGGCCGCCATTTTGAATGAATGCATTTGAATTTGGATTTTTAAAAATATTTCAATCTTAGAGTCTCATCAGTCAATTTGTCCAATCTCAGTCAAATCAGTTTCCCTCTAGACAGGGCAAAAGTATTAAATTTTTAATGAAAATGGCAGCGAAAAATATTAGGTTTTATATTTTCGACTTCTTTACTTTTCATCCGATTTTGATGATTTTTTGTTTAGTACAAGGACTTTGTACAATTATCCATAATCTCAAGTTTCATTAAAATCCATTGGAAAATTTTGCATTAGAGGGCCACAAAAATCTGAAAAAATCGCATATTTGAATCGCCGCCATTTTGAAACTTGAGCATGTCTGTGCACCAAAATAGCAAAATGTTTAGATCTAATTGTTTTCAATCTTTGAAATTAAATTTCATTCACATCGAATCAAAATTGGGTCTTCAGAAGCCTTTGAAATTTCTAGCTTCAACTAGCCGCCATTTTGTTTTGGAAGACCTGATCTCTAGTTTTTTAAGATGATTCTTTAGGCATTTACAGTAGTTACCAAAGTACCGAATTTCATTAACATCGGTTGAAAAGTTTGGTCACAACTACAACATCCAATGCTTACACGCTTTTCGACGTCCACCATTTTGTTTCAAACGGTTTGACTTTGGATTTTTTATTTTGAAATTCATCGCATACCTCAATAAACCTCTGTACCAAATTTCATCCAAATAGGAGCCACAGTTTGGTCATAAATGAAATCACGAATGTTTGTCTAAAATGGCCGCCATTTTGTTTTCCCTCGACCGATTTGGCTGGTTAAACAACTTAACTGAGATATTCACCCAATACGCCTTTCTTAAAAATTTTGTGAAAATTGGAGCGAAATTGTGACCTCTAGCATAGTCACGATTTTCGTTATATCATATATCAATTATATATATACATACATATATATATATATATATATATATATATATATATATATATATATATATATATATATATATATATATATACGCAATAGGTAAATATCTCTTGAGAAATTCACCTAAAAAAAAAACCGACTCCAAAGTAAGAAAGATGAATAAAATTTTTTAAAAGCGGTGCTATATTGCATGGTGCTTTAATATCACCTTCATAAAACTTATTTCATCCTTTGTAGGGCACTTTGAAGTCGGTTTTTTTCGTTTTCCGGCAAAGAAACAAATATTTTCAAATTAAATCACCATGCATGCATTTCGGCACTAATTGGCTCGATTTTCAACAACAATTTCAGTCCCATCCCCACAATTCCGGAAACCTAGAAAAACATTTTTAAATTCAACCGACCAGTTTTCGAAATTGGTAAAACAGCTCCCATATTGTAGGTGCACTGCACTGGTACGAGATCACGTATTTTAGAAAACCTTCAAAGTTTTTCAATTAAAATGTTTACTCCGGTACATGAAACTTTTACAAGCACCTTCGCAATAACAAAACGAATTATTTTCAACAATTTAACCTTAACACCATTATGGACGGAGTCAACAAAACTTCAACATTTGCGCGCAACATCTATTTCACATGCAATTTGCTCTTTGATAATCACGAACTTTTACTTAAAAACACAATTAATTACTTCAACACGAAGCTTTAAGGATAACTTAGGCCCATTTAAATCCGTAGGAATAAAAATCAGAAAAAAAGCGCGTAAATTCTTAAAATGCAAGCGAGTTTCAGTTGCATGTTATCGGAATTCTATGACCGGCGTTAAATCTGTTTCAACCGAGAAAATCTTTAAACTCGCGTCTCCCATATACCGTTTCTAGCGGGCACGATTCACACAACATTCGAAATTATGTTTTCATTCACGAAACGCACCGAAAACCTGGACGGACACAGAAAACATCACGTAAATTATACCCGGACACATAATTGTTTCCTTGACTGCACTTTACTTACCTAAATAATGAAAAATACTCGATGCAGCGCTCACATTTTTGCTCACGTTTACACATTGAACACTTTATTTTCGAAATCACTTATAGAATCCGACCGAAACAAGCGTTTTCATTGAAAATTTTTAAAAATTACGATATTTGATGGAATTTTCGCAGGAATTTTCAACTTCCTGTTTTCTATCAGCTGAAACATCATTTCCGAAATCAGGGGTGTCACAATTGTTGGTTTCGATCGAAAACGATTTGAATGTGGCGCACTTCGTAGTTTGTTAGTATATTTTATGGAAAGGAAAGAAGTTTGTTGGACAATATTTGGAGGCATTGTTTACAATTGTAAATGCTGTATGATCATTAAAGAGAAATCTAAAAATAATGAACTTTTTTAGCTATTTCGAAATTAATTTCGAACAATGATAGAATTTGGACAATCATACCTAAGCTCATTCGTGAAAGTCCAAAAGCTTTCGAAATTTGGAGTATACGGACATGAAATGTTTGTTCGTATTGAGCATGTATTAAGAGACTTCAATACTTTATATGGGAAATGAAAGCTCGCCGTCTCCAGTGTATACCTCTATGGTCCAGCCCATTGCAGCTTCCGCGGCCTTGTAATCATTGAGACCTCCGGCTCGTCAAAAATTTCATACAGCTCATGGTTGTATCGAATTCGCTTCGCTCCGATTATTCACCTCAGAACCCGTCGCTCAAAGGCGTTCAATTTATTTGCAGATGCTTGGGTTAGGGCCCCTGTTTCACAACTTTAGCATAACACAGGTCTTATCAAAGGTTTGTATACTTGGAGCTTTGTTTTTCTGTGTGAGCAGCAGGTCTTCAAGATCGTCACAACTGAATAAAATATTTTATTTGCTAACTGTATTCTTCAGCGAATTTCGTCTCTTTCATTACCCCTAGGGAATATAATTGATTGGCTCTAATATTTCGGCGTATATTCTTGTTGCCAAATGTGCTGGATGACTTTGTGAATAGCTTTATGAACACTGCTACCACCATATTTGATGAGCTCCACTGGAATCTCACCGATGCCAGGCACTTGGATTATTTTTTTGGGCTTTAATGACAAATTATACTAACTTACAAATAATTTAACAGACAAGCTTTTATTTTCAAACTTTCTGTGGTGCACGGACAGATAGATAAACGAATAGACGGGAAGGACTGATGGAAAGATGAACCGACAGGGCGCAAAACTAGTAGGTATTTGTAAAAAATATTTAACAAACCCCAAGAAAGCACTGCTAGCTCTATTGTTCCGGAGAAATTACATAATTTGCCTCCACTGAAGTTGCATGCATACAAACCAGATTAAATGTTCATGACGACAATTCCATCAGCTATGAGTTTGTTCGAAATTTTTTCACTTATGTCTTGAGCAGTTTTAGTTTCGTCGTGATGAAATCCACTCGTTTGATATTTATGAGAAATATCTAGAGCGCTGTCAAAGTTTTTGAATAATATTTAGCCTTCTGTAGACCAGCTATAATTTTTTGTCGAATTTTACTAGGCGAGCTCAATTTATTATTTATTTTGTTTATTTACTCCAAAATTTTTAACATATTTCTGCCTCAGAATTTTTGATTAATTGAACTGGATGCATTATTTTGCTTTTCCCATGTTCAATTAAGTTTTATCGCCATGATAGTGATCTGTAGGCGAAAATGTTTGTGTACATTACAATTTGCAAAAGTACTCACAGAAGTAAAGATGGTGTGAACTTCTTTTTTGAATTTTAAGCTTTATATTTTCGTTTATTTTATTATTGATGCATACTTATTACGTGATTCAGGTCTTCGAAAACTTCATGGCATGTATTGCACAGAACAAAAACTTCTAGATTGCTTAGAAGATGGGAATTTGTCCGAAATTGTGCTTCTTGGAGAGGAGGAGCTAAATGAATTCAGTCCTAAAGCAATTTCGATGCGACGAGTTGGAGCAGAAATGGACGATGCAAATAAATCAGATAATGAAGCTAAAGAGGAATCCATACTAGAACTGGAAGAGGAAGTGCCATATTTTGGAATCCACCACCTACTGCGCTGAAGATATTGGTGCTTTGAACCCATCGGAATATTTTCACGAGTATATACCCGACAAATTATTTGATACAATGTCAGAAATGACGAATATTTATGCGATCCAAAGCAGCTCCAATTTCATGGCTACCAACCTCAAAGAAGTAAAAAAAATAATTGGCCTCCACATTCTTATGGGTAATCTATAATACCCAAGAGCACGGATGTATTGCAACAACTCTGTTGGCACTCCATTGGTCAAAAAAATAATGTCCGTTAACATATTTTTCAGTTTACGAAGCCATTTGCATCTGGTGAATAATTTACAAATTCCTAATGGAAACACAGGCAAATTCATAAAAATTAGGCCCATTTACGAAGCTGGTGCATGGAAATTACATCAGTCGAACAATGCGTTTATATAGATGAGCAAATGGTTCCATTCAAGGGGCATGATTATTGTAAGCAATATATAAAAGGAAAGCCAAATCCTTGGGGATTCAAATTGTTCGTTTTGAGTGGGTCTAGTGGCCTAATGTTGTATTTCTTGCTTTACCACGGAGCAACAGCCGAAATCAAACCGGTATATGTGAATGAACTCGGTCAAAGTGCTGCAATTGTGGTTCAATTAAACAAAAGACTGCAAGCCCCTGGGCACATAATATGTTTTGATAATTATTTTTCGTCTTATTGTCTTTTACAGTTATTGAAGGAGAATCAAATATGGGCTGCGTGCACAGTAAGAATGGACCAATTTTCGGGAAAAGGATTGAATAAGAATGTAGATTCTCTACTGAAGAAGGATACAAAGAGGCCATTCCAAACAATTTGTTAATAAAGAACAGGGCGTCGTTGTAACTAGATGGATAGACAACAGCCTTAAATATCATTAACTGTAACAGATATCGACATACAATAATTTTCAAAGATTACAAAAAAAATATATTCACTAGGTTTCAAACAAAAAAAAATTTTGTCCTAAAGTTGTCATAATTTGGTACTGAAAGGGTTAAACTTAAAAGAGATTCCAATTCAAAATTAGCACCCAACATAAGACCTTTAAAAACCGTTCATGAAATTTAAAGGCTTTAGTGCTTCGAAAAATCGCACCGAGATTTGAAGTGATAGTTCATATGGTCCATGCGCAAAATATGAAGTTCAATTGAAATAATTTTACCTTGTGGTTCTTATTTCGGTGGATTAATATTGTTCTTTTAAATATTTTATGGTTGGTTTATAGAATTCTCAACTATATACTCAACTCAGCGATAGAATGGAGGAGCATACTTTTAAATTTTTATCGTTTTATTTTTTGAGTCTATCAAGGCTTTAAAAATCATCGAGAACCTATAAAATTTAATTTGGCTCATTTGGTCAACTCATTCCACATCAAGATTTGACGAGTGCTACGAGAAACTAGAAAAAACCTTTCCCAAAAAGACAACACCTGAAAGTTAAATAAAATATACGAACAAGATATCTGTCCACAATTTTGACATATTAAATTGATTGATCGCTTTGTCTTCAACTATTCACTCGACAACATTCCATCCTTCACCTCTACAACCACCCCGTCCATCATCATCACCATCACCATCGCGAGAATTCATCTTGCTGCTCACCACTTCACAAAAGGTATTGATCGTCGTCGCAAAGGAGTGAAGCCTAAAGTGAAGAGATCCACCCACGCATACTACACACATCACATCTGACAAACAAAAATTTTATTCATCCGATCAATTTTCCACTTTGGTTTTTCGTCTTTGCATATGATTTATAATTACATTCATGACTTGGACAGTCTTATTTATACAGTACATTGCCAGTTATGATGTTCTTAATGACGACTATGAAATGGTGATGATGGTAATGGTTTGTGATCGTTTTACCTGGCCTATGGTAGTTTAGCGATTTTCATTGCCAATGCCAATAGTAATGCGAAATCTTGGAAAGGATGCTGGCAGAAATTGATGGTGATCATCATCATGTCGATTTCTAAGGGATATTCTTTAGTTTGTGTAATCTATTCTGCAGAGACATCTTAGCTAAAGTCTTGTCAGAGACATGATACGATGGCAATATCTTTATGATTGGTGTGGGCATGAGAAAAGGAGTGATTCAAAGGTAAGAAAGTATGAACAAACTCGTGTTCTAGTATGTCATTAACGAAACGGATTAGGGGCGGTTGGAACAGAGGAGTTTGATCTTCTAATGAATACTAGAAATTATTGAAACAATGTTTCAAATAAATTTCCATCATGAGTCTTTACCCAATAGTTTCAATGTGTTCCCACGAGATCATTGTGTTTAAATTTAGTTTTTAACCAAGAATTAAGCCTACCCACCCTTGTGACTGCTCATTTCAACCCACTGATATTTCATCCAACATTTTCTTATCATGCTCCAATGCCTTAATTATAAGGACTCCAATACCTACATCAACTAGAACCTCCACAATGGCCCATAATAGCAACAAAAACAATCACATTAATCGAACCGAAGTTCATCTGGGAAACTAGAAAATGCTTTTAGGGCGTTTATTTATTGAACGCTTAGCCTCAGGTGATGAGTTGTTTTTCAAGTTTAACTTCTCAATAATTTTCACTAAATGAACGCTTCATCACCGGTTCGACATTCTCGCTCTTCTAAGATATATCTTCTGTTAGAGAAGGCCATCGCGGCCTATCGACCGACCGGTCGCCGAGGACCGTTTGTTTCTAAAGAGATATGTATTGGAGCACACATGTTATTCCCAATCGCCCCTTTTGGAGTCTTCCGCACCGTGTGGAGTTTTTGTCACAGAAAATATCCAACCGAAGAAAAAATATCCTGAACGCATGCCATTTTTCCCCATCTTTGATATCAATCGCTGGCTATGTAACGATCTGAGTGCGTGGTGGATGAAACGACAGCCAATATATCGATCGATGAACGAATTGATAGAGACAGCTTATCAATGGTACTTTGAAATGGTTTTTATCGTATTTGTTGTTGGCGTTTCTTCTTGACTAACTTAGATTCTTTCTAAGATCTTTGAAGGCTTGAAACCAGCGACAAACATTCCACTCATTAATTAGGAAGATCTAAGACAGTTTGTTGTGGCTTGTTTGTGCGTAAAGCTTTCGGTGATCGTCAAAGATAGTATGAACGGTTCTGAGATCTTTCACGGTTTCCGAGTTTAATCCGATGGAAGAAGATAATTCCCTTTTAAGACATGTTTTTAAACAGGACTTTTGGATACAACAATAATTATAGTGACAATTAGAGACAAATGGCTCTGAGAGTGTTTGCTATTTCATTTTATATAGTGCAATCTCCTATTTTTGTAGCTAAATAGTCCATAACTTGGGCGAGCAAGGTCTTGTGGACCTTGTAATATATATTTTCAAATCTCTACTTGAGTATTTCCCTCTGAAGGAATAAGTTTTCATTGGTTGAATGTATTTGCCATGTCTTTGATCATTTGATTCATTATTTAGTTTTAGAGCGTTGGGGTGAGGATACCTTTCAGCGCTCTTTTGGTTTATCCCAACTTTCAATGAATTTCTCTGCAGAGCTTTTTCCTGCAGTATGAAATACTCATTGGTTGTTTGCTGGTTCTAGCTATTGACTGTGTCCGTTTCTTCTATAATCGACGCACATACATAGATTTTAATGATTTAGACGGCCAAAAGTATTTTTTTAAAAATCATTATAATGGTAAGGTATCTATACAATTGGTGAGTCAATGGCTCTATGTACAATATAACATCCCCTCCCCCGCCTTTGAAGCGCGGGAGTCGACTTTGATCAGTCGGAATTCGATAGTGAACACGTGTGTACAAGTCGGGTCTCGGCGCTCTCCTAAACGTATAACTTTCCAAAGTGCATTATTCATTTCAAGCTAATATTTTCGTTTTAACTGTGATGGATTGCGATGATGCAGGTAAGAACAATCTGTTTTCGTTATAGAAAAATTTAATTAACATTCTCTTTCATTCATTTTTAACACGACAAACATCACTCTGTCCAACATTTATTTTTTTAGATATATTTAAATTCGAGTGCCTTTTTAATGTACTTATGAGTCCCTTCCTGTAATAACTTTCATTATACTATATAGTTCATATATGTAACTAACTAATTCCATAAGAAATAGCCGCGCAAAATCGCGCTTTTTTAGCTAAGCCCTTTTGAAAGGCTCTTTGTCAAATATAGGAAATATTGAGTGTGCGATATTTTGTATTAAAATTGTTTTTTATTTGTTTCAGGTCTACCTACTACCTCGGGTACTAAAGTAGTGACTCGTCAATACATATTTGACTAACTAAAGAGTCAAAATTTACCAACTTTAAAAGAAAAATTTGACTTTTATGAGAATTTTCTCCTTATGCGCTATGGGCACAACAAAGAGGCTAAAGAAGACTTAAAAAAAAGATTTTCTTATGTAAAATCACAAATTAAGCAACGATGGGCAAAGGCAAATAAGCACCAAGATGTTTTCTTGAAAATGAACCAATCATGGTTGGAGGGAACATTCGAGATTCCCATTGAATCAATCTTTTGGAGAACTAAGTGAGAGTAGTAAAAGAAGAAAAACGGAAGAAATAAGGGCCTCCGTAGTGATGAAGTTATTGTTCACGCTGCTACATGTGTGTTGCAGACAACGGGACATAGGACCGCCTCGAAAGTGCTTAAAGATATTACGAACTCACCAAGAAGGGCTAGTAAATATAGAAAAGCCTACAGCAGAGTTAGCAACAACGATGATGTACCTCAATTGACTCCTCTGCAAGAACTTAAGATGTTTGTTGAAGCTGATCTTACGAGACGACAGTATGAGATAGTAAGGGCAACAAATCCAAAACATTTCCCTTACTATGATCTTGTTTTGAAGGCAAAACAAGAGTGCTATCCACCGAAAGAATCCCTAAGAATTACAGCTACTCGCGCGGAAAGTAATCTACAGTGCCTAATGGATCTAACAGTAACACAATTATTAAAATACCTAGAAGATGTGATAATCCGGCTTAACGAGCAAGAAAGGAAGTCGTTAATGATAATCTGCAAATGGGGTTGTGACGGTTCTCAGTAATCCAAATTTAAACAAAGTAACGATAATGAGACTGATTCCGATGCCAACATTTTTATGAGTACCTTTGTGCCTTTGCGCATTGTTTGTGGAAAAGAGGGCAGTAAAATTGTTTGCAGAATCCAACTCCCTCTTCGTCAAGGTTTTGCCGTCCGATTCGATTCCGATTTGTAAAAGAAACAATGGACATAACTAAAGAAGAGATAAAATATGTACAGGGGTCCATTAAGCAACTAAACAAAACAGTTGTTACGTTGAATGAAGAGGAGTTTTCGTTCGGGCACCAGCTCAAAATGAGTATGATTGACGGAAAGGAGTGCAACGCAGCCACAGACACAAAGTCAACATCTCAGTGCTACATCTGTGGAGCTACTTCGAAAACCTTTAATGATCTATCGAAGAAAAATAGTGTAAACCCTCAAGCTTTGGAATTCGGCTTGTCAGTACTACACGCCCGGATCCGCATTTTCGCGTGCATTATACACCTTTCGTATAAACTGCCAGTAAAAAATACAGGGAAAGAAAAACTGAAGAAGACAAGGCATTAGAAGCTCAAAAGAAGTTGGAAATTCAGGAGAGGTTTCGAAATAAAACCGGTTTGCTCATTGACATACCAAAGGCCAACTTTGGCAACACCAATGATGGCAACACAAGCCGGAGGTTTTTTGAAAACCCCGAATTGGCTTCAGACATCATAGGTATTAACTTTGAACTGATCTACAGATTCAAGGTTATTTTAGAAACTATTTCTAGTGGCCATAAAATTGTTGCTGAAAAATATGATAAGTATGCACACGACACAGCAAAATTGTATGTAGAACAGTATGGTTGGCACCCAATGACGCCTACTATGCACAAGAAATTGGTACATGGAAGCCAAATCATAAAAAGTTCACTGCTACCAATTGGACAGCTATCGGAAGAAGCTGCAGAAGCCCGGAACAAGCATTTCCAATCGTACCGGCTAAGCATTGCCAGAAAGTTTTCTAGGGAAGAATGTAACTTAGATGTATATTATAGACTTTTGTTGAGTTCAGATCCCTTCATTAGTTGCTTGAGACAAATAAGAAAACCTTCACGTAACGCATTTCTACCTGAAACGGTTAAACTTTTATTACCTGCCGACCCAAACACAGAGTCAGTAGAGACATCTGAACCTGAAGATGGCGATTTTTAATGTAATTTTATATTTGAAGAAAACTTGTAAATTCTGTTTCCATTCATTTATATTTTTGAGTGAATATAGCTCTGCTATATATATTACTGTTCTTTATAACCTGAAAAATATATGTATGTTTTTATAAATATATACCTCTTCTTTATTTTAATTGAACTTAGAACTAAAATAACCACAAAAATAATTTTGGCCGCCTAAATCATTAAAATCTATGTATGTGCGACGTAAAGGCGTAATATATCTACCAAATGAATTTAATTTTATATCGTGAAAAATTATTTGAAATATAAAATAATAATTAACTGTGAATTAGCCGAGGAAAATTAATAGTCAACCGAAATGATTCATATAGTCTTAAAAATTGGTGCAATTATTCCTTGAGGTGTTCTGATAAAAATACTAAAAATTTCCGAGGATACGGAATAAGCTGGTGATGAGGTAAAGAATAAAAGGTCCTTCTTCAATTTTTATGAACAAAAAAATTGAATTTTATAGATTTTTTTAAAGACTGAAAAACTAAAGACTACACATAAAAAATGGTAGAGTAAAAGAAATTTCGCTTTCCTTTTTTGATTTATTATTTGTCTATGTGGGATGAAATTAGCTGAGGTATGACTGTTTAAAGCTTATATTTGAATACAAGGACACCATGCTTCGGCCCTTTTTTCCTTGAAATTTTTTAAAAACTTCTAAGGTAGTTCACGTGGCGTAGTGGTTAGAGCGTCCACCCCGTAAGCCGAAGGTCCCTAGTTCGAATTCATTTGGTAGCAACGAGATTCGTTTCTAGTGATTCTTCGGACAGACTATAAACTGGTTCAGTTATGATACGTGCTGGTTTAAAATCAGAACACATCGCAGCTGGATGGACGGACACTGACAAAGCGTGGTACTGGCCATATCATCTTCTCGAGTGTCAAAACATGCGATCAAGACAATGAGATACTTCAACTTTCTCTAAGCTAAGCCCCAAAAGGGGGTGCAGTGATAAAACAACAACAAAGCTTCCAAATATGGTCAACTTCTTTTGACTTATAGCGAAATCGGCCTTAGAGTATTTGGATATCTTCAAAATTATGGAACTTGTGGTCGAAAACCATGTACATGGTGCATCAAAAATTCTATTGCAAGATTCAAGCACTTAATAAAGAATACTTCACATAATAATAGATTTTGACTTTGAAAATATTTAAATCAAAATTTTTTCCAAAGGGGGTGATGTTAAGGGTCGATGTTCGGGTTTGGAAATAAACATTTCCTGTAAATTTCGATTCTATTAGTTAACGCCCAGACAGCACAAAGACGACAAATAAAGGTCCAAAGCTCATAGCATTTTAGATATTGATATCATTAAAACTGAGCTTACAGTTAGCGAAAAGTTGACTTGCTGTTGTTCTTGAGCACGGCGCATCGTAGAGAAAACCGATTTGACTAAAATTAAAGCAGGAAAAAATGCTTGTCAGCTGATATATCTACATTTGCTTGTTTGTATACCCTACCTAGCTCACGACAATCTAAAAGCTATGGAGCTTCAAACAATATTTTTTCAGTTTTTGCCAAATATCTCGAAAACGTTGCATTGTAGAGTGAAAATAGCGAAATTTGCATTTAGGCTATTGAATTTCCTCCCATCTATATGAGTCTGTGATGATAGGAAATAGGGTTCGGAAAGACTATTAACACTTTTTACCACACATTTTTAAACTGGTGTATCCCAATGAAAATTATATTCATTAAATTTCTTGTGAAATGGTTTCTTACTTATGTCGTTTTGAGCACATAGAAGTCATATATACTACTGTGACCAAAAAATAAGGCGACATTTGAATTTACACTGCATGCGTCAAAGAATTTGAAGAATTATTTTTTTTAGGTTGGTAGTACTGTCAGTGCCATCTATGTCAAATTTACATGTCAGAATATTCATTATTGTTTGAGAAACACATCGTTTCCGGGATGGCTTTCAGTTCCATCTTCGCTGCGGCTTAAATCTCCGCTATCGTATCAAAACGGTGTCCCCGGCGCGGTCTTTTCAGCTTGCTGAACAGCCAGAAGTCGCACGGCGCCACGGTGGTTGCGGAACGATATGGGTTGAGTTTTTGGCGAAATGATCACGAATTACGAGTGCAGTATGGGATGGTGCATTATCGTGGTGTAAAAACCAAGAATTGTCTTTCCAGGATTCCGGCCTTTTTAGTCGGATAGCGTTACGCAAACGACGGATAATGTTCAAATAATATTCCTTGTTGACTGTTTGGCCCGGCGGAAGGAATTCATAATGCACAACACCACGATAATCGAAGAAGAGAAGAGGTTGATGACACGTTCACGGCCGGCTTGGAACTCACTATACTACCCGTAAACCTTTCTTTTTAGACATAGCCTCATCACCAAAGGCTTTCTGCACCATCCACAACGTATCCGCAGCAGAAAATTGATTCCGCAATCAAAATTTAATGCAAATTCATCATATATATATCGCTTCGATGACCTCAAAGCGACGAGACATAAAATAAATTTGTATGTAAACAATGTCATGCAAAACTTTCCAAGCTCAAAAATTCCTGATTTCCAGATTTTCATTCACATCTTGGTTGTATCATAGTGAAGATCGTATGCTAAGTGAAGTTAAAATATCATGAAAATTGCTTAAAATAATATTTCCTAGTAGTTCGTTTAAGGTAGTTTTTAGAGTACTCGCTGAAAACGCCAAAGAACACTGGTTCAAGGTCCGTTGGCAAGATTTATTTTGAGTGATTCTTCGGGCAGACTATGATCCCGTTCCGTTGTGATACGTTCCGATTTGAGAAATCAGACTGTATATATATATATATATATATATATATATATATATATATATATATATATATATATATATATATAAATATATATATATATATATATATATATAAATATATATATAAATATAAATATATATATATATATATATATATATTTATATATATATATATATATATATATATATATATATATATATATATATATATATACAGTCTGATTTCTCAAATCGGAACGTATCACAACGGAACGGGATCATAGTCTGCCCGAAGAATCACTCAAAATAAATCTTGCCAACGGACCTTGAACCAGTGTTCTTTGGCGTTTTCAGCGAGTACTCTAAAAACTACCTTAAACGAACTACTAGGAAATATTATTTTAAGCAATTTTCATGATATTTTAACTTCACTTAGCATACGATCTTCACTATGATACAACCAAGATGTGAATGAAAATCTGGAAATCAGGAATTTTTGAGCTTGGAAAGTTTTGCATGACATTGTTTACATACAAATTTATTTTATGTCTCGTCGCTTTGAGGTCATCGAAGCGATATATATATGATGAATTTGCATTAAATTTTGATTGCGGAATCAATTTTCTGCTGCGGATACGTTGTGGATGGTGCAGAAAGCCTTTGGTGATGAGGCTATGTCTAAAAAGAAAGGTTTACGGGTAGTATAGTGAGTTCCAAGCCGGCCGTGAACGTGTCATCAACCTCTTCTCTTCTTCGATTATCGTGGTGTTGTGCATTATGAATTCCTTCCGCCGGGCCAAACAGTCAACAAGGAATATTATTTGAACATTATCCGTCGTTTGCGTAACGCTATCCGACTAAAAAGGCCGGAATCCTGGAAAGACAATTCTTGGTTTTTACACCACGATAATGCACCATCCCATACTGCACTCGTAATTCGTGATCATTTCGCCAAAAACTCAACCCATATCGTTCCGCAACCACCGTGGCGCCGTGCGACTTCTGGCTGTTCAGCAAGCTGAAAAGACCGCGCCGGGGACACCGTTTTGATACGATAGCGGAGATTTAAGCCGCAGCGAAGATGGAACTGAAAGCCATCCCGGAAACGATGTGTTTCTCAAACAATAATGAATATTCTGACATGTAAATTTGACATAGATGGCACTGACAGTACTACCAACCTAAAAAAAATAATTCTTCAAATTCTTTGACGCATGCAGTGTAAATTCAAATGTCGCCTTATTTTTTGGTCACAGTAGTATATATGACTTCTATGTGCTCAAAACGACATAAGTAAGAAACCATTTCACAAGAAATTTAATGAATATAATTTTCATTGGGATACACCAGTTTAAAAATGTGTGGTAAAAAGTGTTAATAGTCTTTCCGAACCCTATTTCCTATCATCACAGACTCATATAGATGGGAGGAAATTCAATAGCCTAAATGCAAATTTCGCTATTTTCACTCTACAATGCAACGTTTTCGAGATATTTGGCAAAAACTGAAAAAATATTGTTTGAAGCTCCATAGCTTTTAGATTGTCGTGAGCTAGGTAGGGTATACAAACAAGCAAATGTAGATATATCAGCTGACAAGCATTTTTTCCTGCTTTAATTTTAGTCAAATCGGTTTTCTCTACGATGCGCCGTGCTCAAGAACAACAGCAAGTCAACTTTTCGCTAACTGTAAGCTCAGTTTTAATGATATCAATATCTAAAATGCTATGAGCTTTGGACCTTTATTTGTCGTCTTTGTGCTGTCTGGGCGTTAACTAATAGAATCGAAATTTACAGGAAATGTTTATTTCCAAACCCGAACATCGACCCTTAACATCACCCCCTTTGGAAAAAATTTTGATTTAAATATTTTCAAAGTCAAAATCTATTATTATGTGAAGTATTCTTTATTAAGTGCTTGAATCTTGCAATAGAATTTTTGATGCACCATGTACATGGTTTTCGACCACAAGTTCCATAATTTTGAAGATATCCAAATACTCTAAGGCCGATTTCGCTATAAGTCAAAAGAAGTTGACCATATTTGGAAGCTTTGTTGTTGTTTTATCACTGCACCCCCTTTTGGGGCTTAGCTTAGAGAAAGTTGAAGTATCTCATTGTCTTGATCGCATGTTTTGACACTCGAGAAGATGATATGGCCAGTACCACGCTTTGTCAGTGTCCGTCCATCCAGCTGCGATGTGTTCTGATTTTAAACCAGCACGTATCATAACTGAACCAGTTTATAGTCTGTCCGAAGAATCACTAGAAACGAATCTCGTTGCTACCAAATGAATTCGAACTAGGGACCTTCGGCTTACGGGGTGGACGCTCTAACCACTACGCCACGTGAACTACCTTAGAAGTTTTTAAAAAATTTCAAGGAAAAAAGGGCCGAAGCATGGTGTCCTTGTATTCAAATATAAGCTTTAAACAGTCATACCTCAGCTAATTTCATCCCACATAGACAAATAATAAATCAAAAAAGGAAAGCGAAATTTCTTTTACTCTACCATTTTTTATGTGTAGTCTTTAGTTTTTCAGTCTTTAAAAAAATCTATAAAATTCAATTTTTTTGTTCATAAAAATTGAAGAAGGACCTTTTATTCTTTACCTCATCACCAGCTTATTCCGTATCCTCGGAAATTTTTAGTATTTTTATCAGAACACCTCAAGGAATAATTGCACCAATTTTTAAGACTATATGAATCATTTCGGTTGACTATTAATTTTCCTCGGCTAATTCACAGTTAATTATTATTTTATATTTCAAATAATTTTTCACGATATAAAATTAAATTCATTTGGTAGATATATTACGCCTTTACGTCGCACATACATAGATTTTAATGATTTAGGCGGCCAAAATTATTTTTGTGGTTATTTTAGTTCTAAGTTCAATTAAAATAAAGAAGAGGTATATATTTATAAAAACATACATATATTTTTCAGGTTATAAAGAACAGTAATATATATAGCAGAGCTATATTCACTCAAAAATATAAATGAATGGAAACAGAATTTACAAGTTTTCTTCAAATATAAAATTACATTAAAAATCGCCATCTTCAGGTTCAGATGTCTCTACTGACTCTGTGTTTGGGTCGGCAGGTAATAAAAGTTTAACCGTTTCAGGTAGAAATGCGTTACGTGAAGGTTTTCTTATTTGTCTCAAGCAACTAATGAAGGGATCTGAACTCAACAAAAGTCTATAATATACATCTAAGTTACATTCTTCCCTAGAAAACTTTCTGGCAATGCTTAGCCGGTACGATCGGAAATGCTTGTTCCGGGCTTCTGCAGCTTCTTCCGATAGCTGTCCAATTGGTAGCAGTGAACTTTTTATGATTTGGCTTCCATGTACCAATTTCTTGTGCATAGTAGGCGTCATTGGGTGCCAACCATACTGTTCTACATACAATTTTGCTGTGTCGTGTGCATACTTATCATATTTTTCAGCAACAATTTTATGGCCACTAGAAATAGTTTCTAAAATAACCTTGAATCTGTAGATCAGTTCAAAGTTAATACCTATGATGTCTGAAGCCAATTCGGGGTTTTCAAAAAACCTCCGGCTTGTGTTGCCATCATTGGTGTTGCCAAAGTTGGCCTTTGGTATGTCAATGAGCAAACCGGTTTTATTTCGAAACCTCTCCTGAATTTCCAACTTCTTTTGAGCTTCTAATGCCTTGTCTTCTTCAGTTTTTCTTTCCCTGTATTTTTTACTGGCAGTTTATACGAAAGGTGTATAATGCACGCGAAAATGCGGATCCGGGCGTGTAGTACTGACAAGCCGAATTCCAAAGCTTGAGGGTTTACACTATTTTTCTTCGATAGATCATTAAAGGTTTTCGAAGTAGCTCCACAGATGTAGCACTGAGATGTTGACTTTGTGTCTGTGGCTGCGTTGCACTCCTTTCCGTCAATCATACTCATTTTGAGCTGGTGCCCGAACGAAAACTCCTCTTCATTCAACGTAACAACTGTTTTGTTTAGTTGCTTAATGGACCCCTGTACATATTTTATCTCTTCTTTAGTTATGTCCATTGTTTCTTTTACAAATCGGAATCGAATCGGACGGCAAAACCTTGACGAAGAGGGAGTTGGATTCTGCAAACAATTTTACTGCCCTCTTTTCCACAAACAATGCGCAAAGGCACAAAGGTACTCATAAAAATGTTGGCATCGGAATCAGTCTCATTATCGTTACTTTGTTTAAATTTGGATTACTGAGAACCGTCACAACCCCATTTGCAGATTATCATTAACGACTTCCTTTCTTGCTCGTTAAGCCGGATTATCACATCTTCTAGGTATTTTAATAATTGTGTTACTGTTAGATCCATTAGGCACTGTAGATTACTTTCCGCGCGAGTAGCTGTAATTCTTAGGGATTCTTTCGGTGGATAGCACTCTTGTTTTGCCTTCAAAACAAGATCATAGTAAGGGAAATGTTTTGGATTTGTTGCCCTTACTATCTCATACTGTCGTCTCGTAAGATCAGCTTCAACAAACATCTTAAGTTCTTGCAGAGGAGTCAATTGAGGTACATCATCGTTGTTGCTAACTCTGCTGTAGGCTTTTCTATATTTACTAGCCCTTCTTGGTGAGTTCGTAATATCTTTAAGCACTTTCGAGGCGGTCCTATGTCCCGTTGTCTGCAACACACATGTAGCAGCGTGAACAATAACTTCATCACTACGGAGGCCCTTATTTCTTCCGTTTTTCTTCTTTTACTACTCTCACTTAGTTCTCCAAAAGATTGATTCAATGGGAATCTCGAATGTTCCCTCCAACCATGATTGGTTCATTTTCAAGAAAACATCTTGGTGCTTATTTGCCTTTGCAAATGTTTGGCCCGGCGGAAGGAATTCATAATGCACAACACCACGATAATCGAAGAAGAGAAGAGGTTGATGACACGTTCACGGCCGGCTTGGAACTCACTATACTACCCGTAAACCTTTCTTTTTAGACATAGCCTCATCACCAAAGGCTTTCTGCACCATCCACAACGTATCCGCAGCAGAAAATTGATTCCGCAATCAAAATTTAATGCAAATTCATCATATATATATCGCTTCGATGACCTCAAAGCGACGAGACATAAAATAAATTTGTATGTAAACAATGTCATGCAAAACTTTCCAAGCTCAAAAATTCCTGATTTCCAGATTTTCATTCACATCTTGGTTGTATCATAGTGAAGATCGTATGCTAAGTGAAGTTAAAATATCATGAAAATTGCTTAAAATAATATTTCCTAGTAGTTCGTTTAAGGTAGTTTTTAGAGTACTCGCTGAAAACGCCAAAGAACACTGGTTCAAGGTCCGTTGGCAAGATTTATTTTGAGTGATTCTTCGGGCAGACTATGATCCCGTTCCGTTGTGATACGTTCCGATTTGAGAAATCAGACTGTATATATATATATATATATATATATATATATATATATATATATATATATATATATATAAATATATATATATATATAAATATATATATAAATATATATATATATATATATATATATATATATATATATATATATATATATATATATTGGGAGCGCAAATTTAAAATGCGGGAGTTTTTCAAAATTTTGAGAATTTATTTCAAAAAAAATTGTAACAGACTGATCAATCGAAGTATTGTCCATCGCTAGCCACGACTTTTTCCCATCTTTCTGGCAACATACGGATACCGCGACGAAAAAACGACTCGTCTTTTGACTCAATCCACGAACCGACCCAATTTTTGGCTTCCTCATAAGAACGTAAATGCTGATCAGCCAGGTCATGCGTCATCGCTCGGAACAAGTGGTAATCAGAAGGAGCAATGTCTGGGCTATACGGCGGGTGGGGTAGGACTTCCCATTTGAGTGTTTCCAAATAAGTTTTTACGGGTCTTACAACATGTGGCCGAGCGTTATCGTGCTGCAAAATAACTTTGTCGTGCCTTTCCAAATATTGTGGCCGTTTATCACGCAATGCTCGGCTCAAACGCATCAATTGAGTTCGATACGAAGCTCCTGTGATCGTTTCACTCGGTTGCAGCAGCTCATAGTATACGACACCCAGCTGGTCCCACCAAATACACAGCATAAGCTTCTTTCCATGGATATTCGGCTTTGCCGTCGATGTTGAGGCATGACCGGGGTAACCATATGATTTTTTTCGCTTGAGATTGTCGTAGTGGATCCACTTCTCATCACCAGTAACGATGCGATGCAAAAAACCTTTCCTTTGTTGCCTTTGAAGCAGCTGTTCGCAAGTGAAAAACCGCCTTTCGACGTCTCTCGGCTTTAACTCGTACGGTATCCAATGTCCTTGCTTTTGAATCATTTCCAATAGTTTCAATCGATGGAAAATGGCTTGGCGTGTCACTCCATACGATTTGGCAAATTCTTCTTGCGTTTGACATGAGTCCTCATCGAGTAATGCCTCCAATTCAGTATCTTCAAACTTCTTCGGCTGTCCTGGACGTTCTTTGTCTTCCACATCAATATCATCACTTCTGAAACGCACAAACCACATCTCGCACGTTGAAATCGAAAGAGCACACTCCGGATAAGCTTCGGAGAGTAATCGATGCGATTCAGCTGCACTTTTCTCCAAATTAAAGAAGTAGATCAAAACTTCCCGCAAATGCTGCTTTGTGGGCAAAAAACTTGACATATTGAGAGCCAAAAAAACTATGTTGTTTACACTCCGGGCAAATGACACATACTGAAAATGAAAGCTATGGAATGGGTTATGACATGAATATAGTTTCAGTATTGTCTGATGGGCATATCCCGAACTACGGCATCTGTTGTCAATCCCGCATTACTAATTTGCGCTCCCAATATATATATATATATATATATATATATATATATATATATATATATATATATATATATATATATATATATATATATATATATAAATATACTCCGCCGTACACGATCCCAACCCCGTTTGAGAAAGAAGGAGGGAACCCCTTATTTCCCCAACCCACAGCTTCCATGATTCCTCATCCCGCCCCAATTAAATAGTAGCAAATGTTATCGAGGCCTCCCACTGGATTTACTGAATGTCGAAAAATGCTAACAACAGTAAATTCATCTACAGTTCTGCTACTAAATTTTCTTTACATCTCCTTTGTGGCGACATAAGAGGGTTAAAGTGATTCTTCCGCGCCTAATAACGGAATGGAAATAATAACCATGCCGCCAAGCGGAAGTTGGGCAAGGGGCAAACTCCTCGTCCTGAAAAACCCTAAAATATTTCGAAGCCTGCAGAATGGCGTTGGAATGCATTGGACTCATGGCAACGACCTCGTAAATGGAGAAGGAATATGGAATTAGATTCTGGAATATCAGATCACTCAATTACCCTGGCACTTTTATGGACCTTCAACAATAGGCCAGCCAATATAACTTAAAAATACTGGCAATCCAGGAAACAAACTGGACTGAAAATGATATTCAAGATATGAGATTGCACACACTATTCAAAAGTGGTAAGCTTACTGGAAAACACGAATTAGGAGTGGCCTTCATTGAGGAGAGGGATTTCAAATCGCACGTTATTGATTTTAAGGCAGTCAATGAACGGTTGTGCGCGCTCCGTACAAAAGCGAAATTCTTCAAAATCTGGCTTATAAATGTTCATATCCTGACTGGAGAAGAGGACGAGGAAGCGAAGGTAATGCTCTAAAATCACCTGGACAGACTAGTTGATTCATTGCTTACAAACGACACAAAAATAATTCTGGATGATTTCAATGCTTAGGGTGGTAATGATCCATTTCATTGGGGAACGACTGGTAGATAAAGTTTCCACGATGAAACAAATGACAACGGCGAGCACCTGATTGACTTTGCATGTAGCAGAGATCTAGTCATATGTTCGATTTGCCTCCTCCATCGACGCATTTATAAAATGACCTGGGTATCAGCCCGGTGCAAGAGAAATGATTGGTTCGATGATGAGTGTCAGAATACGTTAGACAAAAAGGATCGGGCGTACAAAGAATATGTAGGTGGGAAAACCGGGACGAAGAGAGAACACTATGAAAATCTCAGAAGAGCAGCGAATAAGATAGAGTCAAGAAAAGAAAACAATACAATTACCAATTGAGAAGTATAGATGTAAGCCCAGCGAGCAACAACACAAGACAAGCATACAAAGGAATGAAAAGCCTAAAACGAAATCATCAGCCGAAAACCACGGTCTGTCAGGATGACATCGGCAATATCATCGCTGACGAAACTAAGATTAAGGAAAGATGGGCATCATATTTCAAGAACCTCCTTAATCCTCCGTACAGCTCCAGAACATCGGAGCCTATGGATCTCTATCGAGAGCTTCCATTGGCCCCACCAGCTCTGGATGAAGTTTGTTCCATCATCAAAGACCAAAAGAATAATAAAGTGCCGGACATCGATGAGATTTCAGTGGAGCTCATCAAATATGGTGGCAGTTGTGTTCATAAAGCTATTCACAACGTCATCCAGCACATATGGCAACAAGAACCTATGCCAAAAGAGTGGAGCCAATCAATTATATTCCCTATCCACAAAAAAGGTGACAAGCTACAGTACGAAAACTATAGAGGCAAATCACTACTTTGTACGGCAGACAGTATTATTGGGGAGTATCAAGGTGGTTTTAGGGCAGCTGGATCAACAACAGACCAATTGTTCACAGTCAAGCAGGCACTTGAAAAATACTGGGAGTGCAACATAGACGTACACCAAATTTTCGTTGACTTCAAGCAAGCATACGACAGTATTGATCATAACCTACTGTACCAAATAATGCTTTGCTTTGGCATCCCAGCCAAATTAGTCCATCTTACCACAATGACGTCGATGACCTCCCAAGTCCGCATCAATAACCAACTCACCGATGCCTTTGCCAGAAATATCGGACTAAAGCAGGGAGATGGGCTGGCCCCATTACTATTCAATTTGGCTCTGGAGTACGTTATAAGGAAGCTACGTGTCAGTACGTGAGGTACATTACTATACAAGTCGAGCCGAGTAGTAGCCTATGCGGATGACATCAACATTCTGTTACTGTTATTAACTACTGCCAAAGAACTTTTCCTGAAACTCGACAGCAAAGCAAAACTAGTAGAGCTACAAATTAATGAAAATAAAACAAAACTCATGACGCAGTCGAGGAAAAATATCTCAAATACATGACGCAGTCGAGGAAAAATATCTCAAATACACAAAATATCACACTTGGCGAATACAGTATCGAAAATGTTAGCGAGTTTGTTTATTTGGTGCCAAAATAATGAAAACGGGCAATGAAAGAGACCAAATACGCCGAAGAATACAGCTCGCAAATAAGATATTTTATTCACTATTGACGATCTTAAAAAGCAGTTGCACACACATGAAAACAACGCTCCAAGTACCCGAATCTGGGATAAGACCTGTGTTATACTATGCGTTTGAAACATGGACCCTAACCCAAGCAACCGCAAATATATTATATTGAACGCCTTTGAGCGACGGGTCCTGAGGCGAATAATTGGAACGAAGCTAGATGGGGACCAATATCGAATTCGATACAACCATGAGCTGTATGAAATTTTTGACGAGCCGGAGGTCTCAACGATTGTAAACCTGCGGAAGCTGCAATGGACTGGCCACATGAATCGTATGGACGAACAACGGATACCCAAAAAGGTATTCGGTGGGAGAACTGAAGGCCGGAGACCAGTGTGGAAACCGAGGAAACGCTGGTCTGAGTCAGTCGACGAAGACAGTTCATCACTGCTCGGATTTTGAAATTGGAGAATGTGGTCAAGGGACCGACACAGTTGGTGGCGCTATTCGCAGAAAGCAAAGGCCCGAGAGGAGCTATAGTGTTAAAAAGAAGAAGGATGTCTTTTCAGAAATCCTGTCAGCCATCCTTCACTGGCACTAAATTTTGGATTTTTGCTTGTGTACATACTTGTAGATGGCTCTGCTTCCTGGTGATGTTAATAAATCCTTAGTGCTTTTTCCTTAATTCCATCCATAAGTACTTTTTTCTGTTTCACATCCTCAAGCCAAAGCACTAATAATTTATCTGTTTATTTTCAAAATTACATTCTGACTTTATGATGTTTTTGAGCTGAGCTTTAATCCAGAAATAACTGATTATCGAATTAAATCCTCATTCTTTCGAATTTTCCTTAAAGTTACTTCATTCAACCCAAAAGTTTTTCCAATAAATGTGGGACGTTTACTTTTCTTTAGACAGTCTAAAATTTTAATCTTAGTTTCCAACGAAAGGTCTTGCCTCTTTTGAACATTTTGCTGTTGTTTCGACATTATATTGATTGAGTACTATAACAATTGATTGGAAATAATGTTGCTTCTAAAACACCGAATATTTAGAATAAAATTATCTATTAAAGAAGTAAAAAATCACCATCAATCCAAAGTTAATGGAAAACGTACTTTCGAATTCGAAACTAATATAAACAAAAACTTTCACAATTTCTTTGAACATATTTTCTACAGTGCTATTCTTTACATCCCAAGAACTTACGTCTGTAAAAAGTAGTCCATACTAAATAATGAAATCCTTGGATGCAGCGAAAACCCAATGTAAACAAACGAGTTTTGGGTATTCCCCCAATCCAATTTTGTTTCTGTAAGTATGTATATCAAAATTTAAACACAGAATTTGGAATAAAAGATTCTGAATTTGTGTTGGATCAAAAAATTCATGTAAACAAAAATGAATTTATTCCTATTTCTAAACCGTGTTGTTTCAAAATCGTTTAAAAAAGATCGTGTAGAAAAGAATAGGGTGTACTCCAATGCACTAATGAAAATTATTCGAGCAAATATTGACGACGAGTAGCAAGACGAAAGCGTTTTATGGATGGGCTACCGACCAACGAAAGCATTCAAGATCCTATTAAAAAACTAAAAATAGACGTTTTTTTCAAGTTTTAGATTCTCAAAATGTGCACATAGAAGATAGATTTCCCGAAAAGTCGCATTTTACATTTGGCTAATGAGTTTGAGAAGAGAAACCCTCCAAAATCTCAATTCATACAAGCTTTATGTTCATTTTATAATCTGAACAGTGAAAATGTGATCTCTGAAATACAAGCCTTTGCTCTATTTTATAAGGTTACTTACAAGGATATAATCATTTCCGATGTTCTTTAGATATCCAATGATCCATTGAATGGTCAGCGAGAATTCGATAGTAAACATGATGAAGAAAATGATGATAGTGACTATTGTCAAGGAGTGGACCTTGGGACCAGGATAATGATAGAGGGAAAACAATAAACTGACGCGCACCGTTTGTTAATAATCAATTTATTGTGTTCAAAATACAATGACTCGGTTGATGGTTTGGATGTGACTGACTCTTCTCGATTTCTTGCGTGGCCGATGCTCTTCAATTGGTGTTGCCATAGCACTCGACCATCCTGACATTCATTACTCCGTGTCTGAATCCGCAGCATCATCGTAAAAATCGTGTTAAGGACTCACGACGATCCACGGTTTAAACTTTTCGCTCGAGTGCACCGAACAGAATTTCCGTTGGTTGGGACCTGCGATTCCCATGTCCTCGACGAGATATCTGTCGTTTCGTACAATAAAACTCTTGAAATGATGTAGGACCCACAATATTTGGGCTCTAACTTTCGAGATTCTCCCGTAGCAGCAAGTACTTTCTCCAGAACGATGAGATCTCCCTCCTTGGAGATAAAAGGCTTCTTGTGTTTCGCGTTGAACCTCAATCTCCATTTCTCTCGTTCGGTGCGAATTCACTCTGCAGCCAATTGTATTCGGCTAACCATTTCGCATTCCCTTGGATTAGTAGTGATGTTAGAGCCATAACTAACCGATTCGTGATGACGTCACTAAGGCGATAATCGAAAATCAACTCGATTGGACTAAACTGAGTCACAGAGTGACATTGTGAGTTCAGAGACCACTGAAAATTGCGCAATTATAAATCCCAATCCTTATGATCAGTTGGTGCAGTTCTTAGAAATGATAAGATAGACTGATTTACATGTTCGATTCAGCCATTCGCTCGAGGTGTTCTGACGGCAACCTTAATATGTTGAATCTCATTAGATGCGCATAATTCAGCAAATTCTCGTGATGTAAAAGCAGTGCCTCTATCGCTAATTATACGCTTAGGTAGACCAAAGTACAACGTCAGATCCCTGAATGCGTCGATGATGAGCTTCGATTTGGTAGTTTTGACAGCTCTCAAAATTAAGTACTTACTGAACGAATCAGATATTCTAAGGGTTACCTCGACGACTGCGTGAAAAAGGTCCCAGGTGATCAACGTGTAACGTCCAGAACGGAATAGGTATCACCTCATCCAAATAGAGTTGACCCTGCGGTTTGCCTGCGATTCCTTTATTATAGCAGCATTCTAAGCATGCTGCGATGTACGACTTGATGTATTTTCAGAGATTGTTGAACCAAAAATCTAGCCGAACTCGATTTATGGTCTCCTCAAAACCAAAGTGGCCCATGTCATCGTGGTACGTGCGGATGATTTTCCACCTGACTGCAGACGGAATGATGAATTAGAGATCTTGGTCGATCTTGCAATATAACCGACCGTTTTTGAGCTGATAATCTGACTTGATCTGTTTGAATTGAGCGGGATCAATATCGCCTCTCAGAACTTCGATTAACTCCTTCAACTTCACGTCTTGTCGTTGTAGGAGCATAAGCCAGTCTTCATTTTCTTCCGCTCGCATTACGTTCCCCGATGCTATCTCTGGCTCGTTCGGTGGTTCGTTTGGAGTCCTGCTTAGAGCATCTGCGTGACCCAATGCTTCAGAAACCATCGACCGATGTGCGGTAGTAATGGCTTAGACGTTCTTGTGGTGCTGATTGCGGCGCAATCGGTAATTATCTCGAAATTCTTACTGAGTAAATAAATGTGGAATCTTTCTAACCACTCGACGATAGCCAAAACTTCAAGCTCATGGCTATGGTAGCTGCTTACGGATTCCCTACACTGGCAGCTGAAGTAGAAAACTGGTCTAAAATTGCCACAGTCGTCTCATTGCATGAGGATTCTGGCAAGATCCAGTGTGCTCGCGTCAGTGTGAACTTGATGTTCCTTCGTCAAATCGTATGTATCGCAGCAAAGTGTTGATTTCAATTTCTGGAATGCGTCTCGTTGTTTGGTCGACCAAAAAAATTGTGATTTGTACTTTTGCTTCAACAAAAGTGTAAGCGGCCTCGATATTAGAGAATAATCGCGAATAAATTTGCGGAAAAACACGCTCAATCCCAGAAATCTTCGAACGTATGTAACGTTGGTTGGTTCCCGAAACTCTCGAATTGCATTAGTCTTTTCAGCTCCTGGCTTTATTCCGTCCTCATTGACTCGATGACCCAAAAACGTGACGTGTTTAGACAAAAACGTACCCTTAGAGGCTCGAAGCGTCGTATCAGCATATCGAAGTATAACCAGGAATTCATGGAGTTTGATTATACCTTTGGCGATGGTTTTGCTGAGCAGAATTACTTTATCAACGTAACTAACTGCTTGATTTCCCATTTGTCGTACCAACTTGGTAATTACCTCATGAAAATAACTCGGTGCATTGCACAGGCCAAAAGACATCCGGTTGAGTTCGTATTGGCCTGCATGCGTGACAAATGAAGTGTATTTCCTGCACTCTTCTGCGATTGGTATTTGATAATAGCCGAACATTAAATTGAGAGTCGTGTAAAATAAATTACCAGCGATCGATGATAGCTGCTCCTCAACTGTTGGCATGAGAAACGGATGCTTTTCAGTGATAGCATTGGGCTTACGGAAATCAACATAGAGACGGCCCACACCATTTTATGTGTGAACGAGGACAATTGGTGACGAATATTCTGATGATGATGGACATATGATATCGTTTTCGAGCAGTTCGTTTATTCTTTCTTGAACGCGCTCACGCTTTGCGGACGGTATCCGGTATGGCTGGCGTCGGACAAGTTTTAATGTGGTTAATCTTACTGTCATTGTTACCGAGTTGCATTGACCTAACTGAGCAAGCGATTCAGAGAAGCATTCTCTATGCTCACGGATGGGCTGATATAGTTGGTCCTTTTCTTTGACGGATAGCGTTGACTCAAAAGTTGGAGCGCTTTGGAAAGCGTTTTCCAATCGACAAGCTCCCGGTTCAATGATCAGTCGTTTGCTTAATGTGCTGAGTAGATCTGACCATAATAAAAGTGGCTCCGAGATCAAGTTGTCATCCACCGGAAAAATCTTTGCATTTAGATTCTTACCATCCAACTGAATATCGGCCTCGAGTATCTGGTTGCACGTTACAGAAGCTCCTCCTCGTAGGGTGAGCGGCGAACACTGCTTCATACCTCCCATCGACATTGCGATCGTTCGTTGAATGAGTGCGGCCGGGGTCGATGAACGACTTAATTTTGTTTCTGTTGAAAAGAACCTCCTTAACAAGCGGATTAATTCTTTCTGTTGAATTTATGCGACGAAGATTACTGACGCCGATCGCAGTTTCATTTTCCGGACATTGGTCGTATGTGATGTTCGTTGACACTTCTCGCATCTTTGTTTCCGTTGCGGTTTTGGACAGTTCAGCGAAATATGCCCGACCTCAAGACAGTTATAACATCGGATTCGCCGGGATTCCGAATTGCTCGAAGTTGGCTGCGCTCGCTCATTTGATAACAAAATACCTTGCTGTATCGGTGGTGGTGGTCCAAAATTTCGTCTCGACTCCGTTCGCAGCTCCGAAATTCGAACAGAACTCGTTTTGAAATTCTATATCGTGGCTAAAAGATCGTTGACGGTGCCGAAAATTGAGCTCGCGATCGCATTTTGCAAAGATCGATGCCGTAGCCCGTTTCTTATATACCAGATTATAGCGTGATCGCTCAAGTTACCTCGTCTTTCCATTGCTGGCATAGTATAGAAGTAACTTTGTGTTGTCTCGCTCGGCTCCCTGGTGCGATTCATCATTTTTATGTGAACATCGGCCTCGCTTTCATGGCTAGAGAAATTTTGCCTCAATAATTCGGCCAGCTCAAGCCAACTTCCTGGAACCCGCACAGAACTATCGCTCCAAATTTTAGCAGGCCCTTTAGGGAGGCTTGCATGGCAAACACCAAAACTCTATCGTTTCACTGATATGCTCGGTAAGCTTCGTAACGCGATCAACGAGCTGCACTGCCGACACACCGGATTTGGACGACGGGTCGAAGCCTGCTAAAATATCCGTCACATCTCGGATGTTATGAAAATGCGGTCCACTACATGCCCACGCTAAATTAGCCGATCGTTCGCATGCATCAATTTTGAAAGCCACTGCCAGCGGCGTCTCATCCGATTTCATGGCGTTAGTGTGTGGTAGTGTCGGATCCTGTATTACGATCGGTTGAGTGTTAATCTGTTCAGTTGTCACTGAACACGACGACGTCGCCAACTTTCCCCCGACGACGTCGCCAACTTTCCCCCGTTCGGTAACGCGGCGACGACAGCTGATATTAACTCGTCCAATCACTTCACTTCATCACGTAACTCGCGCACATCATCTTCACCCGAACATTCTGACATTTTCCCGTCCGTTTTGACTTCGTCATTAGCCAAAATTTCACACAGCCGTAGCTCATGTGGGGGATCAGCACCTCTGGATGGCGGATAATGCTCTTACAACGAGGATAAGAAAGTGAAGTTGTTGTATGAATATTTTACTCTTTGTAACTAATATTCTTTCCTGATGAAACATATAGACCACTTAAAAGAATACGGAATTTGGATGATATATTGAAAGAAACACTAATGGTAAACTACATTAATAAACAGGAGTCACAAGCATTGGTAAATCGATGAGAGAATGTTTATGAAAGTGAAATCTGGTCAAATGATCGAAATTTAACGGCGAATGAAGTGGTCTGCTTAGTAAATTCAACTTTTTTGTGGCAGATAAAATGTCTGACTGAATGAAAGTATCATCATAAAGCATACTCATAAGAAAAGGGTCTCTCTTTTTTAGCACAAATAATTCAAAGATATAAGGTTTCACAAATAGTTAACGCTTTATTGCTTATATTGTGTATTAGCATTAAAAAGCGCATACCTGCTAATTGCCACAAATGATGGTGAACATTATTCTTTACTGAAAATTTACAGAAAAAACTCCATTAGGGATCATTTAATTTCACCCCGTGTCACCATTTGAGGTAAATGTGCTACTTAAAATGTCTTCCTGACTTCGCTCTAATGTGAATTCACCATCCATCCTTTTATATTAATTTATTTATCACTATTATAAATCTTTTGCACACAATCTTGGACCACATTAGTCATTTGTGTTTTGTTGTACTTATTTTACACAATGGCACCAAAAATTTGCCCCAAACCCAACCGAAACAACTTACTAAAAAGCCCAACAAAACTAACTAAACGATGCAATAAAACCCCTCCGACAGCAAGTTTTCGTGACACTCAAATGAAAAGACTAAAATTACAATCGGAAATTTAAATTTATATACGATGTCGATAATAAAGATTAACTTTTGGTCATCCATTTTGGAAAGAAACATTTTATTATATTTGAATTTTATTTATTGACTATAATTTAAATCGTCGCATTGTGTTACTGTCAAGCTATGCGTTAATTAGATGGATAATGAACTAAACTACTGTGTTTTAGTTGAAAGATAGGTTTTTGGCTGCCTTGCGTAGTTTTTTATTGTGAGTTATTTTATTCCAGGATTTGAAAATATTGAGGGATGATGTTGAGAAGTAACTGGTTTCGATGGCGTAAATTTAGATTTTTTTTCTGTGTATGTATGTAGTCAATGTATCATGAGAAATTTTTCACTTCACCTGTAGAGGTATAATTTTACGTATGTGTATTATATCATCAGATTAAGGCCTGAAAGTGTTATTATTTGAAACTGTTGATGGTGATTATTGTTTCATGGGATTTCTTAGGAGAAAGCATATTTCTCACACTCATCATAAATACATGCTTACGCATATGTTATAAAAAATGGACAAAAATGAATAAATTAATAAATTTTATTAGCTCATGCATACCCAGATGATGCACAAATTACTTTATACCCCCTGCGTGCAATCTTCTTTACCAGTCATCATCAGAACCTCTCGTTTCGAAGATACATAGGTCTTTTCCCGCCACGATCTCAATAGGTGAAGTTTGATTTCAAAGGAAAAATATAATATCTACAACTCACCCCCATAACATCAAAGCGGCATCAACATCCCTTTTTTCTTAATGGACGGCAGGAGAACATCGCATACGTATACACATAACTTATAATTTACGGGAATTCTAGAAATTAGACAAAAACCGGTTCAAATTGACAAAAAAAGAATTCAACGGTCATCGAAACTAGCATCCAATTGAAAGATGCGCATGGCATCTT
The DNA here is from genome assembly GCA_963969285.1 of Odontomyia ornata. Classification (NCBI taxonomy): domain Eukaryota; kingdom Metazoa; phylum Arthropoda; class Insecta; order Diptera; family Stratiomyidae; genus Odontomyia; species Odontomyia ornata. The sequence goes on along the minus strand of OZ017740.1, from coordinate 100,851,321 downwards.
GAAAAGTGCCAGAAGCAAAGATCTCATCAGGTAGGCAAAAGAGGAGGAATACGAAGAACATAACACCGACAAGAAAACCCTAACGAAATTAATTACACAAAAATCAAAACTTACCACACAATTTCCGGCCAATTTCGATATTAATGTTCATCATTATCAATCCTTAAAAATTTACTTTTGTAATTCCAATTTTGCCGAAAAACTATTTCGTAACGAAATCGAAAATGCGAAACGAAATAGAAAATAATTTTTATTTACTGCTTCTGATTGTTGTTTGCCTATAAACCCACGTATGTGCTGGTTATTGTGGTTGTATATCTTTGGCTTACATATAGGTAAGAATTGATTCGTGATCTAAGGTATGCTGCTCGGTTGCATCTTTTCCCAAAGATACAATTTACAGGTAAAGATACAAAACTATGGTGCGTACCAGCTGAGCCAGCAACAGCCAGCAAGAGAATTTTTGTTTTCTTGTTGCGTTCAGAACAATCTATTTCTGTTGGATGGTGGATGCATGCTGCGGTAGATCGGCTCCCCGTTCAACATCATCATCCACATACATACGTATGATATGAGTAGTGAAAATTATCATTATTGTTGGTATATTAAAGTATGAAAATTAGCTTAAAAGCGAAACATCGTAAAAACCGCTTTTGAAAAATAAATGCTACAAGCAATACATTAGATTGTGTAGTTTTGTTGCTATCAAGCTGTGGTAATTGCTTAAGATTTCCAACACGAGATTTGATAAATTCGATATCCTCCGGAGGCATGGCCAATCAAAAAGAGAATCCGAAATATCGTAATTATGACAAATTGAGTTTTAAGAGGTTTTTCGGTCGATGATTTTTTTTCGGTGTGTGATGTAGTGTGGGGATGGAGAGTGCTTTTTCCACAAGAATTTTTAGGCTTTTTTTTTTATTTCTTAGGTGTATATAATTCACTCTTGATTTGCCTGGAGTAGGTGATTCGAGTGGTGTGAGTATGGTAGCTTATTGCGGAACGAAAATGATGCTTTAGCTAGTTAAAGTTCAAAATATCAAATATGGGAGCAAATTAAGGCGATGCTGATTCATTTATTTTCGTTTTGCTTGAGATAGGAAAAAAGTAGGATAAATGTAATAAAAAAAAATTGCAACGACTTTGAGTGTTCTGTAGTGGTAATAATTTGTAGATATTTTTGAGTTTACCATAGAAGGTACATACAAGATGAGTAGGTATTCTAATCATCAAAATCATTCAGATATTTTTGAAACAGTTTAAAGGCAATTATAAGTCTATATTTATCTAGTTAATGTCTTTCAGCAATTTGAGTTAAATTACTGCAAATAATAAAAACTGACGCTTAGCAGGTAATTGGTTTGACCTTGCGCACTATCAAGCAGGGCTTTGATAGTTCTGTTTAAGAATTTGATGTAGAATCAGATGAAACTTCATTACTCATTAGTTATTTCGTCCAATTGGAAATAATTTTGAAATAAGAATAGAAGGTTGAAATTCATATTGTATATTTGCTTTCCAAAACCTTTCATTCAATTTTAGTCGTTGTAAAATAGAGTTAATATGTTTAATCAAAATATATTATGAGTTTTAATCAATAATATGTTTTTGATGTCCCGTATTTAGTAGCCGAGCAGTCCCACAGGCAAACTGATCGAAAACCTTCCTAACTCCTATTCGAAATTTTAATTGCAGATTTAGAAAAAAAAAAAAGATTTCATTACTTCCAGTCATAGCTGTAATTTATAAAATATTTTTTTAATTATTATTATTAAACGTAATTTTACATCAATTTTCCCTAATATTAAATTTACGTGTTTCCCTTTAATTGTCTTCTTCATGAAATTTAACTTTTATTACTTTTTAAAATCTTTTTCATTTTTCTTTACTTCAGTTAATGTCTTTTTTGGAAAATTTAAATCTGCAAATTAAAATTTCGGACATGGGAACACTGATTTAGTGCATCGCAACGGGGTCTTGCATTACCGAATGCAATCGAACTCAGCTGATTCGATTTACCGTGGCGACACGCGAAAAGAAAAAGAAGAGATCTGGACGGATCGGGGAGTCGACTTATGATCGTGACCAGGAAAAGGAGTGAGAATATGACCGCCGTGCAAAATACGTTCGGTATAAAAAGTGTCGGTAAAAGCACCGTCAAAATCCTTTCAACTCGGGTAGTAAATTCAAAAATGTTAGTCAAAAAAAAAAAATTCCAACCATTCACCCTTTTAACTTCAATAATTTACCATCCCCCTGCGGAATTGTGCTTCCAAGGAAAATTACATTTGCATAGGACGGTGACACCACCGTGAGCTCGTCTGTTTATCGTTCGTCTCGAAAGTTGTTTCGTCTTATTCGTTGGCCATTTGCAACGCTGTGATTTCTATTTGGAATTAATTCGGAAAAGAGTTTGCACGGCATTCGTGGTAAAAGGCATCGTGACAGCGGGAAAGTGTTTTGCATTGGTTGCGCGATGAAAATCGAATCAGATGTGCAGTGAATATAACGAAATGTCATGGGTGGAGAAAAAATAACTGCTCGAATATCCATGTAATGTTGTTAGGAGATTGAGTTTGTAACTAAGACTTACAAACGATTGATATATAGTGGAGGGGTAAAATTCATTGCAAATATTTTGTTTTTGTGTGGAAGACTCACCTCAGAAGACGTCTCAAAATTAAACATTGAGATTGAGGAAGAGAAATTGCAAACACAAGTAACAGATCCAGCAACGCGGAATAGGAAAAGTATGAAAATGGCGAGTGCGATTGAGAGCGGAACCCGGAATGCGTGAAAATGTGCGAAGAGAGTCGCCTTCTTCGTCATTTTCCATCTTCATTGTTGTCGTCCTAATAGTAAATAATTGGTAAAGCAAGTATTTACTTTAGAGCGTGCAACAATCGTGCAAAAAGTGTATGAAAGTTTCCGAAAATTTCACCAGGCCTTGCGTGCGGGCTTCAGTTTCCCGTTTCGCATGAATTTTTGTCGTTTATTCGCCAGTCGCGGTCGTTCCTTGTTCATCAGTTCACTGTTTTCACCGTGAAGTGTGAGCCAACAACGAGAAACCCCGTGCCCCATTCTCATTAAGATTCGCCTATGAAAGTTGGCAATTAGTGGTGATTTGGGTGGTGAGGAAAAGAGTTATCCCCGTACTTTGCTCCACATTGGCTTCCATGCATTTTCTGCGAAGAAGTTTTGCCATCAGCTTGGAACCAGCACGTCTCGTGGATTTTCGAAAATTGAATTGTGATCGTGAAATCGGAAAATGTTCTTTACTAAATACGCGGTTTTAACCGGTCCCAGCAGTCAAGAGTATTTTAAAACTATGAACATGGTGTGAAATGGTGATAAACCGTGGAAGATGTAATTTTAAATGTTTACGTTTGAATATGGGCTGCGACAAGGAAATCGCCATAGATGGGTTTTCACTTTATGTGGTGTGGATCTTTGTTGATTCTAAGCAATCAAATTATGGCGTCATACTAATTTTAATACTGAATAAAGTGCGGTGATTGCAAAGATGCAAAATTTTCACTGTCTTTAACGCTGGAGTTTTTCCATAAACATTTGAGACTGTCAAAGTTGTTGATACGATAGAAATTAGATACATCGATCGGACTCAATAAGCATTTAAAGGTAATATAAAGACTGAACCATATAAAGTTTCTTTACAAATAGCTCTTCAGGCTTGGTGAGCCTTGACGTAAATGGAGACACGATGGAATGCATCGTAGTTATAGTCGCTTTCAACGAGAAGTGGTGAATGATCGCTTTTAATTCGATTTTGCCGTAGGATATCGTTGAAAGAAGCCCTTGGCCAATAACGTTCATATTCAAAATTGTCAATTCAGAAGCCGAAATGCATTTTATGAATATCAACGTGACTGGATTGGCACTCTTGACTAAGGAAATAAATCTATATCAACGTCTCGTGGATTTTTCACGTTCGTAGCCCAAACTCTCTTCAGTTTCTTGCATTGCGATGAATAGCTCGTATTGTAGTTTTGGATGAGGATAGGGTCTTCTCAAAACCAAGCATGGCACAGCAACCCAATTAGTGAGAAGGGAGTAGTCAACTATACTTGCATAACCTTACCAAGGACATGTCTTAGAGCGAAGCATTTGCTGAAGTTCAGAACCTAAATTTTTATTACAAAACCCATTGTGGTTTCGGTAATGCGTGGTTGCTCAATCGTCAGATACCGGAAGTGGTATTTGCGTATATGTGTCTGTGCCCCAATAGATTTATTTTGAAATGAGACTTAGTGGCGTAAAGAGCACGGATATTTATATTTCAAATTGGTAAAAGTTAACTCTCAGGCAGTGAATCGCTAATTATACATTCAAATTGTATTTATGTTTTCTGTTTGTCCACCACGGCATAAGAGGATCGAAGGAGTTAAATGTTCAATTATATAGAAATCAATTTACATTACCACAAATTTTTTTTCGTTTTAATTTTGATGTCATTCCAAATGTTGAAAACGTAATTGCTAGATTTTTTTTCAAGTTTTACACATACAATCAAACCTTGCTTCTTGCAGACAAATTGCAATTCGCCAGATAGAAAGCTTTTACCATAAATTTCCTATTAACATTTGTTTTAAAACACGCAATTATGTATGCTTATTTAACGTCGGTATATTTAAAATAAATGAATTGTTAAACTTTAAAGCTAGCTCATTCCCTTTCATTTAACCTGACTGGGTATAGGACCCGCGTCGATGGCAGGCTCCCCCGCTAAAACAGGCTAGCCATCGGGCGCGCTCTTCTTTTTTCTTGCTTAACAGGGGCTTTTGCCGGATAAGGTTGCCTTCCGCTCGTGTGCCTATTTATGGCACAGTGTTATGTGATTCCCTCACACAATACTATAATATAAATTTGCCACGTTTATATTTTTATTTAAAGGAAAAATTCATTCAAATTATGTTTGTATGAGTTTTTCACCCAAATGAAAAATATGGCCACGCTAACATTTTGATCTTGATCCAGTTGGGAGGGTGTGAGGGGGCATCGCTACCATCTGGATGCCCCACTCTTATTTGTGGGCCATTAGTCTCGTCGATAACGACCGCAGTTATCTTAAGTCCGTCTGTTTTCTCCAAGCCCAGTTTGCCTTCTGAGTCAGCAATTTTCTTTGACCCTTAGTAGGTTACCTCCTTCTCGATTTCGGTTGATATTTCTTTGACCCTCGAAATTCGTGGATCCGAAATTTTTTTGGAGTGGGTCCTTGTGCTGGGGAAAAGAATCCGCCCCACGACACCGAAACGCTAGCCTGCCAGCGCATTCACGCGTCCTCAGGCAAGTCCAACCTCGGCGGATCGCAACATCCTCTTTCGCCGAGGCAACTGACCACCGATGCAGCCCTGAACGGACATTTATCTAACCTACATCAATACATGTGCATCTATATATAAAAATGGAACCCATACAGCATCACTCATGTGGCTGTGTGCCCGTTTTTCCGAATGTACTGAGCCGATTAAGTTCGAATTCGGTAAAAGAATGTATTCTTATGACTCGACCACGCATGTGTAAGTTAGATGAATGAATTAAAAAAATTAGGCTTATTTTTGGGGCTGGGCAGGAGGGTGAAATAAAAAGTTTTACAAAGTGTAACGTGTGACATATCAGATGTAATAGAGTGTTGTCAGGGTCTCAAATATATATATTTTTTACTTTTCAAATTAATAGTGTACAAGTTATCCAAGAAAATTTATGAAAATTGACCATCCCCAAAGGGAAATTAATCAGAAGTTTATGATCTTAACAATAAATTGTTTAATAATGTAGGTAATAATTTGCAATTCTAAAAAACAGTTTATTCATATTTAAAAAGAAAGTTTATTGCAACTCCCGGCATATTTGACTATGAGTAATTCAGAAACTAGGCAAGATTAAAGTTTATCTCTTAAAATTCTTAGCATATCTTTCTAATAATATAACGTGCTAACGACTTTCTTCTCGAATGGCACCGACTCTGTTGCCACTCCTCATTTTATGTGGCCTACGACTCTCCCCTCCCGAAGAACTCACCCGAAGACGGGCGTGGGCACCATTCTTTTGTTTCACCGAGCCTCCCAAAAGTCCCCTAAACGTGAAAGTGACCGACGAGAATAAAGTTAGCACACCGACTATAATTGGCACACAAGAAAACCTGAAAGTGGTGGCTACCCTTACATAAACTGCGCCTCTTCCGCACAGTTCATATATCTCTGCACCATTCTTCCTCACTCCCGTCACCACTTTGTTAAATAGTAAACATAGCACTACAACTTTCACAGGTAAATGATAAAAGTTGAATTTCTTCGCCTTTCCGAACACTTGCACTTCATTCACTAAATTTAGGCTTCTTAACTTAATAAATAACCTGGGGAATATACTTCCAAGACTATTCTCTTCACAAGCTGTGAAATTCAAAGATTACATAACTACGGAAACCAAAATTCCAAAGCAAACAATTTTGCAATTTGTAGTAATCGAGCAGTCGCCTAAGCAAACTGCTCGAAAAACTTCCTAACACTTATCCGAAATTTTAATTGCAGATTTAAAAATTTAATTATTTCAATTTATAGTTATAAATCATAAAATATTTTTTGTAATTTTTATTAAATGTAAATTTTATATCGTTTTTATCTATATTAACTTTAAACTTTTCTTTTTAATTATATTCTTTATGATATTTATCTTTTTATTATTATTCAAAATTTTTTTTAATTTTTATTGATTCAAAAATTCAAATCAGCAATTAAAATTTCGGACATGTGAACACTGAGATAATACAGCCATCCACGGATGCAATCTAACTTGGTCGAGCTAGAAGCTTGTGAATTTACCGGTGTGGCATCGAGATGAAGCTGAGATCTGCTTGGGCGAATTGGGGATTCTGTGCTTGATTGCCACTGCGGTGAGTTCGCGTTTGGTGAACGGGAATCGGTGTCTGATTGAAACGAGGTGGAATGGTAGCCGAGGTTCTCTCTTGGTTGCCATTTGTAAGTAAGGCCAATATACACAAACGAATGGACTTTGCTAGAAACATGGCTAGTGAAGATTTTCCATTTTGGGAAAAAGTGATATTTACAGATGAAAGTAAATTCAACGTTTCCCGATCACATGTCTGGCGTAAAGCTAATGAAGAGCTCAAGAAGGCCAACCTCCGTCCTACAGTTAAGCATAGCTCAGATTCAATAATGGTATGGGGTGCAATATCCGCTGCTGGACCGGGTAATTTGAATATAATCGAGGGAAATACAATATATAGCACTTGAATCTATTAAAAGCAAATGCTAAAAGAGTGCTCGAAAACTTGGAATTGAAGAAGATTTCATTTTTTATCAGTATAACAAACCGAAGCACAAAGCTCATGTTGTGTGCAGTTGGTTGCTCTATCATAATCTTCCTGTGCTTCAAACCTCACAACAGTTGTCTGATTTGAATGCTATCGAGCAAGCTTCGAGTTACTTCCAGACAAAATTAAAAAATTATATAATAAATAAAATACAGTTGGTAGAAACCTTAGAAGAAGAGTGGAACTAAATTCCGGCATATTTCTGTCGAAAATTGCTAGATTCGATGCCGAATCACATGAAAGTGGTCATACAACAAAAAGGGCTCCCACTTTATATTAAAACTCAATCAATTTTTGTTCTAGCCTGAAACTTTTTGTGAATTCATATTGTGTTCCATTATAACTTTGAGGCTGAAGTATTATAATTTCTTCTGTTTATAATGAGAATGTTGCTAACGTTATTCTTGTATGTGCACTCTGCTATCGGGACCTTAATTCCAGTTGAGAGGAGTGCGAGGGGCACCAACTTTACCTGGATGCCCAATTTTTCCATACAGTTCAGTTTCCTGGTTAAGGATGAAGTAGTTTTCTGATAGCGTTAGAGGAAAGAGAACGATAAGTATCAAGTCAATAAACCTTCATTCTGGCCTGTTTTCTGGTTTTGCTTTGCGCTTTTATTTTTTAATGATAATTTATAGTAGGACTAGGTGCTAGGAGAAAAGAGCTGCTCCACGATACCCTGCTAGAGCATGCATACTTTTCTGGACTAACTCGCTCCCACCGAACATCTACACCTGGTTCTAAGAGGAAATACAAAATTACTGCAAGTCCTTCACGCAATTAACCACCCACTAACCCTACAACAAGGATATAATCGGCTCGCTTCCATTTTAAAATGGTTTCACGTATTGTTTGACTATCATTGGCCGAGTTTTAAGGTGGCCTAAAGCAATCCCTCTAGTTAACATTACTGCTCAAATTTATACCGAGGCAGTATACAATTGGATTTCGCGGTTTTGTGTGCCGCAAACTATTTTCAGTGATCAAGGTAGGCAATTTGGATTTCAGATGTTCCAGGAACTTGCCGAACTTTTGGGTTTCACATAGAATCATACCACAGATTACTATCTGCGGGCTAATGTCATGATTGAAAGTTGGCGTAGAACTCTAAAAGCCTCCAGCATGGCATACAAGAGCCCATCACGTTTCAACGTTTTCCCATTCGTGCTATTGGGATTGAGAAGTACACTTAAGCAGTTAGCGGCAACCTGCTGAATTACTTTACGAGGAAAATGTCAAAATCCCTAGTGACTTACCTCATCTTCTAACTGACAACAAATTACAGAGCGAGTTCTTTCAGGGTTTGGGAATTATTATGAAGTCAACCAAACCCACACCTCCCTAAGTTACGGCGCGATTAAACCTTTTATTCACAAAAACCTCGCTAGTTGCACACATGTAATCGGAAGGATGAATTCAGTCCATGGAACATTACGACCAACTTACGAAGGCCCATACCAAGCCTTAGAAAAACAAGGACAAATTTTTTACAATTTTAATAAAAAATGCAATATTTCAATAGACTGACTTAAGCCATATTTTTCCTGCTTTACTTCAAAAACGTGCCTTAATCAGGAGCATCGTCATTATTTTAAAAAAAATTTTACCAATAAAGATGATTAAACAAAGTTAAATATATAACCCGTCATGGTCGCGAAACAATTTAATCTATATCCTTCTCTGAAACATAAATAGGCGTTTCACTGAGGAGAGGAGTTTTGTAGCGACTACCTTATATTGTTCAGTTTATCAATACTAGATTACTCAATTTATTCTAGCAGATTATAAATATTAAATTTTATACCTGTTGTGAATAAAAAAATAAGATCATAGGGTCGTGCGCTTTTGAAAATGAAATATAATAGAATTTTGTAAAAATAGGGAATATAAATAAGATATTTGGAATTAAGTCAAGGCATTCCTAGAAAGCCACTAAATTCATCAAAACAGTTTATTGTTTTTAATAATATGCTGTCTTAAAATTGGATCATTTTTATATACAGTTGATTCCGTTTATAAAGATGCCGGATACAATGGTAGGTCGGATTTAACAATGGCAACTAAAACAGAAGTTTGGTTTCATATGCTATTCATCAGTCGATATTCCGGGTTTAACGATGCCACTTATACCGATATTCCGTATATAACAAGACAATAAAGGCCAGTTACTCTGTTTCTTTGTTCCGCATATAATGATGTCATTGAATTTCTCGCGCATCATGTCCTCTCATTATCAGTATTGTGTTTACCGACAACATCCTGAATCTTTCCTCAATGTTTTCTCATCTGTCCAAATGAACCGTAAAATCGGGGACTCCCCTTCTTCTTTTACTAAGTCGTTACTTATGTTAGAATTAAATTGAAACAGTTGACTTTTGGCAAGCGTCATATAACAATGTCTTAACGTCAGGTTTTTTCAGTTGCCGAAAAAGTGCGGTTATTGAGCGCTTAGGAGATGGTAAAAAATCAATTTCGGATGTATCCCGCGATCTTGAGATAAGTCAGTCAACGGTCTCTACTATCTGGTAATCTCACGCTCTAATAAAAGAAAAATTTGCCAAAGATGAAACTTCGACTAAAAAATTAAGAGAAGCTACCATAAGAATATTGAAGATGCACTATTGGAGTGGATGAATATTCAACGCAGTAGAAATATCCCCATCAGTGGACCAATCTTACAACGATTTTGGTAAGCTTTTAAATAAACCGGACTCTAATTGCTCTCATTCCTCGATCACACGCTTTAGAAAAGGTCACGGTATTATTTTTGGAAAAATCAGCGGGGAAGCTCCGGGCGTTTCAAGAGCAGTTAAAAAAAATTGGCTACGTAACGTTTGGCCTACAATTCGTAGAAATTTTTAGGGCAATGAAATTTACAACGCTGATGAGACAGGGCTACTTTTTTGTTTAACACCAGATAAAACTCTTAGATTCAAAGGCGGGACGTGCTATGGAGGAAAGCTCTCGAAGGAAAGACTTACGGTGCTTGTAGCTAGCAATATGACTGGGTCTGATTAACAAAAACTTCTCGTGATAGGAAAATCCAAAACACCACGGTGCTTCAAGAATGTCAGTCCACTAGTAGATTACAAAAACTATAAGAAAGCGTGGATGACGAGTGATATTTTCACTGAGAGGTTAAGACAATGGGATAAGAAACTTGGAAACAAAATTGAAAAATCCTACAAACTGTCGATAACTGGCCGTTGCATGCAGCCGTACAAAATTTAAAAAATATTGAGCTACATTTTCTTCCCCCAACGTGACCAGTGTACGACAGCCCATGGACCAGGGAATAATCAGAGCACTCAAAGCCAAATTTAGGAAAAGACTCGTGATGAAGATTATAAATAGACTGGAACAAAATATAGAATCAAAAATATCAATTCTTGATGCAATTTTGATGCTGGAGAATGCTTGGTTTAACGTGTCAGAAAAATGTATTGTATGTATTTCGGCACGCTGCCTTCAATAGAATGAATTCAGAAATAGTCGAAATTTCAGATCAGTCTGATGAGCTTGAAGATCTGGGAGAATTGAGAAGAATATCAGCATTACTCGTACCTTGCACTTGCGAACAAATCATCGATTTCGCAAATGTGGATAACGATGTTGTTACTAGCAATTACAATATTTTAACCGACGAAAAAATCGCAGAGGCTATAGCCAACTCAAACAACAAGGAGGAGCTAGATGAAACAGCCGATGAAGACGAAATGTTATTCCAATCGCCGACTCTCTCCGAAATGGTTCAATCACTGGATTAAGTTTGAATATTTGTAGCAACGAGTGAAGCCATCAACTTACTAGAAATTTCAACAGCACTACAAAAAATTGAGAACTACGTTCATATTTCTACATACTTCGCTGAAAAATCTAAACAAACAAAAATTATTGACTTTTTCATAACAAGATACATAGTACACTATATGGTTGCACAGGATTTTTTATTTTTCAAAACTATATATTGTATCACATATATGTATGCATCCTCTTGTTTTTATAATAAAACTTCAGTTTTAAATCATTTTCCAGCCTTTTGTCTTTCTCTGCTCCGGGTATAGTGATCTCCACTTATAACGATGTAAATATAACAGTCCTTTAGCATTGTTATAAAAGGAATTCACTTTAATAACATAAGTTTACGCGATTTTGGACCTGAGCAACCATAAGCTGGTTAGAAAGTAAATTGGGGGCTGAATCCAAATCAGCAGTTCGTTTTTTAAAATTGGTTCTAGTTTTCGAAATATTCAATAAATTCAATATTTTGCTATTTTTGACCATTAACAGCCATTTATTGAATTAAAAAGTATAAATCAAAAATTAACAGAGGTTGAACCGAGTCATTTATACTACTTGGGATCTGTTTCACGCATTAGGGTCCAACAGTAGTCACTCATGATACCTTTGCCCCAAAAATCCTTAGTATCACCTTTTGATTTTGACTATATCTTGGTGTAGCTGCTCTCCTTGCTCGCCACTCGTGTTGCCCAAGTTTTGTGGGAAAATATCAAGATCTTAGTGTAGAAAATATATCTTGGGAGACATTCAAGCTCCAATCTTGTGGTAATTTTGCAAAAAAATTATCGATTACTTGCTTGTAATCTGGTGATTTGTGGTTACCAAGAAAGTTGCGAACAACACTTTGGAACGAGGCCCATTCTGCTGCTTCATCAAGCGTTAAACATTTTGAAAACTTTATATCAGCCATTAGTTTTCAAATGGCAGGTCCGACAAAATTTCCTTCTTTGATTTTTGCATATCACTAATTTTGGAAACAACTTGATTAAGTACTAGAAAGCCGACCCGTAACGATTGAGCGCTTTGACAAAGTTCTTAATAAGCCCATGTTTAATATGGAGGTGGCAATAAAACAACCTGTGGGTTCACAGGTGGTATAGAGGACACGTTTTGTAGTCCTGGTTCATAATGGGTACGACCCGACCACACCTTTCTGACATAATGATGATCAACTGCACGGCTGTCTCGCAGACACAAAAAAACAACAAGGTTTTGTAACTCCAGATTGCATTTCAAGCAATAGATCAATAACGTGTACCGAATATGTACATCAATTAATATATATTTCGAAATTAAGTACAAATTAATTTATTTATCAACAAATTATCCATTGATGCTCATTATATTTGATCTTGGCCATAATTGTACGCATTGTCTCGTAGCGTCCCCTATTTCGTACTGCGTAAGCAATGGGAATGGATGTTTTTTATTTCCAATGTGGAGTAGGGCCACCTTCAAACTGTACTTAAAACCATCTATGAACAAACGCCAATAATTTCGATCATATGGTATATTCATCAAATCAAATAAACCTTTGATGTCATTGCAGAAACACATGCCATTTCCTTTTTTGAAGAGTCGTAAAATCACCTGGTTTTTATTTCTGTATAAAGGGACTTGTGTTTAAGGGTCAAGATGTTTCAATTCTGCAACCGTAATGCAAGCAACTCTGCTTTTTGTTTTCATAAATTCAAATCGTGGATCAAATCACTCAGTTTACTTTGCGAAATTGAATGCTTTTCTTCCATAACGAAGGACATTTTTTGCACTTATACCTGGACAAATTAGTAATGGATCACTGTCTGTACGTAGAACTAGCTTTGACACTGATGATGCGTTAGGGTATTTATACTGTGCTAGTTTTTTTTCCATTTATACAGACGAAATTCATCGAGCAAATGTAGCAATCATCTACATATCTTCTCTGTTCTCTCCATAACTTTGGCACAGAAAATGAAAAGTATACATTCCCACAACGATTTCGGTACCCATGACTTGTCAGTGTTTACTACAGCAAAATCAAAATACTGCAAATACGCACCTTCAAGTGTATTTCTCATGATTTTTCTACTTTTTCCGAGCAAATAGCATCCACAAATGTAACAACTTCACTTTGGATTGACATTGCAACGTTTTCTATGCATTTTAACATGTTCCTAAGTATTACAAAAACGTGTTCAAAACTGTGATTAATGCAACGTAGCTAGCTGACAGCCGTTATATGAGTCCAGTTCTGTCAACATGCGCGAACTCGAAAACTAGAACCAATCTTGACACACGAATCGAAGATCTGAGTTCAGGCCATCAATTACCGTTAAGAATGGTTCTCATCTGGTCAAAAACTTGACCCGAATTTGTAAAATTGTGTAATTTATGTAAACGCATAAGCAGTTGGAAGGAAAAACTCATTATTACCAAAATAAAGTCAAACGTGAAGAAATATGATCCAAGAAAATCAAATTATAGGAAAGAATTAAACCGAATAAACAGAGACTGCGACAAATTGGTTGTAATATATGTCACTTTTGAATTTGTCATTTTTTAACATTTGACAAGTAAAAACTACGCCATTAATAAAAATGGAACAATACATGCTTCAACAACGCATTGAAATTATTAAAATTCACTGTAAAAATGGTGAAAATTTGGCAGAGACGGTTCGTAAAACTCGAACGTTTTTGGGCCGTCGTGAAGCACCGTGTCGGACCGCAATACAGAAATTGGTGGAAAAATTCGAGCTGTTGGGACAACTTAGTGGTGTAAAGGATAAAACCCGTGCGCGTCACTCAGCCGAAAATATTGCTGCTGTAGGCGAAAGTGTTGAAGAAAACCCCGGTTTGTCTATTCCTCGTCATTCTTTGGAATTAGCCATTCCACAGACGTCATTACATCGTATTTTGCATACAGATTTGGGTCTTAAGGCTTATTAAGTTCAGTTAAAACAAGAACTCAAGCCGGTTGATAATCAACAACGTTGTGTCTTTGCTTATTGAGTCCTTGAAATGCATGAAAATGATCCGGAATTCCATCGAAAAATCATCTTGAGTGATGAGGCCCATTTCCACCTCGGTGACTTCATGAACCAGCAAAATTGTCACATCTGGGGCTCGGAAAACCCAACAGTTATTGTCGAAAAGCCTTTCTATCCTCAACGTGTGACTGTTTGTTGCGGTTTATGGTCCGGCGGAGTCATTGGACCTTACTTTTTCGAAAATGAGGCTGGAGTAACAGTTACGGTGAATGGGTTGCGCTGGCGAGAGATGATTAATGATTTTTATGGCCCGAATTGGATGGTATTGATCTGGACAACGTTTACTTTCAACAAGACGGCGCTACGTGCTACACAAGCAACGAAACCATTGATCTTTTACGGGAAAAGTTTCCGGAACATGTTATCTCTCGAAGAGGTGATCACAATTGGCCACCGAGATCTGGTGATTTTACACCTTGCGACTTCTTCCTTAGGGGCCACGTGAAAGAAGAGGTCTACGCTAGCAGCCCAACGTCGATTCAAGACCTCAAAGATGGAAATCGTGAGGCTATCGAGGACATAGGGCAGCCACTTTGCGATTTGGTTATGGAAAATTTCATGCAAAGGATATGGTCCTGTAAGCGTGGTCGTGGTGGTCATTTGCCTGATATTATTTTTCACTATTAACGACATACTTTCTTCTTTATAATGAAATAAACATACGATCATTTATGTTAAAGAATGGCACTTTTCTTTTAATATCAAAATAACACCTCTTATTGAAAAGCCCTGTACACTTCATAGCAAACAAAAGAAAATTAATGCTGAGAAAATTAAGGCGAGGAAAGGTTTTGCAATGATATGAGGCCGGTAATTTCTGAATAAAAGCCAGGCAACATTTCATCAGATATTTAGTGCTGAAAATTGCATTCTAAGCAGTAAAAACAATAATGAAATATTTTTTTTTTGAATTTTAGGGGTTCAAATTGGCTTTCACAAAATCACAATAAACTCTCGAGAAAATTCTACAATGTGAAGCATACTTTGCAGATATCAAATACATGCAAAGCAAGCCCCAACAAAAAGTATTTTCATGAGGTATCAATTTCTTTTTCTCCGCTATAAGACTACTGAATTTAAAAAATAGCCTCACAGAATAGAATAGCGTTCTTTCATCAAAGCATGAAAGATATTATACCACCAGTTAACCAATTAATTTCTCAATACTGATTCGAAGAGCTGTGAAACAAAGCTCATGGTGTTTGCTTCTTACAATCTTGTTGCCGAACTGAGGTTACGAAGCAACCTCGCTACCAAATCTTTGATTATGAAAAACTTAATTTTTTGCAAAAAGTAAGAATGCTTAAAATGAATTCAAAGCTAAGAACTTAGTCGTAAAAGTGAAAGTAGTCACAAGATAACTAGCTTAATTGTTTGAAGCGAAAAAGGATGAATTAAGGCTAAAAACTTCTGTAATAATTAGAGTACCCCCTTAGAATTTTATCTCTGATAGTAGTCTTCATAAACAAAACCCGAAAATTGAAAGACTAATTTTTTTATGCTTGCTGCACTGTATACGCTTTCGGGCCTTCACCTAGAGGTAGTTAGAGTATCTCATTATTGATGAGCTCAAAGTTGAATTATTTATACGAGACATACTTGTACAATAAATTATTGGAATTCCGATCGTCTTTCAGTATTCAGGAAAAAAGGAACAAAATTGTTTCGACCTTCAGAGCCAAAAGGAATTGCGACCTGAATAGGATTGAGAAAATTGAGTTACTATGTGTAAGATATCTCATTACTTAGTTCACAAAATGAGGAAATACTGGATTTCTACCCTTGTTGACTTCGTTAAAAAATAAATTTTGGCTTATTGAAATTTTATTATTTCAATGGATTCTTAGGGAAGATTTTCCCGTTAAAGATTAGACTAATCCTAAAATCCAATCAATATAATTTGTGAACGTGATTTCTCTTAAAATAATATCTTTTTAGAAATTTATGCAGACATACTGTGCACGAAAAAAAAACGTATTTTAAGGCAATTTGTCATCAACCATATTCTTCTCGTTATTAAGATGTTTCCGAAAATTGTACGAAAAAAATGCATATCAAAAAATTTTAATCAATAACGTTACATCTATTCTAGCACCAAATAATTTCTTTTCATTCAAACATTCAACAAAAACCCTTTCAAGTTACCTCACATGCATGAAGACTAGCTTTTAAAGATCCCATTAAAAGTCCGAAGAACCCGAAAGTTAACGCGAAATATTCTTTGTAAGAGCCCTGACACTCAGAACCTAGAAGATAGTTTTAACAGCCAAAGACCGGGATCAATATGACTAGATATCAGTCACATGTAGGCAATAAAACTTCCTACCAAGCCTTTGAACCGTGGTTTTTAGTCATCTAAGTATTTTGTTGCTCTGAATGAGCCAACTATCACTTACCTCTATTAATGTTATTTTAATTTGTAATCCTTAAGTGTTCATGTATCCAATTTTTTTAGATTGAAGTTTTATCCTTGAGCTGATTGATACAATATTGATATGCTGAATAGCTTGAACTTATTTCACTTTTAACTCACACTCAATACTTCTCTCAAAAAGGGACACACTTAAATGCTTTTAATTTGCACCAGCAATTTCAAATAAATATTTTTTTTATATTTGCACTTAAAACTGGGTTATTTGTTTCACTGCCACATGAAGATATTTTGTATTCAGGATTTTACTTTACACCATGGTTAAATTTTTTGTTGCTTTTTGTTTTAAATATCTGGACTATCTATCACTAAGCCTAATAAAAATATTTATTTGTACTGTGGTCGGATAACGTTTTGAATAAGGACAGCGTTATAAAACAAGGCATAAATCAATTAGCGCCGGTCGAGTATGGAACGCGTATCGCGAAAGCCTTTTCCGACATGATTGTAGCAAACAGCAATATCCTTCAAGTGCGAAAAAGTTGAAGAGGAATTATACTTCTGGGAGCTTCACATAATTTTCTGTATATAAATCACTGACAAGAACTTATTTCACTCCGTACTTAATCCACCGATAAAATTTCTAATACAATTAATTCAATAAAAACAGGCTCTCTTAATTTCCACTTTAATATCAAACACTCAATGAAGATATCACCCAAATGCACAATTAATCCTTTCGCTTGGTATCAAAAACTGAATTTTTGCAATTGCAAAAATTATACTGCACAAGTTTTATGCATTACAACAAAACGCGACGGTAAAACGATTAAAAATTTCTCGTGCAAGATACTATTCGCGAACTTCTTTCTTTCATCTGAGCGCAACAAGAACTGAGAATTCTTCAGTCAACATTAAATGAATCCATGCTCGAAATCGCGCAATTTATTTCATTGTGTTGGTGGTTTCTGATATACTACATATTGGCTTGTTATTTTATGCGCTTCGTCCAAACCACTCATTTACAAACCTGTCTCAATTCTCTTCTTACTTTTGCTCAAGCCAATCTTGGCTAGTGTGCATTTGTTGTAGCTTGAAGTTTCCCAAGATTGAGCGCGAGTGTTTTGCTCACCTTTTACGTTTACCTGTGTATATCTGGATTTTTGTTTATTCCAGAGTAATGGTAAAAAAGGTATGCAGAAGGAGTACAATGTGTGTTGCGAGAGTGCGACCTGTAAGATAATACCTATGGGGAAGCGTTGGTGTTTTTTGGTAGGCATATTTTTGTAAGATGTTTACCCTGTTCACCCATGCATTTGTTCTCAGCCCAAGGATTCTAACAAGCTTTTTCGATAATTTGAGCCCACTTTTTAGTAATATTATGTACTTAAACATACTTTGAAAAAAGATCACATTTTACTGACCAATCCAAACCTTTTTTCAAGACACACTGTAGCCAGCCAATTTACCTTGCAAAGGTATCCTGATCGTCGTCCGTCTTTGTCCAATGAAAACAAGTCATCGTCATCATCAACATGGCTTCACTTCTCTCATCATGCTCTCCTAACTAGTTATACAAATGCAGCATATAATTTACCTTATCCAGTTTGGAGCAAAGAAGAATCCTCTAACCTAACTAACAATTTAACTTCTCTTTCAAACCTTACCAAACAATCCTACGGAGCACACATTAACAAGTGCATAAGTTAACTCGCTATTGGGAGAGCAAGAAAACCTTAAACTCATACCCAACTCGGAATTCAAAGTGGAATTGATTTGGTGTGGTAGTTGGTGTGTAGGAAATTCTTGTCTGTGGTCATTTTGGTCCAACGAACAGGTAAATCCAATTTTATGCGAGGACAGGTAAACGAGAGAATTCCATATATGAGCGCGGCGTGGTGCTGCTAAGTTGAGTGCGTGCGCGCGCAGATACAAAATTGTTTTATTGATGATGTACACAGTGGTGGAGATAATGTGGGGTGTGAAGGAAATCCCTAAATCAAATTATATTATTCTTAGAGAAAATTTACAATTTATGTAGTCAAAGATACTGTTATATGAAAATTTAGTATTATTAGGTTATTCGATATGCGAATTTAATATTATCAGGTTACTCGCTTAAGTCTTTCGTTTTTGCAATAAGTAACTTTGTCATGAATTCATTGCGCAAAATATTTTAGGCAAGATCAAAGGCACTAGGTAGCATCTCAAAGCTTTAGTTCATGAGAAATCAAATATTTAGATAGTTTTATGATTTCATTCTGCATGTAAATACTTAGGAACTCGACTTCATATCATTCGTAGGAAACGATTATGCCTCTACTAAATGATTTAGTTTACAGGCATGACGTTTTATTAAATTTAATGCTACATTTTTCATAACCTGACCACCGTAAAGGAAAAACATCTCTTAGAATATAAAAAAAATATTCCAATGATTGCAAAATTTATTGATTTTATTATTTACAATGTGGCTTTTTCTTGCAAGCCATTGCTAAGGAAGTTCAGAAACTTTCTAACAAGTTAAGCTGTTAGATGAACAACAGTTGTGGACAGTATTGATTAAAATTTTAATGAGTTTTTTCACCCTTATGGACCCCAAAAAATCAAGCGTAAAAAATAAAATAATAACACTTCAGATGTTATAAATGTGTTTTAATTTTGAACTATACGAATGCATTTCAGTCGGCATTGCCCACCATCTTCAGCGGTAGACGCGAAACTACTATCGAAACAATTACAACAAAAGCAAAGACATTAGCCAATAATAGTTAATTTTAACATATATGATTCAGTCGGATTCAACAAAAAAATCTAAAATAAATTTCCAGACTGTTGTCAATATTACATAAAAGTTCTGCCATGTTATTTCAGCATATTATGAATTTTTTTGATACATGATGCAAAAGCTAATCAATTTTCACCGTTAATATATATTATTACATGTACAAATAATTCTGCGAGCTACTGTCGCAATTGTTTTCACAATCATTAAAACCGTCAACAAATGAATTTACTCGGACCCACGAGAACCCAACAAGCATGATCAACATCTGCAAGTGACGTCACTCCATTCATTAATTTGCTCGAATCTACCAGGTACCTTTCGGTAGAACATTCGCCAATGTACGAGAAATGGGTGAATAGGTAGAGACCCTATATAAAGGCGAGCTGAATGAATGGGGGGATCATTTCATTCGACCGTGATAAGAACTGCGTTAGTATGTGGGAAGCGATATTATTCGAGAAGTGTGTGGGAAGTGATTTTCGTAATAGTGAAGTGATTTAGAAGACAATTGCGATAAGAAATTTATGGACAAGTGTTAGATTTTTCATAGTGAATATTAAAATTAGTGAAAGTGTTAAATTGATCATTGTGCACTTTTGTAAATTAAAAGACATTGCGTTTTCACTTTCCCGGAACATTAAAATTATTGGCCGCGAACCAAAAACACGCGACAATATATTATCTAGCCAAATTAAATAACTTTGAAATTATTGGGCTATTGTCGATATTTACTAAATTGTCCGTTATATGTATGAATAGAGATTCATATACGTACAGTTTTCGTGGATTAGCTACATTTTTTGATAATTTGAAATTATCAGCTAATGGTCCCCTGTAGTGCCTTCCTGGTTTGTTCAACATGATATGAACATATATTCGCGTAAACTTATTAAAATGTAACGAATTAAAGCACTCATAATATTTCTTAAAGAATGCAAAAACAACAGTGTCTTTCCAAGTTTTATGAAAATAAATTGTGCTGTTTCTAATGCGCGTTCCGATAATGTAATACGTGCGGCAAAGAAATAATGGATCCAATTTGAAATACATCACTACAGAAACCTCGATCAACTGCAGCTAGAATTGCATGACCTGAAAACAAATGAAGATTTCAAAGAATTTTCAATCAAGCAGTCCATAATTTTTAATCGCAGCAAAGGAATTTTCCTCAAAAACGAAAAATTCAATTTAAAAAGCTAGCGAACAAAGACCAGAGGTTGAAGATGTAAATGGATTAGTCGTGAATCTATCAGAAGAGACATTAGAAGAAGATGAGCTGGAATAATTAAATCATGGTCTCAATTTCACAGTTAAGCCATTATCAACACCTGTAATTGACGCAATTGCAGATATTGAATCTGCAATCCAATGCAAGCCAATGGATGTTAAGAACCAATTAAGAGAAAAGGCCATGGGAGTTATCGACGAGGTTAAAAGAGCTGATAGAAATAAGAAGCCTGACTCCAAAACAACTAAATGGAATTGTGCCTTAAGAGCTTTAAAAAAACGCGATGTATTTTACATGAAATCCGACAAAGGAAACAAGGTTGTTATAATTAACAAAACTGATTATGACGAACGCATTATGAAATCAATATCCGAAGATAATTTTGCTGTTTGCCTTTGCCCGCTTAATAACATGGTAAAATATGCCAAGTCCATCAAAGACATCATACATAATGTATTCAATGTTAATAAACATTACTTAAGAGCGCAAAATCCACAAATGATCCATAAAACAGGAGAAAAAATGAGAAAAATAGTTTCTTGCGTCAACTCACCTTTCTCTAAATTGACCAAATCGATAGTTGATGAAATGAAACGATTTGATAATTTTGAAGAGTTTTCAGTGAAGAATTCTTACGATTTTGTCAACAAGGTCAAAGATATAGAAGTCAAGGAAGACGAACGTCTTATTTCTTTCGACGTCACAGCCCTTTTTCCCAGCTTCCTCGTTGATTTATCCATCAAAGCAATTAGAAATCATCTCCAACAATGCAACATCTCAATCGAACATACCGATGCATACATACGCTGCATTGAAGTATGTATGAAATACACTTGCTTCAAGTTCAGGGGAAAATATTACACGAGCGACTTTGGATGTAGTATGGGGAACAGTTTGTCACCACTCATAGCCGAAGCCTTCATGTGCGAGTTCGAAAATGAACTAAAGGATGAAGGAATGTTACGAATGGTTTGATGGCGTTCTGTAGACAATGTTTTTGCTGTTGTGAAGGAAGCAAGTGTAAATCAAACTGTGAAATTGCTCAACATCCGTTATCCTAGTGTAAAATTTACCATCGAATCAGAAAATGAAGAAAAAACGCTGCCTTTTCTGGATTTAAATATCACGCGCAACAGCAGAAAAGTAAAATTCGCGATCTATAGAAAGCTAACAACAACAGACCGATATATCGCCAACGACTCGTATTGTCCACATCAAAACAAAATTGCTGCATTTAGATCGATGATATATAATATGTGTCGTTTGCCATTATCGGTGGCAGATTATAAGAACGAGTATGAGCATATCTTACACTTGGCGAAAACGAATTGGTATGACAAAGCACTGATGGACAAATTGATTGCCAAGTGCATGCATAAAATAATAAGAGGGAAAGCTTCAACCCTTTTCCAACAAAACTCCATATCAAACACTACCCAATCACGTGTCTCTATGGCATACATTCCAAAGATTAGCAACTCACTCAAGAAGGAATTCAGCAAAGCCAATCTTAGGATTGTGCATAATAACAACCGCAAACTTGGCTCACTCCTTGGCTCTACGAAGGATACATTTACGTCAAAACGAAAAAGCGGAATTTATCCAGTCAATTGCATAGAATGCGATATGATGTATTGGACAAACTAGACGTGCAGGTGAATTCCATCTCAAGGAACACGAAAGATACATCAAAAATAGAGACTTGAAAACAACTTGAACAACCCAGGAAGGCACTACACGGGACCATTAGCTGATAATTTCAAATTATTAAAAAAATGTAACTAATCCACGAAAACTCGACGCATATGAATCTCTATTCATACATATAACGGACAATTTAGTAAATATCGACAATAGCCCAATAAATTCAAATTTATTTAATTTGGCTAGATAATATATACATTAACGGTTAAAATTGATTAGCTTTTGCATTATTTATCAAAAAACTCATAATATGTTGAAGTAACATAACAGAACTTTTATGTAATATTGACAACAGTCCGGAAATTTATTTTTTTGTTGAATCCGACTGAATCATATATGTTAAAATTAAGTGTTATTAGCTCATGTCTTTGCGTTTGTTGTAATTGTTTCAATAGTAGTTTCGCGTCTAGCGCTGAAGACGGTCGGCAATGCCGACTGAAATGCATTCGTGTAGTTTAAAATTAAAATAAAGTGTTATTATTTTTTTTTTTACACTTGATTTTTTGCGGTTCATAAGGGTGAAAAAGCTCATTAAAACTTTAACCATTGCTAACGGTTATGATTGTGGATAAATTTAAAATATTTTTCTTCGACACCAAAAGCAAATCAATACAAATTGGCAATATTTTGAAGCAAAGATGCGATGGTGCTTATAAGTAAAGAAAGTTAACATATAATGCAACAGATCTCATTAAATTATTCAAAAGAAAAATCGTCAATATTGAAAACGTTTTGGTTTTTGTTTTCTATTGAGTTAATGCTAACCTTCCTTTTATGTGGCTGCCCTTTGTTTTAAAGGCTAGCTTTGCCCAATACTCCATGACCATAAATATAATTGTTAGCTAAAAATTTTGAATATTTTAACTCCCCGCTCCTCAAATAGCGTATTGTAAGAGCCATGCAGTGAAAGCCTGCTGCTCCAGTGAGCTATAAGACAACCGAGATCAGTTAGATCAGCCTTACCTAGTGACGCAAATGCCTACTGGCAGCTAGCTACTGTGGTGTAGGGGTGGGGGGGTGAAGTGTTCTTTTTACCCTAGCGTAAGGACCGTCTAACAAGAAGAACGGTCCTGCTCTTGACGAGGATATTTATGGCCTCCAACAAGAGTGGGACATCCTGCTGGTAGTAGAGTCCTCATGTACCCTCCTAGCTGGAGCTAATCTCTCGATGAACTGGTTTGCATGCGAGAGCCATTAATTCCAAGTATGAGCCCCTGTAACGATAAAGGAAGGAGCTACAGCCCAATGACTGGCTCAATAGAGAAGAAGCCGGCCATCAATGTGGGTGCCGTATCCACTGAAAGAGGGACTGAATAGACCAAGGGTTATGACTTTAATAATTCATGTATTTAGGTATATTTAACAATTGAATGCAAAAACAAAATCTCATTATATTCTTTCAAGTCAATTTCAACCGAAAACAATTGAGAAGATTCAAAAGATATTGAGAGCGTGTAAAATTAGCTGTTGGTGTAAATGATAAATAGACATGTATTGATATGTTACACTCAATATCTTGTACGAAAAACAAAAATTTAACACCAATGCATCATATAAACATAAACGTATGGAACTAGCAGAAACACAAATATCTGATCAGATAAGTGTGTAGCAGTTCGTTTTGTTATGTTTGGTTTTCCTTTTTTAATTTCCAAAACCTTTTTATTTTAAGCATTTTTAATTAAAAACAACCTATACAGTTCTGATTTAAGGAGTTATTTTCAATTAAAAAAGCTTAAAATAAAAAGGTTTTGACATTAAAAAAGTTGAATAAGCACGAAAATACTCCTACTAGAAGGTCTTTGTAACCATTCTAGGGTTGGAAATAAATTTCCTAATAGCATGAATTGATGACTTAAATTATTCATCCATAACTTGGATAAGAAATCGTTCAAATTTATGCAAAAGATACAGAGTTTCTTTCATAAGCACATTGCAGCCGCCATTTATATCCAGATCAAATCATTTTTCTAAATGCTCAGCCGATTGAACATATTCAAATTAGACACTATTAAATCTGCAAACTAAACACACTTAAATTTTTATGAAAATTGAAAGAAAATAAGGGTGCCTTGGTGAATTTGAATCATGTATTAATCATCAGCACGGGTTATTGTTGTTGTA
This sequence comes from Odontomyia ornata, assembly GCA_963969285.1. Classification (NCBI taxonomy): domain Eukaryota; kingdom Metazoa; phylum Arthropoda; class Insecta; order Diptera; family Stratiomyidae; genus Odontomyia; species Odontomyia ornata. The sequence continues at coordinate 100,826,923 of OZ017740.1, read as the reverse complement.
ATCGCATACAATTGAAATGCCAGTAGCTCGGGGGAGCATAATATTGGTGGATTTTGCCTCGCCATGGACTTCCTGATGCATAAAATGGCTTTTTAATACAGATTCTAAAAGTTCTAACCAAGATCTTTCATTTGATACCCCACTCGACTACCTTTCATAAAAAAAATTTTTAAGGGTTACTTCGTTTTTCGTTGAAAAAAATTTGAAATGTTTTATAAGACTTGAACTTTTACAGATCAACTAGCCCGGGCACCCTTAGTCTTCTCTGAGGTGGCTGCTTGCAGGCTATTTAGTTTGGAGAGGAGTTTCGGTCGCAGGTCCTTTGCAAGCAGACTAGGTCCAGATACAATTTCTAAGTCACCGAGTCAAATGCTCGTTTAAAACGTGTTCCAAAATTTTTTTCAAGAAAACGTTCTACCATTACTTTAGCACGGCCTTCGTGAGGCCTTCAATCAATCATCGATAATCAAAGGCAAATTAGCGAATTCCTGATCTAAGGACCAACGTGGTGCTAGACATAAGCTACGCTTTATCTTTAGCCAAAATATTCTACGCTAGTTAAAAATGTCAAACACAAGTTGTGGCACCATGTACTCGTATTGCATCGAACCGAGCTAACTGATAATTCGCAAATTTAAAATAAAACTCCCATCTTCACCGAATTTTCATTTCCTTCTGAAAAATTCTAACCTCTGAAAAGGAAAGAGTATAGTAAGTCTAATAATTCATTTTATTCATTTTAAACCAATTGAGCTTAGTTGGTAGAATGTTATTCATATTCTCATTTATCAAATAGAGTGAATTATAATTTAGTTCAGATTTCCTATAGGAGTCTTTTTTTTTTCTGCCCTAAAATTACTTATGGTTACTACGAAGACATTTCTTTTATTCAATATAAATTTAAGCCTCATTAATCATTCTTTATCGTCGCTCTTTTAAATTTTAGTTCGTAGTCTTTTTTCATTTCGAAAATTAAGAGGAGAATCAGTAAAAAAACATATGGGTCCTTAAGAGTTCTTAAGTATCTAGGTATCGACTTCCATTTAAACGAGGGAATAAGGTAACGAAATTTTTCAACAATGGAAATTAAGGATTAGTCAAAATATTAAATCTAGTCTTTGTTTTTAAATATACAAGGATTCAAAAAGTATGGGTCTATACAAATTCTCTACCGTCTAGCTTATGCCTTGACACAGTTCTTAAATTATATCCCTAGGATGATATTCAAATTGAAAAGAATGTGCTATTTGATTGAAAAGAATTGAATAAGCTATAACATTTATGGTTCAATAGACACGATAATGTAAGTGTTTGTGGGTATGACATGCAGCAAATCAGGTATAAATACCGATAGAGGTGGGAAAAGAAGGATGAGAGATAAAATAAAAAAATTAAAATTAATTCGTTTTGAGCCTTAAGGGGAGAAATACCTCTAGAAGTTTCAAAAAATTGATTTTCTTGTTTTTGCATATTTCGAAAGTTTATCTTAAGAATATACTGAACAAAGGATAACTCAAAATATTGAATATTTTCGGAATTATCTTATATAGTTTAGAGTCTGGAGACATAATGCGGTCAGATAGCGAGTCGGGCGTCCGACCCCTAGAGGTGGAGCAACTTTTGCTTCACAATGCTTTCTTATTAACCTTTCATGTGGCCAGAAAAATGTTCCAAGGGATTATTAGAAACGGCAGGTCACTTTTTTTGTGCAAATGGCCTTGAAACTGTGGGTAAGCGAAAAAAATGTTACCCATGCAATACAGTCAGTATAGCTTGAAACTTTGTCGTGAATGGTTGAATTTTCAAAACTAAAATGTCAAACTATCCGAAAGGAACTCGTGATAATATAGCTCGGATGCGTGCGAAAAATAAACGATTTCAAAGAAATCCATTCACTGGTGGTGAGAGTTTCGGGCCAGATGTAAGTGGCGGTCAAAGTGCAAGTACTAAAAAAAATAAAGTCTGGATGTACAGAAGATGTCCGTGCAAATCCTTCGCACGCATATAGAATAATTGAGCTTTTAACAGTTTTCACGGCTCTATTAGACATTTTAATTTTTTCTGTATGCAAGCAAAGGATAAGTTTTTGACAGTCAAGGCATAGAGGCTTGGGTTTCAAAATTGTCGGTACGTGTCGGTGCGGTAATCGAAAAATTCCTTTGGGACATTTTATTCATGCTGGTTGCAAAATTAATCGAAAGCTTTTGTTAGTCATAAGAGTTTGAGTTAAGATTATAGTTTGAGTGGCTTCAGAGACTTCATTTTTAATGTTAATAACGACACTATTAGCTTGATTAAGATGGCTTTCATTATAATAAATTTTATACCCTTCTAACTGTAAGAATTTTGTTATTTTCAACTCCCATGATTCAGAGCAAATAATTATAAAAGGTTAAGTATCCAAGCTCTCTAAAAATACTGGTAATTCATTTAGGTTAATACTCAAGGTTTGAATATTAATATGAAGTATATTGTACATGCAACTTTAATTTATTGAAAGATACTATATTTTGGAAAGATTTTTCGGAGGTAATAGTTGAACTTTCAATAGAATCTAAGATTTTTAAATTCCCTTCCATTTAATTATTTATTTAGTTTAGTGTTTCGTTCGGATGATGGTATATAAGGTAGCAAATACTTCGGGATAATCAGTATCTGCTATATTATGAATTTTTTTCTTAAGTATTTCACATTTCTAGATATCCGATGCCTCATGCGCCGTGTTTAATTTTCATCCATATTTGCTTTTCGCGAATAAACAATTGGCGCATTGCTGTCTATCTGGTGAATTGTTGCAGCAGTGATTAGCCTGATGGTCTCCAGCACATTAGATACATTTAATAGTTTTGCTGTTACATTTGTGGTCTCTATGATTAAAACCGTGCGAAACCTTTGCAGGAATCATAACGAATATAAACTCTGTATTTATTTTTTGCAATGTGCTCATGTAAATCTCTGATGACTTCAATAAATTACGGCTTTCGTATTGTTTATGCTTTTATATGAATAAATGTTTTTGCATCTGTTTTCATACATGGAAAAGTTTCAGTCATTAATTTTATTTTCCAATTTTTTGTCATCAAGTTCACTTGGAACGCCAATTATTTTTAGTTTCGGGTTTCGGCACTGCTCTACACTTATCTGGAATGGGTTACCAAGACTTCTCTTAAATTCTTCTCTTGTAATTAAGTAATAAAAACACTTTTCAGTTAACTTTCACTTTTTTTAAAATTTTATTTCAAACACTACAACTGTTTCGACACACCGTGTCTTCCTCAGGTGTTAATATTACTAAACAGTAATTGTAACATCTTGTAATTGTAACATCAGCACTGTTTACACTTTTAATAACTGTTCCATTATTCTTTGACTCATAAACATTTTTGAAGGGCACTTTAACTTGATGTTGCAATATTTTAGTCACCTTATTAAATGTGTTGACATTATTTTTATTGTTAGAAGTACCTTTCTCTTTGATGTTCGGGATTTGTGCTTGACGTTAGATCGAATTTTCCATAACATCAGAATATGTCGGTTTTTTATTTTTTCATCAATGCATCAACACTTCGTCATCCTTAGCTGCAGAAAATTCATGTAAGGTAGATACATTTATCGTACCAGCTGTAGATTTTTCGATTTCCTGACGCAAATGCTGTTCCGCTTTGGCCGTTTCGTTCTCCATTATTTCGGCAATTAATAAATTTACATCTTCGCTAACGAGGAGTTCATTTTGTTTTGAAGTTTTCTTTTGACGTGTGTTGCAGCTCTCATGTTCAAACCGCGGTCGCGGCAACCAGTTTGAGCTTTTGATGCTGCCGCTCGACTATCAGCCCACCCAGCTGTGATGAGCAGTAATTGAAAAAATTAAGTTATAATCACATGGTTGAGTGTGATATTAACCATACCACTTCGAATTCCGTTACGCTCATGAAATGAGATACCCAAACAATAAATCTAAACGCCAAGGCTTGGATTTGGCCTATTGTGCGATGAATTCTTATTAACTATCTGATGGTATTCCATATCCTTTTCATAAAACAATGCAGAATGGCTTTTATATAAAGAGCACAACATTCTATATTCCCGATGTATTATTTAAAAATAATTGATACTGAATAATTTACGATGAAACTTATTCTTTTGAATGAAATTATGGATGTGACAGATTAAAATTTCTTGTAACTTGTTTTATTTTCCAAGAAGTTTGACTTACGGTTAATGGATATTTTACACAAGCACAAGCTCCTTCGACCTTTTGGTAATCCCACTCGCATGGAAAATTCAATCGCGCCAGCGAGCAGGAACAGTCGCACTGATTATAGCTTCCAAATCGTCAACACACCTTCCAACTTTCACTTTGAGATCCATGAGCAATGACTTTTTTTGATAATCGTCTTACACTTCATTGCCTTAAACGATTTCGCAAATCCACAGGCAGAATATAATAGTGAGATAATAAACCTCAGTTTCCATGCAAAGATTTTTTATTTTTATCTTTTATTCACGTTTACCTTGGGTTAACGTTTCGTTTTTTGGTTTCTTGTATCACAATGTTTAAATGCACTTTGTAAGCGTCTGCTTTTGATAATATTTGGGGGAAAATTTTTGAATTTACTTCCACTTTCCGACCCAATATGCACTTTCAAATATACGGCATTCACTTACTTCTATTTGTGATGGGTTTGCACTCAGTTTAATCCATTTCATCTATGAGATCCAAAAGCTTCCGATCTACTTCCTGAAATTTCGCGTAATCAGAGCTTGCAAGCTAATAAAAAACATTTGAGATATTTACTTACACCACCATGAAACGTTTTACCGAAAAATCTTTCCAAGTCGTTCAAGTCATATCATCTCGCAACATTACACTTCGTCTCTTACTCACAGCGACCTTTGAGGACGGAATGAATGCTGAGGCTACGCTCGCAGAGATTGCAGGGAATATGACAAGAACAAGTTCACTGGGTTGGGTTGTCATCTTATTTCCAATACTGCTCCCTTTGAAAACCATACCTAGGCGTGGGATTCTCCCCCAAGCCGAAAGCAGAAAAAAAGAAAAAGAAAAAAACGGGTTTCCCCTGAATTACTTTTATTACACAAAACTACATTACGCATCAATATACAAAAACAGTGGTATGCACAAATTGACATGCAAGGACTGTGACATGGTATACACTAGATGGACAGCACGGAAACTGTAGACAAGATACTAAAAGCACTTGCGACCTTTTTCACACAAAAAGGCAGACTCCAACTACGCGACGCACCTATAAAAACCATGCACATGAGCCTGATACGATGACAAGCTCTATAACATTCTTCCACAAACAAATACAGGACCGAGACTTGAAATCCTAGAAAGGCTCGAAATATTAAGCATTGAAATAAAGATTGTACGGTTAGCAACGAGCAACTTATCATAGTACTTTTATCGTACTAGACCATGCCCTCCGATGAAAATAGAAGCGAGATGAACCAGAGCAAACTGAACCCCAAAAACGCAAAACCTTATATCCCTCTACCTGGCCTAAACTAGGAGCTACCTGCTTAATCCATTCTATACCTATTGTTACGAGATTAACTATCTCGAATGGGACATCTGAATATAAATGCTGACTCCCGTAGAGAGGGTCCTGAGTTCTGGGTCGCTCTGTCCAAGACGGGCGTGGGCGCCATTCATCCACCCGTGAACTTGTCCCCCGAGCCTCGAGATGAGCTTGGCTCGCGCCGGAGTCTTCACGTCCATGGAAAACTATCACGATCATCGAAGATAACTCCACTGTCTCGACACAGTCCAGTAGCAAGTAATTAATAAGCCTTTGTAATAACCTAGAATAGGAGAAAGAAAAAAAAACACCAAGCAAACTTCCGCGACAATTCCGTCAACCATCTATCGCGAGACTCAATCCCCATTCACGGGGAGCTGAAAATTGAGACTAAAAGGAGCCTAATCTACCTCAGCACCTTTCCTTTCTAGTTTTGTGTAAAAGCTAGGAGCCTAAAAATTCCTACTCATACTCCCGAGCCAAGTTTCACAATTTTTTCGCACGTTCTTCAGTGGAAAAATACAAAGAAAACACAGATTTATTTACTTTATAATTCATGTAGAATTGTATTGTACTACAATTCAATAACCAAAGGAATTATTTCTTAAGTCTACAAATACATTCAACTGACCTCACTTAGAGCTCTCGTTGACAGGTGCCCCCGGTAAACTTTCCGCTTAGTTGTATTTAACGTTCAATTGGTTTTTGCATGCAGCGTAAATCTTAGAACAAATTAACGGCAACTCCTCCTGGCATGCACTTACGGAAACGAAAACTCATGGAGAAATGAAAACCAAAGCTCAGCCAACGTTTCTTTCCATCGCTGCCAACTCCGTAATTACGCCGCCAACGACCTACTTGTTCCTCGCTTATCTAGTATGATTTTCACGCTTATCGAGTGTAACTTCCACGCTTATCGAGTATGATTCCTATGCTCGACTTTTTCTTTTTCTCGATGAGACGTCCACTCTGGTTTTCAAACAAGAAAAGAGCCGCCCGTCCATTGTCAGGTCCGTCCTAGCCTCGGGTGGGATTCCAGCCCTACTATAACTGTTCCGTGAAGTCGGCCGAAAATTTCCTAGAATTGTGGATTCCAGCGCCACCATTGAACTTTCAGATCTTGAGCTGTCTGTGACTCCATTCTTCTTTGCTGCAAAATAAAGATGAGCAGACATGTTCGCTACAAGCTTTTCCTCTGTATTTTTATTAGGTTGGTTTTATTTTATTTTCAACGTTGGTGGCCGTACATGATCAAAGCGTCAATTGTTTTCCGTTTCTTTATGTTTAGTCCATCCTGGAGCTGAAAATAAATTCCACTTTACATTTTGTAATTATTAAAATTTCATAAATTATGGTTCTCCGATTTCACGGACTAATTTTCCGGGGTAGCCTATTGAGTTATGGGTAGGGAGAAATGGTGTGTTTGACACAAATTACCAGTTCTGTCTCTCAGCTATACGGACGCAAAAAGTGCGACTTCTTCTCCGCGTAGTTGTCATCCGTACTGTACCCAACTTTGCCAACATCTGCTGGGTAGGTTTCTATATTTTTCGGCACAAATAGTATTGTCGCTGTTCCAATCAACCTTAATTTCACTTGAACTACCGTCCTGAGTAGGAACAAATTATATTTCTATGATTTGGCCCGGCACAAAGTTGCACGTTCGAATACTTATGTGCGTGTACGTAGGTAAGGGATCGATTTCTTTTCGCTTCGCGATGTTTCTCATTTTGTGGACTAATTGTCTGTCCCTGCTACGACCAGTTTTTGCTGCTGTTGTTGTGATTGTAAAGATGTCTTCGATTGTCCTAGCTTACATGTTACGCTTACAATTGGTATTATTAATGATTATATCATATTCATAATTGCATAAGTTTCAAAAGTAACTTGGCTCGGTTGATTCTATCTGTTTCCATACAAATTGTAAACTTATTGCAGAGGCAAGAGCTGGAGTTTGGACGGAACTTGCCCGTGGCACTTTCTAAAGTCATTTCCTTCCACCCTTATCCTTTAGACACTGAAGATGACTCAAAGAAGTTGAAACGTACCCACCTACACAGCAAAGCAAGGCCCATCGACCTTTCAAAAAAAATCAAATTGGCCTGCAGATATCAAATAAATAAAATAATTGAGTATTGTACAAGTTTTTTCATTTCATAAGGTTCCCTACATAAGCTATCTTATGAAGTTTTACAGAAATAAGAAGAGAGACTCTATAGCCATGATCATATACTAGAATCAATAATTACATCCTAACTTGAGCCCTCTCTACAACAAATTAATTTAAATCACATAAAACTAGTATTAGCTAAACTTTTTTTTCAATTGGATCATTTTTCTTCTCTAATAATTTTTCAGAAAAATTATTATTCAAAATATGCAACTCATTTGTGTAGCTGCAAACAATTCCATAAAAAGTAATTCACATAAAACTAGTTTAAGGATAAACATAAATTATTCTTCTTCTTTGCAGCCCTACAGCCCCTTTCGGGCCTTCGCTTAGAGATAGTTAGAGTATCTCATTGTCATGATCTAATGTATCGGCACTCCACAAGGTGATATGATCATTATCACGCTTTGGTAGTGTGTCCGTCCACCCAGCTGCGACACGTTCCGATTTTAAACCAGCACGTATCATAACTGAACAGGTATATAAGTCCGTCCGAAGCATGACTCGAACTGAATCTCGTTGACGCCAACGAAACTTGAACCAGAGACCTTCGGCTTACGAGCTTATGTTAATTAGCATACCAAGGATGTGTTTTGCAGCTCCTAAATCTTTCTGTGTGGCCTAGTGGTTAGAGCATGAGACGCATAAGCCAAAGGTATCAGGTTCAAATCTCGTTGGGAGCAACGTGATTTAGTTCAGGGGATTTTTCGGACAGACTACAAGTGTTCACTCAGTGGTGATATGTACTGATTTAATCAGATCATATCATAGCTGAGTAAGCACACAGTAGCATGGTCCTGACCAAACCAACTTCCGAAAAAATCAATACGGTCATGAAAATGAGATACTCTAACTATCTCTAAGTGAAGGCCCGAGAGGGGCTGTAGTGCTACAAAGAAGAAGAAATCTTTCATTATAAACTGTATTTTTCAGATCATTTTTTAGTGGTGCATTATTTGAAAAAATGATCAGGTCATCAACATATACGACCAAAATAAGAATTCGTTTGTCTTGCATAAAATAATAAATGGAAGTATCGGCTTTTGAAGACTGTAAACCGAAATTCTTCAGTGCAGGACCCAACTTCTGGCTCCAAACTCCGCTTGCCTGCTTTAGTCTGTAAAGTGATTTTTTAAGACGACAAACTCGTCCAGATATAATTTATTCATATATATTTCTTCACACAGATCACCATGTAGAAATGCCGTGGCTAGGTCGATTTGGTCAATCGTCAAATCTTCTCTTGCAGCCATGGCAAGAAGATAACAAATTGACCCATACCTCACACCTGGCGAGAACGTTTCCCCCTAGCTGATCCCCGCTTTCTGAAGGTATCCGCATTAACTTACCTCGCCTGGTTTTAAGCCGTACAGTATTCAGTGCTTCGGTGCATTTGGTCCTAAAAATTCATCTATTGTTAATCGTTTGTCATTCCTTTGGTAATTCTACAAGCACTCAGGTTTCGTTTTCTACCAAAGACTTATAGTCTTCGTTCTTGGCATTCCTCCAGTTGTTTCCTTCTGCATTCTCAAGTGCCACTTTGACTGTAAGAGGATCATCAAAGCCCATCATGTCCCAGAACGTCACAGGATCCATAAATCTTGGAGATTGTCACCTGATAACAGGTTCTTCATATAGTTGTCGGTGTCGAAAAGTTTCATCTTCATCAAATTCACCAAAAAGATTTGCAAACATATTGTCTTCATCGGCTATGTCGTTAATCTTTATCTCTGGGTTGCCTGGACTGTCGAACATCGGGGCCATCTCCTCCACTTCAATTTGAACTTCTTCTAAACAGATATAAAATTGGCTGAGACTGATACTATAATCCGTTACCTCATGTTGTTCATTCACGATAAAATGGATTAAATGGATGATATGCTTTTTTAGGGTTTTGTACTAAAATACAAAACCCTATTGCAATCACGACCTGTGTCCGCTGTCCGTCCGTCCGTCTGTATGTCATGTGTATAGCAATGAAACTTCGTGAAAAGGTCAGAAGTGGTGACTTCTTGAATGTTCAAGGATGACAAAAATTTTCGAAGGGGCTTAAGGGGGTCTCCTCATATAGGGAGGTGACCCTTCAAAAATAATTTTTCACCATTGGCAGTCGAGTAGTGTTTTATTGGAAAGGTTTCAATAAGATCTTTTCAAAACAAGTTTTAAAACTGCCTTATCACTACCGTGGGGAGCAAAACAAAAAGCAACGAGATTGTGGAGGTGTTAGGAATAAAATAGAATTATTTGAAGCAATGAAATCATAACGCAACGTAAATGAGAAAGAATTTGAACATCATGTATTGACCCTTTGCATTTGGCCCATACACCACCATGGTGCGTACGATAGAATTTACACACAAAATTGGCTGGGTATCGTATATAAGAGCAGTGCTCACATTAATCTCTCTCTGTGTTCTCCTGACCGTTGAATAATAAACATCCAATGTAAGTAAGACTCGTCGTAGTTGTTTTATTTGGAATAATCATCGGATCACATCAACATGATCAATCGCCACATAGCCATAAATTTGCAGTCTCTAACAGATCCTTGCAAAAATTCTGCTCTCCTATGGGCTTGCCGCATAATCAATAAATCCATTAGTCATCAGAAAAAAAATACGCTTGAAGAATTCATCATAATAAGGCATATGTTTCTGTTGGTGATAATTAACAATAAATAGCATGGGAACACATTAAGGTGAAATAATTTTTGGATTCACCGTATCTAGGAGAAATTAAAAAGCCAATATAAAAGTTAATTACTGTTTCTCAAATTCTTGGTGCCCTTCACATACCTGAACTTAATCATGCGCTACCACTGGTAGCCCATTGACTCAACAAAATGAGATAGTTGGTAAAACAAGTTTCTGAAAAATTCAAAACATGTTTTTCTTTTATTTACTTGTTTTTCCCTCTCTCGTCGTCGGTCGCTTCCGATCCTACATTTCACTGTACAACGCCGCCCGGCTCTACAGGTACACCAGGTAAAGAAATGCAGATACAAATACAAATACCAATAGGAGATTTGAATAACTTTTGCGCATCGCGCATGGCGCATCATTCACTCACTCACCTCACAGGTATCACGTGTGTGGTGCTTGGTGCCGCCGATGCTGCTGTTGGTCTGGTCCTGGCCACTTTAGAGGGCCCATCGTCGTCCACCACGGCCTTACCAGCAGCGTGGTGAGCATATGGCCGGAATTAAAGCTCAAGAAAGTCTTTAAGATATGAATGTCGCTCGGATTTCGCTTGGAGATTCTTTCTTGAAGAAAGCCAACATCCATCTGAAACGAGACGGAGCATGGAGCGCGCGAGTTGGACAAAATAAGATGCAGAGGAGCGTTTTAGCATTAAATACCTGATCACACGGCCGGCGCTCAGGTGCGACCTGTAGGCATAGTGCGGAGTTTTGGAGCACCTCTGCAGCACGGATGGACGTCTTGGGCCACTCTCCTCGCCCTCTTCGGCGGGTCGTTGTGATGGCATCTTTTTCATTGGGATCGGGACCATCGCGGTCGTGAGGCAGGCCTGCAAGCCAGGCAGTGCCCCGTGAGTAGCCGGATTGAATTTTATACATTAGCTTGGGCACAGATCGTAATTATAAGCATATTTTGTCAATGTGGTGTCGATAGGCTTAGATGCTCGCTGCCATGGACATTGCATATTTGTATAAAATGCATATATAATTCGCTATCCGTAGATGGAGAAGAAAGCGTCTTGCAGAGATTCGCTGAAATTATAAATAAAGGGTCGAATGAATAATAGGTGAACTGGTAATTAATTTTGTAGGGGTAATTTGTTTGATAAGTTGAGATGATTGCACTATGGGAAGATAACTGCTCATTGGCACCGATTGCATGGGGCTGAGTATGAACTCGAGGTTGTGGGTAATTGATTTCTATTCCTTTCTTGAATTCATTGGCGGTTATTGATATGTGAGCTTATTGAATAGGGGGATAAGATGCCCAAAGATTGTCCTACAGAGTATGTAATATTAGATATCTTAGAAAAAGAACTGCTTTCGTGTGAATTTTTCTAATTTGAGTCCTTTGTATTATTTCATTGATTTATGATTAGCTTATGAATATGCATTTCAAATCTTTAGAGCTACCATTTCAGCAAATATGAGTATCTGTATAGTTTTATGAACGATACCTTCTGCGCAAGATAGCGCAAAATTTGTAAATTAATTATTCGAATATGAATTGAGAAAGTCATGATATGACGAAAATGTAGTAGAATATTCAAAGACGAATGGCTCTACCCGTGCTTCTAGCAATTTTAATATAAAGGGTGGTCCAACCAAAACGCACGATGTTAATTATGAATAAACGATTTTTCTGAGAATTATGTCAATATTTTTGATTATAATAGAAGTATCTATGACAATTATTTGTAAAACAAAATATCGCTCAAATTCTCACCACAGCTATGGTGGCATATTTCTATCCGATCGTCCATATTTTCAATGACCCTGAGACACAATTGAGGTTCAATGTCGTTAATGTGCAGAATTATCTCATCCTTTATTCTTGAATTGTTCTTGGCTTATTGACGTACACTTTTTCTTTTAAATATCCCCAGAGAAAGAAGTCCAACGGTGTCAAATCACATGATCGTGGCGGCCAATTAACATCGCCACAATGTGAGATAACACGGCCATTGAATTTCTCGCGCAAAAGAGCCATTGTTTCGTTGGCTGTGTGGCAAGTGGCACTGATGATATTCCAAACAAAGCTCTCCAACATTTGCCTGAGGTTGCTATGAGAAATTATTGGATATTGTTCAACAATATGTTGAGTAATTCATATTTCCCAAATGAGTGGAAAAAGGTTAAGATATTTCCGACCTTAAAGTAATGAAATGAACCTTCATGCCCCAAAAGCGATCGCCTACTTAGCTTGCTGCCTAACATCAGCAAGGTGGTTGAGGTGATACTAAGGAAAGCATTAAACGCCCACATTGAGAAATATGCGTTGATGCTAAATTGCCAATTTGGTTTTCGCGCCAGGCATTCGACCATACACGCGATAGCGAAAGTACCTTCAGCCATCTGTTGGAAACTAAATGATAGAGAATGTGCTGGAGCGTGTCTCATTGATATGGAGAAAGCCTTCGATACGGTTTGGTTAGATGGACTAGTTTTTAAACTCTTTCAGGACAGGCCACCTTGTCGCTATAATGTGCAATATGTTAACGGGAAATCATTTATTATAGGTGATGGAAATCGAACAACAATCTGCGAATTCAAGGTTTGGAATAGCCAACAGCAGGAACCAGTTACTGTGCCTCTGCTTTTTTTAATATTTATTCACAAGTTTTTGAGCGGCTGTGACTTCAATCTCTCTCCAACGCGATCATTGGTAGCGTTTGCTGATGATCTGATAATCTACATAGGTGACCAAAAAAGCTACAATAGCACGGAGCAATCTTCAAAAAATGTTCAACGATGTACAGTTGTACACTGACAATTGGCGAATGAAAATCATGGCGCAGAAGTGGGAACCAATTTTGTTTCGAACATCGCTGCAGGGGGTTAGTCAAGACCTGAAGCGGGGTTGGAAGGATTTCCACATCATGGCTGGCAAGGGTAGTTCAGAACGGGTTCCAAATAAATCACTGTTCAATACCTCGGTGTGCGTCTCAATCAGTATCTGTACTACACTCAACATATCAAAATTATGCTCAGTAAAGCACAAAAAGTAGTCATGGCTGTGCAAAGACTTTTTCATTCCAGATACATCGATTAAAAGAACAAAATTATCTCTTAAAAGAACCTGGTTTGAACAGTTTTGACATATGGATTACGGATCTGGTACAACCAGAGTCCTAGTCCAATGGAAGGATCAAGAGTTTTCGAAAGGAAATATCTTCGTCCGTGTATTGGTTTGTACAGAAAGCCTGAGAAAAATTGGAAGCATTATATATCGAATAGAAGAATTTATCATACTGCTAAAATGACGAGAGTTGATATCTTCATATTGAAACTTCTTCGGAATCATATCGCAAGGTTTGTAACTGTGAGTGAAAACCATTGGATTTCACAGCCTTTCCACCCTACAGACGGGTATGTTTCGACTTCTCTCGCTACTGGCTTCGTTCTTCCAGAAGCATTCGTGTATTTGGACATGAAACGATGTGTTTTTGATTCTGATGGCGTTCCAATCATATATCACATATATTTTTCACTGGTTTAGTAATTCAACTCCAAATATTAACTTCCAAAATAAATTCATACACACGACGTATTGTCTCACGTGATGCACAGCTTGATTATAGCACTCTAACGCAACGCCTGTCCCGCTTGATCCCAGACTGCTAGTCCCGCTTCATATTAATGCACCTTAACTCGACGGGCCTCTTCTTGGCGGTACCGGCAGGTTCTCATTGCTACAATCTAGCGATTGCTTCGTTAGATTGTCGGAATGGGGTTGCCATTATTGATTTTTATTTATTTTTGTATTTTTCCTTTGGAAAAACTTTTTATTGATGGTGGTAGTGGCGGGTTTAGTGCGGGTTAGAAATAACAATGTTAATAAGTTGCGTATTAAATTGTTCCCGACTTATTGCGTTGTTATTTTTATGAGATGGTATTTTCTTCGTCAATGTCCTTCGAGCAGTTTGGCTGCCTGAATATTAAAATATTCGCTCATTTTTCATGTTCTGAAACTGATAGCAATTACATATTAGTAATAAATTAAAACCACTAGAACCACACGTGTGCTAGTTATACATTAATTCTCGAAAAAAATAGATAATTTACATATTTTGCCCTATTAAACAAATCCCATGTACTTTAAGAAGAAATATTCGAGTATAATCAAGTGAAATATGCAGGTGCATCACTAATTTTAATCATTATCTTTATTGTAATAATATTTATTATTTAGATACTTTAATACCTCAATAATGTTTCCTTAAGACTTTCCTAATTCTGTTTTCAGCATAATCAACCATTTCATATTAAAACTGATTGTAAAAATATACTAAGCATTTACTTAAGTTTTAATTGCCATAAAAATAGTCTCTTCTTATGAATCTTCCATGTACGGGTATGTAGTATTAATAAGAAGATGGAATGTCCGTTTGGGACTGCAGCGGTGGTTTGCTACGCTGGAAATGGTCTTGCATGGCGACGCATAAGCGTGCTGGCAGCTAGTGTTGCGGTGTCATGCAGCGGGTTCTTTCCAACAGTTCAAGGTCTCACCACAAAATTTCACGCTTATGATTTCATTGGTGACCAGAGTCAGTTAAAAAAACGCAATAAACGCTTAAACTCCATAGGCGTCAAGGCCTAGGTAACAAACTGAAAGGGCTTTTTCAGACGCAGCGTGAAAGGTGAGCGTTAAACAGGTTATATGGGCAAGAAGAGTGAGAGGTATTGAGGGAACCCGATGGTAAAAATACGCCAACATTTTCAAGGGTGAACGAGGTAACGCACATACACAAACGCATTTTATTGATCATTTGGCGGGGGAAATTTTATACAAACGCCGCCGATAATTCCGAATTGAACATTCGGCGAAGAAGGTAGTCGTCATGAAACGATTGCCTTTCTTTAATTTGCGTGCAAAAATGGATGCGTGGACGCGAGATGCTACGCGTTATTTAATAAATTTATAAAAGCGGAGACCATGTTCAATTTCAGGAAACAACACGACGAATATCACGATTTCAATAAATTTGAATTGCCTATTGTAAATCCATAGAAAATTGACAATACACATAATCTTCATAGAATCACATTATAATAAGCAAGTTTACAACACATCAAGAAAGATATGCGACTAAAAAGGATATTCAAATTTGGAATATATTTTTCAGAAAGCGGAAAAACACGGAGGGCTCAAATAAATCCAATAGAAGTTTGAGTCGGTAAGCTTTAACAGCCATATAATACATTTTTCATTTCAGTTTTTATTATCTCGTGCACAATTCAAGGCTAAAACATCAATTCTCAATCGCTTATCTCTCTGTCTTCACTTTCATGTTGTCCGCACGATGTCTAACGATCAAATGATCCTGTTGATACATACACTCGCAAGACGTGCATCGTATACGAAAATAGCTTGGCTGAACTATGCAACGTGTAAACATAAGGGTGTAAGCGCGAAACCTGTTTGACTATGGGTGCGTACCATTCCCGTGTGAAAAGGCCCAAAGGGATTACAAAGCAAACTCGACAACGAATACCCGGTTAACCGCGCGCCAGATGTAAGGCAATTCGGTCCCACAAATAAGAGTGGGGCATCTAGGTGCTGGTGGTGCCCCACGTACCCCTCTTAACCGGATCAAGGATCCAATACGATGCCTTGGCCCATATCGGGTGAGGAAAGCCCAGCATCCCGGAGAGAGCCACTCAACACAAAAAAGAGCTCATGAATGGAGGGGCCAGCCAACGTGGCGGGTCCCATAACTGTTTAAATTTAAAGTGAAAATACCGATTTTCCAATTTGATCCCTCATTTTATTATTTTTTCTTCCTCTTTTATGAAAAGAGAAAACAGAAAACAACCAATGACCCGATTCAAGATACCTTTTTAGATGAAAATAATTACTCGTACGTACAAGTAATAAATATTCAAACGGAATCACATGTGAAATTGAATATAAATATTTTACCACCTTTAAAATGCAATGAATAAATAAACATGCTTTTGATGACAAATCTCAAGGTAATGCACCAATGCGCATCAAAAATGAATCTGAAATTTATGCACCAATGTGCCTTCAAAAAAAAAAAAACAAATCAATTTTAAAGCATACAATAAATATCCGAATATAAAAAGACAGACGTGACAAATACTGAAGTATAATTAAACAAAAAGATGCGATAACTATTTAACCGTAAATAAATAAAGGAATACAATGAATATTTAAATATAACCAAATAATCGAATATGGTAGGTATTTAAATATAACCAAATAAACGAATGTGATAAATATATAACTATAATAAAATAAACGAATATGGTCCTATATACAGGGTCTTTATAATAAGTAACCGGACTGAGCCTGCCCCGCGCCGTCAAAGCGTCTGCTAACCGGTATCTGGAGCTGTAGTGGTGGTGGGGTCTAGGTAAAGGGAACCGGGCTGCAGCAGTTGCCTCCAAGCGCTTGGAGACATAGCATCGAGCGAGAGCGGAGTGCGTGTTCAGTTACGTCGTCGTGTTAGCATGAAATTTTGGGTCAAACTCAAGAAAACGGCCACGGAAACTCTTCAAATGATTCAAAAGGCTTACGGTGAGGATGCTCTGTCCAGAACTCAAATGTTTCAGTGGCACAGAAATTTCCGGGAGGGCCGCGATGACGTCCATAACAAACAGCGTGTCGGTCCTCCATCAACGGGTCACATGGACACAAATGTGCAAAAAGTACGTGATGTGTTGAACAGTGATCGTCGTCTGAGCATTCGGTGCTCCGTCGACTAACCGCCCGGGTTCGCCGAGTCCGTCCGGAGATTGCCGATTCGTGGATCCTCCATCACGACAATGCTCCGTCGCACACCTGCCTGCTCGTCGCCGAGCAGTTGGCCAAACAGTCGAGGGCAACGTTGCCACAGCCTCCTTACAGCCTGGATATGGCACCAGCGGACTTCTTACTGTTCCCCAAGATCAAGAGACACCTTAAGGGTACGCGGTTCGGGACTCTGGAAAATGTTCAATGTGCTACGACGAGGGCTCTAGACAGCATCGAGGTTGCCGACTTCTAGGGAGCGTTCGAGGATTGGAAAATCCGGTATCAGCGTGTTATCGACTCCAATGGGAGCTACTTTGAAGATTTCTAAAGAAAAATTGTACATATTTTACCAATAAAAAATTTCCTGAGGTCAGTCCGGTTACTTATTATCCAGACCCTGTAGTTTGGAATGTGGTAAGGTTACAATTAAAAAAATAGCGATAATTACTAATTGCTTTTTTCATATGACGGATGAGTATTAATTAATTTTTTTCACACGACGGACGATTACTATTACTTTTGTATCAAATAGTTTACATAACCACCAAACATGATTTAAAAGACGAATAACTTAACACGAAATCCTTGGAGATTAAATTAAGACAAAAACATATTTAAAAAGTATTACAGCGAATGAATAGCATACTATGGGTATCTAAGATAATGGAGTACGTACAAATAAAAAACAATTTGATTAATTATTCGGGCCTGGATAGATTTACTTAAGGATTTGAATGTGAAAAATTGCATCGAAATTTTCGTTTGCGATGACTCTCGTATTTCGCCCACGAAAACATCTCATCAACTACAGTATAGCTTTTATAAAGCTGAACCTAAGATCTAATTCACATGCATTGGGGAAGTATTCTTTGAGAACTTTAACGAAATTCTAAATAGTTTAAGTAATAGAGATAATTGCCGATCCATCGACACATATGCAGAAGTAGAGACCAGCGTAATGACGATAGACGATCTTAAAGTTACGGGCCCACAAGAGGCTTAGCAATCCGAACAGTCACCACAACATTCGATTTGGTGGCATGGATACAATTTAGAAAGAGAAAGAGATAGTACCTGTAATATCCTAAACCACTAACTGCTCATTTCTACACAGTAAAATTTTTCCCCGGAACTTCCTAAAGCCATTATTTCCGCTTTTTTTCGCGAAAATCCCCGATTTGAACAAAAACGTAAGATAAAAAAACGTTCTTTCCTTCCTCGCAAAAATGCACACGGCACTTTTCCAGGCCAGACTTTATTCCCCTTACGTTCTTCCGCCGCGATCATTTGCATGGTCAAATCACACCGATTAATTTGCCTAAATTTCACTTAGATATTCTCCTTTCTTTCCGAGTATATAAAACGCTTCTTATTCCTTTCAACATTAAGTTAAAAATATTCTCTACCTTATAGTGCACTTCACTTACTAAGGGACAACTGTACATTATCCTTCTAACAAGCACACTGGTTTCTACACAATAAAACTCGATACAATCCAGTAAATATTTTCAATTTGTGCACGACGGCAAACTTTATTCGATACTAAATACTCGCGATAAACAGTTTTTAAACTAGTGAAATATCCAATTTAAACAAATAAATTTCTTTCAACAATTATCATCCCGCAATGTACTCACGACCGTCTGTACTCTCCCAGAGTAGCCGTCGCCGTTCGTAACTTAGCAACAACTCCGTGTTCTGTCTGCCAAGCAACACCTCGTTATCAACGAGAATCTCCTTCTCGTGGTTCGAAGGGCCGGGGTGATTTCAATTTCATTGGAATTACTTCTTTCTATTACGCTTCAGATTTTAGTGTGCGTAATCTTTGCTAGGATTTATTGCTTCTTTTTCCACTTCTCGCTGTATGAGCTATTTTTTCCCATAAGATCGAATAACTGGTCGTTGATTTCATTAACTGAATGTTGGCTTTGACCAATTTCAAAAGGTATCAAGGTGCATTCTACTTCGTTCGAGAAAAATCCCACAACCAAATCTGGCGGATTTGTTTTGCCTAGATACAAATCTGCTGTTTAGATCTAAGCTTTTCTTATAAGCAATTCCACGGTCAGCCCTATGAATTGCGAACTTATTGCCATTTTCTTGAGCTGCATACATTTTTGTTAATGTTTTACATTTCTGTCTTCTGCAAAGCAATTCGATTTCTTGTTTGCTTTGGCACTCCTTTAAAGCAGCAATTGCTGTTTGATGTGTCTTCTTTATTTTTTCTAATTTTTGGACACCTCCATCAATTAGATCTGAATCAACATCTTCCTTCTTCTTTCTACCACACTTGGCCGACTCAGTGCCTACATCAGACGTACATTCACGAGTAGTTGTGATTTTACGAATTCATTTTCGGGGTGTAGAAATTTTATCTGAAGAAATATCCTCGGAAAGGTACAAAAGTTTGATACAAGCGGCTTTTCACAAATCTACTTTGCCGTTTGTGTTTATTTGCGTTAATTCTATTGCTTAACTAAAATATTAACTGTTCCGAAACACTTCTCCATTCAGTAGCAATCAATAAAAAATAAAAAAGATGTAAAAGGTAATAAGGTTTTTGTTTGTAACTGTTATCATCATAGTCTTTTACCTCAAAATGTATGCTGCCAAATTGATACATTCGACGCTGCTCGCCCTAATAGATCCTTGCTTCAATTTCAAGATCCGTATGGACGTACTGACACCTATTTCTACTCTCCCGTACTACGCTTACCTCGCATGTACAACCAACGAAGTCTTGGTCCTGGATTTGATTTTTCGAAATAAATAAATAAATAAGTAAATAATGCAATCATGTTGTATTACAAGCATTATCTATAATATGCGTAACATCTTTACTCTGTCACGGCCTCCAATAAAAATATCTGTGATTTTATTTTAGCTTGAATCATCTGCTGAACCTAATTTTAATAGTATATACAAGGGCGGCTCAAATATGATGGAGACAAACACTGTAGATGACGCGTATGTATGTTTTGAAGGTCGTGGCTTGAGTATGTGATAACTGGGTTCCTTACGAACAGTGTGGCATAGTTCTCGTCGGGAGTGCATGTTGGAGGGACTAGAACACACCCCCCCCTACTGTCCAGATTTATCACCTGCAAATACCACTACAGAGCTGATTTTGCAAACGCAGAAAAATTTCAGTGCTGTTATCGCCTTCCCGCACTGAAAAACGAATGACAATACGTTGCGCAACGGTGGTCGGCACTTGACGTTCACTCATGGTCGTAGCACGCGCGTGAAAAATGCACTCCCGATAAAAACTATGCCACACTGTTTATAA
Source organism: Odontomyia ornata (assembly GCA_963969285.1). NCBI lineage: Eukaryota > Metazoa > Arthropoda > Insecta > Diptera > Stratiomyidae > Odontomyia > Odontomyia ornata. Next base: position 100,806,460 of record OZ017740.1, on the reverse strand, counting down.
GGAACCCAGCTATCATATACTCAAGCCACAACCTTCAAAACATACATGCGCGCCATCTGCCGTGTTTGTCTCTCTCATATTTGAACCACCCTCGTATCTTACAACGCCTTCAAGTTTAACGTACAGTTTGGGATATTATATGCGAATAAGCTGGCAAACTATTGAAAATTAATATTCGTATCTTTACTTTTCTTACAAATACAAGAATTTATAACCTTGCATTGTTTCGTATATAATTATGTGTTATATTTTGAATCTTTTTCATTCCTATTTCTTGCTCTATCTTTAAAACTTATGAGATTTGTTTTATAACACTTAATTTGCCTCATTTATATAATTTTTATTAGCAATTAATTTGATAAGTTATATACGAGGTGTGACAATTAAATAATGAGACTGATTCCATGAAAACCGTATATCCAAAAATTATTCTACAACTCTGCCATCCTCTTAAAAGTAGTCCCCTTAGGCAGCTATACAACGATTCGCGTTTTCCATGCTTTGTAACATTTCTGGAATGCTTCGACTGGGTTGTCCACAAGTACCCTCATCACGGCCGCCTGGATTTCCGTAATCGACTCAAAATGGGTTCCTTTGACCACCGATTTTGTTCTAGGGATAAAAAAAAAGTCACAGGGTGGCTATTGCAACACAGCGATCCCTTTGGAGGCTAAATACTGGGACACGCTGAGGGCTCCTAGGAAAGGTTCTTTGAAACCATCTTTGCGCACAACTTTTTCATCCAAAAATCGTCGGTTTGTCTGACTGTTTCACGGTTGTTCCCAGTTCCAAGGCCAATATTTGAACTGTTATGCGCCGATCTTTATGGATTAGTGCACACACACGCTGCGCATTCAATTCAGCCCGCACCTCGGCTGGTCTCCCGCTCCACGCCTCGTCTTTCACGCTTTCACTCCCCTCCTTAAACTCTTTATGCCATCGAAACACCTGGGCACGACTAAGAGCACTATCACCGTGCACCTTTACAATTTTAGCGTACGTTTCCGAAGCCGAATCTGACGCAAAATTTTATCGCGACGCGTTGCTCTTTATATTTTTTCTCCATTTTCGTGACACGCACCACCAACACACGTCTACTCAACACGACATAGCAGGTGAATTAAACAAGCTAGAGTGATGGTAAATATATCAATGGAGAGGGGAAGGATGCCGGGGAAGAGGAACGGAATTTTGAGGTCGTAGGCTTACCACAAGCGCGGCAATAAAATCAGTCTCATTACTTAATTGTCACACTTCGTAAGTATAAAGATAAACGTTACACAGTTCTCATTATTACTGAAAAGAACGGCGGAAAATAGGATTGATCATGTTAGTAGCATGGGTTTGAATTTAAGTCTTTCTTTATTTGTTAATGACAACTGTTTTTGTTTAAATAGATTTTTGGGAGTTGGAGGCTGATATTTAGGTAACGTTTGCAAGTATTCAGTGTTTATCTTAATGAATGAAAGTTCAAGGTTTATTTGAACCTATTATTAAATTTTTTTTTATCAATTCTAATTATTTTTCTATTTTACTTTATAATGTCTAGAAGTTTTCCACCCTCAAAGCATGTTACTATTAATCTGTTCTGTATTTGTTTTAATTGTTTTTGGCATATTTTTCTAAATACATAATATATTTCATGTTATTCATTAATGTAATTGTCAAACACGTATTTTCCATTCTAATTTTCTAAATATCCCGACGTGGTTTTATTTTATGTATAAACTTCTTCTATACATATATTTATGCATTATATTGTTTACGAAAAAAAATATATTGAACACTCTGACAAAATCATAGTATAGTAATAACTTTCCCGAATCGTCTTAGTTAGCTACATAATTGAACATATTTCCATGCGGGCTTATTATTAGTTTCCATTTTTAACACTTTTATCGAAAAGTACTGTTACATGTGCAAATAATTCTGCGGGCTACTGTTGCAATTGTTATCGCAACTATCAAGAACATCATGATCAATAAACGAAGGTACTCGAACGCACACGAACCCACCAAGCATGATCAATATCTGAAAATAACGTCACTGCGGCGATTCAGAACTGCTCGAATATTCCAGGTAGTTCTCTTCAGAAAATCGCCAATATACGAGAAATGGATTGAATGACTAGAGACCCTATAAAAAGCCGAGCTGAATGAATGGGGGATATAGTGAAACCACGATAGTAAATCTGCGATAGTGTGAAGTGCGAATTAAAAGCGATATTGATTGTTAGTGAAGACAGTTGTAATAGAAATTGATAGACAAGTGAAAGTTAGATTAAAATGCGATTTGTGAAATAGTGAAGTTAATGATTTTGCATTCTTAGTAAATAAACTCTTTTAACTTAATTTAAAAGACAGTGTGTTTTCACTTTCCTGGAACATTAAAATTATCGGCCGCGAACCATAACACGCGACAATACCAAATGGACTGAAATCGCAACAACCGATCTGGACATTTCAATTCCTCGCGCTCCTTTTCCTGAAGGTCTCTCAAGCAGTTTGTCTTGGCGGACAGCTCGATTATTACAGGTGATAATGTGTTATTCGTTTCAACCGTTTCAAAGCAACATTATCTGACAAAATATGCGCTGGCTTTTATCTAATTATGTTTCGATGGTCTTGGCTATGGCTCCTGCCTTTTTCGTGACAATTTAATTTCCATACACGATTCACAAGTCTGTCTTTCTGTCTGTCTTTCTTATTTCCAGCTGTGAAGCGTCAAGATCTCGCGAAGAAATCAATCATTCAGCGTACATGCGTTCAATGGCACCTCACCTTAAGATGAGGTTACGTTAGTGCCCAAATGGCAGATCTCTTCTCAATATTACGCAGTCATGGTACCATTGTACGTAATTTTTTAGATACCACTCATTTCATCCGTCTTCTTTTTCACTATCTAGTTGTGTAGTAATCGATCAGTCTGCATGGGCAAACTGATCGTGGGTCCTTCACGAAAAGGACAATAAAAGTAGAGGAGAAAATAAGGTAATTCAGGTTGATTTAACTTGCCATGTATCCGTGCATAAAATCCAATTTGTTTTATCACCAAACCAATGTACGTGTCCACCTAAGCATTGGAAAGCAAACATACGTTTAAGGAACAAGGAAAATCTTTTTCTACACTGACTAAGTATTCAAAGAGAACTCATGCGATGTTTTACCGGAGATTTATAAAAAAACATCTGACCCAGGGACGATTGAATTTATGGATGTTGCTTCAGCCTTATCGTAATGATTTAGAGTAAAAAAAACTGCCGTTAACGAGACACATAAGTCGTTTACGCCTCAATAAAATAAACCAGCTAATAATACCATGGACATGTCTCCCAATTTACAAAACCACGTAAACCAAAATAGTGCAAACATGAATTATCCGCGGGTCCAGGCCTATGCTGGAAACGCTGCTCTCCATCGGGCCAAGAAAATTTGCTATCATGTTGATAGCCCAGATGGCCCAGGTGAAGAATAAGTTGTTCTTTCACTTAGGAGACCGGCACCATTATACTTAAACACGTATGAATTATCCATCAAGACCATTGAATACAAATTCAGCTGCACCACAAACTTCACAGATAACTTTTTCGTAATGTAACCAAATACAATTGAACAATACGCTTAAAATGAGTAAAACATAAATGCTCAAAAAAAGAGTATTTAATTAACCTAGTAGGTTCAAAAATAAAAAAAAAAGTTAAGAAGCTGCAAGAAATCCACTAAAATCAAACTGTACATGTTGTGAAAGTGGACTATAAATGCCCGTAAAGGACTGCAGCGATGGTCTGCTGCCTCGGCGAGTGAAGATGTTGCTGCACGCAAAATTGGCCTTGTCTGAGGACGCGTGAATGCGGTGATGGCTGCCAAAAAATTCCGAGCGCACATAGAAGGCCACCCGTTTGAAATCATCACGGAACACGCTTCGTTCCAATGGCCGATGAACTAAGCGGACCTACACGCACGTCTGGCCTGATGGGCTCTTAAACTGTGAGGAGTTAAGTTTTTCATCAAAAACCGAAAAGGAAACCAAAACATCATGCCCGTTACTCTTTTGCGAATGTTTTCACCTGAGGAAGCGAAATAGGCATAATCTCATCGAGATATATTAAGACAGCCCGCACTTTAAGTCAGACAGCCACAACGAGTTGAGACAAACCATCTTAACCCAACAAACACAGTTGCCTGATTTGAAAGTGGTCAACGGATATAATTACCGAATTAATGAATGCCACCGGTGACTCGTTGCAGAAAGAAGAGTCTTGGAAGCTTTGGGTGCCAGAGGAAATGACTCACAATCTGATCCTTCCTGCACAAGACCATCCTCTAAGTTCCCATGCCGGCTGCGTTTGGGAGCTTCGGTGTCTCAAGAAATACTTCTTTTGGCCTAAAATGTCACCTCAGGTCAAGTAATATGTAAGTGGTTGTGAGACCTGTAAAGGCACTAAGGCTCCCAACCAGCCTCTTTGGCCTCCTATGAGTCAACTCAACATTCCGGAGTGCGTATTTCAACCTCAGTATATAGATCTACTCGGCCCATATCCTCGTTCTTCTATGGGACACGTTGGAGCTATCTTTGTTCGAGACTAGCTACGGCTTCTCCTATCGTAAAATTTTTAGAGAGTCGAGTATTCCATGTGTTCGGTGTTCCAGAAAGCTTGTACTTAGACAACGGAGTACAGTCCTGGTCTCGGCAGTTTAACAGTCTGCTCGAACAGTACGGTGTCGAACACCAACTGACGCCAATATACTCTCCTAAATCTAACGCATCAAAGCGTTTGAATCACACCCTGTTAGCTGCGATCCATTCCTATGTCCTTCCAACTCAGAAGGATTGGGACCGCAGCTGTCCACCATCAGCTACCGTATGAGGTTGTCGTATCATTCCATCGCGGATGTCTCGCCTTACTTTCCCGCCTTTGAACAGCACATGATTTGCCATGGCAAGTCATACAAGCTATTGCGACAATTTGGAGCATACAAGCTATTGCGACAATTTGGCAAGTCATACAAATTTGGAAGATCCCGTCATTGCGAAAGATTAGGTGATCTTCACCAACAAATCAGACGGAAGGTAAAGGAAGTAGGATGTACAAATGAAGCGCATTATAATCTAAGATACCGAGCTTGCGAGTTTAGAGAAGGGGACGAAATCTTTAGTAGTTATACATAAGTTTGTAAGACCTGGCCGTTACCTCCTCGCGGATCTATGTGCGAAGAAAGTGGGTGTATACTACGCAAAAGACCTGCGCCGGTAGTTTGAACATACTCGTCTGTTTTTCCGTCCGTATTTAATTTCAATCACACACATTGGTTTCTCCATTTAAAGCAAGTCGAAATCATTTGAGTCAGTCTGTCCATCCGATAATCGTTTTCTCGTGTTGCTTTTCCTTCTTGTTTTTGCTCCAAAAACAATCGGTTATCCAGCTGAAGATCCTTCGATTCCTTTTTCGGAATCCTCATCTCTTCAGGATCGCGAGAAAATTAGCTGCCCTGATCGAGCAGCTGTCTAGACAAATTGCTCGAAAATCATTCCCAGATGAAAACACCATGTTCGTATTGCTACCCCAAAAAACCCTAAAATATAATCTGATTTTATTTCTAATTTAAAAACAAAAACATAAAAACAAAATAATTTTAATATAAAAATAAAGGGTTTTCCAATAAGAGTTGTTATTTTGAAAGAAAGAAAAATGCCATTTTTTAATAAAAATAATCGGACGTTTATTTCATTATAAAGAAAACGGCATGCCGTTAATAGTGAAAAATAACGTCAGGCAAATGATCACCACGACCACGCTTATAGAACCATATGCTTTTCATGAAATTTTCCATAAGCAAATCGCAAAGTGGCTGCCCTATGTCCTCGATAGCCTCACTAATTCCATCTTTGACGTCTTGAATCGACGCTGGGCTGTTGGTGTATACCTTTTCTTTCGCGTGGCCCCGAAGGAGGAAGTCGCAAAGTGTTAAATCACAAGATCTCAGTGGCCAATTTTGATCACCTCTTCGAGAGATAACACGGTCCGGAAACTTTTCCCGTAAAAGATCAATGATTTTGTTGCTTGTGTGGCACGTAGCGCCGTCTTGTTGAAAGTAAACGTTGGTTAGATCAATACCATCCAATTCCGGCTATAAAAATCATTAATCATCTCTCGATAGCGCAATCCATTCACCGTAACTATTGCTCCAGCCTCATTTTCAAAAAAAGTAAGGTCCAATGACGCCGCCGGACCATAAACCGCAACAAAAACACACACGTCGAGGATAGAGAGGCTTTTCAACAACAACTCTGGGGTTTTTCGAGCACCAGATGCGACAATCTTGCTTGTTGACGAAGCAACCGTGGTGGAAATGGGCATCATCACTCAAGATGATTTTTCGATGGAATTCTGGATCAATTTCATGTATTTCAAGGACCCAATCAGCAAAGGCACGACGTTGTTGATAATCGACTGGCTTGAGTTCTTGTGTTAACTGAACTTTATAAGCCTTAAGACCCAAATATTTATGCAAAATACGTTGTAATGACGTTTGTGGAATGGCTAATTCCAAAAAATGACGAAGAATGGACAAAAATGGGTTTTTTTCAACACTTTCGGCTATAGCAGTAATATTCTCGGCTGTTCTTGAGTGACATGCACGGGTTTTATTCTTCACATCACCAAGTTGTCCCTATACCTCGAATTTTTCCACCAATTTATGTATTGTGGTCCGACAAGGTGCTTCACGACGACCCGAAAATGTTCGAGTTTTAGGAACCGTCTCTGTCAAACTTTCACCATTTTTAAAGTGAATTTTAATAATTTCAATGCATTGTTGAAGCATATATCGTTCCATTTTTACAAATAGCGTAGCTTTTGCTTGTCAAATGTCAAAAATGCCAGCTTTAAAAGTGACATCTACCGAAATAGCTTACTATTCAAAATAACACCTCTTATTGGAAAGCCCTTTATAAAGCCAGTACTTGATGAGGGCTTAAAGAGGACTAATTCGTACGTTCATTGGAACATGATTTCTCAGCCAAATCTGCTTAAAATCTCAAGTTTGTGGAGGTCCTACTAGCCACAAGTTCCTGTATCCGTCTTTTTAGGGTTTTGTAAAATAATTTTACAAAACCCTACTAAAATCGCCTCCTGTCTGTCCGTGTGTCCGTCCGTCTGTATGTCACAGCAGTTTCTTTCGGGAACTACTTAAGCTAGAGACAACAAATTTTGTATGTAGGTGTAAAGTGGTGCTCTTTTCAAATTCAACAACAACAAAAATGTTATAAGGTATTTAAGGGGGTCTCCCCATAGAGGGGAGTAGCCTCCGAAAAAGAAATTCATCAAAGGTAGTCGATATGGGTACCAAATGAAAGGTCTTAATAATAACTTTTCAAAACAGGTCTTAAACTGACACTTTTTGCTTTGAGGGGTGCACAGGGAGGGGAAATACACGAAAAACGTGTGTCCCCCCTCGCGATTGGCCACCTGTGATCCGAAAAATCTGAAAAAAATCATGGAGGTAGGTGTTTATGAGCACAAGAACAGCAAATACCCTAGAAGTCAAAATTTGCTCAACTTTGTTAATTATATTATGATATTCGAATTTCCCATTTTCCCCAATAAAATCGTAAGTACCCTTAAACTCAACGAAATTCGATATTCAAGAAGTTTTATGAAAGGTCCTTATATACTGTTAGTTTGGTGAAAATCTAATGATATATACGGAAGTTATAGCCATTTGAAGTTTCCCAATTACAGCAACAATTACACATGATTTTGGTATTTTATGGACTTGTCATCGAACCAAACTCTGCAGTTTTGATTTGATTTTCTTAAAATTTTCAAATAAGTTGAATGACATGAATAGCATTGGGAATTCATGATTTGAGTGATTTTTGTGGATTGCAACAAAATGGCGACCGTTGAAAATAGGGAAACAATGGATTTGCTTTGACACGTGCACATCTCCTTGGCATGTTTCTTGACTTTTTTCGGTGCGGACGATTGCATTTCTGAGAAGTTGAGTACAAAACCCTTCTGACATGAGCGTAGGCCTATCTACCCAACTTGTTTTAGTGGCCTCCCTTGTAAGCCGCTTGGTCCAGGCTGGGCTGCATAGTTTGAAGTGGAAGGAGCATCTTCTAGTTTAATATTATGTTGAAGACAAGAAACGCAGCGGTCACAAAATTTTTGACGATTCGTAAAGACACTGTTCAATTTTTTATTGAAGGGTAGGCAATAGTCTGCTTGTGTAGGAAAGCTCTCTTCGCTGATGCTCGTTTGATTCTTCAACACGTAAAAGTGAACACAATTTATCGAAAACAATAGGGATCATCTTTCTTATGCAAAAAACATATATCAGCAAGCTATTCGTTTGTTATAGTCGTGCTTCCTACAGATAAACTCATATAATTGTCAAAGTTGCAGTCAGACGTAGCTAAACTATATTCCAAATTAAAGTTAATCTAAGAGGCAATTATAAAATGTTAAAAAATATGGAAAGATATCTGAAGATTTTTCTAAAAGCTTGCTCAAAGTTACAACTTTATATAAAATCAAAAGAACACACTTAAGAACCGCGCGAAATGAAAGAACTAAGCAACGTACTTTGGCCAATAAATTCCATCATTGATAATGACTCTTCTGAATAGGAAATAACAAACAAACAACGAGATGTAAACTGGAACTGACAAAGCGATAGCATCAAAGAGGACAAATCCCTAAGCTTTCGCTATTAAATTGTTTCACAGATAGCTGTAAACAATGTAATAACTGTATTAAACGGTAGTTTAGAGACTACTATACAAGGTTTTCCAATAAGAGGTGTTATTTTGATATTAAAAGAAAAATACCACTTTTTAGGGTTTTGTAAAATAATTTTACAAAACCCTACTAGTTTCGCGACCAGTCTATCCGTCTGTCCGTCTGTTCGTCTGTCCGTCTGTCCGTCCGTGTGTCACAGCAGTCTTTCTCGGAAACTACTTAAGCTAGAAACATCAAATTTTGTGTGTAGGTGTAAAGTGGTGATCTCTTCAAAGTACAACTACAAAAAAATTTAACAAGGTATTTAAGGGGGGTCTCCCCATATGGGAGAGTGACTCCCCGAAAAAAAATTTCATTGAAGGTGGCCGATATAGGTATCAAATGAAAGGTCTTGATGAGAACTTTTCAAAACAGGTCTTGATTTGGCAAAATTTGCTTCGAGGGTTGCACAGGGAGGGGAAATACACGAAAAATTTGTGTCCTCCCGCCCCCCTCGCAATTGGACACCTGTGATCCGAAAAATCTGAAAAAAATCAGGATTGTAGGCCTTGGTGAGTACAATAACAAAAAATACGTTAGAAGTCGCAATACACTCAATGTTGTTAGTAATAGTATGATTTATTGACTTTATGTTTTCTTGAATAAAATCTTAACGGTACCCTTAAATTCAATGAAGTCTAGTACGTAGATGTCTATTTATAAGATAAATCTATCCTGAAAGTTTCATAAAGATTGAATCTTATTTAGCGAAGTTATAGCGGTTTGAATTTTCCTGTATTACTATGGAACAATATGCGCTGCATTGATTACTATGGCAACATATGGCTATGGAACAACATGCGCTTTTTACCGACTCAGACACTACAGTTTTGCTAGGATTTGCATGAAAATTTCAGGAATGATAGGTGTCATGTATATCTTTGAGAATCGGTTCAGCTAGTGGTATTAGTAATCGTAAAACAAAATAGTGGCTCTTTTAAATGCGAAGATTGAATGATTTTGAGTTATTTTTTCCCAACTTCAACGTTTAAGATGCATCGTTTGAACACTTGATTCAATTTAATAAATGACTGAAGATGAGTACCTACAATTGATGCTCATAAGTGAAACAAATCAATGAGGTGGGAGAGAGCTTCTAGCAAAAGGGTTTTGTAACCATTCTAGGATTTGAAAAAATGGGCCATCAATCGATGATAACAGTACAGGAGAGTGGCCCCTGAAAAAAAAATTCATCAAACGTAGCCGATATGAGTATGAAACAAAAGTTTTCACGAAAGCTCTTCAAAACAGTTGTTAAACTGTCAGTTTTTTCTTCAGTGGGGCCACAGGGGGGAAATACATGAAAAATGTGTTTCCTCCGTCGCGGATGGACATCTGAAATAATTTTCAAGGGAGATATTTATGACCAAAAACTCAGAAGTCGAAATTCGTTCAACTTTGTTAATAATAGTATGATCTTCGTTTATCATATTTTCTCCAATAAAATCGTCTTTGACATGTTTCTTGATTTGATTCGATCTGGTGATTGCATTTTGTAAATTGAATACAAAACCCTTCTGACATGAGCGTAGGTCTGTTTACCCAAATTGTTCATATAAATGATCGGATGTTTATTTCATTATAAAGAAAAAGGTATGCCGTTAATAGTGAAAAATAACATCAGGAAAATGACCACGATGACCACACTTATAGGACCATATCCTTTCCATGAAATTTTCCATAACCAAATCGCAAAGTGGCTGCCCTATGTCCTCGATAGCTTTACGAATTCCATCTTTGACGTCTTGAATCGACGCTGGGCTGTTGACGTAGACATTCTCTTTCACGTGACCTCAAAGCAAGAAGTCGCAAGGTGTTAAAGCACATGATCTGGGTGGCCAATTTTGATCACCTCTTCGAGATATAACACGGTCCGAAAACTTTTCCCGTAAAAGATCAATGGTAACGTTGCTTGTGTGGCACGTAGCGCCATCTTGTTGAAAGTAAACGTTGTCCAGATCAATACCATCCAATGCAGGCCATAGAAAGTCATTAAACATCTCTCGATAGCGCAATCTATATATCGGAACTGCTGCTCCAGCCTCATTTCAGAAAAAGTAAGGTCCAATGACTCCGCCGGACCGTAAACCGCACCAAACAGTCACACGTTGAAGATAGAGAGGCTTTTCAACAATAACTCTTCCGAGCCCCAGATGCGAAAATTTTGCTTGTTGGCGAAGCCATCGAGGAAAAAGGGAAAGAAGAATAACTTTTGATCAGCAGTAGCGGAGCATATTATAACTCAAGGACATGAAATCACAGTGGATGACGCAACACCAGCAGGAGAAGCAGGAGATGCGAGAGAACTCGATGCAATGGAAATTCTCGCCATTTCGAGAAAAAAGGCCCTGCTAATGAACAACGACGCAGGTAATTGTAAATCCTGGCTCTTCAAGCTAATTAGTTATGCAATTTGCAAATGTAACAAAAGGAATTTGAATAAAGTTGATTTTAATTACCCTCTTTAGGAAATGTAATTAAGGACTTAGTATTTAACTAGGATCTTTAGGTTAATGGAAGCAATCGCTAAAGAAGATCGAACGATTACGATCGAAAATCGATTACGAAAATATAATTAGAAAAACACGCAAAATTAAAAGGAAGGTTTTATTATTTTTTTTTTATTTTTCATGTTTCTTGACTTTATTCGGTGCTGGTAAGGGCATTTTTGAGAAGTTGAGTACAAAACCCTTCTGACATGAGCGTAGGTCTATCTACCCAACTTGTTTAGTTTTTATTGATGCTGCGTCAAAATATATTTGCGGCCTTCTTCGTATGCCGCTTGGTCCAGGCTGGGCTGCATAGTTTGAAGAGGAAGGAGCGTCTTCTAGTTCACAAAATTTCCGACGAATCGTAAAGACACTGTTCAATTTTTTATTGAAGGAAAGGCAATAGTCTTCTTATGTTGGAAAATTCGCTTCGCTAATGCTCGTACGATTCTTCAACATGTGAAGGTGAACACAATTTATCGAAAACAATAGGGATCCGGTTACCTTTCTTATGCAAAAACATATATCAGCAAGCTATCCGTTTGTTATGGTCGCGCTTCCTACAGATAAAGTCATATAAGTGTCAAAGTGGCACTCAGACGCAGCTAAACTATATTCCAAATTAAAGTTAATCTAGGCAATTATAAAATGTTAAAAAATATGGAAAGGTATCTGAAGATTTTTCTAAAAGGTTGCTCAAAGTTACAACTTTATATAAAATCAAAAGAACACACTTTAAAACCGCGCGAAATGACAGAACGGTCAAATCTTTCTAATTCAAATTTAACATTCTAAACAACGTACTTTGGCCAATAAATTCCATCATTGATAATTTATTATCTGAACAGGAAAATAACAAACTAATAACGAGAACTAAATTGCTACTGACAAAGCGATAGCATCAAAGAGCTTTCGCTTTTATATTGTTCCACAGATAGCTGTAAATAATGCAATAGCTATATTAAACGGTAGTTTAGAGACTATTAGAGTATATCCAGTGAAAATAATTCATTTGAAAAATTTGAGGTTGCGCATTGGAGCACGAGGATTGCTTTTCCAGTAGACCTGTAGGAAGGGAGAAGAAATGCTCTAAAAGGAATATCTAAATCTCCCACGCTTCTTGGTGTAAAGACCACCCAATTGTAATGTGTCCTATGGTTCCATCTGTCAACTCATCTAAGCATCTCTCCAATAAAACTATCCGAAGATAGCTCCCCTATTTCGTAGGTGAGGTCACAGTGTAGCCCATCTCTTCTTTTGCATGCAAAAAAAGAGATTCTATCCTTAGTAACATAAGAGGGCTCGCAGAGCGGGGCATAGTACCGAAAGAAGTTGTGCAGGAAGTTTTCAGTGACCGTGAGTTCAATATCCAAGGTGTAAGATGCCTCATATTATTTGATTACTGACCATCCAACCTTTTACATCTTGTAATGCTCATATGCTTGAATAGGTAAATTGGAGATCAAATCTCTGGAATATATCGTCGTGAGAAAAAAGTTATTTGGATTTATAAATTAGCCAAAAAGCCTGAACAAATTCAAAATTTATTCTTATTCATGTTCTAACTTATACTCCTTGACATATAAAGCAGTTAAGCTATTTATCTAATTACAGGACTATCGGCATTTCTTTTAATTTTTACTATAAGTCTACTTGAGTGAGACGAAATTCTAATTTCTAAATAAGAAATATTTTTCAATAAAATCTTCATAAATAAAAAATCGAAGCTTATAAAATTTTAATATGGGATCCTTCAGAGCTCTGTCTGGTACCCAATCCATAAATTTAAATAATCAACATTTTACGTTCGAGGAATCCATGACTATAAAGCCCCAAAAGTTACTCCTTAAATTGTTTTGAATCGTCCAAACTCCTCATTTGAATCACCAGAAAATCCCTCCAACAATGGGTACACCAATCTCCCCGTCCAATACGATCGCTGCAAGGAACAACTCGTTCCAAGCCCTCTGGCTGGATACTTGTCTGCAATGCTCCCTAGAAGGAATTCAATGGTCTTTTTGGAGGACTGTGCAATTGGCATCGTGTATGTAGTACGTATGGATGTATGTTCTCGTCTTGCCATTCCCTTATTTGCTTTTATTTTCGTTGATCTCTTATATGTTTTTATTGTCTACGCCTTTACCTTTGCCTTTACCATCTTCACTCTTGTTATTCATCCCAACTGATGAGGTCTTGATGTGGAATTCAAATTGGCTTTGCATTCTTCTTAGGTTCGTCCATTCGCTTTCGAAGGAAGTGATAAGATTGAAAGCCAAGGTTCGATCGGAAAAAAGGTGCAAGCAAGGTGTGTGCTGTGCTCCGAACCAACTGTGGTTGCATTCGAGCAAAAACAATAAACATAACCAAGTGAACGTGAAAAAAGACCAAACACAATGTAAAATCTTCAAGAACGAAAGAAAAACCAAAATTTCGATTATTTAGTGCTTGGAGAAATGCAGTGTATTGTACGGGGAGTGAAGCTGTGAGCTTTCTGGATTATAAGGAAGTGAAATTTTCGTTGGAGATGATTGCATCAAATTATCACGTGTAATCTATCATTTGCTGGGGTTATCCTTCTGAGCAACAAATACCTTTTGGTGCTGGCTGCTTCAAGCAGATTATTATGACTTGGATTATCTGGTCGAAGAGCGTCTCAGGGTCATGGCCGGGGCTAGCAATTTGTAGGTTTGGGTCGCTCTTGATAAATACATACCTGGGATGATTTGATCCAATCTATTATCTTCTCAAGTAGAGTTCATACTTTATATCGCTAGCAGTAAGTCTTGGTCTATTTTAGGAGAGTACTAACGTTTCGAAATTAATGATATTAAGAGATAACAATGATTCTTCTTCTTACCACGCGGTAACCCTTAATCACACATCATACCTATTCGAAGAACCATCGTAATACAGATGAAGTAGAGACGAAAAGAACAAAAATACTCTCGAACCTCGTCGACATGTTTTCAAGAGGTCTGAAATTTTCATTCCTTCAAATCACGAAATTCCAAAATACCTGGCCACTTGGCTTTGCCAATTCAGCGAATCCGAATGTTTGTTTCGGGCTAGCGGGGAAGATGCCTCAACTTCTTTGACTTCTTTAAGGGCAGCTTTGGGGACCCGGCAGCACCAGCACATGGTCCATTCTGTGTAGTGTACGCGGTGCAATAAATAGCGAACCAACAACAGCGGCGATGATGCGCTTTTGCTGTTGCATCGCTAGCTTGCCATCCTTCTGCATATCCTACCATCCAGCGCAGCAGACATCCAGCCAGCCAGCCAGCCAACAACCGCTTGATTGGCATGAGTGTTGTGCAGAATTGAGTTGAGTTACATCAACTTTTCGAATGTTATGTGAACAATTGCAGAAAGATGCACAATGTATGTAATCATGGTTCTGATGAAAGAGTAATCGATCTGGGACCGTTTATATTAATGGCTCTTTAGTTGTTGTATTTCATCTTTCGGTGGTGTTGGTGATAGCGGGCATCAGACCATTGGAAATATGTAGCAAGAAAGGATTTTGAAATTGATCTGCTTTTCACCATGTTTCTGTCAAATAATTGAAAATCTGGTTTTGTCAAAAGTGGAAAGTGACGACTCTCGGTTCGCACTTATGCCGTAATATTCATGTGGGTTTTATTTCTATTAAAGGGACGATCATGAATTTGTTGAGTAAATTCTCTTTGCTTGAAATTAAAATAGTCAACTTATAAGAGAAAAATGGTTTAGGTCAAGAAGTAAATCGGGGAAAGCGAACAAAAATTTAGAAATTTTGCATAGAAGTTGCAAAAATAATTTTGTTGCTTATTAGGAGAGCCTGGAATAAATTGGTCAGTTCAGTAGTCACATGTTTTGACACTTGAGAATTTTGGTGCACAGGTCTTAAAAACAATTTACAATATACCTCGTAATTCCTTGATAATTTTAGGGGCAATATAGTTTTGAGCTCCATGACTGGCAACTACATGATTTTTGACAAAGCAGTTTTTGACAGTTTTGCAATTGGCGTTTGGAGCAAAAATATTGATGACTATGGTAACTCATTTTTAGGTGTTAGTAACAAAAACAAAAACCTTAATTGCTGGAACTCGCTCAATATTGATATTTCTCGTATTTATAATTAGAAAATTTCACATTCTCCATAATAAAATCGTGTGGATAACCGTAAATTCAATGGAATTCGATATTTATATAGTTTGACATAATATCATTTATATCTTTTAAATTTAAACAAGCCGATGAAAATTTGTATAAAACATCGTTCAAATCTATCCAAAAGATCCAGAGTCTCTTTCGTGTGCACAGAGCAGCCGCCATGTTATGGCAGCTTAAACAATTTTTCTGAATGCTCGGCTCATAGAACGTATTCAAATCAAATACTATTCTTCAAATTTTCATGAAAATCTGAAGAAAATAAGAGTGCTTAGGTCGATTTGAAATAAGTGCCAACCATCGGCACGGGTTATTGTTGTTGTAATTTTATACTCCGCCGTAGACGGATCTTTTACAACAGGCCAGTCAATATAAATTAAAAATACTGGCAATCCAGAAAACGAATTGGAATGGAAACGACATTCAAGACATAAGCTCGCACACAATATTCGAAAGTGGGAAACCTACTGGATAATGACAATTCGGAGTGGCCTTCATTGTAGGTAGGGAGCTCAAATCACACATTATTGATTTTAAGGCAGTCAATGAACGGTTGTGTGCGATCCGTATAAAAGAGAAATTCTACAAAATCTGGCTGATTAATGTTCAGGCCCCGATCGAAGAAAAGAACGAAGAAACGAAGGAAACATTCTACGATCACCTGGAACAACAAGTCGACTCATTGCCTACAAACGACACAAAAATAATTCTGGGTGATTTCAACGCTAAGGTTGGCAATGAGCTATCTCGTCGGGGAACGACTGGGGGGTATAGCCTCCACGATGAAATAAATGATAACGGCCAGCACCTGATTGACTTTGCATGTAGCGAAAATCTAGTCATGCATTCGACTTGCTTTCCACATCGACGCATTCATAAAATGACCTGGGCATCACCGAATAGCAACACACAAAACCAGATCGATCATGTTCTGATTCAACAATGTTGGGCCTCGAGCATACTTGACGTCCGTACATATCGAGATGCCAATTGTCACTCGGGTCATTTCTTGATCAAATTAACCTATCGATGTCATATGACATGGGCATATCCGGCGAAGACCAGCCCGTTAAAATATTTGACATTGAAAGGTTCCAAACGGCGACTGTGGCCAAAAATTTCTTGGAGACTCTCGACAACCAGCTGGCTTGCATCTTATCAGACGCATCGGTAAAGACAAGCAACGAGCTCTGGATGGAAGTAAAAGCGGCTATTAGGGGCGTAGCAGAACATACGATCGGACATCAAACCCGGCGCAAGAAGAATGATGAGTGCCAGAATGCGTTAGATAAAAAGAATCAGGCCTACAAAGAATACGAAGTTAGGAAAACCAGGACGAAGAGATAACACTATGAAAATCTCAGGAGAGTAGCGAATAAGATAATTAGGATTAAGAAAAGAAAATACTACGACGACTTAATGAGAAGTATAGATGTAAGATTAGCGAGCAACAACACTAGACAAGCACACAAAGTAGTGAAAAGCCAGACACGTGGTTATCAGCCCAAAACCACGTCTGCCGCGATGAAATCGGCAATATCATCGCTGATGTAATCAAGATTAAGGAAAGATGAACATCATATTTCAAGAACCTCCTTACTCCTCTGCACAGCTTCAGAACATCAAAGCCTATAGATGTCTGCAGAGAGCCTCAATTGGCCCGAACAACTCTGGATAAAGTTTATTCCATCATCAAAGCCCAAAAGAATGATAAAGTGCTGGACATCGATGAGATTCCAGTGGAGCTCATCAAATATGGTGGCATTAGTGTTCATCAAGCTATTCACAAAGTCATCCAGCACATTTTGCAACAAGAATACATGCCGAAAGAGTGGAGCCAATCCATAAAAAAGGTGACAAGCTACGGTGCGAAAATTATAGAAACATATCACTACTTTGTACGGCGTGAAAATAAAATCAGATCATACGTCTACAGTATTATTGGAAAGTACCAAGGTGGTCTAAGAGCTAGTATATCGACCGAAGACCAATTGTTCATAGTCAAGCAGGTGTTTGAAAAATGCTGGGAGCTCAACATAGACATAAACCAAATTTTCGTTGACTTTAAGCAAGCAAACGACAATATTGACCATAACGTACTGTACCGATTAATGTTTTGCTTTGGCATCGCAGCCAAATAAGTCCGTCTTACCAATGGCAATGACGTCGACAACCTCCCAAGTCTGCATTAATAGCCAGCTCACCGATGCCTTTGACACAAATATGAGACTAAAGCAGGGAGATGGGCTGACCTCATTGCTATTCAACTTGGCTCTGGTACATCACTATTTAAGTCAAGCCCAATAGTACCCTTTGGGGATGACATCAACATTTTGTAATGGTCATTAACAACTACCAAAGAACTCGTCCTGAAACTTGACAGCGAAACAAAGCTGGTAGGGTTACAAATCAATGAAAATAAAGCAAAGCTCATGACGCAGTTGAGAAAAAATACCCCGAATACACAAAATATCACACTTTTCGAATGCTGTATCAACAATGTGGTTGAATTTGTGTATTCGAGCGCCAAAGTAATGAAAACGGGCAATTAAAGAGACGAAATACGCCGAAGAATGCAGCTCACTAATAAAATATATTATTCTGTTTTGGCAATCTTGAAGACCACCTGCATACACAGGAAAATAAAGCTCCAAGTATACAAATCGGTGATCAGACCTGTGTTGGGCTATGGGTGTGAAATATGGACCGTAACCCAAGCATCCGCAAATATATTGAACCTTCTTTAGCAGTGGGTTCTGAGGCGAATCATCGAGCGAATCTAGACGGGGACTAATGGTAAATTCGATGCAGCCATGAGCTGTATGAAATTTTTGACGAACAGGAGGTCTCAACGATGTAAGGCTGCGGAAGCTGCAATGGGCTGGACACATGAATCGTATGGACGAACAATGGATACCCAAAAAGGTATTCGTTGGGAGAACGGAAGGCTGGTAACCAGTGGAGAAACTGAGGAAATGGTTGTCTGACTCAGTCGGCGAAGGCAGTTCATCGCTGCTCGGATTTCGAAATTGGAGGATGCGAGACAGTTGGAGGCGCTATTTGCAGAAAGCGAAGGCACAACAGGAGCTGTAGTGCTAAGAAGAAGAAGAAGAAGAAAAATTATATACAATTGAAATGGGTATAAATGTGGTATCCATAAAATTTTGTAAGCATAATATTTTATATTGACCTACATAACTGTAAAACTTTAAGAAGTTTGAGGGTATCGTTTTGTGATTATGGGAAAAACCTTAATAATTATGAATCATACTATTATTAACAAAGTTGGGTGAGTTTTGAAATCTGAAGTATTTACTGCTCTCGGGGTCATAAGGATCTACCTCCATGATTTTTTTCAGATTTTCCGGCTCAAATGTGTCTAATCGCGACGGGGGGAACACATATTTTGCATATATTTTGCCCGTCCCTGGACCTCTTATGAATAAAATGACTTTTTGTTATCGATTCAAAAAGTTCTAAAGACCTTTTATTTAATACCCCAGCCGACCACATATGAAAAACAAATTTAAGCATCATTTCAGCATTAGGGAAAACTCTTTAAAAATTTAGAAATGTTTGATAAAACATGAAGTCTTGAGAGACCACCACTTCTGACCCTCTCACAAAGTTTGGACTTTTTAGCTGCTGTAGTGTAGTAATCGAGCAGTCGGCATATGCAACCTACTCAAAGAACCTTCCAGATACATTGAAACCACTCAAAATCCAAGAAAAATGGAGAAGTTTAGAAATCCTAGAGAGACTTACTACTTCTTTATGTTATAATACATTTAAGTGAATATTGTGTATTTTACTCATATGCAACAATTTGACGAAAAACCACATACCACTGCTCATTTGAGACGAGGTACTGGACTCTCAATTCAGACGGGGTAATAATTGCCGTTGATACTTCTAGCCACCATTTCAAGATGATTGTTAGCTATGGCATACCGACTGAAAGGTACCGGCTGAAAGGTATGAAAATAACAGCGCTTCTTGATATGACAATAAGAGAAAAATGAAGAAAATTTCGATGCTTCACTTCCGCTAGATATTGAAAATTGGTTCCAATCATACAAATGGAGGTGGACAATTTCTAAAAATACCCCGTCCATTGTCGAAATCCACTTATTGCTTCTTTGACACCCTTCACTAATTGCCCAGACTGCATGAATGTAAAAAAAGAACCAAAATCTCCCCTTCATGATTATGCAAAAATTAACGAGTTTAACATTTCAAAAAATCAGTGGAA
Source organism: Odontomyia ornata (assembly GCA_963969285.1). Taxonomy (NCBI): domain Eukaryota; kingdom Metazoa; phylum Arthropoda; class Insecta; order Diptera; family Stratiomyidae; genus Odontomyia; species Odontomyia ornata. The sequence continues at coordinate 100,786,779 of OZ017740.1, read as the reverse complement.
TAATAACCGCATTAGACTCATAGCTAACCCTCGACGGTGGTGTGCCACTTAATGTTTTGGGAAGATAGCAGTACGATGACGATCCACCACACGTTTTTTCTCAAATATTTGTTTTGAAGCCGCTAGAAAGTAAGTTCTCCGTTCCCCACGACATTTTCCGTTTAAATATTCATAGCACAGCCTAAGATCCGTAAATGAAGCATCAACAATAACACGAGAAGACGAAATAACAAAAGGAATATCATACAACTTACTATATACCTACGTATGGCTCTACCTTTTCCATTTGCTCTATCACGTCTCTCTCTCTCTCTCTCTCTCTTTTCGTAGCACTACAGCCCCTTTCGGACCTTTGCTTAGAGACAGTTAAAGTATCTCATTGTCATGATTGAATGTATCGGCACTCCACAAGATGGTATGATCATTATCACGCTTTGGCCGTGTGTTCGTCCACTCAGCTGCGCCACGTTCTGATTTTAAACCAGCGCGTATCTTAAACTGAACAGGCCTATAATCCGAACGAAGAATCACTTGAACTAAATCTCGTTGACACCAACGAAACTCGAACCAAAGACCTGCGGCTTAAGGGCTTAGTACTCTATCACATCTAGGAACTATTTTAATGCAACGTTTTGCACTTATAACCCATAAGTCAGAGCGTATAGTAAATAGTGAATGTTTCGAAAGCCCAATAATATAACCTAGATTTGTAGTACCGGCTCAATAAGATTGGAAAGAAACCGTTGCGGCGAGTAACGGGAAGGGGATTCTCGCGGGAAAAGAAAAGGAATTGCTTCGTTGGTGGAACAGGAGTTGGTGGTGAGTTATCATAGAGTGGCAGGCCGTGATGAGATAAGATGATGGCATTTTTTCGATTTTGGTGGAAGATACACGCGCCCGAGTACACGTCGGCATTATTTCTTGGGTGTATTAATTATATTATCAAGACGAATATTTGGATTTTTTTTTTGTGAAGGATTGTGGAGTCACGAGAGGTAAAAGAAGGATTTGTGCTGTTGTCGTTTCGTATTGTTACTGGACGGGGATTTGCATGGAGAAGGGTTTCGGAGTCACTTTAACCAAATTACCAAATTGAAATAATTTGAAATTAGATGGATGTTTCGGTAAAATCGCTAATCTGTGTGTTTACAATTAATTTATTGGCTGAATCCGGTAGAAATAATTGACTGACCGTTTATGCAGAAAATTAAGGATACTAATCCACCAAAGGATTCGACATCTCCATCCAATCCATAATTTGCTCTTTTCGCACGAAAGATTAGTTGAATTCAATTTCTCGACATCAATGGATCATATTGAAGTGCTAATATCTACAGAGTCCTAGAAAGGATTACAATTCTGTACCGATATATTTTAGATCAATATGTTGTCCTTCATTTGTATCCTCTACAATCAAAATCCTTACACGCGCCGATCAGTTATGCTGAAAAATCGGGGTGCAAGTCGAAATTTTTTTAGTTTTAACGGTAAAAGTTCTTTGCGGCTACTTGAATTTCTTATCCTTTGAAAAGGACCTAGCAGGAAAAAAGACGTATTATTTGCCGAAAACAGAATTCTTCTATCTACCCCCGAATTATGCGTGACCATACATAAAAACAAGTTGAGTAAGCAGGAGAGTGCTCCTACCAGAAGGTCTTTGTAAACATCCTAGGGTTAGAAACCAGTTTTCTAATGGCGTGAATCGATAACTTGAATTATTTATCCAATACTCAGATATGAAATCGTTCAAATTTATACAAAAGATGCACAGTTTCTTTCATAAGCACAGTGCAGCTGCCATTTTAATCTAGGTCAAATGATTTTTCTGAATGCTCGGCCGATTGAACATGTTCAAGTTAAACACTTTTCCTTAAATTTTCATGAAAATTGAAAGAAAATAAAAGTGCCCAAGTCAATTTTAAATATATATAGGGTTTTCCAACAAGAGGTGTTATTTTGAATAGATCTCCTGATTTAACATCTTGCGACTTCTTCCTTTGGAGGCACCTGATAGAGAAGGCCTATGCCAATAGCCCAGCGTCGATTCAAGATCTCAAAGATGAAATTCGTGAGGCTATCGAGGACATAGGGCAACCACTTTGCGATTTGGTTATGGAAAATTTCATGAAGAGGATATGGTCCTGTAAGCGTGTCGTAGTGGTTATTTGCTCAATGTTATTATTGCTATTAACGGCATATCTTCTTCTTTATAATGAAATAAACATTTGATCATTTGTATTAAAAATGGCATTTTTCTTTTAATATCAAAATAACACCTCTTATTGGAAAACCCTATATCAACCATAAACACGTGTTATTGTTGGTGTAATTCCATATAATTGAAATGGCTATAACTCACTTGATTATGATTCGATCTCAATTAAATTTAGTGAACATATATATCTTATATCAGTCTATATAATTGCGAAATTTAAAGAAGATTATAGGTATCGTTCTGATTTTATGGGCAAAAATGTAAAATCTACAAATCATACTATTACTAACAAAGTTGAGCGAATTTTGATTTCTCAGGTATTTGTTGCCCTTCTACTCATAAAGGTCCACGTTCTTGATAATTTTCAGATTTTTCGGCTGAAAGGTGTCCAATCGCGAGGGGGGGTACACAAATTTCGGGTACATTTTGCCTTCCCCTGGACCCCCTAATTCATAAAATGATTTTTTTATTTCAGATTCTAAAAGTTCTAGACAAGACCTTTCATTTGATATCCCACTCGACTACCTTTGATGAAAAATATTTTTAAGGGCCAATTCGTTATTAGGGGGACCCCCCTAAAACATTTTTTAAATTTTTTTTAAGGCCTTAACTTTTGAGAGACCATCATTTCTGACCTTTTCACAAAGTTTGAGCATTCTAGCTTCTATAGTTTCTGAGGAAATCAGCTGTGACGCACGGACAGACGGACAGACGGACAGACGGACAGACGGACGGACGGACAGACGGACGGACAGACAGGTCGCGAAACTAGTAGGTCTTTGTAAAAAAATTTTTTACGAAGACTTAAAAATGGTTTAGGTCAAGAAGTAAATCGGGAAAAGCGAACAACAATTTAGAAATTTTGCATAGAAGTTGCAAAAATAATTTTGTTGCTTATTAGGAGAGCCTGGAATAAATTGGTCAGTTGAGTAGTCACATGTTTCGACACTTGAGAATTTCGGTGCACAGGTCTTAAAAACAATTTACAATATACCTCGTAATTCCTTGATAATTTTTGGGGCAATATAGTTTTGAGCTCCATGACTGGCAACTACGTGAGTTTTGACATAGCAGTTTTTGACAGTTTTGCAATTGGCGTTTGGAGCAAAAATATTGATGACTATGGTAACTCATTTTTAGGTGTTAGGAACAAAAACAAAAACCTTAATTGCTGGAACTCCCTTGATATTGATATTTCTCGTATTTATAATTAGAAAATTTCACATTCTCCATAATAAAATCGTGTGGATAACCGTAAATTCAATGGAATTCGATATTTATATAGTTTGACATAATATCATTTATATCTTTTAAATGATGATGAAAATTTGTATAAAACATCGTTCAAATCTATCCAAAAGATCCAGAGTCTCTATTGTGTGCACAGAGCAACCGCCATGTTATGGCAGCTTAAACAATTTTTCTGAATGCTCGGATCATAGAACGTATTCAAATCAAATACTATTCTTTAAATTTTCATGAAAATCTGAAGAAAATAAGAGTGCTTAGGTCGATTCGAAATAAGTTTCAACCATCGGCACGGGTTATTGTTGTTGTAATTTTATACTCCGCCGTAGACGGACCTTTTACAACAGGCCAGCCAATATAAATTAAAAATACTGGCAATCCAGAAAACGAATTGGAATGGAAACGACATTCAAGACATGAGCTCGCACACAATATTCGAAAGTGGGAAACCTACTGGATAACGATAATCCGGAGTGGCCTTCATTGTAGGTAGGGAGTTCAAATCACACATTATTGATTTTAAGCCAGCCAATGAATGGTTGTGTGCGATCCGTATATATTAAAATTCTTCAAAATCTGGCTGATTAATGTTCAGGCCCCGATCGAAGAAAAGGACGAAGAAACGAAGGAAACATTCTACAATCACCTGGAACGACTAGTCGACTCATTGCCTACAAACGACACAAAAATAATTCTGGGTGATTTCAATGCTAAGGTTGGCAATGAGCTATCTCGTCGGGGAACGACTGGGGGATGTAGCCTCCACCCTGAAATAAATGATAACGTCCAGCACCTGATTGACTTTGCATGTAGCGAAAATCTAGTCATGCATTCGACTTGCTTTCCACATCGACGCATTCATAAAATGACCTGGGCATCACCGGATAGCAACACACAAAACCAGATCGATTATGTTCTGATTCAACAATGTTGGGCCTCGAGCATACTTGACATTCGTACATATCGGGGTGCCAATTGTCACTCGGGTCATTTCTTGATCAAATTAACCTATCGATGTCGTTTGTCATAGGCATATTCGGCGAAGACCAGCCCGTTAAAAAAATTTGACATTGACAGGTTCCAAATGGTGACTGTGGCCAAAAATTTCTCGGAGACCCTCGACAGCCAGCTGGCTTGCATCTTATCAGACGCATCGGTAAAGACAAGCACCGAGCTCTGGATGGAAGTAAAAGCGGCTATTAGGGGCGTAGCAGAACATACGATCGGACATCAAACCCGGCGCAAGAAGAATGATAAGTGCCAGAATGCGTTAGATAAAAAGAAGCAGGCGTACAAAGGATACGTAGGTAGGATAACTAGGACGAAGAGAGAACATAATGAAAATCTTAGAAGAGTAGCAAATAAGATAATTATAATTAAGGAATGAAAATACTATGACGACCAATTGAGAAGCATAGATGTAAGATTAGTGACCAACAAAAAAAACAAGCACACAAAGTAGCGAAAATCCTGAACCGTCTTTATCAGCCCAAAACCACGTCTGTCGTGATGAAATCGGCAATACCATCGCTGATGAAATCAAGATTCCGGAAAGATGAGCATCACAGTTCAAGAACCTCTTTAACCCCCCGAACAGCGCCAGAACATCGGAGCCTATAGATGTCTGCAGAGAGCCTCCATTGGCTCCAATAACTCTGGATGACGTTTGTTCCATTATCAAAGTCCAAAAGAATAATAGAGCGCTGGGCATCGATGAGATTCCAGTGAAGTTCATCAAATATGGTGGCAGCAATGTTCATGAAGCTATTCACAAAGTCACCCAGCGCATTGTGCAACAAGAACATATGCCAAAAGAGTGGAGCCAATCAATTATATTCCCTATCCATAACAAAGGCGACGAGCTACAGTGCGAAAATTATAGAGGCATATCACTACTTTGTACGGAGTACAAAATATTTTCAAAAATCTTTAAAAATAAAATCGGATCATACACCAACAGTATTATTGGATAGTCTCAAGGTGGTTTTAGACAAAAGACCAATTGTTACAGTCAAGCAGTTACTTGAAAAATGCTGGGAGGTCAGCATACACGTGCACCAAATTTCCGTTAACTTTAAGCAAGCATACAACAGTATTGATCATAACCTACTGTACCAAATAATGCTTTGTTTTGGAACACTAGCCAAATAAGTCCGTTTCACGAATTACAATGACGTCAATCACCTCCCAAGTCCGCATCAATAACCAACTCGCCGATGCCTTTGACACAAATATCGGACTAAAGCAGGGAGATGGGCTGGCCCCATTGTTATTCAATTTGGGTCTGAAATATGTCATGAGAACGATACATACTGATGAACGAGGTACATTACCATTTAAGTCGAGCTCCGTAGTAGCCTTTGTGGATGACATCAACATTTTGTCACGATCATCAACAACTGCCAAAGAACTTTTCTTGAAAGTTGACAGCGAAGCAAAACTAGTAGTGCTATAATTCAATGAAAATAAAGTAAATACACAAAACATCACACTTGGCGAATACAGTATCGAAAATGTTAGCGAATTTGTATATTTGTGCGCCAATATAACGAAAACTGGTAATGAAAGAACAAAAAACCGAAGAATACAGGTCGCAAATCAAATATTTTACTCAGCCCAGCTGCATACATTGGAGAACAAAGCTTCAAGTACACAAATCTGTGATAAGACCTGTGTTATGCTATAGGTGTGAAACATGGACCCTAACGTGAGCATCCGCAAATATATTGAACGTTTTTGAGCGACGGGTCCTGAGGCGAATAATTGAAGGGAAGTTAGACGACCAATGACAGACTCGATACAACCATGAGCTGTATGAGATTTTTGAGGAACCGGAGGCAGATCTCTGTGTTTAAACTGGTCCAAAAGGAGTAGGAACCTCAGCCGTTTTCGTAAGCAGTAAACGATGCTTAGCATTCATACTGAAAGAAAGGGGAGTTTTTCGAGTTCAAATTTAACGCGAAAATGTTTATAATATCATTGTTAGTAGCACATTAGTATATTTGATGTGCTAAACGGGCAATTTTCACATGTTGTGAGCGTCCCAAAGTGAGAATTGAAGTTGCGACGTCATATTTGAAAGAAATTTTGTTGCGACAATATTGAGTGTATTCTCGCCCTCGGTTACGTATTTTGGGCGTTTATCCTGTCCCCGAATCGTGTGGAAAAAAAGCGTGTCTAATGACTTCATGGAAACGATATCCATAGATAATAATTTTTATCAAAAATATCAGTGAGCAAAAGTGGAGCATCTGTAATCCACTATTCACTTTGCGTAATCATGTTGGTGATCCTGTGTGGAGAAAACAAGGATCGTTTTGCCCATTCACATTCTAGGTTGAGCCTTATTAACAAAAAATCAACATCAACGATACAATTTCGTAGAGTGAATGAATATAAATTACTAAAGTCATTAAAGTGCTTTCTCAACAATATCCATAAAAGCGGAGTTATTTAAATTGTTTTACGAATCTTAAACACAAATCATGAACAATGCCATTTAAAAATAACAATTTATGATGCACAGAGTGTATTGTATATTTTCAATTGTGTATTCATAACTTAAATAATTATCTAAATCATATAATTTCATTAAAAAAATCGTCCATATCCGACACGTTATAGAAAATCATACCGTGACGGACAAAAGTCTACGACAATTCCTTATATTTAGATACCCGTTAATTGGAAGCTTTAACCAAAAATCTGTTGAAGTGCATTTTTCAGTAACGTAAATATATTTATTAAAAAATAAAGAAGAAAACTTTTCATACCAGAATGAAGGAGAAAGTCCTAAAAACGTTAAAAAAATTTAATGGACAAAAGTCTACGACAGTCAGTGTTGACTCAGTTATACACAAAAAATTTCCAACTGAACGTAACGTAATGTCATCAATATTTGTTAACTTGGTATTTTATCATTCCGTATATGTGCTGCTGCAATTTTGTTTTATTTTTGTCGCTAGAATCTAACTGTAAGGACTGCAAAATGTCATCGCGAAAAGAAATTTCTAGTGATATCCGGAACTGGGCCTGCAGTATAAACAAGTTGGGTAAACAGACCTACGCTCATGTCAGAAGGGTTTTGTATTCAATTTACAAAATGCAGTCACCAGATCAAATCAAATTAAGAAACATGTCAAAGACGATTTTATTGGAGAAAATATGAAAAACGAAGATCATACTATTATTAACAAAGTTGAACGAATTTCGACTTCTGAGGTTTTTGGTATTCTTATACTCATAAATATCTCCCTTGATAATTATTTCAGATGTCCAGCCGCGACGGATGAAACACATTTTTCATGTATTTCCCCCCGGTGCCCCCACTGAAGCAAAAACTGACAGTTTAACAACTGTTTTGAAAAGCTCTCATGAAAACTTTTATTTCATACTCATATCGGCTACGTTTGATGAATTTTTTTTCAGGAGCCACTCTCCTGTACTGTTATCATCGATTAATGGCCAATCTTTTCGAATCCTAGAATGGTTACAAAACCCTTTTGCTAGGAGCTCTCTCCCGCCTCCTTGACTTGTTTCACTAATGAGCATTAATTGTAGGTACTGATCTTCAGTCATTCATTAAATTGAATCAAGTGTTCAAAGCATGCACCTTAAACGTTGAAGTTGGGAAAAAATAACTCAAAATTATTCAATCTTCGCATTTAAAACAGCCACTATTTTGTTTTAAGATAACTGATACCACTAGCTGAACCGATTCTTAAAGATATACATGACACCTATCATTCCTGAAATTTTCATGCAAATCCTAGCAAAACTGTAGTGTCTGAGTCGGTAAAAAGCGCATATGGTTCCATAGCCATATGTTCCCATAGTAATCAATGCAGCGCATATTGTTCCATAGTAATACAGGAAAATTCAAACCGCTATAACTTCGGTAAATATGATTCAATCTTTATGAAACTTTCAGGATAGATCCACCTTATAAATAGACATCTATATACTGAATTTCATTGAATTTAAGGGTACCGTTAAGATTTTATTCAAGAAAATATAAAATCGATAAATCATACTATTACTAACAAAGTTGAGTGAACTGCGACTTCTCACGTATTTGTTGTTGTTGTACTCGCCAAGACCTACATCCCTGATTTTTTTCAGATTTTTCGGATCACAGGTGTCCAATCGCGAGGGGGGGGGACACAAATTTATCGTATATTTCCCCTCCCTGTGCCCCCCTCGAAGCAAATTTTGCCAAACTAAGACCTGTTTTGAAAAGCTCCTATCAAGACCTTTCATTTGATACCCATATCGGCTACCTGCAATGAAGTTTTTTTTTCGGGGGGTCACTCTCCTATATGGGGAGGCCCCCCTTAAATACCTTTTAAAATTTTTTTGTAGTTGAACTTTGAAGAGATCACCACTTTACACCTACACACAAAATTTGATGTTTCTAGCTTAAGTAGTTTCCGAGAAAAACTGCTGTGACACACGGACGGACGGACGGACGGACGGACGGACGGACGGACGGACGGACAGACGGACAGACGGACAGACTGGTCGCGAAACTAGTAGGGTTTTGTAAAATTATTTTACAAAACCCTAAAAAGACAATAAATCGTGCTCGGAAATTGCAAAATCACTGAAACTTAAATGAACTTCTGTGTATACAATCATAAAAACTTTGAAAACAGTGATTCATTGAAAATAAGCCACGAACTGGCCGTCCGAAAAAGAGACATTAGTTTTATTCTAAAAGAAGTGAACAGTTATCCAAAAATAAGGGCTCCAGATTTGAGGAAACAACTGGCTATGGAAAGAAAAAACGATATCCATGCAAGGACCATCACGAGAGCATTAAATATTAATGGGTTTCACAGTAGAACTCCACGTAAAAAGCCATTAATATCCTCCAAAAACCGACTTCTGCGTCTACAGTTCAACAAGGCCCATATTGACAAGGACAATGATTTTTGAATTCGCGTCCTTTTCACAGATGAGTCCGAATTCAACATTTTTGGAAGGGATGGTCACAGTAAAGTATGGAGGAAAAAGAACGCAGTTTTAGAGACCAACAATTTGATTCCTACTGTCAAGCACGGTGCAGGTAATGTGTTGGTTTGGGGAGCCATCGCTGCATCTAGGGTTGACTGATTGGCTTTTGTTGAAACTACGATGGACCGTTATGTTTACAAAAACCTGCTAGAACAATATTTGAAGCCAACAGCGGAGATGTTGGTTCTTGGAGAGGGATGAATTTTCCAACATACATGGTTGTTGTACTATGCTCCCAGGCAACTTAATCTTCTTCTTTCCCTTAGCACTGAAGCCCCTTTCGGGCCTTTGCTTCCTTAATACGCCTCCACAAAGTCCAGATTTAAACCCAATAGAGCATGTATGGGAGCTTTTGGAACGGGAAATTCGAAAATGTCACATTAAAAATAAAAATTTGTTGAAGGAAGCGCTTGTTACAGAATGGGAGAAAATCACATCTGTAGAAGCTGCTTATTTAGTTGCCTCTATGCCCCAAAGAATGCAAGCAGTAATTGATGCGAAAGGGGGTCCAACCAAATATTAAGCCAGCAAAAATTTTTAAAATTTCCATTACGTTTAGTTGAAATTATTTTGTTTACAAGTCAGCCAGCACTGACTGTCGTAGACTTTTGTCCATTCAGTTTTTAATGTTTTTACGAACTTCTCCTTAAGTTTGCTATGAAATGTAATGTTTTTTGATAAATACATTTACGTTACTGGAAAATGAACATCAATGGATTTTTGTTTAAAGCTTCCAATTAACCAGAATCTCAATATAAGGAGTTGTCGTAGACTTTTGTCTGCCATGTAAACATGTAAAAAAGAATAAAAGAAAACCATCGTAGTATCATTTCAATAAATAAATCAATTCACGAAAGCTTAGTCGACTGTTTTACTCAAATTTCAAGGAAAGAATATTTCAATTCGGAAAAAATTTTCAACAATTGTGTGGAGCAAGGATGAAAATAAAAATTTGAGAGTGCACACACTCATATAACGGTAAGAAAAAGATAAAGGTAACAATTTTACTCATGTTGCGTAACAAAAGAAAAACAAAATGTTAAATAAGAAAAAAATAGAAGATGTGACGTAATGTGCAGAAAAAAAATTTTGAAATGAAAAATGGACATGTAAGATTGAATGAAACTTCTTCGGTGAATCAAGGTGAAAGCTCAAAATCAAAATAGCACACAGGTAAAATTTTTGAATATAATATCAGTTTTTAGACGACACTATGGTTAGGGAATTTCCAAAAAGGAGCCATTCAATCAAATATAGAGTCAAGCAAAGACATATAAAGTAATGGACTCGAAATACATATATTTTTTTTCATCCTTAAGTGAATGTTTTTTGCTACATACATGCCTTTCTCTTCCATACGAATTGAAATCTCCCAGCCTTTCATGCCACTAGAGCATCAACACACTCAAGTGGCTCTCTAGTTGCTCTCACAAAAACTCCACTCCAATTATAATTTAACTCCGAAATTGTCAACCCCCAAATTGTCAACCATATAATTGAAAACATATGATTCGTGAGAATTCAGATGGTGATGGGAAACATGTTGTCAAGTTGAATTTGAAATTGTACGCAGAACAACTTTTAAGATAAATAATGTTGAATATAGTGCAAAAGAATTGCAAACGTGATAATGAATTAAACAGAAAAGTTTGACAGGAATTGCATGCGTGTTGTGTCGGAAAAAGAAAAATGTAGCGATGTTTGTGGGATTGTTAAAACCGCTATCGGAACCATTCCAGGGATATATCCTTTGTAGGGTATCATGTTGAATCTTTTTTTTCGTTTGAACTAGAATCCCCACACGAAAAATTGATTTAGTTCAAGACGCGAAAATTGGTGGGAGACGTTAAGTCAAATTTATTTGAAATTCAAATCAACAGCTGATAACACGCCAACTTCACGCCTTATCATGAAGTGCTTCAACTCTTGCGATGTATTTCGCATCCATTCTCTCTGACATCTATGGAGTCAAGTGATAACCGTGATTTTGGATTTGAGAGGCTTTCACCAGTAAAGCAAAATTACTGAAAAATATTCGGCATTTTGTTTGTAAGGCTTCAGCTTTTTAAACTTGATAAATCAATTTTAGTGACTTATATATAATATTTTTTAAATAAAAATTTCAAACTAAAATAAAGCATATCGATTGCACATAAATACTTGCTCTTTAATATAAATCGCCATCCTGACCATGGAATCAACTAGGTTTTACTGTTCAGTTACATTAATCGGAAGCATTGCAGCAGCTATACAATTTTGATTGGAGTTCTAGTTTCTTATAAATTGTTCTATATACACCAATTTTCACCAAAGTCTGTGGAAGTTATAGAAAAAAAATGATTCTTTTAAGATAGGACGTCTAATAACAAATAAATTATATCTAGTAGACAAAAGATTCCCAAACACGAAAGAAATTGTAAAAGTGTAGCCAAAATCCAAATAGGATGTAAGCTTTACTCCGAACTTTTCCTTTATTTATATTAGCACGATGAAATAAATGTTAATCCCTTGACAGTTTCGGTATAGGATAATTTCTAATTCTTCCAAACTAACTTTCCTCCGATTTTTTAAGCATAAAATTAGTTAGACAGAATCGCAATATTCTAATAGTTATCTTAATCCATCCAGATAATATCTATTGGATCAAATTAATGGTTAAAATGTATTGTCCAGTTTTTAGAATATCAAAGTGGATGTCAATTTTTTTAAATTTATATCTATAGTAGCTTCTAATATTTAATAACATTTAATGGAATGTTTAATAAGTATAATGTTTTAATTGGAATAAAAAGAAGTTGACTATTGTCTTATTGATATATCCTGGTTGCTCTTTATAGGGGATTGATATTTACCATTAGAACTACATAATTCTATTGCTTAAAGATAAAATAACACAAATATAAAAATAAGTTGCTAACCAAATAAAGTATTTCCTTTTCATTAAACTCGTTGAAAATGACGGCGAGAGTGAGTATGCCACTGGGGGGTAGAGTTTAACTAATCCACGAATGTTCGATTCCGTGTAGCGGTTTAGTACGTGGTGCCGTAGTTTGGCTTTTAATTAGATTTTTAATTAGAGTAGATTGATTTGATTTTGGGTTCGAGTAATTTATTTTGGGCACCACGTCGGTGAATAATCGCGAACGCGTGATTTAAATTGAGGCTGTCTTTTTCTGGTTTCTCTCTCGGACTGGAGGTGCGGTTGTAAAGAGATGGAAGGTAAAGTAAAGTTAAATAAAGTTGTTACAAGTAGATTGACATATTTGAAATCGGTAATTCGAATCAGTGGTAGATACTTGTTGACATGCAACCGAAATTCCTCTTGGAACTAACTAGCTTGCCAACAGCCACATTGGAGTAGACTAAGGGTGCCTGCACGTATTGACTTATTGGATACAGTCCATTGACATATTCCAAGACTTCACGTCTATAATTGATGAGAGCTCAGTTTAGATTTCCTTTGGGAAATCTCGACGGAACGAGAACGCTCTTAAAAAATGATTAACCACTAAGCGGTTAAGCACAACATCGGTTTGCTATTTGCGTTTGGATGTACGTACACCAATCAAAAGGGGAACCTTATTCTATCGTCTTAAATTCCTTTCAAGCCGGTGCAGCGAAACATTTCAAACTGTTTCTTAAATTACTCCATAAATGCATTTGTGAACGCTCATACATACTCAAAATGATCTTTAAATGTTGGATACCATTAGATTGGGAATTCTCTGTAACCCTCAAACAACTGGGGTGCTTCGACAGCGGGGAGCCCGCGGTCCCGACTTTGCTCCTCGTAGGCGGGCATGGGCGCCACCTCGCTGTTTTGGTCTAGGGCCCACACTTGACCGCCCAGCAGGTAGGGCGGTTTGCCGAAGCTCGATCCACAACACTCTTCAAAAAAGAACACATAAACACTCATACTCGGGATGTTTTGGGGATGAGCCATATCTCTTCCAACCCGCGCTTCACCACTCAAACACCACCGAGTACGCAAAATCACCCAACGTAGATCGCGCGCGGTAATCCGCGGAGCCAAGCCGTTACACGTCCTGAAAACAAAAGCTATGTGGTCCAAGCAAATTAAATTATACACTCCAAGTTTACTTTATACCAATGAAATTTCATTTGGAGTCGTGAAATCACCGAAAAATAAATATCATTACACTTAGCAAAAAACAAATATGAAAAACTTTATCATCCCGGAGTGAGCTTCATATGTGTCCTGTTCTCATCAAAATTCTCACCAGGTTCGTGAGATCGGGCAATCCCATCGCAATTTACCCCACACTACACATTGTGTTTCCTAAATTCGGAGTCAGATGTTTTTCGGAATAGTCACTGTGATACACATTTGACGTGTTATAGTCATGATATTATTGTTTTGACGCATTTTTGAGGAGATGTTGGAGTTTTCGTGGATTTTAAGCGGCTGGACTTCATTGAGTGACGGGATTATTAGATAAGTAGTGCTTTTATTACTTTTTATGGAATTGTTTGCAGCTACATATAAATGAGTTGCATATTTTGAGGAGAATTAGTGCACACGTCGAAACCACCTTCTTCTAACATTTTTCTTCTCTAATAATTTTTCAGAAAAATTATTATTCAAAATATGCAACTCATTTATATGTAGCTGCAAACAATTCCATAAAAAGTAATTTAAAAAGCTATCGGAGCCATCCGAAAGAGTGATCGATATCCGCGCGACGTTAGATAAAGCTTCAAATGTAGAGCAAATTTGTCGTATAGATCTACATTAAATTGATGTGAAAAGGGTGAAATGATCCAATTAAAAAGTTTAGCTAATACAAGTGCTTTTATGTTTAATCCTTGGGCAAGACACTTTGTGTGCCTTTTTTTCTTTTCTAGGTTTCTTAGATCACCTGCAAAATCATTTGAGACAAGACTTGGTATTCTGGTGGCTACTATCTGCCGTATGAAATTGGCGAAGGAGACACGGTCAACCCAATTAGATGTGGAGGACAACCTCCATTGTCGATACATAAGTGAGTTAATATGTAGAAATTGATATGATTTTGAATGCCAATTATTATATGACAGATTCAGTATTTTTCTAAATGCGCTTCAGAAACGTCTTCGCTTATTATTTTGGAAATTATTTCTACCATCCGGTCTTCCTCCATTATCATTATCCCATTGTTACCCTCTACCACCGCCTTGATTTGCATTGTCGAATTGTGGTTTATCATTTAAACCAATATAAAACGGCATGAATCCCTGCTCAATATCTCCAGGGCCAATGTTATCACCACTGCCGCCACGTCCAAAGTTACGATTCATGTCGCCATCGAAATTATTGTTGCCTGCGACGAATTTCTTCACCTTGTTGGTTCATACGAAGTTGCATGCCTTCCTGTATTCGACCTAAGATTTCTTCCTCACATATCCTTTTGGCTCGTTCTTTTCGTGGCTGTTGATTGCAGATAATCTCGTCGTGGGGCAGCCGTACTTATATGGGAGTGATATCGAAAACACTGTCGAGCCTAACTATCCTAATTTGAACCGCATTCATTTAAATTAAGATAATAAAAGTCTACTCTACTGTGGTCATTATCATTAGGATTTCAACTTATTTCTAACTTTACTAAGAATATGTGTTGTCGTGTGTTATGGTTCGCGGCCAATAATTTTAATGTTCCGGGAAAGTAAAATGCACTGTCTTTTAAATTAAGATAAACGAGTTTATTTACAAAGAATGCACAATCATGTTTTTCACTATTTTACATATCGTATTTAAATCTAATTTTTACTGTCTATCAAGTTTATATTTCAACTGTCTATATCACTTCACTATAAATCAATATCGCCTTTGCTTCGCGCTTCACTATATCGCAGTTTTACTATCGCGTTTGTAATAACCTCCCCATTCATTCAGCTCGGCTTTACATAGGGTCTCTAGTCATTCAATTCATTTCTCGTACATTGGCGAACTACCTGGAATATTCGAGCAATTCTGTGACGTCACTTTCAGATGTTGATCTTGCTTGGTGGATTCTTGTGCTTTCGAGTACATTCGTTTGTTGATCATCATGTTCTTAATAGTTGCGAAAACGATTGCGACAGTAGCTCGCAGAATTATTTGCACATGTAACTGTATAATGCATTGTAAAGTAAAGTTTCGTATCAAATCACCCAGTGGTGGTGTTTAAGTTGTGTTTAAGTTTGCTAACTTAAGCTGCTCATGACTACCCCGTAACATCCGTTAATAGTACATTCGCTCTGACTCTAGTTTCGAGATTACTCTCGAGTCTATCTAGGTCTCAAGTGAATATTCACTGAATTGTTTGTGGTTAGGAGATGAATGCCATTTACGCACAGAGTGCGGAATTCCCATGTTCGTGAGTGACTAGAATACCTGTTCCCTGTCAACCTGAAAACCGAGTCTCGAAACGTATGACATATTACTTCGGGCCAGGTCTCATTTTGCTACGCCGTTACTTTGCATTTGAGTTTTTTAGGCGCCCTCTAGAAATTTTCAGGCTGAAAGTCAATGCTTTGCAAAAAGCTTTCTTGATACTCATTTCATTCGTTAACCAGGTAGCTTTCCTGCAAAGTCTAGCATTCTTAGCCCTTATGCGGATTCGAAAGCGATTTCAATTTACGACTAGAGAGTTACACTTGAACATTTACTTATGAAAAAAGGCAAGGCAAAGGCCTGTTTATTTTATAGTTATAGCATGAAACAACTAAATTGGGATCGGTTTTAATCATTTCGGGAACATTTTTTGAAACATCGATAAATGCGCTTTGATATACTTTTAAAACAACAAATTTTCATAGTGGTTTAAATAATTGTATTGTCAATAAGATAAATATGTAAAATGTATGTAATAAAATATTCGATCCAGAGCCATGTTAACTACGAATTTTACAACAAAACTTTGATTAAAAGTTTTTAATACACCGCTTAATTTGATATTCTTATTATGATGTAATGAAGTAATAGCTTACAAAGAAAAGGGTTATCTGAAATAATATCCATTTATTTGTCTTTTTCCTGGCGTTCCCAGAAAGGATGTTGGCATTCTCTAAGATGAACGTTACTCTATTAAATGCTTTAAAAAAGATAAAAATATAAAATATGAGTAGCATTAATCTTTTATTAAACTTTAAAAAAACAGGAACAGAACGTTAAAAAAACCTTGTTTCATCAGAAAAATATAAAACTTGTATTCTTTCTGAAAAAACACTAGCACTAAATAACAAACTATTGAAATTAGAAAAATACACACATAGAACCCCGAAATAAAAGAACTCACTTCACAGCTTCGTTAGTATCTACTTCTCATATAAGTATACGAGTCTCAATTTCCTCTTCAAAATGATAATAACCATGGCTGCTGTTTTTCTGCAATTGAGGGGTCGCCAAAACTTTGATTATTCGTTCATAAGCAATGTGGGAAACGTCCTTATCGTCAATTCTAAACATTTGAGCAGATTTACTACGATTTCGTAGGAAAGTTACTTTGACCGCATCATCTTCATCAACTGTGCAACTTGATATGGCGTCGTATCCATACATGAGGTTTTGTTCAGTTGGCACATTTATAAACAAAAATGTAACTGGATAAGTTAAATTTGGATGCAAATTTTCTGAAGTATTAACATTATTTAGCTTATCATGTCTACGAAGTTAATTCGAAGGGCTTTGTAAATTCTCATCATCTGGACTACTTGAACCGTACTCGTATACAACAATATAAATACTTCGCCTATTAACAATTGAAGAATAAAGCAGTTTTTCATCATCACGAGTTTGTATGTCCAGCTCAATAAAAGCTGGCGTAAGAGCCTTATTGTTAGAGCTTTGTAAAATAATTTTACAAAACCCTACTTAAATCGCGTCCTGTCTGTCCATCTGTCCATCGGTTCGTCCGTGTGTCACAGCAGTTTTTCTCGCAAATTCCTTAAGCTAGAAACATCAAATGTTGTATGTAGGTGTAAAGTGGTGCTCTCTTCAAAGTTCAACTGAAAAAAAAATTTTGTAAAGCATTTATGGAGGGTCTCCCCATAGAGGGGAGTGGCTCCAAATAAATAAATTTCATCAAAGATAGCCAATATAGGTATCGAAATTTCAAAATAGGTATTAAACTGACATTTTTTGCTTCAAGGGGCGCACAGGGAGAGGAAATACACGAAAAATGTGTGTCCTCTCCCCCTTGCGATTGGACACCTGTGATCTGAAAAACCTGAAAAAAGTGGTGGAGGTAGGTGTTAATGAGCACAACAACAACAAATACCTAAGAATTCGAAATTCGCTCAACTTTGTTAGTAATAGTATGATATTTGAATTTCACATTTTCCCCAATAAAATCGTATGAGTGCCCTTAAATTCAACGAAATTCAACATTTAAGTCGTCTTATAAAAGATCCTAATATTCTGTAAGTTTGATGAAAATCGAATGATATACACGGAAGTTATAGCCATTTGAAATTTGTCCAAATACAACAACAACAATAACACATGATCTTGGTATTTTATGGTTTTCCCATCGAATTAGACACTGCAATTTTGATTTGATTTTCTTAAAATGTTCAAATAAGATCAATAACATGATTATTTATAAGAATTTGTAATGATTTCACAAATGCCCGTGTATGACACGGGTGCACAAGTGTCAGCGAGCTATAAACAACACCGAGCTCAGCTAACTAGCTTCGCTTAACAACCGCGTGCGCGTGCTTGACGACTAGCATTTCCGGGATCATATGAGGCGGGTTCTTGTCAAGCCACGAAGCTACACTACAAAATACTTATCGCGCGTACTCTACTCTACAAGACGTACCGACCAATTTTTATTATCTGTAGAACTGTTTTATTAGGAGTCAATTAAGCTACTCTACAGTAATTCAATATTTTTTTGCCTCGTTAAAGTTAGCGGACACGGAGGCTTGAGACAAACGCAAACATTACACGAAAGCAACCGTTACTTTCTTCGAAGAAGGTCGTTGCATTACAAGGGGAATGTCAAACCTTAAGATGTTAAAGTGGCTGAAGTGAACCACTTATCTCTGCCTAAAGTATGGAAACTTGACGGATGTAGTTTACTTTACACTAGTAAAATAACAAACTAAGCAGTTTTGACGGGGTAACCACCTTATCTCTTCAGGAGCAGCCACTCCTGATCACCACAGGGCTGCTCGACTGCTTATGTTTATTACAGGCGTGTCGGTCAGGACTAATTGATGATGCGGATTTCATCACTGCCGGTTATCAGATTAGTTCCCAGCAAAAACTGACGCAATTCCAAGCAGTGTATTTGAAAACCCCTGGCACCATCCGTTTGCTCAAAATTAGAATTGTCTGACTTCAAACTGTATAAAAATGTGCAAACCTTTCTTTTGTAACATTAAGGGACGCACTACTCTATAACATCATCGGCATGTTCAGGCGGTAGGGCCACCACGAACGAAGAACTTCAGAAGATGCTATAGACCTTATTATATCGAAGACAAGACAAACAACACCAAAAGAAAGTTTATCGGTGACTCTATCTTTACTTTGCGGAACCCTCCAAAGTATGCTACGTTAATATCAAATGGTGAGGGTGACAATAAAAATTGAATCGGCTCATCTGCCGACAGCAAAATTAAAAATGTGAGAGCTCGAAAGAGAGTGGTGTTGTTTCCCCTTCGGGCCCCACGTTGGGCGCCATTTGTAATGATTTTTAAGTTTCCGTATAGGACACGGGTGCCGGTGGTCTGGCAAAAGTGTCAGCGAGCTAAAACAATACCGAGCTCAGCTAACTAGCTTCGCTTAACGACCGCGTACGCGTGCTTGAAGACTAGCATTTGCGGGATCATATGAGGCGGGTTCTTGTCGAGCCACGAAGCTACACTACAAAATACTAATCACGCGCACTCTACTCTACAAGACGTAGCGATCAATTTTTATTATCTTTAGAAATGTTTATTAGGTGTTAATTAAACTACTCTGCAGTTATTCAATATTTTTTTGCCTCGTTAAAGTTAGCGGACACGGAGGCTTGAGACAAACGCAAACATTTCACAAAAAGCAACCGTTACTTTCTCCGAAGAAGGTCGTTGCATTACAAGGGGAATGTCAAACCTTAAGATGTTAAAGTGGCTGAAGTGAACTACTTATCTCTGCCTAAAGTATGGGAACTTGACAGATGTAGTTTACTTTACACTAGTAAAATAACAAACTTAGCAGTTTCGACGGGGTGACCACCTTATCTCTTCAGGAGCAGCCACTCCTGATCACCACGGGGCTGCTCGACTGCTTATGTTTATTACAGCTGTGTTGGTCAGGATTAATTGATGATGCGGATTTTATCACTGCCGGTCATCAGATTAGCTCCCAGCAAAAACTGACGCGGTTCCAAGCAGTGTATTTGAAAACCCTTGGCACCATCAGTTTGCTCAAAATTAGAATTGTCTGACTTCAAACTGTATAAAAATGTGCAAACCTTTCTTTTGGTAACATTAAGGGACGCACTACTCTATAACATCATCGGCATGTTCAGGCGACAGAGCCACCACGAACGAAGTTCTCCAGAGGATGTTATAGACCTTATTATACCGACGACAAGACAAACACCACCAAAAGAAAGTTTATCGGTGACTCTATCTTTACTTTACGGAACCCTCCAAAGCATGCTACATTAATATCAAATGGTGATGGCGACAATAAAAATTGAATCGCTCCATCTGCCGACAGCAAAATTAAGAATGTGAGAACTCTAAGGAGAGCGGTGTTGTTTCTCCTTCGGGCCCCACGTTGGGCGCCATTGTGTAATCGGTCAGGAGGTCGTTCTAATGTCAATCTGGTAATCCTTGCAAAGCCATGTTGCGGCCTGCGCTCCTCTATAATACATTAGCGCTGAACTGTGATACCTGTCTTGTCCGGCCGTATCCCATTATTTCCAATTTAACTGCCGTATCATTTATGCAAAACGTTGGCGTAAAAAACTACATCTATCGTACTCTCTTGGTACTCGTAGATTGGTCCTTTGACAACAACTAACGATGACTTACCAACAGCCGATTCACCCAACAGGACCAATTTAAATTGACAAATCTTATTTTTCGATGCACCCTTTGGTCGTGGTTCGCTCGCTTGCCTATTCCCTCATGCGAAAGTGTTTGTGTGGATAGGTCCGCATCCCCTCTTGAAGAAATCCTCTTTATTTTGTTGCACGAGGTGAGTATCTTGCTCCAAATTCCGCTGCTCGGCAATTCGCATAAATGCCAATTCGGGTTATGTCCACTTGTCGGTCGAGGGATTTCACAGTTGGTACGCTGTTATCGAATGCTGAAATAATTTGCCTGATGACATTTCCCTCTTAGTGAATTATGTTATTGCTGTAGAAAGATTGTCTTACCTTGTTGCGATTCGTACAACTTAACTTGCAACGACTTTTTAGAGTTATCTTCAGATACCAAGAGCCGTCCTGCCGTCTGGCCCGTGAGACATTTACCGGCTCCAACTGCCGTCAGCTTTGGGTGACATTCCTCGACTGAAACTGACGTAGGATGGGAGTGTCATCCAAAGCTGACGTTCGCTCGAAAGCCATATGATAGCGATGGGCATGTGTGCGAGTCGGCAGTGGCGCAGGACCGACTCATTACAAATTCATGATTTGAGTGATTTTTGTTATTTTGCAATAAAATGGCGACCGTTCGAAATGGAGATACAATGAATTTTCTTTAAAACATCACTTTGAGATTTTCCTTGACTTTATTCGGTGCTGGTGAGTGCATTTCGGGGAAGTTGCGTACAAAACCGTTTTGACATGAGCGTAGGTCTGTCTGCCCAACTTGTTTCCCTCTTCAATTGAAAACGCCATGAGTTGTATTTCTTTCAGCAATTTAGTATGTTGGTATAATAGTATCGATTCATTATACCGGGTATAGGGTCTACATTTTCAGGGACTAGCTTTTCATAGCTTCAATTTCATCTTCCGTAATTTCACGCAGCATAACAGAGGATTTTTTATAAATACCAACAGCATCTGCAGCTGTTTTGAGATTTTTACCTTTCAAAACGTAATCATCAGCAGTGTTTTCAGCACATCACCTGTACCATCCATTGGACCTTTTCCGTGCCTTGGTTGGCTGTATGTACAAGTTGAAGTAGTTATTTGTGGAAAGTATTTTAATAAAATTGCTATCCACAAGTAAATGTTAGTGTAGTTTCGGTATTGTGAGGTTGAACGTCACAGAAAATATGGAGTGTTTGAACATTTTCTCTGGTATTTAAAATTTTTTGTAATATAGGCTTCATATGTCCCCAAATAGCATGAGCTTGGTGGTCCAGATTGTTGCGGACTGTAGCAAACGTGATTGTCTGAACTGAGTCAACGTTTTTTTTTATAAAATCCACCCGTGTGAATTGTGAGCTGACGCTTAGACACTCCAAATTGTGTAGCTTGAATTCCTTTACTATATTTTTTCATATTGTATAATTTTCAGCGAAATCAATTTGAATCATAATTTCTGTGATATTTAAATTATCTCTTTCTTCTCGCTTTCCCTTAGATTTTCGTTTGTCCAAAACATGTTTCTTCATATCAAAAATCTCTCGAAGTAATGACGTTTTAAGACCTTCCACGGTACTAGTATTAACAACTTTCTTGGTTAACTCATCAGAGGTAACATCGCTCCTGTATGCTTCATTTAATTTAGTCCTAGAACTATATTTGAGCTCCCCCAATCTTTTCAGTTTGTTTTGTTTGAATTCGAAATTCTCATGCCTTATACCTAAACAAGTATCTCGATCATTTAATTTAGGGTGTATAGCCCAATAGGGGTTTTCCTTTAGTAGAGTAGTGTAAGATTGTTGGATACCCGAATCAGCCACAAATCTAGAGTGCGAATTTTTAAAGTGTCTAATAGCAAACGCTTTTACTTTCCTCCTTTGAGACAATCTTTTTTACTGGGACACATTCCACTGATTTCATCTTTCTCAAAAAGTAATATGATTTTCTCGCGAATAGCTTGATTAATTAAAAGTGTGGGAGACTTTCGGTCAGAACTAAAATGTTTGCATTATTCTTGATTTTTGACAAAAATGGCTCCACTGTTTTTGATAAATGATACTCTTTAATTCGATCACCACTCACACATTTTGAAACATCTCTCTTTCTTTGGAATTCTCCGGCAACTTGTTACTGTGTTCTTTAAGCTGGGATGATAAAACTAAACAAAATCTTTTTACGTTCCTTGGGAGTAACTGGTCAATCTTTTATCCGCTCTTTTATCTTTCCATTGAGTGCAGCAACATGTTTTTGCGTTTCTCTCTTTGACTTCCTCTATTTCTTTCGTAAACTATCTATTTTGCATTGCATTTCGTTGATTTTCATTCTTTTTTTTTATGGTCCTATACGCCTTAGGTCTATCTTTATTTACAGATTTTCTCTCTAACTTAGCTTCGATGCAAAGGGACAAAAATCATCGGTACCTTCATTTTCGAACCTGGTGGATTTTTTGTCAGCGTCCTATTTTTCCTTTCTCCACTGCTTCCTTTGCCACCTTTTCTGTCGTTCAGGCATATCATATAAAAGCTTGATTTTTTGCTGCTTTTTTACTTTGATAGTATTCTCTGTCTTTTGCTCTTTTCGTTACTTTCTGTTCAGGAGTCATTCTGTTGCTTATTTTTATCGTCTTTCATACTTCATTTTAATAACGTGCTGAAACCAAAATCAAATATTGTCTCAACAAATTTGATTGAAAACAATCCCTAGAACTGGAATTTATTTTTCACAGCCGATATTTTTTTCAGTTATTGTGAAAATGCAAATATTTTATGATCAGGTAGCACTTACTCCACCAATTTATAACAAATGAACGCACAAGCAAAGTCTACATAGTTATAATACCTTTCTTTTTCCCGTCGGTGGTCAAACAACTTTAAACTGATTGCTAGTGAAAAATTATTTTGAGGACGCATTTTATCATTTGATGAACGTTTGTCAAGGTTCGAGAACGTTCCCAAAATGACTTTGTGACATATCTTGAATATTTACAAAGCGACTAGGCCATATTCGGTGTCAGCTTTTGAGGTTATTAGTTTGTGAACTGAGTCAGTTTGTAGAATTACGAAAAAAAATTCACAGTTTTTGAAAAAAACCAATATCTAATGGCGTTCCAATAATTATCAGCAATTACAGTATATTGTCCAAATCATTAATTCAGATGTACTTACCAGGAAAATTAATAATACAATCTAGATCACAAACTCATGCCACTTATTTTGTCAAATTATCTTCACGGTACTGATCACTAGCTCCATCTAGTACATTTATTTAACAAGAAACTGACATATTACAGTCGCATGCACGAAATGACTCATGAACAGTCGGAAAGTATTGCTAAAATAAGCTAATATAAATGTTATATTGAAATCTACTGCCTTCTAGGTGCGGCAAATATTTAGAAATAAGATCCATGACTATTACTTCGTAAATCTGTTTTTATATTGAATTTTTCTCGTTGGAATGACGAGGAATCGTAAACGGATGCATCCCCGGAATGAGCTTTAGAGTATATTTTATTTAATAGAACAAAAATGTTTCAACTATTTTAGATATACATATAAAGTGCTATGAACTACTCATGACCCCGATACATGAAATAATGTAATAACATATTGTCGCGTATTTTTGGTTCGCGGCCAATAATTTTAATGTTCCGGGAAAGTGAAAACGCAATGTCTTTTAAATTAAATTAAAAGAGTTTATTTAATTAAATTACAAATGCACAATCACTTATTTTACTAATTCACAATTTTCACTAGAATCTAACTTTCACTTGTCCATAAATTTCTATCGCAATTGTCTTCCGAAATTACTTCACAATCACGAAAATCACTTTTCTATTACTCGAACAATATCGCTTCCCACACACTATCGCAGTTCTTATCGCTGTCGGATGAATTATTCCCCCCATTCATTCAGCTCGCTTTTATATAGGGTCTATAGTCATTCAACCCAGTTCTCGTACATTGGCGAATTAGCGGCAACTTTCGAGCAGCGTGGATGAATGGAGCAGTGACTCACTTTCAGATGTTGATCATGGTGGGTTCGCGTGGTTTCGAGTAAATTCATTTTGTTGATGTTCCTAATTGTTGTGAAAACAATTGCGACAGCAGCTCGCAGAATTATTTGTACATATAACACTGCCCCCACCTCAGCTCTTTTCGCCCCGAAAGGATGTGTCGCCATTTGTAGTCAATTCTCCCTGAATGTAATATGGGGCAAGATGGTTCAGATGCACGATTTTCATTTTGGCTCTCGGCTTACGATACTCCTGTATGCGGTATACGGCATCATTGATTCGCTTTGTAACTCGGTACGGTCCCTCCCAATTATGTTGCAACTTTGGAGACCTACCCTTTCGCCGTTGCGGGTAATATAGCCACACCAAGTCATCTTGCTGGAAGCCAGTAGAATTAGCCTTTAGATCATACCTGGTCTTCATGCGGTCAGTAGCCGACTCGAGGTGTTTTCGCACGGTCCGATGTATCTGGTTCAACTGTTGCCTTAGCTCACTTGCGTACTCCGAGATGGTTTGGGGTTTCTCGGGAGGTGTTCCGAACATTATATCAGCTGGCAGACGAATAGTCTTTCCAAAAAAGACTTTGGCAGGGGCTTGGCCCGTCGATGCGTGTTCGGCAGCTCTGTACGCCATTAAAAATAGTGAAATGTGTCGGTCCCAGTCCCTTTGGTTCTTGTCAACCATCTTGGCCAGGTGTTTATTGAGAGTGCCGTTGAAACGTTCGACCATTCCATCGGGTTGGGGATGCAGTGGTGTTGTCCTCGTTTTCCGTATTCCCAGCAGCTCGCACATTTCGCTAAAAACTAGTGACTCAAAGTTTCGGCCTTGATCTGATTGTAGTTCACAAGGTACGCCGTACCTACTGACCCAATTAAACACTAGCTGTTCGGCTACAGTAGTTGCTTCCTGGTTGGGAATGGGGTAGACCTTGGGCCACTTGCTGAAATAATCGGCTACAACCAGCGTGTATCGATTTCCCCATTCAGATTCAGGAAAGGGTCCAGCGATGTCAACAGCAATCCTTTCAAACGGTACCCCCACGTTATAGGTTTGCATTTGTCCTCTCAGTCGTCGCTTTGGACCTTTGACGGAAGCGCAAATTGTGCATCTGCGACACCAGTCCTCCACGTCTTCTCGAGCGTGGAGCCAGTAGAATCTTTCCCGCAATTTCGCTAAAGTCTTGTTAACACCAAGGTGGCCTCCCGAGGATCCTTCATGCATTTCCCTAACCACATCGTGGATTCGGCTTTTGGGTAGTATAGTTTGCAACCTTTAGGAGCTGCCATCCGCCGTTTCCCGTTTCCGCTTGAGTACGCCACCCTCCACCTGAAGGGAGTTCCATTGTGCCCAATAGCTTTTCAAGGTTGCGCCATGCGTTGAAACGTCCTTCCACTCAGGTCAACCAGTCGTCTCCTTCCATACGAGCAATGGTCCGATGTCTTCATCGGCTAACTGGGCATTTCGAATCTCCTCCGATGACCAACCTTCATCGAATTCGTCCGTTATCAATCGGAGATCAACGGGCGGTTCCTTTCCTCAATCCGTCGGCAATGCTTGCAGTTAGCTGGACATGGACGACGAGATAGGGCGTCAGCATTTCCATGAACTCCGCTCTTTCAATGAACAATTTCGTAGTCGTATGACTGCAATCTTTCGATCCATCTTGCAACTTGTCCCTCGGGGTTTTTGAAGTTAATTAGCCATCGCAGCGATGCATGGTCCGTTCGAAGAACAAATTTATGGCCATATAGGTACTTGTGGAACTTCTTGGTGGCCTCTATTATAGCACATAGCTTCTTCCTGGTCACGCAGTAGTTCCTCTCACTTTTTGAGTGAATTCGACTGTAATAAGAGAGGACTCTTTCTTCGCCATTGATCTGCTGGGAGAGTACAGCTCCAATACCGCCGTTGCTCGCATCGGTGTCAACTACAAACATTTTTCCGGGTTTCGGATATACCAGCACGGGTGATTCACTCAGTTTTTCCTTCAAGGTCTCAAAGGCTGTCTGGAATCGTTCATTCCATACATACGGACGATTTTTCTCGGTTAGCTGATGGTGACACTTAGCTTTTTTGGCAAAGTCTTTGATGAATCTTCGATAGTAGGTTGCCAGACCCAGAAAACTTCATAGTTGGCGCTTGTTGTTTGGTGTTGGCCATCTTTTCACGGCTTCAATTTTCTCAGGGTCTGTTTTGACCCCTTCTGCTGATACGACGTGTCCCAGGTATTTTACTTCAGCTGTGAAAAGGGTACACTTGTCGGGACTAAGTTTCAAATTTGCCAGTCGCAATCGAGAGAAAACCTCTTCTAAGTTCCGCACATGCTCTTTGAACGTTCTCCCGATGACGATGATGTCATCTAGGTACACCAAGCAGGTTTTCCAGGTTAGACCACGTAGCACGTATTCCATCAAGCGTTCGAAAGTGCCTGAAGCATTGCAAAGCCCAAATGCCATCACCACAAATTGCCACAATCCGGTACCAACTTAAAATGCGGTCTTTCTAGGTCCTTCTTGTCAATTTCTACCTGCCAGTAGCCACTCTTGAGATCGAGTGTAGAAAACCATTTTGCGTCGGCTAAAGTGTCCATGATGTCATCGATGCGTGGGAGCGGATAACTATCCTTCTTAGTGACGTCGTTAGGCTGCCTATAGTCGACGCAAAAGCGAGTGCTACCATCCTTTTTCTTTACTAGAACTGCAGGCACGGCCCATGGACTGACAGAAGGTTCAATAACGCCTTGTTTTTCCATGTCCGAGGTCAGCGCACTCACTTCTCCTTGTTTGGCTATAGGGAGACGTCTCGATGCTTGTCGAATTGGCTTGGCTCCCTGTGTATCTATGACGTGAGTTACCAGACTCGTTCGGCCTTGGTCATCCGGGCTTGTTGAGAAGATGTCACTGTACTTGGTGACCAGATCAGAGGCTCGTTTGAATAGCTGCACTTGCAATTTGACTTGCTTCAATATTGCCCACATGGATTCCCGGTCTTTGTCTGTGTCTTGCCTCCTTTTCCAATGATGGTCGTGAGTAGCTTCCAAAGGGGTGATGGTGAAAACAGGCTGGCAGCTGTCGATGACTTCTCCCGCTTTGGTGCTCGTGGTTGAATCTGCGGTGTTAAGGACTCTAACCGGCACATATCTGTTCCTTAAAGATCTTACAAGGCTTCGTCCTACAATCAAACTGCGCAATGCAGACGTCTTCGTTGGCTCTATCAGATAAGATCGGTGGTCTCCAGAATCACCATCAAGCTTGGCCCATACAATGCTTTCGGAAGAATTCGGTACATCAGTGTTAGTACATACCACTACATTCATCTTGGGAATTTGGACGCTGGGATCCTCCATCAGTACTTCGACATTCTGTCATTTCAATACACGTTTGCCCAAATCCAACGTGATTCCATGTGGTCGCAGAAAATCCATTCCGAGAATGCAGTCATCCATAATGTTCGCGACCAGAAAATTATGTCGGAACGCAAGGTCTCCCAACTGTATCTGGGGGTTGACCTCTCCATGAACAGGTGCAGTTTCTCCCGTAGCTGTCCGTAGTGAGAAAATTCTGCCCTTGTGAAGTTGTTGCTGTCTAACTGGGTCTGGTCGGATAATCGATCGGGTTGCACCAGTGTCGATTGTTATGGTGCAGTATTCTCTGTCAACTTGACCCGGAAGGCAGAAGTCCGCTTCTCCACGATGTAGTCTTGACACGGTGATGGTGGTGCTGGGGACGTCGATCCTTCTAGCCAACCTCTGCCCCACGAAGTTGGCTCTTACATGTTTCCCGACCCCTCTGTTTGAAGGGCTTCCATTCTGGGCTCCTGACTCGGTCTGGATCTCCTCCTAGCTGCACATCCTGGACAATACCTCGGTTTTCTTCGCTTCTTGCAGTCTCTTTGCAGATGCCCCTTCTCTCCGCAATCCCACCATCTAGGCGCACCATTTACATGCGGTTTCCGCTCAATTTCCACGCGCTCACACCTGCACTCGTCTGTGACTACCTCACGAACCCGGGCAGTGGTACGAGGCACATTTTTCGCTGCCTCAAAGTTCAGACTGTAAGCCAATGCGTCCTTAACCGTTTGCTTTTGAGGTAAATGCACGGCTTGTTGCAATTCCTGGTCCTTTAATGAACTGATGAATGCTTCTGTCGCTGCATCATCTCGATGTTCTGGGTCGTAGGCTGGGTAAGCCACAAGTACCAGTCACTCAATGTCTTGGGCTAGCTGCTGTAGGGTTTCGCCAGATTTCTGCACCCGATGCCTCAGCTGTGACCGATAAATCTGCTTTAGATGATCGTCTCCATAACGCATGTCGAGCGCATTCATTATAGCATTCGGGTTTGAGTGCAATTCAACGGGGATCGTCTGCAAAAGCTCGGCAGCTGGGCCTCTTAGAGCAAGAATCAGTGCAGTTGCTCGTTCCTGCTCATTCCAGTGATTTGCCCTTGCGGCAGCTTCAAACTGGGTCTTGTAAATAGTCCAGACCGTTTGCCCGTCGAATATTGGTGCTTGCACATTTCCGGATGTGCTTTGCGCTGCGGTTATAAGCGGGGCTGGTGAGGTGGTTACTACTGCCTTCGCTGCTTCCAATTCTTTTTTCACTTTTTCCATCTCATGGTTCATTCTCTCTTCGACCTGGCTGATCGCATAGTTGATTTTCTCCTCAACCTGGCTGACCTTCTCCTCGACCTGGTAAACCTTTTCCTCGACGGATTTAATTTGATTGTTCAGCCTCCCGAGCTCCACTTTTATTTCGGTTGACTGTTTTTGCACTTCCTTGATTTCGATTGCTTGTTGGTCCAGGTTCACTGATTGTTCATTTAACTTCGCTGATTGTTCATTTAACTTCGCTGATTGTTCATTAAACTTCGCTGATTGTTCATCTAGCTTCGTAGTTGAAAAAGATGACTGTTGTCGCTGCTCTTGCTGCATCAGCATCAACATTTGCATCAGCGCATTTTCTGGCTCCTTTGGTTTTGGTGTTTCTGCTTCACCACCTTCTGCGCCTTTTTCTGCATCTAAGGGCTCACCCGAATCCAGATACGCGCCTTCCGATTCAATTGCGTCATGCAAGCGTGCAATCAGTGTGGCCTTTGTACCTTGCGGAGCCAGGTTTCGCCGTTCCAACTCTTCCTTAAGCTCCGACATGGTCAATTCATTAATTTTTAAGTATAGGCTTCATGGCATTTTTAATGTTTCTTTAAATTTTACTATTGTGCACTATTAAAATGTTCAAATTTACACTTTCAAAATTTTAATTCCACTTCTGACACCACTGTCGCGTGTTTTTGGTTCGCGGTCAATAATTTTAATGTTCCGGGAAAGTGAAAACGCAATGTCTTTTAAATTGAATTAAAAAAGTTTATTTAATTAAATTACAAATGCACAATCACTTATTTTACTATTTCACAATTTTCACTAGAATCTAACTTTCACTTGTTCATAAATTTCTATCGCAATTGTCTTCCGAAATTACTTCACAATCACGAAAATCACTTTTCTATTACTCGAACAATATCGCTTCCCACATACTATCGCAGTTCTTATCGCGGTCGGATGAATGATTCCCCCCATTCATTCAGCTCGCTTTTATATAGGGTCTGTAGTCATTCAACCGAGTTCTAGTACATTGGCGAATTAGCGAGAACTTTCGAGCAGCGTGAATGAATGGAGCAGTGACTCACTTTCAGATGTTGATGCTTGGTGGGTTCTCGTGGTTTCGAGTAAATTCATTTTGTTGATGTTCTTAATTGTTGTGAAAATAATTGCGACAGTAGCTTGCAGAATTCTTTGTACGTGTAACAATATAAACATATAATTAAAATGCAAAAATTTCTTACAGAAGCGAATTCTGCACTTTTCTGATTTTAACCCATTTAGTGAGAGTTGATAGGGCGTTGCTTCTTTTTTCTGGGTTGCTTTTTCACACACGGTGAACGGCTTCCTTTTCCCCCTTTTAATTAATACTAACGTGATCTAGATTTAGCTTTCGATTGGCATAACCTTAACCTTCCGTTCCGGAAAATCTATTCAGTTAACACTTCTAATATGAAAATTTTTTTAATGGCCTTCGTGTTGCCCAGCGGCTTTCCATAAAACGGCAAACTTTGAGTTTAGATGCACTATCTCTTTAGATGTTAGTGCTCTATAATTTCCAGCGCAGAACTTTAGAAAGTTCTTATTATAGCGTAAGATGATATTTCATTGAACTAGAAATGTTCCAGGCAGTATGGCAAAGTCTGGGAACACCAAGGCAAATCAAATTCTGCTGCCCTTTGTACCTAGCTATTAAAATGTTTTGAAAAATTTCCTGGAAAATTTATACTAAGAGATCAACTAACAATAACTACAACTGTCATTGTTAATAACTTTAGAACAAACCATAAATTAAAAGTAATGCTACATTTCCATCAAAAATATATTTGGCCAAATTTGAATGTTTGCTTTAATTTTATGGGAAAAAATGTTAATGCCTTTAACAATGATTGTCATCTGCCGCGATTGCCTATCATATGAAATAAACTGAAAATGAACATTATTTTCAATATGCAAATACCGAATTTTATAATTCTTTAAAAGAACATAACAGCCGACGGTAATCGCTTGCCAAGAGCTCATGTAAATACTCAATTTCACATGCGTATCTGAATAAAAAGCAGTTTTTTTCGCGGCAGCTTAACATAAGTATATCAGATTTTCGCAATTCTTGTATTTTTTCTCGTTTATGCACAGAATAAAGTAAATCCAACATTTCTTAACATACTTCACGAAAAATTTCATATAAAAATCCATAATCCGATTCTCATCCCAGTGATTTATCGTTTTACCGAATATCTCTTAATCTCAAATGGACCATTAGTATTCAATACTCACGTTTGTGATAGAGGTTGCGTATTAAAAATGCGCGTTAAAGATCAAGCAGTAGAAGTGGGAAGAATGCAAAGAAGAAATGACCGCGAGCATAGTAGAATGAGCAACACAAACTGTGATGGTTGTATAGTTCAACTTATTATTCGTAAAGTTCGCTATTCACTCACTCTCGATATATAAATTTTACCAGAATTTTGAAAAAAAAATTGTCTTCCAAGAAATCGTAGTCATCAAATTTCAAAAACTCTATTTTCTATCTTGTGGCATTCTTTCGGGAAATTACAGTAGTTAGATAAAACTATCATCGTCATTCGGTGTCTAGCATAAATTAATTTAGTGTAGTAATGAGATTTTTTTCCTTGAAGGTGATGTGGGTTACCGGTTGCGATAAAATGCTGAATGAGGGTTTTGATTCGAAACCAATTCAGTGAATTGGGAAGCATAAGGGGGACACACATTTTTGGTACAATTTGCCTTCCCCTGGACCCCCTAATTCATAAAATATCTTTTTTTATTTCAGATTCTATAAGTTCTAATCAAGACCTTTCATTTGATATCCCACTCGACTACCTTTGAATTAAAAAAAATTAAAAAGGCTATTTCGTTGTTAGGAGGGACCCGCTTAAAATTTTTGGTAGGGCCTTAACTTTTGAGAGTTTGAGCATTCTAGCTTCAATAGTTTCTGAGGAAACTAGCTGTGACGCACGGACAGATAACTCGCGAAACTAGTAGGTGTTTGTAAAAAAATTTTTTTACAAAGACCTAAAAAAGGCTGTGAATTACTATGATACTATGATACTATGATTTTTTCTTCACAATTTCAAGGAGAAGACCATATTTTAAAGTCATTGATTTTCAAAAGTCATTTTTGGATATCTACATTCCTATCACCGAAAATTTGGATTATTTTTGGCTTAATGCGTGTAAGGAAATATCAATGTAGGACAGCTAGAAGGAGCTTTGTAAGCTTTGTTGGAAAATGTGGATAGAAGTCCATGGGACTTGGAGTACATGCACATCACGGGGAAGCTCAATGTCTATCGGGAGCATTTTTCTTCGAAGCAGGCCGGATGCACTAAGTAATCTTTTCAGCATTGTCTAAAGCAAAGAACTCTTTGACTATCCACTCTCAAGACTTAAGAATCAATGTTTCGAGGCTCTTTGACTGGTTTCCCTTGCCCTAGCTTACTGCTTAATGTGTTCAATCCCTTCCTTGCAGACGACATTTCTCCAACGTACTGTATATTATTAAGGCTTATATTTGTTTATTAGCAAGACGAAGAGACATCCAGAACAAGCAACTGCTCTGGGCTTCCTAGTCTATAGGAAAACTGCACGAGAAGCTCATCAAAAGAAGATTCACTGGCAGAAGCCGTACTACTGAAGATCGATCTCTTTTGCAGTACGAATTTAGTATAGGACAGTCCTTTCCTGATGCCATCATAGATATAGTGAATACAGTTAATTTAGCAAATGCACGCAGCTGTGTAATAATTTTCGAATCGTTTTCCTTTCGTTCGCTTGACGAATCGGCCTGGTAAAGACCCGAAGACATGCGGTCTTGGTGAGTAGCAATGAACTGTACCATCACGATCAATGGCTCGATCACAGGAGTTTCTACTAATTTGCCGGTTGATGGCAGGCTAGCATGAGTAGAATCGTCATTCATTTACAAAATTCTGCCCTCAGAAATACCAGAGTTTTTAAAGACGCAATTCAGGCTTTCACTTTACTCTTGATGAAAATTATATATCACTACTTAAGAGATATGCTGTGAAGGTAAACAGAGTCGCCTACCATTTCCAAAATTTTTTCATGTATTTCCCCTCCCTGTTCGCCCCTCGAAGCAAAAACCGTCAAATTAAGACCTGTTTTGAAAAGTTTCCATCCAGACCTTTCATTCGATACCCATATTGCCTACCTTTGATGAATTTTTTTCGGGGGGGCCAATCCCTTATATGGGGGACCCCCCTTAAATACCTTCTAAAATTTTTTTGTAGTTGAACTTTGAAGAGAGCACCACTTTACACCTGTATACAAAGTTTGATGTTTTTAG
Source organism: Odontomyia ornata (assembly GCA_963969285.1). Taxonomy (NCBI): domain Eukaryota; kingdom Metazoa; phylum Arthropoda; class Insecta; order Diptera; family Stratiomyidae; genus Odontomyia; species Odontomyia ornata. Next base: position 100,753,342 of record OZ017740.1, on the reverse strand, counting down.
TTTAAGTAGTTTGCGAGACAAAGTGCGGACGGACGGACAGACAGGTCGCAATTTTAGTAGGGTTTTGTAAAATTATTTCACAAAACCCAAAGAAAATGAGTCTGTTTTAAGAAGAAAAGAATTTAAATAAAAGACAACATAACCAACCGAGCCACGAGAAAATCAGTAGTTGCAGGTTTCTTTAAATCCAAACAACTTTGTGATTAAATTAAGGAATTAGGTTATGAACTCAAAAAGAGACTTTCATGTAAGTAGTGAAAGGCCGTCAGAAGTAAAGAGGAATGAATCAGCCCACTGAAAGTTGACGGAAACTAGCACGACGAAGTATAAACCACCTACAAATCTTGCACAGGAAGGTACAGGAAGGCCAAAAAAAAGTTTCAACTAATGTCTTTGGAAATTATGCTATCACTTCGACAAAAAGTAACAACGTATTTCCGCCAACTCAGCTTCATTAGTGATTCAAGAGATGAAGGAAGACATTCAGTGTTCGCGAAAAGTAGATGGTCGCACATTCATTACAAAGTATTTGGAAGGGCGAATGGAGAATGTGTTCTCTCCGGGGCTACAAATTTACCACGGAAAGGAACCTAATGAGCTTCCGGATTGCGACATATCCTGCTACCCAACAGGAACACTCACCATAACAGCAGCCTGTACGGGCCCAGATGAGGGTCTTCCAGGAGTTCGTCGACCAAAATTACATTTAAGCATTCCGTCTGATATTGATTTCATTGATACAAACTATGAGCAGGAATTGGAAGCTCACAAAAACTCAGTAAATCATCATAAGAATAAATCCTATACCGCTCAGTATCGCTCTGATCAAAATGCCAATATGTTATGACAAACAAAGAATTCTCATTCTGCTGATAGCTCAGTGGGTAGTGTGGAGGGGAAAGGAGAGAAAGCCACGTCAATAAATGTTGTTGTGAGTAAAGTAAGAGAAAAATGTAACCGGGATATTGAATCGGAAACAATTTGGCCAGAATAAAAACAACGAATGAAATTAAACCAATTTAGCCAAAAGGACAACACCAATGCATATCAAGATCCTTCGAAGTACCTATGCTAAATTGTTCTCACTGGCCTTTGTAATGGTTCAACGTCTACGTTAATATCAAATGGTGAGGGCGACAATAAAAATTGAATCGGTTCATCTGCCGACAGCAAAATTAAAAATGTGAGAACTCGAAGGAGAGTGGTGTTGTTTCCCCTTCGGGCCCAACGTTGGGCGCCATTTGTAATGATTTTTAAGTTTCCGTATAGGACACGGGTGCCGATGGTCTGGCACAAGTGTCAGCGAGCTAAAAAAACACCGAGCTCAGCTAACTAGCTTCGCTTAACGACCGCGTACGTGTGCTTGACGACTAGCATTTGCGGGATCATATGAGGCGGGTTCTTGTCGAGCCACGAAGCTACACTACAAAATACTATTCACGCGTACTCTACTCTACAAGACACACCGATCAATTTTTATTGTCTTTAGAAAAGTTCTACTAGGTGTCAATTATTCTACTCTACAGAAATTCAATTTTGTTTTGCCTCGTTAAAGTTAGCGGACACGGAGGCTTGAGACAAACGCAAGCAGTACACAAAAAGCAACCGATACTTTCACCGAAGAAGGTCGTTGCATTACAAGGGGAATGCCAAACCTAAAGATGTTAAAGTGGCTGAAGTGAACCACTCATCTCTGCCTAAAGGATGGAAACTTGACGGATGCAGTTTACCTTACACTAGTAAAACAACAAACTTAGCAGTTTCAACGGGGTGACCACCTTATCTCTTCAGGAGCAGCCACTCCTGATCACCACGGGGCTGCTCGACTGCTTATGTTTATTACACCTTTGTTACTTTGTTTTACAAAAACTCTAATTTGAACCGCGGAGTGAAAATACTTTGCTTTACGAAAACCTTAATTTGAACCGCGAAATGATAACACTCCGCGGATTAAACAAACGACCAACTGTCACTTAGACGTCGTACTTTCCAGTGATACGATAATGGCCATAAGATCATGGAGACTCTCCACAATGATAGCGAAGAAGTGCCCACTAGAAAGGTTTGAGTCCGTCCTTTGCACGATGGATAATGTGTTCCAAATACTTTTCGTCGTGAACAATTTTTCCAAGACAAGTGCATTAACCGCCGCCGTCTAGTTGACCTCGAAATTAAATCGGTGCTCCGTTAAGGAGAATTTATTTAAGAACGGCATGTCAGTGGAGCGGCCTCTTTTTTTCATCTAAATAAATCTAAGGAGGAAGCAGAAGGCGACCAGAGCAACGATCGGGGCAGCAATAATGAAGTGGCAATTGCTAAGCGGAACATAGGAAAGCGCTGCAACAAGTGATTTCGAAACAGAGTTTTAAAATGCCTGGAGATTGTAGCAAGATGGACTTTTCAGCGGAATGGAGGTGCAAAAGGAGCTTATATTTCTGGCACAAGCAACGTGCAAAAGAAAGGGGGGCTCCAATTTCGGGAAGAAATTTAAGTAAAGTATTTTGCATGATTCTGCTTAATTATACTATTTCATTTTAGCGATAAGTGTTTTCGTGAAGTATATCAATATAACGTTTGTTAGTGAAAAGAAATAGAAAATTGTATTTCCTTTTGTTTGGCTCCAAGAACTCTGCATGTGACTCGAGTGATTGCAGGTGTAACAGTTTGATGTTTTTCTTTTGGTGAAATGAAATAGGAAAATTCCTTTATTTGGCTCCAAGAAGTGTGCGCGTGGCTTGGCTGGTTACGGGTGATCCTTTTTGCTAGATTGAAGGGACACACTGCGATTGGACGTGTCCTCAGGTGGTGGATAGAGGGTGTGCTAGCCCGCTAGCCGGTGGGTAAGTGGGAAATAAAGTTCCACTCATGGACCCAAAACCGACTAAGTCGAAGCATTAATAATGCTCCACTTAGTATTGACTTGTCATAGAACTAGCATTACAGCCTTTTTTTGTGGTAGACAGGTAAATGAATAGAGTGTAGGACTCGCATATTTGTAAGAAGATGACTGAACTACCCACCAAACACCTCCCTTGCCAACCCGAAAACGTAGCCTGAGACCGTTTGACACATTACTTCGGGCCAGATCTCATTTTGTTATGCCGTGAGGCGCCTTCGAGTGTGATGAGATAGGCGAAGAGGAAGTGCCAGACAAGCAATCCCCCAGCCCCAACGCCCCCGCCTGCTGTGAGTCCCTTTTATCTTTTAGGAGTACCCGAACATATTGTGCCACCTGGTTCAATTTGTCAACTGATGCGAGCATCACCGTGACTCTACCAACCAGGATAAGCTCTCCCGTCTCCTCTCGCAGCCTGTTGTGACAGAAATTGCCTTCCTCTCCTGGGAATAACTGACAATCGGGGGACCGTGACCTACCAATCTTGTGTAGGTAAGACTGGAAACACCTATGTCTGCTCAAAAGCTGGGTCAGATCGTAGTCAGTCTCACTATGCCTTGATTTAGCAACGGTCTCACATCCAGGATGAGGCACGCAGTCCACATTCGCTTCGTGCAATTCACCTAGGACTACTGCCAATCGCTGGGTGAGCGCTGTCTATCCTCGCGGTCAACCATCTACCTTGCATCTTCGTTTCGGTGCAGGTACATAGCGCAGCGCTCTTTAGCAAGGAGGGCAATAGGTATCACAACTGAAATAACTCTCATCGCCGAGACCGTCAGATACGAAGAAACAATTTTCAGTGCTTTCTTCTCTGTAGCTGTGCCAAGCGTTTTCGGTATACCTGCTTACTGAGAGCGTCACCCCATATTTCTGTACTGAGCCTATAGCACTCTGCAAGAGGCATCTTCTTGATGGGCTGGGTCCCCCTGAATTGGCTTTAAGTCGACTCAGAGTCGATACTCCCGAGGCAGCCTTTTCAGCCGTTGCCCTGATTTGCTCAGAGAAACTCATCTTCAAGTCGATCAGTAGCCCCAGATACTTCACTGCTAGCTTCGATTCGATTGATATGTCTCCAATATTGATCAACCTTACCCTAAGGATTCTCTATTTTGCCAAGATGACCACTTACGTTTTCTTCAGTGCTGAACTGAGCCCGCGAGCTTCTCACTCGGCGCATGTGCATACCTAGCCTTATTTGTGCTTCCTAAATGCTGCATTCAGCGGCTAGAGCCACAACATCATCCGCATAGCCAACCAAGCGTGACTTATCTGGAATCTCCAATCTCAGTAGCCCGCCATAAAACATATGTCACAGGTCTGTATCAAGAAAAGATCCCTGGGCAACACCCGATGTAACTTCCATCCTTGGTTGGCCCGCACTATCTCGTCCATCTTTTCCGCATCATGCATACAAGATTTCCGTAGCACACAAAGCTTCCGCATAACTAGCTTTTAGCCAAGCCTTGCTGTTGTCAATCAATTTGCGAAGGCATTTCCTGACCGACTTATATGCTCCCACCCGATTGCATTATTCGTTACGGTTTTGTGCCCGTTGGGCTTCACGACGAAGCTTATGACACTCCCTCCATTTTTCAGCGATTTCAGTTGGCCACCAGTACACTTTGGGTCTGCCCTGCCAGGGTTTTCGACGGGGCATAGAAGCGTCGCAAGTACTGGTGATTATGCTCATAGTTGAGTTCACAATGTCTTGAGTTGCCAGTTCTTCCATCCCCTGCGAATCTCCTTGCAGCGGAACACCTGCTGTGAGCACCTCGATGAACTTCGTGAAGTCCATCCTTCCGATCTTCCATCCAATAGTCGAAAGCCGAGAGCTACTAAAGAAGGTGGTCCCTGAACACCGAGCCTACACGAAACAATTCCCCCATCCACAGCACTCTGTCTAGAAATCACTATATCGAACCCAGATGGTGATAGTATCAGTTTTATCAGGATACGATGATACCGAACTTTTACCATGGTGTTGCTCACCCAGCAGCATAAAATCGGCTTTCTTTCCTTTCATGTCCCATTTCACCGCATTTGTAACATAGGGAACTCCTATCGGGTCCTTTGCATGCTTGTGAGGTGTGATAATAGCCAAGGCATTTGAAACATTGAAGAGGCACTGCTCTCCACCGTATTCTACAGACTACCTACCCTATTCTTATTTTGCCCTTATTCAGAAATTGTTTGGTGTCCTTTTTGGTCAAGTCAATGTTGACCATGCGTTATCCCCTTTGGTTTTCTGGTGTCAGCCTCGCTTTGGTCCTGCCAACGCTAGGGAACTCCCTTTCAATGGCATGATTCATTCAATGTATCATATTTCGATTGTATCTATTGTCTCGAGCGAGGCTATAGTTGCGCTTTTGCCGAGGACTTTCTTTACAGCATCGAAGAATGCTTCCTATTGTCGGCCTCTGCTCGGAATTCAACTAGTATGTGGCCCGACCGTGTTCATCGTATTGTTTTAATGACAGTTTTGGTGTCTTCGAGCCTTACGTTCCCCTGATGTCCCGCAGCACCTCCGCGTAGGATCGACCATCTTGGGGTTTTACGAGCAGTGCCTGCTGCGGGGGTCTTCATCGGGGCTTCTTTCTCTCCTGTTTTGAATCAGGTCTTTTTTTTGTTGGGCATCCGTCTGAACTTTGTTCCCTGGCACTTTTTGAAGGAGTTTCTTTGCGGCTTTCTTCGCTCCTTTTGTCAGCACTATTTGGAACTCGTAATCTGGCGTTCCATGCATAACAAGTGCCTTTTCCTTCCTTCTCTTATCCCGATCTCCTTCGATTGGACTAGTCGCGATTCTTTTATTGATCTTTGATGGCGGAGCTATCTGCAGATGCCCTTTAGATTTCACCCCCAGCACGTCTTTAGTATTCTGCTCTTTTTAGGCCTTCGTTGACCTTTAACCAGCTTCTGCGATAATGGCTTATGCGGTCTAGGAGCTTCCCTAGTTCAAGGAGCCCAATCTTGACGGTTTTGTTGATTTTTGGCGAGCCGCATGCAGATTGTATTCTTTTCAGAACATCTCTCGCTTTTCGGAATAGCCTTTCTTCTTCATATCGGTGGGCATCAATTGTACTTTGCTACTATCGTTTTTGGGAGAGATTATCGGCTTCCGCTTCCGAATACAGTACTTCCACCACATTTCGACATTAGCGATGAAATCACACAACGTCGCCTTATTTGTCTGGTCAACCCTGTCTTTTCCTGCCGTTGTGTCTTCGTAAACTTCAGGATGGTTCGTTATTTTATCGAGATTTACGTCCCTTGCTTCAGTCGCTTCGGTAGCGATCGCAACAGTGACCATCGAATTTCTCAATGTTCTTTATATTTTCCTCGACCGCTCGAACATCTGACGCATCCTGCAGAGTTTCCCGCTTTTCCTTTATAGCACGCTCTGGCGTTCGCATCACTTTCTTGCTACGCCCGAGCGCCGCAGGAATCTCAGTTCGGACAAGACTGTCTGTTAATCTCCGTTTTCCGTGTCATTGTATTAATCGTCGTTCTTGTCGTCTTTAGTACCGCTCCCGATGTGCTGTTAACATCGTGGCTGTAGCCGCTGGTTGCGTCATCGTTGGTGTTGTTTTTACTTTCTTTTTTGTGTTTTACAATCTTTTTCTATGGTTTTTGGTTGCTCCAGTTTTGTTGGGTCCCCCCTCAGAATCGCTATCTCCGTTCGTGTGTTTAGTCGCCTTTTTGGTTCCATAGTTATCTTTGCAGAGCAGAAAGACCATGCGAGGGTTGGCACAAGCCCTTTTGGGGACAAGTGCTCACAGCCTTGGGTTAGATAAATGGCAACGGCTCCCACCAAGTCGAAACAACTATTTTTTTAACTTCGAATGTTCGATCATTGAATAGACTAGGTGCACTGCAACAGCTTCTGGATGCAATAAAGGAATACAGAATCAACATCCTCGCAGCACAAGAAACCAGATGGTATGGTATAAGATATAATCGTCAGGCGAAAATCACTAGGAAGCCAGAGTGAGTTTGGAGTGGCTTTCATTGTGGATAGTAAATTTAAACAAATTATTACCGACTTCAAGTCCATTAACGGAACGATCTGTGTGATTTGTATCAATACCAGATTCTGTAATGTCTGGCTGGTTAACTATCATGTAAGACAAGGAGGAGGTAACTAAGAACGAATTTTACAGCACTGGAATGCGCTGTCGATGCATTGCCGTCAAACGACATTTAAAATTGTTCTGGGTGACTTCAATATGAAATTCAGAGGAGAAACGACACATAGAGCAACCACCAGAGGGCAGAACCTCTATGCAGAGACCCGTAACAACAAAAAATATCTGATAGAATTCGCTACTGGTAGAGGCTCCACAGTAAGCTCCACATGCTTTCCACATCGAGAAATCCATAAGAGAACGTGGGCATTCCCAGGTTTTCACAATTACAACCAGATCGAAAATGTTCTCATACAAAAACGAGCCACCACCAACATTCTCGACACGCGCTCGTACCATGGTGCTGATTTGGACTACTACTTATAAGAGTCAAGTTCCGGTGCTGCATCTCCAAGAGCCATAAACAAGGAACAGCAGTTACTGCAAGCATCAACATATCTACGTAGGCGGGAGAAAGTAATTAAAAAACTATAACAATGTGGAAGATAGTACGAGATGTAGTTTTGGGGCCTTGGGGCATCAACCAAAGAAAATTAGGAACGACTGGTACCACGAAGAATGCAAGGAAGTGATTGGAACAAGGCATACAATGAATACACTGCTACGCGGAATTCATGAACAGCTTAAGTTCGCCACCTGATACACCACTTAAACACCACCACCGGGCTACGTGGTACGAAAAATGAGTCCTCAAGCCAAACTGGGATAGGAAACTTTACATTGTATTGTACACATTCTTAGCAAAGTTAAAAATAAGTTGAAGTCCTAATGCTAGTGACAAGACTAGAGTAGACTTTTACTATCTTAATTTAAGTGAATGCAGTCCAAATTAGGATAGTTAGACTCGACGAAGTTTTCGATGCCACTCCCGCCTGTGTATTGCTGCTCCACAACGATATTATCTGCAGTTAACAACTACAATCGTCAATAGTAATTTACTAATCGAATTGCCGGAAAGGACGCCTACTCGAAGATACAGTAAGCAAGGCTAACTCTCCACCTATGAAACGTGATGCATCCGTCTTAACGAACGACAATAAACACATGAGTCTTGATACGTATGCTCAAACCAAAGTCTCTATTGATGGAATATGCAAATCAAAATATCTCGAGAAATCGCCGAAGAAAAGAATCTGTCAGTATTGTGTTGGAGGGTCTGTGTCCGGAAGTCGGCTATTGATTTTCAGAAATTTGTTGGTGAAACTACGAAAAGAACGAGCCAAAAGGACGCGTGCAAAAGACACCTTACGTCGAAGACAGGAAGATATGCAACTTCGTATGAACCAACAAGATGAAGAAATTCGTCGCAGGCAACAGGAAACACTTTGTTTATGCAAGTGCAACGTCTGAATTCACTTTTGAACCAACAAGAAATGAATCAAGGAAATGATGCAGGTAACCGTCATAATTCCGATGGCAACACGAATCGTAACTTTGGAGGTGGCGGTGGTGATGATAACATGGGCACTGAAAATGCGGAACAGGGATTAACAATGCAAATCAAGTCGGCAGCGGAGGTGGACCAAGCCAACGTGTTGGTGGTGTAAGTCGTCAATGGTATAATAATAATAGAGGGAAACCTGGTGGTAAAAATGGTTTCCAAAATAATAAATGAAGACGTTTCTAAAGTACATTTGCAAACATACAAATTAACTAACCTATCATATAATAATCGGCATTCGAAATCATTCTAGTTTCACAAGGGGAAAAAAGAATTAATCTCTTTAATCGATGTATTAACTCAATTTGGTATCGATCAGAAAGGCCGTGTTCCACATTTAATTGAGTTGAGCGAGTATTCTTTGCTAACTCCCTACGGCAGAGAGTAGCTAGCAGAATATTACGCCTTGCCTTAAACAAAATTTGCAAATGATTTAAGATACCTAGAAAAGAAGAAACAAGTTGGGTAAACAGACCTACGCTCATGTTAGAAGGGTTTTGTATTCAATTTACAAAATGCAGTCACCAGATCGACTCAAATCAAGAAACATGTCAAAGACGATTTTATTCGAGGAAATAGGAAATACGAAGATCATACTATTTTTAACAAAGTTGAAAGAATGTCGACTTCTGAGGTTTTTGTTTTTGTTATACTCCTAAATATCTCCCTTGATAATTATTTCAGATGTCCATCCGCGAGGGAGGAAACACAATTTGTTCGAGTCCTAGAATGGTTACAAAACCCTTTTCCTAGGAGCTCTCTCCCGCCTCCTTGACTTGTTTCACTTATGAGCATCAATTGTAGGTACTCATTTTCAGTCATTCATTAAATTGAATCAAGTGTTCAAAGCATGCACCTTAAACGTTGAAATTGGGAAAAATAACTCAAAATTATTCAATCTTCGCATTTAAAACTGCCACTATTTGGTTTTAAGATTACTGATACCACTAGCTGAACCGATTCTCAAAGACATACATGACACCTATCATTCCTGAAATTTTCATGCAAATCCTAGCAAAACTGTAGTGTCTGAGTCGGTTAAAAGCGCATTTTGTTCCATAGCCATATGTTGCCATAGTAATAAATGCAGCGCATATTGTTCCATAGTAATACAGGAAAATTCAAACCGCTATAACTTCGCTAAATATGATTCAATCTTTATGAAACTTTCAGGATAGATCAATCTTATAAATAGTCATCTGTATACTGAATTTCATAGAATTTAAGGGTAGCGTTAAGATTTTATTCAAGAAAACATAAAAACGATAAATCATACTATTACTAACAAAGTTGAGTGAATTGTGACTTCTCATGTATTTGTTGTTGTTGTACTCACCAAGACCTACGTTCCTGATTTTTTTCAGATTTTTCGGATCACAGGTGTCCAATCGCGAGACGGGGGGACACAAATTTTTCGTGTATTTCCCCTCCCTGTGCGCCCTTCGAAGCAAACTTTGCCAAACAAAGACCTGTTTTGAAAAGTTCTCATCAAGACCTTTCATTTGATACCCATATCGGCTACCTTCAATGAAATTTTTTTTTCGGGGGGTCACTCCCCTATATGGGGAGACCCCCCTTAAATACATTACAAAAATTTTGTTGTAGTTGAACTTTGAAGAGATCACCACTTTACACCTAAATACAAATTCTAGCTTAAGTGGTTTCCGAGAAAAACTGCTGTGACACATGGACGGACGGACGGACGGACAGACAGACGGACAGACGGACAGACAGGACGCGATTTTAGAAGGGTTTTGTAAAATTATTTTACGAAACCCTAAAAACGGTACACAAAGTGTTTTGCCCAAGGATAAAACATAAAATCACTTCGTATCTAATAATTTCGTCACTGCTTGATGTCCAACCACTGAAAACTCCAGCATTCTCTCAAAAATGCGTCGAACGTAAACAATAATCTATAATACCTCAAATGTCTGTCAAAGTGACAATTCCGAAAAGCACCTAAGACTCCGAAATTCAGAGACACAGGTTGAAGTGTGGTGAAAACTGCGATGGAATTGCCCGATCACACGAACCGAACGAAAGGAGAAATGTAAAGTTCACCCCAGGGTTGGTGGTGCTCCGATGGAAACTCGAGCCAAAGGTGGAAAATACAACACCTTCCGACGATAAATTTAAAAACAATTTGCCAAAGAAAGAAACGACTGACCATCAACAACAAGATCCAACAGGTAAATTGATTTATTTATTTATTTATTTAAATTCCATTTAACAGATAAACATAATCCAATTACAAAATGGAACAAAAGAAACAGAAAAGAAAATTAATGAAAATTAGAATTAAGTGTTAAAGTTAATATAAAAAAGAAATTCAATGGTACTAACAACAATAAATATGCGTGTAAAATTAAATTAAAGCACACAAAACAAAGAAAATAAAGTCTAATATTTACTCCCGTTGAGTTTTAAGAATCAGGCTTCTTAACCTCAATTTTAAAACTAGGTATGAGTTGGAAAAAGGACCAAACTCAAGCTTATCATGATTCCTTACCATTCGTATAATAGGAGAGTGAAAATATAAATTTGTACGGGCATACGGTGGCACGAAGAAATTGTTTGCCCGAGAAGAACGCAATTATTGACGAAGACGTAGGTCTGCAAACAATGTTAATGAAATTTGATTGTGGCAGAGTTGATACAGAAAACACTGATCTAGATACATGCGATGGGATGACAGAGTAGGCAAACGTAGGAAGGATAAACGGCAGTCATAGGGTTGATATGGGATTTTGAATTTGTAAAAAAGACACGAGTAAATTTACGCTGGACATTCTCTAACGAGTCAATGAGGTAGGAGTGTTGGGGAGACCCAACTACAGAGCAATATTCGAGGATAGGACGGGCAAGACAGATAAACAAGCGGACAGGGGTAGATATATTGTTAAATTTATGAGCATGCCTGAAAATAAGTCCCAATATTTTCGAGGCCCTAGTAGTCGCGATTAGAACGTGTGCATCAAAATTGAGCTTAGGATCAAAAGTAACGCCAAGGTCCTTAGCAGAGCTTACAGCAGCGAGTGGGACTTCATTCAACATATAGGTGAAAGTCAGCGGAGAACGATTTAGATTAAAAGTCATTTTATAGCATTTGGCAACATTAAGACAGAGTTAATTAGACAAACACCAGTTACTTAGTGCAATCAGGTCCATCTGAAGATATTGACAATCTTGTACAGACCTGATGGCTCGAAAGACTTTAAAATCATCGGCATACAGTAGGCAATTGGAAGCAACAACCGAAGGAAGATCTTTTATAAACAATAGGAATACGAGGAGACCTAAAATGGAACCTTGAGGAGCACCAGAGGATGGATAGAATGGAATAGAGGTAGTGCCACAGTAACTAACACAACATATATGAGAAGACAAGTAGGAGTCCATCCATGATAAGAGAGGGCCGACAACCCCAAAATTTTTCAGTTTATAACAGAGAAGTTGATGGTTGACCGTGTCAAATGCCTTCGAAAAGCCAGTGAAGATTACATCAACCAGCAATCGATTGTCTAGAGCCTTAGCAATGAAATCAGTGAATTCAATTAAATGTGAGGTCGTAGAGCGACCTTTGAGAAATCCATGTTGTTCTTTCGACAAGATAGGCGTCAATGAAACTGAAAGCCGGTTGTGTACCAGACGCTCAAGTAATTTTGGGAAACAGGAAATTAAGGAAATAGGACGAGAATTGGACACAGAAGAAGGATCACCACTTTTAAGAATAGGAACAATGTTTGCTCTTTTCTAATAATTAGGGAAAATACCAGTCTTTAGACTGAAGTTGAAGAGAAATGTCAGAGGGATACAAAGTGAAGACGCTAATGACTTGACAAAAATATTCGGCAAGCCGTCAGGACCAGGTGATATATTAGGATTAAGTAAATTAATGAGGGATTCAACTTCGATATGGTGGGTGAAAAGTGAAGAAATGTCAATGGAGTGAAGTACGGGTGTATTAACTGGATCAAAGACATGAGAAGAAGGAATAAAAGTTGACGAGAAGAACTGAGATAACAAGTTGGAAATATCCTGTGGAGAAGAGCTAACTACAGCGGACTGAAGGAGGGACAGAAGAGGAGGACTTAAAGGATCTAATGTATGACCAGAATGGTTTCGCATTATTCGCCATGAGGGAACTCTCCAAGCTACTGAAGTAGTTTTTCATTGCAGTCTTTAGTTCTTTTTTTGCTGCAAGACGTAGATCACAAAAGCGGGCTCTGGATTCTTCAGTACCACAACGCTTGAAACGGCGGTGTGCCTTAATTTTAGCATTCAAGGCACTTAGTACTTGCTTGGTTAGCCATGGTTTCTGCTTTACTTTGCGAAGAGCTTGTAAAGGTGTGAAGTGTTTAATCAACTCATAGAGGTAATTATAAAACTTATTCAGAGCTTCCTCACACTCCAAATTATCAAAAAACTCCTGCCAGTCAATCAAGCTCAGCTCGTAGGCGAAAGCTTCGTAGTTTGCTTTGAAGAAGTTGAATTTCGGCGAAGAAGTAAACGTACGACTTGACAAAGGTGTAATGGAGAGATCGAGCGATAATGGCGGATGATGACTATCGATACTCACAAGAGGATTTAATGCAGTGGAAACAGATAGACAGTTTAGTGGAAAGTTAGAAAGAACAAGGTCAAGTACCCGACCATTAGCATTAGGGATATTATTGAATTGCGATAGTGAACAGAGTGATAGAAACGAGGAGAGGGATAAAGAAGATGCATCGGTTGATGAAACAGAGAAAGGAAGTTTCTTCGTCCATTGCACTGTTCCCAAATTAAAATCACCGCATATTAGAATTAAAGATTGCGGATGATGCAATAAGACATAAGAGGAAAACTCGTCAAAGAATGTCTCATACACATACAAAGGAGAGTTACTCGGTATGTAGACAGAGGAAACTAATAAAGATGTATTGTTAGGAAGGAAGATCTTCACAATCACACAATCCACAACACGGGAAAAGCAAAAATCAGCGCAAAGGGAGCTACGCACTGTATTACTAACAGCTATAAGAACACCACCTCCATCTACTTTATTTGCAGAGGCCAAGTCCCGATCACAACGTACAATTAGTAATGATAGGCAACCCAGCCGAAATTTATAGCAGATAGCTGCAATGTTTTCGGAAGCAATTCACAGCGGCCCCAACAATGACTGAAGCTACGAGCATTCCGGAAGCAAAGCAAAAGGTTCCAGTCTCACCACCAAACAGAAATGAAATACAGGCAGTAGGACGGGACTTCAGAAAAAATAAGGGTCCCGCAAAAGATGGAGTGCCAGCAGAACTGCTCCAAAGTGGGGGGCCTCCATCCAAATAACCTTTTGCATCGACTAATATGCAGAATATGGTCAGAGGAGCAGTTACCGGAGGACTTGTGAAAAAGTATTTTATGTCCTGTACACAAAAAAAGGGACAAGTTAAGGTGTGAAAATGATAGAGGCATCACTTTACTGAGTACGTCTCATAAAGTGCTCTTCAAAGTCATAGAAAGAAAATTAAAGCCGTATTATGAAAGTAATATTGTGGAGTATCGGGGAGGCTTTCGGAGTAGATGGTCTACAATAGACCAAATATTCTCAGTAAAGTAGGTGTGCAGAAAGTGCTGGGAATATAACATCGATGTCTACCAACTCCTTGCAGACTTCAAGCAAGCATATGACAGTGTCGTCAGAAATGCACAGTACAAAATACTTTTAGAAAGTCAACCTGATTACCTGAAAAGTTGACTAAATTGATTTTAGTACTTTCAAATACTAATTGTAATTATTTTTAAAATATATAATACTCAGTGTCATACATAAACCAAGCTTCAAATTTCTCATCATCATTTCACACGACAACACTTTTATCTAATCATAATCGTTCTTTGATCCAAGAACACCTGAAAGGTGAGTCGACCACAGACACATCATTGCGACGCCGCTCGTTGCCAACGGTGGCGATGCTGAAAAATTTTGTCGCTCACCGTCAGGCGTAAGCTAATAAAGATGAGAATATTTGAAGAAAAGAAATCTTTCTTCTGAAATCTTCATTTTTCGTCTTCTTCGCGAGTTTCAGTTTCTGCCTCCCAATATATAAATTTTCTGTTATTTTATTCCTCCATCACGTTCATGGCTCATATTTTTTTCTCATCCCCTCAGCCGGGAGTCGAACGTGTTGATGCTTCCTTATCTGCACGTTTGGCGGCATCATCTTTATGAGTTTAAGCTCTTCAAACAGGTCGTTTGCATAGCCCATCGGGGTTTTGACTTCTGGTCAATATTTGTTTAGGTTAATCTTCGCGCAAAGTATTAATGGACGAACGAAAGACTGGAATAGCGGAATCGTGGTGGCTAGTTTGATAGTGCAAGGTTACTGCTTGCCCATCAACGGAATTAACTTGAGAGCAATGATGAGCGTAAAATGGAAAATTTCTTAGATACGAATTCGCCGCCGCCACGTATTGTGATCCGTGCAGATTGTAATTAAAATTTAAAATGCCAAGCTAATCGACAACTTTTTTAATTTTAGAGAATGGCTAAGATGGAGTCAAAAGATCATGTCGTCTGGGCGATATTTCTGCAAAATTGCATCTCCTGGCCATTTACAGCTACTTCCACAACGAATTTGGCTTGAAAGTACTTTTAATGCCATTCGTCAGATTTATTGCTGAATGTCTCCAAACACTTTGCGTTTTTGCTAACAATCTTCAATCGTTTTTTGAAACTTTCAAAAACGTTTACATTTTGTTATGTTTATTAGGACCTCATCGTATCTCGCCGCCATAATGTGTTGGAATCTTAAGTGTTTCCAAAAACAACATAAAATTCTTAACGAAGAGTTGAGTTGATGGCATCTAATGCTTAGGCAAAGAAGACATATGAAATGTAGATGGAATTAACACTTCAACTCAACCAAGTGAAGGGTACGTCATGTTCGTGGTAGGTTTATTGGGTTTAATTGCAGACGTGCAACTGTTCCTACTAATCCTAAAACTCTAATGATAGCAATCATGGCTGTGATGAGCGTGATGTTCCGATGTTGAGCGGCCAAAGCTGGTGTGGCTGATGGTGTTGTTGATGGAAATGTAGACACAAACATTACGTTGTTACACAGGCAGCCACATTCTCAAAATTAGTTTTGGCGGCTTATTAGAAACCATAAAAGATAATATTTACTTTTACCTACTGGTTTTTCTGTTGGTCCTTTCTGCTGAGAAAGCCGATGTGATTTGGCTGAAAAAAAAAATGCTTCTAGTAATGGTTTTTGGTGTTTACCAATTTGATTTTAGTCTGAGGTTTCTAAATGGTGCTTATCGGGTTGCTGAAGGCGATTATGGTTGCTTTTGGGAAATCTTGAATGGATAGCTTTATTTTTTGGGCGTTGAGTCCTGATTCTTTCAATGTTTAAAACAACAAGTTGAAGTTGAAATGGTTACCGTATATTTAAATTGTTTGCGTTTTACTGACCTCGTGGTCTGATCAATCGTATTGACACATCAATACAATTTAAAAGCCATTCCTGAAATTTTCTTGAAAATTTGAACATATCTTTACTGTTCAAGCCTCAAGAACGCCAATCCTCTCAGTATTACATTATTTTGGTGCTGTTGTAATTGTCAAAATTTTCGATCCGCCATAACTTTGTTGCTTAAAGCTCGGTTACTACGAAATTACCAGTATATATGCATCTATCATAAAGACAGCCGGATATAATATAAACTAAAATTCACAAAAAAAAGGGCTTTCCAATAAGAGGTGTTATTTTCAATAGATCTTGGGATTTAACACCTTTCGATTTCTTCCTTTGGGGCCACGTGAAAGAGAAGGTCTACGCCAACAGTTCAGCGTCGATCCAAGACCTTAAAGATGGAATTCGTGAGGATATCGAGGACATTGTAATGAATCAGGCAACGCCGCTGAGTGACCACCACCAACACACCTTGCTGCTATGTGGCTTGTCATCTCATGTTGGTCTTGACGGTTGCACATCCCACGTCAATTTTGTCGTGGGATGTCAAAGGAAGATTGACAGCCACATGGCAGCCGAGTTGCGGTTAAGAGCTCGAGAGAGGAGGCCGGAAGCGTGAAGTGTTGTTTGGATATTTACAAGTCACAATGCTATCCGTGTAACCCAGGTCTGAAGTTTTCTTGCAGAGGAGTACAAGAAGGCCAGAGTGTGCGCGGATACAAAGGTTAGTGTAACACACGCCGGAGCCAGATCATAGAAATTCGTCATCTGTTCGTGTCGTCATCGGTATGTTACGGGAAGCAAGAGCGTGCATCGCCTGAAATCACGACACAAAGCCCGCTACACAACAACCATATAGAAGATTTAAGTTCATCTTTGGAGTCCAGTCTCCGAAATTTTCATTCGATTTCCAGTCCATCAACTCTGAGCCGATAGTTCCTTCACCAGCTGTGAAGCAGTATAGACTGTAGCAGGTTTGAATAATTTTGAGGGGATCATGGGATCATAACCTGTCAGCTGATATGAGTGATTCGAAGTAGGACAGATATATCAGCCAATTATTTATCTAAAAGTGTATGACATCCTTTCGGAATTGTCGTTTGTTGCTAAAATCCCCAACACCAATTCGATTCATCTCTCAAGCTGCCCAACCGTTAGAAATTGAATAAACACATTGTCGAGACATCATTTCCGAGGACCGCAAAATCTAATGCTGACTCTAGACGACGAGCACTGAACCACCACTTGAGGTCGAGAGTGAAAGGCTAGATTTAAGCTCTGGGCCGCGACTACCACTTAGAATTGGGATCTCAGGTAAATAACTCGTAAAGATAATCCCAATACAACCTTTAATGGACATTTATGATATTCTTTGGAATCTGAATCTAGTACCGAATCTTGGGTATGATTTTTGGGGAACATAATATTAAAGGAAACATCGGAGCTTTAATAGTTTTTACTTAATTTTACTTTAACTGATTTACAAGTAACCATTCGTGAAATGTAAGGTAGAGAGAAACGAAACAAAGAAATATTGTGTAACACAAACATTAAACTAAAATCGGAAGTGTGTCGCGCGCTCTTTGTCGCGGTTGCCTCAGTCGTCGTGAAAAGTTTTCTTGCGAGAAATTGCATAATTACTTCGTGAACGAGAACGTTTGAGGCGGCGAAGACTTTTACAAGGACGCTATTCAGCTCGTATTCACAACGTCATTCAAGACAAATAAAAAAAATGCCCTGGGGAAATTAGATATTGACGCGATTGAAAAAGAGAAGCCAGATGATTTGAAGCTGCCTGTAGTCAATAGGTTTCGGACACGAACAAGACGCCGGTTAGATCTCTAAATGAAAACAAGCAAAGCAAAAATTTTGGCACGGCGATAAGACGTTTTATTGTGAGTATAAATACTCGTTGAACAAAATTTGATTCAAATACCAATTAAGAACAAAAATGACAAGGAAAATGATACAAAAAAATTCTAAATTCGCCGAACAGAGAATGGGACCTGCTTCTTTATGAGTGATTGTTATTGATAAAACAACTTTGTCGGCAGATATAGTGAAGTGTTCACTTTGATTGGAAATAATCGAATCATCCAAGAATGAAATTCCGTTTTTGTGGCAACGGTGCTTGTCCAGATTAGGTTCTTGCTCAAATTCATTCGACGTTATCTAAAATCAGTTCAATAAAAAGACAAAATCAAAGACCTAACCGACTATAAATCTGACGCAATATACGCTAAATCAGCAATATACTGTTTGCGCTTTCTTCTGACTAGCGCAGCGCGATATAGTACCCCGGGAGTAACATTTTGTCAAGAAATACAACAATTAGGATTACCAAAAGAGCATTCTCATATTTTTTGTCGGATATTATCAGAGAAGCTCCAACATATACAGAAGCATTTGCCTTTCAAACCATATCATAATTAAGAAAGTAACAAAGAAATAAACTCCTTAGCAACAGTATGGATGCATGCAAGAGATTTTAACTTTGAAACAAAAGAAAAAGGGGGAAAATTCAAATTTCCATTTCAAAACAACGAAAAACCCTTCATTAGTGCAAGCTTTTTATTATTTTAATACGACCTTGCAATCTCTATTATTTATTCGATAATTGTTCGAAAGGAAAATCACTCTTTGTTACCAGCTAGCTATAAATTAATTCCACCATTAACTGCCCCTGTAAATAAATATTTTTAGTTCCATTATAGGATCAAGCATAGTTGAATAGTATGTAAAACAAAAATTTAAATAATTTTGGTTGTAAGGTATGAATGGGTATGAACCGAAATTGTGGTGAACTCCTTTTAATTATTAAATTTTGTAATTAGAATCCTTCGATTTTAATACCAAAAAGTATTACACAATACGGAGACTAGAATTTCATCCAATTACAAGAGGATTTGGAAACCTATTGTGTGCTATTCATAATTAGTATAACTCTAACCAAAATCAAAGGAGAAAATCAAAAAGTACGTGGTGTTATCACTCGAAAAAGCGACGACCTCGAATGAGAAAACTACTGATGCGAAGAGGCATAGTCAATAAATCTGAAAAAACTGCATGTTTGTCCTTCTAGCATTCCTTGTGAACGTTAACACCAATGCTGGTTGCTCATGTACACGGCATCCTTGTTTTTTTTTTGGTAATCTAAAGTGTAATTGCCCCGTGTTCTAAACAAATTCCCCTGTGAGATGAATGTTGAATTCTGTTTTGATTACGCATGGGTTATTTCTTTTTATAGTCATCGCATGACACAGCCGTCAATTTTAAATATTATTTGTTCCAATTAGCCAAAAGAAAAAAAACAACAACACAAACAAATTATTTTAACTTTGAGATTAAATTTTAGTATTTGAATTTTAACTTTAATTCCAATTTGGTTACATTTTTGTTGGGTCCATCTCGCAGAAAAACAAATTTACTGTTACAAAATTTATACTTTCTGGATCTAGACAACTGATTCCAAAAAAAAGGAACCAAATGAAGAAAGAAAGAAAGAAAAGTCATTGAATAGTGATCTAAAAAAAAGAGAACATTATATACATAGTACTCTCCGATGCTAGTCAAAATGATTTTGAATGTCTCTTGAGTCAAACCAAGCAATGGTCGTGCAAGACAATTATTGATGATTAAAATCCCGAATAAGTATAAATTCAGCACTTGATTAATCTCCTTTTTATTTTGGTTTAGTATTTCCTAAGTTTCTTCATTGAGTTTAGGAAGTATTTTGTATGCTATTTATTATTGTCCTGAAAACTGTATTCGATGAAAAAGGACTTAATTTGCTTCTATAAGTCGGTAAATTAAGCATGATTCATGGATAGGAATAATAATTTTTTGGTTTATATCCCACAAATGAAAAATAAATAATAACATGAATTGCTAACTCTAACAGCGACTTTCCTTTCCAGTGGTTCTCTTCTTTCAGCGGGAAATAGAGTGCATGGTTGGTATGCCGTCGCGAGGGTGGGGTTTGACTAAATCTGCTGAGGTCAGTTTTGCGTCGCACGCTTTTCATTAGCGTAGTTGTCGTCGGGTTTGAGTTAGCGTAGTATATTTTTCGGTACCGCGTCGGGAATTCGGGAACGCGAAGTAAAGATTACATTTTTGTTCTTTGACTGGTTGAATGAAGAAATACGGAGTAACGTAAGGTAAGTTTCCTCTCCGTATGATTGTGTTTTGTGACGCGTTTGGAAACGGGCATTTATTGGTGGCTGAAAATTGTAGATGAGCGTAATCTATTTGGAGACCCACGACCGAAATCCTCTCCGATCTAGCTGGCTGACAAGCAGCCACCGCAAAAATGGATTACGGTGCACGGATTGGTTGACCAGTTGGTACCATCCGTTGGCACTACTCAGAGTTAACATCTAGAACCGATGAACACTTTGTGATTTGGTTATGGAAAATTTCATGCAAAGGATATGGTCCTGCAAGCGTGGTCGTGGAGGTCATTTGCTTGATGTTGTTTTTCACTATTAACGGCATACCATCTTCTTTATAATGAAATGAACATCCGATCATTTATATTTAAAAATTGCATTTTTCTTTTAATATCATAATCACACCCCTTATTGGAAAACCCTATACTATTGGTAAAAAAGTTTACCAAATTTAAAAACGAAGGTATTTTTTCCCTTGTAGAGTCTGTTGGGCCAATTGGAAACAAAATACCAATTTGGCTCTGGAATACGTAATAAGGAATGTACCTGTCGATACACGAGGTACATTTCTATACAATTCGAGCCAAGTAGTAGCCTATGCGGACGACATCAGCATTTTGTCACGGTCATTAACAACTGCTAAGGAACTCTTCCTGAAACTTGACAGCGAAGCAAAACTAGTAGGGCTACAAATCAATGAAAATAAAGCAAAGCTCAGACGAATTTATGTATTTAGGCGCCAAAATAATGAGAATCAGTAATGAACGAGACGAAATACCGCCGAAGAATACAGCTCGCAAATAAAACATTTTATTCAGTTTTGACTATCTTGAAAACTAGCTGCATCACAGGAAAACAAAGCTTCAAGTAAACAAATCTGTGATAAGACCTGTGTTATGCTATGGGTGTGAAACATGTACCCTAACCCAAGCATCCGTAAGTATATTGAACGCCTTTGAGTGACGGGTCCTAAGGCGAATAATCGGAGCAAAGCTAGACGGGGATCAGTGGCGAATTCGATGCAACCATGAGCTGTATTAAATTTTTGCCGAGCTTGAGGTCTCAACGATTATCCGACTGCAGAAGCTACAATGGGCTGGATACATGAATCGTATGGACGAACAATGGATACCCAAAAATGAATTCGTTAGGAGAACTGAAGGCTGGAGGCCAGTGGGAAAACCGAAGAAAGGCTGGTCTGACTCGGTCAACGAAGACAGTTCAATGCTGCTCGGATTCCGAAATTGGAGGACGTGATCAATGAACTGATACAGTTTGAGGCGCTGCTTGCAGGAAGCGAAGGCCCGAGAGGGGCTGTAGTGCTACGAAGAAGAAGAATACCAATGTTTCGCGTTGATATTATTTCCTGATTTCCGAGAGAAATATTGTGAATTGTGTTCAAAACTACGCTTCTCCTGAATAATAAAGTATGACGATTTTGACTTTTTCTATTTATAAGTGAGAAAATGCCTGTTTACATTTACCCGAGTATATTTTCAATTATCCCAGAGATTAGGGGGCAAACGGCAACACTGATTTCATCACGATGTTGATGGAGAGGACAATGGGTGGCAGGGAAATTCATTTTGGAGGCGCGAAAAGCTCTGGATAGACCTTTGTGTCATTAGCGGCACATTTCCAGTTACCCAAAGTTGTAGTTTCCAACTACCTAAGCCCATATTTCCCCCCTCCCTGCTCTGCAAAGATAACCATTGGAGCAAAAAACCCAAAAAAGAAAGCAAAAATAACAACAATGACGACGCAACGAGCGGCTGCAGCCAAAATGTTTACAGCACATCAGTAGCGGTACTAACGATGACAAAAATGAATATGAATACAATGATAGTGAAGACAGACAAAAACCGGAAATTCACAGACAGTCCTGTTCAGGCGGAGATTCTTTCAACTCCTGGTCGCAGCAAAAATATGATGCAAAATGACAGATGTTCGAGCGATGAAGGAAAATATAAAGACCATCGAGGATTCGATGGTTACTGCTGCGTTCGCTACCGAAGCGATTGAAGCAAGCATCATGAAGAAAGGAGAATTCGAAAAGTGAGAGATGTTCTAAAAAGAATACAATCTGCATGCGACTTCCCAAAAATCAATAAAGATGTGAAGATGCGGCTTCTTGAACAAGAGTAGCTCCTAGACCGCATAGGGCATTATCGGTGGAGCTGATTAAAAGCTACAGAGGACCACAAGGCTAAAAATGAGCAGAAAGCTAAAAATGCGCTGAGGGCTAAGCCTAAACAGCACGTGCAGATAGCTCCACCATCAAACATCAATAAAAGACCAGCGTCTAACCCTACCAAAAGAGATCGGGATAAAAGAAGAAAGGAGGAGGCACTTGATGGGCGTGATATACCAGACCAGGGATTCCAGTAAGCGAGCGAAGAAAGCCGTGTCAAAAAATCCCAAAAAATAAAGTTCGCATAGACGTCCAACAAGAAAAAATACGAGTACCTAAAATGAAACAGGTGGAGAAAAAAGCCCCGACCACGACTCCAGCAACAGGCACTGCTCGTAAAACGCCAAGACGGCCGATCATACGCAGAAACGCTGCTGTATATCAGGGCAAATGTAAGGCCCAAAGACACAAACATTAGAGCAGTACGACTAACACGGTCGGGCAACATACAGGTCGAATTCGTGTCAAGGGACGATAATAAAGAAGAAAGAAAACTCTCAGCGAAAGCGCAACTATAGCCTTGCTCGACCCGATGGCAATGACTGAAATAAGATACATTTACTGTGTCACAGACTTGACCAAGATAGAAGAGGCCATCAAAAGGGGATGCTAGCGTTGGTAAGGCTGACATCAGAAAATCGTAGGGGGCACCGTATGGCCATCATTGACTTGACCAAAAAGGACACCGAACAATTTCTGATTTAGGGCAAAATAAGAATACGTTGGGTTATTACCAGGATTGGCGAAGAGCAGCGCCTCTTCAATGTTTCAAATGCCTTGGCTATGGTCACAACGTACAAGAATGCACCCGACAGGAGTTCTCTTTGTTAGAAATACGGTAAAATGAGATATAAAAGAAAAGAGTGTGTGAAGGAGACACACTGTATTCTTCGCAAGGATGCTGATCCAAGACCGGACCTGTGGCACGTTTTGGGATCAGGGAAAGGTCTGGTTTTCCAGGAAGCCTTAGCAAAGGCAAAATTAGAACTGCGATGACCCGTATCCTACAGCTAAGCCTACATCGCAGTTCAACCGCTCAAAATCTGCTTGAACAGTTTGCGAGGAACAAGAAAGCTGACTTTTTGCTGCTGAGTGAGCAACACCATGATCAAACTTCTGCATCATGGTATCCTGATGAAATTGGTACAATTGCCATCTGGGATCGAAACAGCGATTTTCAGGTGCAGGGATGTGGTTAGGGGGATGGTTTCATGTGGGTTCGGTGCTCAGGAACCACCTTCTTCGGTGTGTATCTAACGTAAAACGAATCGATTTCTTCTTTCCAAGCCAAGCTGAAAGTTTTGGAGAGCGCTGTCTCAAACGCAGATGGCAACGTGCTCGTTGGTGGAGACTTCAACGCTAAAGCAATTCAATGGGGGCATGCTTCAAACATATCCGCAGGGAAACCGAATCCTAAAAATGGCTTCCAGAACGGCATTTGTCGTACTAAACACCGGTAATACGCCGAATTTCCACCATATTTACTGTGAACAAACCATCTCTAACGTCATATTCGCCTCGGAGTCCTTAGTACGGAGGATACACAATTGGAGAGTATTGAATGATGACTCGGACAGTGATCATCAGTGTTTTCTGCTTGGGATCAGTGATGTTATCTTCTGACGTCCGTGCTTTCAACTTTCTATAATTGGGTGCAAGATTGGCAGGATGGACGTCGAGAGGTTCGACGAGGAGCGCACAGAAGGTGCTTCGCTGCAGGGAGGCTTGCAAGATGTGGCCAACTATAAGTATCATCACGATTGCTTGAAACGCTTCTATGCCCCTGACATGTATTCATTGGTGGTCAACTGAAATTGCGTGAGGCTCGACGGGCACGGAACTATGATGAGGCATGCAAGGAAATGTCTTTGCAAATTGATTAACAACTGCAAGGATCACTGCTGGCAAGATAAAGTGGACAATGTGAACTAGGATTCGTGGGGCCTTGGCTAAAAGCTGGTTATGTGGAAGCTTGTGGCCTACGGAAACCTTGCATACATGAAGCGAAAAAATGGACAAGAAAGTGTGGGCAATCTTCCCTGTCCGTGTTGAAGGAGTGTATGCTGAAACAGCAGTTAAATGTCCAATCTTCACACAGCCGGAACTGGAAGAGACAGCTCTTTCACTGAAAACGAGGAACGCTCTCAGTCAAGATGGTGTTCTAGCTGAGGCATCGCAACTTGTCTATCACCAGTGTCCTAACTTGCTGATCAGCACATTCAACGCTTGTCTACGGGGTGGGGTTTTCCTGATACGATGGAAGGTGTCAAGGCTCGTGCTGATCATCAAGGAAAAGGAAAGTCCCGGGTTGCCGGCTGCATACCGCCCGTTATGCATATTAGACTCGGGTGCAAAAGTTCTAGAGAAACTCATCAAGGGAAGACTCACTGACGCGAGTCGTGCTGGAAGGGGCCTATCTCCACGGTGATGAGTGCGGTCCGAAAGAAAGAGGCATATAACCGCACAAAGCAACGCGTCCTGTAGGTGATACTCGATGTTAGAAGTGCATTCAACTCCGCTAGATGGGTGGATATACTCGATACGCTGGATAACCCTTTTCAAGCTCTATAATATCTAATGCGGCTTTTGAGAGACTACCTGAAGGAACGAAGACTGCTTTAAAACACGACAAAAAGCCAACAGAGGATGGAAGTAGCATCGGGTGCTGCCCAGGAATCTATCCTTGGTCCAGACCTGTGGAACGTGGCTTACGACGGGCTACTGAGACTGGAGATGCCAGATGAGTCACGCTTGTTTAGCTATGCGGATGATGTTGTGGCTCTGGTCGCTGGACGCACCGTTGAACAAGCGCAACTTAGGCTAGGCATGCAACTGCGCTGAGTAAAAGACTGGATGACTGCTCGTGGTTCCAGTTTAGCACCAGAGAAAACCGAAGTTACCAAAATGATAAAGACGTCGATGGCCTACCAAATCCGCATCAATAACCAACTCACCAAGGCCTTTGACACAAATATCGGACTAAAGCAGGGAGATGGGCTGGCCCTATTGCTATTCAATTTGGCTCTAGATTACGTTGACACGCGAGGTACATTACTATTCAAATCGAGCCTATGCGGACGACATCAACATTTTGTCATGGTTATTAACAACTGCCAAAGAATTTTTCCTCAAACTCGACAGTGAAGCGAAACTAGAAGGGCTACAAATCAATGAAAATAAAACAAAGTTCATGACGCATTCGATGAAAAATATTTCAAATACAAAAAATATCACACTTGCCGAGTATAGTTTCGAAAATGTGAGTAAATTTGTGTATTTTGGGTGCCCAAATAACGAGAAACAGTAATGAAAGAAATTAAATACGCCGAAGAATACAGCTCGCAAATAAAATATTTTATTCAGTTTTGATTATCTTGAAGACCAGCTGCATACACAGGAAAACAAAGCTCCAAGTATACAAATCTGTGATAAGACCAGTGTCATGCTATAGGTGTGAAATATGGACCCTAAGCCAAGTATCCGAAAATATATTAAACGCTTTTGAGTGACGTCTTTTGAGGCGAATAGTCGGAACGAAGCAAGACAGGGATCAATGGCGAATCAGATACAACCGTGAGCTGTATGAAATTTTTGACGATCTGGAGGTCTCAACGATTGTAAGACTGCGGAAGCTTCAATGGGTTGGACACAAGAATTGTATGCGCGAACAACGGATATGTAAAAAGGTATTTGTTGGGAGAACTGAAGGCCGGAGACCAGGTGGGAAACCGAGAAAGTGCTGATCTGATTCAGTTGACGAAGACAGTTCATTGTGCTCTGATTTGGAAATTGGAGGACGCGGTCAATAGACCGATAGTTGGGGGTGCTATTTGCAGGAAGCGAAGGCCCGAGAGGGGCCGTAGTGGTAGGAGAAGAAGAAAACCGAAGTGGTCATCTTGATAATAGAGAGAATTCATAGGGTAACGATGGTCAGTATTGGAGGCATACTAGTCGAATCGAAGCCAGCGTTGAAGTACCTGCGGCTATTAAGTGACCCGAAGATGCATTTTTCTGAGCAAATCAGGGCAAAGGATGAGAAGGCTGCTCCGGGAGTATCGGCTCTGAGTCGACTTATGGCCAACGTAGGGGGACCCAACCCATCAAGAAGACGCCTCTTGATAAGTGCTGTAGGGTTAGTGCTGCTGTACGGAGCAGAATTATGGGGCGACGTTCTCAGTACGGAGGTTTTCCGAAAATGCCTGGCGCAGGTACAGTGAAGAGGAGTACTGAGGAATACATCTTTGCATCGGACAGTCTCGGATTCGGCGGTAAAAGTCATAGCAGGCGTGATACCTGCCGACTGCCTTGCTAGAGAGCGCCGCTCTATTTATCTGCGTCAAAACGAGCATCCGAGGGAGATGGTTGTCCGCGAGGAGAGACAGCGCTCACTCAACGATTGGCAGCAGTCTTTGGTATATTGCACGAAGGGAAGGTGGACAGTGTGCCTCATCCTGGATGTGAGACCCTGGCGAAGTTGAAGGCATGGTGAGACTGATTTCTATCTGACCCAGTTTTTGAGTGAACATGGGTAATTACAGTCTTACCTGCACAAGATTGGTAAGTCACGGTCCCCCGATTGTTGATTTTGCCCAGGAGAGGAAGACAATGCCTGCTGCATACTTTTTGCGTGCATCAAATGGGACAGGCTGCGAAGAGACCTGTAAAGGGAGACGGGAGAGCTCACACCAGACGATATAGTCGCAAGGATGCTCAAATCGGGTGAAAAATGGAGCCAGGTGGCACATTATGCTCAGGCGGCCCGAAAAGATAACAAGTTGGGTAGACAGACATATGCTCATGTCAGAAAGGTTTTGCACTCAACTTACAAAATGCAGTAACCAGCAACGAATAAAATCAAGAAACATGTCAAAGACGATTTTATTGGAGAAAATGTGAAATTCGAGGATCATACTATTATTAACAAAGGTGAAAGAGTTTTGACTTCTGAGGTATTTGTTAGAGTTATACCCATAAATATCTCCCTTGATAATTTTTTCAGATTTTTTAGATCACGGGTGTCCATTCGCGAGGGAGTAAACACATTTTTCATGTATTTCAACTGAAGCAAAAACGGTCAGTTTAAGAACTGTTTTGAAAAGCTCTCATAGAGAACTTTCAGTTGATACTCATACCTTTCATGAAATTTTTTTCCAGGGGTCACTTCTCTGTACTGTAATCATCGACTCATGGCCTATTTTTTCGAATCGTAGAATGGTTACAAAGCCCTTTTGCTAGGAGGTCTCTCCTGCCTCTTCGACTTGTTTCAATTATATGTACTCATCTTCATGATACCTATCATTCCTGCAATTTTCATGCAAATCCTAGGAAAGCTGTAGTGTCTAAGTCGGTGAAAAGCGCATATGGCTCCATAGCCATATGTTGCCATAGTAATACAGGGCATATTGTTTCATAGTAATACAGGAAAATTCAAATCGCTATAACTTCGTCAAATACTATTCGATCTTTATGAAACTTTCAGAAAAGATCAATCTTGTAAATAGTCATCTGTTTGCAAAATTTTATTGAATTTAAGGGTACCGTTTAGATTTTATTCAAGAAAACATAAAATCGATAAATCATACTATTATTAACAAAGTTGAGTGAATTTCGACTTCTCATGTACTCGTATTTGTTGTTGTTGTACTCATTAAGGCCTACATTTATGTTTTTTTTTTCAGATTTTTCGGATGGAAGGTGTCCAATCGCGAGGGGGGGGGAGGGTACGCGAAAAGTTCGTACATTTCCCCTTCCCCTGCCCCCCTCGGTACTTATAAGGCAATTCTAAGACTTGTTTTGAAAAGATCTTATTAAGACCTTTCCAATGACACCCTATTCGACTACCAATATGGGGAGACCCCCCTTTAAAACCTTTAAAAATTTTTTCACCCCTGAACTTTCAAGAAGTCACCACTTCTGACCTTTCCACAAAGTTTCATGGCTTTAGCCTCTATAGTTTCGGAGAAAAAGTGCTGTGACATACAGACGGACGGACGGACGGACGGACGGACGAACGGACGGACGGACAGACGGACACAGGTCGTGATTGCAATAGGGTTTTGTATTTTAGTACAAAACCCTAAAAAGGGGTCACAGCAGCCGGGGTGTTAGGGTGGGCGATCGCTTATCTAGCACTTTTTTCCCTCTCGCTAGAAGAGCGATCTCCCAGCTTGAAGGCACCTCACGGCGTAATAAAACGAGACCTGGCCTGAAGTAATGGGTCAAACGGTCCCAAGCTAGGTTCTCAGGTTGACAGAGGGGTATTTAGTGGGTAGTCCAATCGCCTTCTTGCAAGCATAGGAGTCCCACCCTTTGTGCGTAAATGGGCATTCACCTCCCTACCACAAAAAAAGAACACTCATATTTCATAGATGTCAAACTCTCGTCTTTGATTTTAATTTACTTGTGTAGTGTAATATGTACATAAGTAGAATTAAATATACTCTATTTTTAAGTAACTTTGCACAGTAAGATAAAGACATGGATCAAAAGCACAATATCAATCAAATTGAGAAAAGTATACAGCTGAATTTCTTTCCCGTTCACACTTCCTTGAAAGTTGAAGACCAATTTTCGATATTTGGACTTGGTAGAAGGGTTTTGACCCATTACGCGTTGATTGAAAATCGATCGTTCTCCAGAATCATAAATTTACATTTGTTTATGTTCATGCTCTTTAGGCCGCTTAAGATAGTTCATCAACCTGACACACATTATGGAACCGAGTCTTATGTCAGGCACCTCCAACTAATCCAACTAGAAGATACATTTCATGTTAGATGTTAGCATTAGCGAGATTTATGCAGGTTACCAAGCCCAAATCTTGGTATTCCAGATTTTCAAGATAAGCATGAAGGTCTTCATTATCACCAATGCCAGGTTTCTTGGATCTAGCTGTTCTTGTTTGCTGTCACTATCATCTCCCATTTTGTTCTCAGATCTTGCTTTGCTTCGTATTTTTATTTTCTTCCTATTTTCCTCAGCTTCCTTCAACCTTTTAATAACGTCATCGGTAATAAGCACATATGCGGAGTTTCAAACGTGTTCCTGTTCCTGCTTCCTCACAGGGCTTGCAGAAGCAACTGTTATCTTTAATATGTTTTGTGAGCAAAAATCTACCGAATCCTTGCATTTGCCAGAGGTTCGTTCTGGCTCCCTTGTTTTGTTAAGACTCAAATCTAGGACTACGTCGATATTCACATTATAAGAAGGAATAATTTCACCAACTCAGGAAAATCCGTTGTCTACAATCACTTCATTCAAAACTACAGCAATTTTCATTATCATAGTTTTCGGACCTTTTGGTCTCATCTAAGGGGAATAACTCCGTGTGGGATCTGTTGATGCGATTTTCCGGTGCTGATATGTATGTAAACGTTGTTGAGCCATCATTTAGCTTGTATATCTGGTACCTTGATGTAGCAGAAATTCCTTGTTACGACTCTTGAAGAGACGGCATCAAAGTCCTTATAAAGTAGTGGTCCGAATCACAAATAGCAACGTGGAACGAGCGCATATCGAGAATGCTGGTGGTCGCTAGTTTTTGTATGAGAGTATGGTTGATCTGGTTATACGTGTAACTGTTTGGGGATGTCCACGACCTCTTATGGGTGTCTCAATATGCAAAGCTTGTAAAGATTACTGTGAGGCCTATACTAGTAGCGAAGTCTATCAGGCTTTGTCCATTTTCGCTGGTATCTCCATGAAGCTGTGTCCTCCAGTTGCTCCTCCATGTGCCCTTTCTTGGTCGATTTTTGCATTGAAGTCACCCAGAACAATTTTAATATCGTTTGACCGCCATATATTGACAGTTCATTCTAGGTTGCTGTCAAATTTGTCCTTCTTTCCTTGTCTTTAGTGAGTGTGTAATAGTTGACCAACCGGGCATTAAAGAATTCGGTCTTGATGTGAATTGCATAGATCCTTTCGTTGTCGGGCTTGAAGTCGATGGTAGTTTGCTTAAATGTGCTGTTAACAATCAAAGTCACACAGAACTTATGACTTCCTTGAAACTTAATGCTTTTCAATACAGTGTGCGTTCGCGTGTTAAATATGTCTTCACTATGCCATCTACTTTATTGCACTGCGGGGATATTGATTGTGTATTTCCCTATTTCATTCAGAAGTTGTTGCAGTGAACCTGGTCTGTTTAAGGATCTAGTATTCCAAGTTTCAGAAGAGTTGCCCTTTATACGTTGCGATAGTTGTTGCCGCTTATCCAATCCAATCTAATGCTGTTGTTCAAGTTCTGGAGAGCACTGTCAGTGCTTCGATTTGATCCACGATTAGTATTTTATGTCCCAGATAACTTCAGCTGGCTAGTTAGGGCATACTCTATTCACCACCTGAGGACGCGTCTGATGAGTGACTGCACGGATTGTCTACAATCCGCCAAATATTTTCTTTTTTAGCAGTTGCTCGAAAAGTCCTGGGAAATAGCATCGATGATTACTAACTTTTAGTAGACTTGAAGCAAGTATACAACAGTTTCGAGAGAAATGTGCTGTGCAACGTAATGCTTGGCTTTGACGTCCCAACAAAACTAGTTCGCATTGCCAAAGTCACGATGTTTAACACAGACTCCCAGGTCAAGGTAAACGTTGAACTAACGGATAGATTTATAACGGAATCAGGTTTAAAATAAGGGGAAGGACTTGCCCCAAAGCTCTTTAATATTGCGCTGGAATGCGTCATCAGGAAAACATCAGCTGAAACCTTGGGTACACTAGTGTTCTGTAGTTCGCGGGGTGAATTGCTCGATTAATACAATGGGGCTCAGGTACCTTATCGGACTTTTGACCTGACCATAAAGTTTCGTTTTTGTAGCTGTTGTAGTTTCAGAGAAAACTTGCTCTGATGGATTGACGGAGAAATGGACGAACGATGTTAAGAGTATAATCACATGTATTTTTATTTTAATCATAACCAAAATTAAATGTAAAATTTGAATGCCATGAATGAAGTGAAACTTTACAAACTATATTAAAATATTCTATGATTAGTTCACAACTCATAATATCTTGAACAAACTCATAGTATGATAAAATCATAAGTGAACACATCATTAGAATTATTTCGACGTTCCTGTACCATATTTACCGTTAATATCTGGAGAGTCTTTGAAAGGAATTCTGTGCCGACGGATTTTAGTCCAATATGTTTTCGCTTGCTTAAAATCTCAAAATTAAAAATCCCCGTTCATATGTGTTGATGAATCGCGCTGAAAAATCAGAGTGAAAGTCAGAAATTTCATGTTTCAAAGGTAAGTATCCTGAACCATTATTTAATCTATATGCTCCTAAGGGGACCTAGCAGAAAGTATATCATATACTTTGTCGAAAGCAGGATTTTCTAGTTATTCGCGTTCCAAAGTTACATTAAAAAACTACAACAAAAAATACAGGGAAGAAACTGATAGCCTTCTGTTCTTTGGAAGTCGGTTAAAAAAGCATCAATGTAAATAAAAACATTTTGAAAGCATGAAGATTGCAAACCATAAGAAAAAGGAAAATTACTGGGATTCTTGCAGATCAGCTTCACAAATCATTTTTGTCATTTATCAGCTCCAGCTTAATCACGCAGTTATGATGAGCAAAATATGTATTCATATTTAAATTTAAAACTCTTCCTGCAATTTAATTAGGAAGTCCGAAATGGAGTATTACAGAACCAAATCCAAGCGAATTTAAGCCATCTGCTACCCTAACACAATGCATTAGATTAAAATCTATCAACAGCTCGTTTAAAATACCAATAACGGCAATCTACACACTGAAAATGACTTTTAAATTGCATGCTAGAGACTTATCAAAAATGTATCTCCCATCACACACAATATGGTAACCGATCTAAAGCCTACCCGGACCCAGTCATCATTTGACTTCACGTTTCATGCTAAACCATGACTGGGATGAAATGGGAAAACAAAACCTTTATCCAATGCTCCCATGGAAGAAAAGCGTTTACCTGATGATATTGTTAAATTGATTGAATTTAGTATAACGGGATTGCTCGGGAACATTGAAATCGAGAAACGAAAACTGGGCTTCATTGATTTATGGCAGCTACCAATAATTCCTACGGAATTCCGTCATGAAGACGAGCCTCTCCGCTTTGTACGGAAAATACGCAAAGATAATAGAATCCAAATGTCTTCAAAGGATTAGAGGGGGCGGCTTTGTGCTTAGGAATTGCGAGCCCAGCCCAATCAGATGGACCAAGTTGCGAGTCACATAAGGAAGACGAAGACGTGAGACGAGGAAGAAACCTAACGATAGCCAAGACAATCTTTGTATCTCAAACGGTCTAAACGACTTAGCATTTTCCTCGAGACAAACATTAATGGAGAGTCTTTTTTGATGTCTTCATAATGTTTGGTGATGAGTGGATCAGCCATGGTTGAAACTGGAAACGCTGCTCCAAAGTTGGCGTTAGAGCAAAAGTTAGAGAATTCGTAATAAGCCTATGAAATGACCATCCACCATCATCATGAAGATCGTCATCATCATTATCGTGTTCGTCATTATGGATGGTAACGCAAGCGTGGGCTTGCTAAGATGAATGGATGAAGAGATAGGGCAAACTGGTGCTAAATAAAGTGTGTGTGAGTAAAGTTTTACTAATCTAAATCAAAAACTGCTCGAACTGATCTTTTTTGATGTTATTGAAGAATAAGCTTTTGTGATTTAGTTATGATAAGCTCAAGTACAGTTTTATTTTAATCTACTTTAAAGGATTTTGTGAAAATTGACAAAGTCTTTTAAACTTGCTATTCAATAGGCTCTATAAATTCATTAAAATATTGAAATTACTTCTGGTGACCCCGACGTGATTTTCAGTGGATCAAGAAAGTGCAGACATTACCAAAAGCCCAATTAGAATTAGGGGGAATAATCGTTTCATCAACTTTCAGAAATATAGCAAGGACAGGAAAATAGAAAAGTGCATGGTGATCATTCGTACCTTGATAAAAATGACTTTGACCAGGTCAAAGAAATCATCTCAAAGATTCTGAAGGCCTAACCCCGCCATAGACGATCCCACGCCTGTTGGAGAAAAGAAGAGGGAGTTCCTTTTATTCCCCAACCTATGGCTTCCATGATTCCTCATCCCAACCCCCCAGTTAAATGGTAGTAAATGCTCTCGGGTTCGCACATTTGGCTACTGGTTCGTCACTTATGGGACATTAGATGCCGAGGAATGCTAATAACTGTAAATGCATCTACAGCTCTGCTACTAAATCCTACTTACGACTCCTTTGTGGGGACGTAAGAGGGTGAAGCCGAATCTTACGCACCTGGTTACGGATGAATGGATGTTGGGCGATGGGCCAACTCCCCGTTCTCGGAAAACTTCAAAACGTATCGAAACCTGCAGATGAGCCTTGGAATGGATTGAACTCACGTCAACGACCTCGCAGACGAAAAAAGACTATGGCATTGGATCCTGGAATGTCAGATCATTCAATTACCCTGGCGCTGTTAAGGACCTTTTACAACAGGCCAGTCGATATAAATTAAAAATATTGTCAATCCAGGAAGCAAACTGGACTGGAAACGACATTCAAGATATGAGAATCCACGCAATATTCAAAAGTGGGAAGCCTAGTAGAAAACGAGAATTCGGAGTGGCCTTCATTGTGGATAGGGAGTTCAAATCGCACGTTATTGATTTAAAGGCAGTCAATGAATGGCTGAGTGCAATCCGTATGAAAGCAAAATTCTTCAAAATCTGGCTGATTAATGTTCAGCCCTGACCGAAAGAAAGGACGAAGAAAAAAAGGAAACGTTCTACAATCAACTGGAAAGACTAGTCGGCTCATTGCCTACAAACGACACAAAATTATTCTGGGTGATTTCAACGCTAAGGTTGGCAATGAGCTTTCTCACCGTGGAACGACTGGAGGATATAGCCACCATGATGAAACAAATGACAACGGCAAGCTCCTGATTGACTTGGCATGTAGCAGAAATCTAGTCATAAGTTCAACCTGCTTTCAACACTGACGCATTCATAAAATGACTCGGATGTCACCGGGAGGCAGCACACAAAACTAGATCAACCTTGTTATGATCCAACAACGATGGGCCTCGAGCATACTTGACATCCGTACATATCGAGGAGCCAATTGTAACTCTGATCATTGCTAGATCAAATCAATCTATCGATGTCGTATATCAAAAACATATTCAGCGAAGACCAGCCCGCTACAAAAAATTGACATCGAAAGGCTCAAAACAGCTTCTGTAGCCAAAAATTTTACGGAGACTCTCGACAACCAGCTGGCTCCCATCTTATCAGGCAACTCGTTAAACACAAGCAACGAGCTCTGGATGTAAGTGAAAGCGGCTACTTGGACCGTGGCAGAACAGACGACCGGACATCAAGCCCGGCGCAAGAGAAATGATTGGTTCGATGATAAAACAAATCAGGCATACAAGGACTACCGAGGCAGGATAACCAGGACGAAGAGAGAACACTATGAAAATCTCAGAAGAGTAGTGAATAAGATAATTAGAATTAAGAAAAGAAAATACTATGACGACCAATTGAGAAGTATAGATATAAGTTCAGCAAGCAACACAAAACAAGCACACAAAGCAGTGAAAAGCGTGAGCCCAAAACTACGCTCTGTCGTGATGATATCGGCAATATCATCGCCAATGAAACCAAGATTAAGGAAAGATGGGGAATATATTTTAAGAAACTCCTTAATCCTCCACACAGCTCTAGAACACCGAAGCATATAGATGTCTGCAGAGAGCCTCCACATGCCGCACAAAGTCTGGATGGAGTGTCATCATCAAAGCCCAAAAGAATAATAAAGCGCCGGGCATCGATGAGATTCCAGTGGAGCTCATCAAATATGGTGGCAGCAGTGTTCATAAAGCTAATCACAAAGTCATCCAGCACATTTGTCAGCAAGAACATATGCAAAAAAAGAGAAAGGCTAATTAATTATATTCCCTATCGATAAGAAAAGTGACAAGCTACAGTGCGAAAATTATGGAGGCATATCATTACTTTGCACGGATTAAAATATTTTCTAAAATGTTAGAAAATAAAATCGAATCATACACCAACAGTATTATTGGGGAGTATCAAGGTGGTTTTAGAGTAAGTAGATCAACAACAGACCAATTGTTCACAGTCAACCAGGTACTCGAAAAATGCTGGGTGTTCAACATAGACGTACACCAAATGTTCGTTGACTTCAAGAAAGCATACGACAGTATTGATCGTAACGTGCTGTACCTAATAATGCTTTGCTTTGGAGTCCCAGCCAAATTAGTCCATCTTACCGAAATGAGAATGACGTCGACGACCTCCCAAGTCCGCATCAATAACCAACTCACCGATGCCTTTGACACAAATATTGGACTAAGGCAGGGAGATTGGCTGGCCCCATTGCTATTCAATTTGGTTCTGGAGTACGTCATAAGGAAGCTACCTGTCGTTACGCGATGTACATTACTATACAAGTCGAGCTAATTAGTAGCCCATGCGGATGACATCAACATTCTGTGACGGTCATAAACAACTGCCAAAGAACCTTTCTTGAAACTCGTCAGTGGAGCAAAACAAGAAGGGCTACAAATCAATGAAAATAAAACAAAGCTCATGACGCAGTCGAGGAAATATACCTCAAATGCACAAAATATCACACTTGGCGAATATAGTATCGGGAATGTTAGCAAATTTGTGTATGTAGGCGCCAAATTAACGAAAACGGGCAATGTAAGAGGTGAAATACGCCGAAGAATACAGCTCGCAAATAAAATATTTTATTCAGTATTGATGATCTTGAAGACCAGCTGCATACAAACGAAAACAAAGCTCCAAGTATACAAATCTGTGATAAGACCTGTGTTATTCTATGGGTGTGAAACATGGACCCTAACCCAAGCATCCGCGAAAACATTGAACGCCTTTGAGCGACGAGTCCTGAGGCGAATAACCGGAGTGAAGCTTGACGGGGACCAATGGTGAATTCGATACAACCATGAGCTGTATAAAATGTTTGACGAACTGGAGGTTTCAACGATTGTAAGACTGCGGAAGCTGCAATGGACCGGACACATGAATCGTATTTGTTGGGAGAACTGAAGACCGGAGGCCAGTGGGGAAACCGAGGAAACGCTGGTCTGACTCGGTCGATGAAGACAGTTCATCGTTGCTCTGATTTTGGAATTGGAGGATGCGGTCAATAGACCGAGATAGTTGGAGGCGCTGTTTGTAGGAAGCGAAAGGCTGAGAGGGGCTGTGGTGCCAAGAAGCAGTAATGATTTCGTCTAGTTGCTTATCTATTTCTTACCAGAACATGAGGAAGTTACGCACAAAGTCTCACTCATTCTTATCTAATGTTTTACTGTTTGATTATGGCATAGTGTTCTTGACAGAAACTTGGCTGGCTCCTGATTTCTATGATGCTGAATACTTTCACACTAATTTTAATGTTTCTAGGGGAGAAGGGTTAGAATTAGACGGACAAAGTATGCGTGGTGGAGGTGTGCTTATTACAGTGCGGCATGAGCTGCACGCACGGCGCCTTGGATGCTTGGATTCAGGCCAAGAGGCTGAAGAGCTGTAGCTATGTATTGAACGTATCGCATCAAATAAGCCCTCCTCCCGGTGGCATAGTACTTCTCAAACTAATCTGCACTTAGTTTGTTGCTATTTTCCCCCATGGCAATACTGATTCAGAATCATACCAAGCCTTCTATGACAAAGTATTCGACTTCATTCAAATGAATCGGAGTGATAGATTTCTAATCATATATCCAAAGCAATCTGGAAAAATACAAATAACACCGACCAATCGTTAGATATATACACCAACGATGACCATGTCGTGGCCGATTTACATGACTTCATGGACTTGGCAAAATTAAAGCAATTCAACTCTTGCACCAACTTCAATGGGCGAATACTTGATCTCGTTCTTTGCAAAGATACGTGCACCGTATCTAGTTCCACAATACCATTAACAAAATAACATCAGTATCATAAGGCACTAGATATCACCGTTAGTTTGATAACTATATGCAAAACTTTAGAGAGCAATATAAATTCATTTACCATGCAGCTAGTTTTAAAGAAATGAGCCGGGGACTGTTAAACATCAGTTGGGTGGAAATTATGTCCAACGTTAATACCGAAGAATGCGTAACGCACTTTTATCAGTTCTTCAATAATTTAATGAACAATCATATTCTCCGGAGATATGTGATATCGAAATAACACTATCCGCCTTGGTTTTGTTAAAATCTGATAAAACTTATTAAGCAGAAAAATAAACAGCATTCGAAGTGGAAGAGATATCAAAATGCTCGAGATTATCAGCTCTTTTCTGATTCGCGATCCCACGAACGAGAGTGTTATAGAAAATATATTAATTTCTCTGAAGAAAAAACCGCTGTCGCTCCTAATTACTTAATATGCCAGCACAAATGAAACTCGATAACATTGTTTTGAGTGCCGTGAAAACTTTTTGCATCATGTTTGTCGAGTATTTTAACTCTGTTTTTCCCTCAGTCCGATACTGAGATGAACTTCAGCAGCTCATGAAGATAATTTTCCCATAGCAGATATTTCATCCATAGTTATCACGCAGGATATAGTTGTGAAACAATTCGAGCTATTAGATGTGAAAAAGGGCACTGGTTGTGATGGTGTGCATTATTCTCTAATAAATAAACTTAGTAAAGAGCTTTCTATGCCCCTCACTGTATTACTTGTATACCCGTTGTTGATAATCTTAATTCACAAATGGGTCATATTATTGCTTCACAACAACGTGTTTTTTTAAAGTGGCCAGAGTGTCAATACTAATTTAGCACTGCACACCGACTTCTTACTTAATGCTCTAGATTCTGGGTACCATGTTGATGCCGTCTATACAGAATTTCAAAGGTCTTTGACGAAATTAACCATGCTATTCTTATGAAGAAGCTCCCGAAAATTGTTATACATGGTGATTTGTTAAGATGGATCTGCTCCTGCATAAGTAATCGAAGTCAAGCGGTTGCATTAAGAGGTTATTGTTCCAACTTTTTGGAGGTATCCTCAAGAATTCCTCAAGGGTCACACCTTGGTCCGTTTTTGTTCAACTTATACGTTAATGATATTGGTACTTGTTTTTCCAGCTCTTATCATTTACTGTTTGCAGGTGACACAAAAATTTGCAAAATAATCAAGACATTGCAAGATTGTAAGACATTGCCACATCTCATCTCGTTCTAATAACAACTTTTACTTGCCTTTCTGTCGCACCAATTATGCCAAGAATACCTTACTCAGTCGTTCATATACTTTTCATAATGGCAAACTAGATGAAGTCGATAATTTTTCATGCAATTTAAATATGCATAAAAAGAAAGTAAGTGAATTGATTGTTCCTCATAAAATATCGGTAATGACTGAATATTCACATTCTTAATTTTGTAGTTTTATCTGTTTCTTCTGTTAATTCGGTAATGTCTGTAACTTTCGTCACTTTTGAATTTTCGATAAAGAATTTGTATATAATTATTT
Source organism: Odontomyia ornata (assembly GCA_963969285.1). Taxonomy (NCBI): domain Eukaryota; kingdom Metazoa; phylum Arthropoda; class Insecta; order Diptera; family Stratiomyidae; genus Odontomyia; species Odontomyia ornata. The sequence continues at coordinate 100,714,507 of OZ017740.1, read as the reverse complement.
TAAAACTAGGTCTATTTGTGCTTTAAGTTTGTATATATTTGTAAATGACTATTATTTACCTGAATAAATAAATAAAATAAATAAATAAAAATCAACTATACTGCAACTGTCTCAAGCTTGCAAAACTGAACTGTGCATCAAATGCAAGTCGAAGCATAAACAATCTTATTTATCGAAACTTTGACGAAAAGAAAACCAAGAAGAAAGTTTTCAGCTCTGTTCTGAGGGATTATTTTCTGGAACCAAGACAGCATTGATCACAAAAATGGCATCAAAAGAGGGATCTTACGTACTGCTAGGTACATTTGAAGTTATAGTTTCAGCAGTGAATAGCTTTTTTTTTCTTTTATTTAGACAGTTACCTGAATGAGTGTAATCCAACCATGCATGTTGAGGTTTTGTCGTATGCGAATTAGGATTGAAATGCCAATAGATAAAAATGCACTGATAGCAATTTCGACCTTCAAAACGTGGACGATGCAATTGGGGTGAATACACGGAAATTTGTCGATTAGCAATTTGTCCCACTCACCGTACCAGGCAATGAATATGGCAAAAGATGCCTAACTCACAACTTAAGTGGAACTTAGGCTGCCTGCGCGCCTTTCAAAGCTGAGCAGTGCATTGCACTAGACGCATCGAAGGTGGAACTTAGGCTATAACAGGCCCTCCACGATCGTTTAAGCCTTGACTCAAGTAGAATTTGGGCTAAGTACGAGCTTTCCTAAGTTGAGCAGCACTAATGACCTCAAAATAAATGAAACTCAGGCTGTCTGTCAACCTTCTAGCGTTACAAGATCACCCAAATCCTGTTAAAGTGAAACTTGGGCTTCCAAAAGCCCTCCAACACCTGTCTCAGCCTTCCAGGAAGACCTCAACAACACTCACAAGAGCGGTACTTTGGCTTTTAAATGAGCCCGCCGATGGTAAGAAGCCTTGAGCATAGGTTCTGCTCTTGCTTTTAGACCTCTAATCTCCTCCAATCCCTTCATTGATGTGCAGACTTCTATGGGAAGCAGGATCCTCTGGGAGCACTCGGAGGCACCAGACGCGATCGACCCCAACGCAGGTCCTCGTACACCCCCCCAAGCCTACGCTGGAAGAAGCGCTCCGTAACAATCCATGTGCAGCACCTCGGCCCCTGGCCGTAGCAGAATTCCGGGCATACCGCCAAGCGGAATCCAGCATGAACAAGTTATCAGTTCCTCCTCCCGTGGCACCACCCAAACGTCAAACAGGCAGCCGTCGAACCAAGCTTGACGAACGAGTAGCGGAGTTTCTCCGGTTTGCCTTGATCGCCATCACTTCCGAAGAGCGGGCTCTCTTGAAGGACCTTGAAGGACCAAGCCATCGCTCTTCAGCGCAAATACCGCCAGACTCAGCGAATGAAGCGCGCACATCATCACCGGTAACGCCACGCACCCCAGCTGCAAACACCAGTTACAACCACAGACAAAGGTAGCCCAGCCCAGCAGCCGACCCCCGACATCTACCTGCCTACATTGGAGCAACTTGTTAGCATAAGCTGAATAATTGTCGTAATATTTGTACATTGAGTTTCAATACCCTAATATGCTATTTAAAAGAAAATCTCCCATCAAGTGTTTCCTCTCTCTGAATTCATGGTTACAGGTGTTTCATAGGTAAGGAGCGATTTCTGGGAGTAGTGGCAAAGAAAGATTTATAACGCATGGGGCTTGCCTGTAAACATGAAACTAGCTGATCTACACTTGTCAAAGCAAGGTTCGATTCATATCTTGGTCGGGGCCGAGCATTGTTACGACTTAGTTAAAGATGAGTGCGTAAATGTTGCACAAGACCTTCCCAAAATATAATATTTGGTTAGGTTGATTCTGGAAAGATTAGGCAATACCAGAATTGTAACACAGCATTGTGCTACATATGTGCCCTAGAATCTGTTGACTTAAACCCAAATATCGAGCAATGTATGCAAATTGAGACCATTGAAGATTCCTCTTCAAAAACAACCGCAGAAACTAACTAAGGTCAAGATAAAGCACACATTTGGTCCACACTGCTGTCCTTTCCATCAATCAGTTATCAAACGGGACATCAGTGCCACCAAATAAAGGGAAATTTCTGATGAATTTGCTAAAGCTTCGACGGATACTTCATTAAGTCATATCTTGCACACGGGCCCCAAAATACAAGAAGACATCATGTCGGGATGGTTACAATTTTGGATGAATCCATATATCTGTGCTGCTGACATTTAGAAAATATACAAGCAATTTCAATATATAATATTCGTTGAATTTAAGCAGGCATACGACAGTATTGATCATAAATTATTGTACCTGCCAAATTAATCCATCTTACCAAAATGACTACGACATTGGCAACCTCCAAAGCATGTATCAATAACCAATTCACTGACAACTTTGACACAAATATCAGACTAAACCAGGGGGACGGGCTGGCCCCATTGCTATTCAATTTGGCTCTGAAATGAAGCTACTTGTCCTTGTTACCTCTTACACGGGTGGTTATGTTCCAGCTGGGGTTTACGGATGTAGGAAGCTCATCCGAAGACAGGCGCAGGCGGGCACTTGCTTTGCCTAAGACCTTGGTTGAGCCACCAAGTGCAAATGTTGCTCACCAGAACTCAAGCAAAAAACATACGGGTAGACTCCGCACTTTCTTCGGGATAACCTATTCTGGTTTTCGGAATATAGTTAACCAGCACACATGTACGATACAAAGGAACCAGAAAGAGATTACATCCGTTTGGAGCTAACGGGTGGTCCAACCAAAACACCCGACGTTAATTGTAAATAAAACAAAAAGTTTTCAGAGAATTATGTAAAGATCGATGACAATTATGTGTGAAACAAAATATTGCCCAAATGCTCGCCACGACTATGGTGACATACTATTATCCAACAGTCCATATTTTCAATGACTCTGAGACATAATTGAGGTTCAATGTCGTTAATGTGCTGAACTATCTCATCCTATAGCTCTTGAATTGTTCTTGGCTTATTAAAGTACACTTTTTCCTTAAAATATCCCCACAGAAAGAAGTCAAATCACATGATCATGGCGGCCAATTAACATCACCACAACGTGAGATAACACGGCCATTGAATTTCTTGCGAAAAAGAACCACTGTTTCATTGGCTGAGTGGCAAGTGGTGCCATCTGGTTGGAACCCTATATTGTCCAGGTCCATAACCTCAATTCCTGGCCACAAGAAATCTGTTATTATCTTGTGTTAATGTATGCGTTCTCTACTCTCTCTGATCTATTTTCTTTGTTTGAATTCTATAACGTAGTCATCTCATGTTCTTCAGTTCAGTACACAATAAACTAGTCGGTTTTTGACCGTCAACGAGTAGACACGTTTTTTTATTTTATTCTTTGTCGTAACGCTGTTTCGTTTCCTTTGTTTTCTTGATCATTCCTGCGCAACATCTTGCAATAGTGAACAATATTCACGGTAACTGCTTGGTCTTCCCCATTTTCGAAGAAGTACGGCCCGATGACGCCGTCAGCCCATAAACCACACCAAACAGTCACTCTTTGTGGATGCATCGGCTTTTCAACAATCACTCGTGGATTCTCATTTGCCCAAATGCGGCAATTCTGCTTGTTTACGAATCCACTGAGGTGTAAGTGTGCCTCATCGCTGAAGATAATTTTCTTAGTGAGGTAGCATTCCCTTCAGTCAGTTCAACCAACCATTCGGCGTATTGCCGACGATTGAAATGGGTCAACTGAACCTTGTGAGCGTGTAAATTCAAATCTTTATTCAAAATTTACATCAGTGATATTCGTAAGATGTTCAATTGTTGGGCACGACGACGAGTCGAGCCTGACGGCTCTTTTGCCACGCTATTGCGAACAACAGCAATATTTTCCGCAGAACGAACTGGGCGTCCATGCACAGGTGATTTTACATTTCCTACAGACCCGAAATCGGACACATTTGGTCGATTATGCTGACCGAAAAAATCACGAAGTGCACAAGATTTATTTGGATTTGAACGCCCATTTTCGCAAAAGGCTTCTACAACCTTAACACGCTGCTTAATTATGCACCTCTCTCTAGTGATTAGTAAGTATCGAAATTTCCGTATAGGACTGCAGCAATGGTCTGCTGCCTCAGCAAAAGAGGATGGTGATATCAGCCGAGATTGGCCTTATCTGGGGATGCGTGAATGCACTGGCAGGCTAGCGTTGCAATTTCGTGGGGTGGATTCATTCCCCCAGCGCAAGGACCCACTGCAAAGAATTTCGCATTCACGAATTCTTGGGTCTCAGAATCAGGTCAACCGAAGTCAAAAAATGTAGGTTACTACAAAAGGACGGAGTTGTTAGTTCAAAGAACAAGTCAAAACAAGTCAAAATAGACAGACTTAGGGGAACTATGTCATTTCCCGACGATTCTCATGGCCCACAAATAAGAGTGGCGTAACCGGATGGTTGTGGTGCCCTCTCGCACCCGCCCGACCGGATCAAGATCCAAAATGTTGTTATGTGATCGAATCACATAACCCTATGCTATAAATTGGTCACATTTATATTTCGTTTTTGATGGGAAGGCTCATGCAAAGTATGTTTGTATGACTTTTTCACTCAGAAGGGAAATATATGGCCACTGCAACATTTTGGATCTTGATCCGGTTGGGCGGGTGCGAGGAGGCACCACAACCATCCGGTTGCCCCACTCTTATTTGTGGGCCATGAAAATCGTCGGGTAACGACGAAGTTCCCCTAAGTCTGTCCTTTTTAACTTGTTTCGACTTGTTCTTTGAACAAGCAACTCCGTCCTTTTGTAGTTACCTACACTTTTCCACTTCGGTCGCCCCTTCTTCTGAGACCCAAAAATTCGTGAGTGTGAAATTCTTTTGAAGTGGGTCCTTGTGCTGGGGAATGAACCCGCCCCGAAACATCGCAACACTTGCCTGCCAGCGCATTCACGCGTCCCCACACAAGGCCAATTTCGGCTGATATCACCATCCTCTTTCGCTGAGGTAGCAGACCATCGCTGCAGTCCTGGAGGGACATTTTGATACTTACTAATCACTACATCTCCATGGTTGAATATGTCAAACACACTGAAACAAAGAAATGTCAAATCAAGCAGGACGTTAAGGTGTGACACACAATTAACATCGTGCATTATGGTTGTACCACCCTTTATAATCACGTTTAATCACCACTCAAACCAAAGTTCACATTAAATGCTTTAAGTAACGCAAGCAATATATTGTTTAATATTTTAAAACAAAGCTTGTATTACCACTTCACTTCTTTCTTTCGAAAATTTTCGAATCAAATCATACAAAATCACAATGCTCAAAAAATTTAAATCTACTTACAGAATTCGTTCATTTTGAAGAAAGAGAGGCCCAAGAGGCATTGCCCCTGCTAGATACTTTCCACTCCTAGCATCTTGGTAGACCACTGATTGGTATTTGTCGCAGGAGGCCTACATGTTCATAAACATATTAAGTGCAGTGTCTTGTTCCTTTCAACTTCCAGCGGTTCTTTGCGTGCTCTACAAGTTTGCCTATCTAGTTGGTTAAAATCTTAAGATAATAATGCTTCGTTGGAAATTATACAATTGACTTTGTATTAAGCTAATCCTTACAACTCAACTAACTAATGTGGTTTTAATTCAACTAATTCGTCAAAAATTCCATACAGCTCATGGCTGAATCGAATTCACCATCAGGCCCCGTCTAGCTTCACCCCAAATTATTCGCCTCAAGACCCGTCTCCCGAAGGCGTCCTATACGCTTGCGGATGCTTGGGTTAGGGCCCGAATTTCTCATTCATAGCACCGTACAAGTCTTATCACAGACTTGTATACATGGAGCCTTGTTTTCCTGTGTATGTAGCTGGTCTTCAAGATCGTCAAAATTGAAAAATATAGTTTTTAGCTGTGTTCTTCAGCGTATTTCGTCTCTTTTATTACTAATTTTAGTTACTTTGTCACCTAAATGCACAAATTTACTCACATTTTTGATATTGTGTTTGTCAAATGTGATTTTTTTTTATATTTGAGGAATTTTTTCTCGATTGCGTCATGAACTTTATTTCATTCTTATTGATTTGTAGCCTTACTAGTTTTGCTTTACTGTCAAATTTCAGGGAAACTTCTTTGGCAGTTGTTTTGTGACCGTGACAAAATGTTGATGGCATCCGCGTTAGCTCTCATTTGGCTCAACTTGTAGAGTAATGTAACTCGCGTATCGAGAGGTAGCATTCTAATGACATTTCCCAGAGCCAAATTGAATAGCTATGGGGCCAACCCATCTCCCTACTTTAGTCCGTTATTTATGTCAAAGGCATCGGTTAGTTGGTTATTTATGCAGACTTGGGAGGTCGTTGACGTCATTGTCAATTTGGTAAGATGGACTGATTTGGCTAGGATACTAAAGTAACGCATTATTTGACACTGTACGTTACGATCAATACTGTCGTGTGCTTGATTAAAGTCAACGAATATTTACATATTTACGTACATCTGTTGAGCTCCCAGAATTTCTCAAGTACCTGCTTGATAGTAAACAAGTAGTCTTTTGGCGATCTATCAGCTCTCAAACTACCTTGACACTTTTATTTCCAAAGATCTTTGAAAATATTTTGTACGCTACCGTGCAAATCAATGATATGCCTCTATAATTTTCGCACTGTAGGTTGCCACCTTTTTTATAGATGGGAAATATAATTGATTGACTCAATACGTTCGGCATATGTTCTTGTTGCCAAATGTACTGGATGACTCTATGGATGGCTTTTTGAACACCGCTCCCAATATATTTGATAAGCACCCTTAGAATGTTATCGATGCCCGGCGCTTTATTATTCTTTTCGGTCTTGATGGTGGAACAAACATCATCCAGATTTGGTGCATTCAATCAAAGCTCTCCAGGAATGCAGTGCTAACTTAATCCAGCCACTTTTCCGTGGCTATGATAATTTAAAACGCAAGAAAACTGTACCGTAACAGCATACCAATAACTTTTCTAGTATATAATCATGATTTTTCTAGTATATAATCATGAATGGCAAATGGTCCATTTCACCGGTCCGATACAAAATCTTTCTGGTAAGGGTATACTTCTGCCCATTCAACTTATTTTTCATTGTTTTTCTCATCTAACTCAGTTAGATGAGGTAATTCGCGTAGAGCATTTGTTAGAGTACTCGCTGCGTAAGCCGTAAGTCCCTGGTTCGATCCGGTTGGTGGCAGTGAGATTTCTTCCCAGTGATTGTTCGGACGGACTATAAGTCCGTTCAGTTATGATACGTGCTGGTTTCAAATCAGAACGTATCGCAGCTGGGTGGAAGGATCAGTGACCTGAGCATGATTCTGACTATATCACCTTATTGAGTGCCAATTCATTGGCTCAGGATGATGAGATACTCTAACTATCCTTAAGTGGAGGCCCAAAAGAGACTGTAGTACTGAAGTAAAAAAGAGTTAGATAAGTCTTTCCATCTACTTGCACTCTCTGCAAAAGTTGGAAGAAAATAATTCTTCTTCCATTCACCTTCAAAAATTATCCAGTCATACCCATAACTTACACATCATAACTTACTTTTTAATGTTACCCCAATTTCACCTAGAATCCTCGGATGGTACTTGGATAATTCCAAAATGAATACCAGGCTGGTATCTTTCGTTTGATTATTCTCAAGCTTATTGACCACGAGAACTATTCCTCACTAAGAAGTTTGAGTATGTTAATCGAAATAACTTTTATGTTGGTACATTTCACTGGAGAGTCTGTGTTACTACCATCAGGAAAATTTCATATGAGATAATCAAATTGCTGAAATAAAGTTTGATTAAATAGAGTACGAAAGTACTATTTGGCTATTTTAACCATATCAAATAGTGAGTATGGTAAACGGAAACTGTTTGCGTTTTAGGTTTGCTGATGGAGTATTGAGCGCCCAGTAAAGAACAATATTACAAAGACTGAAAACGTTCTCCCTTTTCCCACTGCGTGTTTTGTATTTCCGATTAAATGACCAAGACTCAATCTTCAAGAACTCGTCGGCCAACTATCTCAAGTGATTCGTTTTTCTCCATTGTCGATATTATTCTCGTAATGGTTCTTGTGAAGCTATTGCAGGCTGCTGATTCAATTGATTCGAGTACTCTAAACTTCTATTCAAAATTTTTCTTCTTAATAAGATGACTATTAACTGGGTATTGAAGCTTACGGGATTGATTCATTGCAGAGAGGTGAGCAATCGATTAAGGTCTTTCATTCTTGTCGCCGTCCATTGGCCGATCGTGCTGACCACTCGTCACCGTAAGTCTTTTGATTTATAAACGGTTGGATGATGATGGAAAATTATTTTGGACAGTCGCTTCGATAATTCATAAAATTAAGATATTTAGGCAGTCTATAAGCTTTTTTTAATGTGACAATTTGCATAGCGACATGGTATTAAAGACCTGAAAAAAAAATAAAGGAAAAATATTTTCAATACGGACTCATTCAGTCGCGGTTTTTGATTTAATGCTGATCCATCGTTAACTTTTAATTTATTTGGCACTTTTCAAAGGGGATTTATGCGTGCTAAACTTTTGATCGTATTTTGTTTATTGTTTACTATGTGAACTGCGTAAGAGGGTTTCGATAATCAAAAATTCAAATTTCGAATCAATGTAAATCGCTAATATTATTTTATAAAGAACGACGGTTCTCATAGTTGTTCTTAATAAAATTGATATTGAAAGGAACTATAAAAAACAGTAGGTCACGAAATTTTATTGCATTATTTTTACGATCGTTTGGAAATTGCGAAAAAATATCAATAATTTGGAATCGATGCTTTTCTAACTCATATGTATGTCACGTTAGGATTGAGAGATTTTTCATATTTAAAAGGCGCATAGTTTTTTAACAGATTTCCAAAGGAAAGAGGGTGATCAATTCATCACGTTTAGTTTTTGTTGCTTTTTTCATGTATGTTCATACATAACTTTTGAATGGAGGTAGATAAAAGAGTCCTCCCTTCGGCAAATGATACGTCTTTCTTCCTGTTAGGTCCCGTTTAAAGGACAAGACATTCAATTAACGGTGAAGGACTTTAACCGTTGAAACTAAAAAAAATTCTACTTTCGCCCCGATTTTTCAGCATAGCTGATCGACACGTGTAAGGATTTTGATTATTGAGGTTTCAAATGAAAAGCAACATATTGAACTAAAATGCCTCGGTACAGAATTGTAATCCTTTCAAGGACCCTGTAGATATGAACAGTTCAATATGATACATTGATGTCGAGAAATTCCATTTTAATGATCTTTCGTACGAAAAATGCCAATTGTTTTGCACTCTTCAAGGATTTGATGGAGATACTGAATCCTTTGGTGTCGGATGATGAAGATAATCAGTATCCTTAATTTTCTGCATAAACGGTACACTTGAGTGATTCCTTCGTAACGGATGATAAATATATCAGCATCTTTAATTTTCTGCATAAACGGTACATCTTAGTTAATCATTTCTACTGGAAATAACCAATAAATTATTACTAAATGCAGCATGAATACAACTAAATATGATTTAGAGCATTTTCATTGGGGAACATTTCAGGATGCTTTTCTCTCCGCATTCGTTCTTCGCCTAATGGTGGACTTATTAAAAGATCCTTTTTACATTCTTAGACGTAAACGTGACACATAGGAGCTAAAAATTTCCCCAAAGAAATAATAAGGATTGAATGATTGCAAATTATAGAGTTAATCGTCATTTGTAAATTGATTCGTTATTTTTTAGTTAATATTATACATTGTATGCCAAGAAACCTAAAATTAGGAAAGTGTTAAGAATAATGGTGTCAGTCCCCTAAGTGAAAGAACCACTTATTCTTTCACCCGGGCCATCATTGGCTATCAACATGATATAGGGTCCAATACCCACCTTGGGACCACGCGGTCGAGCTGCCCTGTGGGTGATGGCATGTGGTAGCTCCTGAGAAGTGTCCATCACCTACAACGAAACCGCTCTAAAATTAGTAATTGCCAGACTAAGGACCGACGAGAATCACGACCTAAAAAGTGATACTTTTCCTTCTATAGGCGATCATAATTTTAAAGATGAACATGAAAATGCATAATTTTTTTTCTCCTCTTTCCTGTTTTATAACACGGCCTTAGTTGGTTCACTAAGGGATATTAGCCTTATAGGCACTTAACCAGCGTTTTACGACCTAGCTCGCTTTTGGGACCAATGGGGCTTCTGCGAGTCTTTTTAGGGTTTAGTAAAATCATTTTACAAAGCCTTACTAAAATTGCGACCTGTCTGTCCGTGCGTCCAGTTTTTCTCGCCAACTGCATAAGCTCGGAATTTAAGATTTTGTGAGTAAATGCAAGGTTTTGCCACAAAAAGAAATTTATAAGGTGTTTAAGGGGGTCTCCCCATATAGGGGAGTGGCCCCTGAAAAAAAGTCATTGCATGTAGGCAATACGGGTATCAGACAGCGTTGCCAGACGTCCCGATTTTGGCGGGACGTCCCGATTTTCAAATCTCAGTCCCGCTTTTCGGGAATAACTCGACTGTGCGTGCAGCGTACTGAGAAAGCACGGGCGGGTAGCACAGACAAGTGTGGACTGGCCATCTGCCTGGCGTGTAATGAAGATAAGCGCGCGAGAGAGGGGGGTGCGTCACGCAATCGGTGCGTGTGACTGCGACATCTAATTTTTCTCTTTCGCTCTTTTCTTATTCTCATTTGTTTATAAATTTCTATTTCGCGAGAACGCACGATTACGTACGATCCGAAGGAACAACGTATACCATTTGTTTTAGTGCTTGGAAATCAGTGAGTGAGCAAATAGTGAGTTGCATTGCGTGCGTAATTTGGTGTTATTACATTAATAAAACAAAAGTTACAGTTTTCTACGTGTTTTTGTTCGTTAGTTACTGGAGTTTACTTATTAAAATCATTGAAAGATGAATGAAACCGATAGTGATGTTTCGGATTACTCGGAACAGGAAGACATTACACCCAAGAAGAAAGTCAAACTAGGAAAACATCGCCTCACGAAATGTTGTACAAATTGGCAAAATCATTATAATTGGTTGTGTATTGTGACGTCAGATGAATATAAAGCTTACTGTAGACTGTGTAAAAAAGAGTTTACTACTTCTCATGGTGGATTAAATGACGTAGTGAAGCATTCAAAAACAAGTAGAAACTCGAAGATCACTAGTTCTCGCACTGCAAGAAACATAACTAGCTTTTTCCAGGCACCGGGTTCTTCCACATCTTATCGTGATCGCGATGATATTATGTACAAAACGTCAGCTGCAGAAATTACTTCTATATACAACATTCGTTAAGCTACAATAGTATGGATTGTTTTCAAAAGTTATTACCTCTCATGCACGCCGATTCTAAGATAGCAAAGAATGTTAAATGCGGTAGGACAAAGATTGAAGCAATAGTTTGTAAAGTATTGGCAAAAGAAGCTTTGAAGGACGTTATTCAAAATTTAAAAGAAGATTTATTTCTTTCGATTTCTACGGCTGCCAGCAATAAAGGTAACTGGAAAATGTTTCCAATATGTGTGCGATATTTCAGTTTGGACAAAGGAATATAAAACAAATTAATAGATTTTGTGGGGAGTAATGACGAAACTGCCGACCGAATAACAAAGGTACTTTGTGAAACGTTGGATAAACATAACTTAAAATTATCGCAAGTAACATCAAAGTCAAAGTCAAAAGCGCTTTATTTAATACCAATCGTTATAAGTTTTTAAAAGAACATGAAGCTAATTCCAAACAATAAAACTATAAAAAAAACTTAGTGGCCCGAATGGCTCTCTAAATTTATACGTTATCACATTTAATTTAATGAAAAAAATACACTAGCAAATTTAAATTAATTAAGATCATTACATATTTCTTGATTCAATTGGAAAAAGGAGAAAAAATCCACCAACCAGCATTATTCGCAAGTAACATCATATGGTGCTGACAATGCAAATGTAAACTTTGGTTCAAATCGTTCTGTTTTCACGAATCTTATTGCCAAAAACGAAAAAATATTAGAAGCTTACTGTTCAGTTCGCATCTTGCATTACATGAGCAAATTTGCATGTTATAGATTAGACATCGATGTAGAAGCTATCATCTTAAAATTATACGGCCATTTCTCACATTTAGCTAAACGTCGTGCGGAATTGATGGAATTATTTGAAACTACAGAAATAGAGTGGGTCGAATTATTACGTCAATACAAGATTTCTGTCGCTCTGTCCTGCTGTTGAGAGAGTAATCAAGGTTTGGTCTGCTTTGAAAAGCTACTTTGGTAAACAAAAATCATGTGCGAAAGCCATTGAAAAGATTTTTTACTCTGAAGGGGAGGAAACAAAAACTCTAGCCTACTTGCATTTTGTTCATAATTTAATGAGTGCTTTTAGTACATCAATAAAAGAGTCTCAGGGAAATGATATTGCCATAACAGGAATGCATGAGTCATTATGTCTCTTCCACTCAAGATTGACTCAAAGGCCAAAGGATGGGTTTTTCGGCTACCAGACGAAACCTTTTTTTTCGAATAAATTAGTTGAATCTGAACGGATCAAAGCCTTCGAAGAATTCTAAATGTTTTACACAAATTGCCAACAATATATAGAGAAACGTTATAATTTTTCAGATGAGAATATTTTTTCTAGATTTAAATTCATAAACCTGGAAAGTGAAATTAGTTTCGACCAGATTGAAAATGCTATGGCTTTAATAAAATTGACAGATAATATTTCGATAGATAGCCTATATGAAGAACTTAACTTGTTGAAATCATCCTTGGACATTTTAGTGGGAAGTTGCAAAGACACCACTGCCACCACCGCACAGAAATGGCATGAGCTCTTTCAACAGTTTCCAAAAAAAGATACCGGGAATATGTTTAAACTAGTGTCTTTCATATTAAGTATTCCAACATCAAACTGCATTCCTGAACGCGTTTTTTTTTCCAGATGAATTTAAAATGGTCAGATGCTAGAAATAAATGCTCCGTAAATTTAATGAAAGCAGAATTACTCATCCAAATTAATCTACAGCTATCCTGTGAAGAGTTCTTCATCTTTATTAAAGAGAAAAAGGATACTTTAAAAGAAGTTAAATCCTCACAGAAATATAATGAATAAGTAATTCTTGTAAATAATTAATCTCTTATTATAAGTTGCAATTTGTAACACTTACTTCTCAGACTTTTATTTGAAACGCCATATTTTTCTAATAAATAAAACTTTTTTGATTTTGATTTCTGTTTTTATTTTATACATTTTTTATTGAGAAGAATAAGACTCAACTATTTCACGATAGGGTAAATCTGATTTAAAATATCATATTTTTATTAAAATACATTTCCTATGGATATTTGTACTATCTATTGTCAAGTAATCGTAATTTGAACTCAAATAAAAAGAAAAATATTTAAAAACTTTTGATTGTATACGTTTTTTTACTATGTCCCCCTTTCGAAGAAAAAGTCCCGCTTCATTCCCTCAAAAAGTTCCTAAATCACGATTCGGCAAAAAAAAAATCTGGCAACGCTGGTATCAGATGAAAGGTCTCAATGAGAACTTTTCAAAACAGGTCTTAAAATGATAAGTTTTGCTTTGAGGGGTGCAGGGGAAGGGAAAACATATGAAAATTTTATGTCCCCTCCTCGCGATTGGACACCTTTGACCCGAAAAATCTGAAAAAAATCACAGAGGTGAAACTTAAGAATTGCAAGGGCAGCAAATACCCCAGAAGTCGAAATTCGATCAACTTTATTAATAATGGTACATATTATAAATTTTACATTTTGGCCTATAAAATCAAAACGGAACCCTTAAATTGCCCAAAAGCTACAATTTAAGTTTTTTGAAAGCAGTTGTATGTATTCCAAAAATTTCACAATAATTGAACAATAAACAGCTAAGCTACAGCGGATTGAATATTTATCAAATACAACAACATTAACATATTGTTACATGTACAAATAATTCTGCGAGCTACTGTCGCAATTGTTTTCATAACCATTAAGAACATCAACAAAACGAATTTACTCGAAACCACGATAACCCAACAAGCATGCTCCATTGATTACGCTGCTGGAATGTTCCCGCTAATTCACCAATGTACGAGAACTGAGTTGAATGATTAGAGACCCTATATAAAGGCGAGCTGAATGAATGGGGGGAATCATTCATCCGACCGCGATAAGAACTGTGATAGTGTGTGGGAAGCGATATTGTTCGAGTAATAGAAAAGTGATTTTCGTGATTGTGAAGTAATTTCGGAAGACAATTGCGATCGAAATTTATGGACAAGTGAAAGTTAGATTCTAGTTAAAATTGTGAAATAGTTAAATTAGTGATTGTGCAATTTTAGTGAATAAACTCTTTTAATTTAATTTGAAAGACATTGCGTTTTCACTTTCCCGGAACATTAAAATTATTGGCCGCGAACCATAACACGTGACAATATGTTGAAATTTTGATAAAAATTTTAGAACTGGTTCATAATATTGATGTGTTATCATGACTACTTAGGCGACGGGTTCAAAAAACTTGAAACGAAATGGCGGCGAATTTGAAAACATAGTAAACATAATGATGTTTCGAACTGAATTTATGAAATCTATATATTTGGCAAGTTTTGATATGCAGAATATATTGTTTGATTTACTAATTGCTTTACAAAACCCATCTGGCAGGAGCACTCTCCTTCTACTTCAATTAGTTTCTTCTTACTCCTTTTCTTTACTTTTTAGGGGTTTCGTACTAAAATACAAAACCCTATTGCAATCACCACCTGTGTCCCTCTGTTCGTCCGTCCGTCTGTATGTCGCAGCATTCGCGTACCCCCTCGCGATTGGATACCTTCCATCCGAAAAATCTGAAAAAAATCATGAGTATAGGCCTTTATGAGTATACAACAACAAATACATGAGAAGTCGAAATTCACTCAACTTTGTTAGTAATAGTATGATTTATCGATTTTATGTTTTCTTGAATAAAATCTAAACGGTATCTTTAAATTCAATAAATTTAGCAAACAGATGACTATTTATAAGATTGATCTTTTCTGAAAGTTTCATCGATCGAATTGTATTTAACGATATAGCGATTTGAATTTTCTTGTATTACTATGGAACAATATGCTCTGTATTACTATGGAAACATATGGCTATGGAACCATATGCGCTTTTTACCGACTTAGACACTACAGCTTTGCTAGGATTTGCATGAAAATTTCTGGAGTGATCGGTATCATGAAGATGAGTCCATACAATTGAAACAAGTCAAAGAGGCAGGAGAGAGCTCCGTGCAAAAGGGCTTTGTAACCATTCTAGGATTCGAAAAAATAGGCCATGAATCGATGATTACAGTACAGGGGAGTGGCCCTCGAAAAAAAAATTTCATGAAAGGTAGCCGATATGAGTATCAACTGAAAGTTCTCTATGAGAGCTTTTTAAAACAGTTCTTAAATTGAAATTTTTTACTTCAGTAGGGGCACAGGGAGGGAAATACATGAAAAATGCATTTCCTCCCTCGCGAATGGACACCCGTGATCTAAAAAATCTGAAAAATTATCAAGGGAGATATTTATGGGTATAACTCTAACAAATACCTCAGAAGTCAAAACTCGTTCAACGTTTTTAATAATAGTACGACCCTCGAATTTCACATTTTCTCCAATAAAATCGTCTTTGACATGTTCCTTGATTTTATTCGTTGCTGGTTACTGCATTTTGTAAGTTGAGTACAAAACCCTTCTGACATGAGCATAGGTCTGTCTACCCAACTTGTTTGTGTGTTCATTACTTTTTGCTTTGTTCGTTGTTGGTTTGTGATGTGTTGGTTTACTCACAATTTTGAGCGACCCGACGGTTTGTTAGTGCTTAGTAGTTTTGGAAGGTGCTAGTTGATAAATTGTAAGGGTGGATGTTAGAGTGAAGTAAAGATGAGATGTGTGGTTTTGTCAGTGGTGCTATAAATTCATTGGATAGTCTATAGCTCGCTGCCATATATCGGGCAATACTAATTAGATTGAGTCAAACTGACATGCGTTTGAAAGGTGACATTCCAGTCTACAATTTTCCTCTGGACAGTTTTGTTTTTCGTCATTCGTGTCAAAAGTTGTATTCATTTAAAAATGAGTCAAATTTCTGAAAAAATTCGTTATACTTTACAATATCACTACGATCAAGGTGAGAGTGCATCGGAGGTGTGTGAAAAAATTTGTGGTGTCTACGGTTTAGATATTTTATCAAAAGCCACAGCCAAGAGAGGGTTCGCTCGCTTTCATTCTGGATATTTTGATGTCAAAAGTGCACCTCGCTCAGGTCAACCAAACACTGGAAAAGTCGATGAAATCTTACAAAAAATTGAAGAAGACCGACACATAAGCAGCTATGACATTGCTAAGGAACTGAATATCCATCACCAAATAGTTTTGGACACAAAGGATACACAAAGATGCTCGACGTTTGGGTGCCGCGTGAATTGACACATAAAAATTTGATCGACCGAATTTCCATTTGCGAAATGCTATTAAAACGCAACGAAATTTTTGAAGCGAATCATAACGGGCGATGAAAAATGGGTAAGATACAAGAATGTCGTTCGAAAGAGATCATGGTCGAAAATGGTGAATCACCACAAACGACTTCAAAACCAGGATTGACACCAAATAAGGTTATGCTGTGTGTGGGATTGGAGGGGAATTGTTTATCAAGAGCTGCTAGAACCTGGCCAAATACTCAATTCGGCTCTGTACTGTCAGCAATTAACCAGATTACAACAAGCAATTCAAAAACTAGCCAGAATTGATCAATAGAAAGGGCGTTGTCTTCCATCATGACAATGCCAGACCACACATATCTTTGAGGACACGCCAAAAATTGACAGAGCTTGGGTGGAAAGTTTTGATGCATCCACCGTATAGTCCAGACCTTGCACCATCAGACTACCATTTGTTTCGGTCTCTGTAAAACTTCCTCAGTGAAAAGAAATTCACTTCAAAAAGGGACTGTGAAAATCACTTGGCCAAGTTTTTCGCCGATAAACCACATAAGTTCTACACAGATGAAATCATGGTTCTACACAAAAAATGGCAAAAGGTCATAGATGTACTTAAATAAAATCCGTTTTAAATAAAAGAAATATTCAATCGAAAATGACAAAAATATATTGGTATCTTCAAGAAACTTGTCTAGTTGCTGGAATGCTGTGTGCACCATTCTTGTTTCTACAACAGTTCAATCAGAACGTGCTTTTACCTATGAGTAGTTATTTTTCTCTTTGATGATCAAATTTGGTGCAGTTTAATATCTGATGTTCGAGACAGTCCGTGAAGTTGCATTATCTACTCGTACAGGCATCCGTGGAGTCGATTTTAGCTCGTCTGAGTCTGTAATTATTGTATGCTCTGTTTGTTAATATTCTGTTAATTTGTTTTATTGTGTTTCGATGAAGGTTAGTGTTACGGTAACATGGTTTGTTTAGGTACTGTAGATCTCCAACTTCCCAGGGCAAGAAGGATGCGTTCATGACTTTGTTGTTATACTTAAGGGTCTAGACATTTTCTAGGGATCTCTTGACTATGCCAAAGGTGTCGTCCTATTCACGATAGATGTCGGTATTGTTACCATTTATTATTGCGTCCTTTGCATTTTCATCTGCAATAGAGAGGGCTTCACAGTTGCTATTTTTGGGTATCCAGGTCAGTACCACTTGCATTTTGTTGTTTTATTGTAATCAGCTGCTGACTTCAGACTCCAGGTATTTCGGGTTATTCTTGTGTATTGTTTCAGTGATGCTATTTTTGGAGTCTGTGAATACGACTATGTTTTTGGTGTTGTCTGAATGGATGTCTAGTATAGCTGTTTTAATGACTGTCATCTCAGCGTTGTTGAGATTTGTGTGATGGTATAATTTCCATTTGGTGACGCTTTTGGTCTTAAGGTCATAAACTGAACATCCTGTGCCCAGGAGGTTCTGTGCTGCGTCCATCCAGTATACTGCATGGTTATTTGGTATTTTGGCTAGCATGTTTTTGAGGCAGTCTGTGATATCATTATAGTTTATTTTTGGGGAGTTTGGCGGTAGTTTGAAGTCGAGGTTGCTTAACTGGTGAAACAGGTTTGGAGGGGTCCCATTTTTGTTTCCCTAGCACGTAGGGTCTAGAGTTTGTTTAAATTGGTTCATGACTTTGGAGTAGTTTGAGTTTTTATTTTGTATATTCATGAGGTTTCTGAAATGGAGCTCATGTATGTTTTTTAGTATCTCTTTGCTTCACAGCAGCTTGGCTCTGAATTCAATGGGCAGTTCATTGGCTATGGAGAAGTTTGTTACATTTGGAACGCTGAACGGAAAGCCCAGATAGGATTTAAGTATGATAGATTTGTTTCTATCTAGTTCGTTAAATGCTGATTTGAGGAAGTTGGTTATGTTCGCTAGGTTATTTTCTGTTATGGGTCTTATCATCAACTTATACAGCAGTAGAGCTTTGTTAGGGTTTAAGCCATATTTGGGCCCGCTAATTTTTCTGATTAGGTTTTTGGACTTTAAGAAGGATAGTATTAGTTCCACATGATCTGTGGAAAGTCCCTTGTTATTGAAAATTTTGTCGAGGTAGGTGAAGTTGTTAGCCTATTAAATTCTGTGATTGTTTATGGTTGTGTTTAAAGAGATTGGTTTTTTAGAGTGGAATTGTGTGGCTGTAGATTTATTGGCATTTACGGTTAGGTCAAGATTGCTAAATCTATCCTTCAGCTGATTGGCTTTTGTTTGGAGGTTGTTGAAGGCTTCGTTGAAGGTAGTACCTTTAGATAATAGTAGAAAGTCGTCTGCAAATTACCAGAGTAGGGTATATTCGTTTTTGATGTTGTGTAGGGTTTTAGTATAGATGTTAAAGAGTAGAGCGCTGAGCATATCCCGTTGAGGGAGCCCATTTGTCAGTGTTTCGGACTAATGACCTAAAGTTCTTAATCTTAGTTGAAAGAAGTCATGGATCCAGGCTATGTAGTGGTTTTAAAGTTTGGTGTCTTTCAGTATTTCTATTAATTTGGGTAGGTTCACTCTTTCATACGCGTTAGAGATGTCTAGTGTGATTGTCATATATTTTAGTTTGTTTTCTTTATTCATGGAATGTAGAATTTTATTGAGCAGAAATTGATAGGTTTTCTTTTTCGTTATACGAAGGTGTTTGCGCTTAGGATATTGGAGTCTTCAATAAATTTGCTGATTCTGGTTCTAATTAGGTTATTGATTATTTTTAGCGTTAAGTTAAGGAGAGAAATTGGTCTGTTGCTATCCACAATTCTGGTTTTTCTCATGTTGTTGGTTATTGAGATGCTTTTGAATACTTGATTTATGCCACGTAAAAAGTTTGTTTTGTTTAGTAGGGACAGGCTATTTATTTTGTTGTCGTCTATTTTGTCTGGACCTGGTGCTGACTTCGTTTTGTTATTGTCAAAGATAGATGCTGTTGTTAGTATTGTTACTGGTGTTCTTGTGTTTGGCGATTATTTACTGAAGGAAAGGTTTATCATTATCATGGTTCTACATTCATAGGGGCATGTCAAATGTGTTGTTTTTTATATTTCTCAGCAGATTCCAGAATTCGTTTTTTCTACTGAGTCCAATTTATTTTCCAAACTTGTAAGATTGTTTATGTCGTTCATTATTTTCGTATGATTGAAGGTTACATGGTTATTGTAGAATAGGTGAAAGTTTTGGAGTTCGAATGTGATTGCTGAGTGGCCTTCCAGTTGTGTTCGGCGAAAGGTAGGTTAGTTATGCTGACGTCTAGAGCAGAGCTGATGGTATTCCCTAAGCCATTTGTTCTATTGAAAGTGTATATTCTGGAGTTTAGGATTTGTAGATGACGCTTTTTTATTATGTTGTTTCAAATGTTTCCTTTTGTGTTGTTTGTGGTGTTATCCAAGAGCTGTGTCGGGCATTCAGGTCACCTCTTATAATGTAGGGCTTATTGTGGTTGATTCTGGAAAAAAGTGTTTCTAAGAGTTTTTTAAAACGGCAACTTTGACGTAAGGGGGGTGTGTAGATAGAGATTACGTTTGGTTATAGATTTAAGGTTTCTATAGCTATCGCTTCAAGGTTGTCTTCCAACTGGAGTATTTTGTATTTTATATTGTTTTTAATTAAGATGGTCACTCCTCCGTGTCTGTTTCTATGTATGTACTTGTAGGCAATATTGTGTTTAGGGAGACATAGGGTTGTTGTCGTATGCGAGGGGGTTTGAAGGGTATATGCTGTTGTGTGGTTGGGCGCCGGGGCAGTGGAAGTTTTTGAGTCAGCGGTGAGGTGGGCCAGGGATTATTGACTTTTAAGAATGATTTTGTTCATAGCTTTATTTGTGTTTCTAAAATTGTTTCCTACTTTATTGCTTGATAATGAGAAGAAATCATCCATAGATTGATTACTCTTAATAGGTCAAATAGTTGGTATTGTAGTTCGATTTGTTCAGGATATTTCTTGCTTCAAACACAAAATGTCTCCTTTGGAGCTTAGTTTAATCTCAGCTGTGTATCTTACTCATTTTGGACAATTGTTTGTTGCTATGTGCTAGATTGAACCATATAGAAGCGATTACGTTATTTCACAGATTCCTTGGCAGTCGGTTTTAAAACATTTTATGCATCGGCTGTCTTTTTGTTTGCAATTAAAAGTGGTGTGCCCTAATCTAAAACATTTGGTAGATTGTCTTGGTTAATACAGAAAATGCTGAACTTTGATTGGTCTCCACGCGAACCATATGGCATCCGGTAGTATGGTACCTGAGAAGGTTAGCTTTAGGGAATCGGGCTGTAGAAGTCTCTCAGGGTTTTCCAGCTCCCTGCGTTTCAACATTGAGATGCCTAGAATTTTTAACGTTGTGCATTGCATGGGGTGCCTTCTTTTAACATTTATTCATTCGTTATGGAAAAGGGTATGTTCCTAATAACACCAGTTCTATATAAAAAGTTGTTTAGGATGAACATTTTTAGTTTATATTTATTGAGGTTTGGGTTGTTGGTAGCATTGTTAGCATCGTCAGGTTTTCAAAGATGGTTTTTAGCTTATATATAGCCTATAGTTGTCACACTCATGATGTTGCGTACTTGTAGAGATTTATTAAAATTTAGAACTGATGATGGATTGTCAAAGGCATGTTCCCCTTCTCTGACACATAAGACATTAAAGTATTTCCTCTTATCGTTAGAGAAACAGAAGTTGTTTACATGGGTAGGCTGAGACGAGTGTTGCCTCATATCTATTTCAGTAGATTTGGTTTGGTTATGATTTGGGGAGTACTATTTTTATTTGTACTGTTGAATTTAAACTATTTGGTATTTCTGACTTACGTGTGGTGCTTGTGTTGTGTACGTCTGAAAATTATGTTGTGGTGTTTAAATTAGTTGGTCCATCGTTATTGTCTGTGATCTTGATTTGCATGGATTTTTGTTATGTGTTGGTAAGTGTGACATTTGGAAGTTCATTTTGTGGTCCACTGTTTCTTTCCAAGCTATCCGCCCAAAACTGACGATAGATACAAGCCATATGGCAGTAGCGCTTACTACCACACACATGACCATTAGTAGGCCGACTTTGCTGGCTAACTTACATGGCGTTATATGAAGAATTGTGGAGGTGCCAACAAAAATTCGAGGTTTTGTACGGTTTAGAGACGGATTTCTACAGTGAAATCCAGATGATCCGCGGAGAACACAATGGCGCTCCTAGTGAAGTGAAAATTATTTCAGTTCTTATACCCGTTTAGTTTTTATCGCCTTCCAAAGTGAATTTATAGGAGTTTGTTTACATCTCAACGCTGAGCTATCAGTCGAAGGTTCAAAACGTGTGCTTCATTTGCTCGTCTTGGAAAGTTTAGGAGCACAATGGGCTATACAAGGTGAATTTATAGCATGCACGGAATGCGTTCAGCACGTTTTTTATTCGGAAAATAGTATATATGACAAAATATAAGCATTTGCTAATGCCGCAGTTGGGTGACAGCTACCGGAAGCTTGTCCATAGTAGGCCGACTAATACATATGCAAATTGCTACCATATGGCTTGTATCTATCGTCAGTTTTGTATCCGCCTTATTGATTGTAATGAATGCTTCAAGTTTTGGCGCCAAGACTTAAATTTTTGAGGAGGCTGCCTCATGAAATTTACTGGTATATGCCGAGGGGAGTTTGGGTGGAGATGTATTTGGCGCCGGGGATTTCATTTCTCCTTTGGATTTGTTGTAATGGTAGGGGGTCTTGTTCAATTTTTCATTTTTGTGGGATCGTCCTCGTCTTTTGCGTAATTGTATCGTTTCCACCTGTGCCTGGAGCTTGTCAAATTTTCAGAAATTAAATACTTCAACTAGTTTTGTTTATCACTCAAATTGGTTAAGCGAAAACAAAACAGAGGCTGTTCTAGAACCCCTGTTCTGACGAACGTATAGCTCCGATTTCTACTTAAACGATGATATTTAATTATAAAATAGAGTAAACAATGGCATAGCTGGGAGAAAGTACAGAAAAGAAACACAAAATAGTAACACAAATGTGATAAAACCGGCAAAAATGAAAAAAAATTACTTAGAGTTAGCAAGAAGAACGTCGACATATCATTCATAGACCAAATACGAGAGTGATTAAGGCCTAAGCTGAAGGTCGTCATGATTACATGGTATTCTAAGCATGAATGAGCAAAAATACACCAGGCTTTGTGCGAATGGAACATCAAAGATATTTGACGATTTTTTTGACGATTTTGTGGAACGCGTTGCATGCCTCACTGGAACCTGGTTGACTAAGCGAGTATCTAGTCATCTACGGCAAAGCCTGTAAAAGAATTATTCATCAAAATTAATTCGACACTTTTCCGGCGAAGGAATATTGAGGATGGATAAGCATTAATCGTAATAGATATAGGGAGTCCGGAATTTCAAGAAGACGATTGGTGTAAATTTTTCTGAACAGTTTCAAGGTTTGGCCTCAAATACTTTGAATGAGGCAACCAAGCTGGTACCCAGTTCTCGACGATGGTAAGAATCGAACCAAGAAATAATTTAGCATAGGGTGAAGGATCGGGAAAAAATATAGGAGTTTTTTAAAATCAAGCAAGAAATGCGGAAGACTTTTGAAGTTATTTCTGAAAAAAAAACACCAAATTTCAGTTTAGGTGACACTTGAGTCCCAGAAATGATTCACAGTACTTGGGTTAGAGCTAATTAACAATAGTGGAAACTGAGAGGATTAGGATGATTGGAAAACCAAAGATGGATGTACTTAAAAATACTTAATGAAAGCTGGTTATAACACCTCCAAAGTGAAAGAGCTTCCAAATTCTCCTGAAGCAGGGCATAGTCATTGTTAGATGACACTACTTTGAGAATCTTGACGTCGTCTGCATATAGAAGACATGAGAAGTTGTGTGATGATATTTCATCGTTTCATTTGTTCGAGGTTTCTCGAAGGAAATCTAAGCCAACCTCTCATCGGTTATAGACGTGAGGTCTTGGTAAGTGCCAACGAACTGTACCCAACGGGTCAACTATTCCGGGCACCCTTAGGCTAATCCGAGGTGGCTGCTGGCAGGCTAGCTAGTCTGCAGAGGAGTTTCTGCCGCAGGTCTTCCGCAAGCAGACTAAGTGCAAATATCATGTTTTCAACCACTGATTCAAATACTCGATTAAATCACGGTCTGAAGATTTCCCGATGAAAAACTTTTTTACCCGCTATTACTATGAATTTCGCCTTTACGAGGCTATCGATTAATCAACAATCACTTCGCGCGTTTCTGATTTCAGTACCGACACCGTGCCAGACGTAAGCTATTTCAATTCAAATTGAAACAGTCTACGCTAGCAAAAACAACGAACCCAAAACAAGGCACCACATAACCGAACAGATCAACCGCGCATTATTAAAACCCTACCCCTTCGGCGGCATGCTCACCTCCCATTCTCGTCACCTCATGAAAAACTAGCTACCTACTAGAAAGAAAAGATTTCTTATTTGTGTAAAGTGTCAATCTTTTCGTATGTGAAATTAAATTTCCGCTATGTTCTATTCGAAATTTTAACGATCGATTTCTTCAAGCATCTTCTACATGACCAATAGAACGCAATACAATTCTTGGGTTTGCTTCGATGATGGTGAAGACATGTTTTGGCAATTATTAAATTCTATGTAGTTTTGCTTAAGTGTGAATATTTTGATTAAGTACATGTATATAATTTATTTTGACAAATCAACGTTCTTTTTTCTATAAAAATTGCACAATAAATTCAAATATTTTGCATAACAAGCGTTTCACTATATATACATTGTTATGGTGATCCGCATTTAAATTTATTGCGTAAATAACTTATTTAGAAGGTAATGTTTTTGCGTTGTGTTTGATATGGCTATGCACTAGAACTATTTGAAATTCGCGCTCAGTTGCACTATTGTCTTATACGCCAAATACGTGTGTGTACAATTAACTCAATAATAAGTTCACGCGCGTCAATAATAAGTTCGCGTTTTATCGTCTATTATGGCACATATAAATTCAAATCAAAAAAGAAAACGACAGTATTGATCGTAACGTACTGTATCAAATAATGCAATAATAGTACGCAAAATATCACACTTGGCGAATGAGTATCGAAAATGTGAGGGAATTTGTGTCTTTAGGCGCCAAAATAATGAAAACGGGCAATAAAAGAGACGAAATATGCCGAAGAATACAGCTCGCTAATAAAATATTATATTTTATTCAGTATTGACGATCTCGAAGACCTGCTGAATACACAGGAAAACAAAGCTTCAAGTATACAAATCTGTGATAAGACCTGTGTTATGCTATGGGTGTGAAACATAGACCCTAACCCAAGCATCCGCAAATATATTGCACGCCTTTGAGCGACGGGTCCTGAGGCGAATAATCGGAGCGAAGCTTGACGGGGACCAATGGTGAATTCGATACACCTATGAGTTGTATGAAATTTTTGACAAACTATCAACGATTATAAAACTGCGGAAGCTGCAATGGGCTAGCCATATGAATCGTATGGATGAACAATGGATACCTAAAAAGGTATTCGCTGGGAGAACTGAAGACCGGAGACCTGTGGGGAAGCCAAAGAAACGCTGGTCTGACTCGATGAACGAACACAGCGGTCAATCGACCGAGACAGTTGGAGGTGCTGTTTGCCGGACGCGAAGGCCCAAAAGGGGCTGTAGTGCTAAGAAGAGGATGAAATTGAATACCGGTGCAACTTATATGGGCCGAAGTACCCAACATACCCCAGGGCGAATCATATTTGCTGACACAAGACTTGAATTCAGCCTTAATAGTCCTCAATGGAAACCGCAGGTGCTTCCTTATGACAGCAACCATAATGGTAATCAATCATCAAAGGGATGATGTCTTCCTCATTTCAGTTCAACATGAAAATCATTGGTTGAATTTAAAAAAAACGGATGGGGGAAAGTTTCTAAGGAAGTTTAATCGAGAGTACCAGAAGCACTGTCCTCTTTCTAATGATGGCAATGTTTGCTCAATGGTTTCTAATAACATAAATCTAATTAACGCTGAAATATATATCTATTTGTTGCAGTTAGAGAAGCTGAAGTTTCAAACGATTAAGAAAGTAGTTCACAAGATTAAATATCGAAACAATATGGAAGGATATGAAACACCAACCGTCACATGGTTTAAAAGATTGAAAAACCTTCTACTCACACTTGTCAGCAATACTTGTCGGCGATTTTTGGACTACAACCATCCCTCGTTGAATTTCCTGAAGTTAGACCTGAAGAATGCCTGGAACTTAATCCGTTCATACTTCAGGAGTGAGGTCAGCAATCAAAGGGACGAAAAATTGAGGGATACTGGCCCACAGGACCCAAATGGCGTTTTCGCGAAACTGAATAGCTTCTTACTTAAGAAGTCTCGAGTGAAGGTATCGAGTCTTGGAGTCGCTAGTGATGAGATAAATTTTCTCGAAAGGGCTGGTGTCGAAATTGATAGGAGGACTCCGGGTAGAAATGGAAACTGGAACTCCAACTGTCAACTGACTTTTCGTCTTCGATTTGATTGCTGCATGATTGGCTGTCATAGTCACAACCAACATTGTTTGAAAGCCTATGGCTATGCTTTTTACAACCTCCCCCCAGCAAAAGCCTATTACTACAGCAGATCGGGAACGCGCGAATTCGATATTTATTCTTTTCGAGTTTTTAGAAGTCTCACAAAAACTGCAGTAGAGTAATGTCAGAATTAACTGCAAATCTTTTTGAACGCGTTTTAAACGGGGAATTTAAATCAGTGGCTGAATGATTGTATTTGAGCGTAGTCTACTCGCGTCCCGACCCACGATCGAAACTCCTCTCTAAACTAGCTGGCCAACAAGCAGCTACCTCGGAGTAGACTACGACATACAAACATATAAGTCTTAAAAGGCACTTTTCGTTGATATGCCTCAACACATTACGTTTCTTACCGGTGATAAATTGGCTTAGATTTCCTTCCGCAAATCACGAACGAAGCGACTAAGACAAACATTATTGCACAAGAAACTCAATTTTAGAATTCCCTTTATTCCTCTTCATATGTTTCTTATAGCAGCTGAGACCTTTGAGGAACATGTTAATAACGTATTTGGCACTTCTTCGCAAGCTTTCAGAAAAATCGGCAGAATGCAATCCTAATTATCACGGATCTCTTTTTAGGGTTTTGTTCTAAAATACAAAACCCGATTGCAATCACGACCTGTGTCCGTCTGTCCGTCCGTCCTTCCGTCCGGCTGTATGTCACAGCACTTTTTCTCCGAAATTATAAAGGCTACTGCCATGAAACTTTGTGGAAAGGTCAGAAGTGGTGATTTCTTGAAAGCTCAAGGGTGGAAAAATTGTTCAAAGGGGTTTAAGGGGAGTCTTCCCGTATAGGGAGGCGACCCTTCAAAAAAAATTTCACCATTGGTAGTCGAATAGAATGTCGTTGGAAAGGTATCAATGAGATCTTTTCAAAACAAGTCTTAAAATTGCCTTATGAGTACCGAGGGGGGCAGGGGAAGGGGAAATGTACGAACTTTTCGCGTACCCCCCTCGCGATTGGACACCTTCCATCCGAAAAATCTGAAAATAATCATGAATGTACGCCTTCATGAGTACAACAACAACAAATACATGAGAAGTCGAAATTCACTCAACTTTGTTAGTAATAGTATGATTTATCGATTTTATGTTTTCTTGAATAAAATCTAAACGATATCTTTAAATTCAATAAAATTTAGCAAACAGATGACTATTTATAAGATTGACCTTTTCTGGAAGTTTCACAAAGACTGAATTGTATTTAACGAAGTTATAGCGATTTGAATTTTCCTGTACTACTATGGAACAATATGCGCTGTATTACTATGGAAACATATGGCTATGGAACAATATACGCTTTTTACCGACTTAGACACTACAGCTTTGCTAGAATTTGCATGAAAATTTCAGGACAAGTCGAAGAGGCAGTAGAGAGCTCCTAGCAAAAGGGCTTTGTAACCATTCTAAGATTCGAAAAAACAGGCCATGAATCGATGATTAAAGTACAGAGGAGTGGCCCCTGAAAAAAATTTCATGAAAGGTAGCCGATATGAGTATCAACTGAAAGTTCTCTATGAGAGCTTTTTAAAACAGTTCTTAAACTGACAGTTTTTGCTTCAGTGGGGGCACAGGGGGGAAATACATGAAAAATGTGTTTCCTCCCTCGCGAATGGACACCCGTGATCTGAAAAATCTGAAAAAATTACCAAGGGAGATGTTTATGGGTATAACTATAACAAATACCTCAGAAGTCAAAATTCTTTCAACTTTGCTAATAAAAGTATGATCCTCGAACATGACCTGTTTCTTGATTTTATTCGTTACTGGTTACTGCATTTTGTAAGTAGAGTACAATACCCTTCCGACATGAGCATAGGTCTGTCTACCCAACTTGTTTGGAATTTCAGAGGAGCTTCGATATGAAACAGATGCCTCAAACTACTATGGTACGTATTTTTCCATCTTTCGCCGATATTTTTCGAATTTCCAGTCCAGCGAACAACAGAAATTAAACAAGCATCGGCTTAAATTATCTATTAAACCTCTTTTAATATTCCATAGTTCCGGAGTAAGGAAGTATTTAGGTCACGAATCCTATTCCGCAGGAGGTTCAATTTGAATAAATAACATCTGCACTGGAAACACACTTTAAATATATTCCGGACATATTGAAAACTTTCTCTGACTGACCCCTAACCCTGGACCCTAGTCAACCGATAATCGCATTTTCATCCATTCCGAGTAATGGTTGGTTGCTTGGCCTTTTCTCGAAATGAATTGCGCAAAAAAGTGAATTTGCTTTTCACAATATGCAAAAACTATGCAGCACCGCCTCAAGACTAAATCCACAGTGCAGACAAATTCATCTTTTCCTGCCTCTTAGCAAATGCAATTTCTGCATTTGGCGGATGATAGTGCCAAGTTTACGTTTGAGTTTTGGCTTTTGCGATGTACGTGCGTGCAAATAAATTATCTCCGCATTTGACTTTATCCTGAGGTATCTATAAATGCATTAGAGGCTCGCACAGCATCGACGTTTCGACAATGTGGTCGTATGGAAAATAGCAAACACTACTCATACTCGACAAACAAATTCGATGTTTCGGCATATTTTGTTTATCTCGACGCTGGCAAATATGGGGGAACCTGCCGTTTGCTTTCCTTTCACTTTTCTTGAGAATATTACCGTGGCTTGGCCAACTGTTTATGGAACTGGAGCCCGGGAAATGCGAAATGGTGTTACTGGTTTAGTTTGTTGCTAAATCTTCAAACCAAACAATTTTTTTAGGAAAGACAAATAACAAATTCCTCCAAGCCTCAAAGCATGTCTTCCTCTAGAACTAGACTAAGCTCATCCGAGTACCGTGAAATGATTGCTTCAAAAAAAACTTCCTGGCCACTCATCGACTTGGCAACACTTCACTTGAAACACTTTAAGATTCCTAATAGGCTCATGTAAGTGCTCTCGTAACATTTTGAGAAAATCCCAACCGTTTTGCAAATCATCATGATATCTCGAAACGCGACAACCAATAGATCCAAACATTCCGCGCTATTTCAGCAAGGCTAATGCAGTGCATCAAATCAATGAATTATATATCGTGGCACGATCGTCCTAAAATAAGTATCCAAGTTGGCTAGGCATCATATAAAGTTTTCCTAGAGGAAAACTTCGCAGCCGCGCACCGGCAGATTGTGGATCGGCGAAGTCAGGAAAAGGAAACAACGCGAAAATTTCAAGGAGGAAAATAAATAAAACGTTAATTTATGATAGCTCCTTATATGTGGGTTAATCGTGTACTGGGCTGGTTTCACATTCCCATCTCGATTTAGAGCGGAGTCCGTAGTACACACTGCGCGCCGGGCTGATTGGAACCCGCTTACGATGGTGGATGGCATGCAAGTGGTTGCTCGAGGGCTTTGGCTAGCCTCTTGTTCCACACGAAAATCTTAAGTGGAAATCTTGTCAGTGCATTGCTCTAGTTGCATGAAATATAAACGAATTAAATTGGGACATAAGTGCTTTAAATTTTCTTTCGATCCAAGAGCTAGCATTTCCAGGGACAATCAAGAGTAAGGATAATTTCCCTTCAAACATTTCAAAATTAATTATTGCGAAATTTGATTTTAATTTGGTTTCCGACTTGTAAAAGAACATCCTTGAATAAATCTCGTAGCAATTCTCCTGTTCATGACTACCTTTAGTCTGCCTACTGTTAAAATTTATTTCTAGAACGCACAACCAAGTAACTAAATTGGTTATGACAATCCGATTCATGCACCAAGTTATTGGCACCGATAAGGATTGGAGAACAAGTGTTAAATGAATGATTCGTTGCCCAGCTACTGAGACCTCGTATGCAATATTCAGAAACTATTTTTGCATAATGCAATTAGTGCAAGAAAACTCTATTTGGAGAAACACGCATGAGTTTCAACAAAGTTGTATTATGTGTCGATAATGATGCAATTCATCGTTTGGGTATAATTTATTGGACTCCTTATAATAATTTTAGGGTATCAATGATGATAACATTTGATAGATAATTTGAAAATATTGCTAATTGCTCACGATATGTAAACGCTAAAAGTTAACGTATCTTATTTTAATAACACTCGGTACCGTAGTTACACGAAGTGGCGGTGCAAGGCGTGGGTGTTGTGGGCGACCACCTACGGCCTCGCACTATAGGAGTCACGCGCTTGAGAGCCTTTTCTAACTCAATAAAAGCTCGAAAAGTTTTGATACCAGTGAAAGCTGTGAATGATTTTACTGAAAGCTAAACAATAAAACCATTCGAGCAGCTAGGATTTGGCGTTACGCATCAATAGTCCAGCCCATAGTTTAGTATACTGAAATAGTGACCACGATCAACTCAACTACATTAAGGCATTTAGGACGAATGCAACCATCGGCCTATCTTCTGTTTAATATCTACAATTCTAGTGTAACTTATAATTTAATTGTGCTCATTGGGTTCTTTGATCCTTTCTAGAATGCCATCACACTTCCGTGAAGCTGGAAAGCGGAATCCGATGGTATTTACTAACATATGCATATCTCACTGAATGTTTGGGGTGGAAAATTTGCATAATAGGCAAGCACATCATTCCAATAATCAATATCAACCTTAAAACGATGTAAAGAATGAGCTTGCTTCACCTCGGGAATACCTTTTTATCTTGACAGGATATGTAATTTTTATGCATCTCGTCATGCGCATAGTTTAATGTTATATCATAATGAGCGCGAGTCACGTCCACAACTTTCTTCCCACCGAAGTTACATTCCCACAGATGGCTACCCGGCACGTGTATTCGCCGCCAACCTAAAAATGATACATTGCACTCAAGTATTGCATACATTAGACTCTTTAATTCTAAATTTCCACATAACTCACTTTGCTTGCAAAATATGTTACTTCTTAAATTTCCATAGAACTCTCCTTTGCAATGTTGCATTTTTTTTCATTTGTATAACTAAGCAGTTTTCAGAAATCATTAAAATATTAAAATTGGTAACGAGTTGTCAGTCATGTTTTAGATTTGGATTAATAATGTTTAAATTAAAATTGAAAGTTTTGTTTTTTTTTACACGTTGAATTGACGGTTGACATGAGTGGCGCAGTCGGTAGGATCTTTTTAAAGTTATTCGATGTGTTCGAAGAGTTTTAAATAAATATATAGTTATACGTCAGCCCTCGAAGTATGATCGGGACCAATTCAACGTCCTTTCAAAATTTTGTAAATATTGTCGAAGGTTTATCGAAAAGGACGATAGCAGCTATTATAGTCACGTAAGTCATAATTGGATACTTTCCTTTCTAATTCCTACTTATGCCATATAAATTAAACGCTAGAAATAGACCTTACACTAGAATAAGGAATTTGTTAGGAGTGATACCGTTAACTACCATTTTAGAAAGTGATTGCGAATATCTAAATACTTTTATTAGTTAAAGATATTCCGCCTGTAGTAGATCTTTCAAATATAAAAAATATGAAAGAAAGTAAATATCCTTTAATTCTACTATTTTTATTTTAAATTTAGTATACAATTGTTTCGTTCTCTACTTGAGAACTTCCTCAGTACAACTATTCCCTAAACTATAAGTGTCCTAAAATTTATACTAAACTCATTAACGTATTAATATGAATCTCTAATTACATCTAATCCCTCAAAGTACTTTTACTTAATCTCTAATTACCTGATCCTTTTACCATTCAAAACTTTGTTTTTCCTTAATTACTACTTAACTACCTTCATAATTTTGTAAGTTTGAATAGCCAGGTGTATCCGTTACCTGGGTTGCCTTTCCAAATGTCCTTCGTATTCCGATTGAATATCTTCGAAAATTCTGCTACATCAAGCTTCCATCCGTTTGTAACCGTTTCCAGCATACTTACGTTGTCCGCAGTGATGTCATGTTTTTCAAGGACTTTATGCTCCGCTACTTTTGATTTGAACCTTTTTGTATCCTGCTTTTTGTTTTTGTTGACTGTTTCCCTTAAGTGTTCATTCCATCTGACACCTAGTGATCTCCTCGCATGTCCAATGTAACATCCATTACATTCAGTACACGATACCCTGTAGACTCCACTCCGCTCCATTTTGGGTATGGGGTCCTTGGTTGATCCAAACAAGTTCCGCATTTTTCTGGCCCGGCTCGTATAAACTAGGTCGATGTCTACGTTCTTCATAGCCCTCTTCATTCTTTCCGTCCTTGAGTCAAACGTTACAACCAACATCTTCCGCAGTTAGCGTTGTGAACTTTTTATTGAAGATCTCCTTCGTTCGTTTGGCTATCAATTTGGTGACTTCATCCGTAGGGTATCCATTCCACTTGGCTACCTTATAAATGTGGGACGTTTCTTTTTTCAGGCCTTTCTTATTCAATGGAAGCGTGAGCATTCGATTCACAAGCTAGCTCAATGTCGCCTAGTTTTGTTGTTGGCAATGGTTCGAAGTGAAAGGAATTATCCGCATGGTGTCCGATCCAAAATGTATTTGAAACTGGCTAGACTCTGCATGGGTGAAAGCTATTTCCCCTTCAGGGGAGAATTTTTTAAACAAACCCGTGGTGCTCCAATTAGAAACCCTCTTTCCCCGTTTCTAAGCGAAGTTTTTATGGCATTTTTGGAGGAGAAGCTGGCGCAAGAAGGAAAACTGCCACATCGATGGGTGCGTTATGTAGACGATATCTTCACGATCATCAAAGAGGATCAGGTCCAGCAAACTCTCACGGCGATCAACTCAATACACAACAACGTCAGTTTCACCCACGAGCTAGTGTCGGAGGGGTGGCTACCATTCCTTGACGTAATGGTATGTAGAGGAGCTAATGGATTGGGATTCGAAATAAACCGCAAACCAACGGACACCATGCGGATAATTCCGTTCACTTCGAACCATTGCCAACAGCAAAAATAGGCGACATTTAGCTGGCTTGTGAATCGAATGCTCACGCTTCCATTGAATAAGGAAGGCCTGAAAAAAGAAACGTCCCACATTTATAAGCTAGCCGAGTGGAATGGATACCCTACGGATGAAGTCACCAAATTGATAGCCAAACGAACGAAGGAGATCTTCAATAAAAAGTTCACAACGCTAACTGCGGAAGTCGAGCAACGGAAGAGGTTAGTTGTAACGTTTGACTCAAGGACAGAAACAATGAAGAGGGCTGTGAAGAACGTAGACATCGACCTAGTTTATACGAGCCGGGCCACAAAAATGCAGAACTTGCTTGGATCAACCAAGGACCCCATACCCAAAATGGAGCGAGTGGAGTCTACAAGGTATCGTGTAGGAAATGTAATGGACGTTACATTGGACAAGCGAGGAGATCACTAGGTGTCAGATGGAATGAACACTTAAGGGAAGCAGTCAACAAAAACAAAAAGCAGGATACAGAAAACTTTAAATCAAAAGTAGCGGAGCATATAGTCCTTGAAAAATATGACATCACTGCGGACAACGTAAGCATGCTGAGAACGGTTACAAACGGATGGAAGCTTGATGTAGCAGAAAGTTTGGAGATATTCAATCGAAATACGCAGGACATTTGGAACGGTGACCCAGGTAACGAATACACCTGGCTATTCAAGCTTACAAAATTATGAAGGTAAGTAAGTAGTAATTAAGGGAAAACAAAGTTTTGAATGGTAAAAGGTTCAGGTTATTAGAGATTAAGTAAAAGTACTTTGAGGGATTAGATGTAATTAGAGATTCATATTAATACGTTAATGAGTTAAGTATAAATATTTATTTATTTATTCATTTAAATTCCATTTAATAGATAAAACATAATCCAATTACAAAATGGAACAAAACAAACAGAAAAGAAAATTAATGAAAAATTAGAACTAAGTGTTAAAGTTAATATAAACAAGTTGGGTAAACAGACCTACGCTCATGTCAGAAGGGTTTTGTATTCAATTTTCAAAATGCAGTCTCCAGATTGAATAAAGTCAAGAAGCATGTCAATGAGGATTTTATTGGAGAAACTATGAAATTCGAAGACCATACTATTATTAACAAAGTTGAAAGAATTTCGACTTCTGAGGTTTTTGTTATTGTTCTACTCATAAATATCTCCCTTGATAATTATTTCAGATGTCCATTCGCGAGGGAGGAACCACATTTTTCATGTATTTCCCCCCTGTGCCCCCACTGAAGCAAAAACTGACAGTTTAAGAACTGTTTTGAAAAGCTCCCATGAAAGCTATCATTTCATACTCATATCGGCTACGTTTGATGAATTTTTTTTCAGGGGCCACTCTCCTGTACTGTTATCATCGATTATCGGCCAATTTTTTTCGAATCCTAGAGTTGTTACAAAGCCCTTTTGTTAGAAGCTCCCTCCCGCCTCCTTGACTTGTTTCACTTATGAGTATTAATTGTAGGTACTCAGCTTCAGTCATTCATTAAATTGAATCAAGTGTTCAAAGCATGCACCTTAAACGTTGAAGTTGGGAAAAAATAACTCAAAATTATTCAATCTTCACATTTAAAACAGCCACTATTTTGTTTTACGATTACTGATACCACTAGCTGAACTGATTCTCAAAGTTATTCATGACACCTATAATTCCTGAAATTTTCATGCAAATCCTAGCAAAACTGTAGTGTCTGAGTCGGTAAAAAGCGCATGTTGTTCCATAGCCATATGTTGCCATAGTAATACATGCAGCGCATATTGTTCCATAGTAATACAGGAAAATTCAAACCGCTATAACTTCGCTAAATATGATGCAATCTTTATGAAACTTGCAGGGTTAATCAATCTTATAAATAGACATCTGTGTACTGAATTTCATTGAATTTAAGGGCACCGTTAAGATTTTATTCAAGAAAACATAAAATCGATAAATCATACTATTACTAACAAAGTTGAGCGAATTTCGACTTCTCACGTATTTGTTGTTGTTGTACTCATTAAGGCCTACATTCATGATTTTTTTCAGATTTTTCGGATGGAAGGTGTCCAATCGCGAGGGGGGGGGAACACAATTTTTTCGTGTATTTCCCCTCCCTGTGCGCCCCTCGAAGCAAACTTTGCCAAACGAAGACCTGTTTTGAGAAGTTCTTGTCAAGACCTTTCATTTGATACCCATATCGGCTACCTTCAATGAAATTTTTTTTTTCGTGGGGTCACTCCCCTACATGGGGAGACCCCCCTTAAATACCTTATAAAATTTTTTAGTAGTTGAACTTTGAAGAGATCACCACTTTACACCTATATACAAAATTTGATGCTTCTAGCTTAAGTAGTTTCCGAGAAAAACTGCTGACACACGGACGGACGGACGGACGGACGGACGGACGGACAGACAGACAGACGGACAGATGGACAGACAGGACGCGATTTTAGAAGGGTTTTGTAAAATTATTTTACAAAACCCTAAAAAGAAATTCAATGGTACTAACGATAATAAATATGAGTGTAAGATTAAATTAAAGCACACAAAAAAAGAAAATAAAGTCTAATATTTACTCCAGTTGAGTTTTAAGAATCAGGCTTCTTGACCTCAATTTAAAGACTAGGTATGAGTCGGAAAAAGGACCAAGCTCGAGCTCATCATGATTCCTTATCATTCGTATAATGTGAGAATGAAAATATAAGTTTGTGTAGGCATACGGTGGCACAAAAAAATTGTTTGCCCGAGAAGAACGCGATTATTGACGAAGACGTAAGTCTGCAAACAATGTTAATGAAATTTGATTGTGGCAGAGTTGATACAGAAAACACTGATCCAGATACATGCGACGGGACGACAGAATAGGCAAACGTAGGAAGGATAAACGGCAGTCATAGGGTTGATATAGGATTTTGAATTTGTAAAACAAAACACGAGTAAATTTACGCTGGACATTCTCTAACGAGTCAATGAGGTAGGAGGGTCGGGGAGACCAAACTACAGAGCAATATTCGAGGATAGGACGGGCAAGACAGATAAACAAGCGGACAGGGGTAGATATATTGTTAAATTTATGAGCATGCCTGAAAATAAGTCCCAATATTTTCGAGGCCCTAGGAATCACAATTAGAACGTGTGCATCAAAATTGAGCTTAGGATCAAAAGTAACGCAAAGGTCCTTAGCAGAGCTCACAGCAGCGAGTTGAACTTCATTCAGCACTAGGTGAAAGTCAGCGGGGAACGATTTAGATTAAAAGTCATTTTATAGCATTTGGCAACATTAAGACAGAGGTAATAAGACGAACACCAGTTACTTAGTGCAATCAGGTCCATCTGAAGATATTGACAATCTTGTTCAGACCTGATAGCTCGAAAGACTTTAAAATCATCGGCATACAGTAGGCAATTGGAGGCGATAACCAAAGGAAGATCATTTATAAACAATAGGAATAGGAAGGGACCTGAAATGGAACCTTGAGGAACACCAGAGGACGGATAGAATGTAATAGGGGTAGTTCCACAGTAACTAACACAACATATACGAGAAGACAAGTAGGAGTCCATCCATGATAAGAGAGGGCCGACAACCCCAAAATTTTTCAGTTTATAACAGAGAAGTTGATGGTTGACCGTGTCAAATAACTTCCGGAAGTCAGTGAAGATGACATCAACCTGCAATCGATTGCCCAGGGCCTTAGCAATGAAATCGGTGAGTTCAATTAAATTTGAGGTCGTAGAGCGACCTTTGAGAAACCCATGTTGTTCTTTCGACAAGATAGGGGTCAATGAAACTGAAAGCCGGTTGTGTACCAGACGCTCGAGTAATTTTGGGAAACAGGAAATTAAGGAAATAGGACGATTATTGGACCCAGAAGAAGGATCACCACTTTTAAGAATGGTAACAACGTTTGCTCTTTTCCAATAAGTAGGGAAAATACCAGTCTTTAGACTGAGGTTGAAGAGAAATGCCAGAGGGATACAAAGTGAGGACGCTAATGACTTGACAAAAATATTCGGCAAGCCATCAGGACCAGGTGATATATTAGGATTAAGTGAATTAATGAGGGATTCAACTTCGATATGGTCAGTGAAAAGTGACGAAATGTCAATGGAGTGAACTACGGGTGTATTAACTGGATCGGAGACATGAGAAGAAGGAATAAAAGTTGACGAGAAGAACTGAGAGAACAAGTTGGAAACATCCTGTGGAGAAGAGCTAACTATATTATTTCAGCGGACTGAAGGATCTAATGTATGACCAGAATGGTTTCGCATTATTCGCCATGAGAGAACTCTCCAAGCTACTAAAGTAGTTTTTCATTGCAGTCTTTAGTTCTGTTTTTGCTACAAGACGTAGATCACAAAAGCGGGCTCTGGATTCTTCAGTACCACAACGCTTGAAACGGCGGTGTACCTTACTTTTAGCATTCAAGGCGCTAAGTACTTGCTTGGTTAGCCATGGTATCTGCTTTACTTTGCGAAGAGCTTGTAAAGGTGTGAAGTGTTTAATCAACTCATAGAGGTAATTATAAAACTTATTCAGAGCTTTCTCACACTCTAAATTATCAAGAAATTCCTGCCAGTCAATCAAGCCCAGCTCGTAGGCTAAACCTTCGCAGTTTGCTTTGAAGAAGTTGAATTTTGGCGGAGAAGCAAAAGTACGACTTGACAAAGGTGTAATGGATTGATCGAGCGATAATGGCAGATGATGACTATCAATTCTCACTAGAGGATTTAATGCAGTGGAAACAGATAGACAGTTTAGGGGAAAGTTAGAAAGAACAAGATCAAGTACCCGACCATTAGCATTAGGGATATTATTGAATTGCGATAGTGAACAGAGTGATAGAAACGAGGAAAGGGATAAAGAAGATGCATCAATTGATGAAACAGAGAAAATTAAAATCACCGCATATTAGAACTAAAGATTGCGGATGATGCAATAAGACATAAGAGGCAAACTCGTCAAAGAATGTCTCATACACATACAAAGGAGAGTTACTAGGTATGTAGACAGGGGAAACTAATTAAGATGTATTGTTAGGAAGGAAAATCTTGACAATCACACAATCGACAACACGGGAAAAGCAAAAATCAGCACAAAGGAAGCTACGCACTGTATTACTAACAGCTACAAGAACACCACCACCATCTTCTTTATTTGCAGAGGCCAAGTCCCGATCACAACGGTACATATCAAAATTAAGAGATATTTCCGAGTTATTATTATTAGGACACTTATAGTTTAGGGAATAGTAGTACCGAGGAAGTTCTCAAGTAGAGACCGAAACAATTGCATATTAAATTTAAAATAAAAATAGTAGAATTAAAGGGTTTATACTTTCTTTCATTTTTTATATCCAAATATTTCCAGTGGCGTGTCGACTAATTGTGAAATATTAAGTGTAAATCCATCGAGTCGTTCTTGTGAAGAATTGGGTAATTTATTGAAAAGTGATCTCGGTTTAACGGAAAATAGTAATATGGAAAATATCTTGGAAGTTTTCAACTCCTTGAGAATCCCTGATGCCGTCAACGATCTGCCTAGACTCCACCACGATTTCATAGAAAATGTTGAAGATATTCGCTCCATGATCCCGGTCTTAGCACCCGCCTATAATAAAATGATTTTCCGTGCTATTTGCAACAACATCGTGGGCCCAGCCAATAAAGTGCTAAATATGTATGGCACATCGCTGGACTGGGATGAAAAAAGAAAAACTTGATCCTTCACTATAGCAATAAAAGAAATGAAACATGACTGACAAGAGATTTGTACAACCTCAATCAATGCGGTAAAACAGTTCTATGGTGAAATAATAGAAACATTCGCAACAATGACCAGCCATATCCAGCTTCGCGAGACAAACGTAAGTGTGCTTACGGCCAAACGTGAATTATACTCTGAAATGTGCTTGAACCTATTTCTGGCGGGAGCAAATATACGTGCTATGAGACCAGACTCCCTAGCCGTAGCGTTTTCATACTGCAGTAAGGAGCAAAATACACTCTACACGAAATATAACAACTCTAATCCTCAGGGAAAAACTCAGACCACCGGTGCTACCATACAGAAAAATCCGGCGACACGAACTTTTGGCACACACATGAATTATTTAATGCCCTCAAATTTTCTGCAAAGACCGAGTTTCCAGACCCCAAATTTTTCCCAACAAAGATTTATTCCTCCTCATAGTCCCAACAATAAATTTTACCCATTCAATCAACAACCAAATAGATCAGCGATTACAAAACCAGCTCCCATGGATACAAGTTTAGGCTATACCCACCTCCGCCGCGGTAGTGACCAATAGCCCCAACATCAATACAACAATTTTAAATTCATAAGACAACCAATTTATCAAATAACAATTTTTTCAGACCTACTGGACCACCCAGATTTAATAATCCCCCAAATGAGAATTTCTTTAGATCTGCAGGACCACCCAGAGTTATTAGTAAAGAATTATTTAATATAACAGAAACAGAACCGACGGAAAACTACGCTAATGTTCCCTTATACTTCCAACCTTCTCCGAATGACTCTTAGAAACGAGATTTAGACGAATATTACAATTATACGGATCTTAGTCCTACCTACAATAGCCTTGATGGCCAGAATCCAGAAAATTATCAAGACAAAAACCAATATAATGACAATGAACAGGATAATGAAAACTAACCCGACACTCACGAAATCGATGATGAAAATTTTATATCACCCACCTCAACAACTCAACCGGGTTTATAGATATTAATACGCATGGTTCAAACCTCCCTTTCATAGAGATATCGTCTTCATTCGGACGAAAGCTCAAATTTCTAATTGATACGGGAGCAGTCTCTTCATTTATCAATCCCGAATTATTCCATCCAGAAGAGATAGAAGAAACTAAACCCATCTTTATTAAAACCATTCTCCACAAATACGCATTAAATAAACAAGTCTTCTTACCAACCTTTAACGAGTTTATGCAGCCCGGGAAACTAAGATTTTTAATCTTTAAATTTCATGATTACTTTGATGGATTATAGGGACTTGACACCTTGACTGCACTCATTGCTGAAGTGGACTTAGCCCAAAGGGGTTTAATAACAAACAACGCGAAAATCCCCCTCTCTTTTAAACCCAACGTAACCCAACCTTCATCTAAACTCATGATACCCCCAAAATCAAAATATGTAGCCAAATTGCCAGTTGATGTTCAAAATGGAGACATTTATGTGACTAATATCCAAATTTCACCCGCGCTACTCATTCCCGAAGGAATTTATAACGCTTTTAACTGGCACAGTTTTATTACTATTACTAACCAATCCAATAATGAAGAACCCCTTTTCTTAGAACAACCGCTTAACGTTTCGGAATTCTCATCTTCCAAGTTTATCGAAGTCAATAACTTCAACATCGATTAAGATTGCGGACGTGAGACCCTCATATCACCTGAAGTCGTCACTAAATTAATTAGAGTATCTCACCTCAATAGAGAGGAAAGAGAACTGATATTTCGCATCTTCCGCGAATATGATGATGTCTTCTACCGCGAGTGACAAAGCCTCAGATTTGCAAATCAACTCAAGCACCATATAAAGATAACAGATGATACACCTATCGGTATCCTCATGTGCATAAAGAAGAAGTTAGAAGACAAATCAATGATATGCTGGGTCAAAACATCATCAGGCCAAGCTACTCACCTTGGAGTTCCCCGGTTTGGATCGCGCCGAAAAAACCAGACGCAAGCGGCAAAAAGAAATGGAGACTAGTTATCGATTACCGTAAGCTCAACGAGAAAACGGTAACCGAGCGCTACCCCATCCCTAACATCTCCGAAAATTGGGCAAAAGTCTGTATTTTTCAACTATAGACCTCGCGAGCGGGTTTCATCAAATCGAGATGAATCCCAAAGACATACAAAAACAGCCTTCACAGTAGAAGGAGGACATTACGAGTATGTTCGGATGCCGTTCGGACTAAAATATGCCCCATCTACCTTCCAACGAGTGATACACAACTTTCTTCAAGGCTTGCAAGGAAAGATATGTTTAGTTTATCTAGATGATATCATCGTCCTCTCCATCTCACTCCAGGAAGACGGAAAAAACTTGAGGAAAGTCTTCGGAGTCACGACGAGTGGAGTTAAACCAAACCCAGAAAAGGTCGGAGCTATAAAGGAATTCCCAATTCCCCGAAGCCAAAAGGAGATTCATCCGAGACTTCGTAAGATTGACCAAGCCGCTCACTGAATGCCTGAAAAAGGGCAGAAGCGTCAAACTTACGGAGAAATACATAAAAACCTTCAAAAATTGCAAGGACTTATTGATCAATGACCCGATCCTGCAATACCCGGATCTCGGCAGACCATTTATTCTAACTACGGACGCTAGCAATTTTGCAATCGGGGCAGTCCTCTCCCAAGCCACTATCGGAAACGACAAACCCATCTTTAATGCCAGTAGAACACTATCAGACTCTAAAATCAATTATTCTACGATTGAAAAGGAGCTCCTGGCGATAGTCTGGGCGGTAAAGTATTTCAGGCCCTACCCATTTGATCGCAAGTTTCAAATTGTAACTGACCATCGATCCCTAACATGGCTTATGAGTCTCAAAGACCCGGACTCAAACCTAGTGAGATGGCGATTGAAACTGGAAGAATTTGACTACGAGGTAGTATACAAAAAGGGATGCCAGAACTCAAACGCGGACGCCCTAAGTAGAATAAGGCTCCTCAATAACACATCTAATAAACTTGTCGAACTGAATGCCAACGAAGCAATCCTGGGTAATTCATCAGTACTTGCTGACAACGGTTCTACTATTCACTCCGCAGAGAAAAATTTGGATGACAGTATTCCAATATCGGAAAGACCGTTAAACGAATTCACCGTCCAAATCGTTCTTGAAACGTCTACGAGAACACCTCAAACCTCGCTCCAGATGCTATTTAAAACCGCCAAAGAAGAACTATCCGTATGCTTGATTATACGGAGAACACCCTTTTAGATCTCTTCAAAAAATTCCTGGCCCTAAATAAACTCAGCGCTATTTGTTCATCAGACGAAACCTTCAAAATTGTTCAAACAGTTTACTCGAAATTCTTCTCTCAATTCAAAACCTTCAAATTAATTCGCTGCATGGAAGTATTACAAGATGTAACTGAATCCGATGAGCAGGATAGGCTCATCAACGAATATCACCTAAACAATAACCACCGAGGCATTAATGAAACGATCCTACACCTTAAAAGAAACTACTACTTCCCTTACTTGAAAGAAAAAATAACCAAAATTATAAATAACTGTGAAACTTTCCAAACAAAAAAATATGACTGTAGTCCACACAAACCACAATTTCAAATTTCAGAAAACCCGAAAGAACCCTTAGATAGCAGACATATATACTATTAATGGCAAGCCACTCTTAACCATCATCGACAGGTTTCCCAAATATGGAGCTGCCTATACTCTGGAGGCGAAAGATAGTTTGAACATCCTTAAAGCACTGAGGCACTTCATATCTCTTCATGGTATGCCTAAAGTATTTGTTGCCAACCAAGGCACCGAAATGTCTTCTTCAATATTCAAAGATTTCTGCACGCAATATGGTATCACAACGCACTTTACATCATTCCGACAAACCAGTAGCAATACATACGTTGAAAGGCGGCACTCGACATTGACAGAAATCCACAGAATTATTCTAGAAAAACGGAGAAAGCACAGACTCAATACTGACCAGGACGACATACTCAATGAAGCAATAATCGCATATACCAACGCCATATACTCGACAACGAAACTCACACCTCATGAACTTTTCTCCGGCAGAACACACATATTTAGTATTGAGTCTCTTTTAAACCCGCAAAGAGAATCTCTTAAAGTAGACTGTAGGGAAAATTTCAGTAACTTCATAAATTTATTCAAATTGCTCCGAGAACACTTGAAACACATTAATGAACAACAACTTGTAACACATTATCTAAGCCACGATATTCAAAATGAGTTGATAAGGCTAATGGTGAAAAGAGGATAAAAGAGACAAAATATTACTCTATTTTGCTTGCCAGCACAAGAGACTATAGTCGAGTTGAACAAATGTCTGCTGTATTACGATTTTGCAACATAACAACCGGTAAAATATCAGAACATTTTATAGGGTCTCTTGTGTCGCTGAGTCAACTGGTTTCAGGTTAAATCTTCCCACGTAGTCAATGCCGCAGTCACACACACTTGTTCATCTGTCCAAGGAAGTCTTTTTGTTTTTATATTGAAGTCGGTCATTAGCCATCCGCCGATTGGAACGTTCATTGTTGTGACCGCCGCTGTTTACGATAGATATGAGTAAATACCGCTTGTGGATTTAACTTTAAAAATAAAGCCGACTGATATCTGTATGTGCTACAGTATGAAAGTAGGTTTTGTTTCAACATATATAGTCCACAGACGTTGCCTTATACTATCCTTAGTTTTTTTTCGGTATTGCGACAGTTTCAGAAGTGGGATAAAGCCCAAAAATTTTCATAAAACCA
This sequence comes from Odontomyia ornata, assembly GCA_963969285.1. Classification (NCBI taxonomy): domain Eukaryota; kingdom Metazoa; phylum Arthropoda; class Insecta; order Diptera; family Stratiomyidae; genus Odontomyia; species Odontomyia ornata. The sequence continues at coordinate 100,670,971 of OZ017740.1, read as the reverse complement.
ATTGCGGAATTGTTGAACAAACGATTCCAGGAAGTGCTTACCGAACGGGGATTGCGCGAAGTGGCCGCAAAGCAAAATTGATCACGCGATTGTCAGAGCACTTTGAAAGTGACAAAATCGAGTTACCGAACGTGGAATCCAAATTAAAGGACCCTGCAAAATCGTGGATTGACATATTGCTAATTTGCAATTTGTGCTCGAATTTTGTCGGGAAATTTTTAACTGATTTTCCGTCCACAACGAATGTTGTCGACATTCATTTTAGAATGGCCGCAATTAAACGAGGATTATCGAAACCAATGGAAGAGTTCTATTATAAGATTCAGCGTTGGGCCGAAAAGCGTGTCTGCCAAAGGAGGCAATTATAAAATACGTGATTTATGGATGCAACGATCCCGATTTTGGAAGAATTGCGTCGATACTTCAACTCAATTTCTGTCATGAATTGCTATCAGCAATTCGTGGCTATAACGATACAGGAAGACCAGTACAATCGAAACCACGACCGAATGAAATGCATTCTTATAGTCCCAAAACGGAACCGCCGCCGAACAAACAAAATTAAACCGTGTGTTTCAAGTGTTTTAAGCCAGGACATATTTCTATTCGTTATCCACAACTGCAACGTCGTGAAAAAGTACAAATCACAAAACCAAAGATTGTCCCGTGGGAAAATCTAGCCCGCAAAATCTAAAAGCCTACGAAATCCAGTCAAGCGCTACTGCTAATGAAATTGTGAAAATAGTCACCATCCGAGATCTCAAAATTCTCGCCTTTGTGGATTCAGGTAGCTTCAAGACATTAATAAAGGCGTCATTAGCTAAGGAAGTTGGAGATATCCTCCTTTGGAATTTAAAAACTAATGGATTCGCTGGAGGTGCATATCATTGTACCAATGAATGGGACACCAGTGTAGATATTGATGGACAGCTATACAATCTTGAGTTGCAGGTTGTTGTCGATAAAACCCTGGAACATAATGGCTTGCTGGAATGTAAAATTTTGCGCCGTCCTGGAAGGTGAGAAGATTTTAAATATGGGTTCTTCCCTGACCGACGAAGAACACCATAAGTTAGAGCGAATATTGACTCAATCTTATCGCCGAACTTTGGATGCAAATACAATATAATACGACCATCCGATTCTGCTTATGCGTCACCGATTGTACTTACCGAGAAAAAAATGGAGAGAGCCACTTATGTGTAGACTATAGACGTTTGAATGACATCGCTATCAAACAATCGTTTCCAATACCAAACCTCGAAAATCAATTTGCTCAGTTGGCCGGTCATAAATATTTTACGACCTAAGACTTGACAATGGGATACCAGCAAATTGAGTTGACTGAGGAATCGAAATCACCCACCGCATTTTTCACGTATAACGGGCATTATGAGTACAAAAGGACGCCCTTTGGACTCAATGCGCCGGGTGTTTTTCAGTATTTGATAAACAAAATTGTTCCTCAGATGAAATCTGGAGAAGTGTTAGCATTTCTGGATGACATAATATTACCCAGCATGACCATAGATACCGGCCTACAGTCTCTTAAAAAATTCTTGGAATCACCGGAAATGCACTTGCTGACGATGAGGCTTGGAAAATGCAAATTTCTTGCTGAGGAGATCGCTTATCCTGGCCACATGGCAAAAAAAGACGGCGTTCAACCAGGAAAAGAAAAGGTGAATGCTATTAACAGTTTTCAACCGCCGACAAACATCACCGAAGTGTTCAATTTCTTGGCTTTACTGGGTTCTTCCGCAACCTTGTACAAGACTACTCCTTGATTGCGGAACCACTGACTAAATTGCTGCGTGAATCGGAATCTGACAACCAAAAGTTTGTTTGGAGCACCGAACAGTCCGAGTTGTTCAAACAACTTTAAAAATATTTTATGCAATGAGCCGTTATTAACCCTCTTTGATGTCAACGCCTAGCATGAAATACATAAAAATACCAGTGCTGTTGGACGCGCTGGGGTATTATTGCAATCTATAGACAGTGAAAATTGGAGACCTGTTTGTTACTATAACCGCCACTGCTCGGTGTTAGAGAGTTCTTATCATAGCTATGAACTAGAAGTGCTCGTTGTAGTCGAAACTTAAGATCGTTTCCGGGTTCATGTTTTGGGAAAAAATAACCGGGTTGTAGCGGAGCAATCGCGCCATCGCCCAGGTTAGGGCAAAAACCGAGTGGAAAACTTGAATCGCCAGATGGATGTTACAATCAATGGAGTACGATATTGGGATTATACACCGACCGGAAATACGACTCGCTCTCGTCGACGCTCCTAGCCGTGCGCCTGATTTACCCGCTGGCCAGTCGAAAGTTGCTGAACTAGTTTTTGCTGGCATTGTGGGAACCGAAGATAGGATTTATACCATGCAGCTTAGGGATAACCAGATACAATATGTTATCGCTATAAATCAAAAAATATCGAAGAGGACGTGCTCGTAAAACAGATTAAATCCGAGTTTGAATTTAAAAATAATCGATTATATTGAAAAACCGTTCGGGGATTTAAACTAGTTGTGCCTAAATCAGTGAAGTTCACATTGCACAAAGCAGTTACGATAACTTTGGACAATTTGGTGTCGAAAAAATAATTGAACGTATAGAATAACACTATTGGTTCCAAAAAATCCAAAAAATAGTTAAAAATTACTTCGCGTCGTATGTGAACACTTGTTATTTTAAAATGCGGTCAGGAAAACCAGAGGAACTTATGTATATTGAGGATGTTTCACCTATACCATTTTGGCAATTACACATCTACCATTTAGGTCATTTTAAATGCAGCAAAAAGCAGGAATACTTCAACACAGTTGGTTCTCAGCGCGTTGACGGAGTTAATGCGTTATTTTGGTCTCCCATACCAAATCATTACCAATCGAGGAACAGCGTACACTTCATGGACGTTCAATTCGTTTTGTGAGTTACATAACATTAAACACATTAAAGTTGCAGTCCAGACTCCACGAGCTAATGGACAGGTAGAGTGGGCCAATAAAACAATTTTGTCCTATCTATCTACAACCAACGAAAACCAAAACAGCTGCGACGAACTTTTACCATCGCTGTAGTGGGCTATAAGCTCCCAAAAGAATTCGAAAACTGGACTTAGTCTAAACGAAATAGTTTTCGATTTTAAATTGAAAAACCTAACGTGAAATTAACTTATTTCAATTCTACAAGATCCCTCCGACGATGACTTGATCGATATTAAAACTAAACGTAAACGAGTTTTGGAAAATCTGACGAAAGAACGAGAACGATAGAAAGTTCGTTTTGATAGCGAGCATGCAACGCCAAAACAGTATGCTGTCTATGACTTAGTACTCATCGAAAATGATGCCGTGACGACTGGGGAAAGTCGTAAGTTAGAACCAAAGTTTGACGGCCCTTATACAGTTTCTCGGAGCCTTGGAAAGGATCATTATCTAATCAAAGACATTGAAGGACTCTAAATTTTGACCAAGCCGTTTTGCTCAGTGTAACATACGAGTATACTTCCGAAAAAGCTTCAATGAAATTGAGGACGATTCCGGTGCAGAATTGGCCGAGCTCTCAAGTGAGATCTTCCCGCCTGACAAAAGCCTTAGACACACACACTTGTACATCTGACCAAGGAGGTCTTTTTGTGAGTGTTTTGCACTGACATATAAAACTCTGTCAAAACCTGTACCTGGGTCCGTCTGTCCGTCCGTCCGTCTGTATGTTACAGCAGAGTTTCTCCGAAACTATAAAAGCTATAGCCATGGAACTATAAAGTTATGACTTCTAGAAAGTTTTGGGGTGAAAAAAATTTTCAAAGAGTTTTAAGAGGGTCCCCCCATATAGAGGAGTGTCCCTCAAAGGTAGGTAAGTGGCGTATCACATGATATGTCTCAATGATATCTTTTCAAAACAGGTCTTAAAATTGCTTTATCGGCATTGAGGCGGAATTTAGGCGTACCCCCTCACGATTGAAAACATTGGTAACATCCGTAATCATAAAATAAAATGCCGGTCATTTTAAATGAGAATATTGAATAAAATTATGTTTTTTCGCGAACTTCAACATTTAAGGTACATGCTTTGCAAAATCATTTCTTGTCCGCACTGTTACTTTTTCGCTTAGCCAATGTGAAAATGTCCGTAAATTGAAAGAATTTACTTCTTTCCGCAAAATGAAAGTTTTCCCTATTACTTTAAAGGAATCCGGCTCGACAGACCAAAATGATGGGGACTTATACCGAGAAAAATGGCCAATGGTTCTAGATTTGAAAGCTCGTTTTATTTCTTTTTAACGTTCCGCTCGTAACAAGATACAAGTGTACAGTGAGTTTAAAAAGATAACAATAAGATAGTTTCAAGTTTGACGTCCGCCCGAGACTTCGAAAGTGCGAAACCTGTAAACTAACATCTGTCCGAGACTCCGAAAATTAGAAGCCTGTCACCTTGATGTAATTTTGAGTATTGTCGCTTGAGGTATGAAAATGCGCAAACAAGCATCATATTCAAAAAGACGAGCAATACATACACCAACTTAATGGGATTCAAGGAATAATATTTTCTTAACTGAGCGTAGTTATACTCGACCTATAAGAACGAAGAGATTGCTATTCGTCATTATCGGCAATACTGCAAACAAATTGTTCAGCGTTCTAAATAGCTCCTACAAGGAATATATGTCTGAGACTATCGCCAAAGTAAAGTGCAACGAGGATCACCTTGGGAAGTTGCTTAGGTCACAAAGCAAACCTTCATAATCGAAACCACCATTAACATAATTAAAAACGACGAAGAGCAGCTACGCGATCTCGATGACTCCGTAAAAAAAGTCATTTCACGCAGTGTTTGAGAAAATACATAATCTCAACGCAGAGTCAAAGGAGCAGAAATCGATCCGAACCTTCCATACTACGGCTATTTTTGTCTTATCGTTATTACTTGAATGTCAAAATATTTAAGATGCAATATTGGCGTCACTATCTAACGCGCAGCATGGCAAAATCAATCCTCCCAAAATTTGGACTAGCGAACTTCAAGAACAAGCTTGTGTCATCAAAAACAATTTATCAGAGATGAAAACCCTGCAATCATCCAACGGAGCTGTTGACCCTCTACTTTTGTATCGAACCATGAATATACACGCCTCTTGAGTCAAAGATTACATCATATTTTGAATTGAGATTCCACTAATTGCCAGCAATAGGTTCGAACTTTTTGATGGTAAATGACAGACTTTCATGCCTGCAAAAAACTGATCAATTCGCACACGGTTTGCCAAAAGTATTAACCCATCATAAAATTCAACCCCTCCAACAGCATATGCGAACTACATCTCTTCGCTGAAAGTCGAACCACATCCAACTAGGCACTCCTATTCGTTATATCTTTGCGTTAAGAAAGGAAGAGGATTCTGACTTTCTATGTAACGGGCGAATCTTACGAAAAAGTCTCAAAGGCTCTGGTTTACTAGTCATGAATGCTGGTTACAGTACGAGAAGCGCTGATATCACGTTACCCCCCCAGTACACAAGGAGTAACCACCGAGTTCAACACCAAATAATTTTACCCCAAGGTCAACATTACTATTGAAGAAGCCGATCCAATCACCATGATGGTATTCAAACCAGTCCACTTTACGAAGCATTTCGAGGCATTAACAAAATTATACTCATAGCTGCAAAACCTGAAGGCAAATATCGACTCATCTGGTAATTTGTCAGATTATTTGCACTCGTTGTCAGTAGGCCACACGTCAACGGGATGTTTCGCAGAGATGATCTTGTGTGCGTTTATCCACTACTGTCGCAAGATGGGAGCACCTCTGAAGTTGTTCAACTTCAAGCCCGGCAGTATGTGTAGGATATTCATTTCAAAAGATCTTTTCTTTTAAATTAATTTATAATTTTTCATTGTTTAAGCACACTTAGGTTCAATTGCCGCTGGGAACATCGACTCATGTAAATCTGTGTCAAAGTTCGGCGCGGTAATTTCTTCATATGTGTAAGCGATTCTGGCACTTGAGACCTAATTGAAGAAATGTAAGGTGCCATAATCGCAATATTTTCTTTCTGACATAGTTAAGCGTCTATGTTCAATTACCACGTGGAACATTGACTCATATGAGGTAATCTGAGTCAATGGCCAACGCGGTAGCAATATTATGTACTATATGAAAGCAATTCTAGAATTTCTAAAATAATTAACAAAATGCCAGAATTACAATATTGCTAAATTCGTACGATTATGTAAATATTTTTTTAGTATTTAAGAATTGTTTGTTAGCAACAATGAAGCATTATATTTTAGGCGCGCAGTCAGTTTGGCTTTTGATTTTGCTACAACTTATTGATCTACGTTACCCGTTAATCTACGTTACCCAGGATACCTACTTAACAGTTATTCTTCGATATTATAGAATTCTAATATAGGTATTATAAGGAAACAAGCTATGGCCAGAGGTACCTAGCCATAGTTCTAGTCCTGCGTTCTAATTTTACAGGAAAATTATCGATTTTGGATAGATATACGTCTAGGGATATTACTATCTAAGCTTGTTTTGCTTTTACTCATTGTAGGGGTCCATCCACGTTAAAAACTCAACAGAGGTTATAAAATTAAATTCCTTCCTATGCTTTTGCGAAAGACAATTTCGCTGAAAAAACAAAAGTAATATTTATAAACAGCGAAGTAGACAAGGATGATTCAAGTGACTACTAATCGTTGCTTCGTGTGGTTGGCTTCACTCTTACCGATTTTGTAAAAGCAAGTTGTCCGTTGGCTTGGCTTAACTGGTTGGCTTAGTGCCCAGTATATGCCAACCAAACCATTCTTTTTGGTTAGCCTGATTGGATCAGAAAGTTTACGTCTTCTTGTTCAGCCCGTTGGCTCAGGAAGTGTCAAACCTTTTTGGTTAGCCTGGTTGACTCAGAAAGCACAATAATCTTCTTGATTAGCCTGTTGGCTCAGGAAGCAAAACGCTTTTCTGGTTGGCCTTTTGGCCCAGAGCCCCAACCGCATATCTAAGTGGCCTAGTTGGCTGTTTGTCTAGAACCCTTAGATGCCGCCAAAGCTAAGTTTGGTAGAAACCATTGCAGCGGACCCCCAAACCGGCCCGAAACCCATCAACATCGCTGAATTCCTGGCCCAGCAGAAGAAGCCGCTCGACACAAAGGTGGTGAAAGGAAAAACGCCGGCATTCCGTGATGGCTTGCAGACGCAGTTATTACAATATGACCCACCAGGCAACCGCATCAGCATAATTTCATATCTTTGCAACGAGATGCACGGGGATGCATGTAAAATTAGTGAATTTAGAGTTTAGAAAAAGGAAACGATTACATTTTAAGCTTCAGTATGTAATTAGCTTTCCTCCAATAAAGATTGTTTTTTTAAGGAACCGCTTCCTTCATTAATTTAACTGACGCCCAACGTGGCGCACTACAACCGTTGCGTAAGTGAAAATACCCTGAAAGGAAAAGTGTTATTACCTTACGGCTTTCAACTAGACAATAACTAAATCTTAAAACGCAAGCGATTGGTCAAAAGTTAACGCGAAATCTCGATCGGCTGAAAAGTTCGATAACCAAGTACTTATTTTAAGATCCTTTCGCGTTCTTATTAGCGTTTGTGTTCTCGTCAATAAAACGAGGAAGAAAACGCAACGGACATACTGAAGAAGGTCCTTTAGTAGCGAGGGGCAAAATAAAGCTCAAAGACTTTTTAATATGGAAGCTCATAATATTTCTGAAACACAAGAAGGTCAAGAGCCGCAAACTGAATATGAAGAGAACACAGTCACGGAGGATATAAATCACGACGAAACACTAACAGAATACATTGAATGCATGGATAACCCTTGCCTCGACTAGTTCGAAGAGCTAGATGGTATTAATATTTGGGCTGAAGTTCTCTTCGCTTCCTTATTTTGAATATACCCTAAGGAACCGAGAGGTATTAAAATTTCTGATCGATACAGGTTCAAACAAGAACTATATCCAACCCAGGTACCAACAACCAAAACAAATTGCTAGCTAATTCTGTAGGCGGAACATCAAAACTAGGCACCATGCCTTCATCAATTTTTTCGGCCCTCACACACAAAAACTCAAATTCTTTACCCCCCCAACACTTATTGCTTTTGACGAAATAAGGAAATGATACGCTGAAAAATCTCAACGCTGTAATGCACACCAAGGAAAACTACATGGTAAATTTATCCCAATATAATTATACCCCTGAAAGAACACAAATCCGAGAATGTCAGCAACATCAATATCAGAATATCCCATTTAAATCAAAATCAGGCTAGTAAATTGCATGAAGTAATGAAACAGCATCGAAACCTTCTCTCTGAGCCCAACGAAAAATCGACCTTCACTACCAATGTTAAGCGTGAAATTCGTACAACAAGTCTAGATCCGGTATACTCGCGATCCTACCTTTACCCTATGGTGCTCAGAGCTGAAGTCGAAAAGCAGAGTAACAAATTGGTTAAAGACGGAATAATCTGGCCGTCTTGCTCCCCATATAGCTCTCCCGTTTGCATACTATCCAAAAAGTAAGATGCTTCTGGCGAAAAGAAGTTTCGGCTAGTGAATGACAACCGGAAATTTAACTCAATAACTATTCCGGACAGGTATCTTATCCCGTAGATAAGTGAAGTGCTTACTTATATGGGGAGAAATAAATGGTTCTCGATGGTTGATCTCAAACGTGGATTTCATCAAATACCCCTACGAGAATCAGACAAAGAGAAAACTGCTTTCTCCATAAATAATGATAAATTATAGTTCCCCCCCTCAAGACGTGTTGAACGCTGCTATGAGCATCATTACGAGTGCTTTCAAAGCTTCTATGCCCCGTCGAAAACCCCGGCACGGTAAGACCCCAGTGTACTGGTGGTCAACTGAAATCGCTGAAAAGCGAAGGTAGTGTCACAAGCTTCGACGCGAGGCTCAACGGGCGCGAAACGGTGACGAGGCATGCAATCAGGTGGCAGCATATAAGTTTGCCAGGAAATGCCTTCGCAAATTGATCAACAATAGCAAGGCTCGCTGTTGGCAAGACCTAGTGGACAATGTGTTATGCGGAAGCTTGATGCCCTACGGAAGCCTTGTATACATGACGCGGAAAAGATGGACGCAATATTGTGGGGACTCTTCCCCGCCCATCCCGTCCGTGTTGACGCTGTCCATAGTGAAACAGCAGTCAAGTGTCCACTTTTCACACAGCCAGAATCGGAAGAGGCAGTCCTCTCATTGAAAGCGAGGAAGGCTCCAGGCCCAGATAGTGTTCCAGCTGAGGTGTTTGGCTCGTTTATCACCATTGTCCTGACTTGCTGCTCAGCACATTCAACGCTTGCCTACGGGACGGGGTTTTCCCGGTACAATGAAAGGTGGCGACGCTCGTGCTGATCAGCAAGGGGAAGGGAAATCCCGAATCGCCGTCTGCATACCGCCCGTTATGCATGCTAAACACGGCTGGGAATGTGCGATCCCGGATGTGAGACCCTGGCTAAATCAAAGGCATAGTGAGACTAATTTCTATCTGACCCAGCTTTTGAGCGGGCATGGGTGTTCTCAGTCTTACCTGCACAAGATCGGTAAGTCACGGTCCCTCGATCCACACATTTGTTCCCTGCCACACATTTGTTGCCTGCCACACATTTGTTGCCTGCCACACATTTGTTGCGTAGATTAGGTTGCGAAGGGGACTTCTTCAGGGAGACGGGGAGCTCACTCCGGATAATATAGTTGCGGTGATGATCGAATCGTTGACTAATGGAACCAGGTGGCACATTATGCTCGTGCAGTCCTAAAATATAAAAGGGACTCCCAGCTGCCGGGGGCGCTGGTGCTGGGGGATCACTTTTCTGGCACTTCCTCTTTCCCTCTCCCCTCCCGCTAGGAAAGGGATCCCCTAGCTTGAAGGCGCCTCACGGCGTAGCAAAACGAGCCCTGGCCCGAAGTAATGTGTCAAACGGTTCCAGGCTGGGTTCTCAGGTTGACAGGGGAGGTGTTTAGTAGGTAGTCCAGTTCTTGCGAGCATGGGAGTCCCACACTTTGTGCATAAATGGCATTCACCACCCTACCACAAAAAAAAAGACGAAAACGAGCATGTCCAGAATCTAGAAAAAATTTTCAAAATTTTAGACTCTGCACACATGAGAGTTCAGCTCGACAAATTGTAACGGTTTCCTACCTCCGTCTCGTTCGATCGCAATTAGAACCGACCTCTCATCGGTTCGAGACGTGCAGTCTTGGAAGTGACAACGGGCTGTACCCTTCAGGTCAACAAGTCCGGTCACACTTAGTCTACTCCGTGGTAGCTGCTTGTAGGCTAGCTAGTTCGGAGAGGAGTTTCGGTCGCGGGTCTTACGCGAGCAGACTAAGTCCGAGTTACGTAACTCAGCCACCGATTCACATGCCCGATTTACAAACGCGTCAACAATTACTCATCCAGAACAGGAAACCTACGTTGCGTTAGTTCTGGAGGTGATCTCTCCACAGATCTCAATTCAAAATACTACAAAATCTAAAACCATAGGCGCGTTACCGAATCACCGACGCGGTACCAGAAAACAAGCTAAGCTACCTCAAGTCCAAAGTAACCTACTCTTATCAAAAAAAACGAGCGCAAACATGGGTACCGCGGACCGTAACCGACTCGAAATCAATCATCAGCAGATTATAAAAACATAACCCCCTTCGAGACTTACTTACCCTCGGTCATCACTTCCGCTGTAAAAGAAAGAGCATGCGGAACGGAAAGGCTTATGGCTCCTTTAGTACTTCATTTTATTACTCCCTGCTTATCTATTATATTCATTTACAATAATTAAGCTAAGGTTTTCCTATAAAATAAATTAAATATAAACATTTGCTCTTCTGATTTTTAAAGAAAGGAATTTTTTTTTCTTATATCTTTAATTGTATTCACATATGAGCGTTTTAATGTATTTTCGTTAGTCTTACTATTAAAAATTACATTACATCCTTTTTATCCGATTAATTCCATCTATCTTGTTCACAAGGATGGTTTCGAAAAACAAAAAAAGTTTACGAATTCAAAGGCATAAATTTAATCAATCAGAATAATAAATACGATAGAAATTTAAGTGCACACAAAACGCTTGTTTCTTTTCTTCAAAACTTTGTAAAATATACAACTTGGCTTTACTAAAATTAGCAAAATGATGTCGAATTATTTCATACCTTGAAAATTATTATCTTCTATTGCGCTTCATTTTTAGTCTCGAATTACTCTTCTTCTACTTATTTTCATGAAAAACTTTCGAGCGGAAATATTTTGTAATAAAAGTCACTCAAAAAAATAGAACCTAACATCGATGTAAATATAAAATCAAACAATTTCATTAACTTCTAGTTATTAAACGTTTTCGTTCTTGTAATCCTACTAATTATGGTGAATATAAATCCAAGAGAAATGCCTACACTTGTGTAACATTATTATAGTAATAACTTCCTTATTCGCTCAGACTCAGCTCACTACCTATATAGATCTCAGTTCTAAACGCTATACGCTATACGCTAAATATACTATTTACAAACTGCTGTTTTGCATCATTATCGCTACCATCGTAATTCTAAAATATTCAAAATATTTCCATGAACAACTGAACAGCCATTTCAAGAGAATAGTACATTACACTATCCAAACGACACAATCGCGGATTTTTTTAAATTTACGAGTACAAATCTGATTGACAATTCTTCGAATGTTTGTTTTGAAACTTTTCATACACCGTCCACGGTTTCATGCGACTCTAAGATTATGTATTGTAAAAACATCCAAATTGAATCAAAGATGATATTATGCAAAGTTGAATATGCAAAGGATAAAGCGGTAATATTAAAGCATGTGCGCTCTGTGTGCTTAATACGAGTTACTGTTCTTTTTTTTTTTCAACGAAATGAGCACATCAAAATATGTTATTGTACAGGGTATTGGAACTTTAAATAATAGGACATAGGATGCGTAAGATATATCTATCATCACATTATTTTACACTGCTAAAAACATGATTTATGTCTGTTGACCGTTTGCGTTTCAATCAAACCGAATTTTCGTAATTTATAATTAACTTTGACCTTATTCGCAACTTTTAATTCCTTAATATTTTCGCATCTCTTACTAATAAGCATTTGTTCCATATGAATATTTGTTTGAACAATCAAATAAACTTGATACTATTTTAAAGTTTAGAGTAGTAATTCTGAAAGTATAGTCTTGACAGACAAATTAGGGATAGAATACAATTTTCAAATAAAGCTCAATATATCAAACTTAACTCACTACACTCCATCCGCTGAGAAAGACAAATTTATTCACATTAAAAAAATTAAAGAAACTCATGCAACTTTATGTATATCTATGTTTATCTATACATGCACTTAAATTATCCAAAAATTCCCTAATATTTATATAATGGGAAAACTTAACTTTTGCAGTCATTGTACCCGTAAATCATCAGGGGAAACATATACGCGAATTACTTTAAGCATTTATGTTTTATAAACGGAGGATTTTGTGAATTTAAATATTTTTTTTTTCTTTTTAAAAAATATATATTTAGTCTACCTTTCATCCGTCATCCTTTTTTTTCTTATCTAAATTAGAAACAACCTTTCCCTAAAACTCAATCAATTATGGGCACTGCCCTTATCTTTGAAACAGAAGAGCCACAATGTGGGCAAATAAATCCTTGGTCCGCCATCAAATTTCCTTCTAAACAATAATAACAAAATATGTGTCCGCATCCCATATGGTGAGGGAGACTTGGTCGATCTCCACAATAGGCACATATAGTTCTCACATTCATAACAGGCATTATTGTCTTAGTGTTTAAGAATTCTGTTTTTCTTCCAAAAAACCTCTTTGCATTCCTTTGCAACTTCTTGTAATTAAGTAGAGGAAGCACAATCATTAGAAGTTCCATAAATCCATTCCATATTAGTTCCCTTGTGATATGACTATAGCCAACATCACGTCTCCTGCTACTATGCGACGTAATATAATCCAATCCAAGGAGAAAATCTATCAATGTGGGTTTCTTTCCCGATTAAAAAAAAAACGAACGAAGTTTATCACTGCCAGGATAAGCAATGTGTTTGCCGTCCATGAAAGTGCGGTATTAATCCACTCTTGTCCAACAAACCGATGATCAACATTCTGTTTTGCATATTTCGGTAGTATTGTGAGTATAAAATGCAAACAAAGCCTTGATCGGGTTAATTCGTCTTTATCGTAGCAAATTAAAAGCAATTGTTGACCAAACGATGCAAATTGTTTGCCGATGGATCCCAACCAAACAGCTGATTGAAGCAGTAGTTCAAATTCTGGTTGGAACCGGGCAAGGATTGATGGCGAAAGACTCTGGATCGTAGAAAAGAATTGCTCTCGTAAAATCTTTATGATATCCTTGTCAAATTGTATGGCATTAAACTGGTTAACACGTGCTACATAACTACTTTTACTATGGCTACTCTAACCTGGAATTAAGTCGCCTGCCTATTTCACTCTGCTGTATCCGTCACTCGAATCATCTGATGACCGCGTATTAATGGGCATTGCGGTAGATTCGAAATGTGTTTCTCCAAGCCGCTCGCTATGTTTCTTTTTTTTTCCTGTCCAGTGCAGCTTGACTCCCAAAACACGGTTCATTGGCTCGCCAAGTCCTCTATTTGCTACCTCTTCCTGTGGGTAAATTTAGATTGCGTTATATGCACGCCACGAAAATTTTTTTCGGACTTACCGCTAATCCGCTAACCCTCGCGAGAATTTTAATTCGACGGACAGCTAACCGGCGAACACGTTCTGCCTGTTTGACATTTGGATGGCAACTCGTGGGAGGCATTGCCAGATAGATATGCTTTGAAATGTATCAGAGTTTTACTTCAGCGGCTCACATTGACAGAAAATATTTTTCCACAAATATAAATATTTGAAGAAAAATATTTTCGGCGCAATGATGGCTGTACGAAAGATAAAGTCTGCTTGCATTTCGAAGTCATACATATCTGGCCGGGTGCCAGGGTTCGGGATCGGAATCACTCCGATTCCCGGGCGTAGGCGTCACATTACAAAATGTGACTTTATGAAGGAGGATATTGAATGATTGGGATATTTAGTGGGCATTGAAGGTATTAAAACCAACAAGAAAGTAGACTTTCCCACTCTGAGAACTCTCTGGACCTCTGATCCTTCTTTGGTATATCAGGCTACTATTGTCACTTTATTCGTGACTATGCACAGCTAGCAAAACTCCTGACATCCTTCTTAAGAGGGGAGGACGGACATACGTCCTAGACAAATTCTGGAAACAAAATTATTCATATAAATTAAGATGTTCTGGAGGCTCTGATATCCCAGGGAGTTATTCTAACCCATCCGGATTCCGACGAAGAATTCGAGCTTACAACTAATGCATCGAACTCTGCAATTAGAGCAGTATTGTCACAAAATGACAAACCAATAACATTCCTTTCAAGGACTCATTCAAAAACTGAAGACCATTATCCGACCAACGAGAAGGAGATGTTGGCAATTATATTGTCTTGAATTCCCTGAGGAACTACTTCTATAGCTCAAGGAAAGTAAAAATATTTACTGACCACCAACGCCTAACATATGCTCTCAGTAACAAAAATAATAACAGAAAAATGAAGCGCTTGAAAGCTATATTGGAAGAGTACAATTATGATCTCAAATATAAACTGGGTAAGGCTAATATTGTCACCAAATCCCTTTCTGGACCTTCCATAGAATCAACACTTAATTCAATGACTATTATACAGCACAATGACAAAAGCTCCTCTCAAAATTTGATTCCCACTGTTGAAATACCCGTTAATGTCTTCCGAAACCAAATAATTTTAAACACTGGCGAGACATATATTCATCAAACCACAATATGGTGAGAGTCGCTCATCAATATATTCAAAAGATATCTGAACCCTAACATTAGCAATGAACTTTCAAGTCTATGCGACTCACTTCACCAACTATAAAAACAGGTATACTCAGTAAATAGTTGAAGACATAACAACTGAAGTAGAGCAAGAGGAAAGGATTCTCAAAACGCATAGAAGGGCCCATCGTAAAAGTAAAGAAAACCAACTTCAGATCCTGGAAAAGTTTTATTTTATTTCCCTAGGATATCAGCAAAAATAAAAAAAAACATTACGAGCCGGTGTACTACATGCAAAGAAAATAAATACGAGCGGCATCTACCAAAAGTTCTCCTAAATCCAACGCCTATATCGCAGTATTCTGGACATATTCTCCATATTGATCTTTTTCGAACAGAGAAAAAGCACGTGTTCACAGCAGTTGATAAATTTTCAAAATACGCGGTAGCAAAAATAATTCCCTAAAAATCAGTTGATGATATGAAGCACCTCTGTGAGACATATTTTTTCTATTCTGCATTCCCGAGGGTGTCGTATTGGACAATGAATGAGCACTAAGATAAATCTCCCTCACCTCTATGATGGAGGACGAACTCCAAATCAAGACATATAAAAACCCCGCTTATTAAAGTGAGGTCAAGGTTAAGTGGAGCGTTTCCACTCGACTCTAGCAGAGATCATGAGATGCCTCAAGAAAGAGCAGCCCAATTGGTCCTTTCAGGAAATTTTCGAGAAGGCTGTTTTAGAGTACAACAAAACCATCCACTCTACAACCGGAAGGAAGCCTTTCGAGCTTTTCTTGGAAAGAACAACAAGTAATGATCCCGTTGACCTAGATGCGTTAAGACTGGCAAATATTGAAAAGCTTCAATCCAAGCGGGAAAAATATATGAGGCAACACAACAAGTCTAGGGAACCACCCAAAAGCTGTAGCCCAGGAGATATCGTTTACGTGAAACAAAATAAACGAAAAGGCTCTAAGCTCTCGTCTCACTACAAGAAAGAAATCGTTAGGGAGGACCGAAACACCACCATTATTACAGAGTCAGGCAAAACAATCCACAAGGACAAAATCAAAGCCTAGTTTCTTCTTTTAGGTTCGCTATCGATATCGCCTCCACAAGTGTGCTAATCCTTGATTTTTCTAATTCGCAAATTGTATCACAGCACTCAGAATTTGCCAACATTCAAGACGGGTATTTTAAGTTGATCCACGTCATCGACATAGATCAATACAGGCGGTTTTTGGAAATCATGCAACCGATTTTCGATCTTTCTCATTTTGAATCTAACCCCAACTCCCGTGTTCTGAGTTCTGAGATGGATCAAATCGAGAGCTTCATCGAGAATCTGAAACCCCGAAGGACCAAGAGATCCTTTAACTTTATAGGGATAGCTTAAAAGTGGTTAGTGGGAAATCCAGACCATGAGGATTTTGTCACCATCATAGCGAAAACGAACAACGTGTTGGACAACAACAACAAACAAGTGATAATAAATCAGCTCTATAACGATAGACTCAATGAGATAACCAAAACTGCAAGCCAAATTCTAGATATTCTCAAAAACAATGCCGAATTAAATATCAATTAAATATATATTGCCATTTCAAACAATTGAAGAAGCTTTAGATCTATTTTGTGTATCGTTAATATTCTACTTACAACAAACGAATCCTTTCAAAAATTGTAAAACAATTAAATTATGTAAACGATTTGAAATATAATAATATCTTAACAAATGATGAAAAAATATACGCCATTAAAAATCAATGTAAAGAAACTAACAGCTTATCAATATGTAAACTTCTAAACTTATTTGATATAAGTAATAGCACATGCATTCCACGACTCCTGCGAAGCACCAACGCCCAATGCACCAAAGTTAACAACCATCATATCCCGGACATAGATGAAATTGCTTCAGAAATTCTCTTGTTGAATCGGTTTAATGGAACCTTTAAGACAAAAGGCAACATTCACAGCCTAAACGGTACTTTTTTTTCATAGCACTTCAGCCCCTTTTGGGCCTTCGCTTAGAGATAGTTAGAGTATCTCACTCCACTCCACAAGGTGATAAAATCATTATCACACTTTGGCCGTATATCCGTCCACCCAGCTGCGATACCTTCCGATTTTAAGCCAGCACGTATCATAACTGAACGAGCTTATGGTCCGTCCAAAGAATCACTCGAACTAAATCTCGTTGACACCAACGAAACTCGAACCAGAGACCTTCGGCTTACGGGCTTAGTCCTCTAACCACTACACCACCCGGTCTACTCTAAACGATACTTAACTCATCAAATATAGCGATACGACAATCAGTGTTAACGAAAAAATATTTAAATCCTACGAAACCTTCAATTTAAAACACTTACCCCCTATCCTACAACATCAGTAGAAAGCAAAGCGATACAAGAACTGCTATCAATGGAAATGTTCGAGGCTATACACATAAACAACACAAAAAACATCGAGCTGCTAAAAACAGAAGGTGACGTCCAAAAAATAATTTAGATAACAACAACATCGTTCATATTGCTAATCATTGCGATATTGCTCATTTGGAAAAGATGCAGCCTGCTAAAATCACGCACAATCAAACATCCTGGCAGCCCAATAGAAAAATAGCCAGCAGTGACCTCTAGTCCAAAACCCTTGAAAGAAAATCGGTCAACCGAAGCAAGCGTGTCGCTCAAGAAAGTCAAGTTCTACGAGCTACCATATTTTTAGCACTGATTGGGACAACTGTATCTAAAGTGGGAAGGGCTAATACGAATTTACCTGTTCACACGGGAAATTACAATACGAGCCACCAGACAACTGAATCAGCATAATTTCATACCTTTGCAACGTGATGCACGGAAGTGCATGTGAAATTAGCGAATTTAGAAAAAAAGAAACGAATACATTTTAAGCTTCAGTCTGTAATTAGCTTTCTTTCAATAAAGATTGCTGTTTAAAGAACCGCTTCCTTCATTGATTTAACTTGCATGCTTCGAAAGTGTATATATGCTCAGATAGTTTTTTGTGGAGCTATATATGTATGTATATGCTCTTCTAAATTCAGCTCTTTGTTAGCTACATAGGAAAATAAACACAACGTCGAGTATTATTCTTGCTATCCTACTTAACTTAGAAGAAAAGATATGCCATGGTATAATATGAGCAAATTCACTCAATTGAGGCAGTGGCTTTTAGAGACCTACTTTTGCTGTGGTTGATTATACTCTGGCAAAGTTCCATTCGAAAAATTAGTTCGAAAGAACCGACACAAGCTAAATGTATGTAGATTATTACAAATTGAGAAGAAATTCTCGCATTTAGATTTTATATTCAGTACAAACATATCTTACTCTATTTGAAGTCGAGTAAATGATAGTTCACTTTTTCATAAATATAAATCATAAAAATCAATCCTCACTTCAAGATAAACTGAAGTTCAACTTGCCAGGCCGATGATGAAGAAAAATGAAATATTCCCGCAACTACATATGTACGAGTATAGTGACTTCTTTCCAAAGACATTCACAACACCCATTGCTTTTCTGGAGGCAATTCATCTCATTTTCTAAACTATTCGCCCCATATTCCAGTTTCTATTGATTTTTCCTAGCTCGGGTTTCTGTGGCGTGGTCTCATTTGGAATTCTCCTCTTCTTGCCTCTAACATTCATCTAATGTCAAAATATCTACAAAAAACAACTTACATCTTGCCGACACTAATTGATGGCTTTCATATGTAAACCGCTTAGACCACCGCCGCCGCTACTGCAACTCATCCGAGTCCTCTGCGCATCTCGCCTTGGTCATTCTGCAGCTTCCCTGGCTAGTTTGTTCTCAACTAGATCCTAAAAAGGCAATCACTAGCGTAAATATTACGATTTTAGAGCTGTTCCTCAGCCACGGTGCAGTAGCCAATAACGAAATGATGTTACCTGGTTTGCTGGTGGCAATCGATGCAGCAGTTGGACAGCTACATGGTCGCACGGTTGCAGAGCGCTATCCATCCGAAGCAGCCTCATCCGTGGCCAAGTACTACCACTATTCATTTGCCCACTTCGTGCATATTGAAAAGAAGCATTCCTTTCCGCCTGTTTAAACAGTTTGTGATGACAAATTCCCAATTAAATATTACCAGAGTACTCTTCCCGGTGTGCTGTTTGTATACTTAGATCACTTCAAGGACCGAATCGTTGTCTAATGACTCCGCGCACTGAGTCCGGGTCAGTGCTGCCGATTGCTGGCGATATATCATTAACGCCGCGGTATGGTAATTTGTTCCCCAAGTCGAAATAAAAACAATGGCCCATTAACATTCTTAATGCTAATTGAAATACTCGGCATTTGCTCTTTATCTCCAAATAATTCATAATATGATAATTCGTCTTAGGGTCGCGAGTATTAGCACACAATGAAGTATCTTTTATGGTATCAACAAAAATTTTTATCCATTGCTACCGAAATAAATGGTTCCAGTTTCGCTTTGTGATTGTAATAAATCGCACGGAATGTTGCTAATTAAATGCTATATTTCAGCAATAAAGTCGAGAAGCCGACAACACTCAGCACTGTTAAAATTCTTGTAGTCAGGTGCAATTGAGCGCAAGAACATTTAAGTATGCATTCGCAAGAATCACTGCCGACGTATTATGCTTGTTCTCTTTCAACCAGAAAATGTACCGTCGTCGCGTCGCTCGCGCATGTATCTCAAATTGTTGCTCATAGACAATAGTTTAATCAGCTTTCATCTTAATTCATTAAGGATTATCTCATGTGTCTAAACGGAACAATTTAATATATCTAAATAAAGAAGCTGTGTAGAGAAGGAGAAAAGAACATTCAGATGGCCGATTTTCAACTAAATTATGTATTATCTTTGTTCACTTAACTATTTCATATATCAGTGGAAATTTTGGTGCTGGACAATCAAGCTGTAGTTTTATTTAAAAATGGGTCTCTCCTCATAAATGGATCCTTACCATCTCATCCTAATTTGATTACGAACTATTTGGTGAAAATGAGTTAAAAGTATTTGTGATATATGCAAGTCTTTCATATTTATAATTTTTCTTCTTTACTTTATGCACTGTGCAGTAAAAAATTGGTACTTAAATATAAAGAGTTGGGTAGACAGATCTACGCTCATGTCAGAAGAGGTTTCTACTTAACTTATAATATGCAGATATGTAGAAGGATTTAATTCATGAAAAGCTTTTATGGCATGCACAACAAATATATTCTTGCTTTAATGGAACTTCACTTTAACCTGCCAATATTTTGCTAAAAACATCGACTGACTTGAACCTTTAATGTATTTTTGTTATTCATCTTATCTGAAAATTTGGAGAAGATCCAATCAAAAGTGTAGTGTCTGGGTCGATGGTAAGCCGATGTGTAGTAGAAAAATCGTATATGATTGTTGTTCGGATGTGAATTTGCTATTTTGTGATCCACCAATTGCGGGTTGATCTAGTTGATTACCAAATCAAGTATACTTGTCACGAATTCCAATGGGCAACGCTGTAAGTTTAGCTGACCGGATGAATCACCCAGTCAAACTCCAACTTCTACCCAGTAATTCTGCGACCGATGAAAGTTGGAATTGCACAAACGCTAATTGCAAAAGATCTCTTCTGACAACAGGTGAAAACACCAATTGTAGAGATCAATATACAATCCCGTTTGTAGCAATCCTCATATTCTGCTAAAATAACGTCCCACAGCAGCCTCACTGCAGAAAAAATTAAAAGGCTTGGTCCACGTTTTCCAGCAAAATACCTCACGTTTATTCGGAACAATTACTTTTATAACAAAATTTTGCTTACTTGACTAAATGACTAGACTAGATACATGTTGTGTATTATTCTCATCTCAAGCCAAAACATTCGTTCGTTCATAGACAATTGTTTGCACGTAATTTGATGATTTGGAATGTCTTCGCGTATGAATGTGCACTTGAGATGACAATGCATTACGCTTAAAATGCTTACATACTCGTACATAGATTTTCCCGTCTCTTGGGAATCTGCTGGTGAGAATTTTGTGTTTATGAAAATAATGGAATACTTTTTGCTTCGTTCGAATTACAATTTAATTTATGGATTGCGTTTGGAGGATATAAGGGAATACTTTTTGCTTAGTTCGAGTAACAATTTAATTTATGGTGAAATGTATTAATGATTGAGAGTTAATGAATTATGTTTTTTTTGAGAAATTTAGAAAATCTTAACATATTCCCCGCCTTGAACGGAGGAGTTCAAAATTTAAACGTTTACAGAAAACTCATCAGTTAAGTTTAATTCAGCTTGATTGTGTGGTTGAGGTACTGCTTCTGTATAGCCTTGTTGTTGTCTTCGAGAGGAGATGAGGCGTCGTATTACATAACATCCCAATATGATGCCGATGAGAGCTAAGGCGGCGTATGATACTCCGTATTGATGAACATCATGTTGTGTGATTGATTGACGAGACAGGGTTGACTCATGTGTCAGCATGTTGATTTCTCCCTTGATTCGGGCAATGTCCTTGGAAAGGCTGATGTTGAAGTCCGGCTGTAACCAGTGGTTTTTGTTTTGTATTGAATTGGGTATACCCGGAGTTATGTCTGTAACTGACATAACTACGGCGTCTACGGAGTTGGTATAGTGACTAGCTTCCAGGGTTGTCTTGTCATCCTTGATGGAACATCCAGGAGGAATAGTGATAGTGCCGACTCCTTGAATATTGTGTTGTAAGAACCGTTTCTCACAAATGACACTAATGGTAGTTGCCTCCTTCAAAGCGTAAATCCAGGAGTTGCTCGTTGACAATTGTGTCCACCTTTGTATGCGATCTGCGTTCGTGAAGGTGCAGGTTGAAAGATTGGTGCTATGGAAGAGAATGGATAACTCGCGAACGTGTTCGTTACCTGTGAATTTTTTGACGGATCGGCCAAGTTTACAGATCCAGTTGGAATTCCCAAACGTCGAGCATAGAGACATCCGATTTTGGTCATTGATCGGATAGTATTGATCTCTTCGAAGGTTAGTTAGTGCATACGGAGCGGTTGGATTTACGATGAGGAATGTTTCATCCTTTATGATAGGTACCGGTATGACTGATAGTAGCTCATACTTCATATCTGCGAACAATGGGATTCGGATTCGAATTATGATCTGATTTTGAACCGCTCTTCCTTCAATGGATGACAATCCATATATGCGTATTAAGTTGTCAGTCTCTGAGGGCGGTCGAAGATGAGATGGTACATGCTCCTTGACCAGTTGTAGCTGTTGCTGCAGTTGGGTTGGTGAAACAAGCATTGGATTTACTTTTCCATGCTGCGTGTCTGTTAAGACGTTGATGAGGAGCGCCTGGATACGTTGTAGGTTGGATATTGCTAAGATCAGTCGTATCGATAGAGACTTAAAAATTTCTAGTAATCTTTGATTATCCGCTACTATGTTTATTTGATTTACTGCATCCATGGTTGTATTCAGGTAAAGGTAAAACTGTTGCAGCTGCCGTGAGGTCGTCTCTGTGGATTTTCGAATGAGATTGGTTGTAGAGTCGATGATGGATGTCTGGTTTTTTATCAGGTCGAGGAGGTGGTTATCGTTGGTGTTCAGCTCATTAATAATGTTTGACATCTTTTCGGCGTATTGCGAGTCGAGGACGCCAAACAGAGAGTTAGCGACGTTCCCAACAATATCTAAAGGTGATCGCTTTGTTCTAGATGGTGGTACTTGATTGAGCAACTTGTTATTATTATTTAGTTCAATCAGCATTGTCATAAAGTGATCGATCGTTTTTAGACATGCTGTGTGGTCGAGCAAACGATTGCAGAACTTCCTAAGCTGATCTGTCCTGTTGGTTACAAGATCGCATTCCGTCCAATAGGGCTTCATGTCGTAGTATGCAATCATATTCCATTCGTCAGTGATCAAGGATGCTGAACCCAACTTTTCAAAATAAATCCCAGGTTGTGTTTTGAACGGCGTAATTTGACCTCAGTTGTGCCTTGTATTGGGAGTATCAGGCGCAATACCAATAGTGTCGACAGTAATGACGGTACCCTTTTTTACTTCTTTGGAGTAGATAACGTGGGATGCTTTTCGACGGCTGGCTCAGCGATCGTATCGTTTAATGTCTTATTCGCCATGATATTGCTGTGAATGTCGACAGGCAGCGGGGCCAGTTTCTGAATGGGACGTTTGAAAACTCCCGTTACTGTTTTGACCTCAACAACTCTTACTTTTCCATCTTTGCCTTTGAATGTATTCAGGACACGTGCCAGAGGCCAGCTATGGGTGACTATTGTCTTCCTTAATGACCACCATTGTGCCAGGTTTCACGTTCTCAGTCGGAGATCTCCATTCGTTTCTTTGTTGGAGCTCGCTTAAATACTCCTTACTCAATCGTTGCCAGAAGTCGTTTTTTATCCGCTTTAGCTCCTTGGACGTTTCAACTAGCGATTTTCCTAATGGTTGAGCATGAGGATCAATAGATGCATTAAGTGGTCCACCTATCAAGAAATGACCAGGTGTAAGCGCTGAAAGGTCATTTGGGTCATTCGATACCGGAACCAGGGGCCTTGAGTTCAGTAAAGCTTCAATATCCGCTGTGATTGTTGTGAGCTCTTCGTAGGTGATTAGTCCAGAAACAGTTTTATAGAATAATTCCTTTGCAGATTTTACCGCAGCCTCCCATAATCCCTCGAAATGCGGGGTTCGTGGTGGAATAAATTTAAAATTGATCCGCCGTTCTGCTGCGAAATTGGTTATGGTTTGTGCCGCTTCGTTGCTATACAAGGTGTTAGTCATTTCGTCAAATTTATTGTTCGTTGCGTTGTCGCAGTAAATAGTCTCGTAGTAACCACGCCTGCTAGTGAATCGTCTGAGCGCCATAATGAAAGCTTCAGTAGTGAGGTTCTTCACAACCTCTAAGTGGACCGCTTTACTTGTGAAACAGCAAAACACGGCTATATAAGCCTTCTGCGGAGCCTTCCCTCGTATTTCCAATCGAACGTAGAATGGACCACAAAAGTCAACACCAGCTTTGAGGAACGGACGAGCTGGCTGCACTCTGTCCTTGGTTAGATCACCCATGACCTGCTCGAAGAGTTTGGGTTTCAATCTGGAGCACAGAAACCTTACCACTATTGTACCGTCTGCTGCGGTGGTGCGTATGTAAATCGCGGCTCCATGTGCTTTCTCCGAGGCGTCACAAAATACATGCGTGCTACTCTGTGTGCGGCAAAATGACGCTGTATTCGTATTGTATCGAGTGCCTTTAAGCTTCGGCTAAATTGAGCCCACTCGTACTGTAAATTGTCGGGTACCACGTCATCCCAATCAAGCTTTAAGTCCCATAGTTTTTGGAGTATTAACTTTGCCATAACCGTGACTGGGCCCAGCAGTCCCAATGGATCGAATATGTGCGCGATATCCGATAATATTTTGCGCTTTGTATATTGTTCCACCTCATTATACGATAGAGTAATTCGAAATTTATCCACCTGAGGTAGCCATGCAAGGCCCAGGGCCTTGACTTCATGTTCCTTATTATAGGAGAGTTCGAATTTTACTGCTCTATCCTCCATAGGTATATTTTTCGTAGGTGCTTCATGATTTGAACACCATTTTCTCAACTTAAATCCGCCGGTTGCTAGGATTTCTACGATCTGCTTCTGTTTCTCTAGCAACTCTATAATGCTGTCTGCCCCAAACATGGCGTCATCCACATACATGTTTTCTCTAATTGCCTCAGCACCCAATGGGTTTTGTCTCTCGAATGATTCGGCTAAAGTGTGAAGACATTTGATGGCTAGATAAGGCGCCGAAGTCATTCCATTAGTGACAGTGTTGAGCTGGAAATATCTTAGGACGTCTTGTGGATTCTCTCTCCACATTATCATCTGGAACTTCCGATCTTCGTCGGCTACTTGGACTTGCCTGTACATTTTCTCGTTGTCGGCCGTGCAGACGTACCGAGTCATCCAGAATCGCAGCAGGACTGACATAATGTCTTCTTGTATTTTGGGGCCAGTGTGCAATATATCATTTAAGGAAATGTTGGTCGATGTTTTGGCGGATGCATCGAATACTACCCTTAATTTGGTAGTATCGCTGTCCGGCTTAATAACTGAGTGATGTGGTAGGAAGCAATGTGGTCCAGATATGCGCTTAACATTGATCTCAGTCATGTGCCCTAATCTTGCATAGTTTCTCATGAAATCACAATATTCTTCCTTGAGGCTCGGGGACTTCGGGAGTTTTCGTTCGATGGAAGCGAATCGGCAAAGTGCTAGCTCTCTTGACTCTCCTAGAGTTGATGGGTCCTCGGAGAACGGAAGTCTTACAACAAAACGGCCCGATGCTGTTCGTTTGGTGGTTTCTTTGAAAAACCTTTCACATTTTCTCTCTTCGGTTGTTTGTGAAGGAGAATCTTCAATCGTCTCGAGTTGCCAAAATCGCTCGATTTGTGCGTTTATGTCGACAGATTCTTGAGTGCATATGTAGCACGATGCTGTATCACGCTCCTGCTGATGGCTGATCCTTCCACCGATAACCCAACCAAATGTTGTACTTTGCAAAATAGGAAGACCTTTTCCAAGATTTATGCGCTCACTTTTAACGATATGGTAATAATGTTCAGCTCTGATCAAGATATCGATTGAACCCGGTTTCGAGAAGTGTGGATCAGCTAATTTGACGTTGGCAGGTATGCCCCATGTTCTTGTGTCCAAATATCTTGAAGGCTGTTTTGTGGTAATTTGTGATAAAATGAATGCCTCAAGCTGCACGGCATACATTCGCTCCTTGAAACGAACACAAATCGAAGTTCTTTTCGCAGCTGTATCTGTGGTACGGCCAACACCCTGTGTGTTGATGGGGCAGACAACACCCTGAGTCCAATACTGCTCGGCAATTAATATTTTGGTCATTACTTTTCGAAACTACCACTTCAATTGTACCTAGCGGTAAATAAGCTCCGCCATTCGATGCCGTCTGTGACATCAATGCTGTTTTGATTCCAGATGAGGATGCCTCAGTACGTGGTTTGTTGAAGGCTTCTTTCTCGCTCTTCTTTTCTTCAAGGTCTCGGTGAAGAAGAGTGTTATGCTTCGACTTGCATTTCATGCACACTCCGGCTGTACAGGTGGATGCTCTATGTTCAGGCTTGAGACAATTGCGGCATAACTGATTCTTGTTTACAACCTCGAGTCTTTGTTGTGCAGATTTGTCTCGAAATTCTTTGCAAGAAAACAGATGATGAGACTGCTTACAGATGTAGCACATCAACTTATCTGAGCTTGTCAGCAATGTAGAAGCTCGACTTTTTGTGGGTTTTTTGAATCTCTCCATGACCCTGTGATTGAGGGTTTCGAGCGATTGAAAACGTGTCTCCAAGAATGATAAAAAGTGCATCATCGTTTCTAATGATCTTGGATTAACCAAAGATTACTCATATAAGGAGTAAGTAGTTTTATCCAATTTCTTTGAGACGATGTAGACCAATATCGGATCCCAATGCTGTATTTGGACCCCCAGGATTTCAAGGCTCATTATACATTCTTTGGTTACGTCATGCAGCCTCTTGATGGTCTGTGCTGATTCGGTTTGAGCAGATGGATGGTTCATCAGTTTATTCAAAAATGACGCAACTAGCAATATTTTGTTGTCATATCTTTGTTTTAAGATGTCCCATGCTGCCTTATAATTTTGCCCAGATGCTGGTAAATGTTGGATTAAACCATGGGCTTCTCCGCTGAGATTGCTTATTAAATAGTACAGCTTTTGTACTTCACTGATCCTCTGCTTGTCTACTAATTGTGTAAACAGCTCTTTGAACTGTGTCCACTTCAAATAGCTACTATCAAAAGTAGGCACTGCTATTTTCGGAAGTTTAATCCCCATCTCAATGGTTCCAGTAGCTGAAGTGCTACTACTTTGCAAGTGTGCTGGTTTTTCTTGCATCAAAACTATTGCCTCTTGGATATTGGTGTCGATTTCATCGTACACCATCTTGTCCTCACTGCCTCCGTAACCATCGTATACTTCCCATATGGCCTGGTTGTTCTCATCTAGCAGTCTTTTTTGGTTGGTCAATAAGCCAAGTTTAAATTCGAAAAATTGTCGTGACTGTTCTTCTTTAATTCGATCTTCAATATCGTTGATCAGTTGACGAGCATACGCAACGAAACCTTTTCGTTGCTTCAATAATCGCGCTACACCACTAGCTAAAGTTTCATGCTGTGCATCTGAATGGAGGGTTTTCAGTATCTCATTGAGGCCGTCTGAATGCTTGGTGATAATCTCTTTGAATATGAATGATCACCATGCGTTTCCATGAAAGTGCAAAGCGCTTTGTGGTTCGATTCAAAAATCTTTGGATTCGTGTCAAGTACAGCCAACCTTTGCTTGACGTACTCTTTGGTTTTCCTGTCCTTGCCGTCCTTTTTAAAGTTGGCGAAATTTTGTTCGATTGTTTTTCCCAACTCTAATTGGGCTTTTGCTAATGCCTCCATCTCCGTAATCCACTGAGGATCACGTCGGGGTCACCAAAGAATATGTTCG
Organism: Odontomyia ornata; assembly: GCA_963969285.1. Taxonomy (NCBI): domain Eukaryota; kingdom Metazoa; phylum Arthropoda; class Insecta; order Diptera; family Stratiomyidae; genus Odontomyia; species Odontomyia ornata. The sequence continues at coordinate 100,643,486 of OZ017740.1, read as the reverse complement.
AATGTGAATTTGCTAATTGGTGATCCACCAATTGCAGGTTGAACTAGTTGATCACCAAATCAAGTATAATTGTCACGAATTCCAATGGGCGACGCTGTAAGTTTAGCTGACCGGATGAATCACCCAGTCAAACTCCAACTTCTACCCAGTAATTCTGCGACCGATGAAATTTGAAATTGCACAAACGCTAATTGCAAAAGATCTCTTCTGACAACAGGTGAAAACACCAATTGTAGAGATCAGTATACAATCCCGTTTGTAGCAATCCTGGTATTCTGCTAAAATAACGTCCCACAGCAGCCTCACTGCAGGAAAAATTAAAAGGCTTGGTCCACGTTTTCCAGCAAAATACCTCACGTTTATTCGAAACAATTACTTTTATAACAAAATTTTGCTTACTTGACTAAATGACTAGACTAGATACATGTTGTGTATTATTCTCATCTCAAGCCAAAACATTCGTTCGTTCATAGACAATTGTTTGCACGTAATTTGATGATTTGGAATGTCTTCGCGAACGAATGTGCACTTGAGATGACAATGCATTACGCTTAAAATGCTTACATACATAGATTTTCCCGTCTTGGGAATCTGCTGGTGAGAATTTTGTGTTTATGAAAATAATGGAATACTTTTTGCTTAGTTCGAGTTACAATTTAATTTATGGTGAAATGTATTAATGATTGAGAGTTAATGAATTATGTTTTTTTTCTGAGAAATTTAGAAAATCTTAACAATTGTTGTAATCGGAGGAAATTCAAATATCTATAACTTCTGTGAATTTTATTGAAACTTATAGCAATAATGAATATTTTAAGGAACTACTTAAATTTCTAATTTTATCCAATTTAATATACAAATACAGTTTTACTGACGAATATGCTAAATCCTAATATTATATAGGATCAGCTTATCCCTTCAACTAAGGCAAGCACTTGGTCTTCTTCGTCGTTGTGAATTTTGAAGTCGCCGTCATGTGTCATGTGATCAACGGCCGTTGACGTTTGCAAAGGTCCTTTGTGGTTAGCTGCTAATTTTAAACCCGGTTATGCTGAGTCCGAGGAATATCTACCAAATCTCCTTCTCGATAAACATTTGCGTTATTTCTTGTTAAAAACACGTTGGTCTCTTCGATCTATTCGTTTTCGACAAGCTCGCGAATATTTAGATCTACACGAGCACGGGCATGGGTTCCAAAAAGCAAACGAAATGACGTCGTATCGGTACTTCTGTGGGGAGCTGGGCCGTGCTCAGATATTTGTACCATTCTTCTGGATTCGGCGCAGACATCTCCGTAAGTAGCGGGATGAGCGTACGATTTACCCGCTCCACTTGACCGTTGGCTCTCGGGATTCTCGTCGTAATCAGCACATGTTGAGTCTACTCGTTGTTACAGTAGGTCTCGAAGTCGTTCGATGGGAAGGCAGCACCACGATCGGATACAATTCTTCTTGGGTTTCCAAATGTCACGGACTGCTTTGTGAGCCGATCCAGTTGCGTATAACCACGCAAATTTTGAAAAGCTGTCAATAACGACAAAGATGTGCCGGTAGTTTTGCTTTTTCATCGCGAAAGGGCTTAAATAATCGATGTGAAAAGTATCAAAATAGACTTCACCCTTGTTAATGGAATCTAGATACCTCTCTTGTCATCCTTGCTTCTTTTCTGCAAGTATGCAACTACTATAGTTGCGAATTACTTTCTCGACTTTGGCACAAAGACTTGGGAACCAATAGTCTTTCTTTGTAAGAGCCTCTGTCTTACTCACGAGAAGTGACCTCCTCTTGTGCCATTTTGATAACTTGCGCGTGCATCTCTTTTGGAACTGCAAATCGTAGATTCCCGTCGTCGTCTCGGACCAGCACGCCTCCACAGACGATGCAACCTCAAGATTGGTCCTTGTCTGCCAGCTTGAATATTCTTCAGATTCCTGTATCTTCTTGCTTTCAATCTCGGCAGCAATCCCTCATTGATCGCCTCGATTAGCATGCACATCGACAGCGGGTTGCAGCAAAGCGCGTCAACATGTGTCGTGCTTTTTCCTGGTCGATGTTCTATGCTATAGGCGAATTCCTAAAACTGTAACGTCCATTTCACAACAAGCATGCAAAGGTCTCGCTTATTCATAGCAAAAGCAAACGAGAACCTTTCTCACCTGCTTGCTCTTACTGTTCGTTGTTCCACCGCTCACTTTGTGGTCTTGTTTCATATTCAAACTTCACCTAAATTTGTTGTTGTGCAGTGATATCTCCTCGAATCCTCACAGCAACGATTGCATCGAGTTGAACCCTTGTATACGGGCAACGTTGTAATGAATTTCGAAATGTCCGTGTAGGACACGGGTGCCGATGGTCTGGCACAAGTGTCAGCGAGCTAAAACAACACCGAGCTCAGCTAACTAGCTTCGCTTAACGACCGCGTACGCGTGCTTGACGACTAGCATTTGCGGGATCATATGAGGCGGGTTCTTGTCGAGCCACGAAGCTACACTACAAAATACTTATCACGCGCACTCTACTCTACAAGATGTGCGGATCAATTTTTATTATCTTTAGAAATATTTTATTAGGTGTTAATTAAACTACTCTTCAGTAATTCAATATTTTTTTGCCTCGTTAAAGTTAGCGGACACGGAGGCTTGAGACAAACGCAAACATTACACAAAAAGCAACCGTTACTTTCACAGAAGAAGGTCGTTGCATTACAAGGGGAATGTCAAACCTAAAGGTGTTAAAGTGGCTGAAGTGAACCACTCATCTCTGCCTAAAGGATGGAAACTTGACGGATGCAGTTTACTTTACACTAGTAAAACAACAAACTAAGCAGTTTCGACGGGGTGACCACCTTATCTCTTCAGGAGCAACCACTCCTGATTACCACGGGGCTGCTCGACTGCTTATGTTTATTACAACGTCGTGTAGCTGAGTATCCGGAGTCCCGTTGATAATGTAGCCGAGCACTTCGTCATTGTGCATGCTGAGATAATTCGCAAGAATTGTCTTTTCATGCGTATAATCATGAAAAGTTCCGGGTTTTTTCTATGGTCACAAATTTTCGTCGCATTGTAATCTTATTTGCGATTCTGATGGAACATTCCCCTCAATTCACTCAGAAGACTTCAAGGGTCCAGTGCGATACATTCGGGCTTAGAATGAAACCATTCCATGACTTCGCCTTTGAGTCGTGTCCCGATAAGAATTTTCATTCTTTCAAAAACATAACCTGTCCCTCCCATGTTTCGTATGTGTCGGCTTGAACAGAGAAGACACTCAGCAGCTCCGCCTGCATCGTTATATTTACGTTCGTCGTCGTAGATACAGCTTGAACTAGTAGTTGTTCGGTTGAGGGTCCTATATTACCGGCAACATGACCGTGACCGTCGTTTACAATCACCTTGTCATTTTGATTCTGTACTCCACGCAACAATTCGATTTTGCGACGAGCTAAAGCAAGTTCCCGCTAAGCTGACTCTTTCTCGCCCCCCTGTACAACTCAATTTCAGAATCAAGAGACAATGGACTCGTTATACCCCCCGTACTCCTGTTTATTTTCACGGTCTCACTATCATTGTCGTCGTTAGAATTGCGCGATTCAGTTATCCATTTCGTACTTGGATTGATAATTATGAGTCTGTCTATTAACTCGGCTTTATTTCCCGACAAACTGAGCCCTTTAACATTCAATTTGTCTTTTGGCTGCACAATCGTGAGGTTATACACATCACACGTTACAACACTCATGGTTAAATTGAACACTACGTTGTCTCCTGTTTTTGTACGCGAAAAGTCACCCACGGTCCCCTTCTGCCGCCTTCGTTTCTCTCCGACGCGCCGCCTTTTCCTTATCTTCAGCACGCTTCGTCTTTGTTTACACACACTTTCATATCCCGGACGAGCCCGCAATTTATAGAATCAGTTTATCCCTTCGACTAAAGAAAACACTCGGGCTTAGATCAAGCTTAAAATGATTTAATTTGCGAATTTTTCATTAGATATACAAAAGCCAACAGGCCTCGACGAATAATAAATCTCGAGTTTTTGCTCTATTGTATGGTACCTTTGTTGCTCATTCCCTACAATTATTAGGAAAGTTCAACGAATTTCAACCTCTAAGTTATTTGTTATTGGATGTGCCTCCATGATTTTTAGGGATTTGTTCAGGAAATTTATAAAAATCTACTAGTTTTATGTCTTGTCTGTCCATCTGACTGTCTCTCTGACCATCCGTGCGTTACAAGAAATTTCTTCGGGAACTATAGAAGCTACAAAGCTCAAACTTTGTGAAAGGGGAGGAAGTGGTAGTCTCTCAAAAGTAGAGGTCTGATCAAATTTTTTAAGGTGGTCCCCCCCCATAACGAAGTGGCCCTTAAAAATTCATCAAATTTAGTCGAGTGGGGTATCAGATAAAAAGCCTTTGCACTTTCAAAATCTGAAAAATAGTCATTTTTTGTATTCGGGGTACAAACAATATTTGTGTCCTTTCCCGTCACCTTTGAGCTAAATTTCTGAAAAAATCAAGGTAGGTCTTTATGAGTACAGAGCCAACAAATCAAAATTGACTCAACTTTGTCAATAACAGTATGATTTGGAAATTTTACATTTTCCCCCAAAAATTTAAACGGTGCCCTTAAACTTCTTAAAATTTTACAGTTCACTTTACTATGATTTGAGTCCTATAAAATTCCGTAGGCATAAGGGTCTTATGTCAACCGACGAGTTATCGCCATTTCAGTTGCATGGAATTACAACAACAATAAAACATGTTGATAGTTGAAACATATTTCAAATTAACCCAGGATTTTCATGAAAATTTAAGGAATAGTCTTTTAATGGAATACGTGCAACCTGCCAAGCAATCCGAAAAATTATTTAAACTGGAACAAAATCGTAGCTATTATGTGCTTATAGAAGGAATTGTAATGTTCAATGGATGTTCATAGTCCGTTCAAGACTGCAGCGATGGTCTACTGTCTCGGCGAGCGAAGATATTAGTGCTCACCAGAAGTGGACTAGCATGAGGACACGTGAATGTGCTGGCAGGCTAGCAGTGCGGTATCGTGGGGCGGATTCTTTTCTCAAGCACAAGGGCCCATCACAGAAAAAATACCGCATTCACGAATTAGATGATACAAACGTCTTGGTTCCACGGTAACCTACCGAAAGGAAAGACTAATAAAAAGCGATTGGCCGAGTCTGTTTAATGCGTGCAGGACGCGAGATGATTCCTTCGGTACAATCGATATTTACAACACCCAAATAAGAGTGGGGCACCCAGGTGGAAGTGGAATCTCTCTTGGCTGCCTGAGATAGGCGTTTTATTTGACGTGCTGCGTCCAGTGCGAGCTCAATGTAATCTGCACCTTCGTAGTTGACACAACGACAGCAGACTGCGTCAGAAAAGTCATTTATTATTGCCCACGGCACACGTGGCAAGTAGCATAAGTAACAATGCTGAGATTACGTTTGAAGGAATATTTTTCCGACATTCAATTCCTTGGGAAGATACATCCACCACCTTAATTTCCCCACAATCCATACTTTTGATTCCAGCGTCCTAATTGAAATCGGCTGGAGCGTGTAAAGTCTTTGATTGATTGAAATGACGGCTTTGCCACTTATTCGAACAAATGAGACTTTCATTTCAGCGAACTAAGCCGTTTCGATCGATGAATCGACGATTTGCCTCTCTCCAAAATGCAGCCGGATATGGTATCGAGTACACTTTTGGAAAAAAGAAGTAGCATTTGCAAACGTTTATTAACATTATCATCTTTTTAGCCCTTCCCCAAAACTACAATTAAATTACACTGAACTTCACCGGTATCCTTTAAGTGAAAAGTTTCCGCATATTGTTTCATTTATCAGGGTTGCACTTCTGCAATTCTAAGCGGGCAAACATTTAAAAATCGTCTATGTACTATATATCTACTTCCTTTGTCCTGCCCGCAAGATCTTTATACATCCTAACCTCGTATGTTGACGCATGAGTGGTCTGCGGTCCGAAAATCTCTTCGAAAAGTCGTGCACTAAGTGACTCAATCTCGCTGACAACCCGTTCTTTCTTTCCACAAATTCCTCTCCCAAGTTTATTAAGACACGCGACTTAATGTGAAGCAGGGAAGCGCGATGCAATTCTCTTCAATACCTCAATAAAAATAAGCAATAAACAAGTTGGGTAGACAGACCTATGCTCATGTCAGAAGTGTTTTGTACTCAACTTACAAAATGCAGTAACCAGCAACGAATAAAATCAATTAACACGTCATGTTCGAGGATCATACAATTATTAACAAAGTTGAAAGAATTTTGACTTCTGAGGTATTTGTTATAGTTATACCCATAAATATCTCCCTTGATAACTTTTTCAGATTTTTTCGATCACGGGTGCCCATTCGCGAGGTAGGAAACACATTTTTCATGTATTTCACCCCCCCCTGCCCCCACTGAAGCAAAAACTGTCAGTACTCATACTGGCTACCTTTCATGAAATTTTTTTTCATGAGCCACTCCTCTGTACTGTAATCATAGATTCATGGCCTACTTTTTCGAATCCTAGAATGGTTACAAAGCCCTTTTGCTAGGAGCTCTCTCCTGCCTCTTCGACTTGTTTCAATTGTATGCACTCATCTTCATGATAGCTATCATTCCTGAAATGTTCATGCAAATCCTAGCAAAGCTGTAGTGTCTAAGTCGGTAAAAAGCGCATATGGCTCCATAGCCATATGTTTTCATAGTAATACAGGGCATATTGTTCCAGAGTAATACAAGAAAATTCAAATCGCTATAACTTCGTTAAATACTATTCGATCTTTATGAAACTTTCAGAAAAGATCAATTTTATAAATAGTCATCTGTTTGCTAAGTTTTATTGAATTTAAGGGCAGCGTTTAGATTTTATTCAAGGTAAAATAAAATCGATAAATCATACTATTACTAACAAAGTTGAGTGAATTTCGACTTTCCATGTATTTGTTGTTGTTGTACTCATTAAGGGCCTACATTCATGATTTTTTTCAGATTTTTCGGATAGAAGGTGTCCAATCGCGAGGGGAGGAGGGGGGTACGCATAAAGTTCGTACATTTCCCCTTCCCCTGCCCCCTCGGTACTCATAAGGCAATTTTAAGAATCGTTTTGAAAAGATCTCATCGAGACCTTTCCAATGACACCCTACTCGACTACCAATGGTGAAAAATTTTTGTTGAGGGGTCAACTTCCTATATGGGGAGACCCCCCTTAAACCCCTTGAGTTTTTTTTTCCATGCATTCAACTATAGGTCCTTTTTCAGATAAACAAACAATTTTGTCAGGTCATTTCTGTCCATCATACTCAACCACTACAAAGTTACCAATGGCAAAGTCTTCAGGTTTCAACGCAACTGGTGTTTCTTCATTATTAGACCTGTGAACAGGTATGCCTGCTACTTCCTGTAATATTTCTTCTAGATCAGAAAATGTTTCGCTTTGCCCATCAGACTCTAAGACCATCTCAACATCTTCTTCATCTGAAGAAGAGTTTTGCTTATTTTTGTTTTTCTTCTTGGAAACTTGTGTTTTCTTTGACGCACTGGTAGAAGGTTTGTTTGCTGCTTCTGAGATGGCTGCTTTAACCTCTTCAAATGCAATACTCTTGCCAGCAGGCACTTGCAATTTTTTCTTCGTTCTTCTCGGGCCGTCTTTAGTTAAAAACTCAGCTCTTTTCTTCTCCAACTGTTCCATAAAAGCTTTTCCTATAGAGTCTTTATCCACGGGCTGGTTTTCTGGAAGACGGTCTAGTAGTCTTTGCTTGTTTAAAGGATGAATTCCACATTTGGCAAATCCAGCCGTCAAGTTGTCTTTTCGCTTTTCTTCCAAACTTGCCATTAGCTCTTTTAGCAATCGTGGAAACAAATCTTTAGGGATCATTGCAAATTTTGATCCTGAATCTGACTCTTTCCACTTGCGGAGGATATCACGCTACGATATTTTCATTGGTTCAAAGAAGGCAACGTCTAATGGTTGTGTTAGATGTGTTGAATTCGGAGGGAGGCAAACGAACCTTAAATTATTCTCTTCATAGAGCTTGAGCACATACAAACTGATGTGAGAAGATAAGTTATCTCCAATGATAACTTTAGGACCATCTAGATTTTTAACACCCGGTAACAATGTTGACTGAAACCAATCTTCGAAGCATACTGCATCAAACCACCCACTTTTAGAGCGGTTATATCGAGTTCCTTTAGGACCATTCTCAGTCCATGTGGACCACAAGTGTTCAGCTCTATAGACAAAATATGGGACAAGAGGTCGCCTGCAGCATTTCCAGCCATCATTATTGATGTTGCACTTTTACTGAAATTACAAATGTTTACCACGTATTTTGCTCCTCTCTTACAGATAACCTTTTTGTCCCCAGGGTCATCAGTAAGGTTCGTCTTATCGTAACTGAATATATTATTTGGGGGAACATCTTTAACCTCTTCTTTGAGGTTATCAATGTAATTTTCGATGAGAGAAGCATCTACTTCGGCTCTGACCTTTTTGATATTGGAACTTATCCTACGAGTCAGAGTCTCATGTCTTTTTAAGAAGGCTTTTGTCCATTCATAGCTAGGGAGATTGTTTTTGAACTGACAAATGTGGACACCTTTTTTGTCCAAAAAGCTTTTGACTGCATAACGAAAATCCATTTCAACTACAGGGAACCCATAGTCTGACATTTTATTAAATGTTGTTCGAAAACATGCTCCTCTTCATCACTAAAGATTCCTGCACGGCCTACATTTTTTGTATGAGTCCCTTTAAGTGTGTTCTTTATTGTAGATCTAGGTACATTATACCTTTTTTCTGTAGCTCTTTGGGTTAAGTCACCTGATCTAATAGCCTCTAAACACTCCTCTAACACTTCTGGTTTGTAATTGGCGTAATTTTTGTTCCAAGAGGTTTTATCCGATTTCTCGGCATTTTTCCTGCAAAAAAATACAAAAAAAAAAAGTGCTTACAATAGTAGTTAAAAATATTTTAAGTGGTTTTGTTTAAGAAACAGCTTATAAAATACCTACTACTCAAGTATTATATCGAAAATATGAGTCTTGGGGTAACTTTGGCCCAGTCGAAGCTACCCCAACTACTGGGCTAAAGTTATCCCAACTCTGGGCCAATGATGTCATGAAATAGTAAAATCGAATTATTTTGTATATAACAAAGGTAACAGCATTATTACACCAAAAATACTTGAAACAATTGAATATATAATATTATCATACACTTACCTGCTAGTAGCTCTTCAAGAATTACCGTTCACAAGTAAAAGTTGGGAGACAACAAATTTCACTACTTTCTCACAGTAAAGATGGAGCAACACTGGGGTGGTGGTGAGATATGGAACTAATCCCCCAGTTCATCAACAGGTGGGCCAGTGGTGCTACCTATCCAGTAATGGGTAAACTAGGTCGATAACACATCACATGATTGCAATACAGCACAGCAAAACTTCTTCTAACTTTAGGCTAATGTTACCCTTAAAGGGCCAATCTTACCCCAACAGACGGTACGTTAAAATTTGTAATGTTGTTCGTTGATGATGTTACCGCCTGTCTTTCTATGGTTATATATTTCATGTTTTTCTAGGAGGTCTCTTCCCATTTAAAGCAGCCGATACCTCCTGGGACAACAATTATTTACCATCTATGTGTATTTAAACCAGTTGGGTAAACAGACCTACGCTCATGTCAGCAGGGTTTTGTATTCAATTTACAAAATGCAGTCACCAGATCGAATTAAATCAAGAAAAATGTCAAAGACGATTTTATTGGAGAAAATATGAAATAAGAAGATCATACTATTATTAACAAAGTTGAACAAATTTCGATATTTGAGGTTTTTGGTATTGTTATACTCATAAATATCTCCCTTGATAATTATTTCAGATGTCCATCCGCGACGGAGGAAACACATTTTTCATGTATTTCCCCCCTGTGCCCCCACTGAAACAAAAACTGACAGTTTAACAACTGTTTTGAAAAGCTCCCATGAAAACGTTCATTTCATACTCATATCGGCTACTTTTGATAAATTTTTTTTTTCAGGGGCCACTCTCCGGTACTGTTATCATCGATTCATGGCCAATTTTTTCGAATCCTAGAATGGTTACAAAACCCTTTTGCTAGGAGCTCTGTCCCACCTTCTTGACTTGTTTCACTTATGAGCATTAATTGTAGGTACTCATCTTGAGTCATTCATTAAATTGAATCAAGTGTTCAAAGCATGCACCTTAAACGTTGAAGCTGGGAAAAAATAACTCAAATTATTCAATCTTCGCATTTAAAACAGCCACCATTTTTTTCACGATTACTGATACCACTAGCTGAACCGATTCTCAAAGATATACATGACACCTATCATTCCTGAAATTTTCATGCAAATCCTACCAAAACTGTAGTGTCTGAGTCGGTAAAAAGCGCATGTTGTTCCATAGCCATATGTTGCCATAGTAATCAATGCAGCGCATATTGTTCCATAGTAATACAGGAAAATTCAAACCGCTATAACTTCGCTAAATATGATTCAATCTTTATTAAACTTTCAAGATAGATCAATCTTATAAATAGACATCCAAATACTGAGTTTCATTGTACCGTTAAGATTTTATTCAAGAAAACATAAAATCGATAAATCATACTATTACTAACAAAGTTGAGTTAATTGCGACTTCTCATGTTTTTGTTGTTGTTGTACTCACCAAGGCCTACATTCTTGATTTTTTTCAGATTTTTCGGATCGCAGGTGTCCAATCGCGAGGGGGGGGGACACAAATTTTTCTGTTTTCCCCCTCCCTGTGCGCCCCTCGAAGAAAACTAAGACCTGTTTTGAAAAGTGCTCATCAAGACCTTTCGTTTGATACCCATATCGGCTACCTTCAATGAAATTTTTTTTCGGGGGGTCACTCTCCTATATGGGGAGACCCCCCTTAAATACCTTATAAAATTTTTTGTAGTTGAACTTTGAAGAGATCACTACTTTACACCTACACACAAAATTTGATGTTTCTAGCTGAAGTAGTTTCCGAGAAAAACTGCTGTGACACACGGTCGGACGGACAGACGGACAGGCTGGTCGCAAAACTAGTAGGGTTTTGTTAAATTATTTTACAAAACCCTAAAAAAGACTGTTAACTAATATTAAAACTGTCGTTTGCCTCGATAACAAATGTTACTAGAATCCCTTAACATGTTTGGATATTAGTTTTTGAAAGACCATAAATGTTACTGATTTTCTACATAGTTCTTGAGAGCTCACTCAAAACCTTTTTCTTTTAACTTTTCCCCATGAATTCTCATTAGACATGGGTAAACGTTCTTAAAAAGTGGAACAGGTTCAAAGAAATAGACCATCGTTTACGACCACATTGCGTTCTCACCAATTTACACTTTCACTATCGATAAATTATGGCTCTCAACAATAGATACAAGATACAAGTACAAGTTACACCGCAACGGCCGAGACGGACGGTTAATACTGCACCTCTGACGACCACGAGGCCGAGATACTCTGCACAGCTAAACTGCACTTAGCTCCAGCTGAACAATCTAAGACTCCAACTATTTCGCCTAGAGTGCTTGGCGGGTAGATTCAGATAGCGCGCGGTAAATCTCTTCCTTTTAAAATAGCATTCATTCATACGGTGGAGTTGTAACTCCTCTAATTGCCTTATCTCCGATTTACACGGCAAATGACAACTTTCGTGCATAAATTGTACGCAATGGCTTTGGCTGTTGCACACCAGGAGGAAACGCAACTCTCTTTCGTTGGGCCACGTTACAAATGGACATGTCATCGTTTCCGTGTGCGGAAAAAGCACTCATATGTGGTCTTCTTACGCAACACATATTTCTTGCCGATAGCTCCTGGTGAGCAGCATCCAGGGTTCAATGCATTGGGACGCATCTCAGAAATTTGCCTATGCGAGGAGTGCGCTCTTGTAATGGATACCAGGGAAGAACGTTTGTGTGTCATGTTTTATTCGGAAATTAATGGCAGGGAGTAGTAATTAGTCGAAAAGAGTCTCTTAGAATATTTTATTTCATAGATGTTAGCTTTTACTTTTGAATTTATGAACTCAAAAACCAAGTGTCGCTTCCTTAAAATTGTAAGAGTGGTTTTATCGTTCCTGGTAACCTTGTCAACTTTTATGTGTAGCTAAGACAAAACAGACCCTCATGTGTAAGTCCTCTGAATCTTCGCAAATTCAACCGGGAAACATTTAACGGGCGAACAAGTGAACCTTTCCAAAAGTATGCTCCTGAAATAAATTGCATTCTATTTATTTATATCGCTATATCCGAAAAGCATTAGCCAAATGGAAAACTAAAGATGATCGCACAACTACATTACACCAGCTTAGACTCAGCTCAATTACTTGCGCGCAATCTTTTACACATCAGGCTTTCTTGCAACTAATGTTCAGCAATAAGATGTGCATTACGGTTAGTTTCGTATTGCGATTTCTCTTAAAATGTATCTTTTACATAAACTGAAAAAGGTCCGGCAATTTGTCGCAGATAAACGACGTACCTTGCATTATCTAGGCAGCAGTACATGAAGTACTTTGAAAAATGAGCAGAAGTAATTTCTTAGGTATGGAATAGACTGTAGTCTTGCTAGTTATGCCGGAATTCGCAGTTATATTAATAATGAGCACTGAACTTTCGGGACGCTATTGGGTCATCCAATTTGTACTTGAGCAATGACGCCTATTACTGCGGCCATAAGTATACTTGCAAACAGTTAGGAGTTAATGAAAGATTTGAACTTCCTCGGTGCGAGAAAATATTAAAGTACTGAGATGTTAATAACTCTATTAAATCGGCTATTGAACGCAATCAACTTTGAAATTGGTTTCAACATTTCGTTTTCCCATGATTTGTTAATTTGGTTCGTTATCGTTTTTAGGAAATACTTGAAATTGTTTCTGGATTCAACCCACTTAAAATAATCAAAGCGCTTACCATTTTACCAGATTCAAAACACTATAAAACAAGTTGAAGTAGCAGAAGAGTGGTCCTGGCAGAAAATTTCTGTAAAAAAATTGTAAATGAAAGAATGTCTTCAGAATATCAGAAATATGGCTATCCGTAGGATTAGAAAACCAATGTGATTATTATGTATTTAAATTTGGTACCATTTCCTTTACATTTGGCTATTCTTATTACTAGAAAATTTTACAAAAAATTTCTGAATTTTTCTTGCAAACCCAAAGATATCCGTATTCCTTAGATCATTTGAAAACGTCCATGTCCCCAATTATGATTGTGAAAATTTCAATTGGCTATTATTTTGTAGCTTTATACTCAACTGTTACGAAATCTTCAGAATAAATACAGCTGTTACTTAGGCACCTTAATGCAAGCTTTGGTAAAAGTAAGGGTCCTTTTTTGATTTTATGGGCAAAAGAGTAAAATAAAAATTTTTTTTTATATTTTCCTGTCTTCTGAAAACTTACGTTTTTCAGTTATCCAATCGTGATATAAATTTTTTACATTATTTGGCTCCCCTTGCGCCCTTTGCCATGGTCATCTCACTTTCAACATCTGAAATTGAAGCGTTTTGCGGAAAAAATTATATTACGGCTGAATTCCGTACAGAAGGAAGGGGACTCCTCTTGAAATCTTATTGATGTTAGTCTTGTATCAGGAATTTGAAAAGCTTATTGCTTTTAACCAACTGCCATGGAAATTTTTCTAACTTTTATATAATAGTTTCTAAACTGACATTATACTGTACAATTAACATTCAAGTGGATGAAACTTATAATAACGTCCATTCAATAAGTTCGAAGTATGAGACATAGATGGCGTCATTAGAATTTTTTGCACGTGTATCAATTTGACAGCAATCGGACTACTGATTTGTGAGTTGTGAAATTTTATGCGAAGCAGCTTTAGTCATTTAAAAAAATATGGAAAAAAGTGAATTTCAAGTTTTGATAAAGCTTTGCGCTTTGATGAAAAAAATAGAGTGAAAAACAAGCAATGGCTTGACAAACATTATCCGGACTCTGCTCCATCGAGAAAAATGGTAGAGCCGTGGATTACTGAATTTAAACGTGGTCGGACCAGCACAAATGATGCAGAGCGCAGTGGAGGCCCAAATGAGGCTGTTATTCTAGAAAACACAAAAAAATCCACAAATTGATTATGAACGATCGCAAATTGAAGGTGCATAAGCTAGCTGCTATTGTAAAGATATCAGGTGGTAGTATTTTTACCATTTGAGCTCACAGTCGACCGAAAATCACAACGCATTGATGCTTCAGAGGAGTGTTTGGCGCTGTTAAGCTGAAATAAAATCAAATTCTAACGTCGATATGTGACAAAGGTTGAAACATGGCTTCACTATTACACATCAGAATCCACAAGATAGTCAGCTGAGTGGACAGCAGTCGACAAACCGAATCCAAAGCGAGCAAAGACCCAACAGTTGGCCAGTAAGGTGATGGCGTCTGTATTTTGGAATACGAACGGAATAATATTCATCAAATATCTCCAAAAAGGAGCCACTATCAACAGCAACCTTTACTGTGCTTTTTTGGATCGATTGAAGGCTGAAATCGCATAGAAACGGCTGCATTTGCAAAAGAAAAAATCCCCGCTGGCAGCACCAGCCGGAAAGGTTAAATTTCTCGTATGTAGCGTAAAGTTTCGAAAAAGAATTTGGCTTGCCTACTACTAAACTTCTTTCTGCAATTTATTAACATAAAAAAAATCTGGCCACGTTCGTTGTTAGAGACTTGAGTTGCACACGTATGGATTACATATTGAAAATCGGCGGATAATAACTTGTTGTAAACATATAAATACTGGTTTCGCCCTTCTCGCATTTGCTGTTTACACAGTTCACAGTGGTAACCACACGAAGGCTTAAATAGCTCGAATAGTTAATTTCAAAAGATTTCCATAAAAGTTTAAGCAGCACTTGCGTTGCCATTAATATATACATTTCCAATTTTTTTCTGAACTATGAGGGCCGTCATTGCGATTTTTATTGAAATCGGCTGCTAAAAATATTAAGCTGTAAATTTTCGACTTTTTCATTTGTCATTCGATTTGCATAATTAAATTAAATTAACTTGCCTTAATAACTTATAATTTCAAGTCTCAACGGAATCTGTTGAGAATCTTAGCTGCTAGAGGGCTACAGAAATAAAAAAAAATGTATGCCACCCCCCTGTATGGGGAGACCCGCCTGTATGGGGAGACCCCCCTTAAATACCTTAAAATATTTTCTTGCACTGCAAATTTCAAGAGGCACCACTTTGGACCTACGTAGAAAATTTCCTCATTCTACCTCATGTGGTTTGCGAGAAAACTTGTTATGACGCACGAACAAACGGGCGGACGGATGGACAAACAGACAACTCGCGATTTTATAATTTTTTAGGGTATTGTTAAAAATATTTTACAATATCTTAAAAATGATCTGGTTTATAAATTCTTTCAAGTAAAGTCATTTAAAACGTTTCCATGAAAAATATTCATTATTTCAGTTGGGACTAAAATAGCGAATTGCGCTTGCCTTCAAACCTTTGGGGGCCGCCATTTTGAATGCATGCATTTGATTTTGGATTGTTTTAAATCTTTGTTTGCTAGGACCTCATCAATCAATGTACGCTCTCGTTCAAATAGGAGTTTCACTCTAGACAGGGCAAAATAATTCAATTTTTAAAGAAAATGGCGGCTAAAAATATTAGGCTTTAAATTTTCGACTTTTTTATTTTTCATTCAATTTTAATAATTTTCTGCATAATACAAGAACATAGTACAGGGATCCATAATCTCAAGTTTCATCAAAATCCGTTGGAAAACGTGACCGCTAGAGGGCCACAAAAACATGAAAAAACGCATATTTAAATGGCCGCCATTTTGAAATTTCCACATGCAAAGGCTGTAGGTCTAAGTAATGTCTATCTTGAAACCAAGTTTCATATATGTCGGATCAAAATTGCGACTTTTAAAAGCCTTTGAAATTTTGACTTTCAACTGACCGCCATTTTGTTTTTTGCAACCTGACCTCCAGTTTTTTTACGCGATTCTTTAGATAATTATAATTTCTATCAAGCTACCTAATTTTATGAAAAGCTGTTGAAAGCTTTGACCACTATTACAACAACAAAATTTTGCACGTTTTTCGACCTTTGAGCGGCCGCCATTTTGTTTCTGCCATACCAACTTTGGATATTTATTGTGAGATTCATCACATACATCAATGAACCCTTGTACCAAATTTCATCCAAATCGGAGCTATACTTTGGTCAGAACAGAAACCACGATTTTTCGTCTAAAATGGCCGCCATTTTGTTTTTGCCCGACCGATATACCTGGTTCACGAACCTAACCGAGATTATTACCCAATACACCTTTCCTGAAAATTTGGTGAAAATCGAAGCAAAATCGCAACCTCTAGCGTGGTCACAAATTTCGTTACATCTCATATATATATATATATATATATATATATATATATATATATATATATATATATATATATATATATATATATATATATATATATATATATATATATATATATATAAATGATGCTCTCCGCAATAGGTAAATTTCTCTCGAGAAATTTACCTAAAATTACTGACATAGGACCTAAATGATTTAATTATAATCAGAATGATTTTAAGGCAAGGAAAAATGTATGATGATGTAAGCAGGCTTTTTAGACAATTGTCATTTTTGGATTTCTTTTTGCCACTAGTGGGCGGCACATTTTCTTAACTATCCGAAATAATTCAGTTTTGAGCTAGCCGCTAGTGTGGTTTGAAAAAGTGAATTAAATAGAGGGATGAATTACTCGAGTGCACATTAGACAATTAGAGTGGTAGTGTATGGAGGAACTTTCCTCAATTGAGAAAATTTCGTTTTGGCTAATACACAGGGGATGAGTGTGTTATCTATGAATTTTGATAGGGGGGTTGAGTGTAGTATTCAGAAACTTCCAAAAGGTGCTTGTATGAGCGTGATGACAGGTAGGCATTTTAGAGTGGCGATGAAGTTCGATCGGAAAGTGACAAAAGAAACTGGAAGTTTCTTTGGCAGGCTGTAGACTGACGGACGACTTGAGGGCATCTAGAACAAACCAGCCGGCACCTATGCAAAACCGCGTCCATAAGATTTGAATCGGAGCACCCAAATTTTGGGGAGCAACGTTTTTTGAATGAATGGTGATTCCGGCTTCAAGAATAAGAATTTCAGTTCATTTGACAATATTCATAAAGTAAATGCTGTTCAAAATCACGTAGATAATTTATGGAAAAAAATCATCATTTATTATTCCAAATCAACATTTTGATGGAGTTTGACATTAGCACTTAAAGTCATGATCCGTCTTGGGCTTCCAGTCCCCTATCAAACAAACCTCAGGTGGCGGGTATAGTGGTACCCTAGCCAAATAGCCGACAGGTAGGTTAGAAATTAAATAGACTAAGTTGAAATGCTGGCAACGCTTCGCTTCTGGCTGGTCAACTATCTCACGCCCACAAATGAGAAGGAGGAGGCAATCAAGGACAAACTTTATAGCACCCTGGAACGCGCTGTCGATACACCGCAATCAACTGACATGAAAGTTATTTTAGATGGTTTCAATGCGAAACCCAACCAATAAGCGGTGCACAGAGGAATAAACAGAGGGTGCTAACTTCATGCAGAGGCCAGCGGGAACAGATAGTACCTAATTGACTTCGCTACTTTTCACACTCAAGACATCCATTTCTCCATCAAGACATCCATTAGAGAACGTGGGTATCTCCAGGCAATCGCACATTTAACCAAATTAACCATGTTCCTTATGTACGTCAAATTCCGATGACTTCAGCTGTAAACAAGGCATATCAGTTACCTGAAGTTATCAAATGCATAAGACAAACAAGAGCCCAATAATGTCCATATGGCCAAAGAAAAGTAGGAACGACTGATACAACAAAGAAAGCAGGAACGTGGTTTTCAAAATAAACCAAGCTTTCAAAAAAATATCCACCGACCAAATCAGGCCAAAGATCAACAAAATAACATCTTCTGATGACAAACTCAAAATATGTGCTGATGTACAAACTGACTGACCATCAAAACCAAGATCCAACAGATAAACAAAAACATGACCCTACATGAAGTCAGATTGGCGTATGCCTCTATTATTTCTACGGCTGTGAGACAAATGCCATTTACATACTAACTAGTCACTAAACACCTCCCCTCTCAACCCGATAACCAGGCGTAGAACCGTTTGAAGCGTTACTTCAGGCCAGGTCTCGTTTTGTTACGCCGTAAGGTGCCTTCAAGCGGGGGGGACCCCTCCTCTAGTAGGAGGAGAAAGGGGCAGAGAAATTGCCAGACACGGAATAGCCATCCCAACATCCCCCACTGCTGTGAGCCCCTTTTATCTTTTAGGATTGCCCGAACATAATGGTCCTCATGGTTCCGCTTGTCAACTGATCCAAACATCGCCGTGACCATACTTTTCGGGGTGAGCTCTCTTGTCTCCATGTTGAGATCCTTTCGCAGCCTGTCCCATTTTATCCATCCAAAAAAATGTGGGGCAAGCATTGTCTTCCTCCCCTGGACAAAACCGATGATCGGGGAACCGTGACCTACTAATCTTGTGCAGATAAGACTGAAAACACCCATGCCCCATCAAAAGCTGGGTTAAATAGAACCATGCTTTTGTTTTAGCCACAGTCTTACATCCGGGCTGAGGTGGGCAGCCCACCTTTCTTCCGTGCAATTCACCCATCACTGCTGCCACTCGTTAAGTGAGCGCTGTCTCTTCTCACGGGCAAACATCTCCCCCGCGTCGCCGCTTAGTAGTGATGCGCTCTCTAATAAGGGGGCAAACAATGTCTAACTTTCTCGACCAAACCAGAGACTGTCGGATATGAAGATGCAATCTTCTATGCTCCTGTTTTCTGTACTTGTGCTAAGCATTGTCGATACTGAGAGTGTTGCTCCATATTTTTGTTCCACACAATAGCACAGATTTTACAGCATT
The DNA here is from genome assembly GCA_963969285.1 of Odontomyia ornata. Taxonomy (NCBI): domain Eukaryota; kingdom Metazoa; phylum Arthropoda; class Insecta; order Diptera; family Stratiomyidae; genus Odontomyia; species Odontomyia ornata. The sequence continues at coordinate 100,624,457 of OZ017740.1, read as the reverse complement.
CATCTGGAGGTGTCTTTTTGACGGGTTGGGTCCCTCTAGGTTGGCCATAAGTCGACTCAGAGCCGATAATTTCGAAGCAGCCTTCGCAGCTATTACCCCGATTTGCTCAGAGAAGCTCATCTTTGAGTCGGTCAGTAGCCCCAGCTACTTCACCACTGGCTTCTATTCGTATATCTCCAATACTGATCATTCTTACTCTAGGGATTTACTTTTTTGTCAAGATGACCACTTCGGTTTTGTCCAGCGCTAGACTGAAACCGCGAGCAGTTATTCAGTCTCTCACTCAGGGTATTACCATACCTAGCCTGAGTTGCACTTGTTCACCGATGCATCCAGTGACTAGAGTCACAACATCATCCACATAGCCGATCAAGTGTGACTCATCTGACATCTCCAGCCTCAGAAGCCCATTGTAAGGCACGTTCCCCAGGTCTTGACCAAGGATAGATCACTAGGCAATATCCGATGTAACTTCCATCCTTGGTTGGCCCTGCATCGTATCGTAAAGCAGGCTTCAGTCGTTTAGGTAGTCCCTCAGAAGCCGCATCAGATATTTTCAAACTTGTAAAAGGTTTTTCAGCGTATCCAAAACATCCATTCATCTATCGGTGTCGAAGGCTTCCCTAACGTCAAGTTTCACCTCCAGGATGATCCGTCGCTTGATGTGGCTATAGACCTCTGCCTTTTGAACCGCGCTCATTACCTCTGCAATCACATCAATGGTGGAGCGTCCTGCTCTAAAGCAATACTGCCAAAGAGATAGGTCCCCAGTAGTACGAGATGTATCAGTGAGTCTTCCCTTAATGAGTTTCTCCAGCCCTTTTCCAGCCATCTCTAGAATGAATAACTCGCGGTATACAGACGAAAAACCAGGATTTTTCTTTCTCTTGCTGATCGGCACGAGCATTACAACTTTCCATTGCACCGGTAAAACCCTGTCCCGTAGGCAAGCGTTGAATGTGCTGCAGTAAGCTGCATGCCTCGTTACGCCTCCATGCTCATTGAGCCTCACTATAAAGCTTGTGACGCTCCCTTCGCTTTTCAGTGATTTCAGTCGACCACCAGTACCCTAGAGGCTTGCCGTGCCTGGTTTTTTGATGGAGCATAGAAGCATTGTAAGCAGTCATGATGATGCTCATAGTTAAGTTCGTCACCTCTTGGCTGCCTGTTCTTCTGTCCCCTGCAAATCACATTGCAGCGGAGCACCTGCTGTGTGCGCCTCAAAGAGCCTCTCAAAGTCCATCCTTCCGATGTTCCACTCGACTGTAGAAGATTGGGAGCATGATCATCGGGAGACAACATCAATTACCTCAACAAAATATAGTGAAGATCACAAGTTGAGTAATCCTTTAATACTCTCCAATGGTGTGTCCTCCGTACTAAGGACTCCGACTTGAATATCGCATCTGGTATGGTTCCTTCGTAGCAAATATGGCGCAAAATTGGCCTATTTCTGGTTTTTAGTACAATCAGCCCCATCCAGGCCGCCATTTCCCCACGGATCTGTTTGAGGCATACCAAATTCGATTGCTTTAGCCTTGAAGTCTCCCCTAACGAGCACGTTGTCATCTGTGGTCAAGACAGTGCCCTTCAAAGTATTAAGCTTGGCTTGGAAATATGATTGCTGTTCGTTCGGTGTTAGATACATACTAAAGAAGGTGACCCCTAAGCACCAAATTCACATGTAACCATCTCCCGTTCACACCTCTCCACCTGGGAATCACTGTTTCCGGCGTAAATGGTGGCAGTACCAATTTCATCAAGACACCATGATTCGGACCTTTTATCATGGCATTGCAAACAGTCGCCTTTCACGTCCCTCGCAAACTGATCAAGTAGGTTTTGGAAGGTTGAACTGCAGTGTAGGTTTGGGTGGAGGATGTGCATGATCAAAGCTCCGATTTTTTCTTGGCTAGGGCTTCCTGGAAAACTCAACTCATCCTTGCAGGATACATTGTGCTTCCTTTGTGTACAGTTTTCTTTAATGTCCCATTTAACCGCATTGGTAACATATGGAACTCCTATCAGGTCATTTGTATGCTCGTGTGGTGTGACTATAGCCAATGCGCTTGAAACATTAAAAAGGCGCTGCTCTTCGCCATATCCTGCAGACAACCCACCCTATTCCTACTACCCCCTCATTCAGGAATTGTTCAGTGTCCTTTCCGGTTAAGTTAATTATGGCTATGCGTTCTCCGCTATAATTTTCTGATATCAGCCTCACTTTGATCCTGGCTACGCTAGAGGTCACCCTTTTGAAGGCCGCTGTTACGGATGACCAGCTTTCACCCGGAGTCCACACCACGACCACTAAGGAGATTAGGATGCATGCCATTAACACACCCCAACCCCGCTTGAGCGTCGAGGTAAGAGTTGATCCATTGCATTTCTGTTTAACTTTAACACAAATACTTTGTTAACTTTAATACAAAAGAAAAATGGTATTGTTGTATATCAAAGCAATGTTAGCTGGAGTAGGGCGTTTAGCTTAGCTATGAAGCAAACGGCAGCAATGGATGACGAACGACATCAGAAGGGGGCCGGTTGACCATCACTCTTCCCAACAAGGATAGCTTATGGGAACGCATCTAACACAAGCGCTCCACAAAGGCTATCACCGACTCGGAAGGCGTTTAAGGGGCCCACTCCTGGTCACCGCACCAGGAAAGGGAATGGATCAACACAACCAGCATCAGGACAGTAAAAATCAAAGCCGAAACCAAATGTAAAATAACCATCAAAACCGTGACTGGAGGAATCGCGCAAACAAGTAACAACAACATGATGAATCGCGCAAACAGTAACATCAACATGCGTGGTAATCGCAGTCGTGGACGAATGCATAATCTTACCTCAAGAGAATTGTCGGCTCCAATTTACACTTCCCTGACTGTGTCTCCGGTGCGACACCAAAACGTGGCGACTTCCGAGTTGGTCAATATTCACGACGAAATACAGGCACCACGACCAAGGATAAAAAACATCTGTACTGCGCTCAAGTCGGCCGACATCCGGAAATTCCTAAGTTGTTTCACCAAATCCTGACATGCAACTTTTTGTGACGTGCAAACCAAACACTCGCAACATATTAGCAATGACGCGGCGAAATGAAGCGGACAAACATTTCTTTCGGGGACACTATTTCATGACAAGCGATTGAATGCAGGACGTGCAATTCTAGCGACAATTAAACGTTTTCAGGATGGAAACACAACTTAAAGGGCGTAAGCTAATTGATCTGGACTACTAGAAACCACTTTGTATTAACTTTCCGCTGCTAGTACGAAATGTCATTCTGCGATGTCCTAGTGACCCACATATTGGGACTGCTCAGCTGATCCAAAATAATGGGTAATGCAGACCAACTCGCATACAACGACCATGGGTGCGGAGCTGAGGTAGTGAAGATGGTTGGTAGCCGCGCTACGGACCGCGCCAAAAGCAGAATGGAAGTTCGTCGTGCAAATGAGAGGCCAACCACCTCCAATGAAGCGGGCGTCCGTTAAGGCGAGCCAATTTAAAGGGCTGAGGAATAACGGAGGCCCTCTTTTTTGGAATTGGAACGAGCGAGGAAAGATCGAGGAAAAATAAAAATTTGGAAGCGCGAAAAGGGTGAATAAGCCTGGGATCAACATCATCATCGTTATCACGACGCTCATCATACCGCGGTACAACACCTGTCGCACGGAAGAACAATTTCGGTTGGCGAAAAGCTCATCAGAACGAGAATCCGGCTCCCGAGGTTGGCGCCAGTATCCACGGACGATTGTTTGCTGGGGCCCCAGGTTAGGGATAGCTTAGCGATTATTAGGAAAAAGGTACCTTTTTAATCATTTTTGTTCTTACATTTACTTATTAGAATCCACTTGTGTGAATACAGTGTTTCAATTATCGCCAAAAATATTCTTGTTATTGTTAACGGAAAAGAACCTGGACTGTGCGCGGCGTTCAAGCGGTGAGATTTTCTTTTCCCCTTTTCAGACTATCATTTTAATTTCAGGAGGTCGTGGGGTGGATAATAAGGGTAAGTTGGGGGAGGTTTGGGATCTAGTGTGAGAAGAGGAGGTGAAACTTTTATTTTTTTTCCCCCTTTGTGCTAGTGTTTAGCTATCGTGCGTGCGCTGTCGGATCGTTTACTCGCTGGCGATCTTAGCTTTAAATCCTTCCAGCCAACGGAGCGAACCGGGCCCGCGAGGCTGGACAGCGCGACAACCCTTGAAGTGTAAGGGTTACACCTCCTCTACCTCAGTCATGCCCATGACGCAGTCAGTGTCTCTTATTTCGACCATTGTGATCAGCTAAAGTGAGGCTACACTTGCGCTTTTACCGAGGACTTTCTTTACTGCGTCACAAAATGCTTCTTTATTGACGGCCTCTACTCCAAAGTCGACCAATATGTGGCCCGACCGCGTTGGTGGTGCTGCGTTATGGTGGTTTAGGTTTTTTCGGGCATTAAATTTCCCACTGCACTTCTGCAACGGATTGGCCATATTGGGGTTTTACGAGCTGTGCCTGTTGCCGGGGTCTTCGTTGGGGCTTGCGATGGGCGTCCGTGTGAACTTTATTTCCTGGCACTTGGAGTTTCTTTGCAGCTTCCTTGGCTTCTTTTGTCAACCCTGTCTGGAACCCCTGATCTATCGTTCCACGTTCATCAAGTGTCTTTTGCTTACTTCTTTTATCCCGATGTCCTTCGATTGGGCCAGATACCATTCTTTTATTGATATTTGATGGTGGAGCTATCTGCGCGTGCCCTTTGGGCTTAGCCCTCAGCCCTAAAGCCGTGTACTCTTTTTTGGCTTTCTTGTCCTCTTCGGCCTTCGGATTCCACGGTAACACCCCATGCGGTCTAGGAGCTCTTTTAGTTCAAGGAGCAGATTCTTGTCTCTTTTGCTGATTTTCGACGAGTCGCATGCAGAGTGTATTCTTTTTAGAGCATCTCCCATTTTCGGATTTTCCTGAAAAATATAAGATATTAAGTAAATGAATAAAAATAAATAGTAAGGTGTCTTCTTGAAGGGACGTTGACATGACTGATTGCTAGCTAATATGGGTCACTGGACGTTACCCAGGTCCCAAGACCACTACACTGAGAAAAATTTGAGCTGCCTTTCTTGCTATATTGACATAGTAGTATACTATGGTAAATAGTAATATATCTTTTTAGTATAAAACGTCACATTAATAAGTTGGGTGCTTTAATTGTTTCGCTAACTCCTAAAAATGTTGTAAAAATGCCATATGGTATCATTATTATGCACATAGCCCAGGATTCAATAATAATTTTCTCAAGTACAAAATAAATAGTAACTATTCCTGTATAATCTAATATGAAAATTTATATGATTATATTGTGAATATATATCTGCAATACTTACATTCATTTAACATATAATTAGCAAAACAAGCCATCTATTGTGGTTTTTTTTATTTTGTCTATTGCACATTTTCCTTTACATTATTGTTAATAAGTTAACCATTCTTGAAAGGCATTTTAAAATTTGAACTGAATTTGTTTCTATGGAGTATAGGAAACAGTCCAATATTTCCTGGCCATTTAAATAGTAACGAAGACATAAACTCTTCGTTAAGTTGGATAAAAAAAGTGGTGATATTACAATATTAATGGGAATTTCGCGCGGTGGCAGCACGTTTTGTCACGCAATGTGAATGTTGACGGACAACGCGCATTGAGTTCTAGCGGTTTTAGTCAGCATCTATAAGTGAAAGTGAGTGCGTGCATACATAAGAGCGTAGGAATGGATTTCATCGGAAAGCATTTAGAACAATGCGGATTTTCATCTTTATTGCAATCTTTTACAGGTAAGTTGCACATTTTTTTTTTGTGATGAACTTTAGTGTGATAAGCGACTGAAAATGAATAATTCGGGAGTGATGCAGTTTCGCATGGCCGCACATACGCATTCGAAATGTGTGAAGTGTGTGCAGAAATCTGTTTCATTTGCACAGTTAACATTTACAGGCGTGAAACTTGATATTTTAAGGTGATTAATGACCATATCCGCATCGGCTTTGATTCTTGTAAATGGAGACGTTGACGGCTGTAAATAAGTGACTTGCGTGAGGTTTGTAAAGTAATGTAAAATACATATTTCTAACGTTGGTGTGCTGGGTAAAGTGTTTTGCTTCCGAGGGCGTTTGTCTTGGATTTTTGAATTCTTGAAGTGATCGAGCCTTCTATTTCACGCGTAATTTTCTTAGTGCTCAGGTTGTTTCGTGAATTGTTTTGCGTTTGCGATGCGTGGTTGCTTTAACAGAGAAGTGCACCATCCCCCAAAAAACCATGCATAGAAATAGCTTGTAAAATTATTAATGAGTGAGAATCTGTTATTAGAAGTTTTTATATTTTCACACTTTTGGGTGAACATTTGATATTTCGTTAAAGTAAGTGCAAACTTTTTCCAATCAACTTCGCCCTCACTTTGACAAAATATCAAATGTTAACCTAAGAGTGCAAAAATATCAGATCTTTTGATATATAAGTTGCTGATCCTATTTTAATATATCTTAGATAAAGAAATCAGTGACCGTCCAAACTCAATATGAAGACGTTGTATTAAATACACAATTGAAACATTTTGAAAGTTCCTATACGTCTTACGGCCTCTTCTACATTGTTTAGTTGTTAATAGATATAATTATAATTTTCTAGCTCAAAAATTAGTTCAAGAAGGTGCAAGGTAGAATACAATGGCCAGAAAAAATTTCGATCTTAATAATGCATTTTATAAAGAAAAACTGTTTTGGCGAAAAATTCTAACCAATAAAACTCTACAGATCAAGAGTTCAATGAAGAAGCATTTCGGGCATTAAATTATGAGGCGCTTAAAGAAATAATTCCCAAAGCAGGTCCACATTTGCTATTTTGGAAGAAATTCAAGACGGAATTTCAACAAGATGAGGTAAAGTTTTGAGGATATTGACGTGACTCAATTACGATTATTTTAACTTACTTCTCATAGACGGAATTTGGGATTTCAAGAGCTACTACGGCTACCGTCAGCAACTGCAGTCCCTTTACAATTTCTTCTGATGAATTAAATGATGGCTTTAGCTCGGAAAATTTCCCGCGTGTAAGTTTTCTTCTCTTTGGAAAAGTAGAAATTTAGAATATACACAAACAAGACATAAAAAGGGTTGAAACTAATGCGATTTAATAGCCAAAAGTTTATTTTGATTTTTACCTAAAAAGTTTTGCAAATTTTCGTAAGGTTTCTGAGATAGATGGTTGTAAAATTTATTCAAATTTGCAGTTTTACTAGGGGCTGCGCCTTAAAGTTGAGGAAAAAAAATTGTGCAATTGTATTCACTCGAATACTATCCTAACAGTTGCAATGCTGATAGCAAGAGAAAAATTAATTACTTTTGAACTAAATGATAAATGATTTTGGATGACTTAGATATCCATACATAGAGCGAAAACTTGGAAAAGAATACAAAACTTAGCAACTGCTTATATCGTTTATCCATCTCATTGGCTTGCGTTAGCGCATACGCCAGATATAAGGATTTTTAACATAATATACTCCTAGAATCAGCCATCAATTGCGTCGTAGAGAGAAATATTGATGATTTTATTTTTCGTCGATACTTTTAAAAAAATAATTTGTGTCAATATTCACAAAATTCCATTTTCTTTAAAAATTGCTAGATTATGTCCAAGTGCTTTAATGAGGCTGATCCTGACGGAACACTCACTGATGACTCATTGAATAATATGCTTAAAACTTCAGCAGATACTTCACACGTTCTAGTTGCAAACAATAGTTTATCTACGCCTGTTTATCGACAACAAAGCTTTTACATAGTACCATCAGAAGTAAAATCAGTTAAAGATACAATCGAAGACTATCTCAAGTGCCCGAATGGAGCAACAATTAAACAATATTACAATGAACATAAGTTTCTAAATGATTCGAATCGAAATAAGCTGGCATCAATTCTTGTGCACAAAGAAGTAGGCATTTCCGAAAATCCCAAAATAACCACTGACCGCTTTGTAGAATTGTCGAGAGCAATAGTTGAGCTTTTCCCGAATGAAAATCCCACCATCTATTTTATTAAATACAACAATGTATCTAAGAGGCTTGCCAGTGGAAAGCTGTGGGAAACTTATAACCACTCAAAACGTAAATTAAGAAGTAGTACCTCGCAAAAATCGCAAGAAAGTGACACACATGGGAATCAAGAACTCTTAAAAGAAAAAATCAGCCATTTGCAGAGTCATCTAGATGACGAAACATCAATTACGAACTATTGGGATGAATCACGAAGTTACCGTCTTCAACTGATAAAATCGAATGGGTGTGAAATTGATAAATACTTCTCACAATTTCCTTGTTTAAATTGTCAGTTAGGTGCCCAGTTATTAATCAATGATTTCAACGCTTTGTATCCAAATGCGCAAAGTTTTTTAAGTTCATGGGTGATAGCAAATACCCAATTAATCAAATACACCGCACACCATCGAATAATAGCTACCGACTATGTAACAGACAAAAGTTTGTTAGCAGGGGTGGTCATATTGGCGAAAATCTTCAAATCATCTGTTTACACCAAAAAAGGTCGACTGGAAAAAGAACAAGGCTATCTGGCGCAGAAGTCCTGAACTCATTTATGTGCTTGGTCCCGGTAATTATCTTTTACAAATGTATTACTTTTTACACCCACGAAACGTATGTTAGTAATTGTACGTACTGTTAAATAATTACATACGCCCATACATCCACCAATGTTGTGAGACAGTTTTCAACCTGTTAGAAACTTAAGCGAAATCTCCGAATATATGTTCAATTAAAATTTATACATATATTAGAAATATTTTGATACATTTGGGAGAAAAGTCTCCACATATAGGATGAACACAATCATTAATATCTAATTTCATAGAAGCTCTGCTTGTCTGGCTAGTTAGCCATATTTTAATCATACTCATCAATATTTTATATTTTTGCTAAATATGATTAACTATTTTAAAACTTTGCCATTTTTAAGTCAAATTCCTATCGTCCATTTAGTAATTAAAGTTTTTGCGGCGTAATTATTTTATATTAAGTGATATATGCAAGGAGTGTCGTTTTTTATCCATTGACCTATATATTCTTTTAGAGATTATCAGAATTGAACAACAGAAAAGAAAATCTTAAAAACGAGCTGAGGAAAGCTGGTCAAAAATTTCAACCCACCGTATTTCTTGTTGGAGCAAACTATGGTAAATTAAAATACGTAATTCAATGTAACGTGATGTAACCAAAACTCTCGCTTTTATTTTACAGATGATATTCAGTCATCCTATGTGTTCGTAAATGATTGTCTGTACAATTTTGAAACCCCACTAGAAGCTGTCGACGCATGTTTCAAAATAATCAATGCTGTTCACGCTAAGTACGCGGAAAGCTGTGAGCCTCTTTGGCTATTTCTTCAAACATACGTGTATAAGTTTACCACTGAGTGGGACAAATCATACACTAAACTAAATACGTTAAGTTCAGATTTAAGTAACTATTGACTAATTAACTATGATTAGATGTTTTACGTGTCCTTTTACCTTTTTATCCATAAGGAAGTATGGATCACATATAAGTTTTTTTCACAAGAATGAAAGTTCCTTTAAATGTACATTTTGTAAACTAATGAGAATATTTGATAAATTGAACTCTTTTCTAAAACATCTCAAACGACACCAATTAAACCAAGTCAATAATCTGCCAATTAATAATTATAATCCGCTGACGGACCTGACTACTTTTCCAAAAGATTTGTCTTCCCGTTATGATTTGACTGATTCGGTTTTCAATAATAGTGGTGAAGAAATATCCGATAATTTTTTGCATAATTTTGATTTGCAGCAGTCTATTAAAAATGCAAATGTAACTTTGTTAACTAATTTATATAAAGACCCAAAAATATGTAAAAAAAAAGTATACAGTGCATTATAGAATCATTCCAAATTTATTTAAATTCTCTATTAGCTGTTGACTTGGGAAATGTTGCAACAAATGATATTTCAAAATGTAATAATCATGATATTGGCAGTTCACAATTAAGTTTTTTACATTCGTTCGAGGAGCTCAAATCTTGTTTGTTACCAATATTAACTGAACATAAAAGAAACAGGATATTAGAATCATCTGGGCTTTACTTCACATCCCAGTCTATTACGGTTGGCCATAGAATTGATAAAGTTAAAAAAGGCAATAAGATTTGCCTGATGAGCGTTGATATCAAAGTATCGTTCATTTCTTTACAAAAAACTTTAATTCGATTTTTCGAAGCAGACGGGGTATTAGTTCAAGTTAAAAGGCACTATTATTGTTTGATGACAGATGAAACTAGTTTAATTTCTAACGTGATACAAACCACTTTTTGGAAATCCAAAATTGAAACCTACAAAAATTTTGTACTTCCGTTGATAGTTTACTATGATGAATCTGAAACAAATAATCCTCTGGCTTCAAGAGCAGGTCTTCAACAAATCGGGGGAGTTTACGTTTCTTGTCCTTGCCTTCCTCGAAGTCATCTTTCAAAGTTAGAATATACTTTTCTTTGTATGCTTGTCAATGCTATAGATAGAAAGTTAAGCGGTCTTCGAGCGTTTCAACCACTGCTTGACGAATTAAAACTATTAGAGTCCAATGGGGTGTCAATTTTAGGAGAAAAGGTCAATTTTATCGTGGTTGCCTTTATTGGCGACAATAAAGGATTAAATTCATTTCTAGGTTTTACTGATTGTTTTGTGGCAAATTTTTTTTGCAGACATTGTAAAATGACTCGCCAAATGTGTAAAACAAATACAATAGAAAGTGCATCTCTTTTGAGAAATAAAGTAAATTATGCACAAGACTTAGCAACGAATAATGTTAGTTTGACAGGGTCAAATGCACCATGTATTTTTAATGAATTATTGTTTTTCCATGCTACTGAAAATTATTCAGTAGATATAATGCACGATTTGTTTGAAGGTGTAGTAAACTATGAATTAAGTCTCATATTACATTTTTATATATATGACAAGAATTTTTTTACACTAGAAAGTCTAAACGAAAAAATTAATTTTTGTAATTACGGCAATCATGAGAATGCAAATAAGCCACAACCTATTTCTAAGAAACATTTAAAATGTAGACACTTAAAATACTCTTCATCAGAAATTCTTTGGTTTACCAGATATTTGCCTTTATTGATTGCAGAAACCATACCAGATGGGGACGAACATTGGAAATTGTTTATTTATTTGAGAAATATTATTGACCTTGTTATGTTGGACAAAGTGGATAGTTTTATTGTTACCTTATTAAAAGATACAATTGAGGAGCATCATAAACTCTTTTTGTTACTTTTTCAATTACCATTAAAACCGAAACATCATTTTATGCTCCATTATGCACGAATTATTAAAATTGTCGGTCCCATTGTTCATTTTTCTTCTATGCGATTTGAATCCAAACATAAAGTACTTAAGAGCATTGCTTTATCCACGACCTCAAGAAGAAATAAATGTCATACAATTGCGGAGGGATACTTATTAGGAGATAGTTTTAGTTGTGTGCAAATAAAATTTAAATCGACATTTGAGTTTAGTAAAGAGTTTCTGCCTACCACTCTGAATTATGATTTCGTTTTGAAAATTTACAAAGACACCACTAATTCCGAGGTAAAATATTATAAATGGGCGAAATTTGGTAATGTTTGCTACTCTGTTAACAAGGTAATAGAAATTGACGAAAAAGATGGATATCCAGTAGTCGGGAGAATAGACTTTATTTGCCAAATTGGTAGTTGTGTTTACGCAGCTATTAACATACTTATCACAGAATATTTTGATTTTCATTTGTATTGTCATAATATTAGTTATTCTGAAAATTTCACTTTGTATAAAATCGATATTAATACTTATGACAACTTGAAAGAAGTATACACTGTCAAATCTTTAAATTATATTGTCTAAATGTTTCACTAAAATTTATTTTCGTTGCCATGAATGCGATTTTTGTTTTGTTCCAATAGAATATAAGAATGAAATTAAAAAGACTTTGATGTTCCATTTTTTTGTTGCATTTACAAATGTAAATATATTATTTATATAATTACACAACATTTGTGATGAAATTGAACGCAATTGATATGATTTCATTATAATGTCGCGTGTTTTGGCTCGCGGCCAACAACCCTAACGCTCCGGGAAAGTGAAAACGCAATGTCTTTTAATTTAAGTTAAAAGAGTTCATTTAATTACAAAAATGCACAATAATCAGTTTAACACTTTCACTAATTTTAATTTTCACTATCAAAAAAATCTAACACTTGTCCATAAATTTCTTATCGCAATTGTCTTCTAAATCACTTCACTATTGCGAACCACAATAACCAGGTCTTATCGCGGTCGAATGAATGATCATCACTCATTCAGCTCGCCTTTATATAGGGTCTCTAATCATTCAACTCAGTTCTCGTACATTGGTGAACATTCCAGCATGAATGGGCAGTGACTTACTTTCAGATGTTGATAATGCTTGTTGGGTTCTCGTTGGTTCGAGTAAATTCATTTGTTGACGTTCTTAATGACTGTGAAAACAATTGCGACAGTAGCTCGGAGAATTATTTGTACATGTAATTATTTGTACATGTAACACTGCCCCCACCTCAGTTCTTTTCGCCCCGAAAAGATGTGTCGCTATTTGTAGTCAATTCTCCCTGGGTGTAATATGGGGCAAGATGGTCCAGATGCACGATTTTCATTTTAGCTCTCGGCTTACGATGTTCCTGAATACGGTATACGACGTCGTTGATTCGCTTTGTAACTCGGTATGGTCCCTCCCAATTATGTTGCAACTTTGGAGACCTACCCTTTCGCCGTTGCGGGTTATAAAGCCACACCAAGTCATCTTGCTGGAAGCCAGTACAATTAGCCTTTAGATCATACCTGGTCTTCATGCGGTCAGTAGCCGATTCGAGGTGTTTTCGCACTGTCCGATGTATCTGGTTCAACCGTTGTCTTAGATCACTTGCGTACTCGGAGACCGTTTGGGGTTTCTCAGGGGGTGTTCCGAACTTTATATCGGCTGGCAAACGAATAGTCTTTCCAAAAATGACTTTGGCTAGGGCTTGGCCCGTCGATGCATGTTCAGCAGCTCTATACGCCATTAAAAATAGTGGGATATGTCGGTCCCAGTCTCTTTGGTTCTCGTCAACCATCTTGGCCAGATGTTTATTGAGCGTGCCGTTGAACCGTTTGACCATTCCATCGGACTGGGGATGCAGCGGTGTTGTCCTCGTTTTCCGTATTCCCAGTAGTTCACACATTTCGCCAAAAACTAGTGACTCAAAGTTTCGGCCTTGATCTGAATGTAATTCGCAAGGTACGCCGTACCTACTGACCCAATTTAACACTAGCTTTTCAGCTACGGTAGTTGCTTCCTGGTTGGGAATGGGGTAGACCTCGGGCCACTTGCTGAAATAATCGGTTATTCGGATTCGGGAAAGGGTCCTGCGATGTCAACAACAATCCTTTCGAATGGCACGCCTACGTTATAGGTTTGCATTTGTCCTCTCAGTCGTCGTTTTGGGCCTTTGACGGAAGCGCAAATTGTGCATCTGCGACACCAGTCCTCTACGTCTTCTCGAGCGTGGAGCCAGTAGAACCTTTCCCGCAATTTCGCTAAGGTCTTGTTAACACCAAGGTGGCCTCCCGAGGATCCTTCATGCATTTCCTTAACCACATCGTGGATTCGGCTTTTAGGTAGTATAGTTTGCATCCTTTAGGAGCTGCCATCCGCCGTTTCCCATTTCCGCTTGAGTACGCCACCCTCCACCTGAAGGGAGTTCCATTGTGCCCAATAGCTTTTCAGGGTAGTACCATGCATTGAAACGTCCTTCCACTCCGGTCGCCCAGTCGTCTCCTTCCATACGAGCAATGGTCCGATGTCTTCATCGGCTAGCTGGGCATTTCGAATCTCCTCCGATGACCAACCTTCATCGAATTCGGCCATTATCAGTCGCAGATCAACGGGCGGTTCCTTTTCCTCAATCCGTCGGCAATGCTTGCAGTTAGCTGGACATGGATGACGAGATAGAGTGTCAGCATTTCCATGAACTCTGCCCTTGTGAAGTAGTTGGGGCCTCACTAGGTCTGGTCGGATCGTCGATCGAGTTGCACCAGTGTCGTTTGTTATAGTGCAATGTTCTTCATCAACTTGACCAGGAAGGCATAAGTCTGCTTCTCCACGATGTTGCCTTGACACGGTGATGGGGGTGCTGCGGATGTCGATCCTCCTAGCCGACCTCTGCCCCACGAAGTTGGCTCTTTCAGTTTGATGGGGTTCTATTCTAGCCTCCTGACACGGTCTGGATCTACACCATTCTGGACAATAGTTCCGTTTCCTTCGCTTCTTGCAGTCTCTTTGCAGGTGCCGCTTCTCACCGCAATCCCAGCATCTAGGCGCACCATTTACTTGCGGCTCTCGCTCATTTTCCACGCGCTCACACCTGCACTCGTCTGCCACTACCTTGCGAATCCGGGCAGCGGTACGAGTCACATTTTTCACTGCCTCAAAGTTCAGGCTATAAGCCAAAGCATCCTTGACTGTTTGCTTTTGAGCTAAACGCACAGCTTGTTATAATTCCTGGTCTTCTAAGGCGCTGATGAATGCTTCTGTTGCTGCGTCATCTCGATGTTCCTGGTCGTACGCTGGGTAAGCCAAAAGTGCCAGTCGCTCAATGTCTTGGGCCAGCTGCTGTAAGTTTTCGCCAGACTTCTGCATCCGATGCCGTAGCTGTGCCCGATAAATTTGTTTCAGGTGGGCCCCTCCATAACGCATGTCGAGCGCATTCATTATAGCAGCCGGATTTGATTGCATTTCAACGGGGATCGTCTGCAAAAGTTCGGCAGCTGGGCCTCTTAGAGCAAGAATCAGTGCAGTTGCTCGTTCCTGCTCATTCCAGTGATTTGCCCTTGCGGCAGCTTCAAACTGGATCTTGTAAATACTCCAGACCATTTGCCCATCGAATATTGGTGCTTGCACATTTCTGGGTGTGCTTTGCGCTGCGGTTATAAGCGGGGCTGGTGAAGTGATTACAACTGCCTTCGCTGCTTCCAATTCCTTTTTCATGTTTCCCATCTCATGGTTGATTCTCTCCTCTACCTGGCTGATATCATGGTTTTTTCTCTCCTCGACCTGGCTGATCTCATGGTTAATTCTCTCCTCGACCTGGTAAACCTTTTCCTCGACCTGGTCAACCTTTTCCTCGATGCCTTTAATTTGTTTGTTCAGATGACCGAGCTCCGCTTTTATTTCGGTTGACTGTTTCTCCAGCTTCTGTGTGATGCCTGCCTTGATTTCGATCGCTTGTTGGTCCAGCTTCACTGATTGTTCATTTAGCTTCGCAGTTAAATTAGATGACTGTTCATTTAGCTTCGCAGTCAGACTGGATGACATCAGCATTAACATTTGCATTAGCGCATTTTCTGGCTCCTTTGATTTTGTTGTTTCTACTTCTCCACCTTCTGCGCCTTTTTCTGCATCTGAGAGCTCACCCGAATCCAGATTCCCGCCTTCCGACTCGATCGCGTCACGCAAGCGTGCAATCAGTATGGCCTTTGTACCTTGCGTGGCCAGATTTCGCTGTTCCAACTCCTCTTTGAGCTCCGATATGCTCAATTGATTAATTTTTAGATGTAAGTTTCCTGGCATTTTTATTGTTTCTTTAAATTTTCCTATTGTGCACTATAAAAATGTTCAAATATTCACTTTCAACATTTTTCTTTCGCACTTCTTGACACCATTGTCGCGTGCTTTGGCTCACGCCCCACAAACCCTAACGCTCCGGGAAAGTGAAAACACAATGTCTTTTAATTTAAGTTAAAAGAGTTTATTTAATTACAAAAATGCACAATAATCAGTTTAACACTTTCACTAATTTTAATTTTCACTATCAAAAAAATCTAACACTTGTCCATAAATTTCTTATAGCAATTGTCCTCTAAATCACTTCACTATTACGAAACACACTATCGCAGTTCTTATCGTGGTCGAATGAATGATCATCACTCATTCAGCTCGCCTTTATATAGGGTCTCTAATCATTCAACTCAGTTCTCGTACATTGGTGAACATTCCAGCATGAATGGGCAGTGACTCACTTTCAGATGTTGATAATGCTTGTTGCGACAGTAGCTCGGAGAATTATTTGTACATGTAATTATTTGTACATGTGACAATAATATTGCTCGTATTTGTTTTTACATACGCTGTTCTGTATACACGGAAATTTTTGAATTCTTATGCAAATAAAAATATGCAAACTTGAAGCAAAATTTTTTATTTACTATATCTATGGAAACATTTTCTATACAAGCGATTTGTAAAAGGACTATGAAGCATATAAGTTCGTCCTATAGTGTCGAACCGAATTTGAATCGCTTTATTGGAAAGGACTCAATAGTTTATAGGATTTAACAATTCCACTATTTGAATATTCGTGAAAGTTTTGGTACCATCACCCATAACCTTTATGGGTTTATATCATACATGTTACATCTTACTGTTGTTTAACATGGTGCATAAAGCAATAGTTTTTAGCATATGGCTTATCGAAATATACTAAATTCTGCAAAAAAAATTACAGTTGCTTCAGTGAAAAATGGTATTCTAAAATTTGATTCATTGTAAGAAATACCAATTCAAATGTCAATTTTGCGATGGCCGTTAGATGTTTTTCTTATAGCTTTTTGTTGATTTGACGATATGTTTGGGGCAAACTACGCTATAATGAGCTAATATATACTAATGGCAGTAATAGCAATATTCTCGCACTGTCCAAAAATACCCTATATAACATGGGAGAAAGCATATATAAAACATTAGAAAAATGGCTAATTTTTTTCTCCGTGTACTATATTCTAAATGTCTGTGATTGTAGTAAGTAAAGTCAGTATGTTCTCCCCGCTTGAGAAGTATTATTTTACAGGAAATCTTGTGGTGAGTACCGCTCGTAGAACTTTTAGTTAAATTAGGTGTTATTTCCAGATAACTGATCCGTGGTTTAGGATAAGAAGCGGCCTGGTGTAGATAAAATTGATATACAGCCAAATCCAGTTAGTCTTAGCTTCCCCAGGCAGCTCCTGGGGCTTAGGGTAAGCGAGTTAGGTTTTATGTCACATTGTTTTGGTTTTGTTGAACTAGCCAATATACATGCATTTAGTTTTGATGATATATGTTGTCGCCTTATACTCTAAGAACAATTCACTAAACTTTATTTGTTGTCGTTATTCACAAATAGTTGTTTCTTCTTTGTTGCGAATATAGTCCATTTATTAAAATTACTGTGTCATCTAATGCCCATTGAAATTGATTTCGAAAAGTATTTGATGAATGATCT
Source organism: Odontomyia ornata (assembly GCA_963969285.1). Taxonomy (NCBI): domain Eukaryota; kingdom Metazoa; phylum Arthropoda; class Insecta; order Diptera; family Stratiomyidae; genus Odontomyia; species Odontomyia ornata. Next base: position 100,607,063 of record OZ017740.1, on the reverse strand, counting down.
TGTGTTTTGTGGTTGTTAGGGCAAACTTTATATGGAAGGCGCTTACGCTGCTACAATTCAACTGAAGCGAAAATATTATGCATATGATCGTTGATCAAGTACATTAACTGCGTGAAAATCATAGCAGCATGCCTAGCAATAATCGAATAAAACAATTAAACTCAACCAATGAGCCGAAAATAACTTGAAATAAGGAATAAATACCTTTTTAATTCCATCGAGTTCTGCATGATCAACATTTACAAGAGCCAAGAGTCATCTAAGACCATGTAGGACCAACCGCGTACAATAAAACGATTCAGTTAATTGGTTCGCGTGTACCGTCGAGTTATTATTACTATTAGTCATGCTGATTGCGACTGGATGCAGGTTGAGTGGTTCGTTGGGAACCTCTAAACAAAGTGGAATTTCGCTGATTTAATGCGCACTGCTACGCATGGCTCGCGCAAGATATACAAGTACTCGCGGGTACGTGAATATGGGAGTGCTAGTGCTGCCGCGGAAATCTAAGAAAGTCGCCGTCTTGGGGGCTCCTGCGCCGGTACATCGATTGGTCATGTTGACGGTACCATTGTGTCGTTGTTATTATTATCATAAGTGGCTGGTGAACAAACATACAATTGACGTACATAAAGCCAGTCCGCGCAAAACACAAAGTGTTGTGATTTACAAGAGCACGTTTGCAGGACAGCGAACATGTTAATTAAAACTGAGCACCCCTAGACATTTTTACAGCCGCCCTTGTTTAGGACTCATTTTAAGCGGGACTTTCATATATTCAGAGTGTTTCCAGCTCACACTTTAAAGCAGGAATTTCGCTCGTGGTATGGTTACTGCCATCATTTGAATACATAATAATGCTTTTGGCGCCTTAATTTAACTTTTTCTAAATCTCTTCAAGTACAGATTATGCAAGCTTTCACTTACAATTTCAACGCCTTATTTGTGGAGCAAGAAACTTTACCACTTGAAGCCATGTTGGGCAGGTAGTACCCTCTTGTAGCAATCACTTGCGCTTTTGGTCGAATTGAAAGCACTTGTCATGAAAATACTTCTTGAGCAAAGGCAAACAATGATTTCCCGAGATTTACTTCGCTAACTCGAGCAAAGACTGCCAGCGAACCTTTTACACGATAAAAATCTTTCCACTCATGACTTCTGCGCATACTCCCACCCGCTAGAGACGTCTATGAAACATAAATGCAATTTATTAGTTGGGCGGGAGAGAGGGAGACTATTGATTTGCATGCGCATAATTTCCATTATGCGGTTCCATGTTTAAACAATTAACATTTGCATGTACGAATTAGACAAATACATTTTCTCTTTGGCGCATGTTAGGCCAAGTCAACTTTTTGATGCTTGTACGAATGTAACATTCAATTAAGGGTTCGTGAAAAGTTTATGGGGCGCCACCGAACATGTTTGGCAAACAATAAACAACTAGAGAAATTTCAACAAGTAAATTATTGATTGAACCAGGAGATTTTTTTCTCGTGTGAATGCATTTGAGATTTCAAGTAATGCGCGACGTCATGCTGTGCCATGTATGTCTTAGGCAATGATTTATAACGTGAACTAAATAATTGTTAGAGAACGGAACAAATTCATTATAATTTTCATCTTGTCAGTCACAAGAAAGTCAGATATTAATTTTATTCGAATGGAACAATGAATCATCATGACCCACATGAAGCTAAACATTTCGAAATGGCTTTAAAGATTTAAATTCGGAAAGGGAAAACTACAGTCACGTGCTTGTAAATCAAAGATAAACTATTGGTCACAATTTGAAAGGAGCATTTTCAATCGTTTATAAAATAAATCATTCCGGTTCCAAGAATGTGAAATTTTCAGGAAATGCAGAGTGTTTTGGGGCAGGGTAATTATTTCCATAGAGTCTCAATAGAATACTTTTACTTTAACATCGTCTATGTACTTTTCCAAAAGACGAAGGTTTTTATCAAACAAAATCCTTTAGGAAATTTTCTAAGATTCTGAATTCTTAAATAGTGAACTCCCAATCAAACCTTTCAACATAAAACATACCAAAGCCATGGAACCTACGCTAACTTTACACTCCTATTTACCAATAAATCTCTTCACTTAGATGATCGCACATAGAAATTTTCATTCAATTTATGAATGACCAGCGAAAAAACTAGCATTCATTTTCCGAAAGGAAATATTCATCATCGACTTGCTATACAACCAACTTTCGAAAGTCACGCATAGCGCTCAATCGTTCCTTCACACACCTCGTTCAATATACTATCATCAGCTTGTATGTAAGTTAATAAAAACAAGGAGTTCGAACGTTAAAAAAATATATTTAAGGGTCTTCAGACCCGTCTTCACTTATTGAACAATTGAATCGAACTAAACTAATGCTAATTACACAAATGATAACTGGAGCTAATTGTAACAAGAGTTTCCGGTAAACGATTGCAGCAGACGCAAGATCAGCATTCATCTGAAAATCGAATAGAAATTTCCATCGATTTTCCCGACGTAAGCAGCTCGTGGCAGGTAAGTTGAGTATGGGTTGCTTAACTCTTCCCGCCTTAAGTGCAGTTGTCCCCAAGTGCTAAAAATATGGAATGTTGTTGATTCTCGGTGGTTGTGGCCAGTCAGATAAATTTTGGGATGGTGCTGATTTAGATTTTGCTGTTGATATTGGTTCTTGCAAAGGTGGTGCTTGGATGGTAATTGTACGATCTTTTTTACAGGAATTCTGGAAGATTTTGCAAGCGATTAGAATAGAGAATGATATGGTAACTACCAAGATTGCTCCGAGTGATGAAAATAGTTGGATTTCTTTTTCAGTTTGTAGTTCTTCGATCCTTTGCGTGTTATTTATATGTAACTCGTGCATCGTTTCTAATGAGAGGAATTTCTGGTACTTTTCAGCTTCAGATGAGGGTTGGAGAATCGCAGGTAGCTTTTTAAAGATTTCATTTCTCGGGACACGAATGTTTTGTTATTAGCCGTAATGCTGTTGTTGTGGAACTTGACGATGAATGTGCCATTAAGGTAGTGGGTAGTTTTTTCAGTTTGTAGCGTCCCGGAAAATTCGTTCAGGAGTACTACACCTGTTGATATTTCTTCCACGTCTAGTATGTGTTGGCTACCTATCTTTGTGCAGGATGCTGTCAGGCTTTTGAGAAGGTTTGGGATACATAAAGTGCTTCCAATATCGATTATATTGTTAGAATTACATATTGAGATCTGGTTGATAGTTTTACAATTTTCTTCAATGCCATAAATTTCTTCTTCATTTTGTAGAATGTTATTGTACATAATTTGATTTACAAAGTGATTTCTTTTAATAGGTTTTACTAACAATTTTTGATAAATTTTTTCTGTCGCTAAAGGAATATTTACAATGTATAAGAGTGAGGAGCTATTTGTGATAATTTTTATTTCGGCAAAATCTAACGCTTCTTCTATAGTAAAAAATGGTAACCTTTCTTTGTTTATAATATCAGTTGCAATTTGTATTTCGGATTTTGACAAAACAAGTGAATTTATGATACCCAATTTAGCCCAATGAATTGCAAGGTTTATATTTGTTAAGTCCTCTTTAATCAATGCTAATCTAAATTTTACGTCGAGTATCATATCTACATTTATTTGTTTATTTTCTTTGAGTAGCTTTTGAATCTCGTTGGTAACCCTTGTAATGTTATTTATCCTTTCGTTATAAAGTCTATTGATAACTACTTGTTTGTTATTATTTCGCAATACATTTGTCGTCTTTTCCTTGATTGTTACGCAGTCTTCGTGGTCGGGGGCTCCCGCCAGCCATTTCCACGCGGTTCTGAGGAAGTTTAGCGATCTCCTGACTTTACGTGGTTTGAGGTTCTGAACGAGATTTCGAATCTGATGCAGCTCGTGTGAAAGGAATGGAGAAAGAGGATGATGCTGGATAGCGGGGAAGTTGAAAGTTAGTTCGGATTGTGCAATGAGGTTTTCGTAGCTGTCGATGTTAACTGTATGTATAATCTTAAAGTTTCCGTTCGTTATCCTTGTTTGTCCTGTGTGAAATGTCACTATTTGTGAACCGGAGTAATCCAAAATTTGGACGTTAGATTGGCAAGTGTGGATAATGGATCTGAAATGAAGGATTAATTTTTTATGTTACTTTTATGTATCACCTTCCCTGATTCCGTGACAATTGTAGAGTTATTGTTTTCTTTAACCATCTCTTGCTTATACCTAGGGGTTAGTTTTGAGGCTTTTCTTTTGTTTATTTTGGCATAGATTACCTCCCCTACGTCGAACTGTCTAGTCGGCTGTCTTGTCTTGTTATGATTTTTAAGGTCTATTTCTTGTTTCCTCTTTAGTCTTTCTATGTTCGTCAGTCGTACGTTTTCTAAGTCTTCAGGGTTGATACCAGGTTCTCGTCCAAAAAATAGCTCTACTGGTTCCTTTTCAGTTGTCGAATGTATGGTAAAATTTTATTCGTTTACGGCACGTTGCAATAGTTCTTCGAATGTACGTCTATGTCCTTCCTTTTTCAGGCATCTCATTATTTCAACGAGAGTGGAGTGCCAGCGCTCCACTTGCCCATTCACCTCACTTTTATATGGGGGTGTCTTATGAACTGTAACATGAAGTTCATCTTCCAGGAGGGAGGTGATGAAAGCTGACCGAAGCGAGCCTTCATTATCTATAACTACATACTCTGGTACGCAGAAGTAAAACAAGATGTCTAACAGTGGTTGCCTGATATCCTCGGTGGATTTTGAGTTTATGATTTTAGCTTGACCGAATTTTGTGAACTTATCTACTGCCGTTAACACCCGATGACCTTCTGTTGAGAACAGGTCCAGATGTATTGTGTGGCCAGGGTAGGATGGTATTGGAGTAGGATTTAAGAATGGCTTACTAGGATGCCTGTCGTATTTATTTTCATTACATATTGTACAGTGCTTTACAATATTTTTAATCTTGGCCGACATTCTTGGGAAATAGAAATTGTTCAGCAGTTGCAACCTATTTTCTTCGGCATTTCGGTGTTTTCTCCTATGCACTTGGAGGATTTTGTTATCTTGCTCCGCCTCGCTGGGTATGTCTTCAACCAGTTTGCGAGTGAGTTTTGTTCGATAGTCCTTGAAGTGGTGCGGATAAATCTCTTGGATTTTTCCCATGATATTTTCGCTTGTGAGAATCCCATTGTTGGTATGTGGGTTAAGATATCTTTTCAGAATATTGACGATATCGATTTCAGAATATTGTGGTTTAATTATGATATGTCGTGTGTAGTTCTCGAAAGGTGTAACAATTTGGTAGCTATCTTCATCTCCGATTTTTAGTATCAACTGATTTCTGAAAGTATTCAGGGGGTTGTTTACAGATTCGATCAGGTTATGTGATGAACTCTCATCACTGTGCTCGGTAGGTGTCATCGAGTTCACTTAAGTCTCTCGAGGTGGTCGTGAGAGGGAATCTGCGACTACATTCGCTTTCCCTGGTTTATACTTTAACTCGTAGTTGTATTCCTCTAAGATGGATTTCCACCTTTTAAGTTTACTATTGGTATTCTTGTTGCTAAGCGCGTAGGTCAGTGGCTGATGGTCTGTATAGATTACTACTTTTCGGGAACCGTAGAGGTAATTCCTGAGTGAGTTTAGTGACCATATGATCGCGAGCATTTCTTTCTCATTAACAGCATAATTTTCCTCGGTCTTTGTTAATGTTCTTGAAAGAAACGTGATAGGTTTTCTCCCTTGGGAGAGGACCGCACCAAGAGCATACTCAGAGGCATCAGTGGTCAGCTCGAATTCCCTTTCGAAATTCGGATGAACTAATATTACATCCTTTGAGATAAGTGAATTTTTTAGCATATTAAATGCTTTCATTGTTTTGTTATCTAAATTGATGATTTTGTTTTTAGACGAGTTTTTGGATACGCGTCCATCTTCTTCTCGTAAAAGGGATGTTAGGGGTTTCGCAATCTTGGCGTAGTCTTGGATGAAGCGGCGATAATACCCCGACATACCTAAAAATGATCGGAGATCTTTGAGCGTTTTCGGAGGCGGAAGATTGACAATTGCTTCGACCTTTTTTGGGTTAGTCTTAATCCCGTCCCTGCTTATGATGAATCCCAGAAACTCGACTTCACTGTGAAGGAATTCGCATTTATCCAATTGTATTTTCAAATTTGCAGCTTGCAGGGTTTTGAATACTCTATTAAGATTTTCGAGGTGTTCCGTCTCGTCTTTACCGAAGATAATAATATCGTCGATATAGACATGACAACGCTTTCCTATATGTTCACGGAGTACGTCGTCCAATGCACGTTGAAAAATAGAAGGCGCGTTTTTAAGCCCGAAGGGCAAGCGAGTAAATTCGAATTTACCATTATTTACTGAGAAAGCGGTTTTCTCAATGTCGGATTCCCTTAAAGGAATCTGATGGAACCTGCTTTTTAAGTCCACTACCGAAAATACTTGGTTTCTTCCAAAATTGGCTAGAACCTCGTTTATTTCAGGTATTGGGTACCTGTCTGGAATAGTCACAGAGTTAAGTTTTCGGTAATCTTCCACTAATAGATACTTTTTTTCCCCTGAGGCATCCAATTTTTTTGGGACAACCCAAACAGGAGAATTATACGGTGACTTTAATGGGCGTATTATTCCATCTTCGAGTAGTTTGTTGATGTGTTTCTCGACTTCACACTTCAAAGCCATGGGGTAAGGGTATAACTTTGAGTAAACGGGGTCCTTTGTGGTGGTTCTTATTTCGCCTTTTACGTTAGTTACGAAAGTGAGTCTTTCGTCAGGTTCGGAAAACAAATTATCGTATCAACTGATAATGCTTTTAAGTTTAGTGCACTGGTCCTGATTCAAAAGGTTGGTTCTTATGTCAATGTTGTTTACTGTTTCTGATAAATGTTCCTTTAATGGAACATGGATATTGTCGTAAATGGTCATGATATTTCTTTGCGTGTGTATAACTGCTTGTATCTGTTTTAAACTATCGTTTCCTAGTATGCCATCGAAAGAAATCAATGTTGGTAGAATAAAAAATTTAAGCTTTTCTGTAATGGGGCCAAATGGTTGAATGTATGCATGATGTGTTATTCTAATGTTGCCGCCAATTGAATTGGCATAAAAACATCGTTCATTCGGTAGAGGGTTTCGAATGTGCCGCGGCTGGACGTAATTTTTATTTGAACCGGTATCTATTAAAAACCTAAGGACCTCTCCACTCCTTGAAATATGTTCAAAGTAAGGGAGTGAAGAGTGCCTTAATCTAAAAAATAAACATCCTCCATTTTTTCAGTATCTTCGAATTTCAGATCTTCCGATGAGTCAACGTAGTCCTGTAGAGTCTGGTCGAGTCCTTGGTCTTCCTTGGCGATTTCCTCGTCATATTGGTCTGTTGATATTTCGTCGCTTGTCCCGGGTTCAGTATAATAAATTCGTTGCAATTTATTGGGGACCTGGAAATCTTGCATCTGGGGACGTTTATGAATTACTTGTTGATTTTTCGGTCTATTAGCATAGTTTACATGGTGTGTCCTCATGGATTGATCAATATCCATGGGTTCAGGGCGCGGTTGCGGTTTCGGAGGGAGTGTTCCTCGATTCGGAAAATAATTTTGATGTAATTGGTGAAATTGTGGAGGCTGTGCGTTACGGGGATTGTGAAGAATTTCAGGGTAAAATTGATGTCTTGGAGCAGGTATAGGTCTTGGTTGCGCTGTAATGGGAATATTTTTTCGTGGCGGAATAGGAGGAGGACTCTGATGATGGGTTTTACGCATAATAGCTTGGGAGTTATTTGCATGTTGCGCTCTGAAATCCATGTTTTGAAGTTTTAAACACAGATGTAACGCTTGCGGGAGATCCACTGGTTCACGGATTCCTAACAATCTAGGCAAGTCGCCTTTCAAACCCCGCACAAATGTGTCTAATGCCTTGTCGCGGTAAGCTTGAGTCATTATGTCCAAGCATTCTTGGTTCATATTCATTGAACTCAGTCTATTGAGTATCAGGGAAAGATGCTGGTAAACATTTTGATAGAATTCATGGATAGTGTTTGAACCCTGCACCAGCGTCGTCATTTGATACTCAAAAGTAGACAAATCCCTTTTGTCCGCGTAGTGCAAAGTAAGACATCTGGAAATTTTTTCCCAGTTTAGCGGAGTGTTGTACGATTCGAGTACAATATCCGCATATCCTATTATTTTGTTTCGCACTACGGTGAGTATGCCATAATAATTCGGTGCACCGCGAAGATGTTCGTAGATCCTCAGAATACGTTCTACGCTCTTTCTCCATGAGGAGAACTCTCCCGGTTCACCTGAAAATGTCCTTAAACTTTTCACTACATCAGGAATCTTGTCCATATCGGATAGATTCCTGTCTTCACCTACGCGTAATGGAACGTCCCTATCAGCGTCGGCGTCCGCAGCAGGATTCATCATGGAATTAAACAATTGTCTTCCTTGATTTTGCATTGTTTCGGTAACTAGCCGCGTGATTAACTGAACTATGTCGCCGTTTACTTGATTGTTAATGGGAGGAGGAAGATGCATTGCAGAAGGTTCAAGAATATTTGCATCTAACTCTGCACTTGCTGCACTAGTAGCAGCCCCATCTAGTCGAGATGGTCTCAATAAATTGTTCGGGTTCGACATTTTTGTAGATCTGCGTAGTGCTTTTTATTCAATCTTTATAAATATTAAAGGAATTATATGCACGGATTTGAATTCACGAGTTCAGAACCACAAATACAAAAGAAAACTAACACAACACAATTTAATACCCGTAGAGAGAAAATCGTTCTGTAAATGCTGAAAAAATATTTTTCCTCTTTGATCGTTCTTACCAGTGAAGGAATTTTCCGATAAAAGTGAACGATATATTGAGGAAAGGCAACAAATTCGTAAATTCTAAAACGCTAAAGTGTCCTTTCGTCCTTCGGACTAACAAAAGGACTTTCAGCATACGTGTCTAAAAGGAACAATTTCAATAGAGTACCAACGAGATTTTACACTTTCACTTTGGAACGTTTTCTCGAAACTCTTTGACACTTTTCACTATCACTTTCTTTGCAAATATAAACTACTTTGAAAGTAATTTAATATGATTGAAATTCTTCTAAATATATGATACTCGACTTACATGACAATTATCAATATCGATTCCATAGGGATAATCCTCTCAGATGCTGGATCTTGATTGGATACAAGGTATAGGTTCTGCTGGTGGCTGCTGTAGCTTTGCCAAGGAGGCAATCTTTCTCCGATATCCCGTTTATCCTTGCTGGTTTACTAGGGCTCCTTCCTTGTGAACGCACACACGCGTTGCTTGGTTATCGCTTGCGTAGATCGTTGATAGCACGGATGTTCGTGAACTTTGATAACTTTGATACACTTTGAACTAGTTTCCGATCGAGATTAACTTTTTGTCGATTTACTATTAACCGAACTATTCAACGATTCCTCTGTGCGCGCTTGCTTGCAGCCCCACGTTGGGCGCCAGTTAATAAAAACAAGGAGTTCGAACGTTAAAAAAATATATTTAAGGGTCTTCAGACCCGTCTTCACTTATTGAACAATTGAATCGAACTAAACTAATGCTAATTACACAAATGATAACTGAAGCTAATTGTAACAAGAGTTTCCGGTAAACGATTGCAGCAGACGCAAGATCAGCATTCACCTGAAAATCGAATAGAAATTTCCATCGATTTTCCCGACGTAAGCAGCTCGTGGCAGGTAAGTTGAGTATGGGTTGCTTAACTTGTACTCTACTATGCAACTACAAGTTGCCCAGGGAAGCACCACAGAGCTCTGCGTACAAAGCCAAGCACCCTTGTCCCTTCAATCCCTCAATGTATCCAATAAAATTTTACAGTTCATGTAGAAAAAATGGTAAAATATATGGGAAAGACGCTATATCAACAGCTGCTTCAGAATTCAATGTGGAAACTAAATGCTACTGGCCAATGTAAAACAACGTTTTCTAGAGGAAAATGATCATGCTTTTAGCAAATTACACTGGGATGACAGTAGAGTTACTGGTAAATCAGTACAAAAGCTTGATGGTGTTGCATGTTTCATATCAAATTTTTTTTACAGAGGCAGCATGTGAAGGACGGATAAAAAGTATGAAACTTGATGAAAATGTGGGCGAAAAGGAAATTTGGATGATTTCATTTTATTATTGAGATTTATGAATGATGGACAAAAAGTAGGAAACATGATGGACATATGGGTGAAAAAGAGGTTTGGGAGACTTTGTTTTGTTATAGAAATTTTTGATGGATTTCTGTGTGTGCTTGAGAGCAGAGTATACTCACATAGTATCCACACTCAATAAAGCCTCCGGGAAACTCTGAAGACAAGCCGAAGAGCGAACCATAAATCTTCGGTAGCAGGTAGGCAGGTAAATGCTGACGCGAGGGTTAACGCGAATATAAACATGTTCTTCGATGAGAGATTTCAGGATTACCAGATCTCAAAAAATCAATAACTTTGCAGAAAAACAAATTCGTCCTATGCAATCTTTCAGTTATTTATTACGATCTGGCAAGACTCCCATATTCTGAAATGCGTAAAAGAACAGGTCGCGGCTAAGCTGACTGGCCCCTGGAATCATTCAGTAAGTGTGCAGCACAGAGTAAATAGAAGGTGTGGATACTATGTGAATGTACTATGCTTGAGAGAGCCCATCATCCAAGCGATTGGGGAAATGTTTACGTTTATACGAATTTTCCTTTCAATTTAAATGTCTTGATTCTGGTTCGTCTAACAAAGGCAATTATGTGGAAACGATTTTTTTGCTTGCAAAGCATAACTCCATTTTAAAAAACCAGCCCGAAAAAATCAAACCTTTAACTGAAGATGGTATTATACAGGAACGTTTTCTTTGTTTTCGAGATGTATCTATTGATAGAACAGCTTCAGCCCTATATGATCATGTTAATAAAATATCATGCAAGTTTGGTTGTGAAGGAAAATTAGTTTCACAAATTTATGATGAAACAGCGGTTATGTCCGGCGGAGTAAGCGGCATACAAATAAAAGTGAGTGAGAGAAAGGTTTTCAGATGCTGTATTTGTACATTATACTGCCCATGGATTAAATTTAACTCTTTCAAAGTCTTGTGAAAAAATCAAAGCGTAGTGCCAAATTTTCTTTTTGAGTTTGCATGGTTTTTCATCATTTTTTAGTCACTCCACTAAAAGGTGCTCGAAATTCGATGAATTCGTAAAAAGATGATTGCTTAGAGCTGTTACTTCTTGACAGAATTTTAATGGTTACTTAGTAACAACCATATTTCAAAATATATGATGTTTAGAAAACTTTCTCTTAGATATCTTAAATACTGGTGCCTGGGACAGTAAAACTTTTAACGCTGCAAAAGGGCTTTTAGCAACTATAGCTGATTTTCAATTACATTTTCTGTTAACTATAGTTGCATCAATTTTTCCGTTTTGTGACATTTTATTGAACATTTTCCAAACAAAACATAATGACATGATTTCAAAAGTAGCCTCCAAGACATTCTATCACATTTCGATTCATTTTTTAAAGATACAATGGACAAGTGTGACCTTCCTTCCAACCGAAAAAATTCTGACATTCGGTGGATGGAGAAATAAACTATAAAGTTATAGACAACTTTTTTTTGAAATTCTGGACAACATAGACAACAGTTGAATGTAAGATTTGAATCACTAAATCAATTAAATTTTTAGAATTGCTGAACACTTCCTTTTACACGAATTTTCCCACTAAATTTCCGAGTAAACTTGCAGTAGCAATCTTACCCAAACAGATTTGAATTTTCATCCTTACGCACAGAGTTTTCAGTCGTTTTTCTGATTTTGATATCAAGGGTAAAAACTTTAAAGAATTTTTTCAATATTTCCTCAATAATCAACATGGCAGTAGTTTCCTGATTTTTTCAAACTTTCACAGTTAGTTTTAATTATAGCAGTAACAATAGCTTCAGCAGAACGTAGCTTTTCAACGCTGAAAAGAATGGAAAATTGCCTTAGTACTTTTAACGGGGAAGAACGTCTTAGTCATTTGTCACTTTTGTCAATCGAGAAAAGTTGACTCAAAAACCTCCTCAGTGCTGATAAAACATACGATCTAATCATTGACAATTTGCAGCGCAGAAGGAGAGAAGAAAAGATTTAATTTATAAATGTAAGCGTGTTTTAATTAAAAATATTACAGCTCAATATAATTATTCTATTCAAACTTTTATCATGAAACAACTGCTCAGTGTTCATTTTTCTTTGAATAAATACTTTGGAACGTAAATTTTTATTTTACTTTACAATACAAAGTCAAACAAAAGTTTAATGAATGAATTAACTTATTTTATCCTTTCTGTATTCCTTTTAACCATCTATTTGTTGTGGTCATTTTGCCGGCAAACTACTTTGCTGACCATTATTGGGTGCGTAAACTGCTCCCTAAACTGTTGGATATACTGATGGCTTGCAAAGTATTTTGTCTTCCTTGCCTTCCTCCCCTGACAAGAAAGCTCTGAACTTTCTCGTGGTTATTGCTGGACAAGTTAATTTTTTTTTTGGTTTTGTAGATAAAATTCTTGATAAGGAATACGCTTGAATAACGTTTGATAAGTTCTACACCATAAAGTTAAATTGACTGATTAGGGCACTTTCCTATGAAAATCTCATTACAGTTTTAACATTTTAAAGCCGTAATAATACTACATCTGTGATCATAATTTTCCATATAACGATATGTAATAAAATTGCAAGGAGGTTTTTAGAAAAGTGGAAAACATTTTTGGAGCTAAATCAACTCTGTACAATTTAAATTCTGTTTTTTTACCTTTGTATATTAAATGGATGTTGTGTTGTATCGCTTGTAAATTCGCTTATTTACAAAAGCTAGAGATTCAAAATAGTTCACATAAAGTACAAGGTGGTGTCGCAAAATTTCTGCTTCTCTTCTCTGGAAACTCACGCGCCACCACTGGTATAACTATTATGTTGAATTTTTTAATTAAAAGAGGCACATGGGCCATATATAAGATGAAATTGTCGGCAAACAAGACCTGGAGTTCTATGAAGTATTGCAAAAGTTGCGATGGACCACTTAATGCATCGAATTAAAATTTCAGGGGAAATATAAAATATAAGTAAATGCTATACCAGTATTTAGGCATTTTTGAGTTTGTTTGGATTTGTGGTAAATGACAAAAAAATTTGCCGTTGTTTGCTCTAAACACATCGGTCAATTCTTCCTATGTGAATACCTATAGGGCAGTCTGTGTGGCCTAGCGGTTAGAGCATGAACCCATAAGCCGAAGGTCCCAGGTTCAAATCTCGTTAGGCAACGTGATTTAGTTCAGGGGATTTTTGGACAGGCTACGAGTGTTCACTCAGTGGTGATATGTACTAATTTAATCAGATCATATCATAACTGAGCAAGCACACGGGAGCATGGTACTGACCAAACCAATTTCTGAAAAAAATCAATACGGTCATGAAAAATGAGATACTCTAACTATCTCTAAGCGAAGGCCCGAGAGGGGCTGTAGTGCTACAAAGAAGGAGAAGTAGAAATACTTACAGGAAAACTCCGCAAAATAACCACAAGGGTTTATCTCCGTTTCGTGTTATAAAGACGTGGCAACAGCAGCAAAACACCTATAGCGAAACTCCACAAAGGAGCCAAAAAGATTGATCCCCATTTTGAACTATAAACCTGTGGAAACACCACCCGAACCAAGGTTCACAACTTACTTACGCAACGCGATCACCAATCAAAAGATTCAACATGCAATTGATACAGTTCGCTTCATTTAATATGTACTTATCAATACTAAATTACAATTTGATAGAAGAAACTTTTTTTTCATAATACCTCCATTCCCTATCACTCTCTCCATCAGTCTTTCTTCGTCATACAACGCTAGTGCAATCTGCATTCACAGTAAGTCACTTTGTCCTTTGTGCCACCCAGACAATGTTTAATACATCAGTATAAGAGGGTACACAAAATAATGTGAACTAATCTTCTTTGTACATTCGTGAGTTACGGACGTTATTTCAACATTGTGCTTTATCAATTTCGATTTTAATATTTGCTTTGATAATAAAGTTTACGACTCCCTTCTCGGTTATTTGTTTAGCTATTTTGGATTTTTATATTGTGACTTTGTTAAGAATATTAATAACAATTTGTGAAAATGCATTGCAAAAAGTGTAGTGTTTTCGTTACCGATGCGGTTCTGTGCAGTAAATGCGGGGGAAACTACGCCTATGACTGCGGTGGTTTGTTCCAAGGCAAGTTATAGGAAAATGGGGCTAGAAAAGAAAACCACCTGGCGTTGCATTTCTTGTTTTTCTCCCCGATCTGCTGAATCAAGCATGCCATATCTAACTGATATCTTTAACGAGATCAAAGGTTCCCGCGATGATTTGAGGTGCAGAAAAAGTGACTTCGAAAATATTAAGTCTGAAATTCAGAGTGTAACGCGTTTCATTCAAGAACTTGGTGCTAAAATATCTACCATAGAAAGTAAGTTCATTGACTTTGATTCTAGACTGGTTCTACTAGAGGGAAAGCTGTCTGTGCTGCCAACCCTGCAAAAGGAGCTATCGGTAGCCAATGAAACGATACCAGAATTGAAAATTAAAAGCAACAACCAGGATCAGTTCTCGAGACAAAATAGTATTGAAATTTCCGGCATACCTGCAAAAAAAGGAGAGAACTTATTATCTATGTTGCTCGATCTATGTGCAGCCGTTGGGTTCAAATTAAATGATTTCGAGGTAGATACATTGCATTGAGTGCCCCATATCCACCAAATTCAAATAGTGCAGCAAGCAATACTCCAGCGACCCGTCCGCTGTCGATTATTGTTCATTTTACACAGCGGCAATGCAAAGATAAATTGATTGCTGCAGTGCGAGCATGGCGCGGACTTATCACTGCTGATATCGGTTTACCGGGCGCAGCAACAATCATTTATGTTGGTGATCATCTCGCACCCGCCAACAAACTATTATTGAAGCAAGCATGCCAACTCAGGGCAGAGAAAAATTATAAATTCCTATGGGTAAAAAGGTGCAAAATTTTTGTTCGCAAGAACGATGTATCCAAAATCATACGGATCGCTTCTGAGAACGATTTAGCAAAAATTCTATGACTTATAATTCTCAACATTGAAATTTTGTTCCTTTCATACATTTTACGGCTAACATTGGATTTCATTTTAAATTTTTTGCACTTAATTAATGTTTATTTTTTATATGGTCAACTGAAAATTTCACTTTTAAAAATATTTTTAAAGACAAACTATTTCGAAGGAAACTACTCATTAAATCTTATTAATTTTCTAGATTATTGATCATTTTGTATGAATAGCCCGAGAATGGTATTTGGCTGCACGCTGTATCTTGCTATAAAAGTTTTTTATCACTTATGTCACAAATGATTTAGTCTAGTTGCTTATCAATTTATTACCAGAACGTGAGGGGCTTACGCACAGAGTCGCACTCATTCTTATCCAATGTTTTACCGCCTAATTATGATATAGTGTTCTTGACAGAAACTTGGCTGACTCTTGATTTCTATGATGCTGAATACTTTGGCACTAATTTTAATGTTTTGAGGAGAGATAGGTTAGAATCAGGCGGACGAGGCATGCGTTGTGGAGGAGTGCTTATTGCAGTTTAGCGTAAGCTGCATGCAAGGCGCCTTGAATGCTTGGATTCAGGCCAAGAGGCTGAAAAGCTGTGGATTTATATTGTACGCAGCGTATCTTATAGGCCCTTCTTCCGGCGGCTTAGTGCTTCCCACACTAAACTGCACTTAGTTTGTTGCTATTTCAGCCATGGTAATACCCATTCAGAATCATTGCAAGCCTTCTATGACAAAGCATTTGACTTCATTCAAATGTATCAGGGTGATAGATTTTTTATCATGGGAGATTTTAATATATCCAAACCAATCTGGCAAAATACGAATAACACTGACCAATCGTTAGATCTGTACACCAACGACGACCATGTCACGGCTGATTTACATGACTTCATGGACTTCATGGCAAAATTAAAGCAATTCAACTCTTGCGCCAACTCCAATGGACGAATACTTGGTCTCATTCTTTGGAATGATACGTGCACCGTATCTAGTTCCCCAATACCATTAACAAAAGAAGATCAGCATCATAGGGTACTAGATATCACCCTAAATTCAGATTGTAACAACTATATGCAAGACTTTAGAGAGCAGTTTAAATTAATTTACCATACAGCTTATTTTGAAGAAATGAGCCGAGAATTTTTAAACGTCAATTGGTTGGAAATTATATCTGACCTTAATACCGTTCAGTTCTTCAACAATTTAATGAATAATGATATTCCTCGGAGATTTGTGAAATCAAAATCACACTATCTGCCTTGGCTTTCTCGGAACCTGATAAAACTTACTAAGCAGACAAATAAAAAGCATTCAAAAAGGGAAAAGATATCAAAACTTTCGAGATTACCAGCTCTTTTCTGAATTGCGATCCCGCGTTAAACACCTTGAACGAGAGTGTTATAGAAAATATATTAATGTCTGCGAAGATAACATCCTTGTCGCTCCTAATGCAATTTAATCAAATCAAAGACATGCGATAATAATAAGCCAGCACAAATGAAACTCGATAACATTGTTTCGAGTGAAGTGAAAACTATTTGCACTATGTTTGTTGAGTATTTTAAGTCTGTTTTTGTTCCTCAGTCAGATACTGAGATGAACCTCTCTACAGCTCACGGATCTTCATTGAGAAGTATAGATGTAAGTTTAGCGAGCAACAACACAAGACAAGCATACAAAGTAGTGAAAAGTCTGAAATGTGATTATCAGTCCAAAAGCACGCTCCGTCGTGATGACATCGGCAATATCATCGCTGATGAAACCAAGATTAAGGAAAGATGTGCATCATATTTCAAGAGCCTCCTTAATCCTCGACATAGCTCCAGAACATTGGAGCCTATAGATGTCTCCGGAGAGCGTCAATTGGCCCCAACAACTCTGGATGAAGTTTGTTCCGCCCTCAAAGCCCAAAAGAATAATAAAGCGCCGGGCGTCTATGAGATTCCCGTGGAGCTCATCAAATATGGTGGTAGTAGTGTTCATCAAGCTATTCACAAAGTCATCCAGCACACTTGGCAACAAGAATATATGCCGGAAGAGCAGAGCCAATCACAAAAAAGTGACAAGCTACAGTGCGAAAATTATAGAGGCATATCACTACTTTGTACGGCATACAAAATATTTTCAAAGATCTTAGATAATAAAATCGGATCATACACCAGCAGTATTATTGGGGAGTATCAAGGTGGTTTTAGAGCAGGTAGATCAACGATAGACCAATTGTTCACAGTCAAACAGGTACTTGAAAAGTACTAGGAGTTCAACATTAACGTACATCAAATTTTCGTTGACTTCAAGCAAGCATATGACAGGATTGATCGTAACGTACTTTACCAAATAATGCTTTGCTTTGGCATTCTAGCCAAATAAGTCCGTCCTACCAAAATGACAATGACGTCAACGAACTCCCAAGTCCGCATCAATAACCAACTCATCGATGCCTTTGACACAAATACCGGACTAAAGCAGGGAGATGGGCTGACCCCATTGCTATTCAATTTGGCTCTGAAGTACGTCATTAGTAAGCTACTTGTTGATACGCGAGGCACATTACTATACAAGTCGAGCTAAGTAGTGGCCTATGCGGAAGACATAAACATTTTGTTACGGTCGTTAACAACTGCCAAAGAACTCTTCCTGAAACTTGACAGCGAAGCAAGGCTAGTAGGGCTACAAATCAATGAAAATAAAACAAAGCTCATGACGCAGTTGAGGAAAAATACCTCAAGTACACAAAATATTGCACTTAGCGAATGCAGTATCAAAAATGTTAGCAAATCTGTGTATTCAGGCGCCAAAATAATGAAAACGGGCAATGAAGGACTCGGGATACGCCGAAGAATACAGATCGCAAATAAAAAATACAGCTCACAATAAAATATTTTATTCAGTAATCTTGAAGATCAGCTGAATACACAGGAAAACAAAGCTCCAAGTATACATATCTGTAATAAGACCTGTGTTATGCTATGGGTGTAAAACATGGACCCTAACCCAAGCATCCGCAAGTATATTGAACGTCTTTGAGAGACGGGTCCTGAGGCGAATAACCGGAGTGAAGCTGGACGGGGACCAATGGCGAATTGGATACAACCATGAGCTGTATGAAATTTTTGACTAACTGGAGGTCTCAAGGATTGTAAGACTGCGGAAACTGCAATGGGCTGGACACGTGTATCGTATGGACGAACAATGGATACCCAAAAAGGTATTCGTTGGGAGAACTGAACGTCGGGGACTAGTGGGGAAGCCAAGGAAGCGCTAGTCTGACTTGGTTGACGGAGACAGTTCATCGCTGCTCGGGCTTCAAAATTGGAGGACGCGGTCAATGGATCGAGAAAGTTGGAGTGGCTATTAGCAGGAAGCGAAGGCCCAAAAGGGGCTGTAGTGCTAAGAATAGGAAGAAGTGAATACAACATCTATCTAGCTGTGCTGATTTGTATAATCTATCGGGATTAATATCATGTCTCTAGAAACAGCCTCACATAAATTTCAATACGTTCTGCCTGATTATCAGCGTTACCAAGCCATAGAACGTAAGTTGCTGGCCCGGGGTAGTTTTATGTTGCAAGTAAATACAACTTCCATCTAGCTTTGCCAATTTGTATAAACTATCAGAATCAAAATATCGTGTCTCTGAGAACAGCGTGACGTAAACTTCAATACGTTCTGCCTGATTGTCAACGTTACATAAATACCTGTCCCGGGCCAATTTGTATGATCCATCGAAATTAATATATCATGTCTGTAAGATCAGACTGACGTAAAATTAATTACATTCTGCCTGATTGTCCCTCTTTGTAACATAACAGCAATTTGAATTAACGAAATTGGACAAACTCTAGAGATATTGTAAATCATCCACATCATCAGCGGGCACCCGACCAGGACGTTGGTGAGTACCGTTTTGGTTTTCTTTATTCTTGCATGAGAATTTGTATGTGAATTCTATAATAGTATTCCAAAAATTATATGTGTCTTCCAAAGATAATTATCCTTATTTGAATAAACGAATACTAAATGACTAGAGAAACGTGAAAAATTGTAACGAACGAAGTAAAATTAATGTTACTATTTGTATTGAGCCGAAAAGAACATGTCTTTTTCATAGTTTCAAGCACAAGGAAGAATTGAGGGGAGGTTATCTTTACTATTTATCTATATAAATATATTGGCCAAAAACGTAAATTTACCAGAATACTTGCACAAAAGCGAAAAATAATCAAATGCTGAATTAAATGGTTCCCTCAGTCTTTCCTTTTGTAACACCTGACCAGGTATGGGACCCGCAACGATGGGCGGTCCCTCCATAATAATGAGCTAGCCATCGGGTGAGCTTTTCCTTTTTTATGCGTTTCAAGGGCTCTTGCCCGGGTAGGGTGGCCTTCTGCTTGGATGCCCTCTTATGGTATAGTGTTATGTGATTCCATCATATAATACTGTTACATGTACAAATAATTACATGTACAAATAATTCTGCGAGCTACTGTCGCAAATGTTTTCATAATCATTAAGAACGCCAACAAATGAATTTACTCGAACCCACGAGAACCCAACAAGCATGAACAACATCTGCAAGTGACGTCACTCCATTCATTAATTTGCTCGAATCTACCAGGTACCTCTCGGTAGAACATTCGCCAATGTACGAGAAATGGGTGAATAGGTAGAGACCCTATATAAAGGCGAGCTGAATAAATGGGGGGATTCATTCATTCGACCGCGATAAGAACTGCGATAGTATGTGGGAAGCGATATTATTCGAGTAGTAGAAAAGTGATTTTCGTAATAGTGAAGTGATTTAGAAGACAATTGCGATAAGAAATTTATGGACAAGTGTTAGATTTTTCATAGTGAAAATTAAAATTAGTAAAAGTGTTAAATTGATCATTGTGTACTTTTGTAACTAAATAAACTCTTTTAACTTAAATTAAAAGACATTGCGTTTTCACTTTCCCGGAATGTTAAAATTATTGGCCGCGAACCAATAACACGCGACAATGGTGTCAGAAGTGGGATAGACAAATTTTGAAAGTGAAAATATGAACATTTTTATAGTGCACAATAGTAATATTTAAAGAAACATTAAAAATGCCACGAAGCTTAAACTTAAAAATTAATGAATTGACCATGTCGGAGCTTAAGGAACAGTTGGAACAGCGAAACCTGGCTACGCAAGGTACAAAGGCCACACTGATTGCACGCTTGCGTGACGCAATCGAGTCGGAAGGCGTGAATCTGGATTCGGGTGAGTTCTCAAATGCGGAAAAAGGCGCAGAAGGTCGAGAAGTAGAAACACCAAAATCAAAGGAGCCAGATAATGCGCTAATGCAAATGTTAATGCTGATGTCATCGAGTCTGACTGCGAAGCTAGATGAACAATCAGCGAAGCTAAATGAACAGTCATCCAGTCAGACTGCGAAGCTGGATGAACAATCAGCGAAGCTAAATAAACAATCAACGAAGCTAAATGAACAATCAGCGAAGCTGGACCAACAAGCAATCGAAATCAAAGCAGACATCAAGGCTGACATCACACAGAAGTTGGAGAAACAATCAACCGAAATAAAAGCGGAGCTCGGTAGTCTCAACAAACAAATTAAAGGCGTCGATGAAAAGGTTGACCAGGTCGAGGAAAAGGTTTACCAGGTCGAGGAAAAGGTCAGCCAGGTCGAGGAGAGAATCAACAATGAGATGGAAAACATGAAAAAGGAATTGGAAGCAGCGAAGGCAGTAGTAACCACTTCACCAACCCCGCTTATAACCGCAGCGCAAAGCACATCCAGAAATGTGCAAGCACCAATATTCGATGGGCAAACGGTCTCGAGTATTTACAAAATCCAGTTTGAAGCAGCCGCTAGGATAAATCACTGGAGTGAGCAGGAACGAGCAACTGCGTTAATTCTTGCTCTAAGAGGCCCAGCTGCCGAGCTTTTGCAGACTATCCCCGTTGAGCTGCATTCAAACCCGGCTGCTATAATGAATGCGCTGGACATGCGTTACGGAGACGATCATCTGAAGCAGATTTACCGGGCACAGCTACGACATCGGATGCAGAAGTCTGGCGAAACCTTGCAGCAGCTAGCACAAGACATTGAGCGACTGGCACTTTTGGCTTACCCAGCGTACGACCAGGAACATCGAGATGACGTAGCAGCAGAAGCATTCACCAGCGCCTTGAGGGACAAAGAATTGCAACAAGTCGTGTGGTTAGCTCAAAAGCGAACAGTCAAGGATGCATTAGCTTATAGTTTAAATTTTGAGGCAGCCAAAAATGTGACCCGTACCACTGCCCGGGTTGGCGAGGTAGTGGCAGATAATTGCAGGTGTGAGCGCGTGGGAATTGAGCGAGAGCTGCAGGTGAATGGTGCGCCTAGATGCTGGAGTTGCGGGGAAAAAGGGCACCTGCAACGAGACTGCAAGAAGGGAAGAAGACCGAGCTATTGTCCAGGATGGTGGAGATCCAGACCGTGTCAGGAGCCTAGAATGGAGGCCCATCAAACTGCAAGGGCCAACTTCATGGGGCGAACGTTGGCTAGGAGTATCGACATCCCCAGCACCGTGCCAAGGCAACATCGTGGAGAAGCAGACAGATGCCTTCCTGGTCAAGTTGATGAAGAACATTGCACCCTAACAAACGACACTAGTGCAAACTGATCGACGATCCGACCAGACCTAGTGAGGCCCCAACTACTTCACAAGGGCAGAGTTCATGGAAATGCTGACGCCCTATCTCGTCATCCATGTCCAGCCAACTGCAAGCATTGCCGGCGGATTGAGGAAAAGGAGCCGCCCGTTCTGTGAGTGATAACGGCCGAATTTGGTGAAGGTTGGTCATCGGAGGAGATTCGAAACGCCCAGGTAGCCGATGAAGATATCGGACCATTGCTCATATGGAAGGAGACGACTGGGCGACCGGAGTGGAAGGACGTTTCAATGCATGGCGCAACCCTGAAAAGCTATTGGGCACAATGGAACTCCCTTCAGGTGGAGGGCGGCGTACTCAAGCGGAAATGGGAAACGGCGGATGGTAGCTCCTATAGGGTGCAAACTATTCTACCCAAAAGCCGAATCCACGATGTGATTAAGGAAATGCATGAAGGATCCTCGGGAGGCCACCTTGGTGTTAACAAGACCTTAGCGAAATTGCGGGAAAGGTTCTACTGGCTCCACGCTCGAGAAGACGTAGAGGACTGGTGTCGCAGATGCACAATTTGCGCTTCCGTCAAAGGCCCAAAACGACGACTGAGAGGACAAATGCAAGCCTATAACGTAGGTGTGCCATTCGAAAGGATTGCTGTTGACATCGCAGGACCCTTTCCTGAATCCGATTGAGGAAATCGATATATGCTGGTTGTAGCCGATTATTTCAGCAAGTGGCCCGAGGTCTACCCCATTCCCAACCAGGAAGCAACTACTGTAGCTGAACAGCTAGTGTTAAATTGGGTCAGTAGGTACGGCGTGCCTTGCGAACTACATTCGGATCAAGGCCGAAACTTTGAGTCACTAGTTTTTGGCGAAATGTGCGAGCTGCTCGGAATACGGAAAACGAGGACAACACCGCTGCATCCCCAATCCGATGGAATGGTCAAACGTTTCAACGGCACGCTCAATAAACACCTTGCCAAAATGGTTGACGAGAACCAAAGGGACTGGGACCGACATATCCCACTATTTTTAATGGCGTATAGAGCCGCTGAACATGCATCGACGGGCCAAGCCCCAGCCAAAGTCATTTTTGGAAAGACTATTCGTTTGTCAGCCGATATAAAGTTCGGAACACCCCCTGAGAAACCCCAAACGGTCTCGGAGTACGCAAGTGATCTAAGACAACGGTTGAACCAGATACATCGGACAGTGCGAAAACACCTCGAATCGGCTACTGACCACATGAAGACCAGGTATGATCTAAAGGCAAATTCTACTGGCTTTCAGCAAGATGACTTGGTGTGGCTTTATAACCCGGCACGGCGAAAGGGTAGGTCTCCAAAGTTGCAACATAATTGGGAGGGACCATACCGAGTTACAAAGCGAATCAATGGCGTCGTATACCGAATACAGGAGCATCGTAAGCCGAGAGCTAAAATGAAAATCGTGCATCTGGACCGTCTTGCCCCATATTACACCCAGGGAGAATTGACTACAAATAGCGACACATATTTTCGGGGCGAAAAGAACTGAGGTGGGGGCAGTGTTACATGTACAAATAATTACATGTACAAATAATTCTGCGAGCTAGTGTCGCGAATGTTTTCATAATCATTAAGAACGTCAACAAATGAATTTACTCGAACCCACGAGAACCCAACAAGCATGATCAACATCTGCAAGTGACGTCACTCCATTCATTGATTTGCTCGAATCTTCCAGGTACCTCTCGGTAGAACATTCGCCAATGTACGAGAAATGGGTGAATAGGTAGAGACCCTATATAAAGGCGAGCTGAATGAATGGGGGGATTCATTCATTCGACCGCGATAAGAACTGCGATAGTATGTGAGAAGCGATATTATTCGAGTAGTAGAAAAGTGATTTTCGTAATAGTGAAGTGATTTAGAAGACAATTGCGATAAGAAGTTTATGGACAAGTGTTAGATTTTTCATAGTGAAAATTAAAATTAGTGAAAGTGTTAAATTGATCATTGTGTACTTTTGTAACTAAATAAACTCTTTTAACTTAAATTTAAAGACATTGCGTTTTCACTTTTCCGGAACGTTAAAATTATTGGCCGCGAACCAATAACACGCGACACTACTATAACATAAATTCATACAAATCATGTTTGTATGAGTTTTTCACTTAAATGGAAAATATATCACACATCTACATTTGGATTTTGATCCGGTTGGGAGGGTGCAAGGGGGCACCGCTTCCACCTGGATGCCCCGCTCTTATTTGTGGGCCAGAAGTATCTCCGGTAACGACGAAGTCCCTTTGAGTCCATCTGTTTTCCCCAGGTGCGGTTTGTCCTCTGTGTGAGCAGTTTAATCGCCCTGAGTAGGT
This sequence comes from Odontomyia ornata, assembly GCA_963969285.1. NCBI lineage: Eukaryota > Metazoa > Arthropoda > Insecta > Diptera > Stratiomyidae > Odontomyia > Odontomyia ornata. The sequence continues at coordinate 100,582,905 of OZ017740.1, read as the reverse complement.
TATCTCCTTCTCCACTTCAGTCGATATTCATTCAAACCCCGGAATTCGTGGCTGCGAAAAATTTTTTTGTAGTGGGCTTTGTGCTTGAAGAACGAACCCACCCCACGCCACCACAATGCTAGCCTGCCAGCGCATTCACGGGTCCTCAGATAAGGCCAATCTCGGCGGATACTGCTATCCTCTTTCGCTGAGGCAACAGACCATCACTGAAGTCCTTTACGGACATTCGTATATGCCTATTTCACTACAATACTGAGCTCATAAAAGCAGAACTACAGGTCCACTCTTCAATCTGTACTGATTAAATGCCCCCTTAGTCTTTTGTTAAATACCAAAAGTGAGTTTACTTTCCTAACTGTTTCTGGTAGATTGTTATATATACGCAGAGCATAATTCGTTGCATCATTTTTTAGACGATCCGTTCTTTCAAAATGTATTATGAATTGATCTGCATTCCTCACATTATATGGGTTGATCTGTGATGACTTAATTACGATATCTGGGAAAAGTACATTACAACTGAATGATCCAAATCAACAGGGACGGTGGAAAAACTACGCAGTGATGATATGATTAATAGCAATAGGATTAGTGGTGCAAGATATGTTCTACCAGCGGCTAATATAAATGCAGTTGAAACTCAAACAGATATATCCAGTAGTGTGTGGGAAACAGCTTCCATAAAAGCTGTCTGTGAGCTCAGAGTAGTATTGGGAATTGATGCATTAAATTTAAATACAGTGCACGACGATGTTAAGCGAAACTACGATCGAGGTCTTTAGTAGGCCTTCAAATCATTAAGTTGCATAGAATAGATGGATTGAATGGAATGCGTTGTGGACTGGAACAATATTTCTTTTACCAATCCGATTTTGTCTCAATGTGTGCATAGTTCCACTCCTCATGTATATGTGCAGCAGCAAAGCAAGTAAATGATGACATAGCAAAGCAAGTAAATGATGACATAGTTCCACTCCTCATGCATATGTGTAGCAGCAAGGCAAGTAAATGATGACACGAGTTGCCCGCTGATAGATGTGGAAGCTACAGGGTGGTAATGCAGTGAGGCATTGCCACATTGCCGGATGCAAAGCTTAACAAGCACTGGAAAGCGTGTTGCGCGATAGGGGGCCGTCTCTCCCGAGGCTATAAAAGACCCTGGAGCACAAGGGAAAGCTGTTTTACTCGTATTAATTGGAAGGAGCTAGACGGCAAGGAAAAATGGCGACAAGTCAGCACGCGGCAAAGAAAAATTGGACGAGGTGAATCTTGGAGGGACGACGAGCAGTTGTTACCACAAATATCAACCCGCCAATCAAATCAACAGCGAACAAACCAGCCATTGGGGGAAATTGGGGGCCCCCGACCACGTGGAAATCGATAGGTAGTAGGTAATTAATTTGTTGGAATTTTGTAATAATTGAAAATTTACATGTCCACTCTATAAAATAAAATTGTTAAAATAAGCGGAAAAAAAGTGTGTTTGGTGAACATTGTGAGGTCTAGCTCGCAAGGTTTTGAGGTGTTGTTGCGACAGTGTATCACCCGTATTACCCGCGGGGTAGGAGCACGAAGCGCGCTACAGTACGGGGTAAAGTTAGGGACGTTATTCGGGGTTAGGTAAGGTTTGGTTCTCTGCGAAATTAAATTAAAGGTTAGGCTGGTGCGAACCTTCCAACTCGGTTGCATTTTCGCTTGACGACTTCATTTGCGGCCCACTGGCAAAGCGAGTGGCGCATGACCCCTCTTCGGTGGGCTTATCGGGTACAAGGGCCCTAGTCGGAGGTTTTGAATGAGCACCGCAAAATAGCGGGGGTAGCAACGTCAAGTGGAATCACTTGAGGAGGAAGCCATCACATTCCATACCTGAATGGACAGCCTACACGAGTTTTCTGCATTTCCCACACTCATCCTTGGCTGAAATCTATTAACAAGGAATGGGGGACCCCGAGACGTTATCGCTGGCGGGATTGTCTATTTCACCACCAAAATGTTTTTCCGGTCAAAAATGATGCTCCCAAACCTCTACCCTCACTGAGTGATCGCTTCTTGAGTTCACTATACACTCCTCCAATTTCTTATGCTAGACGTCGACTCGTCAAGCTCCACTTCAATTAATACGTTCTCCACTATTAAAGAAAAGAGAAATTGGCAAGAATATTCGCTGTACAACAATCTCCTCCTTACCACCTAAAAATGCTCCACTCGTGAAACAGATCCATAACTACCACTTCTAGGTTGCATTACACCTCGCATTTACCGGAAATTACAGCAACGGCCGTCCCCGGGGAATTGAATATTCATTCCATCGAAGAAAGCGCGAATGTAACCAACAGTGGTTGTTCGAATGTATGCATTTAGTTTTGGCGCAACCCAGTAAGTGATACTAATATTTGGTGCATATTTGCGTAGTTATTGTACTTTCAAGTACCTTTCGTTTCTCTTTTTACTGCGCAAAGAATGTCAACTACGATGGTTGACAATAATGAATGTTTGTATTGGCCGTCGTCACGGAGTAATTAAAAATGCGTTTATTTATTCCTTCCAGGGTTGTTTATCTCCACCGGGTTTTTTAAACAATAATCCGCAAATTGTGTGGAGATGTTGTGGCGCGTGTGTGCAAGAAAAATGCAGGTGCTTGAGCTGAAGTGGGGAGGTGTTCTATTGGTCTTCCGCGGAGGTATCAGAAATGCTAGTAAGTCATGTTTCCATAACTTTGGTGAAATATGAGATATTTGCTGATCGAAAGAATGTTTTCCCGCATCATTTGTTCAATACAATTTTTATCTTCGTCTAAGTTATATTTATTCTAGTAATATAATCTAGACATCGTGAAATATTGCTCCTCCGTTGCGTCTTAATTTTTCGTTCTCTTCTTCGTAGCACTACAGCCCCACTAAGGCCTTCGATACCTGCAAATAGCGTTTCCAACTGTCTCCGTCCATTAACCGCATCCTCCAGTTTTGAAATTTGAGCAGCGATGAACTGTCTCCGTCGAACGAGTCAGACCAGCGTTTTCTCGGTTTTCCCACTGGTTTTCAGCCTTCAGTTCTCCCAACGAATACATTTTTGGGTATCCTTTGTTTGTCCATACAATTCTCGCGTCCAGCTCATTGCAGCTTCCACAGTCTTACAGTCGTTGCTACCTCCAGCTCGTCAAAAATTTTATACAGTTCATGGTTGTATCGAATATGCCATTAGTTCCCGTCTAACTTCACTCCGATTATTCGCCTCAGGACCCATCGCTCAAAGGCAGTTAATATGTTTCACACCCATAGCATAACACAGGTCTTATCACAGAGTTGTGTACTTAAACGTTTGTTTTTCTGTGTATTCAGCTGGTATTCAAGGTAGTCAAAACTAAAAAAAATTTTATTTGCAACCTGTATTCTCCGGCGTAGTTCGTCTTTTTCACTATCACTTCTCGTTCGTGTACTTGAGGTATTTTTCGTTGACTGCGTCATGAGCTTTGTTTTATTTTCATTGATTTGTAGCCCTTCTACTTTTGGTTTGCTGTCGAGTTTCACGAAAAGACCCTTGGCGGTTGTTAATGACCGCGACAAAATGTTGATGTCATCTGCATAGGCTACTACTTGGCTCATCTTGTATAGTAATGTTCCTCATGTATCAACAGGTAGCTTCCTTATGACGTACTCGAGAGCCAAATTGAATAGCAATGGGGCCAGCCGATCTCCCTGCTTTAGTCCGATATTTGTGTCAAAAGCATCGTTTAGTTGTTTATTGATGCGGACTTGGGAAGTCAACGACGTCATTGTCATTTTGGCGTGATGGGCTAATTTGGCTGGGATGCCAAAGGAGAGCATTTTTTGGTACAATACGTTACGATCAATACTGGCGTATGCTTGCTTGAAGTCAACGAAAATTTGGTGTACATCTATGTTAAACTCCCAACATTTTTCAAGTACCTGTTTGATTGTGAAGAATTTGTCTACTGTCGATCAACCTGCTGTTAAGCCACCCTGATACTCCCCAATAATACTGGTTTGGGCTGATAACCAAGTTTTAGGCTTTTCACTACTTTTTATGATTGGCTTATGTTGTTGCTCGCTAGACTTATATCGATACTTTTCAATTGATCGTCATAGTATTTTCTTTTCTTAATTCTAATTACCTTATTCACTACTCTTTTGAGATTTTCATAGTGTTCTCTCTTCATCCCGGTTTTCCTACCTACGTATTATTTGTACGCCTGATTCTTTTTGTCCAACGCATTCTGGCACTCATCATCGAACCAACCATTTCTCCAGCGCTGGTAACTGGCTCTGAGTGACGATCCATGATGGTCGTGGGGGTTTCCTGGTCAAAAGATGGGTTGGAGCTAACACTATCAAGTTGTTAGGGTCGTTTAACATCGGAATCAATGGTCTTGAATTGAAGATGGCCTCCATCTCGACTACCAATTAGTGCGACTTTTCATAGGAGAGAGTTTCCGATGAAGCGTCTCGACGAACCAAATTTTTCTTTGATTTTATCGCCACCTCCCACAATCCGCCAAAGACAGATGCACGTAGGGGGAGAAAATGGAAGTCAATTTCCCTTGGCGGTACAAGCTGCGGCTACTTCTTGATGTGCTTCATTGGAATAAACTGAAGATGACAACTCTGATAGCTGATTGTGAGCTCCCACAAAGTTGTCACAAAAGGGGCAGTGGTGTCGTCATCGGATGAATTGCTTAAGGGTGCAAATGAATCCCTCGGTGCTTAGAGCAATTACTAACTCCAGATGGATAGCCTTGGTGGTGAAGCTACAAAATATATCAATGTCTCCTTTTTGAGGTCTGGCACCTCTACCTCTCTGGCGGAGCATCATGAGCCTACAGAAATTGACTCCAGAATTCATTAACGGGTGGGCTGGTTGAATACGTGCACTTGGTAGGTTTCCCATTATTTATGAAAGCATCTTAAGCTTGACTCGGATGCACCGCACATACCGTTGAACAATTGATCTCGCAAATTATTGATACCACATCTTGCACGCATCAAAAGAGTAGGAGGTAGCACTGAGAAGGCACACAGTACGGTGAATCTCGTCCTAAGATCCAGATGGACTGGACATGCCATGCTTTTGCACAAAATCATATCACCTTAACTTTCTCAGGATTTGAACACATCCGGATGGCATATTCCCAAAAACATAAAATTGGCGGGCCCTGTTTTCCACCAAATGGAGTGCATTAAAATGCAACTGAGTGCCGAACAATCTTACGAAGTCCTAGCCATTGGGCGAATAAAGTTGGGCCCGGAGCTCCCAGTGCTCCAAAATACGGTCTTTGGGTAGGTTGTGGCTGAAAGTATGGTTACAATTCAGACGTCATCAGTGACATGCGAGATTTTGATAGAAGATACACAACAGAATCAGCTCCAAGCAATTTTGGATTTCAAGGAAGTACAGTATCCGCAGCACAAGTTGACGATGACTGAAAGGGCATGTAAATGACTCAGCCTGGGCGCATGGAAGAGGTGACACCTCAACAGCATGAGGAATCACGATATTTTTTACCTCATCATTGCGTTCTGAAGCTGAACTGTGGTACAACCAAGCTGCCTGTGGCCTTCGATGCACCCAGTAGGACGACCACAAATATTTCTTTGAAAGACGTTCGTCATATAGGACCTACTGTCCAAGATGACCTATTTTCAATACTGTTGTGCTTCAGAATGTCCCGTTTCATCTTCACCGCCAATATCGAGAAAATGTACTGGCAGAAAATACTCAATCCTGAAGATCGCCGATACCATGGTTTAATTTGGAGAAACAGTTCAATACAACCATTACGTTACTACCATTCGAAAACGGTAGCCTACGGCGCAACGTGTGTCCCATATGTAGTGACCAAATGTCTGCTGGTTCTAGTACAAGAGAGCCAGCAGAGAAGTCCCCTGGGCAGCAGTGGATTTCAGAAGGATTATTATATTGACGACATCATGACAGGGGTAGACAGTTTTGAGGAGACACTTCGAAGATAGACGGAGCTACGCAGCATACTCTCAAGTGTAGCCATGCATTTGTGCGAATGGTGTGCCAGCCGTCCTTAACTTTTGAAGCAAATCAAACCTGAGGAACAGGTTTAGCTGGATTTCAGTAGTCTGCCCGAGGACTGCATCAAAATATTAGGAGTTATCTGGTGTTCAAATGTCGATGAATACCAAATTTAGATCAACCTGAAGCCAACCAAGATGAAATTCTTCAAGCGAACAATCCCGTCCAATACAGCCAGGAGTTTTGGACCCATTGAGAATTCTGGCTCCTGTCATTGTAGTTGTCTAACTATTGCTGCAGGATTTATGGTAACTGGAATTGGACTGAGGTGCAGCACAACTGGGGAGAGTCCATACTTAATCGTCAAATTTTTGTAGCATACTGCCGTCATTGCAGCATACCTGGGTTTCTCGACACGTCAGTGTAGGCGAAAAGCCAGTGCAAGTCAAGTTGCTCAATTTCTGTGATGCCCCGGAGAGTGCATTCGGCACTGCGGTTTACGTCTTTCCACGCCTGGAGTCGTGCGGAGATCAAAAGAAGGGTTACAGCTGCGCTCAACCTGCCGGAAGTTTTTTATTCCTTGTGGAGTGATGCCGAGATCGTCTTGGCTTAGGTCAATTCTAAAACGCCACCGTACCATACTTTTGTGACGTATAAGGTCTCGGCCATAAAAACAATTTCAAGGCCAGATCAATGGCAAAAATTTGCTTCGGAAGACAATTGAGCCGACATGCTTTCGCATTGTATGGTGCCAACTGAACTGAGCAGCTGTCACATGTGGTTGTAAGGACGACCATTTTTATGTAAGGCTGAACCGGTTTGGCCTCCCGAGTATCGGAGCGGGAGGTCTAACACGGGTACGCCTTCAAGAGGCTGTGGCGTATAGTGGCCTTAATGATGAGTTATGTCTGTGATCTCAAGGCAACGGCTAAGTTGTCTCAACTGGTGAATCAAGCACACACAAGTGACGAGTTGCCCATGGCCTTGGCGATCATATTGAGTTATGTACAATCTGAAACCTTTAACAATGAAATTCAGTACATTCGATCCGGGAAGCAAGTATCCAAACACAGTCCGTTGGTGGGGCTGGCACCTTTCCTGGAACCGGAGGGTGTCATCCGTTTTAGTGGAAGGCTAAAAGGTGCCAAAATCTCATTCAACGCCAAGCATCCGGTGCTATTGCCGTTCAAATATCAATTTACCAGACTGCTGATGATGGATATCCACCGCACCAACCGCGATGATTCGTTCGGTCACTAAGTTAATCGACAATCCCTCATTTCACCATTTCTGTCGATCAGGCTGACGATGGCTGTGCTCAAAAGTACACACTCTCTGGCTTAGGACTCCATCAGAGCCGTTAAAGTGAAAGATGACGGTTCTGGTTGCAGCCTCGAATGTTGTTTCTGCGAGCGTCATCTTGGTCTGCTTAGGCTTCTTGCCTTAAGCCAGATATAACAGTGTGTTGTAGTTCTAAGAACATTCCTCAGACGAAGAAACAAAGGAAACGTTCTACAATCCCCTGGAAAAACTAGCCGACTCATTATCATTACCTACATACGACATATTAATAATTCTCGGTGATTTCAACGCTAAAGTTGGCAATGAGCTATCTCATCGGGGAACGACTGGGGGATATAGCCTCCCCGATGAAACAAATGACAACGGCCAGCACCTGATTGATTTGCATGTAGCAGAAATCTAGTCATATATTCGGCTTGCTTTCCACATTGACGTATTCATGAAATAACCTGGGTATCACCGGGTGGCATCACACAAAATCAGATCGACCATGTTCTGGTCCAACAAAGATGGGCCTCGAGCATAATTGACGTCCGTGCACACCGAGGAACCAGTTGTAACTCAGATCATTACTTGATCAAATTAACTTATCGATGTCGTATGCCAAAGGAATATTCAGTGAAGATCAGCCCGCTACAAAGATCTAACATCAAAAGGCTCTAAACGGCGTCTGTAGCTAAAAATTTCACGGATACCCTCGACAACCACCTAGTCCCCATCCTATCAGACGCATCGTTAAAGACAAGCAACGAGCTCTGGATAGTAATAAAAGCGGACTTAAAGCCCGGCGCAAAAGAAATGAATGTTTCGATGCTGAGTACCAAAATGTGTTAGACAAAAACTGTCAGGCATAAAGAGTTTACATAGGTAAGAAAATCAGGATGAAGAGAGAACACTATGAAAATCTCAGAAGAGTAGCGAATAAGATAATAACGATTAAGAAAAGAAAATACTTTGATGACCACTTGAGAAGTGTAGATGCAATTTTCGCAAGCAACAACACAAGACAAGCATACAAAGAAATGAAAAGCCTTAAACGTGGTTATCAGCCCAAAACCACGTTCTGCCATGATGACATCGGCAATATCATCGCTGATGAAACCAAGATTAAGGAATGATGTGCATCATATTTCACGAACTTTTTTAATCCATCGCATAGCTCCAGAACATTGGAGCCTATAGATGTCGGCGGAGAGCTTCCATTGGCACCACTAACTCTGGATGGAAATTGTTCCATCATCAAAGCCCAAAAGAATAATAACGAGCTGGGCATCAATGAGATTCCAATGGAGCTCATGAAATATGGTGACAGTAGTGTTCATAACGCTATTCACAAAGTCATCCATTTGGCAGCAAGAACATATGCCAAAAGAGTGGAGCCAATCAATTATATTCGCTATCCACAAAAAAGGTGATAAACTACAGTGCGACAGTTATAGAGGCATATCACTACTTTTTACGGCGTACAAAATATTTTCAAAAATCTAGGAAATTAAAATTGGATCATATGCATATAGTATTATTGGGAAGTATAAAGGTGGTTTTAGAGTAGGTAGATCGACAACAGACCAATTGCTCACTGTCAAGCAAGTACTAGAAAAATGCTGGGAGTTCAACATAGACGTACACCAAATTTTCGTTGACTTTAAGCAAGAATACGACAGTATTGATCTAACGTACTGTACCAAATAATCCTTTGCTTTGGAATCCTCCCAAGTCCCCATCAATGACCAACTCACCGATTCCTGTGACACATATATCGGACTAAAGCAGGAAGATAGGCTGGCCCCGTTGCTATTCAATTTGGCTGTAGTGTACGTGATAAGGAACCTGTCGATAGACGAGGCACATTACTATACAAGTCAAGCCAAGCATAATTACCGAATACAGTATAGAAAGTGTGAGCGAATTTGTGTATTTAAGCACCAAAATAATGATAGCCAGTAATGAAAGAGACGAAATACGCCGAAGAATACAGCTCGCAAATAAAATATTTTATTCAGTTTTGAAGATCTTGAAGACCAGCTGTGTACACAGGAAAACAAAGCTCCAAGCGTACAAATCTGTGATAAGACCTGAGTTATGCTATGGGTGTGAAACATGGACCCTAATTCAAGCATCCGAAAATATATTGAACGCCTTTGAGCGACGGGATCTGAGGAAAATAATCGGAGCGAACCTAGGTGGACCAATGGCGAATTCGATATGAGCTGTATGAAATTTTTAACGAAGCAGAGGTCTCAACCACTGTAGGACTGCGGAAGCTTCAATGGGCTGGCCACTTGAATCGCATGGATGAACAACGGATACCCAAAAAGGTGTATTCGTTGGGAGAGCGGAAGGCTGGAGACCAGTGGGGAAACCGAGGAAACGATGGTCTGACTCGCTCGGCGAAGACAGTTCAGATTTCAAAATTGGAGGAAGCGGTCAATGGACCGAGACATTTGGAGACACTATTTGTAGGAAGCGAAGGCCCAGGCGGGGCTGTAGTGCTAAAAAGAAGAAGAAGATAAATTTATTCTTGTTTGTAATCAAATATGTTTATTTAAAGCTACCGCGGATAGTTGGATAGATTTCATTTTTGAGTGCTTTACGTCTTAGGATTCCCAGGGTGATGTTACGATGTTTGTCTACTGTGTGGAGCAGTTTAAGTGCTTTGTCGCGTATGTTTATTTCAACAGGTGCGATTCTGAAGTCCTTATATACATTCGTTTTTCTAACATACCATGGGATCCCGAAGATTTGACTGATGACTTCGTTATGCATGGATTTTAGGGCTTTTTTGTTGGTCCGTGTCGTCTGGTGGAAGGCTGTACTACCATATAGTAGCGTTGGTCATATTATTTGTTTGTAGATCTACAGACGGTTCTTATTTTGAGATTTTTTCCTTCTAGAGTAAGTAGAGTTAGGATATCTCATTATAGCAATGTCCTCATTTGTTACGAATGTGGTCGGTCCCGGAAAGCTTTTTGTCGTATGTCTGCCCTAAGTATTTGGCTGTTCTTGACCAGGTAATATTTTCATTGTCAACATTCAGAGTTTTTGGTTGCTGTCGTCTTTTTCTAGTGACTAATAATGCCTGAGATCTGTCTGTGTTCAACTTGATCTTCCACTTGCAAAAATACTCCAAAGGTACGTCTAGTCGATGGGGAGTTTCAGTTTGGCAGTGATGACTCTTGCTTGTCTAATTGAGTAAAAAATACAGGTATTGTCACCAAATAGGGACTTGTGGACATTCAAAGGAATTTGCTGCATAGTTGAGAGGTGCTTGTCAATTTTGACACAAAATTATCCGCCTTTTAGAAAGGAGCCAATGATTTAGATAAGCTGCAGTGGCATTTTGGATTCATGCATTTTGTAAATAATTCCTACATGATAGAATTTATTGAAGGCTTTGGCTACATCAAACATAACTAAACGCCTTGATTTCATGCGGCTTAGCCCTATTCTAATGTGATAGACCACCCTAGTAAGCTGGAGCTCTGTGGAGTGTGCTGGCTTGAAGCCAAATTGTTCTTCTGGAACTATTTTTTTCGGTACCAATCTCAGTCTGTCTATTTACCCGCTGTACTATTTTCGAGAGAGAGGATAATATGCTAATAGGTCGCCAATTTTGTGGAAACATGAGATTTTACCAGGTTTTGCAAGAACAGTAATAATTGCCAATTTCCATATTTCGGGGTATTTCCGCAAGCCGAAAATTGCATTCATAGTCGCTGTTATTGCGTCGAAAATGTTATCAGGTAGCCATTTTACCATGGTTTTTGATATTAAATGCTTTTTGTCTGTACAGTACTCGTATGATGTTTTTTACCTCTTGAAGACAGGTTCTGTGTCTTTGGTCAGAGTCTGTAATATCTGACCTCATAAGCCTGTTGGTCAACCGATTGACGTGATTTTCATGTTCGTCAAAGTCCTTCTCATCAGATTTTTCATAGAACTGCTGTTCTAGAGTATCTGCCAAGGCCTCTTCTTTACCAGAACTGTTGAATTTGATACCATAAGGGCCGTAAATTGGTGGTATTATAAGTTTATTTTTTTATACGAAAGTATTTGGAAACCCACCAGAAACCGTCGCACCCAGGCTCCATACTTTGCAAGAAGCTCTCCCATTGTTCATTACAGAATTTCGATATTGAAAGGGATTTGTCACCCTTGTCAGAGTTGTGACTGTGTTGTCCTCTTCTGCCTGTCTTATTTTGTCTGTGATTTTTTTTATCATTTTGACAGTGTCACTGGCTGTTTCAGGTGTTTGAATTATGGTTTCTCAAGCCAGGGTGACTTGGTATGCTTGCCAATCAGTTTTCTTCTTTACTGGTAGGATTTCGTCTATGTATATGCCTCCTATTGAGAAGAGCACCGGTTTATGATCGGATGAAAGTTCGTCGGGAATTTCGATGCACACATCGTGTTCAAAGGTACGTGATGTACCGATATAGAGAGGATAACTATTTCGGTAGCCGTAATGTGTTGGCTGGTTGGGTATATGCAGGCTTAATGGATTAGTTGTAATAAATCGATTTAACGCAGTCTCAGCACGGTCGCTTCTCATAGCACCCCAACTTCGGTGATAGGCATTGAAGGACCTTGAAAGTCCAGAAGTTTTTAATATCTTCAATGAGCGTGGATGCATGTGGGAGACTATATACCGGGACTACCATGAATTCAAAAGAATCCATCCGTCATTGAAGTGCAGTGGCTTCTAGCGTTTGTAAAGTAGGTGTCAATATGAGATTATGGTTCAAATTCTTTCTCACAAGAACAGCTGTTCCACCTCTCCTACCTTTGGATCTGTCATTTCTGTACAGAGGATAGTTAGTGAAGCGCAGGCGATTTTGAGGCTTCAAAAAGGTTCCCTGGATGAAAATGATGTCAAACCTATAATCAAATATGAGATGAGTCAGCTCACCAGTCTTATGAAGCAGGGAATTTGCATTCTATGCAAAAATGGTTAAATGATCCATAAAGGTCATTATTGTTTTTTTGTTAGTATGTTATTGATGCTGTTTTGTGATGTAAACACGCCCTGAATCATTCTCGCCATCATGTCTTGCATCATGGTTTGGGACTGTGTCTGCATGGTGGCAAAGAGTCTGTTCATATTATTATTTGTGTTTTTTTTAATGTTTGCTTGTTTTTGTGTGTTTAATTTGTTGTTGTGTAGGTTTTGTGGTGGTTCTATTGCTATTTGCAGCTGCAACTTATGTGAATGATTTCCTGACATTCATTGGATTTCGCGGACATTCACCATAGTTCGCTGGATGTTCTTCAACAAAGTTCACACATTTTGGCTTTTCGTCTGCTTTTTTAGCGCATTTCGAAAAATGGTGGAGCCCATCGCGTTTAACACAATGGGCCTGTGTGTGGCAGTTTTGAGAAAAATATCCAAGCTGCTGACAGTTGTGACACATAACTTGCCCTGTACGGGGGTGTTGCGCTTCGACAGTGCATATGAGCTAGCATATTGCCCCTATATTGTATGTATTAGTCTCTGATTTGGGAAGGAGGGCCTTCACCAACCTGAATGGCCCATCTTTTTGGTTTATGTAGTGGATTTCGATGGGGTAAAATCCTTGGCTATCCAGATCTTCTTTGATGTCCATACAGATGACCATATTCAGACTCCTTTCTTCAGGAAGGATATATGTGTGGTATTGAATTTTCGTTTCTGTCATGTATTTAGTCAGTTTTCTGTGGTCTTGAGGTTTCTGTGAAATTATCTGGATCCTTAAGTAGACCCTCTTGGCGGATTCATGATCAATTCCAAGTTTTTTCATGTCTTTTAGGACTTAGGTCAACTTTTCAGGCTCTCGAAGGATGACGGGTATCGTTGTCCGTTTTTGATTGAATTTAAGTGTATCCGGACTGATTAATCCAAGAAAATGTACAACTGAATCAAATTTCGGCGTTTAACATAATTGTTGTTATTGTACTCATAACGGCCTACTTTCATGATTATTTATCAGATTTTTTGAATTAAAGATGTTCAATATCGACTGCTAAAGTAATTTTAAGGTCTATTTTTAAAAGATCTCACTAAACCTTTCCCATAACACCATACTCTACTACCAATGGTGAACATTGAGGGTCATTCTCCTATACATTCATTTAATTTTTTTTGTGATTTTTCAAAGATTTTTACTTTAGTAAGGACGATTCTTACTGATCATAGTTTTTCCAAGTGACTTTTGAATATATTTGCTTTTTGGATCTCAAACAAGAAATAAAAACATTTTTTTCCCTAAAATCGATTGCAAGATACAGGCAAAATAATTCAAAATTTTCAGATGTATGAAAACTTTTTAGACTCAGTAGTTTTTCCTTTCGTCGTGTCTTCTGATGCCTGGGATGGGAATTTAATTTTAAGCTGATTGATCGCAAGGCCATTTTTACAAACGTTTTGCGAGGAATCCTGTTCCAATTGCCAGTATTCTACTAAATTAACCTCCAGTTGTGGTTTTCGTAGAGTTAATCCAGTATACTGTTGATGTTCACCGGTAAAATGTTAAGAATAATTCAATGAGGCATATTATTCTTTCATCCCCAACCCAACTTCAGAGGATTTCTCTGAATTTGCTATAGTGAATGTAGAATGAGCAAAAAATATCAAATAGTTAGCAGCTTAAAGCATTTAAATCACATAATGAGCATTATGCAATAATACATAAAGTTCCCTGAGAACTTTCAAAAATTTCTATGCATTCATCCTATTCAGTTTGCACTTTGTAACAGCGTCAATGAAAACATTCAACGAATTCGACCCAAATCTATTGTGCAAACGATGAGATTGTGAATTAAAACACATGTAATTAACAAAACTCCTGCATTACGCCTGGTATTGTATCGGAAAATATTCATGTACCCTTTCAATCTGTCGCATTGTCATCCAACATAGGTTGCTTGTCTTCTCCTTTTTTTCCTGGACGTTTACATGTATCGTGCAAAATATCTAACGTCGATTATCTAACCCAATTCGTTGACAACTAAATGCCTCCATGGAGCGGAATCAGTACATTCGCTGAATTGGCCGCATATATACATAAGTCAAAGTGCACACGGGTTTGAGCTATCACCAGGACCAACCACCACCGCCACAACTCCAACAGAACGCTGGGACTGGGAGCACAATGCGAGCAATAGAAGTTATCGATGGAGGCACGCTATCAGCGAGTCGCAATCTCGGCGTAGTTGTCACATTAAGCTAAGGAAAATTCCTCATCTGTTTGGATTATTGGCGGTGGGCCTCTATTGCTAATCCAGTAAGAAAATGAGGGAAACTTCCAAATGGCAAGCATTTGATTCTCCGTCGACCGAACAAATGAAAATTGATCAATTTATCAGAGATGAGATTCATCAACGGTTGAAAAGATCTGGAGAAAGTTCATGTCTCTACGACTTTCTTTATAATAAATCTCACCTTCGCCTTCATATGTCAAGCAAATGTACTGTGCATCAAAAAACGCTTCAAAGAACCCTGACCTCCATACGAGTATGTAATCCATTTGGACTAAAAGTTCATATGTGGACTAAATACCTGTTGGTTGCACTTTCTCGACTAAACCTTTCATCGTTTCACACTGGGCCCCAAACTAGCATCATATGAGCAATGTTTAGCGATCCGATAAGATCTTTCGATTCGCGTCGCAAAAACGCTCAACAATCCGCTGAAAAATTACTCGACAATGTTGGCGTTGACGGATAAAATCTCCATTTTCAGATACTACTGTGGAAAGCCCAACAAACAAACGACTCCGTTCCGTGAATGTGTACGAAAGGCATTTCGAGGTGGAATTGATACTCCCCGTGGGTACTTCGATGCCTGATTATTATTAGTGGGCTTCCAGTCCCGCGCTCTGGCACCTTCAATCCGAGTCCTTAGATGCGCGAATGGATTCCTAATCAAGTGGATTCATCTCAAGGAAGATTATGTCATCGCAATACACTCATGCCGTGGATCCAGTGTGAACTCGTAAAGATCTGAGCAGTTACCATAGTGCAGACCATGCCCAATGCTTGGAGATAATTCAAAATTAATAACAACGATTGAGCCTATTGTCGAAATGTTTGGGTTAAGCGTATCGAATCGAAAAATGCATTGATATACTCACTCGAAAAGTGTTACCAAAATCACGGCTTAAAGTATTGCAACGTAAAAATTTCAAAATGAATTTTCTTCTTTTGGGGCCGGAACTCGAGCCATACGTCTTCGTATACCTAGACGATGTTATAGTAGTCACCGGGGATTTTGAGAAGCATTTGGAAATCCTTCGGGTAGTACTAACACGTCTTCGAGAGGCGGGTCTACGAGTATCACGCGAGAAGTGTGAGTTTTGCCGGCCACAGCTGAAGTACCTGGGATACGTGGTAGACGAAAGTGGACTGCACGTCGACGCAGAAAAGGTAGAGTGTATACTGCGTATTCCCCAGCCAACCAGTGTGAAGAAAGTGCGACAATTCTTGGGAATGGTGTCGTGGTATCGGCGTTTCATTCCAGATCACGCTACGCTCACAGCACCCTTCGACAACTTACTGCGCAAAAATAAGAAGTTTGTTTTGACGGATCAGTGTGAGTTGGCCTTCAGGCGTTGCAAGGCGATGCTTTCAACAGCGCCGATTCCCACGTGCCCAGATTTCGCCCTACCGTTTAACGTCCAGACGGATGCATCAGATCATGGGTTGGGAGCAGTGCTAAGCCAGAGCCACCCAGAGGGGGAGAAGGTAGTATGTTACCTTAGTCGGGGACTTTCAAAGACGGAGAGGAATTATTCCACCACTGAGAGGGAGTGCTTAAAAAAACTAAGACTCTACTTAGAAGGGTCACACTTTACGGTGATTACCGACCACCACTCTCTGGTATGGCTTAATCATTTGCGGGAGCCGAATGGGCGACTGGCTCGTTGGGCAGTAAGGCTGCAACAGTTCGACTATGAAGTCATGCACCGTAAAGGCAATGAGCATCTAGTTCCAGATGCGCTATCACGGGCATTTCCAGAGGTGACTGCGGTGGTAGAAACTGACAGCGGAGACAGGTGGTTAGATGGCATGCATTCCAGGATTCTTAAGAACCCAGCGAAGTTTCCGGACTGGCGGATTGAAGGGGAGACCTTATGGCGGAACATAACCGGACGGCATCCAGAGTTGAGTGGGAATTCCTGGAAACAAGTGGTCCCCAAGGGCGCACGGCAATCGATCCTCTTAGAATGCCATGACGACGCAATGGCAGAGCATATGGGTATTAGCAGAACCCACGATCGCATAGCCCAACGATTCTATTGGCCCAAAATGGAAGCAGATGTTCGGCGATACGTGACAAAGTGCAAAACTTGTCAGGCAACGAAGGTAGAGAGGAAACCCCCGTATGGGCTTATGACCTCTCGGGCTGGTCAAGCCAAAGAACCGTGGGAAATTATTTGCGTGGATTTGGTTGGACCGCTGCCACGTTCTACTCGAGGCAACACCTATATTTTGACGGTGGTCGATTACTTCACCAAGATGCCTCTTATCTTCCTTCTGAGGAAGGCGACTCCGATCGAGGTAGCTAAGCTTCTAGATGAAAGAGTGTTTTTAGGCTTTTTGGGGTGCCGGCAGTGGTGGTGTGTGACAATGGCGTCCAATTCAAGTCAAAGGAACTGCATAGCTTGGTGACCGGGTATGGGGGCAGTATCCAGTTCATGCCATTTTACCATCTGCAAGCGAACCCAGTGGAACGGATCAATCAAATGAATGCTGAGAGCGTACGTAGGGATAACCACCGAAAATGGGACGATCGTCTCTCACGAATTGGTTGCGCCTTGCGCACCTACGCGCATGAGGCAATGGGTGACTATTTCATCAATTTCGGTCGGGAGATGGCAATTACACGAAAGGGACCGAGACCGCCTGAGGATGGGGATATCCTGAGCAATCCGCGAGCACGGGCGGAGAAGCTCCGAGGTAATGAGGCGCTTGAAGGAGGCAACGGAGAAAGGTAATCAGCAGTATAACCTGCGGAGGAGACATCCTCCATTTCAACCCAACGACCTTGTGTGAAGGCGGAATTTCGCCCTGTTAGACGCGGCTCAATACTATTCTGCTAAGTTGGCTCCGGAATACCTGGGACCTTTCAAGGTGGAGAAACGGGAGTCCTCGTCTCGGTTCAGGTTGCTGGATATGGACGGCAAAAACGCAGCTATATGGCATACGAAAGATCTTAAATTCTATGTGCAGTGAGTTGTAGGGTAGGCTTAAGATGGCACAAACATTGAAATAAAATGTAAATGGATACCTTTTCTTCATTTGATTACCTATCAGGGAGTTAGGTTCAATCAATCAAGGAGAGGCCCGTTCACGAAAGGGAGTGGAGTATTAATAAAGGGTCGGGGGAAGATATATTGGGTTTTACCGATTAGACACTAGAAGCAAGGGGGGGAAATGTTACGTGTGAACATTGAGACTCCGTAGCACTGCTCACCCGAACACTACCATACGCGATTTCGTAAGAGTTTAACCTACGCAATACCGAGCCGCAATTTATTAGTTATTTGTTCCTGGTAGTCCGATGATGTAACTTTCAACAAGTAATTTAAATTTCCATGCACGAAAGAATTATTATTTTAATTACAAACAGAAGCCACACAATAATTTTAAGCGTAATAATTGTTTGAATTACAAACAGGAAGCCACATAGTAATTTTGCTTTGTAACTTAATGTACTTAAACTCATGTAGCTATGTCGCTTCCGTCCCACATGCCACAATTATGGACAACGCAACCAACAGCAAGCGGTGAAGGCACCAAGCACCAGCGCGAGCTTGAAAACGAAATGCGAAATACACACGGTAGCGGAAACAGTCGTCATCCATTCAACATATGCGGTAAAACATGTAGTCAGGCAACGCAATTGCATCGTCATAAGGCTTTGTACTCTAATCCCGCTCCATCCCAATGCAATGTTTGCGCACTCAAGCATGAGTACAGTGATTGTGGCAGATATTATGAAACATCTAAAACTCTAAGGACACATCTTTTGTACATACCGAGCCTAATAGGCGCAAGTGCATCGGTGGCGTTAAATCAGTCGATAATGCCCACAATGCTAAGACATGGAAAGTTACATTTGAATCCCAATGATAGTTGGGAAAGATTTCTAAGCAATTGGGAAGGTTAAACGAACATCAAATACCACCTTCTGGCCAGGAGAGTCTTCATTTGCGACTAAAGATGGTTGTTTCATCATTCCCGCGACATTGTAGTGTAACTTACTAATTTGTGGGTTGTTGCAGTTCTCATCCTATTATAAACTAGTTTCATTATAAGGCTCTATAAAAGACCTTGCCATGGCTTAATAATTTGCGGGTAGTTTTTGCTAAAAATTAAACATACAAATGAGTATGATCAAAGAAGCGAAACCAACCAAGATTCAAATGATTGTTATCATCGGAGCATCATCAGTCGCCGAAGACGGCACAGCAGACAAGCAAACGACAAGTGATGCTGCACTCGTATCGTCGGTCGAAGGAAATGACGAATAAACGACGAATCAACAAGAACAGACAATGGAGATGGAATCAATGCATTCGGCGGATAGTACATTCGATTCCCAATAGGATCGCCACAGGTGGTATGTAGGTTAAGTGGAAACAAGCGAGGGGAGTTACTCGTGCAAAGTCACTCAAAACAAATTTTTCCCGGTGGATGGAAGGGAAAAAGAAAAAAACGGGATTCAGTAAGATTATTTAAGCCGAGAAGATTAGCACGGGCGGTCTCTTTTCCCTTCTTTCTTTTTGAGCGGTGCAGATTTTTTTTTGGACGTGCGAGCAACGGTGGAGCTGCGAAAAGAAAAGTGATCATCGAAACATCTTGAGTGAGTTTATTTAAGCCAGGAAGATTGGCACGGTCGTTCTTCGTTCCTTTGTGCGGTGAAGATTTTGGATGTGCCTGCAACGGTGGAGTTGCGAAAAGCAGAAAAAAAAACGAGTGAAACGTGAACGGCTGTCCGGCCAACATTTTGGAAAGAAAGGAACAGGAAAGCCGGCAGTGAGTAAAACTGCATTACAAACTTCGACCAAACGGCGGTGGAAAGCTCGAGCGAACGGAAGCGAGGGGCCCCTTTTTATGTTAGGAAGTAAAAGTAAGTGGCTTTCTTTTAACATTTAAGTTATTGAATTGCTTTCTTTTGATAAATAAACCTAACATAGGTTTAATTATTCGATCGTTTTTCCAGTTGTGAGGAGTGCGGCTCGGGAAATCTTTTTCTGGGAGCGGTGCCCAGGCAAGAAGACCTGGAAGATTTAACGGTGTTGGTAGTGTTTGGCGAGGGTAGCGAATGTGAGTGTCTCGGTTTTCAGTGCCAAGCGATAGTTTTTGCTCCGGCGGTCGTCTTCTCGTTCGAACGACCCCTTGGGAGGCTCGGAAAGCGGACGAGTGGCGCCCACGCCTGTCTTCGGGTGAGCTAGATTGGGGATGGTGGAACCTCCGCCGGAGTAGCCGCAATAAAGTGGTGACCATACGGGGGAAACAGGGAATCCGTCGGTTAACATTTTCCCCCTTTGGAAATTTGCGGGTATATACTTTTCTTTTTACTTTGCATTGACTTTTAATCCATTATTATGAAACGATAATAGTAAGTGTTTTTTGAAAAATCCAAAACCAGTATTTGCTTTAGGAATTTAATTCAATCATTAACTGCCCTGTGACAAAAGTAATGCAACATGCGGCAAAAGTATTGCAACAAAATAATTCAGAATATAATAATTATAAAATATAAACAAGTTGGGTGGACATGTCAGAAGGGTTTTGTACACAACTTCTCAGGAATGCCGTTTTCAGCAAAGAGATGTGCACGTTTCGAAGAAAATCCATTTTTCTTCTATTTTCAACGGTCGCCATTTTGTTTCAAACCAACAAAAACCACCCAAATCATGAATTCCAAAAAAATATTTATGTTATTGACCTTATTTGAAATTCGAGAAGGTCAAATCAAAACTGCAGTGACTGATTCGATAGAAAGTCCATAAAATACCAAAATCATGTGTTAGTAATGTTGTAATTGGAGAAATTTCAAATGGCTATAACTTCCGTGAATATAATTAGATTTGCATCAAACTTACAGAGTGCAAGGAACTTTTGTAGGACTACTTACTTCAGTACTTCAATTTAAGGGTACCTATATAATTTTATTGGGGAAAATATGAAGTTCGAATATCATACTATTATTAACAAAGTTGAGCGAAGTTTGACTTCTAAGGTATTTGTTGTACTCATAAACACTTACCTCCATAATTTTTTTGAGATTTTCTGGTTTACAGGTGTCCAATCGCAAGGGGGGGGGGCACATAATTTTTTCTGCATTTCCCCTCCCTGTGCGCCTCTCAAAGCTAAAAGTTTCAAACTAACACTTGTTTTGAAAAGTTCTCATTAAGACCTTTCATTTGATACCCATTACGACTACCATAGATTAAATTTTTTTTTGGGGCCACTCCCCTATGCTTCAGAAAATTTTTTGTAGGTGAACTTTGAAGAGATCACCACTTTACACATGCATACAAAATTTGATGTTTTTAGCTTAAGTAGTTGGCGAGAAAAAGTGCTGTGACACACGGACGGACGGACGGTCAGACGCACAAACAGGACCCGATTTTAGTAGGGTTTTGTAAAATTATTTTACAAAACCCTAAAAATGGAAATATTTTAAGGACCAAATTTTCTCCAGAATGTTCAAATGGGGACTTTGAGATGGCCAGTTTAGAGCGTTGATACCAACACCATTGAGAAAATGTCTTCGCTTATGACTCGGAGCGTTGTCTTATTGGAGAGTCTAGTCGATAATTTTATGCAACTTATTGCCAAAAGGGAAAGCAATATCGTTTGATAATAGAAGATAAAGAACTTGCGTTAAGGTTCCACTGTGAAGTGCAACTAAATCTCTAAGGCCATGCAAGCAAATACATCCCCAAAATATAACTAAGCCGCCACCATGTCTTTGCGTCGGTTGTGTGGCCATAGATTTTCGTTGTTTTGGTTGTAACCGCTTATATTATTTGCCATAATGGCCAGGAAATAGAAATGAGCTCTCTCGTCTGTCCGTAAAATATTCTTCCATAATTCCACTGGCTTATTTAAGTACTATAAACATTTCTTTTTATTGGCTTCAGAGATAAAAGGAGCTTTCCGCGCGACATACGTTTTGATGCCAGCTTCCTTGGATCTTCTTCTTAAATTTTGATCGCTGATCTTTTTTGCAGATGTCCTAGAATCAACCTTATAGGATAAATCTGGGTACTTTTTGACCGTGTTAACGAAAATACGGTCTTCTTTACTAGTAGTTGCAATTTTTGTTCCGCTGCTATTTTTATTTATTAGCGTTCCTTCCGTTGTCCTTTTATTGCAGTACATCTGTTAACTTCCCGAGTGGCAATCAATTTGGGCATGACTAAACGGACATTAGGGCCTAATTTGCAGACAGTGGGGTTTTCCTAAGTTAGGCTTGCCTAATGCGGGCCTAATGGAGGCAAGCCTAACTTAAGCTATCTTGGACATTTCATGTTTTATTGCAATCTTGGAGAGTGAAAAAATATTCAAATGAAAATTTTGAAATTGAAAGTAAGATTAGGAATTTTTCGCACTTTGTCAATTTAGGAATGCCTCATGTAGATCTAATGAGGCCTTACTAGGGCATGCCTTATGCGGGCCTAATTAGGCATCCCTTGACTAGTTCAGTTTGGGATTATATTGGGCCCATTAAGCCCTAATGACAAACGTAATGCATTACCTAATCAGTTACTAAACAGTCTTTAGGCACTGATGGGGCTTTCCGCATTAGGGCCTAATGGAGTTTCCTAAACAATTCCTAAACAGAAAATCTTTGTCATGAAAAATGTATGAAACAATAACATTAGCATTTTATGAACATTCGTCAAAAACGCTAGTTTTGCAAACATTCGTCAAAAACGATAGTTTTACAAAGTGTCCGCCAAAAACGATAGTTTTGTGATAGTTTGACGTATTGCGATCATGTAACGAAAGCTTTACAATAATTTTAATTATGTTACGATAGTTTCATGAGAATTTTATTGTAGTTTTATGATCATTTTACGGTTTGCTAACGAAAAAATCATTTCCAGGGCAACCATTTTCTTCACTTTACAGATAATGTTTCAATTTATGTAGTGATGGGGCTTGCTTGAATTCCTAATTTAGGTGGTGATGGGGCTTGCTTAAACAGTTTCTAGTTTAGGCAGTGATGTTGTTTGCCTAAACAGTTCCTATACAGAAAATTTCTTGTTGTGTAAAATCGAACAACCTAAAACTTCACGGTAATAAACTACAATTGTACATAGAATATGAGAATGTATATCTTTAACTACTTTCAGGTTCAGATGTGATGAGTAGTTGATCACTTTTTCCCAAGTCAGGCATGCTTAATGGGGCCCAAACGCGGTATACCTAAATTGAATCAAAATATTTCACTGCCTACAATTTGCGCCAGAGCCGTGTTGTCGGTTATAATTAGAGCTGTTATTTTGATATTAAAAGAAAAATACCATTTTAAATATAAATGATCAAATGTTTATTTCATTAGAAAGAAAAAGGTATGCCGTTAAAAGTGGAAAATAACATAAGGCAAATGACCACCACGATCACGCTTACAGGACCATATCCTTTTCAGGAAATTTTCCATAACCAAATCGCGAAGTGGCTGCTCTATGTCCTCGATAGCCTCACGAATTCCATCTTTGAGGTCTTGAATCGACGCTGGGCTATTGGCGTAGACTTCTTCTTTCATGTGGTTCCAAAGGAAGAAGTTGCAAGGTGTTAAATCACAAGATCTCGGTGGCCAATTGTGATCACCTCTTCGAGAGATAACACGGTCCGGAAACGTTTCCCGTAAAAGGTCAATGATATCGTTGCTTGTGTGGCACTTAGCGCCGCCTTGTTGAAAGTAAACGTTGTCCAGATCAATGCCATCCAATTCCGGCCATAAAAAATAATTAATCATCCCTCAGTAGCGCAATCCATTCACCGTAACTGTTGCTCCAGCCTCATTTCCGAAAAAGTAAGGTCCAATGACCCCGCCGGACCATAAACCGCACCAAACAGTCACAAGTTGAGGATAAAGAGGCTTTTCAACAATAATTCTTGGGTGTTCTGAGCCTCAGATGCGACAATTTTGCTTGTTGCCGAAGCCACCGAGGTGGAAATGGGCCTCATCATTCAAGTTGATTTTTCGATGGAATTCCGGATCATTTTCATGCATTTCAAGGACCCAATCGGCAAAGACACGACGTTGTTGATGATCGACCAGCTTAAATTCTTGTGTTAACTGAACTTTATAAGCCTTATGACCCATTCTTTATGCAAAATACGGCGTAATGACGTTTGTGGAATGCATAATTCCAAAGAACGACGAGGAATGGACAAACCTGGGTTTTCTTCAACACTTTTGGCTACAGCAGCAATATTCTCGGCTGTTCTTGAGTGACATGCACGGGTCTTATTCTTCACATCACTAAGTTGTCCCAATAGCTCGAATTTATCCACCAATTTCTGTATTGCGGTCCGACAAAGTGCTTCACGACGACACAAAAATGTTCGAGTTTTACGAACTGTCTCAGCGAAATTTTCACCATTTTTATAGTGAATTTTAATAACTTCAATGCGTTGTTGAAGCATGTATAGTTCCATTTTTAATAATTTTGTAGTTTTTACTAGTCAAATGTCAAAAAATGACAGCTTCAAAAGTGAGATCTACCGAAATAGCGGGCTATTCAAAATAACACCTCTTATTGGAAAACCCTTTACAATACATACGTTTATTGCAAACGTGGATTTTCTTGAAAGTTGGGAAACTGGGAAGTATTTTGTGAAGTGAAGAGAATGGTAAGAAGTATGAACAAATTTATATCTTATGTGTTGATTTTGCCAAAAAAGTTGTTTGTGTTTAAGAACTGTTTAGCCAAACCCCGTCACGGCCTAAATTAGGAAGTGTTTAGGTAAGCCGCATCACTGTCATCACTGCCCAAATTAGGAATCGCTTAGGCAAGCCCCATCACAGTCTAAATTAGGAACTGTTCAGGCAAGCCCCAACAATGCCTAATTTAGGCAGTGATGGAGTAATGCGTTTGTTATGAGCCGTTTAGGCATGCCTAATTAGGGCTAATGACTGCCTAAATTGAATTTCTACTCGTGTTATTCTCTAGGTGTTGTTTATAGAATCTGAAAACAAAAATAAAACAATATATATAAACGAAAAAATTATTACATTCTTAAACCCCATGGTGACTTTTGGCCCACCCTGAACAATGCACATTCATAGCAATTTGGTCGACAGTATCCATGTTGCAGTACTTTTGCCACAAGTTGCAATACTTTTGTCACAGTGCCCTTAATCATTAAATTGAATTTCTAAAACATATATAGGCTTTGGATTTTTCAAAATACATTTACATAATCCTTTCAGAATGATGCAGTGATAACATGACTAATAGGTAACGCAAAGTAAATGGGAAATGGTATACTTTGATCTTTAAAAAATTCATGTTGAAGTTTTTTACGTTGCAGTACTTTTGCTGCTGGGTATATAAGAACATTAGTTACAAACTTAAGAAATGTTGGTAAGACAGAATGACGATCATACCAGAAGGGTTTTATACTCAATCTACGATATGCAGTCAATAATCATGAATAATGATAATCCATCGCGCAATTGTCCAAATCCAAACTTTGGCGTTGAGATTTATTGTTAGAGTATCTCATTCCATGACCTAACGGGATCCAAGTTATTATGGTCAATATCACGCTGTACCATGTGATTATTACTTAACTATCCAAAATTGTTATGAATAAACTCAAGATAAACGACATGTACAACAAAGACATATATTGTTTTACGAAAAAATCCATTTTTACTCTATTTCAATCGGCCGCCAGCAACATTATTGACATCGTTGACTAGATGGAGTATTAAAAATAGTTGTGTTATTCATCTTATCTCAAAGAAGATCCAATCAAAAGTGCAATGCCTGGTTCAATGGAAATCCCAAATATTAGTAGTCGAAGAAAATTCAAACAGCTATCACATCCTTAAATATGATTTAATTTTATTGAAACTTAGAGAGTATAAGGGCGTTTCATAGGACTACTTAAACATCCAATTTCCTTGAATTCAAGGGTACTCAAAGGAATTCACTGCGTAAAATGTTAATGTTTTTGTTGTTACTCTCACAAGAACCTACTTCCAATAAATGTAGACTTCCATTAAAAGCTATTCATTAATAAATTCAAATACTCTGTGCTTTGAATGTCAAACGTGGAAAAAAATTATACAAATATACTCAATATTCTCATCTAAAGCGGCCGCCATTTTAACACGGTGTAGTAAGTGAACATCCACTTTGCGCGGAAATGAAGCAGCCAAATAATGTATATTTCAAATTTGAAATTTACTTTGCACCACATAAATTTCCCATAAACGTGTGCAGTTCCGCATAAATTGAATGTTAACAAGCGGCTGAAGTGTCATCACGCAGTTGGAGCTAACACTTACTCACAGAATGTTGATTCTTTGGTCTGTTCGATAAACTATTGCAATTTTGAAGCCTCCCTTAATTACGAAAATTGTCCATAATTTAGCTAAGGAGACATGGTCCATCTGAGGTCTTCCTTTTCAACAAGCAGTTTATTAAGTGAATCGCAATCAATACGTGAGGCATCCCTAACCTACTAACCAGCCAGCTCGACACAAGGCGAGCTAAGCTTCAGACGTATTAAATCAAAATATAATAACTTTAATCTTTCCAAACGTTTTTACCACCTTTTGAAAAAAAGCCCGTATACCTTGATATAGATTTTAAGTTGGTTTGATGAGGAGTTTAGTAGAAAGGTGGCTCAAATCTGATGGAGACAAACGCTGTAGATGGCGCTCATATACGTTTTGAAGGTCGTGGCTTGAGTATGTGATAGCTGATTCTCTTACAAACAGTGTGGCGTAGTTTATGTCGGGAGTTCATGTTTCACGCGCGTGCTACGACCATGAGAGAACGTCAAATGCCAACTGCCGTTGCGCAACGTATTGTCATTCGTTTTTTATTGTGGGAAGGCATTAAAAACACGGAAATTTTTCTGCGTTTGCTAAATCAGTTTGACAGTGAGTGCCTGAGTAAGGCTGCTGTGGTTAAATGGGCCAAAATATTCAAGGATGGTCACGAAACCGTTGAGAATTAGCCGCATTGTTGTCAACCGCGAACCAGGATCACACCAGACAACACTTGCTGCGTAGAACAACTCATTTTGGAGGACCGTAGGATGAACGTTTGAGACAGTTCGGCTGATCTTGGCATTAGTGTTGGTAATATAGAGTCTACCATACACGAACACCTTCAATATCGCAAAATAACGCTCAAAACGGAGGAGCATTCCAGCACGAAGTGCTTTTTTACCCCAGAATAACGTGCGCCCTTATACTGCGCGTCTTAAGATCGATACAATATCGGAATTGGGGTGGGAGGTACTGGAAAACTCCCCCTAAAGTCCGAATTTATCACCTTGCGACTACCACATGTTTGGAACACTGAAAGAAGCCCTCGGAAGTCAAAGATTCAACAGTAGAGGAGTTCGTGCGCACATGGCTGTCCGAGTTGCCCAAGGAATTCTTTGATACCCGCACCAAACTGTTTCTGGAAAGGTGGACGAAATGCGTAACTTTTAGGGGAAGAGTACTAAGAAAAACTGGAAATTTTTTCAATAGTAAGTAAATGTGTCAGAGGATTCGTCTAGATCGTATTTGAACCGCCCTCATATTTCTATTCATCTGAAGTTGAAGTTCTGCCTTGATCAGATGGAAAAATTATTTACTGAAGTAGACGTTTTAAAGAAAAATGGTTGTGTTGTTTATGTTTCTATGGCAACAAAATAATTGATAACTAGATGAAACTTTAAGTTATCAACCAGTGATATTTATTTTTCAACAGCGTAACATTTTCAAATTCTACAGCCACCAGCTCTCAACCTCCTTTTTGGTGGACATACTGGTATACTTATTACTTTCTTTCTCTTCAATATGTCAATTGTTGTTAATTCAACTCTCTCCTATCAACATAATAATAAAATTCCATCGCACAACAGTCCAAATTTGAACCTGAGATTTATTGTTAGAGTCTCTCATTTCATGACCGTAACGGAATTCAAGGTGATATGGTCAATACCACGCTCAATCATTTGATAATTACCTAATTTTTTCATTAGAACGAATCACAACCCGGTTGGCTGATAGTCTCACAGCAGCATCAGAAGCTCTAACTCGATACCGCCATCGAAGTTTGAACTTGGGAGCTACTGATCATATCCAAATAGTGCGTACCATCTATTTTATTTTAAGTTACTACTCATATTGACATAGTAACTAAATAACAAAATAGATGATAAAGGGTTTTCCAATAAGAGGTGTTATTTTGAATAGCCCGCTATTTCGGTAGATGTCATTTTCAATCGAATCATAAAATATGTAATAATCTTAATTAATTTGAATTTCCTATGATTTCTTTTTGAAGCTGTCATTTTTCGATATTTAACAAGTAGAAACTACGCGATTAACAATAATGGAATGGTAGACACTAAAGCGATGCATTGAAATTATTGAAATTCACTATAAAAATTGTGAAAATTTGGCAGAGACGATTCGTAAAACTCGAACATTTTTGGGTCGTCGTGAAGCATCTTGTTGGACCGCAATATAGAAATTGGTGGTAAAATTCGAGCTATCGGGACAACTTAGTGGTGTGAAGAATAAAACCCGTGCACGTCACTCAAGAACAGCCGAGAATATTGCTGCTGTAGCCGAAAGAGTTGAAGAAAACCCAGGTTTGTCCATTCCTCGTCGTTCTTTGGAATTATGCATTCCACAAACGTCATTACGCCGTATTTTGCATAAAGATTGGGTCTTAAGGCTTATAAAGTTCAATTAACACAAGAATTTAAGCCGGTCGGATTGGGTCCTTGAAATTCATGAAAATGATCCGGAACTCCATCGAAAAATCATCTTGAGCGATGATGTCCAGTTCCACCTCGGTGGCTTCGTCAACAAGCAAAATTGTCGCATCTGGGGCTCGGAAAACCAAAAAATTATTGTTGAAAATCCTCTCTATCCTCAACGTGTGACTGTATGGTGCAGATTATGCTCCGGCGGAGTCACTGGACCTTACTTTTTCGGAAATGAGGCTGGAGCAACAGTTACGGTAAATGGATTGGGCTATCGAGAGATGATTTATGATTTTTAATGGCCAGAATGGTATGGTATTGGCCTGGACAATGTTTACTTTCAACAAGGATGCGCTACGTGCCACACAAGCAACGAAACCATTCATCTTTTACGGGAAAAGTTTCCGGACCGTGTTATCTCTTGAAGAGGTGATCACAATTGGTCACCGAGATCTTGTGATTTAACACCTTGCAACTTCTTCCTTTGAGACCACGTGAAAGAGAAAGTCTACGCCAAAAGCACAGCATCGATTCAAGACCTCAAAGATGGTATTCGTGAGACTATCCAGGACATAGGGCAGCCACTTTGCGATTTGGTTATGGGGAATTTTATGAAAAGGGTATGATCCTGTAAGCTAGGTTGCGGTGGTCATTTGCCTGATCTTATTTTTTGCTATAACGGCATTCCTTTTTCTTAATAATGAAATAAACATTTGATCATTTATATTTAAAATGGCATTTTTCTTACAATATTAAGATAACACCCCTTATTTTAAAACCCTGTACTTTCATCTACAGGAAGACAAAATTGCTATAAGTTATCTGACATGTCAAAAGAAGAAATAAGAATACTTGTTATGCTGGCCCATTGTGATCAAAAGTGGCTGCTCTTGAAGGGAGAAGCTGGTCAATCCATCAAAACTGCTTGGTTTGTTGTTTTACTAGGTTAAAGTTAACTACACCCATCAAGGCTCTATTCACTGTGGGGAGGTTCCACACTCCACCTATACCCCAAAAAGTGAAAAGAATCAGACGTTTTTGTTGAAGAGTTGGGTCTGCAGAGAGAGTAAGTTTTTTCAGGTGCTCGTTGAAGCAGAAGTTTCCGACTTCAAATCAAGTCTGAATGGCGAATCAATTCTTCATTTCAATCAAACATTTACGTCTGACTTCATACTAAGCTTAAATCTTATCGATTATTTTGTCAGCTATGAAGACTTGTGTTTTATATTTGGCAGGGTAAACAACAAGAAATCATGTGGTATTGACGGTATCCCAGATATAGTCTTTCAACATTTGCCTCAGATGGCTATTAGGAATTATTGCATATTATTCAACAACATGATGAGCAATTTTTATTTTCCAAATGAACGAAAAAAGGCCAAGGTATTTCCGATCTTGAAGAAAGGAAAAGAATCTTCGAGCCTTAAAAGCTATCGCCCGATCAGCTTACAGCAAGGTGTTTGAAGTGATACTAAACTAAGCTTTAAACGCTCACATTGAGAAATATGAGATGATGCCGAATTGCCAATTTGGTTTTCGTGCCAGGCACTCGACCATACATGCGATTACAAAAGTGACCTCAGTAACCTGCCGGAAACTATTCAATTGAGAATGTGTTGGAGCATGGCTCATTCATTTGGAGGAAGCCTTCGATACGGTGTAGTTAGAAAGACTAATTTTTAAAATCCTTCAGGAGAGGCTCCCCAGATACTTTGTCACTATGATGTGCAATATGTTATAGGGGAAATCATTTGTTGCTATTGATGGAAATCTGTCGACAATGCGCGACTCCAAGGTCTACAGTAGAAACAGTTACTGCACGTCTGCTTTTCTCAATATTCATTCGCAAGCTATTGAACAGCTTTGATTTTAACGTCTCACCAACGAGATTATTGGTAGCGTTTATTGATGATCTGATCATTTATACGGTAGACTGAAAAGAAATTATAGTACAGAGCAAACGTACTGTTAAAATTTTATTCAAGAAAATGTAAGATTGATGAATTATACTATTACCAACAAAGTTGAGTGGATTTCGCCTTCTGATGTGTTTGTTGTTGTTGTACTCATAAAGGCCTGCATTCAAGATTTTTTTCAGATTTTTCGGATAAAGGGTGTCCAATCGCAAGTAAGACTTGTTTTGAAAAGATGTCATCGGGACCTTTCCAATGACACCCTACTCGACTATCAATGGTGAAAAAATTTCTGAAGGGTCTCCTCCATATATAGTGAGACCCCCCCCCCCTTAATCCCATGAAAAAATTTTCACCCTTGAACTTTCAAGAAGTCACCACTTCTGGCCTTTCTACAAAGTTTCATGGCTAGTAGTGTGACGTACCGATGGATGGACGGACAGATGGACACAGGTCGTGATTGCAATAGGGTTTTGTGTTTTAGTACAAAACCCTAAAAAAGATATATGAAATTTTGTTCCAATTTTGGAAAAAATCTGAGCTCATCTCAGCGATTACTAAATACACTTTGCGTTACAGTGAATATAAGCCATTTGGTTCGGGAAATAAATACTCCAAGTACAAAACACAAAAAAAAAATGGTAGAGAGCAAGTGGTATATTTCCTTTCTTTCCAGAGGGAAATCAGTGTCGAGTTCCCGCTAGTCTAATTGCGCTTTAAAGTAGTGTTGTGAATAGGAAGTTTGCTTACCCAAGTCCGCAGTTAGCAATTAGTGTGGCAGTGTACAATAGGAGTTGCCCCAGTTGAAATTTAGCGTTGATCGTTCCTCTTGCAGACCGTTAACTTACTGGTGGATTTAGGGGATCCAGGACAAGTGAGTTGGTACTCACGTTCATCTCCGGTTCGAAAAATCGGGGCCTGCTGGATCTCCGCTAGAGTATATCAGTTTTTGGGTGTAATACTACTTAGTCTTACAAATACTATTTTGTAGATCATGCCACATTCAATCCCTGGCCTCAGCCATTAGCCAACGCTCAGCCTATTGTCTTTGGTCATAATTAATGGTTACAAGTTGAGAAACATTAACATTGCTGCATTGCTGCATAAAAAAAGACCACTATTTCTTTTTCTAGTTTGATAATTTCTCGAAAAAGCTCCTCTAAAACGGTTTTAGATCTAAAAGTTGTAGTTGCTTTCTTAAAGCCATATTTGCTCCTACTTCATCCTCTTTTTGACATTTTATTCTGAAGGAGTGATATTAGAAACTTCGCTGAGCCTATCTGTTAGTTATCAGGTGGAGGAACCCAGAAAGAATAACTTGTGAGAGGCCATAGCCTCAATTATTCACTCAACTAGTTGGACTTTATAAGAGTGAGGTTTGAATATACAAGTAGTTTTAAATACTTTGGCAAATTGTAAGAAGATATACGTAATTTTAAAAACAAATTTTAAGCGATGTTATCTAAATAAAGTAACAAGGACCACAAAAAGCGGGTGATCAACTAAAATAGTAACTAATAAGCTAGCCTGAAAATTTAGAACATTGAAAACCTTGAAATTCACAAAAAGACATATGCTGACAGCCCCAACAACTTTAATGCTTATTATAGTGGACTTACAAATGTAGAAGAAAGAAAAAATTACCGAAACATCATCAATAATCATGATGAGCAGTTGCTCATTACATAGACTAAATTTGTAATACCTATATTACAACTTCCCATACTTACCTATAATACCTATATTACAATTTCATTTCATCTATTTACCTTACTCACCTTTTCCAATTTTTTTCATTACTCACCTCTGTTTTAATAATACAATGCATATCCTTTATATGAAATGCTTGCTACAAACCTACATACAAACAAACCATGCATTCACATGTAGAATCTTATAATTCTTAAACGATAAGTATCTACATGACTTGATATGTACATATGCGTACAAAGTACTCATCAATGAAAACAATAAATTGTCTGGCACACTTACGTTTTCATGTGCGGATTCATATTTCCGGTGATTTAGGTGCATCACGCGTGTGTATGGTCAATGCGTTGAATGTTTGTAAATAAGAATTGGTCAAGTGTTAGTTAAGTATAGTAGGTCAGAGTAGAGTAGAATGCAGAATTTAATGGTTCATAAATAAACCATGTGACACCGCTGGATATTTTTTAGAGCGGAATCAATGAGGGCGAAATGTTTATTGAAAATTAATTAAGTTCCTTTTTTGTTGACGATTGCTAAATTGTAGTATAAATAGATTTATTAAATTTGAATAATGTACATTCTGTTCAAAGTATTCTTGAAAGTTATTTCATTGTTACTAAGAATTTAAAAGTCGCGAAGATAATTTTCCACTGGGCTATAGCAATAATGGCGTCGTGGTCTTACAAGTCCTCGCCACTCTATCTACGGAGCAATCCACAGTATAGGTAATTAGTAACATGTTTGGTGGTAGACTTTTTCAATTAATTTGAAATTAATATAGCTCGAAAGAGGACAACAAAGCTATCTCATTTCTCATTGTTAATTACATAGATTGGTGATAGCTAAAGTATCTAGATGTTGCATCCAAATAAACGTTTAACTAACAAAGCTCATCAATAGTAACTAGCTCAATTTACAATGCCAATTTCGAACAAATCTGGTAAGCAGGAGAATGCTCCTTCCAGAAGAATTTTATAACTTTTTAAGGGTTCAAAACAAACTTTCTATTAGCGTGAATTGATGGCTTGAATGATTGTTTATGCAATACATGAATAAACCTCGCAGGGGAATGCCGGTCGCTAGGAATACTCTTCGAGGCTAGCAATCTTTGGGCAGCACTGCCCCCATTGACCCGAGGATATGGAGGTTACTGTGAAGTTCCTCCCGGAATGACAGGTAATAACCCTGACTGAATCTGGACTACGCTTTGGCCGATGAGCTTGAATTTATGCTTTGAGCTTTCCGATATAATGATTTGGACCTAGTTGCTTTGCACGGTTCCGCTAAAAGGTGACTTTCCAAATCAACTATCATACAGTTTCTGCCCAGGTAAAACCTTCGTAGACTCGGAGTGCATTCGAAGTTCACACCATTGGGCTAGTGGTGTAGGTTCAATTGAGAAGGACTCCCGATGAGCGCTGATTTGACTCTGTCCGCATGTCGCCATAAGAGCTTTTGCCATCCCTCGCATGGCTTCTCTGCTCTGCGAAGGTGACAATGAGACTAAAAAGGTGATTACACACACAAACAACCCAATTGAACTGGAGCAATTTCAACTGAAAACTAAAAATGGATAAAAAAATCAAAAAACAAATTTAAACTAACGACGACGATGGAACTGTCAGTTACAGCCACAATGTTAACAGCACATTAAGAACAGTACCAATGACGACAAAACCAATAACGAATACAATGACAGGCAAAAAAATCCAAAAAAGTAAAAATAATATCAACGACGGAAGCGGCAGTTACAGCCATGACCTTTACAGCACATCGAGAACGGTACCAACGACGAAAAAACCGACAACGAATATAATAATAGCAAAAATGGACGAAAAATGGAGATTCACAGACAGTCTTGTCAAAACTGAAATTTCTGTGACGTTTGAGCGCAGCAAAACAATGATGTGAATGCCAGAGCGTCCTAAAAAGGAAGTGCGGGAAATTTTGCAGGACACACCAGATGTTAGCGCGGTTGTAAAAAAAAAATATAACGAACATCGAGAATTTGATAGTTACAGCTGCAACCACTACCGAAATGACCAAAGCAAGGGTCTTAAATGCCTAAATAATAACGAATTATTCTGCAGTCTACAAAGCGATCCTGGTACGCAAAGAAAGGAGTGACCATTTCAGCACCACCCTCGAAAATGTGGCCGAATTACTGTGCTCGGAAACGAAAGCTGATACCCTCTCCCAAGGCGAGAATTCGTTCAATCGAGAAGAAAATCCAATTCAAAGAGTGTAAGGCGTTTTGAGACTCGATAAAAATCAGCAAAGGGGTATAGAATGGGCTCTATGGACTAAGAAGCTGGTTACAGGCCGAAGAGGACCAAAATGCCAAAAAGTGTTGAAAGCTAGGCTTAAAGAACGGCGCAGAAGAAGATCGACAAAAAATAAGGAAAAGGGCCACTTGTTGCATGTGAATCGCTAGATCAAGGGTTTTAGACATTGATGATAAAAGAAGCGAAAAAACTGCAAAGAAACTGCTTCAAAAAATGCTAAGAAATAAAGTTCATATAGGCTCTCAACAAGAAAAAAGGCCTGACGAGAAACAGGAGACAAAAAGCCACGATGAAAACTCCAGTAGCAGGCGTTGCTCGTAAAACCCCAAAAAGCGTTGTGGGATATTAGGGAAAATGTAAGGTCTAAAGAACAGCACTGCTTTTAAAGCAGCATGAACAACCTGCTCGGGCTACATACTGGTCAAATTATGAGCGAAGGCCTAAATAATGCTTCTTGATCTGTGACGCTGTAAGGAAAGTCCTCGGCAAAAGCACAATGATAGCCTTGCTAGAGCCAACGGTGACGATTGAGATAAGAGAAATTGACTGCGCCATAGACATGACCGATGTAGAAGATGTCTTCAAAAGGGAGCTCCCTAGCGTGGGCAGGATCAAAGCGAGGCTGACACCAAAAAACCACAGGGGACAATGCACGGCCACTATTGATTTTACCAAAAGGAAAGCCCAGTAAATTTCTGAATAAGGGCAAGTAATAATAGGGTGAACCCTCTACAGGAAACGGCGAAGAGCAGCCCCTCTTCAATGCTACAAATGTCTTGGCTATGGCCACATCGCATAAGTATGGAAAGGACTTGGTAGGAGTTTCCTATGCAACAAATGCGGTCAAATGAGACATAAAAGAAAAGAATGTACAAAGGAAACATACTGTATCCTTTGCAAAGATACTGATCCAAGACCAGATCATGGCCATGCCTTGGTGTCAGGAAAATGTCAGGTTTTCTAGGAAGCCCTAACCAAGGCAAAATCAGAACTTTGATGACACGTATCCTGTAGCTAAACATACACCACAGTTCAACCACCTGAAACCTGCTTGAGCAGTTTGCGGGAGACATGAAAGCCGACTTTTTGCTGCTGACTGAGTAACACCACGATAAACGTTCTGCATATATTTGAAACAGTGATTTCCAGGCGAAAAACTCTGGGGTATGGTTTTGTGTGGGTTCGGTGCTCAGTGACCACCTTCTTCAGTGTGTACCTAATGCCGAATGAATCGATATTATCTTTCCAAGCCTAGTGGAATGCTTCGAAAGGCAATGTCTATAACGCGGAAGTAAGCGTGCTCGTTAGGAGAGGCTGAACCACTAAATCTATCGAATGGAGCATGCCTCGAACAAGTCCACCAGGAAATTGAATCCTATAAATGGTGGCAGGATGGCACTCGTTTCACAAAGTACCAAAAATACGCCAACTTTCCACCGTACTGGCTGCAAAGGAACCATACTGGATGTGACATTCATCTCCGAGTCCTTAGTACGGAGGATACACAATTAGAGAGCATTAGAGGACTACCCAGCCAGTGATCATCAGTACATTCTCGTTGTGATCTGTGATGCTGTCTCTCAATGTCCATGCTCTCAGCTTTCCACTATTGGGTGGAAAATCGGAAGGATGGACGGTGAGAGGTTCATTGAGGTGCTCCACTATAGGGTGATTCACTGGTGACAGAAGAATTGGCAGCTCAAGACGTGGTGAACTCAACTATGAGAATCATCATGACTGCTTGCAGTGCTTCTATGCCCCATCGAAAACCCGGCATGGCAAGCCCACAGTGTACTAGAGATTGCCTGAAATCACTGAAAAGCAAAGGGAGTGTCTCAAGCTTTGCCTCGAGGCTAAACGAGCATGAAAACATGCGAAGCATGCAACTGAGTAACAGTATATAAGTTGGCTTGAAAATACCTTCCCAAATTGATTAACAACAGCAAGGCTCACTTATGCGGCAAGTTGGCGCCCGAAGGACGCCCTGGATATATGAAGCAGAAAAGATAGAGTAAACAGTACTGGTACCCTTCCTGGCCCATCCCGTCCAAATTGATACTGCCCACAATGAAACAGCAATCGAGTGCACACTCTTCAGATAGCTGAAACTGGAAAAGATAATCCTTTCATTGAAGGCAAAGAAGGCTCCAGCCCCAGATGTTGTTCCAGCTTAGGTATTGCTACTTGTCTATCACCATTATCCTGACATACTGCTTAGCAGATTCAACACTTGCCTTTGGGAGGGGATTTTCACGGTACGATGGGAGCTGGTGAGGCTCATGTTGATCAGCAAGGGGAAGAGAAATTTTGGATCATCGTCTGCTACCGCCCGTGATGTATGTTAGACACGGCTGGTAAACTGCTAGAGAAGCTTATCAAGGGAAGACTCACTGAAGCAATTCGTGCTGCTGGGGACCTATCTCCTCGGCATTATAGCCTTTAGGCAGGACGCTCCACCATTGATACGATTGCAGAGGTAGTGAGGTACATGGCCACACTAAATGAAGGATCATTCTACTGGTGACACTCGACGTAAGGAACGCCTTCAATCTCGCTAGATGGATAAATATCCTAGATAAACTGGGAAACCCTTTTTTGAAGTTCCAGAATATCTACGACATGACACAGAGCCAACGAAGGATGGAAGTTACATCAAGTGTTTCCCAAGAATATATCCTTGGTACACCCCTGCGGAATGTGCCTTACGATAGGCTACTAAGATTAAACATTCCAGATAAATTACACTTGATCGGCTAAATAGATGATGCTGCACTCTATTCAATGGACGCACCGTTGAATAAACGCAACTCTGGCTAGGTATGCAAATGTAGTGAGAGATTGGTGGACTGCTCGTGGTTTCAGTTCAGCACCGGAGAAATTGACAAAAAAGAGAATCCCTAGAGTAAGGATGATCAGTATTGGAGACAAACCAATTGACTCAAAGCCAACGGTGAAGTATCTGAGGCTACTGATCGACTCAAAGATAAGTTTCTCTGAGCAAATCAGGGTAATTATTGAGAAGGCTGCTTCGGGTGTTTCGTCTCTGAGTCGACTTATTTCCAACTTGGGGGGGGGGGGGGGCAACCTGACAAGAACACGCTTCGTGATGAATATCGTACGGTCAGTACTACTGTATGGAGCAGAAATATGGGGCCGACATTCTCAGTAAGGATGTGTGCCGAAAACACTTGGTACTGATAGAGACAAGAGTAGCACTAAGGATTGCATCTTCATATTCAACAGTCTCTGATTCAGTGGTGTGAATTATTGCAGGCGTGAAACATGTTGCCTTTCTTGCTAGAGAATCCTACGCTATTTACTTGCGCGAAGCAAAGAGACGAGAGATAGTTACCTGTAAGGAGAATGTCAACGATTGTCAGCAGTCTTGGGTGGATTGCACGAAGAGCAAATGGACTCCACGGCTCATCCAAGATCTAAGAACGTGGCTAAATCGAAGGCATGGTGACACTGTCCTTTACATGACCCAAGTTTTGAGCGGACATGGGTGTTTTCAGTCTTATATGCTCTAGATTGGTAAGCCACGGACCCCGACTGTTGGTTTTATCCAAGAGAGAAACCCTTCTACTGGAAGACGGGAGAGCTCACCCGAATAGTATGGTTGCGGTGATGATTAGATCGGTTGAAAAATGGAACCATGTGGAACATTATGTTCAATCAATTGTCTGGCAATTCCTCCTCCTCCCTTCTTTCCCGCTGGAGGAAGAATTCCCTAGCTTGAAGGCACCTCTAGATCTGACCCAAATTAATGTGTCAAAAAATTCCCGACTATGTTCTCAGGTTGACAGGGGAGGTTTTTAGTGGATAGTCCGATCGCTCACGAGCATAGGCACCCCATACTCTGTATATTAATGGCATTCACCTCCCAACCACAAAAAAACAAAACAAAAAAAAAATATTTAAATAAGGAGGCGGTCAAATTTATTCAAAAGAATCATAGTTTCTTTCATTCAAAAGATTCAGAGTTTCTTTCATATGAACATAATAGCCTGCAGTTTTTTCTGCTTAAGTAATTTTCCTGAATGTTTGTTCAATTGAACTATTTCTAATCATGCACCGTTTCTTATATAAATGAGAGTGCCTTGGTTGATTTGAAATATGTATCAACCATCCGCACGTGTTATTCTTGCAGTAATTCCATACTATTGGAAAGACTTAAGCTCACTTGACTAACATATAATACGACTTGCATAAAATGTTGTAGGTATAACTATCTTATATTAATCTACGTAACTAAGGGTACCATTTTGGTGTTATGCGAGAAGGCGTAAAATTTAAAAATCATACTATTATTTGCAAAGCTGAGTAAATTTTGATATCTGAGGTATTTGTCGCCCTTGTACTCATAAAGACTTACCTCCGCGATTTTTCAGTTTTTTTTCTCAAAGGACACAACTTTTTCGTATATTTTGATTACTCCTTGATGCATAAAGTCATATTTTTGTTTCAGATTCTGAAAGTGTTAATCATAATTGCATTTGATACCCTAGTCGAGTACATTTGATTAAAAAAAGTTTCTTAAGCACCACTTCAGCCCCCTTGAAAAGTTTGAAATGTTTGATAAGATCACAATTGCTGACCTTTCTCAAAGTTTGAGCTTTCTAGCTTCTATGGCTTCTGAGGAAACGTGCTGTGGCGTACGGACAGACGGACGGGCTATCGGATAAATAGGAAGCAAGACTAGAAGGTATTTGGAATTTTTTTTACAAAACACTTAAAATGAAGTCTGTTTGAATTGATAAAATGACAGCAATTTCAAATGAGAGGAAGACATAATCGCTTTTTAATCAACTGAAATGCGCATCATTTACATCCTTGCCGCAAATGTTAATGCTACCTAATGCCAAAAACTTTAGAACAAACCCAGATGTAAACGTATCAATCAGGATTCTATTGTAGAGGAAAAGTTGAGCAACAATGAAATGGCAACTCCAAATATTAGCTTGACATAAAAATTTTCCCTGACGATTTTATGGTGGCTGTTATTTACGATATTTTTCGATTTGGAGTATCCATGAACAGTTTTTACACCCTTCCCGTTTGCCTCTAACAAAACGCTTTAATATTCACAAATCGTATGCATGACATTACACAACCTGTCGTAATTCACGACTACTTTGCATATGCTTGATAGGTTTGCCACATTTGTATGATCACTACTGATACTGATAGAGCTAAAGATCACAGGGACCCTTCCAATTTCGATTTCCTTCATTTTCATTTTATTACAAGTCATCGTAGTAGATCGGAACGCAATGGCAAATAATAACATTGCAATGCCTTAACAATTGCATTCACTGAGCTACTCAGTTTGTTGCAATTCTGCTACAGTACAAACATGTGCCGAAGACAATTTGTAGGGTGCACGCACGCCTAACGGGAGTTTTTGGGATTTCGAAAGAAATCAAGACGATAAATTAGCGAATTTACAGGAAAACACATAAATAGGCGCCAATTTCATAATTATGCTGCGTATTAACATATTAAGTAAATTTTCTTGTTTCCTCAAACGCGCGGAAATATGCCCAATTACTGGTGGGAATTGAAGTCATGACCCCAGTTTTAAGCTTCTTTTTAGGTCAACGTCTTTGCATCGCGGAACCGGCCGAAGAAAATGGGAAACGTATGAAAATTGCTGCTTCACTCACGTTTTGTTAACACATGATTATCTTTTCATATTTGTTCAATCTGAAAACATCCTCAAGGCAAGTACCCGTACCTGGCCAGACTACCTCCAATCACCACTTACGCCTGGCGTAACCGAGCCTCCCAGTCCCGTCTGCCTCCTTCATTTACACTACCCGCCAATACGTTATTGTCTCACAATGAAAATTAGTTGCGAACAATCGACTTCTCAGCACGATCATTTCGTATTCTGGCACAAATGGTGCAAAGAAGTTTCGTAATTCGCTCAAATTACACTAAAATGCCGGGGAAATTGATCTCTAATTGCAGTTTTAGTAATGGTCTGGCTCAATGAGCGGATGAAATTCTCCGACTGATTTTCCGTGAAGCTTCTTGGCGCTACGGCTGCGGCGGCGCTGCAAAGAAAAACAACAAGAGAAAAACGAATCAACAACACCTTTAAAGGTTTTTAAAATATTTTATGAACGATAGTTGAGCGATGTCGAGTATTGATTGATACTCAATAAAGCCTCAAGAGTCGGAACGATTAGTAAAGGAGTGGAGTAGCAATTTGATGAAATTCCAAATGGCATTATGATTCGCCATTTAGCTAATGTTGCTTGCTTTTAAAGTTTGCGCTAATTAGACGGTGTTACGAAAGGTTAGAGTGAAAAAATGAATGCATAAAATATTCATTTGATTCCTTGCAGTATTGCAGAGTAGTTTTTAGGGCTTTGTAAAAAATTTTTGCAATGCCCTAGGAATTTTGGTACCTGTCTGTCCGTTCGTTGGTGTGTTACAGCAAGTTTTCTCAAGAACTTGAGAAGCTGTAGTCATCAAATTCTGTGAGCAGCTCAGAAGTTTCAAAGGATTTTAACGATGATCTCCCCATATAAAGATGTGACCCTTTAAATTTTTTCACCAAAAACAGTAGAGACGAATATCAAATGAAAGGCCTTGCTGCGATCTTTTAGTATTCCCCGTTAGAACTGTAATATCGATAACGGGCTAGGCAGGGAAAGGTAAAGAACACGAAAAAATGGTGTCCCTTCCCCGCTATTGGACACTGGTGGGGCGAAACACCTAAAGAAAAGTCATGGATGTAGTTCTTTTTGCGTGGAAATCAGACAAATATCTCTGAAGTCGACATTTGCTAGACTTTGTTAATAATAGTAATAGGGTTACCGGTTAATTTGTGCGGTTTTCTAACAGACGGCGTAACTTGATTTTTACTCCAGTGATTCACCTTTCCAAATATGTATGTGTTGGAAAGCTACTATCATATAGTTTCAGAATCAGTATGTGTCATTTAGCTGAAGCGTAAACAACATTTTTTTTAACTCTGAAAATGTCGTATTTTGAGACGAATAAAGTGTTTCTTCATTGAAGAAAAAGCTGCCAAAAGTCATAATGTTTTGGTGGAAGTGAATGGTGTGCATGCTCTAGTTCCAGAAGTGGTTTGCACGGTTTAAAACTGGCAATTTTGACTTAGAGGACGATGAACGGCCTGGACAGCCAAAAAAGTTTGAAGACCACGAATTGGAGACATTGCTCGACCAAGATCATCCCAAACTTGCAAAATCAATTGGCGTCGCTCTACAAACCATTTCCGATCGTCTAAAAGTGGTACCCCTATTATCATTCATTACTCTAACATTTTCTTAAATAAAATCAGGAGGATACTCTTAAATTCTATGAAATTTAATGGCCGGATGGCTATTTGTAAGATACATCTAATGCCGAAATTTCAGAAGCATTAAATGGTATTTAACGAGCTTATGGAGGTGTAAATTTTCCTCTATTACAACAACAATACATGGCTATGAGCAATATGCATTTCCCATCGACTCAAACACTACAGCTTCGCTAGGATGTGCATCAACGTTTCAGTAAGGATGTACATCATGAAAATCTTTGAGAATTCATTCAAAAGGTTACATTAGTAATCGTAAAACAAAAATGGCAGCCATTTTAAATGAGAATATTTGGTAGCTTTGTGTTATTTTCCCTAGCTTCAACATAAAAATTGCAGGCCATTAATTCTTGATGAAAGTATACATTTTATAGGTGACAAAATCGTGGTAATTACAACAAAAACAATCTACGGTTTTCTTACGTTCGGGGACTCTATCAAACTAGATCTACACATTTGATTGGGTCTTCCCGGAATTTCTAGGTGAATGAATAACAAAAGTATATTCAAGATTTTCTCAGTCAATGGTAGTATTGCAACAAAATGACAGGTTAAAGTGGAGTAATAATAGTTTTTGTTTATAAGCGAGTAGGTATTTGTTGTAAATGTTGATAGAATTTTTGTGGAGTTTATTTATTAATGTTCTCTGCATATCTTAAGTTGAGTACAAAATTTTTCTGAAGTGAGCGTGGTTTTGTTCACCCAACTTCTTTCTATTCATTAGGGTTTCGTAAAATAATTTTACAAAACCCTACTAGTTTCGCGACCAGTCTGTCCGTCTGTGCGTCCGTCCGTCCGTCCGTCCGTGTGTCACAGCAGTTTTTCTCGGAAACTACTTAAGCTAGAAACATCAAATTTTGTGTGTAGGTGTAAAGTGATGATCCCTTCAAAGTTCAACTACAAAAAAATTTTATAAGGTATTTAAGGGGGGTCTCCCCATATAGGAGAGTGACCCCGCGAGAAAAAAAATTTCATTGAAGGTAGCTGATATGGGTATCAAATGATAGGTCTTGATGGGAACTTTTCAAAACAGGTCTTAATTTGGCAAAATTTGCTTCGAGGGGCGCACAGGGTGGGGAGCTACACGAAAAATTTGTGTGTCCCCCCCCCCCCCCTCGCGATTGGACACCTTCCATCCGAATAATCTGTAAAATTCAGGAATGTAGGCCTTGGTGAGTACAATAACAACAAATACGTTAGAAGTCGCAATTCACTCAACTTTGTTAGTAATAGTATGATTTATCGATTTTCTGTTTTCTTGAATAAAATCTTAACGGTACCCTTCAGTACGTAGATGCCTATTTATAAGATTGATCTATCCTGAAAGTTTCATAAAGATTGAATCATATTTAGCGAAGTTATAGCGGTTTAAATTTTCCTGTATTACTATGGAACAATATGCGCTCCATTTATTACTATGGCAACATATGGCTATGGAACAACATGCGCTTTTTACACTGCAGTTTTGCTAGGATTAGCATGGAAGTTTCAGGAATGATAGGTGTCATGTATACCTTTGAGAATCGGTTCAGCTTGTGGTATCAGTAATCGTAAAACAAAAAAGGGCTGTTTTAAATGCGAAGATTGAATAATTTTGAGTTATTTTTCCCAACTTCAACGTTTAAGGTGCATGCTTTGAACACTTGATTCAATTTAATGAATGACTGAAGATGATGTTACCCTTACACCTCAAGGGTTGTCGCGCTGTCCAGCCTTGCGGGCCCGGTTTGCTCCGTCGGAGACGGCGCAGGCGCCAACTCGCTGTCCCTAGGCTGGAAGGATTTTAAAAGGATCGTCAGCGAGTGAACGATCCGACAGCGCACGCACGAGAGCTATAAACCAGAACAAAAAAAAAACCAATTCTTCCCTCTACACGTACTCGATGCTGAACTTCCGCGGTACACCTGTCACGGCAACTACTAACCTCCTCTAACCACACTTTGTGTTAAACATCTACCAACTTACCCGTTTTTTCCACACCAAGACCTCCTGAAAGATAAAAGATATGCTGAAAGAAAACGGAATCTCACCGCTTGAACGTCGCGCACAATTTATCTTTCTTTTATCAAAAAGAAAATCCCCGGTGAAATTTTAAACAATATATTCTCAACGATTGAAATTTTAATTCACTTTCATATCCACAATATACGGGGAGTACTATAGCACTAAATTGGATTGCAACTGATTCGGTTACTTAACATTATTCGCGCAATTTGAAACAAACGAAATAATAATCAATAAATAAAAAGGACAAAAAAAAGGTACCTTTCCCTAGATTCAGCTATTCTATTCCTAACCTGGGGCCCCAGCAAACGATCGTCCGTAGAGTGGTTACTCGTGCCAATCACGGGGGCCGGATACTCGTCCTGTCGAATTTTTCGCCAACTGAGTTGTGGAGTCCGCCTGCACACTTACCCGTCGAAATCTCGTCACTCCTTGCACTTTTCC
Source organism: Odontomyia ornata (assembly GCA_963969285.1). NCBI lineage: Eukaryota > Metazoa > Arthropoda > Insecta > Diptera > Stratiomyidae > Odontomyia > Odontomyia ornata. The sequence continues at coordinate 100,538,959 of OZ017740.1, read as the reverse complement.
GCGCTTCCAAACTTTTCCACATGTTCACTTTCCGAAAATTTACTCCTCGATCCTTCCTCGTTAGTCACTATCGCCAAAAAAAGAGAGCCCTCCGTTATCCCTCAGCCCTTTAAATTAGCTCGCCTTAACGGACGGCCGCTACATTTGAGGTGGTTGTCCTCCCATTCGCACGATGGTCTTTCATTCTTCTTTGGCGCTGTTTGTAGCGCGGCTACCAACCATCTTAATTACTTCAGCTCCGCACCCATGGTCGTTGTATGCGGGTTGGTCGAAATCTGCATTATCCATCATTTCGTATCAGCTGAGCAGTTTCAATATTTTGGTCACTAGGACATCGCAGAATGACATTTCGTGTGAAGCGATGAAATATTTGTGAAAAACGTTCGGCCGACCCTTTGCATTCGTCTGGGCATTTAAAGGTAGCATGGGGAATTGTGTTTCGTGTGAAAAATTCGTTTGTTTGTTTCGGGCCGTCTCTTCGTTGTCGCTCTCGTCGAGTTTTGTGTAATTGAATTTATCAATTTCATGCTTTCCAAGTAAAGCATCAATAAGTGAATGGTTGCAGGTGATTAGCCGTCGCGAGGCTTACATGGGATTCTGCGCGAGTTCGTGGGAGTACCGTGGATGTGAAGACTTGTGAACGGATTTTAATCAACCTGCAAGGTGTTTGGTGCATTCTTCACAATTTGTTGTTTGTCTCTTGGCCGTGCTTCGCCCACTCACTCGCTACCACCGCAACCATTCTTCTGCTTCGCAATGTTCTGCTTCGTGGGCGCTACAGTCTTGTTTGTTTTCGCAATCCAGATTCCAGATGCGGTGACCAGGAGTGGGCCCCTTAAATGCCTTCCGAGCCGGTGAAAGCCTTTGTGGAGCGCTTGTGTTGGATGCGTTTCCATAGGCCACCTTTTGTTTGGAAGAGTGGTGGTCGACTGGCCCCCTTCTGATGTCGTTTATTATCCATTTCTGCCGTTTGCTCCATACTTAAGCTAAACGCTCTACTCTAGCTCGACTGGTAGGTTAACATTTCTTTGGTATACAACATTAACTTTTTTTTGTATTAAAGTTAAACGAAATATTTGTATTCAAGTTAAACAAAAATACAATGGATCAACTTGTCACTATTTTACCTCGACGCTCAAACGGGGTTGGGGTATGTTAATGGCATGCATCCTGTTCTCATTAGTGGCCGTGGTGCAGACTCTGGGTGGGAGCTGGTCGTCCGTAACAATGAGTACCTACAATTAATGCTCATAAGTGAAACAAGTCAAGGAGGAGGGAGAGAGCTCCTAGCAAAAGGGTTTTGTAACCATTCTAGGATTCGAAAAAATTGGCCATGAATCGATGGTTACAGTACAGGAGAGTGGCCCCTGAAAAAAAATTCATCAAACGTAGCCGATATAAGTATGAAATAAACGTTTTCATGGGAGCTTTTCAAAACAGTTGTAAAACTGTCAGTTTTTGCTTCAGTGGGGGCACAGGGGGGAAATACATGAAAAATGTGTTTTCTCCGTCACGGATGGACATCTGAAATAATTATCAAGGGAGATATTTATGAGTATAACAATACCAAAATATTCAGAAGTTGAAATTAGTTCAACTTCGTATTTCATATTTTATCAAATAAAATCGTCTTTGACATGTTTCTTGACTTGATATGATCTGGTGACTGCATTTTGTAAATTGAAGACAAAACCCTTCTGACATGACCGTAGGTCTGTTTACCCAACTTGTTTTTAAACTGAATCAAGCGTGACTCATCTGGCATCTCTAGTTTCAGTAGTAGTTTCCAACTTCAACTCAAGCCTCAACGGCGAATCTATTCTTCATTTCAATGAAACATTAACATCTGACCTCATACCGAGCTTGAATCTTATTGATTATTTTGCCTTCTATGAAGACTTGTGTTTCATATTTTGCAGGCTAAACAACAAGAAATTATGTGGTATCGACGGTGTTCCAAACATAGTTCTCCGACTTTTGCCTGAGGTTGCTATTAGAAATTATTCCATATTGTTCAACAACATGTTGAGCAATTTATATTTACCAAAAGAGTGGAAATAGGCTAAGGTATTTCCGATCTTGAAGAAAGGGAAAGAATCTTCAAGCCCTTAAAGCTATCGCCCAATCAGCTTGCTACCTAACATCAGTAAGGTTTTTGAAGTGATACTGAATAAAGTATTAAATGCCCCTTTTGGGAAATATAAGTGGAGGCCATATTTCCAATTTGGTTTTCGTGTCAGGCATTCAACCATACACGCGATAACGAAAGTAACCACAGACATCGGTTGAAAACCAAACAACAGAGAATGTGTTGGAGCGTGTCTCATTGATCTGAAGAAAACCTTTGCGACGGTGTGATTAGATGGACTGATTCTTAAACTACTTCAGGACAGGTTCCCCAGACAACTTGTTGCCATGATGTGACATGTATTATACGGGAAATTATTTATTGCAACTAATGGAAATCTGACGGCAATGCGCGACTTTAGGGTCTTGAATAATCTACAGCAAGGGCTAGTCACTGCGCCTCTGCTTTTCTCGATATTCATTCGCAAGCTTTTGAACGGCTTTGATTTTAACATCTCGCCAACGCGATCATTGGCAGCGTTTGCTGATGATCTGATCATATTTATAGCAGATAGAAAAGCTAGCATAGTTCAGAGCAATCTTCAAAATATGTTCAATGATGTGCAGTTCTAGACCGAATATTGGCAAATGATAATCAATGCGCAGAAGTGCGAAACAATTTTGTTACTAACAACGCTGCAGGGGGTCAGTCAAGGCCTGAAACGTAATTGGAAGGATTTCCACATCATGACTAGTGATGGTAGTTCAGAACAGGATTCTTATAAATTCTGCGTTTGATACCTCGGTGTTCATTTCGGTTAGTATCTGTACAATACTGAACATGTCAAAATCATGCTCAGTAACGCACAAAAAGTAGTCAGCGCCCTTCGACGACTCTTTCATTCCAGATACATCGATCAAAAGGTCAAAGTTATCGGTTACAAGGCCTTGGTTAGACCAGTTTTGACATATGGATGTCGGATGTGGTACAACCAGAGTGCTAGTACTATGGAAAGATTATGTACATAAAGTCTGAGACAAATTGGAAGCACCATATATCGAATGAAACTGCTAACGTGACGAGAAGCGATATCTTCATATTGAGATTGCTTCGAAATCATATCGCAAGATCTGTAACTGTGAGTCAAAACCCCTGGATTTCGCAGCCGCTCCACCCTATTCCTCGCAAAGCATTCGTGTATTTGGACATGAATCGATATGTTTTTGATTTTGACGGTGTCCCAATCATAAATCACATATATGGATGGGCCACCGATAAGAAGATAAAATATCCTCCAAATTTAAGTTCACAAAACCAGCAATTCCCATGGAGATATTCATTTGATAGATTTGTAGAGGCTGGTCGAGCTGGTACGGAACGATCTAGTTAGTGGTGGCTGAATGACAACGTTATTCCTGTTTAATTTTTCGTTTTTGTTTTGCGTTGCATAGTTTGGAGTTTCAGCTTATTTGTGCTACACTATATGTATTGTTTGTTTGTATTAAAAATTGGGAATAGGTTTCAAAATTTGGGATATGTATATGTTATCTTTATCATGTTATGTTTAGAGATAAGGTTTATCGTTTAGGTTAGGAATATTTTGAAAGCACTTTTTTGTATTAGATAAAGTTTTTTGATTGAATTTAATTAGAATTAGGTTATCACATATTAGTTATAGGATAAAAGTTCACTGTTGTGTTAAATGATAAATAATTTTTAATATAATGGTTGGTTTTTTTCTCCTTTTGCCAAATGAATCATAAAATATGTAATAATTCTAATTAATTAGAATTTGATATTGTTTCGTTAATTGAATGTTTCTAATTGATATTGTGTAAATTTACAGAGCCATTTGGGCCATTAAGTTTTCGTATTTTTATTGTTTATAGTTTACTTTATATTCTTTTAAAATTTATAACCATTAGTATTGAATAAAGCGCTTTTGACTTTGACTGACTTTAAAATTTGCTCACTCAATTTGAAGCTGATCATAAACTCAAAAATTTCGGTACATTCAAATGTTATCAAAAAAAATGTTCTCAAGCATATGGGCACTCGCAAGACATCTAAAAAGACACTTGGAAAATGCTGGCGATGATCACTTAACTTAATATTCATCCCGTCTAATGCAAATAAATATATATAGTGTTTCAAATCCTAGTCTAAGAAGAGACGTAAAACCATCTGTTCATTCGAATCCGCGACCTGTATGTAAGTTTCCTCAGAAACTATGAAAGCTAGAATGTTACAACTGTGTGAAAAAGTCAGAAAAGATTTTCTCTCAAAAATTTAGATCTTACCAAAAATTTAAAATTTTTTTAAGTGGGTCCCCTCTTAGGACGAAGTAGTCCTTAAAAATTTTTTTTATTCAAAGGTAGTTGTAATGATTTTTAACTTTTTAGTCCAACGCGGAACCGACCTCTCATCGGTTCTAGACGTTAAGTCTGAGTAGTGCCAACGGATGGTACCAACCGGTCAACCAATCCGTGCACCGTAACCCATTCATGCGGTGGCTGCTTGTCGGCCAGCTAGTTTGGAGAGGATTTCGGTCGCGGGTCTCCGAATGGGTTACGCTCAATTACAATATTTTCAGCCACCTGAACACGCCCGTTTTCAAAACGCGTTACCAAACAAAACCATACGGAGAAGAAACCTGCCTTACGTTACTCCGTATTTCTTCCTATAAACCAGTCAAAGAACAAAAGCTAATTTGTATTTCGCGTTCCCGAATTTTCGACGCGGTACCGAAAAGTATGCTACTCTAACTCAACCCGACAAATGCTACGTTAAGGAAAAATCAAAAACAACTAAGGTACCTGCGAAACCGACCTCAGCGGATTTGGCGAAACCCTACCCTCGCGACGGCATACCTACTCTGCACTCACTTTCCCGCTGAATCAAAGAGAACCACTGAAAAGGAAAGTCTTTCGTTAGTTAGCAATCCATTTTATTCATTTTTATGCGCAAATTCTATGTTTAAACAGGCTTTACAAATTTATTGCATACAGTAAACACTAAAGTTTCGAGCGTTTAATAACAATCAAGTTTTCCTTCTTTTTTTTTTTTATCCTTAAAAAAATTTGGCCCTAATAACATTAACATGAACTCGCGATTTTTTGAATAAAAGTCCTTATATCGCAAAATATTTTCATGGTCTTGGGCTAACGCTTTATGAATATCAAATAATCGTTAAAACGATAAATTGAACGTACGCAAATGCTTAAAACGCACAAAACAGACGCTGGAATACAGAGGAATTTAAAAAGAAAATTTCATGGTTGGTCTCTTCAAAATTCAATACAAAATGCAAAAAGAAATATGAAATATTCTAAATTTTCCGAAAGTATCACCATGAAAATATCTAATTTTCGAAATAAGCTATTTTTGCAGCCTGACCCTATCCATGGTTCTTATAGAAACTATTTGCTAAGATCGAGACTTGTCAAGTCTGTATAAAAGTAAGTCAAAATATTTGTTTGGTTTTATTCATATGCCATTTAGTTATTTTCGCCTAATATTGATTTATTTGAACTAGTGCCCGTATGAATAAGGAGAGAATAATTAAACATGAAATGACTGTTCACCGCTCAACTATCCTAAAGAATTGGATTTATTTACAATGATATCCCCCCATAGGCATCTTCCCAAGAAACTTATTGCAACCAACGCTTGAAAACGTTATAAGGTGTGCACGCATAAGATTATAACTTCTTATGGACCTAAAAATTAATCATTGATCACCCATGTAGTATACGGGGTGCAGAAATATTTTCGCATTTTTCGCTCAAACCTACCTAACATACATGTGTATCTGACTTGTTTTGTTTGAAGGATCATACGACTAATCAATTTATTTTAAATTAAGTTTACAGAAAAATCTGGCTATCAGAAATAACGTACAATTTTGGTCATTTAAAGTAGTGAGTTTTTGTCGGTAATCGATTGGCAGCAAAGGGATTTCGATGATTTTTGTGAGGCTTCAAACTTATCTTCAACACGAAATATCCCAAGTCGTTGGAAACCTATCTCAATTAATTCAACTTGAAGTGTTTATATCATATATGTCTTCTATTTAAATTTTATCGAGATCCCAATGTTCTAGCCAGTCAATTTTCTGACTAGGCTCAATAATTATAAGTAGTAGTCTGTGGGTTTTGGTAAGTCTTATTAAGAATCAGCTTGTACGTCGCACTCTTCGCATTTTTCAGTCTACGAGGCTTAGTTTAAATTGTTCAGCCAATGTTTAAATATCTATTCCTAACCACTAATACGAGGCAGTTATGATTTATTTAATTTGGTTTGGACACTTTTCAACAGATATTTTATACACGAATGATCTAAACTTTGTAGTTGGCCAACGTCCCTACCTGTGTTGGGAGCATGCGCTAAGAAACTTTCAGCTTTTATGAAATAAGGAACGTCTGACGGCCACGGGCTCTTAGTCTTTAAGCAAAAATAAACAAGATTCCGGCTGACATAATTTCTAGGTATTAACGACGTAACAGGACGGATCTGTTTAGTGAATTTTTCATAAGTTCTAAGTAGATACTTTAATGATAAGTGCAAATGCACATATGAATAAAATGAGATACAGTATAAAATTGCTTTGTAACGTAGTGGATATCATATGTTTTGAAGAAATATTTGATTAAAGTCTTCATTAATAATTCAAAATTCCAGCACATATTTACGTGAAAATTAACAAATATTTAAATTATGTTGCATGCGTCCTATAGACAAATTACGTATGTTTTAATCATTTTGATCGTTGACCATAAAGTATCCTTTCCGTTTTGACTTAAATGCTAAAATAATCCTTTTTTTTTATCATAATTGCTATGACATATCTTATCTTAAATATATACATTTCCCTTTAAACCCAGCAAACATTCATTTCTACTAGTCTTAAATTAAATTAACTTCCCCTGATATAATTTTCACTAATATTATTTCCTTGCGTCTCAAAATTAATGTCATCAATAATTTTATAAATTTCTTCTTTTAACCTGATCTATCCTCAATGAATTTCTACATTTTCGTATTCTAACCTCACCTCGGAATCGTTGTTAACTGGCATCTCGAATTTTTGAATATATATGAGCAGTCACGTAGCATCTATAGACTATGATGAGTTTGAGCCTCTTTGTTGGTTCTATGCGCATCGTGATGATTTTGTTCGTTTGAATTTGTGATATCAATAACGGTCAACACTTTCAGCTTTAAAAATTTCTACGGCACCATCAAAGCAGGAGGAGATGATACATGCAGTTCTTCATGCAGCAAATTTAAGTCCATCAGAAGATTCGGCTCTGCTTTGATCGTCTGTATGTGCACTCTAGACGTATCTTGTTTGGGCATAAGGTTAACTATCGGTTTTAGCTGCCCCTCCCGCTGTACCACCACTACCACGCTTTCTCCTTTATTTTTCTGTTAAGAAAATTATTATTCGACAAATGAAAAACAGTCCCTTTTGAATCCTAAGACTGTGGGGGGATAACGAAAAATACAGTATTTTCCTCCCGCGTGTTTTCTCCCTCGTTGCATCGGACTGTCAATCTGAACCTCCGACAAAACAGATGTGGACTGGGAGTCGTCGCAACTGACGCGGAATGGAACGCCACATGGCGGCAATGTGCAGTTTTATTGGTCGCCAGTGGCATAGTGTTTTGGTGGCAACGGTGGGGGGGCATTACCAGATGGATATGCCTCGAAATGTATAGGTGTTTGATTAATATTACGTTTCAAATATTTATATCCACAGATCTAAATATTTGGAAAGAAGAAAAAAAAACAAAATATTTTCTGCGCAGCGATATCCGCACGAAAGATGAAGTCCGCTTGCACTTCGAGGTCATACCCATCTGGCCGGGTGCAAGGGTTCGGGATCGGAATCACTTCGATTCCCGGGCGTAGGCGTCACATTACATAGTCGAGTTAATCACGGTTGGGGGCTTAATAAGTACAAGGGCAATATATACCTCAGCAATCAAATTTCGCTCAACTTTGTTAATAACAGTATGATTTGTAGATTATATTTTTGCCCATGAATCCAAACAGTATCGTTAAACTTCTTGAAAATTCGTTATTATATAGATTTGTGTAAGATCTTAATGTTTACTAAATTTTATGAATCGAATCATAATACAGTGAGTTATAGCCATTTCAGTTAAGTGGAATTACAACAACAATAACACGTGTTTATCGTTGATACATATTTCAAATTGACCTAGGCACTTTTATTTTCTTCCAATTATCATGAAAATTTAACGAATAGTGTCTAATTTTAACATGCTCAATCGGCTGAGTATTCAAAAAAAATATTTAAGCTCTATCTAAATGGCGGCTGCTATGAGCTTATGAAAGAAACTTTGCATCTTTTGCATAAATTGGAACGATTTCTTATTCAAGTATTGGATGAATAATTCAAATTATCGATTCACAATGCTGCTGATTGTTTCGAACCCTATGATGATTAAAACGGCTTTCTGGCAGGAGCACTCTCCTCCCTACACAACTTGTGAATATACTCAAAGTAATTTTAGTCGTAAACACATAATTGAAATTCAAAAAAAAAAACTTACAACTTTATGCTCTCTTCTCGATAGTAAAAATCTGAATAAGCGATTTTAATTTCATACAATCAATAACGGTAAGGTGGAACGAATATTGATAAATATTATTCAAAAGCTTATATTATGCCGTTAAAGTTCAAATTTCAAAAAATTTTGAGTTGAGGACCAATATCAAAGAAACATTAGACAATACTATCGCATTAGAAAATTGTAACGAGTATTCCAATTTTGTGAATAGATCGATTTATAAAAATAAAAGCAAAAGTTAATGCAGGATAAAATGCTGTTGCCTTACCTACTTTATAGTGACGATTTTTAAATCAACAATCCTCTAGAAAGTCATTCAAGAGAACATTTCATATGTGTTATTTATTATTCTTTTACAACTATTCCTCAACACCTTCTATCTAACCTGAATTTTATTTTCGTAGCTCTTTAGTTAAATCTCGTTGCATTGAAGATTTCGGTAGCAACTCAGCATTATATGGATTGATAAAAGAAATGCAACTTTTAGAAGAATCAGGCATTAATGTAACATATGAAGGAATCATTTACACCATCTATCTTATTTATTTATTTATTTAGACTAGGATTTGAAACACTATACTCGTATATATTTATTTGCATTGGATGGGATGAATATTAAGTTAAGTGATCATCGCCAGCATTTTCCAAGTGTCTTTTTAGATGTCTTGCGAATGCCCATTTGCCATTGCCATTTTTTACAAAGACCTACTAGTTTCGCGACCTGTCTGTCCGTCTGTCCGTCTGTCCGTGCGTCACAGCTGATTTCCTCAGAAACTATAGAAGCTAGAATGTTCAAACTTTGTGAAAAGATCAAAAGTGATGGTCTTTCAAAAGTTAAGGCCTTAACAAAAATTTAAAAATTTTTTAAGGAGGGTCCCCCCTAATAACGAATTGGCCCTTAAAAATTTTTTTTAATCAATGGTAGTCGAGTGGGGTATCAAATGAAAGGTCTTGATTAGATCTTTTAGAATCTGAAATAAAAAAATCATTTAATGAATTAGGGGGTCCAGGGGAAGGCAAAATGTACCCAAAATTTGTGTCCCCCCCCCCCACCTTTGAGCCGAAAAATCTGAAAATTATCACGAACGCAGGCCTTTATGAGTACAAGGGCAACAAATATCTTAGAAATCGAAATTCGCTCAACTTTGTTAATAATAGTATGATTTGTAGAATTTACATTTTTGCCCATAAAATCAAAACGGTACCTTTAAACTTCTTGAAATTTTGCAATTATATAGACTGACATAAGATATATATATGTTCACAAAATTTAATGGAGATCGATCATAATCAAGTGAGTTATAGCCACTTCAATTATATGGAATTACAACAACAATAACACGTGTTTATGGTTGATATAGGGTTTTCCGATAAGAGGTGTTATTTTGATATTTAAAGAACAATGCCATTTTTAGGGTTTTGTAAAATAATTTTACAAAACCCTTCTAAAACCGCGTCCTGTCTGTCCGTCTGTCCGTCTGTCTGTCTGTCCGTCCGTCCGTCCGTCCGTGTGTCACAGCAGTTTTTCTCGGAAACTACTTTAGCTAGAAACATCAAATTTTGTATGTAGGTGTAAAGTGGTGATCTCTTCAAAGTTCAAATATAAAAAAATTTTATGAGGCATTTAAGGGGGATCTCCCCATATAGGGGAGTGACCTCCCGAAAAAAAAATTTCATTGAAGGTGGCCGATATGGGTATCAAATGAAAGGTCTTGATGAAAACTTTTCAAAACAGGTCTTCGTTTGGCAAAGTTTGCTTCGAGGGGCGCACAGGGAGGGGAAATACACGAAAAATTTGTTTCCCCCCCCTCGCGATTGGACACCTGTGATCCAAAAAATCTGAAAAAAATCAAGAATGTAGGCCTTGATGAGTACAACAACAACAAATACGTGAGAAGTCGCAATTCACTCAACTTTGTTAGTAATAGTATGATTTATCAATTTATGTTTTCTTGAATAAAATCTTAACGGTGCCCTTAAATTCAATACACAGATGACTATTTATAAGATTGATCTATCTTGAAAGTTTCATAAAGATTGAATCATATTTAGCGAAGTTATAGCGGTTTGAATTTTCCTGTATTACTATGGAACAATATGCGCTGCATTTATTACTATGGCAACATATGGCTATGGAACAACACGCGCTTTTTACCGACTCAGACACTACAGTTTTGCTAGGATTTGCATGAAAATTTCAGGAATGATAGGTGTCATATATATCTTTGAGAATCGGTTGAGCTGGTGGAATCAGTATTCGTAAAACAAGAAAGTGGCTGTTTTACATGCGAAGATTGAATAATTTTGAGTTATTTTTTCCCAACTTCAACGACTAAGGTGCATGCTTTGAACACTTGATTCAATTTAATGAATGACTGTAGATCAGTACCTACAATTAATGCTCATAAGTGAAACAAGTCAAGCAGGCGGGAGAGAGCTCCTAGCAAAAGGGTTTTGTAACCATTCTAGGATTCGAAAAAATTGGCCATTAATCGATGATAACAGTACAGGAGAGTGGCCCCTGAAAAAAAAATTCATCAAACGTAGCCGATATGAGTATGAAATAAAAGTTTTCATGGGAGCTTTTCAAAACAGTTGTTAAACTGCCAGTTTTTGCTTCAGTGGGGCACAGGGGGGAAATACATGAAAAATGTGTTTCCTCCGTCGCGGCTGGACATGTGAAATAATTATCAAGGGAGATATTTATGAGTATACCAATACCAAAAACCTCAGAAGTCAAAATTCGTTCAACTTTGTTAATAATAGTATGATCTTCATATTTCATATTTTCTCCAATCAAATCGACTTTGACATTTTTCTTGATGTGATTCGATCTGGTGACTGGATTTTGTAAATTGAATACAAAACCCTTCTGACATGAGCGTAGGTCTGTTTACCCAACTTGTTTATTATAAATGATCGGATGTCTATTTCATTACAAAGAAGAAGATATGCCGTTAATAGCAAAAAAACATCAGGCAAATAACCACTGCGACACCCATATCCTCTTCATGAAATTTTCCATAACCAAATCGCAAAGTGGCTGCTGTATGTGCTCAATAGTCTCACGAATTTCATCTTTGATATCTTGAACCGACGCTGAGCTATTGGCGTAGGCCTTTTCTATCACGTAGCTCCAAAGGAAGAAGTCGCAAGGTGTTAAATCACAAGATCTATTCAAAATAGTACCTCTTATTGGAAACCCCTATATATATTTAAAATTGACTTAGGCACTTTTATTTTCTTTCAATTTTCATGAAAACTTAAGGAATAGTGTTTAACTTGAACATCTTCAATCGGCCAAGCATTCAGAAAAATCATTTAAGCTAGATTAAAATGGCGGCTGCACTGTGCTTAAGAAAGAAATTGTGCATCTCTTGTATAAATTTGAACGATTTCATATCAAAGTATTGGATGAATAATTCAAGTTATCGATTCACGCTATTAGAAAACTTGTTTCTAACCCGAGGATTTTTACAAAGACCTCCTGGTAGGAGCACTCTCCTGCTTACTCAACTTGTTTTCGATAACATTTGAATGTACCGAAATTTTTGAGTTTATGATCAGCTTCAAATTGAGTGAGCAAATTTAAAAGTCAGTCAAAGTCAAAAGCGCTTTATTCAATACTAATGGTTATAAATTTTGAAAGAATATAAAGTAAACTATAAACAATAAAAATACGAAAACTTAATGGCCCAAATGGCTCTGTAAATTTACACATTATCAATTAAAAACATTCAATTAACGAAACAATATCAAATTCTAATTAATTAGAATTATTACATATTTTATGATTCATTTGGCAAAAGGAGAAAAAAACCAACCATTATATTAAAAATTATTTATCATTTAACACAACAGTGAACTTTTATCCTATAACTAATATGTGATAACCTAATTCTAATTAAATTCAATCAAAAAACTTTATCTAATACAAAAAAGTGCTTTCAAAATATTCCTAACCTAAACGATAAACCTTATCCCTAAACCTTACATGATAAAGATAACATATACATATCTGAAATATTGAAACCTATTCCCAATTTTTAATACAAACAAACAACAACACTATACGAGGTGTGTTCAAAAAGTATCGCGAATTTTGAATTTTCGCGGGTTACGTATATTCGAATTTCGATTTTTTTGTGGCGTTATGTTGGTACTCATGTCTGTCACTTATGCCGACAAGCTCGGCCATTTTGAATGTTCACTTGATTGGTGATAGCTGGTTTACTTGTACGTGTTTTCAATCGTCTTCGATTTTTACTTATTCAAAAAAATGGATCAAAGAACGTGATCAAATTTTGTGTGAAAAACGAAATTAAGTGCGCGGATGCATTCCGAATGTTGACTGTGGCATACGGAGAAGCTATCTTGGACCGAAGCAACGTTTATCGGTGGTACAAAATGTTTTTAGAAGGCCGAGAAGATGTGAACGACGAAGAGCGTGCCGGACGCCCGAGCACTTCAACAACAGACGAAAAAATTAATGAAGTGGAGAAAATGGTATTGGCCAATCGTCGAATCACCATTAGAGAAGTTGCTGAGGACCTAAACATATCGATTGGCTCGTGCCATTCGATTTTTATCAACGATTTGGGCATGAGACGGGTCGCCGCGAAATTCGTACCAAAATTGCTCAATTGCGACCAAAAACAGCAACGCATGAACATTGCTAATGAGATGTTAAACTCTGTCCGCGACGAACCAAATTTGCTCCAGAGGGTCATAACTGGTGACGAATCGTGGGTTTATGGTTATGACGTGGAAACCAGAGCTCAATCATCTCAATGGAAGCTGCTGCATGAACCAAGACCGAAAAAAGCGCGCCAAGTTCGGTCGAATGTGAAAGTTTTACTGACAGTTTTCTTCGATTGCAGGGGCGTGGTGCATCATGAGTTGTTGCCACAGGCAAGAACGGTCAATAAGGAATATTACCTGCAAGTTATGCGCAATCTGCGCGAAGCAATCCGCCAGAAACGCCCGGATTTGTGGGAGAACAAAAATTGGCTTTTGCACCACGATAACGCCCCTGCTCACACATCGTTGCTTGTGCGCGACTTTTTGGCCAAAAACAACACACTAATGATGCCGCAGCCACCGTATTCCCCAGATCTGGCCCCCTGTGACTTTTTCTTGTTTCCTAAACTGAAGAGGCCCATGAAAGGACGACGTTACGCTACGCTTGACGAGATAAAGACGGCATCGAAGGAGGAGCTGAACAAGATTTTAAAAAATGATTTTCTGCAGTGCTTCGAAGATTGGAAAAACCGTTGGCACAAGTGTATAATATCTCATGGGGATTACTTTGAAGGGGACAAAATAGATATTCATGAATAAATAAATAATTTAAAAAAAAAAACAAAATTCGTGATATTTTTTGAACACACCTCGTATGTAGCAAAAATGAGCTGAAACTCCAAACTATGCAACGCAAAACAAAAACGAAAAATTAAACAGGAATAACGTTGTCATTCAGCCACCACTAACTAGATCGCTCCGCATCAGCTTGACCAGCCTCTACAAATCTATCAAATGAATATCTCCACGGGAATTGCTGGTCTCGTGAACTTAAATTTGGAGGATATTTTATCTTCTTATCGGTGGCTCATCCATATATGTGATTTATGATTGGGACACCGTCAAAATCAAGAAAAAATATCGATTCATGTCCAAATACACGAATGCTTCGCGAGGAATAGGGTGGAGCGGCTGCGATCTTGCGATATGATTTCGAAGCAGTCTCAATATGAAGATATCGCTTCTCGTCACTTTAGCAGTTTCATTCGATATATGGTGCTTCCAATTTGCCTCAGACTTTATGTACATAATCTTTCCATAGTACTAGCACTCTGGTTGTACCACATCCGACATCCATATATCAAAACTGGTCTAACCAAGGTCTTGTAACAGATAACTTTGACCTTTTGATCGATGTATCTGGAATGAAAGAGTCGTCGAAGGGCGCTGACTACTTTTTGTGCGTTACTGAGCACGATTTTGACATGTTCAGTATTGTACAGATACTAACCGAAATGAACACCGAGGTATCAAACGCAGAATTTATAAAGATCCTGTTCTGAACTACCACCACTAGTCATGATGTGGAAATCCTTCCAATTACGTTTCAGGTCTTGACTGACCCCCTGCAGCGTTGTTAGTAACAAAATTGTTTCGCACTTCTGCGCATTGATTTTCATTTGCCAATATTCGGTCTAGAGCTGCACATCATTGAACATATTTTGAAGATTGCTCTGAACTATGCTAGCTTTTCTGTCTGCTATAAAGATGATCAGATCATCAGCAAACGCTACCAATGATCGCGTTGGCGAATTTTTTAACGTTAACGAATAATAATAGTAAACTCATTTCAGTTGTTTCTATTAATTTGACTGGTGAATTTTCCCTGACTTTCTGCTCGTCACCGGGAAGATATTTTTGTTTCCAAAGAAGGGAATTGACTAGCATCGTCTTGGAGTCGCGGTGTTGCCAAGCAGCCGCCGTGGTCAGCTCACAATTTAAGTTATTTCCTGGCGTATCCAGCGTTTTCTTTTTTTCAGGTGTTGTAGGGATTCATGTTTGTAGAATAGGTTCTGGAATAAGTCGAATTTGTATTCTTTGTTCTTCATGGAGCCGCAATCTCGTTCAGGGGCTTCAATCGGGCTCCAAGGGCGAACGAGTGGTGCCTGCGCCGTCTCCGACGGAGCTATCCGGGGCCGAGAAGAGCCTGACCGGAGCACCCCTTGTTAACTCGGTAATAGTACCCTTAAACTCAACAAAAAAAAAATCAATATTTCTGTGGTCCTATAAAGGGTCCTTTAACTTTGTAAGTTTGACGAAAATCAAATGATATACACGGAAGTTATGGCCATTTGAAATTTCTCCAATTACAACAAGAATAACACATGATTTTGGTATTTTAGGGACTTTCCATCGAATCAGTCACTGCAGTTTTGACTTGATCCTCTTCAAATTTTCAAATAAGGTCAATAACAGTAATATTTTTGGAAATTCATGATTTGAGCCATTTCTACTGGTTTGCAACAAAGCGGTGACCGTTGAAAATAGAAAAACAATGGATTTTCTTGTAAACGTGCACATCTCTTTGACATATTTCTTGATTTTATTGGTTGCTAGTGACTGCATTTCCGAGAGTTTGAGTACAAAACCCTTCTGACATAAGCGTAGGTCTGTCTAGCCAACTTGTTTTAAAAACTTTACAAACTTGCGGACAAATAAAAAAACCAATCTACAAGTAGTTAGCTCAGTGATTGTGTTTCGAATCCTCTTGTCAGTTTTTCTCCATCTCTTCTTCCTTCTCTTACCTATCCCTGTATAATTTAACTCGGACTACAGCAGTAGAATGGTTCATGCACTGACTAATAGTTCTGACACAAGTATTAACTAGTTGCTTCTATACAAACTAAATTTTCATTACAGCTCAGCTAACCTGAATAGTTAGTCGACCTCAACTAATTGTCAAAATACGAAAAGCAAAGCTGAAGTGACAATTCGGGTTATCTCTCTCTTTTCTATGGTCACAATATGAAAGGCAAATTTAAAGTGACAATTCGGTTTCAAAAGGGGTTTGCAATTCTGTGGTTTGTGGTTCAGATCCTTGCATAAGTCACCTACGTATTCGCGAGAATACTACAAGTCCGTCATAAGGCAACTGAATCAGTTGACAATTTTCGATGTCTTTAATAACGTATCGGTCATTTGATAATATTTTGTGTTTAAGGTACGTTCCGCGGTACTTATGGATTAGTTTCTTATTCGTGCTAACGGTGGTGTCCACGTTATGAATGACGACATATTCTCCTGCATTATAACTTTGGGGCGGGTTGCTGTTTCCTGGAAGTACTGGAGGTTGTAGTCCTGTGACTTCTGAATGGTGGAGGCACCACGTGCTCTGAGATTATCTAGATTGAGATCTGAGTCCTCATCTGTCTTCTCGCTTAAGTGTTCAATTAATTCGTTCACAATTTTACCTCTCTGCTCTATCCCGAACAGAAGTTTACTAGGAGACTGTTTAGTGGTACTGTGGATGGTATTGATTGATGCCATACTCTGGGACAACAGGTTAAATCAATCGGCATGACTAATGGGCACACAAAGTTTGGCAAGCATAGGTTTTAAAACTTTATTTACTATTTCCACCTGGCCTGTGGAGAGGCAATGGCAACTTTCACATGATCGATGTTCTGTTTAGCCAAGTATGTGCTAAAGCCCAAAGAGGTGAAACAAGTTCCTCTGTCAGCTATTATGCATTTGAGGTGACTGTTATAACTAAAATACAAGGTTTTCCAATACGAGGTGTTATTTTGATATTAAAAGAAAAATGCCATTTTTTATCAATGATCGGATGTTTATTTAAGAAAAATGCCATTTTTAGGGTTTTGTACTAAAATACAAAACCCTATTGCAATCACGACCTGTGTCCGTATGTCACAGCACTTTTTCTCCGAAACTATAGAGGCTACAGCAATGAAACTTTGTAGAAAGGTCAGAAGTGGTGACCTCTTAAAAGTTCAAGGGTGAAAATTTTTTTCAAAGGCGTTTAAGGGGGGTCTCCCCATATAGGGAGGTGACCCCTCAAAGAAAAAATTTTCACCATTGGTAGTTGAATAGGGTATCGTTGAAAAGGTCTCAATGAGATCTTTTCAAAATAAGTCTTAAAACTGCCTTATTGTTACCGAGGGGGACAGGGGAAGGGGAAATGTTCGAACTTTTCGCGTACCCCCCCCCCTCGCGATTGGACACCTTCCATCCGAAAAATCTGAAAAAAATCATGAATGTAGGCCTTACTGAGTACAACAACAAAAAATACATGAGAAGTCGAAATTCACTCAACTTTGTTAGTAATAGTATGATTTATCGATTTTGTGTTTTCTTGAATAATATCTAAACGGTACTTTCAACTCAATAAAATTTAGCAAACAGATGACTTTTTATAAGGTTGATCTTTTCTGAAAGTTTCATGAAGATCGAATAGTATTTGACGAAGTTATAGCGATTTGAATTTTCCTGTATTACTATGGAACAATATGCCCTGTATTACCATGGAAACATATGGCTATGGAGCCATATGCGCTTTTTTACCGGCTTAGACACTACAGCTTTGCTACGATTTGCATGAAAGTTTTAAGGAATGATAGGTATCATGAAGATGAGTCCATACAATTGAAAATGTCGAATTTTGTGCCGAATAAAGTGTTTTTGCGAGAGTACTTCTTCATTGAAGAAAAAGGTTGCCGAAAGATCTCATATTTTGGTGGAAGTGTATGGTGTGCATACTCTAGCTGAGCGTACGTGCCAGAAGTCGTTTGCACGGTTTACAAGTGGCGATTTCGACTTGGAGGACGATGAACGGTACGGACAGCCAAAAAAGTTTGAAGATCACGAATCGTAGACAATGTTCGACCAAGATGACTATTTATAAGATTGATTTTTCTGAATGTTTGATAAAGATCGAATAGTATTTACCGAAGTTATAGCGATTTGAATTTTCCTGTATTACTATGGAGCAATATGCCCTGTATTACTATGGAAACATATGGCTATGGAGCCATATGCGCTTTTTACCGACTTAGACACTACAACTATGCTAGAATTTGCATGAAAATATCAGGAGTGATAGGTATCATGAAAATGAGTACATACAATTGAAACAAGTCGAAGAGGCAGGAGAGAGCTCCTAGCAAAAGGGCTTTGTAACCATTCTAGGATTCGAAAAAATAGGCTATGAATCGATGATTACAGTATAGAAGAGTGGCCCCTGAAAAGAAATTTCGTGAAAGGTAGCCGATATGAGTATCAACTGAAAGTTCTCTATGAGAGCTTTTCAAAACAGTTCTTAAACTGACAGTTTTTGCTTCATGAAAAATGTGTTTCCTCCCTCGCGAATGGACACCCGTGATCTTAAAAAATCTGAAAAAATTATCAAAGGAGATATTCATGGGTATAACTATAACAAATACCTCAGAAGCCAAAATTCGTTCAACTTTGTTAATAATAGTATGATCCTTGAATTTCACATTTTCTCCAATAAAATCGTCTTTGACATGTTTCTTGATTTTATTCGTTGCTGGTTACTGCATTTTGTAAGTTAAGTACAAAACTCTTCTGACATGAGCATAGGTCTGTCTACCCAACTTGTTTATAAATGATCAGATGTTTACTACATGATAACACAAATTATCTGATGTTTATTTCATTATAAAGAAAAATGTATGCCGTGAGTAGTGGAAAATAACATTAGGCAAATGACCACCACGACCACGCTGACAGGGCCATATCCTTATCATGAAATTTTCCACAACCAAATCGCAAAGTGGCTGCCCTGTTTCCTCGATAGCCTCACGAATACCATCTTTGAGATCTTGAATCGACACTGGGCTGTTGGCGTAGACCTTCTCTTTCACGTGGCCACAAAGGAAGAAGTCGCAAGGCGTTAAATCACAAGATCTCGGTGGGCAATTGTGATCACCCCTTCGAGAGACAACACGGTCCGGAAATCTTCCCGTCAAAGATCAATGGTTTCGTTGCTTGTGTGGCACGTAGCGCCGTCTTGTTGAAAGTAAATGTTATCCAGATCAACACCATCCAATTCCAGCCATAAAAAATCATTAACAATCTCTCGATAGCGCAATCCATTCACCGTAACTATTGCTCCGGCCTCATTTTCGAAAAAGTAAGGTCGAATGACTCCGCCGGACCATAAACCGCCTCAAACAGTCATACCTTGAAAATAGAGAGGCGTTTTAACAATAACTCTTGGGTTTTCGAGCCCCAGATGTGACAATTTTGCGTGTTGCCGAAGCCACCGGGGTGGAAATGGGCCTCATCACTCAAGATGATTTTTTGATGGAATTCCGGATCATTTTCATGCATTTCAAGAACCCAATCAGCAAAGACACTACGTTGTTGATGATCGACCGGCTTGAGTTCTTGTGTTAACTGAGCTTTATAAGCCTGAAAACCTAAATTTTGATGGAAAATACGGTGTAATGACGTTTGTGAAATGCCTGATTCCAAAGAACGACGAGGAACGGACAAACCTGGGTTTTCTTCAACACTTTCGGCTACAGCAGCAATATTCTTGGCTGTTCTTGAGTGACGTGCACGGGTTTTATTCTTCACATCAGTAAGTTGTCTCAACAGCTCGGATTTTTCCACCGATTTCGGTATTGCAGTCCAAAAAGGTGCTTCACGACAACTCAACAATGTTCGAGTTTTACGAACAGTCTCTGCCAAATTTTCACCATTTTTACAGTGAATTTTAATAATTTTGACTACATTGTTGAAGCGTGTATTGTTTCAGCTTTATTAATGGCTAAGTTTTTACTTGTGAAATGTTAAAAAATGACAGCTTCAAAAGGGACATCTACCGAAATAGCGGCCTATTCAAAATAACACCTCTTATTGGAAACCCCTTTGTTTCTGTGTTTTATCAATAGATAACATTGTTATGTCCTTAATGGAGAACCCTCATAAAGCAACGATGTCACCAGTCCGAAAATTAAAAACCTTTTAAACTGTCTTTAATTGTGAACAAAGAGGTTAAGTGAATATTTTTCCTGAATTTTCAAAGCAGAGCCTTTGAATTAGTGACATTACATCAATTTAAAGTATGACACAAGATTAAGGGCAAACTCATGTCAAGGATAAAGCAACCGACGAATGTACGTTTAACTTTAATTCAATTAAAACTCATTCTGCTCCCATCATAAATAAATAAAACTACTGTAAGGGTCTCACTAACATTCCATTGAACAAGCGCACTTTCTCAACATGGTCATACCAGCCTTGCATATCTTACGTTAAATTAACCATTTAACATTTCAACTTTCGCAGCGTTGCTGCGTTCACACATAGATTGCAGCGTTTCAATTGAGACATTACCGAGCGTAAACAACATTTATAGATCCATAAAAAGAAAATATTTTCGTAATAAATAAGAATTCTATAATTGCTTCATTACTTAGCACCTTTGCAGCGAAAATTAGGGTGACTATAGCCTATGAAAATGGAAGTTCGCGCCAAACGTATGTACATTGAGCAATCCTATGATAATGCATAGTGCAATTATTGTGCTCGTACTCGTACTTGCGATGAATGGATGGTAAAAGTGGATAAAAAGCGCATGCAACTTCAAAACTTGTTGAGCTACAAAGTTGATTTTATCTGACACATTCGAAGGTTTTTGAAGTAATAATTGAAACTTGAGCATTTTAAGGTTTTTTCATGATTTGTTGATAGATCTGGGAGATTGTAAGCATGTAAGTAATTGTAGAAAATTGCTATGAGAAATTAACTATCACACGGGTTTTACATTTCAGTACATCTTTTATGTAAGGTGTCGCTGTAACAAATGCGAATTAGCTCTCAAATTCTACTGCTCCTGCCCTATTCATAATCTCGTTTGAAGAAAATCTTCTTCAAAGGAAACGTATCCTCCAGATCATTTTCTATTTAATTCTTCCAATTAGGCTTAAAAAAATTGAGCGGAATGATTATAAAACACTTCAAAGCTGCATCAGATGTATCCTTTCCAAATAAAAAACTAATTACTGGTTTTCGACAGCTCGGCATTCGAGTCTTTCTCATTTTTCCTGGTGCTGATCACCGGATGTCAAATCTAATTAAATGCAGATTTTTGTATGTATATAAAATATTCACTAATATTCAACCATTTAAAATTTTACCTATTTCAGCATTTGAAATTTACTTTAGAAGAATCTCCATCGCACTGTCGATTAATGTCAGCCAATCACATCTCGCATGTCCTGTGAACGTGTCGAAAAAAAACGTGTGACTGTAACAAAAGAGCAACACGCTTTGGAGAACGCTTCAGCGATTAGCAATTGCACTGATCATTTCAATATGCTGTTGACATTAAACCATTCTCGAGGTAATTATCAAAAGTGACAGCATGCACAATTCCTAAGATAATGGCTGGGCTAATTGATTTTTATTTACGGCCAAGAAAGCAATAAAACGATGTCTCTTTCGATCATGTCATGTCCACGTCTGCGTGGCGACATCTTGGTCATCGTCATAGTGCAATCCATTCGCGACTTCTTTAACATGAGCATCCCTGAACCAGGTCCATCACAACCTGAGCGCATCCCGCCAGAAGTGTAGTATCCAAATGCAATGGAGTCCTCGTTTTTGCGTTGCCTGCCAACAATTTCTTGGACATGGCTCAAGTAATTTTTGAACCTTTAAATGTTAGTTGAAGATCAATTTCGGTTTCTTTTGCTTCTTGCCTTCGTGTATTCCCTACACAGATAATGCGCGCTGATGAATGCTTCTGTGTTACTGTTCTTTTGTGATTATATTTGAACCGATATCGAGGAGTATTGTAGATGTAGAGTAGTGATGGACTTTATGAGCCACATTTGGGTTCACAATATTGCATAGTATGGGTATTTTATTCTATATTTATAAATCAATATTTAGCTAGAAATCAACCTCGACAAAGTTAAAGATACATTTTCTACACAAAAAAGTCTAAGTAAACACATACGTACCAGAAGGATCACACTCAACCTCTAAAATGCATTTTAAGCTGTTGATGAAGAAACTAACGGGAGCGCTCAATGAAATGGGCTATGAATATTCGGACACAAAAACATTTTTTCTCTATCTGACCAGTCGCCATTTTATTGCAGTGCTACTGAGTTACTCGCCTAAATTAATTGCTCAATATAATTGTAATGTAGACATTTTGTTAACCCCCAAATGAGAGAAGGTTATTAGTTTGGCTCTTATCGTCTGTTTTTTCGTCTGCAAGTCCAGGGCCGGTTTGACGGGTAAGCAAAGTACGCGGTCCCGTAGGGCGCCTAATCGCTCTCCAATGTTCAGTATTGAAGAAGGAGACTAGACTAGAGGTTGAAAGTTGATTCACATCACCAGATTGAAGGGGAAATCGTATATCGTACACATACTCCTACTATTATGGAAACTAAACATTCTCTAACATAAAATCACCGATTGTATTTTTCATATCAAAAATTGACTATTCTTTCACATAAAACTATCCATTTTATTGTATATACTCCAATATTCTTAATGATAAAGAAATGAATATTTTCTAACATAAACTTATCATTGTACCGTTCATATTCCAAATAGTCTAAAATCAATGACCTTAAATTCCCATTTCATTGTAACCAATTCAAAAACATTCAACTTTGCAATCATAGCAATCAGCAAAATTCTGTCATTCACTTGTAGCACAAATTGCAAACATAATTAAGCTATTCACCTTTAGCGCAAACTGTAAACAAAATTCAGTTATTCACCTGTAGAAAAAATTATTTGTCGACAAATTCAGCTAAATTCATTAAACTTTTTTGAGCGACCTATGCTAAATAAGCAATTAACGATTGAGAATTATTGCACGTATAGAAATTTGTGAACATGTAAATTATTGCTAGTGTAAGGAACAATTATGTATAATAAAACGAGACTGATAAAATAAATCATCACTTGTTGATTAAACTATGTAATGTTGTTTCATTGAGTCTATATCAGAACATTGGTCCTTCAAGAAGGATTTCATCACATGGACATTCACCCAAGTAAACCAAGACAAGGTTATCAAAACCATAGTGTCCAACCAAAAGGACCCAAAAACAGCAAGGATTGCAGGACAACGGAGCCACAATATTAGATTTTATTCTGAATTCAAGATCAGAATAGGAGTCTTCCGGTAATTCATTCATTACTTCAAGGCAGGAATCTTAGGAGAAATGCCTAAACTCATCACAACCCAAAAACTCAACTTCGACAGCATGAACCTGATCATCGCTAATGCAAAGAAGGATGGACCCAGTCGTCACTCTCTGGCGTATTTCGAGACCACATTGCAGCGTCTCGAAGAACAGCGGAAGGCATGTGAAGGCATACATGCCCAGACACATGATCAGCTGAAAGCGGAAGAATACGAGACAATACTTGAGAAGTATACTGAGGACTATGAACACCTGGAGGAAGTCTGTGTGGTCTAATGGTTAGAGCATGAACGAATGAGCCGAATGTTCCAAGTTCAAATCTCGTTGGGAGCAACGTGATTTAGTGCAGGGGATTTTTCGGACAGACTATGAGTATTCGCTCAGTGGTGATATGTACTGATTTAATCAGATCATATCATAGCTGAGCAAGCACACGGGAGCATGATACTTACCAAATCAACTTCCGAAAAAATCAATACGGTCATGAAAATGAGACACTCTAACTATCTCTAAGCAAAGGCCCGAGAGGGGCTGTAGTGCTACAAAGAAGAAGAAGAAGAATGAACACCTGGAAGATCTCGTCTTGGAATACAAGACAATTTTCAAGGATGGAATCAACCAATTGCACGCTGCATCGTTTCAAGCCGGATCTTCAAGAGAGCCACGGCCGCCGACCACAAGTGAAGGAGATGATCTCCAGTTAGAGCGGATCAAGCTGCCCATATTTGATGGGGATTATGGCAAATGGACACCGTTTTGTGACCTTTACAAAAGCATGGTTCATGACAGCGCAACCTTGTCCAGCGTAAAGAAGATGCAGTACTTACGCAGCAATTTGAGGGGAGAAGCTGAGAAACTTATAAGTCACCTCAACATAGTAAGTGGCAACTATCAAGCCGCTTGGTCGCTACTGTGTAAATATTACGACAACGAGAAACTGATAGCACAAGAAGTTATGCAAGCAAATGACGCCACTGGATTAAGGGACATGGTCAACACAACCAACCAGCTTATTGCAAGTGTAAAGACGCTGAAAATCGATGGATTCGACCTGGCTATAGTTTTCATCATAAACAGCAAGTTCGGTAAGGAATCAAGGTCTGAGTGGCATAAAACGATAAACGGATGTAAGGAAGTGCCAAAACTTGAAAATTTCATGGTCTTTTTAACCCAATGACTTACAATGTTAGAAGCCTTAACATTATCATTCTCTTCAGCAAACACAAGGTCACCCAAAAGAACTATGACTCACGCCGTTCAAGTTCAACCAACACGCTGCGTAATGTGTGACAATCATTATCACTTGTTTGAATGCGATCAATTCAAGAAAGCAGCAGTAGACTTACGGCAGCAACTGGTCAAAAGTAAGAAGTTGTGTTTCAATTGCCTTTCAGACCAACTTGCGGTGAAAAGATGCCAATCTAAGAAAAATTGCAAGCTCTGTTCGAAACGACATAATACTCTATTGCACATAGACAGTGGATGCATGTAACCAAAGTTAATGGAATCGTCTTCACCAGTAATGCCTCCCACTCAGCCACAAGCGCATAACGCTCTTCTCTCCAACACTCAGATACTACTTGCTACAGCAATTGTAATCAAAACCAATGAAGGTACTACTGTAAAGCTGCAAGCATTACTAGACATTGGCTCACAGAAATTATTTATCATGGGGTCTACTGTACAGCTGCTGGGACTACCACGCAAACACTCCAAAATATCGATTGGGGGTATTGGGTGCTCAGAGGCAGTAACGTCCAGAGGAGTAGTAGAGGTCACTGCAAATCTAGGAAAGAATGGGAAAGACGATCTCTTGCAATTCTCAGCATTAATCATTCCAAAAATTTCAGCCGTGTTACCAGCTATCAGTATCAACATATACTTGCCTAAACACATTAGGAATTCGAGATTGGCAGATTCTGGTTTCCATCACACATTGACATACTTCTTGGTGCCGACATGTACGGTAGAATTTTGGACCGCGGTTTCATTCAAGGACAGCCATGTGCTCAAAAGACATAACCTGGTTGGGTTCTGTTTGGTTCAACGGCATGCACGCGCACAGAACCAGGCTCAACATCCTTTGTTGTTTATAAGGAGCTTAATAACACCCTAAATCGATTTTAGGAGATTGAAGAGCCGTCCATAGCACATAAACAGAAATCAGAAGACCTTGAAATTGAGCAACATTATGTTGAAAACACAAACTGACAACCAGATGGAACTTACACAGTCATATTACCGTTCAAGCCAAACGCTGAATAGAACAAGGACCTGAAGGAGTCAGTACGAAAAGCATATATTCAATTCAGACAATTGGAACAGCGTCTGTCTAGTCACACTGATCGAGAAAAGGAATACCATGCCTTCATGGAGGAATACCTTAGACTTGGTCACATGGAGAAGGTACCAGACCATTTCATCCAAAACACGGATTGTTATTACTTACCCCATCATGAAGTTATTAAGGAAACAAGCTCCACTATAAAGCTGCGAGTAGTTTTTAACGCGTCACAAAAATCTCTCGGT
Organism: Odontomyia ornata; assembly: GCA_963969285.1. NCBI lineage: Eukaryota > Metazoa > Arthropoda > Insecta > Diptera > Stratiomyidae > Odontomyia > Odontomyia ornata. The sequence goes on along the minus strand of OZ017740.1, from coordinate 100,513,022 downwards.
GGCAAATCGTTAAATGATCTTCTCCAAGTTGGCCCTACAATACAACCTAACCTTCTGCACCTATTATTAAGATGGCGCAATCATCGCTGCGTAATTGCTGCTGACATAGAGAAGATGTATTGACAGATACAAGTCCACGAAAACGATCGAGAATATCAGCGCATTCTGTGGAGGTTTAACACAAAGGAACCAATTGGGCATTACAGGCTGCAGACCGTGACATATGGTACATCATGTGCTCCATTTTTAGCTATTCGCACACTCTAGCAACTAGCAATTGACGAACGTGATGCACACTCTGAAGTTACCGACAGAATTCTTCAAGGTTTTAGCGTGGACGATCTACTCACAGGATCCGATGATATAGTTCAATGAAGCCGTATACAGGAAGAGCTCAAGTTCGTCCTCAGCAAGGGAGGGTTTCATCTACGGAAATAGTCAGCAAACGACAAGATGCTTTTAGAAGCCATTCCAAAAAAGGATCGAGGGAACCAGAAACCATTGAAAATTGCTTTTTCAGAAGAAGTCAAAACACTTGGATTACAATGGCACCCGGCGCAAGGCCACTTTTCCTTTAAAGTTACACCAGCTGGGCAACAAAAACTGACGAAACGGTCCATACTTTCAGAAGTATCAAAGTTATTCGACCGATTAGGTTGCTTGCAATCCTGTACTATCACAGTTAAAATTACCATGCAAAAACTCTACTTTCTAAAGTAAGGCTGAGATGACGAAGTCCCTCCAGCTACAGTTATAGAACGGGTTGAAACACGGAGACAATTACTGATCATTGAGAAGCGCAAATTCCCACATGGAACGGATCCAAATAAAACGGCAGAGCGGAATTACACGGATTCTGCGACGCATCGAACGCAGCTTATGCAGCAGCAGTTTACTTACTAGTAATCTCCACAGAAGAAAATATATCAACTTGTTTGCTGAGTGCAAAATCTAAAGTCGCTCCGCTAAAAACGATATCAATCCCACGACTTGAGCTTCGCGGGGCTGTTCTACTGTTGGAACTAATGAAACAACTCAAACAAACGTGCAAATGGGCAAACATCAACACTCATTTCTGGACAGATTCAAAAGTCGTCTTAGCCTGGATCTAAAAACCAACAGCTACGTGGAAGGTATTTGTCACAAATCGTGTAAGTCTGATACACGAGGCCTCGAACCCAGATGATTGGCACCATGTTCGTTCTACCGATAACCCGGCTGATCTTCCTTCAAGAGGGATTCAACCAGAACAGCTGATTCACTCATCCTTATGATGGAAGGGTCCAGAATGGCTAGCAAATCAAGAAATCTCAACAACATCAAATTTGGCACTTTTAGTAACAGAGCACAATGCCGTGGCAAATGAAAGACGCACCGTTGGAATAGTAGCAACAGAGACCACCCAAGAGCCAGAGATATTCAGCAATTACTCGTCACTTTCAAAACTTTTGAAGGTTATAGCATACATACGCCGATTCAAATATAATGCATCAAATAGAGACAACAAACAAGTGGGTTCTTTGACGATCGAGGAGCTACAGGGAGCAAAAAACAATTGCATACAACTCTCCCACCAGCATGTTTTTGCAAAAGAATTATCAACGTTGCGCAGTAGTTCACAAGTCGCCAACAATAGTAGCCTTAAGCACCTAACTCCAATGATTGACTCCAATGGCATCCTCAGGACTACCGGCAGACAACAGTTTGTGCCAATCGATAAAACTGCAAAATGACCAGCTATACTTCCAAGAGATTCATTTGCAAAATTGGTCGTCAGACACAATCATCTGAAAACGTTACATAGAGGACTACAGTTGGTTTTAGCAACACTGCAGCAAGAGTTTTTCATCATTAATGCACAATCGTTTGTAAAAAGGATCTTTCATGAATGCACCACGTGCTTCAAGACTATCCCTCGGCCAGAGAGCCAGCTAATGGGACAGTTATCTCCACCAAGATTGCAAATGGAAAAGCCCTTCGCACAAACAGGCCTGGATTATGCTGCGCCAATAAGAATCAAATGGAACAGTGGACGTAGGACGAAAACCACTAAAGCCTATATAGCTGTCTTCGTGTGCTTCTCTTCCAAAGCTTTCCATTTAGAAGCTGTAAGTGATTTATCGGCACCAGCGTGCGTTGCCGCAATTTGAAGGTTCATTGCGCGAAGGGGGAAATGACTGTGGAAGCAACTTCGTGCGTAGCGAACGACAATTACGCAAAGCATTTGGAGAGGTTTCAAAGCAATGCGAGGATCTCCTAATGAACGAAGAGATTCAGTGGAAGTTCATTCTTCCTGGAAGCCCACACTTTGGTGGACTCTGAGAAGCTGGAGTAAAGTCAATGAAACGGCATTTACTCAAGTCGATTGGAGAACGACTCTTAACCATCGAAGAACCTTACACTCTCCTAGCTCAGATAGAAGCATACTTGAACTCAAGACCTCTATTCGAAGTGAGCAGCCATCCAAGTGAACATTTGGCCATCACTCCTGGACACTTTTTAACAGAGAGTAACTTGTTCCAAACACCAGCAATTGCATCTGACAAACATATCAGCAAAAAGTGGGAAATGATCCAACAGAGAAACAACCATTTCTGGAATCGATGAAGACTCGAATACCTCAGCAGACTACAGCAACGACCGGAATAGATGAGCATCAGACCCAATCAACAAGTTGGTGACCTTGTGCTTCTAAAAACGGAAAACTTTCCATCAACTCGATGGCCGCTCACAAGAATTGTGGAAGTACATCCAGGTGCTGATGGTATAGTTCAAGTTGTATTCATCAAAGTACATGACGGAGCTACCAGGCGCCCCGTGACCAAGATTTGCCACCTACCGTTCAAAAACAAAACTCCAAATGTCCCAAAAGAATCACCTATCCAAGATCCCCCAACAGAAACTCCATCACTAACACTTGCATCAACAACACGCAAATATAAAAGATGCAAAATTTGACCCATTGGTGATACTTGGACAGAATACTTACCAGATCGCACGAAAAAACAACGGGATGAGTTTTCGAAATCTCCACCACAGACATCGACCGCACCTGGGTTAGCTACCAAACTCTTATACTCTCTGTGGGTAATCTGCTGCGTCCTTCCAGACATATATGGCGATGTCAGTACTACTCAGCTGACAACAGATTTTTGCATCGAACATCTCGGAAAAGCGCAAATATATAGAGGTGCGTTGAAAATGCAAATCCAGGTTGCGCGGAGCAATTTGAACTATGACCAAACCAACGTTCATGCTGTCGTGACAAAAATTCGAGGACTTTGCCAATCTAGCAATGACATCTCTACGCAAATTGTTTGCTATGAACTAGCACAACATTTGGATGAAGTCAAGGATGAAATTGGACGTAAAATGAACACGTTAAAATTTTTCTATCGTAGACAACGTCGTGGAGCATTAGGATATTTGTTAACCGCTGTGTTTGGCGTAAACGATGAAGTGTACAACGATATTAACAGTCTGTCCGACAACCAGAAGAAAATAATTCGTTCCGTGGACAGCCAAAATAAACTCATGTTCAAGGCAGTGAAGACCTTAAATAGCACTTCAGGGAGAATAGACACACAGTTGAAGCGATTTCAAGCCCAACTCCAACGAAGCTTGGATTGTATTAACGAACTCAGTCATTGGTACAAAAGCTCAGACCACAATCAAATAAACATCCACATCCTTGCTACTTACCAGACAGCAGAGAACTACTTGAGAGAAGTTTATCACAAATATTCGAGCATATTAGCAAATCTGTCATCAAGCACAGACATTTGGGATTGAATCAAAACCAGTAATCCCATCCATGACATCAACATAACGCAATCGTTACTTCCAGACCACGTACAAGTCATACTTCAGGTATTAGAGCCAATTCAGTTCATATCTAATAGAAATAGCTTTCATTTATTGGCTTTCCTTCCGATTATTGATACACGCCCGTATGATATTATAAAACCGACACTGATCCCGGAGAAACTCAACAACTTCACATTTCAAGCATTTGACGTACCGCCAAGGATTCTAGGAGTTAACTACAATCTGCAACAATACTTCAAAACCTCCTCTAACGAGCTGCTTAAACTCTCGACCGACGAATATCTGGTAGATATTAGCGTTCTCTATGACGTAAATTCCAGGCCAAACTGCATCATCAATGAAATACACAAAGTATATAAACATGTACAGCACACATGTTCAAACTGAACAATATTGTATGGAAGCAGCTTCATGACGCAAATACATGGATGTTCACAGCCCCAATAGCAACTCCTGAGCAAACGTCCTGCCAAGGTGACCAAAAAAACGTGGCACTAAATGCCACTGGTATCATTAAACTCTCACAAGAATGTAGCCTTAAAGTTAACAACCGCAACCACCCGTCATCAATCAAACCATTAACACACAAAACATCCCCGACCTCGTAGCTTCAGACCTAATAAAATTCGAAGAATCCATAGGAGCCTACGTTCAGAAAGAAGAAGCGTTCATCGACGATTACCAATCAACATCCTGGTCCCCCGTTCGACAACATGGAGTCAGCATAACCTTATCCGTAATCATCTGTTTGACGACTGTAACTGGATTCTTCCTATTAATTCGACGTTAGTTTTCAAACGTAACAACTTCACACAAATCTACCTGATCTGACACTAACTAAGAACCTTGGACGGTTCATGGCGGGCGGTAATGTTAAGGAAACTAAACATTCTCTAACATAAAATCATCCACTGTATTTTTCATATCAAAAAGTAACTATTCTTTAACATAAAACTTTCCATTTTATTGTATATAGTCCAATATTTTTAATGATAAAGAAATGAATATTTTCTAACAGAAACTTATCATTGTATAGTTCATATTCCAAATAATCTAAAATCAATGACTTTAAATTACCATTTCACTGTCACCATTCGAAAACATTCAACTTTGCAATCATAGCAATCAGCAAAATTCTGTCATTCACTTGTAGCACAAATTGCAAACATAATTAAGCTATTCACTTTCAGCGCAAACTGTAAACAAAATTCAGTTATTCACCTGTAGAAAAAATTATTTGTCGACATATTCAGCTAAATTCATTAAACCTTTGTGAATGACGTATGCTAAATAAGCAATTAATGATTGAGAATGCACGTATAGAAATTTTTGAAAATGGAAATTATTGCTAGTGTAAGGAAAAATTATGTATAAAATTTCTAGACTGATAAAATAAATCATCACTTGTTGATCAAACTATGTAATGTTGTTTCATTGAGTCTATTTCAGAACACCTACTACTTGATTAATTGTTATTCCCAAATAACAAAAATCACAAATAATAACAAATGGACTCGTCCGTCGTACACCCCCCCCCCCTCCGTCGCATATTGCCTCGCTCTGACGTCTACTGCTTCAGTACTGAGACATTCTATCGTTCGATCCTAACCATAGAAAACGAAACGCTGCTAACCCATTCGGAATCTAGTGCTTCTTTGTTTATTAAACGCAAGTTATGTCTAGTACTAGTGCCGGCAGTAGTAGTAAAAAGCCCTTTGGGTCATTCAACCGCAAAAGAAAGCTGCAGCACGCAAAAGAAGATAAAATACAATCTAAAGCACCACAGAAGTTAATTACGAAGTTGGACAAGGACGATACTGTTATAACAGCTAATGTATAAGAAGATGAATTGCCAATATTGGAGGCTGTAACTACTCCATCGACAAGCCATCAAAGAAATAAAACTGTAAGCTAATACTTCATTTAGGCCCAATTTTAAAATTTAATTTACAAAAAATAAGTGCAGAGTTAAGCTTTAATAAGCAGTAAAATATTTATTCAAAATACATTATATACCTTTTAACTTTGTTTCGTCAGGTTTGTTTACAAAACAAATAATATTGGAGACTCTATATTGGCCTAATAGTATTGGCGCAACACGGGATCGGGGTATGCATGATTCATCGGTGGTCGGTGAAGTAAACAATGACAACTCTATAGTCTGCGCGCGGGATGATGGGCCTTCTCACGCTTAGCATCTTGGTTGCCGCTTTAACGTACATTTAACTTGCGTTATCTCTTTATTTATTTTTCTTTTTGCCATCATGGTTAATCTAGCCTACTGTATTCTTATATGTACAATCAATTGTTTGACAAAGTTTATCGTATATCTTTCATTGGTGATAAAATATAAATTTCCAATAAATCAAAAATTCATATGGGCGAATTTAAAAAGATTAATTAATTGTTTTGGGTCCCAGCACCCTTCCAATGTTTTCGTCCTTCATCCTTGTTATTGCCTATTGCCTCTCTGTTGTGTTGCTGGCCATGTTAAAAAATAAAATATAAACGCTGGGTGTTGCAATTTTTGATAAAATGATGCAAAACCCAATAGCTGCTGGCAGTTTATGTTAGGTAATAGAAATTAATTTTTTTACAAGAAGCAAACTCATGTAACAATTGATTATTGAATGGAGTTATATCAATTAACTATTCAAAAAACGAGACAACTCATTAAACATTGGTTTTTTGTGTGACACTAAAAAATTTTAGAATTGGATTTGTATTGTAGGATCAGCAGCTGTCTGGAGGCACGTCACCGCTACTATCGATCGGACTGTAGAGAGTGGCCGCTAAAAATCACGGATGAGATACGAAAACTTCTTACTGATCGTTGTCCTGTGCAAGTTACTGACATTGACATTCTCATTGATGCTAAGGGTAGAAAATTCTCTTCACTTAGTTCCAAAATCCACTTAGTTCCAAAATTAGGAATAAGGACAAGTCCATAGGAATTGGTTGATGTAAAAAAATGCAGTATTTTGCTTTGCCTGCAAAGTCTTTGGAAATGTGCATTCATCTCTTACCACCGGAGACCATGGATATTCTTACTGGCAAAACTTAACCAAGACTTTGACCAGTCGTTAGAAACCTTTTACTCACATACAAAATTGTAGGTCTAGGCGTGAACTGTCCATGCAATTACGTTTGGGTAGAACTATCGACAAAGAGCATAAGAGAACCATTCGAGCTGAAATAGAACATTGGAACCAAGTGTTGAAACGTTTACTTCATGTTGCCAAATTTTTTGGATCTCAGGAGTTGGCTTTTGGAAGAACAAAAGAGTCTCTTTTCGAGCGTAGCAATGCTAACTTTTTGAAACTTGTAGAGTATATTCCCAAATTGGATGTTGTCATGGCTGAACATATAAGAAGAAGTACTGTCACGGAAAGCATTTGTACTTTTTTTTCTTCTTTCCTGCGGTCGTTAGGATACCGCCCGAGCCATGGTTAAAGATAAAAATGTTTACTCGCTAAAATAATAAAATAAAAATGGTTAAAATAAAAATGTTAAAGTAAAAAACGATAGAAAGGTTAAAATAAAAATGTTAAGATAAAAACATTAAAAAACAAGATGTCAAAGTAAAAATGTTAAAATAAAAATGTTAAACTAAAAATGTTAAGGTAGGAGTGAATAAAAATGTTAAAGTAGAAATAAACGAGCGAAAATAACAATAATCAAATGGAACGAATCAAAAAGAAAACTCAAATTTTATGTTAAAAAAATCTAAACACAAGATACTTAGGACAATAAAGTTCTACCAGCCACTGAGAGTATTGAAGATGATGAAAACGATGACATTGACCCTGACGACAAGAATGAGAGTGAATAGGTGCGAGTAAAGGGATACTGTCCCCGGTAAAGTAGCGTCCGGAACGCCAGAAAATTCGGTTTAAACATCATCACACCAGCTTCTGATTGTCACCACATAAGCTCCTCATCAAAATGATGGAGCCCTCCACCGACGAATGCGATTTGTCTAGATTATTTTGAATAGAACGACGACGAAGGCGACAACGGCAGCAAACGAACCGCTTCGCGCCGTCAAACAGTGCAAAAACAGTTTTTGTTTTCAGTGTTTTGATTTTTAGTATCTACGTAACATTGCCCATTGCGGGCTGCTCACAAAATTTTTCTTTATTCGACGCAAAACATACGACCAACCACTTTCCTTGATCTTGTCTAAAGAATCGAATATATCGCTGGGCTTAAAGGTGCAGTGGCTGATATCAGCAATTTTACTGATGCAATACCTTCGGCAGTCAGCGGTGGCCGTTTGTCGCATACATCAAACATCCCACACAATGAAGAATGTGGCATACGTGACGAGTGGAAGCATAATTTAGAAGAGAAATTTCGTACTATACGCCAAATTGTTCAAAAATATCATTATGTTGCTATGGATACAGAATTTCCAGGTGTCATTGCACGACCAGTTGGTGAATTTTGTTCAACAGCCTATTATCAATATCAATTGTTTTTGCTGAATTGCTTATGATATCCGGCATCGTTTTTATGGACAATGTTAAATGCTTATGCATTCATTGTGGCTATGATTTTGGACACTTACTCAAATTACTAACGGATCAAAATTTGCCACCGGAAGAAAGTGAATTTTTCGAATTGTTACGTTTATATTTTCCAACAATCTACGATATCAAATATCTGATGGAATCATGTAAAAATTTGAAAGGTGGACTACCAGAAGTTGCTGATCAATTGGAACTACGACGTGTTTGGCCGCAGTATCAGGCTGGATCTGATTCGTTGCTAACAGGGGTGGCATTCTTTAAAATGCGTGGGATATTTTTCGAGGATAACATTGATAACGCTAAATACTGTGGTTATCTACATATATGGATTAGGAACATCATTTATCGTAAACGGAGCCAGCCTTCATGATAACAACGGGGAAAATAACAATTCAACGTCATGATTTCATTTAAGTTTTAAAGATGTTTTTATACAAATCGTATACACAGTCTAAAAACAAACAAAATCACAACACAGAATGTCAGTTACTTTGACATTTACACCTGATGGGCGAGTGTACTAAAAGAAGGGAAATTTGGATTTCAATTGCCCGATGCACACCAGTAGGGGGATCGCAATTGAAAATTGAATCGCCCAGGGAAAAAGTTAATGGCTCACCGGTTGAAACCGAGCCGATAAAAAATCAGGAAAGAAAGAACGCCTCTTTCTCTTTTCTGGCAGACAAGGATCAACAACCGAGGACCAAGTGTGGATAGCGGCACGAGATATTTCTAGAAATTCATCGAAGGAAGCAATTTGCGACAGGGAAAATTACAACAGCGGCAACGATACAATTAAGGGAGATTGGCGACATAAACTCAGCAATAAGCGCGCTGGCAGTAGAGCTTCGCAACGCAGATTACTTCGGGGGGCCCCCAACTAGGTAGAGTAAGTTAAGTTTCGCATTTCAATTAATTAACGTTCTATTTTTGAATTTTCTTTGCACTTTACCATTAAATATATGATTAAATAGTGAAAATATTTTTGGTTATTAAAAAAAAAATAGGATTGCCACGAAAGTAAATTGTACACCTGGCTCGGGTGTGTTTGGGGGTAAATTTTCATTGCGATTTATCTGGGATTTTATTTAAGCGCGGGTGTTTTTCTTAGATTTTCGCTCGGTGCGAGTTACAGGGTGCGATCGAGAGTAAATTTGCAGTGCGAATTATTCTGAGATTGCTTAGCGCAGGTGTTTTTCTTAGATTTTCGCTCGGTGCAAGTTGCGCTGGGAAATCTGAGCCTGGCAAAGTTATGGAAGTGGTCACCCGGTGAGTCTAATCCTCCTCTGTTAGAAGAAAAATAGTGAGTGGTAGCTCGAGCTATGTGAGGCGTGTTCGGCGGCCGCGTTCTCACTTGGCGGCTTTTTAAGACCAGGCGATAAGTGAGTGGCACCTCCTATAACCGTCTCCGACGGCAAGTCGGGTCCGAGGTCCTTAGCCGAAGGAACTCCCACGTCGAGGGCAACTATAGGGTAACAGTACTTCCGAAGACACACATGTTCACTATTTGAGCAAAGAAATACAAAATGAGTTTATTTATCTCTTGTCCACAACGATCCAAGACCGAATTATAAGTGACCTAAAACAAGCAATATATTATGCTATAATACTGGACTGTACATCCGATATCAGCCATACAGAACAAATGACATTGGTGGTGAGATTCGTCACATGTGTTAAAAATGATAAAGTGTCAATAAAAGACCATTTTTAAAGCTTTCTGTCTATCGAAGATACGACAGGTGAAGGATTCACAGAAGTCTTCTCAGTGAGTTAGATACACGGAACATCCCGTTAAAAAACATGAGGGGCCAGGGATATGAGAATGGCTCCAACATGAGAGGAAAGCATGCTGGAGTCCAGGAAAGAGTATTTGATTTGAATCCCAGGGCATTTTTCGTGTCATATGCTAACCATTCCATGATTCTAGTGGTTAACGATACTGCTCTCTTTTGCCCTATTGCAGTTTATTGTTTTAGTACGATCCAAGAAATATTCAACTTTTTCTCCAGTTCAACTCACAGGTGGAGTATTTTGGTGAAACACATATCCAATCTAACAGTGAAACCCCTTAGCAATACTCAGTGGGAGAGTGGGATTGAAAACTTGGTACCCCTTAGATATCATATCGAGGAAATTTATGATGTTTTGTATGAAGCCTCTCAAGACCACAACCTGGACGCTTTTAGGAGGAACACTTCAGTAGGAGTAATAAGAAAACTTCCAAATTTCAAATTTTTGTGTTGCCTGGTAACGTCACATAATATTTTTTTTATAATAAACATGGTTATTAAGACCTTGCGAAAAGTCTCATCTACTTTGCAAATTTCAATGGACGTCGTGAAAAGTGTTCAGACATTTTTGGAAAAAGTGAGACCTGATGGAGGTCTTAATAGCATTATTATAGACGCTTCAGAACTGGACCAAAAAATTGGTGTTTCTGTTGAATTTGAAAAAGAGCCCGAAGTTCATCCAAGGAAAACCAAGAGGCAATTCGCATATGAGAGTGAGAATGGACCGTTTCAGGCTGGACTGGCAACATTCAAAGTGAAATTTTTCTTTGTGGTGCTTGATACAGAAATAAACTCACTTAACGAGAGGTTCGAACTAATGGAGAACCACAGCAAGAGTTTTGGTTTTCTGTATGACATTAAGATTCTGTTCGCTTTCACTAGAAAAATGTCTAGAACCGGTCCTGTGTAAGTCACAGCTGTTTTTCTCCTAAGCTACGGCACATATAGATACCAAAATTTGTCGGTATATGTGAACAGATAACCTCTTGAAAGTTTGAGTACCAAAAAAATTTTCAAAAGTTCTTAAAGTGGGTCTTCCCACGCAGGGGGTGAACCTCAAATACTTTTCTTTACCAGAATTGGTCGTGCAGCGTATCAAATAAAATGTCTTGACGGGAACTTTTCAAAACAGGTCTTGTAACAGTATTTTCGCTATCGAGAGCAGGGTGACCAGACATCCTCCTTTCGGAAGACATGTCCTCCTTTTACAGATCATGTCCTCTCCCCTCCCTCCTTTCTGGTATATGCTAAAATGTTGCATTTGCAACGAGTAAAAGTGAGTATAGATAGGTAGTATTCTGGCAACCATAAACGGTTAATAACAATAAAGGCAAGAGCCGATAGACCAGAGCTCTCTTGAGTTCAAAGACCGCCTGGCATGAAATCGCATGCATTTTTCGCAACTAGTTTTCAGTGCTGCCTAACCAACTTGGGCAACAGAAAATAGTTCTCAATATATTCGCATAAACACTCAAACATTAAAGCGGCAGCAGTCTTGTGGGATTTGTTTATTCAATTTCCATTCAATTTTTCTTAATCGAATGGATTTTGTGAAAAGCTACTAATATCACACATTGCTTGTCCGTTTGACTGCCTGATAATGAATGAATCTCTACGTTTGAAAATATTGAACCAAAACTAACATCTTTTCATTGAAAAGTAATGTAATTCAAACTTCAAATTAATCAATTCAAACTGCAGCACCGTATAGGTACCCTTAAAATGAACGGAATTTGATATTTAAATAGTCCTACAAAAGGTCCTTAAACTTTGAAAGTTTGATGAAAATTGAATGATAGACATGGAAGTTACAGCCATTTGAAATTTCTTCAATTACAACAACAATAATACATGATTTTAGTATTTTATGTCCAATTGTGTCCGTTAATCGTAATGGGAAAATGATTCATTTGATACCCTACTAGACTATATTTAATGAAAAAATCCTTAGAAAATTGAAATTTGTGTCTTATCTCGTAGTAGTCCCCGTTGTTCAATTTCTCAAGCACTCATTCGTTGTATTTCTTCATTTCTATGATGAACAACTTATTCTCTTTGTTATCTTTGAGGCAAAATACCAGTTTTTCCTGAAGCTGCTTAATCAGTTGATTGTCATTCCTTTGCTAGTTGACTTTCCTTGCTTTGATGGTTGACTAGTCTCCTCCCTTATCGCTTGCTTCTCCTCTTGAGGTAGGAATTTAGAGGCTTCTTCTGCGTCCACAACCATATGCGGATAGCGAAGTATAAGCCCTTATTCAGCCAATCAAACTGTTCCTTAGTGATCGATTCCGTTGATAAATTTACCACAAAGTCACTAATCGCTTAAACTTTTTCTGCCTACTTTCTCGCTTCACTAGTAAGTTACTTAGTTTCTTATTTAATATTTTATTATTTGTTTTGCATTTTTCATCATCAAACGCTCTTTTTAATTTATCGAGCATATTCTCCATTTTTCTTTTTATCCCTTTGATCTGTTTCCAAGTTTTAGATGGAGATTGTATGCTTTTAAAGATAAGTCCGAAGACTTTGCATAAAGTCAATTTATGTTATCCTTAATCATATCCATTACTAACTTTTTCTTCTGTTTCTCTGCGCTAGGTAAGTTTTAATCTACCTATTTTCTTTTTAAGTTTTCCTAAGCCATAAAAATCTGAATTAGGCCTGGTCGTCATTTTCAATTATTTGAATCCTTGGTGTTTTTGTAATTTCTGAAAAAGATATACACTTTTGAACATTATAAGTGATTTTATATCTTAAATATTCCTTTCAGCCCAGTTCGTTTCCTAGACTGCCAGTTTGATTGATTTATATTAACTGGCTTGTTTTGAAATGCCCTTAATAGAACCAGAGTTATTCAGTGATCCGTCATTTCACGATCCAATTCTATAGGCATTGTTTCGGTTTCGAGCTCGTTTTCATATTATTACATGTGCAAATAATTCTGCGAGCTACTGTCGCAATTGTTTTCACAACCATTAAGAACATCAAAAAAATGAATTTACTCGAAACCACGACAACCCACCAAGCATGATCAACATTTGGAAGTGAGTCACTGCTCCATTCATTAATCTGCTCGAATATTTATTTATTTAGATAATCCTTTTTACAGATTTACTTAATCCAATTACAAAATAAGCGAAAATAAGGAAAATACAATAACAAAATTAAAAAAAAGAAGGCTCCGTTAACCATTAATATTGAGAGCATTCCGTACTGTTGATTTGAAAATTCGCAAAGAATGCGGTGGAGGACCAAGCTGAAGATTATTGTAGGCTCTTATAGATCGCATCAAAGGCGAGTACAGATACGTGTCGGTTTTTGCAAATGGAACGATAAAGTGATCGGATGATCGTGTCCACAATGGCGCACGTGCATGTAATGCATTGCATAGGTCCGATGCTAAGAGGCCTCTGGAGAGCTTAAAAAGGAAGCATAAATCTAAAAATTGTCTTCTAATGTTGAGAGGTGGGATATGAAGGAAATTTAGACGTTCACTGTAGGAGCGATACGAAAGGTTATATTTATATAGGAGAGTGCGTGTGAACTTGCGCTGGATTGATTCGACAGCTTCCGATGGATAAATGAAACGGAGTGACCATACTTGACAGGCATACTCGAGAATGGAGCGAACCAACAGGATGAAGAGGCGAACACAGGTATGAATACTGAATGTTCTATGAGAGCATCGTAGAACAAAACCAGCGATTTGCGATGCTCTAGAGGTTATGTCAGCTATATGTACATCAAATTTTAAATGTGTATCCAGTATAACACCTAGGTCTTTATAATGATCCACCGTTGATAGCAGTGATCCGTTAATTGAATACGCATTGGCAAGAGGCGTACGCTTATTGGTGAAACACATATGCAGACATTTGGACGCGTTGAGAGGGAGGCGATTCATAGAGCACCATCGAAAGAGGGAGTCTAAGTCAGATTGAAGGTCACTACAGTCCATTTGTAAATAGACGACTTTAAAGATTTTTAAATCATCTGCGCAGAGCAGACAATCTGATGTCAACACAGTTGGTAGATCATTTATGAAAACATCAAATAGAAGAGGGCTGAGGATTGAACCTCGAGGTACTCCAGAAGAAGGAGAGAAAACGTACGAAGGGCAACCACACCAAGTAACCGATGAAGAACGATTTGTCAGAAAGGAGGATAGCCATGTAAGAAGAGGGCCAGAGAGGCGAAAAACCTCAAGTTTCTTCAATAATAGACTATGGTCTACCATATCAAACGCTTTGGCCAAGTCTATGTAAATCTCGTCCATTTGATGACCTTCATCAAGTGATAGGGCAATCGCATTGAAAAAATTCAGCCAAATTGGTTACCGTTGATCGTCCCTTAACGAAACCATGCTGCTGTTTAGCGAAGTCATTGGAGATTGCATCATATATTCGGTTATGAACAATTCTCTCAAAAAATTTTCCAAAACACGAGAGTAGGGATATAGGCCTGTAATTGAGTACTAAGCTACGGTCCCCTGATTTGTGAATTGGAAAGATGTTGGCTCTTTTCCAAATTGCTGGGAATGTCCCTACAGTCAGGCTGATATTAAATATTATTGACAAGGGTAAGCTTACGGATGAGGACAGCGTTTTCACAAAAAAGTTCGGGACTCCATCTGGGCCCGAACTCACGTTAACATCAATGGAGTCGATTAAACTTTCGACTTCGGAATGTGTTGTCAAAATGGTACTCAAATGAGAGGAATGGTTACTTGGGAGAATGGGTAAGGGTGACGAAGATGATTGGAAAACAGAAGCAAAATGGTCTGCAAATATATCATATATGGCCTGACCATCAGACACTTGTTTCCCATGCAGGCTAACAGATCTAGGTATATTTGAAGTGGATTTGGGGGAGTTGACATATGTCCAGAAAGATTTAGGATTGTTTGATTGTAAAGAGGCCTCGATGGTGATAAAATATGAATGCATTGCGCGCTTGATGACCATTTTGGCATTCTTACGTAGTTGTTTATAAGACGAGAGATACGTCTCTGAACCGAAACGCTGTAACTTTTTAAGCGCTATGTCTTTTAGCTTTAAAGCTTCTGAAACTTCTGCTGTGAACCAAGGAGCATTCTTTTTGCGAGGAGGACGACAACGGGGAACGAAATTCATTATAATATTATTAAGTTTATTACAGAAGGCCGTGACAGCATCATTGACATCAGTAAAATGAGAGAGAAACTGCCAATCAATCTCAGAAAGCTCTAATTGAATAGCTTCATAGTTTGCCTTGTAGAAGTTGTATCTAGAAATAGCTTTGTTATTTCTATGGCGTGAGATGCAAAGCGATCGTTGCATTTCAAGTGGAGGATGGAATCTGGTTTGACATAAGGGGTTGGTGAGTGAGAAACTAAGATAATGCTCATGGGATTGTTAGTAAAAATGAGGTCCAGCAATCTATTGTTTAAGTTTGGGAAATAGTTTAACTGCGTTAGCAAGAATAGAGACGAAAAGGATGACAATGAAATTGATATCTCATTATGTGACACAATCCTTCTAGAGCTTAAATCCCATTCAACCGCTGGCATGTTAAAGTCACCGCAGATTACAAAGGACGCAGAGGAGTATGAAACATTAGTGAAATTAGAAAGCTCAGAAAAGAAGAGAGTATAGACTTGTAGCGGGGAGCTGCATGGCACATAGACGCACACAATAAATATTAGCAAGCTAGATGATAATCTCAAACCCACTAAAACGCATTCAATAGGAGGGGAGAAGGTGATATCTCGACAGAAGAAACTTTCAAAAGGTTTACGGACCGCAATCAAGACACCTCCGCCATGGCATTTACCGGATATAGCTCGGTCCCTATCTTCACGATATACATAATGTAGAGGAAAGAGTTCTTCATTCGCAATTTTCTTTGAAAACCACGTCTCAGTTAAACACATAACGTCATCATTTGCCAATATGGATGCTAAATTCATATCATTCAGCTTGGTTCTCATACCGCGAACATTTTGATAATATAAGTTAAGATAATTAGTTGATGTGTGATTGTATTTTTCATTCAGTTTTTGGTTCTTGTTCTGTTGGCTGATCGAAAATTTTTGTACGGCCTTCGCTCCAAATGTTTAAAAAGTAGACCAGTTGGCCAAGAGTCTGGTTTAGAAAGTTCCTGTTATTAAATTGGAACGGTAAGCTTAAACGACACTACGATTCTATTTGTGGTCTCTTTCTTTGTTAGTTTAACACAATCTAGCACAGCCGGCGTAAAGCCAAGTTTAGAAACAACGTTTTCCTTAATCTCCTCCTGCGGTGTATCAATTGATAGACGAGATATAAATAATTACATAGGAGGCGATATCACTCTTCGTAATACCTCTCGGCAGAATATTCGCCAATGTACGAGAAATGCATTGAACGGATGGAGATCCTATGTAAAGGCGAGCTGAATGAATGCGGGGATCATTCATTACAACCACGATAGAAAACTGCGATACGCAAAGTACAGGCGATATTGATTGTTTGAGTGTGAAGTGATTTTAGTCGCCGATTGCGATAGAAATTTAATTGACAAGTGAAAGTTAGATTCTAATTAAAATTGTAAAATAGTTAAATGAGTATTTGTGCAGTTTTTTAAGTAAATAAATAAACTCTTTTAATTTAATTTAAAAGACATTGCGTTTCCACTTCCCCGGAACATTAAAATTATTGGCCGTGAACCATAACACGCGACAATATGTTGACTCCACTCCAAGATTCTATTACAGGTCTCAAAATATTTTAAGGTATTCCAGAGACGGATAGTTTGTTTGGCACCCAACGTTCATTGTGACGGCAAGGTTATTATTTTTGATTTCGTTATCCAACGTGGAAAACTCACCTTCACTCTCTTATGTCATCCTTTTCCAAAAAGTTAATGTTACTGGCCACTGCCACGAGGAGGCGAAAGTAGAATTTGGTAGTAGAGATACAGGTATATTTGCAGATATTCGCATTTTCGGTATTTAATGTCACATCAACGGGGAACCAGTAAACCTTTTTTCGACCCCAAGATCAGTTACTGCCATTTGGTCACTGTAAAATATAGTCCTCAAGCCTTTTTTATTGTTTCAAATTCTAAGAGAAAAATTATTTGTTGCCCTATTTGACTGTCATAGATAAACTAGCTTTTCAACATGTTTTTTTTCGCTTTAGCACTACAATCCCTTTCAAATTTTGCTTATAGATAGTTAGAGTACCTTATTATCTTGATCAAATGTATTGGCACTCGAGAAGGTGATATGTTCAGTACCATACTTTAGCCGTGTATTCACCCACCCAGCTGGGGTATATTCTGATTTTAGGCGAGTGCACATCATAACTTAATGGGCTTATAGTCCGTTCGAAGAATCATTCAAAACAAATTTTCTTGTCACCCACGGGACTCGAACCAGGGACCTACGACTTACAGGGCGAGCACTCTATCTACTACACTACGCAAACTACATGTTGGATCATAACGACTCGTAATGTTTTCAAACGTGTTTTCATTTGAACATTCCTAACGCGAGCCACTTTTGCATTGTTTTTCATCAATATATGGTATATTCCGTTTAGAACCTTTTCATTTTCTCTTTTATCATCCGCGTAATCATAAGCAGTTGAGTTCTTAATTTATATTAAACTATTGTGAATAGTTCTAGTGAAACTTGATTAGTATATAATGTTTAATAGAATTATATAATTAACATATATAAAATCAGTTGCGGAGTCCAACATTAGAATATAATGTCGTTCTGACCAGGTCAAAGACTCATGCGCAACCTTAATAGAACTTTGCATATTTCAGCTAAACCAAGATACCTTCACTAAAATAATTAAAACCTTCTATGCAACTACGAATGTCCCTTGCTCACTTCTCTCCTATCAAACACATATCCACCATTCACATATCGCGATTGGTCAGTGGACTAACAACACAAAACACAATGATGACTATGGTGTATGCACCACTATAGAGATGATATTGTGAGAAATTGATGGAAGACTTTAAATCTTGTGAAATTCTTAAACCAATTAAAGATGGCATGCCAGGAGTAATGAGAAATTAACACCTGGCAGGTAGACGCGCGATCACTGATCAGAGGGAATATTTGGTAAATTATGGGAACATGAATTTATCGAACTTAATTAGTTAACTATTTCAATTTCATTGCGGATATGTAATTTTTGGGGAGTTTGGTTGTAATCATTAATGAGACCTGATTTTGAACTTAAGATAGGGAAAATTTTCTTAGAATTTTTGAATGCATGAGCTAATGTACGGAGCTTAAGCGTGTTTACTGAAATGATAGTCTTGTAAAGCTTAATTTACTTAATGAGTGTTTGTAAGTTAATGGTCTGTGACAATGGGAATTGAAGTTGTTTGAATGTTTGCAAGCATCTTAAAAGTGACTTAAAGAGAACCTGGCGAAAAATTAAATAACCACAATATTTCTCGAAAAATTCCTGGAAACATAAGAAAATTGTTGAATATTCATTAAATATTACAATGACCTTTTAAGTATAAGCTATCTTAACATGCGATTTAAATATAATTTATGAATACATGTACTGTGAAACGATACTTTTGGAGCTGATATTACTAATGATGAAAATTCATGTAAAGTGTTTCAAAAATCTTTGCTTGGTACGTTTAAACTGAAATTAATAAGCACCATAAAATTATATTATAAAAGACTAATTTTAAAAAGAAAATGGAACATGAAAATACTCAAGTTGTAGAGGAATTGAATTTCAGTGCACTTTCGTATCATATATACCAACAATTTTGCAACTCTTGAAGGTTTTGATAAAAAACACCGAATTTTTCAAACCATGGATGATAAATATAGTACATTTCAGTCAAAAGTTTCTAGTGGAAATACCCAATAAATTAATTCTAAATGTAGCATACCTGCTGCAATTGAAGATAATTTACAATAATATCATTGAGAGAAATTCCATGATTGCTTTTGTCTTCACCATTTGTCCGTTGGCAATTAATGATTATTAAATTATCCTTCTTACATCTGTAGATGAAGATGTTGTTGCAAAGTTCCCCCACTAATAAAACGGATTAAGTGTCTTCAAATTATAGAGCTAATTGCCATTTGAAAATTGATTCAATACTTTCGAGATAATATTACTTACACATTTTTCTTCTCCTTCGTAACATTACAGCCCCTCTCAGGCCTTCCCTTCCTGCAAATAGTGCCTCCAACTGTAATGGTCCAGTGAACACATCTTCCAATTTTGAGCAGCGATGAGCTGTCTTCGTCGACCGAGTCAGACCAGCTTTTCCTTGGTTTCCCCACTGGTTTCCGGCCTTCAGTTCTCCCAACGAATACCTTTTCGGGACCCGTTATTCGTCCATATGATTCAACTGACCAATCCATCGTAGCTTCCGTAGTCTTACAATCTTTGAGACCTCAGCCTCGTCAAAAAATTCATACAGCTCATGGTTAGATCGAATTAACCATTGGTCACCGTCGAGCTTCGCTCCTATTATTCGTCTCAAGACTCGTTCATCAAAGGCGTTCAATATGTTTGTGGATGGTTGGGTTCGGGTCCACATTTCACACCCATAGCATAACACAGGTCTGATCACAGATTTGCATACTTGGAGCTTTGTTTTCCTGTGTATTCAGCGGGTCTTTAAGATCGTCTAAACATAATAAAATATTATATTTGCGAGATGTATTCTTCGGCACAGTTTGTCTCTGTCATCATTGTTTCTCATTATTTTGGTGATTAAGTATACGAATACCCTCACTTTTCCGATATTGTATTCGCCAAGTGTGATATTTTGAATATTTGAGGTATTTTTCCTCGACTGCTTCATGAGCTTTGTTTTATTCTAATTGATTTCTAGTGCGACTAGTTTTGCTTCGCTGTCAAGTCTGCGGAAAAGTTCTATGGCGGTTATTAATGACCGTGACAACATGTTGATGTCATCCGCATAGGCTGCTAGTTGGCACCTCGTGTATTGACAGGTAGCTTCCTTATTATGTACTCTAGAGCCAAATTGAACAGCAATGGGACCAGCCCTTCTCCCTGGTTTAGTCTTGTATTTGTGTCAAAAGCATCGGTGAGTTGGTTATTGAACTGGACCTGGGAGGTCGTCGATAACATTGTCATTTTGGTAAGACGGACTAATTTGGCTGGGATACCAAAGCAAAGCATTACTTGGTACAGTACGTTACAATCAATACTCTCGTATACTTGCTTAAAGTCAACGAAAATTAGGTGTACGTCTATGTTGAACCCCCAGCAATTCTGAAGTACATGCTTGACTGTAAACAATTAGTGTATTGTCGATCTTTCTGCGCTAGAAACACCTTGATACTCCCCAATAATACCGTTCGCGCTTTATTATTTTTTGGGCTTTGATGATGAACCAGACTCCACCCAAAGTTGGTGGGGCCAATGGAAGCTTTCCGGAAATATTTATGTTCCGGAGCGTTGTGGAGTCCATACAATTTTAAACATCACCAAAAAGTTGTACCAATTATATTAATTTAGACCTAATTTCATTGAAGATTGGCATTGCTCTCATAGGTGGTAACTGCCGTAAGTAGAGATGGTATAATATATCGCAACCTGTGATTTTTTCCCAGTGATTAAAAAAGAGCAATCTCAGGTTGCGATTGCATCGTAAAAACCACTGCTACAAAAATGAGCAGGCTCGGCTTATCAATTCTGCTAAGCATCGTCAAGCTATCATATGCAACGATGGCTGAGCATTGAGCAGCCATCAATTCCAAACATGCACATTAAAGAGCAGTGGACGATACCAGTTCATTAAATATGCTCTGAAATCAAACAAATCACAGTCTTGGAGTTGCTCTTGTTCCATCACATTATAAAGTTGTACGCTACTCACAAAAATTCTTCAGCCGGCACAAGCAGAGATCATTTATAAGGAATATTTGACTGTGAGCTGTGATATGTGCGATATGTTTGAAGTGGATCTTAGCACCGCATTGCTAGTCATGAATGATCTCTGCTTGTGCCGGCTGAAGACTTTTTGTGAGTAACTTTATAATGTGATCAATGCTAAGCCATCGTTGCATATGATGCCTTGACGATGCTTAGCAGTGCCGCACATGCAGATTTTATTTTTAGCATAGGGCATATGCAGAAAAATCAAAACAGTGTGTGGAAAAGCTTTCATTTAATTTGTGTATAGGTTCCAGGTTGGTTCAAGTGTTTTCGCTGCTAATTACTTCTGCATAGATTAAATTAAATTACAATGTAAGTAAAAGTTTTATCTTGACATATTGAAAATTGCTTTAGTAAGAGTTACATGAAATTTTTTTCCTTATGTTTGTTCCTTATTAATTTTTGTACTAAACTAGGCGAAAACATAATTTTTTATGCAAGTGATGAGGAGGTATATACATTTAATAAGATAATAAGGATTTGGTTGATTTATGACCAAATCTATTGGCGAATAAGCTGTCAGAACTTCAAAACTTGCAAAAAAAATTTTGAATTACTCACAGAGAATATTCTGCTATAATGCCGTAATAGACTTAATTTGCAAATAGCATTTTTAAATTCATGATGAGATTTGAAGATATGCTTTGATTATAATTATTAACATATACCTGTTCAATTTTTTATCATTATCAGCATTGAAATTTTCAATAATTTACAAGTGGCAATTGCTTAAATTTTTCTATAATTGAATACAATTTGAGCACTTGTTAATTTAAGCTGAAATGTATCATATGGTGCATTTGTAAAACGCGTTTGGTCCTGTAAAGGCATTATCAAGCTACTAATTAATCAATTATTGAACACATAGCTTGATAATGCCTTTAAAGGGCAAAACCCTTCACAAAAATAGAACATGTAGCAAATATTATTTTAAATTAACAAGTGTTTTATTTAACCTTCTAAGCAAGTTCTGATTACTAAAATTATATCGAAAATGCAAACACAGAATAAATGAACACTCTAACAACTGTCAATTTTATTGGGCCGGATTCTTTTATAACATATTTTCTTGTTCCGCTATGTACAAGTTTCTTTTCAGTTGAATGGATTTAAAATCGAAAAAAGTAGTCCAATCGGGTACTTTTTTACCATGATTGACAATATCAACTGTTTTGCGAAATGCGATATTTGTAAGGAAAAGTTGTCCTTTAAAACTTCAGTGACCAATCTGAAGCCACATGTCACATTAAAACATCCGACGGTCGAAATTCCCAGCAGTAAATTTGTAACGAAAACCAGCTCAAGAAATGTGCCCGTGAGTAATTTTAGTGATATGTCGTATATGTGTAGCCTTCGTGCAGTCGAAAAGTTGCGTTTCCCTAAGTGTCAATAACATTCAACATACATTCACTACTTTGTGCTGTTTATTCCAACGTAACGAACGTTCTGTATATTCCAACGTAACCTTGTCACCTCAAATCCATTCAACGTAATCAAAGAATCTATCTACGCGCTAGCTCATACGCATTCCTTTCATAAAATTAATTTTTAGAACGAATCTGTTCAAAGCACCAATTTATCGGCTACAACAATTGTGGATCCACAACCAAGTACAAGTTCTCAAGAAAATCGAGAACTAGCATCAAATAAGCGATCTTCATTGGTATTGGGGCCACTCAACGATTTTGTGCCACGAAAATTGACGACGATAGCAAAGCAAAAAATTGACGAGAAATTGATGCTTCTTTTTACGGTTGATTTTCAACCATTCAGTATTGTAGAAGACTATGGATTCCGTCGACTAATAAAATCGCTAAATAGTTCTTACACTTTACCAAGCCTGCGCCACATTTCCGATACTATGCTTCCTGCTACCTTTGAAAAAGTCTTCAATGAAGTGAAGCTTCTAATCAACTCAGTCGTGAAGTGCAGTCTAAAAACTGACTGTTGGACTTCTGTCAATAATGAAAGCTTCATTGCAGTGACTATTCATTATATTGATGCTAATTCTGTTTTGAAGTCGGTCTTGTTAACTTGTGTGAGCTATAACGAGAGACACACAGCTCTAAATTTGGCAAATAAAATTAAGTCAGTGACAGATGAATGGGATCTCTCCGAAAAAATTTCTTTTGCAGTATCTGACAATGCTGCAAATATTAAATCAGCGCTAAAAAATTTACAAAGGTTAGAAGCATTTCGGATGCCTGGCACTCAGTATCAATTTGATTACTCAAGATGCACTCAACCCTTTAATTATTTTGCTTGACAAAGTCCGTAAAGTTGTTGTTCATTTCAAAAGAAGCAGTGTATTGAATCAGAAATTCTTGCAATACCAACAAAATGCAGGAAATGAGCCCATAAAATTAATTTTAGATGTTTCAAGTCGATGGAATTCCACATTTTATATGCTAGAAAGGATAAGGATCTTCAGATTTTATCTGCCGATGAATGGACAATTAAAGCTGAAGCCATTAAAGTCCTTAAACCTTTTGAGGCGATCACGAAAACTGCTAGCGGAGAAAATTTTTTAACAGCTTCACTCGTGATTGTACTTGCCTCTGGTTTGAAAACGTGGTAGATCAGCTTCCATCTCAGTATTACGTCAATGGTTTCTTCTTTGAAATCTGGCATTGATTCTAAATTCGGCGATCTTGAATCAAATGAAACATTTTGTTTGGCAACATTTTTGGATCCTCAATTTAAGAGCATTGCTTTCAAAAAAGATTGTACTGCTGATCAGGCGAAAAAAAGGCCTTATTGAAGGAATAGGATTGCAAGCAGTAGTGGAAATTTAAATTCTACTGAAAACCCCCAAAATATCGTTGAAAACGATGTTTCAAATGATGAAATGTCAGTTTTGAGTGCCTATAACAAAGCAGTTTTGGAAATAAAACCAGGGGGGACAACCACTTCCAGTGCGCGTGTTGAAGCAGAAAGATATTTAGAGGAAAGTATAATTCCAAAAAATGAAGATCCGCTGAAATGGTGGCAGGATAATAAGCACAATTATCCCTACCTCAGTCAGCTAGCAAGGGAAAATCTATGTGCAATAACCACTTCGGTGCCTTGCGAACGCCTCTTTTCTAAGGCTGGATATGTGCTGAACGATCGCAGAACGAGACTTCAGTCACATAAAGTGGAGAACATTTTATTTTTAAACCAAAACTTGCGCCTCACAATGGAGAATACTTATAAACATTAGCATTAAGTTATTATTGAATTAGATTTTATTAACTGATTTTTTTTAATTTGATCGTATGAATTTTTTTTGTAAATATTGTCTGAATTTATGTTTAAGTGCATAATTTTTAATAAAAACTTAGTTACTTTCTTCTTGTATATTCATAAACATATTTCTATAAAATAAAACTGATTTTTAGGGTTTTGTAAAATAATTTTACAAAACCCTTCTAAAATCGCGTCCTGTCTGTCCGTCTGTCCGTCTGTCTGTCCGTCCGTCCGTCCGTCCGTCCGTCCGTCCGTGTGTCACAGCAGTTTTTCTCGGAAACTACTTAAGCTAGAAGCATCAAATTTTGTATATAGGTGTAAAGTGGTGATCTCTTCAAAGTTCAATTACTAAAAAATTTTATAAGGTATTTAAGGGGGGTCTCCCCATGTAGGGGAGTGACCCCCCGAAAAAAAAATTTCATTGAAGGTAGCCGATATGGGTATCAAATGAAAGGTCTCGATGAGAACTTTTCAAAACAGATCTTAGTTTGGCAAAGTTCGCTTCGAGGGGCGCACAGGGAGGGGAAATACACGAAAAATTTGTGTCCCCCCCCCCTCGCGATTGGACACCTGTGATCCGAAAAATCTGAAAAAAATCAGGAATGTAGGCCTTGATGAGTACAACAAGAACAAATACGTGAGAAGTCGCAGTTCACTCAACTTTGTTAGTAATAGTATGATTTATCGATTTTATGTTTTCTTGAATAAAATCTTAACGGTACCCTTAAATTTAATGAAATTCAGTACACATTTATAAGATTGATCAACCCTGAAAGTTTCATAAAGATTGCATTATACTTAGCGAAGTTATAGCGGTTTGAATTTTCCTGTATTACTATGGAACAATATGCGCTGCATTTATTACTATGGCAACATATGGCTATGGAACAACATGCGCTTTTTACCGACTCAGACACTACAGTTTTGCTAGGATTTGCATGAGAATTTCAGGAATGATAGGTGTCATGAATAACTTTGAGAATCAGTTCAGCTAGTGGTATCAGTAATCGTAAAACAAAATAGTGGCTGCTTTAAATGCGAAGATTGAATAACTTTGAGTTATTTTTTCCCAACTTCAACGTTTAAGGCGCATGCTTTGAACACTTGATTCAATTTAATGAATGACTGAAGCTGAGTACCTACACTTAATACTCATAAGTGAAACAAGTCAAGGAGGCGGGAGGGAGCTTCTAACAAAAGGGCTTTGTAACAACTCTAGGATTCGAAAAAATTGGCTATTAATCGATGATAACAGTACAGGAGAGTGGCCCCTGAAAAAAAATTCATCAAACGTAGCCGATATGAGTATGAAATGATAGCTTTCATGGGAGCTTTTCAAAATAGTTCTTAAACTGTCAGTTTTTGCTTCAGGGGGGGGTCACAGGGGGGAAATACATGAAAAATGTGTTTCTTCCGTCGCGAATGGACATCTGAAATGATTATCAAGGGAGATATTTATGAGTAGAACAATAACAAAAACCTCAGAAGTCGAAATTCTTTCAAATTTGTTAATAATAGTATGGTCTTCGAATTTCATAGTTTCTCCAATAAAATCGTCATTGATATGCTTCTTGACTTTATTCAATCTGGTGACTGCATTTTGAAAATTGAATACAAAACCCTTCTGACATGAGCGTAGGTCTGTTTACCCAACTTGTTTGTTTCAGTGTCCTTGATTTTAAATTTTTTGGATGATGGTAGCAAGAAGTGCAGCAGTTTGAAAATTTTGCAGTCTTTAGAGTCTGGAAAATAATTGTGGAATAATAATTTGTTTATGACATCGTACATCGACCAAATTTCTTACCGCTATCGACGTTTTTAGCTTCTTTATCTTTGGTAAGCTGCTTAATATTAGATTTTTCGTTTGCCGCAATCACAATGATTTTTTTTTAAATTCATCCCAATTTGATTTCAATCCAAAAGAAGCACTCTCTCCATATAATTTTAAAAAGTCAAGTTCTATATGCAAATAGGCAAATAATGAGAAATATGCTAGTATATACCGCAATAAATTTATCTTACTAAGCGTAATGCTTTTGACTGGGTGAAAAGTGGCCAGTCTTTAAAAATTTCTGTTAACGGGTTGGACAAAATTTCGGCTCGCCTTTTAAAATACGATTCCTCCCACTTAAGCTCCACCACTTCCCATGGCTCTGAATTGAATTTCAGCCAAATCTTTTGATTTGTACCTAATGAATATGTATTTATTTTTTTTAAAATGTCCAAAGATAATTTTGAAATACAGTTACAATCAGTAGCATCTGCGTTGCCTTCTGAGCATACTGATGACACATTGCAATTACTTTGTCTTCGATTTTTATTTGCACCTTTTACTATTCAAATTTTCCGTCGATATTTGAGCTTGTTGTTGTAGCACGTATAAAGAGAACCTCTAGCTCGACCTTCAACTCCAGCTTTTATAAAATAACTTTCCTGCGAAATATTTAAAGTAACTTTGTTGAAAGCCAAGCATAAAACATTAAAAACTTTGGACTCTAACCGAAAGCATTCCTGAATTTCAATAGCCAGGCGTTCGCATTGGTCGGTACCCAACAGAATATTTTCTTGAATACAATGATCGACTAACAAGGATATCAATACCTTGCGCAAAGAAGAAGAAAGTGTCCTACTTTCCTTCGCTTCAGAAAGCAGATGCTTTCCTCGTGCATAGGATAAAAGAGTTGCTTGAAGATCCTGTTATGGTAAAATATAATACAAATATAAAAGAATATAAAAGTTAATGGTTAATTGACCATATTTTCTACAGTTCCAGAACTTGACTCAGTTCTTCCTGAGGATGCAGGTGAAGGTGGGCTCGGGAAATTATTTTCGAGCCATTTCGAAACTTCACTCTGCAAACTAGAATGCACACGCAAGGTACCAGCAACAGATGCAGAGGTATATCCCTGTAAGATCACATATTTTAATCGCTTAGAAAAGTTAATATTCAGATATTTTACTTGCGAAATTCGCCATGTCACTAACTTTGCCTAAAATTTTATTCTTAGGTTAATAAGTTCCTTTGGAATTAAGGCATCAATATCGGATGCTGTTATATCGATCAAACATTGACGACCAATGTTATATTCTATAAAAGTAAATGAGACGAAATTTTTTTTGGAAAATTTTAGGTAATTTGATTTTACCGGTGAAAATATTCTCCAACTCTCCTAAATCCCATTGCCGAAGCAAACTACTAACCTCGGTTAAAGGTTCGCTTCTGCCTGGCACAAAAATATATTCATATACAACGCCGTTTAACACGTTCACATGTTCATAATTATTGTTGTCCATTTTGACTCTTTCGTTGTTATTGTTATTAAAATGTAACTTGTGTACTAACCGTATTAATATCAACGTACCACTTCAAAACACGACACACTTATAGAAACAATAAACCGTTATAGCACAACCTAAAACACTGAACTCAACCAACGCGACTTGTCTAATCGAATGCTTCAAATGCAACTTTTGCATTCTATCAAAGCCCACAACGCGTCTGAATATTTACTAAAAGCGTAATACATTTGCTAGAAAATGTGAATTTTACAACAGTATCAATGAATGTTCTCTGCCGGACAGAAATTACTGTAAAAGTAACAGTTTCAGTAATGAAAAAGACTATTCTGGTGAAAATATAGTGTAATGATTTTTTCCATTACTCTGTAGTGAATTTTATTAACTGTAGAAATAACTACCATTGTGGTTAATTTGATAAAAGTTCATTACTTCGGTAATAACTTCTACTGATTTGATGTGAAAATAGTCTGTGGTTAATTTTATTGTTTGATTTAATAGGATTCATTACACGGATGTCTCTCCGTGTTGCTTGTGTGGCACAGAGCGCCGTCTTGTTGAAAGTAAACGTTGTCCAGATCAATACCATCCAGTTTGGCCATAAAAAATCATTAATCGTCTCTAGATAGCGCAATCCATTCACCGTAACTGTTGTTCCAGTCTCATTTTCGAAAAAGTAAAGTTCAGTGACTCCGCCGGACCATGAACCGCACCAAACAGTCACACTTTGAGGATAGAGAGGCTTTTCACCAATAATTCTTGGGTTTTCCGAGCACCACATGCGACAATTTTGCTTGTTGACGAAGCCACCGAGGTGGCAATAGGCCTCATCGCTCAAGATGATTTTTCGATGGAATTCCGGATCATTTTCATGCACTTCAAGGACCCAATCAGCAAAGACACGACGTTTTTGATGATCGAGCGGCTTGAGTTCTTGTGTTAACTGAACTTTATAGGCCTTACCACCCAAACCTTTATGCAAAATACGCTGTAATGACGTTTGTGGAATGCCTAATTCTAAAGAACGACGAAGAATGGACAAACCTGGGTTTTCTTCAACACTTTCGGCTATAGCAGCAATATTCTCGGCTGCTCTAGAGTGACGTGCACGGATGTTATCCTTCACATCACTGAGTTGTCCCAACAGCTCGAATTTTTCCACCAATTTCTGTATTGTGGTCCGACAAGGTGTTTCACGACGACCCAAAAATGTTCGAGTTTTACGAACCGTTTCTGCCAAATTTTCACCATTTTTATGGTGAATTTTAATAATTTTAATGCGTAGTTGAAGCGTGTATTGTTTCAGTTTTATTAAGAGCGTAGTTTTTACTTGTCGGTCAAAAAATGACAGCTTCAAAAGTGACATCTACCGAAATAGCGGGCTGTTCAAAATAACACCTCTTATTGGAAACCCTTTATATAGAAAATTTAAGCAACTATTGTCTAGTACTTTATCCAATCAACTTGTTTCTCAGTACTACCTGCTGCAGATAACAAGATGCTTCTAAAATTTGGTTTCAGAAACTTTTCAGCTTTCATGGATACGGTTACTAAAGCACCATAGATGAACCGAAGAATTTATTACGCTACTTGTTCATTATTTTTCAGAAACTAGTTAGGGTCAAGCAGTTATACTCATCCTGCATGGAAACTCAGCATAACATTTCCACTTTTAAATAGCTCGAAGTTAATTTATTTAACGAGCGTTTGCTACCTAAATATTAAATGTGCAAAATACCCTCGAAAATTATTCAAACAAATTATCATATAAATCAATAACTAAACTATATTTTTCATTTTATGAACTTGTTCACAGTGCTGAATTGAACAGATTTTATAGCCGTGGGCTAATGATTAATTTTAATTTAAATGAATTTCTACAAATCTTGAAGTCACTATTTCACTGTTCAGTGGAGCTTCTAGATTTCCATCTTTCATCACGCGTCGCTCTTGTTCGCCACGTTGGTCTCGATGAAGCAGTCATAATTATTCGCGTATCTAGAAGACCATGAAGCTGGGTTCGCAATGCCATAAGCAAGTAAAAGAATTCCGATTGCACTCGCCCAAGCAGGCTTGTGCACTTGCACTTTTGCAGCGGTACGACACAGTGTTCTACATGCTTTTGATTATTGGAGCATTGACTATTTCGTGGTCTAGTGGAGTCCAGGAGAGATGACTATGATTGAAAACCATCGGCGAACTGAGTGTGCAATATTTACGCAAAACATGAAAATAATCTCACGCAACGGGTAACTTCGGGGGTTGTGGTCAGTTCTTAATGAGTTCGAGCAAGACTAGGGCTAGCTGGTGCTGGTTTTGAGTAGCGCTACAGTGAAGGACTAATGTACTAG
This sequence comes from Odontomyia ornata, assembly GCA_963969285.1. Lineage (NCBI taxonomy): Eukaryota > Metazoa > Arthropoda > Insecta > Diptera > Stratiomyidae > Odontomyia > Odontomyia ornata. The sequence continues at coordinate 100,483,065 of OZ017740.1, read as the reverse complement.
CTTCGAATCAGTTTGAGCAGAACAAACAAAATGATAAAATTTTAAATCTTCGAGTCATAAAAAATTTATTGTTTGATATACCTGAGGGCCTGTTCATTCATTAGAGCACTATTATAAACTATAGTGGTATAGTCAAAAGTTTACTAATTAAAATTCTAAGCAAATATTTTGATGCACTAGCTTGACTGATTTATTCACGCATTACTGTTCAAGCTGTAACAGGTAGCATTCGTGACTAGTAATTATAGTGAAGTCATATACCAATGATCATTTTTCCAAACCACTTAGCTATAATACGAAAACGAATGAGCCCCATGAGATTAAGTAAATCCACCTTAAGCAAACTATACAGTGTACTCATCTTCGCAGAACCAATATTTGCTGGATGTATTCAAGCAGTTGAATTTAATTTCTGCATATCTGGAAGCAACCTGTGCGTTGCTTGTGGTCCAGAACGGACAACCTTTGAGAAATCTACCATATCTGCTTCTGCTTCACATTTCTTAATAAGCCTTACATATTGGCGTAAGAAATTAACAGACACACATGAATGGTGCACTCATTTGCAATTATCATTGCATTGCACTGGATCGGTTAATTAAATATTACCTTCTTGTCTGTCTTCGCTGCATAGATTTTGGCACGCGCAAACAAGCGACCAAAACTCAAGATGCAGACTTAGTTTCTTCAGAAGCAGCGATGTTCAATGCCTGCAACGACAAACAGCTTGAGATTCTGTGATTTTTTCTACACTTTTTTTTAATTTTTTCATGTATTCACTTTTCTCTGGAACTACTCACCTGCCTTGGTTGTTGCAATGTACTCGCTAATTTCATGTGAGAAATTAATTAAAGCTATAAGCTGCGCTTGCTGTGCACATGTAAAGCAGTTGCAGCTATTGCATGCTGATTTTATGTCTTCTAATCACCACGATAACTTACGAATTGCGTTGAAATTGAAGGAATCTCAAATGATGCATGAGCAATCGTCATAGAGGCTGGAAGGAATTAATCTGTTTCTTTGAATGTTTGCCGTTAAATAAATGAATTTAATTTAGAACATAACAAATTATTCGTAAGAGTGATGTATTTTAAATGCAGATAAACTATTTAACAATTTCTCAAACATATGCCTAGCTGAACATACTTTCGTAAAATAAGGTAATAGCTATTCGTAACCAAAACAATTACTTTTAGGTGCTCTAGGCTGTGCCTACGAATGGAAGGGAAATACCAAATCTGAGGAGTTCTCAAAGCTTTTTAATATTTCAAACACGAATTTAACAAAATTATAACAATTTATTAAATTAACAAAAGCGTCATCAATGGCGGTTAAAAATACACATGAGAGTTTTTGACAGTTGTTTCGAATTTTATTGTTTCACTCTGCCTCTCCTCATAACTATAGCTTCGCTGATTGCTTCAACTGATACCAATTCTTACAGCTTTCTTCTCGATTGCTGATATGTCGCCACAGTGCTCTCTTTCGAGCATTTAGTCAGCTGAAGATGACAAGGTTGTCAAAATATACATTAAGTTTTCAATGTAACATTTTTCGATTGCGTCTTCTTAGCTTAAGGACTCTGGTATATCCTTAAAGTTGTAGATCCTGTAATTGTTTGTGGCATCAATCCTGATGAATTGAAACTAGATACTGAAGTTTCTGCCGTGGCCTCATAGTATGCTGGCTTGAGCCACTTGATATTGACATTGGTAAGTTTTCCTATGATATCGAGAGTGAACACATTGTTCGTTTCTCTTTTCAGCACCTTGCATGAACCTTCATAGGGATGTTCAAGTGGCTTTTTAACACGGTCCATTCAAATAAATGCATGCGTGTACGTGAACAAATCTTTGTGATCAATATTTTTAGGGTTTTGTAAAATAATTTTACAAAACCCTTCTAAAATCGCGTCCTGTCTGTCCGTCTGTCTGTCCGTCCGTCCGTCCGTCCGTCCGTGTGTCACAGCAGTTTTTCTCGGAAACTACTTAAGCTAGAAGCATCAAATTTTGTATATGGGTGTAAAGTGGTGATCTCTTCAAAGTTCAACGACTAAAAAATTTTATAAGGTATTTAAGGGGGGTCTCCCCATGCAGGGGAGTGACCCCCCGAAAAAAAAATTTCATTGAAGGTAGCCGATATGGGTATCAAATGAAAGGTCTTGATGAGAACTTTTCAAAACAGGTCTTAGTTTGGCAAAGTTCGCTTCGAGGGGCGCACAGGGAGGGGAAATACACGAAAAATTTGTGTCCTCCCCCTCGCGATTGGACACCTGTGATCCGAAAAATCTGAAAAAAATCAGGAATGTAGGCCTTGATGAGTACAACAAGAACAAATACGTGAGAAGTCGCAGTTCACTCAACTTTGTTAGTAATAGTATGATTTATCGATTTTATGTTTTCTTGAATAAAATCTTAACGATACCCTTAAATTCAATGAAATTCAGTACACAGATGTCTATTTATAAGATTGATCAACCCTGTAAGTTTCATAAAGATTGCATTATATTTAGCGAAGTTATAGCGGTTTGAATTTTCCTGTATTACTATGGAACAATATGCGCTGCATGTATTACTATGGCAACATATGGCTATGGAACAACATGCGCTTTTTACCGACTCAGACACTAGAGTTTTGCTAGGATTTGCATGAAAATTTCAGGAATGATAGGTGTCATGAATAACTTTGAGAATCAGTTCAGCTACTGGTATCAGTAATCGTAAAACAAAATAGTGGCTGCTTTAAATGCGAAGATTGAATAACTTTGAGTTATTTTTTCCCAACTTCAACGTTTAAGGCGCATGCTTTGAACACTTGATTCAATTTAATGAATGACTGAAGCTGAGTACCTACACTTAATACTCATAAGTGAAACAAGTCAAGGAGGCGGGAGGGAGCTTCTAACAAAAGGGCTTTGTAACAACTCTAGGATTCGAAAAAATTGGCTATTAATCGATGATAACAGTACAGGAGAGTGGCCCCTGAAAAAAAATTCATCAAACGTAGCCGATATGAGTATGAAATGATAGCTTTCATGGGAGCTTTTCAAAACAGTTCTTAAACTGTCAGTTTTTGCTTCAGGGGGGGTCACAGGGGGGAAATACATGAAAAATGTGTTTCTTCCGTCGCGAATGGACATCTGAAATGATTATCAAGGGAGAACAATAACAAAAACCTCAGAAGTCGAAATTCTTTCAACTTTGTTAATAATAGTATGGTCTTCGAATTTCATAGTTTCTCCAATAAAATCGTCATTGATATGCTTCTTGACTTTATTCAATCTGGTGACTGCATTTTGAAAATTGAATACAAAACCCTTCTGACATGAGCGTAGGTCTGTTTACCCAACTTGTTTTCTCCTATCGTGTTGAGCTACTGGAGTGGCACGAACTTTCTTCATTTGTTCACGGAATTTTCCCATGGTGAATTTAGGATCGGTAAGCATACTCGCACTCTCATTGGAGAAAAATTCTCCTGGAATCCGTAATGTAGTAGCATGCACCAATTCAACTGAAGTTGCACCAATGTCATCCTTCCCGCCAGCTCGCAGCCCGGGTAGAACAGTTGGTTAAAACGTTTACCTAATTGGAATTATTATAGTACATTAGCGCCGCTTTTAACTATTTCTGCCAACGCTCAATTATTCCGTTCCCATACTCTTGAAGGCTAGCATTTTCTGGGGAGTTCCACGAAATTCCCGCAGGGGGAATGCCGGTTGACAGGAGCATTTTTTGGGGAGCGCCGCTCCCATGGACCAGAGGATATAGAGGGTGCGGTGACGTTCCCCCTTGGGATGACACATAACTACCCTGACTGAATCTTGGGCTACGCTTTGGACCATGAAATTGAAATGATGATTTCGGCTAACATATATAATGGTTTGGCCCTAGTTGCTTTGCGCAGTAGCGCCGAGGTGACACTCGTGCGTGAACGGCTCCAATTCAACGATCATACCGTCTCCGTGCCAGTAAAACCTTGGCAGGCCTCGGAGTACATTCGAAGTTCGCAGCATTGGGTTGTAGTGTAGGTTCGGTTGAGACGGACTCCCGATTAGCGCTGGTCTGGCTCCCTATAAGGGCTTGTGCCAACCCCCGCATAGCGTCCCTGTTCGCACAGATAACCATTAAACCGTTAAATTTCAAGGGTATATGTCCAAGAAACTTCAAGTCTACCCTGGTGTACCTCAAGGCAGTCATCTCGAACCTCTTATTTTCAACATATTTATATCAGACCTTTCTGATGTGTTATACGATATACCCCATTATTTTATGCGGATGATCTCAAATTATACTATGGGATGACATCCCATAGTGATTCAATATTCTTGCAGAACAAGATATATGCTCTGCTTGAATGGTCCAACACAAACCACCTATACCTGAACCTCGAAAAATGTCAGGTGATTAGTTTCTCTCGCAGAACTTCAATTTTATTAGCTGAATATCACCTCGGCAATAATATTCTTTCCCAAACAAACAGCATGCTAGACCTCGGTGTTTTCTCGGATAAAAAACTCCGTTTTAATTTGCACTATGATGAGGTTCTCTGCAAGGCTGATAAAATGTTAGGCTTCATCAAACGGCGTGCTAAAGAATTTCAGAATGTGTGGGTAACAAAGACATTATTCATATCATTAGTCCGCCCTATTCTCGAATATGCATGCGTCGTCTGGCATCCTGTTTTTGAAGTTCATACAGAAAGATTTGAGTCTGTTCAAAAATAGTTCCTGCTATTTGCTTTACGATCTCAATATGACCCACGTAACTTTCAGAGCTTGCCTTCATATGAATATCGGTTGTCCATTCTAAATTTATCGTCACTTGCCTCCCGTAGAATTATGTCATGCTCTTGCTTTACATTTGGTGTCCTCCGTGGTACCATTAAAGTTCAATATCTGATTGACAGGAAATCCTTGAACGAACCAGTAAGATTTACAAGACATTCATGTTTGCAGGTAGAAAGTCGACATCTTGCCATCTACGGTGCAAATGAACCTATTAATATATGCTTGAACATATTAAATAGCCTGAGCCATTGTCCAACTTTATCCAGATTACAGTTTAAAACCACACGCACACGAACGGAGATAGCGGCTCTGAGGAGGGACCCGATAAAACTGAGTAATTTAAAATCCTACAAAAAGATAAGAAACCCAAAAAAGTAAGCAAAAATAATAACAATAACGATGAAACCAGTGGCTGCAGCCACAATGTTAACATCACATCGGTAGCACGATGACGAAAACGGCAAAGAATACAATGACAGTGAATACGGACGAAAAACGGAGATAAACAGACAGACTTGTCCAGACTGAGATTTTTGCGGCATTCGAGCGCAGCAAAAAAAAAAAAAATGATGCAAACGCCAGAGGTTCTAAGAACGAAAAGTGAGAAACTCTGCAGAACTAGCCAGATGTTTGAATGATGCAGGAAAATATAAAGAACATCGAGAGTTCGATAGTCACTGCTGTGATCCAAAGCAAGGGTCGTAAATCTTGTAATAACAGCGAACCATCCTGAAGTCCACAAAGAAATTACGGCAGGAAAAGATAGGAGCGATCAGACAAATAAAAGGTGGTAGTACTGTACTCAGAAATGGAAGCCGATGACCTCACCTAAAAAAGGTTGTCGCAAAGTACAATTGCTGCCCTGCGACTTGAAGAAGAAAGGCTAGTCCAAAAAGCGGTTGATGTTCTGAAAAGAATACAATCTGCATGCGACTCACCGAAAATCAACAAAGATTAGGGGTTCCAGATATCGCAGATAAAAGGAGCGAAGAAAGCTGCAAAAAAACTCCTTCAAAAAGTGCTAGAAAATAAAGTTTGTACAGACGCCTAACTAGAAAAAGGACCTGATGCAAAATAGGAGCGAAAGATGCCCCAACGAAGATTCCGGATGTATTCACTGCTTGTAAAATTGAATTTAAACTGCGCGCGTCGAAGGATTTGGAGAATTATTTTTTTTAGGTTGGTTGTACTGTCAGTGACATCTATGTCAAATTTACATGTCAAAATATTCATTAGTGTTTGACATACGCGTCGTTTTGTGAGCTGCTAAAAGTGAGTTTTTCATTTTTGGAGATGTCGAAATTTGTTGAATTTGCATTAAATTTTGTTTGCGGAATCAATTTTCTGCTACGGATACGTTGAGGATGGTGTAGAAAGCTTTTGGTGATAAGGTCATGTCTAAAAAAATGTTTACAAGTGGTATAGTGAGTTTCAAGCCGGCCGTGAACGTGTCGAAGACAAAGAGCGTCCATGGCGACCATCAACCTCTTCTCTTCTTCGATTATCGTGGTGTTGTGCATTATGAATTCCTTTCGCCGGGCCAAAAAGTCAATAAGGAATATTATTTGAACGCTATGCGTCGTTTGCGTAACGCTATCCGCCTAAAAAGGCCGGAATTGTGGAAAGACAATTCTTGGTTTTTACACCACGATAATGCACCATCCCATACTGCACTCGTAATTCGTGATCATTTCACCAAAAACTCATACACCTGTGAAAGTGAGCAGCTCTTTAATCACAGTGATATTTCGCGGTTATTAAGGTAAAATACACTTTTGATGCAAAAATTTAAAAAAAAACTCTGTTTTAGTTATATAAAAACAAGTTGGGTAAACAGACCTACGCTCATGTCAGAAGGGTTTTGTATTCAATTTTCAAAATGCAGTCACCAGATTGAATAAAGTCAAGAAGCATATCAATGACGATTTTATTGGAGAAACTATGAAATTCGAAGACCATACTATTATTAACAAAGTTGAAAGAATTTCGACTTCTGAGGTTTTTGTTATTGTTCTACTCATAAATATCTCCCTTGATAATCATTTCAGATGTCCATTCGCGACGGAAGAAACACATTTTTCATGTATTTCCCCCCTGTGACCCCCCCTGAAGCAAAAACTGACAGTTTAAGAACTGTTTTGAAAAGCTCCCATGAAAGCTATCATTTCATACTCATATCGGCTACGTTTGATGAATTTTTTTTCAGGGGCCACTCTCCTGTACTGTTATCATCGATTAATAGCCAATTTTTTCGAATCCTAGAGTTGTTACAAAGCCCTTTTGTTAGAAGCTCCCTCCCGCCTCCTTGACTTGTTTCACTTATGAGTATTAAGTGTAGGTACTCAGCTTCAGTCATTCATTAAATTGAATCAAGTGTTCAAAGCATGCGCCTTAAACGTTGAAGTTGGGAAAAAATAACTCAAAGTTATTCAATCTTCGCATTTAAAGCAGCCACTATTTTGTTTTACGATTACTGATACCACTAGCTGAACTGATTCTCAAAGTTATTCATGACACCTATCATTCCTGAAATTTTCATGCAAATCCTAGCAAAACTGTAGTGTCTGAGTCGGTAAAAAGCGCATGTTGTTCCATAGCCATATGTTGCCATAGTAATAAATGCAGCGCATATTGTTCCATAGTAATACAGGAAAATTCAAACCGCTATAACTTCGCTAAATATAATGCAATCTTTATGAAACTTTCAGGGTTGATCAATCTTGTAAATAGACATCTGTGTACTGAATTTCATTGAATTTAAGGCTACCGTTAAGATTTTATTCAAGAAAACATAAAATCGATAAATCATACTATTACTAACAAAGTTGAGTGAACTGCGACTTCTCACGTATTTGTTCTTGTTGTACTCATCAAGGCCTATATCCCTGATTTTTTTCAGATTTTTCGGATCACAGGTGTCCAATCGCGAGGGGGGGGGACACAAATTTTTCGTGTATTTCCCCTCCCTGTGCGCCCCTCGAAGCGAACTTTGCCAAACTAAGACCTGTTTTGAAAAGTTCCCATCAAGACCTTTCATTTGAATTTTTTTTCGGGGGGTCACTCCCCTACATGGGGAGACCCCCCTTAAATACCTTATAAAATTTTTTAGTAGTTGAACTTTGAATAGATCACCACTTTACACCTATATACAAAATTTGATGCTTCTAGCTTAAGTAGTTTCCGAGAAAAACTGCTGTGACACACGGACGGACGGACAGACAGACGGACAGACGGACAGACAGGACGCGATTTTAGAAGGGTTTTGTAAAATTATTTTACAAAACCCTAAAAAGGAAAGGTTCTGGTACACGTCAGTAAAGGACTCGTTCGAAAGCTGTGTTTTAAAGGTTGACAAACAAGCGGATATCCTCATTGAGCACAGAAAATGCAAGAAAAGTACCGAAGTCTCGGTCTGCAGTTACAACTGATTGTAGAATGCCCCTTAGACTACTATATTGTGTTTGATAGTATTCCTCATAAAACAGACTCATTTTTGTCTGCTTTAGAAATTTTTTAGGGTTTTGTACTAAAATACAAAACCCTATTGCAATCACGACCTTTGTCCGTCTGTCCGTCCGTCCGTCCGTCCGTCCGTCCGTCCGTCTGTATGTCACAGCACTTTTTCTCCGAAACTATAGAGGCTACAGCCATGAAACTTTGTGGAAAGGTCAGAAGTGGTGACTTCTTGAAAGTTCAAGGGTGGAAAAATTTTTCAAAGGGGCTTAAGGGGGTCTCCCCATATAGAGAGGCGACCCCTCAAAAAAAAATTTTCGCCATTGGAAGTCGAGTAGGGTGTTATTGGAAAGGTCTCAATGAGATCTTTTCAAAACAAGTCTTAAAATTGTCTTATAAGTGCCGAGGAGGGCAGGGGAAGGGGAAATGTAGGAACTTTTCGCGTACCCCCCCTCGCGATTGGACACCTTCCATCCGAAAAATCTGAAAAAAATCAACAATGCAATCCTTAATGAGTACAACAACAACAAATACATGAGAAGTCGAAATTCACTCAACTTTGTTAGTAATAGTATGATTTATCGATTTTATGTTTTCTTGAATGAAATCTAAACGGTACCCTTAAATTCAAAAATTTAGCAAACAGAAGAATATTTATAAGATTGATCTTTTCTGAAAGTTTCATAAAGATCGAATCGTATTTGACGAAATTATAGCGATTTGAATTTTCCTGTATTACTATGGAACAATATGCCCTGTATTCCCATGGAAACATATGGCTATGGAGCCATATGCGCTTTTTACCGACTTAGACACTACAGCTTTGCTAGGATTTGCATGAAAATTTCAGGAATGATAGATATCATGAGGGTGACTACATACAATTGAAACAAGTCGAAGAGGCAGGAGAGAGCTCCTAGCAAAAGGGCTTTGTAGCCATTCTAGGATTCGAAAAAATAGGCCATGAATCGATGATTACAGTACAGAGGAGTGGCCCCTGAAAAAAATTTCATGAAAGGTAGCCGATATGAGTATCAAATGAAAGTTCTCTATGAGAGCTTTTCAAAACAGTTCTTAAACTGACAGTTTTTGCTTCAGTGGGGGCACAGAGAGGGGGGGAAATACATGAAAAATGTGTTTTCTCCCTCGCGAATGGACACCCGTGATCTTAAAAAATCTGAAAAAATTATCAAGCGAGATATTTATGGGTATAAGTTTAACAAAACCTCAGAAGTCAAAATTCTTTCAACTTTGTTAATTATAGTATGATCATCGAACATGACGTGCTTCTTGATTTTATTCGTTGCTGGTTACTGCATTTTGTAAGTTGAGTACAAAACCCTTCTGACATGAGCATAGGTCTGTCTACCCAACTTGTTTTAAAATATTTAATGTTCTAAATATTCATTATCCGCAACAAAGTGTGAATATGTGGTGTTTTCTTCAGCAATATTTTTATGGAATTAACTTGGAAAAAGTATCATCCAACGTGAATGCATTACTTAATTCTTTAAAATATTAATTTGATTTATTAATATGTTTTCTTGCTTTACCTGTAAAGAAACTATTTTATTTCTACCTAGTTATTTGAATCATTTCAAAATATTTCACAAGCATGAACTGTTTATTAATTATATTTGCAATCAAGGCAATTGCCCCAAAGATTTTCAAGTTTTAGTAAGTTAAAACGTCATCTTGTTGTTGTTCATGGCAAGAGAGATTCACTGACTGGCGACTCACATACTAAATCAGTTGACGGCGAGCTTTTAAATGTGATTACAAATGACACATCTACTTGCACAACAATACAATCTGAATCATGCAAAATTGCTGCAGAAAATGCTTGCATAGAATTAACATATAAGGATAATAATGTTCAAATTCCTCATCCTTCTCATATTAATTTAGCCAACTCATTTTTAAACAAGTTGAGTAAGCAGGAGAGTGCTCCTACCAGAAGGTCTTTGTAAACATCCTAGGGTTAGAAGCAAGTTTTCTAATGGCGTGAATCGATAACTTGAATTATTCATCCAATACTTAGATATGAAATTGTTCAAATTTATACAAAAGATGCACAGTTTCTTTCATAAGCACAGTGCAGCCGCCATCTTAATCTAGCTTAAATGATTTTTCTGAATGCTCGGCCGATTGAACATGTTCAAGTTAAACACTATTCCTTAAATTTTCATGAAAATTGAAAGAAAATAAAAGTACCTAAGTCAATTTTAAATATATATAGGGTTTTCCAATAAGAGGTGTTATTTTGAATAGATCTTCTGATTTAACACCTTGCGACTTCTTCCTTTGGAGCCACGTGATAGAGAAGGCCTATGCCAATAGCCCAGCGTCAATTCAAGATCTCAAAGATGAAATTCGTGAGGCTATCGAGGACATAGGGCAGCCACTTTGCGATTTGGTAATGGAAAATTTCGTGCAGAGGATATGGTCCTGTAAGCGTGTCGTAGTGGTTATTTGCCAAATGCTAATTATTGCTATTAACGGCATATCTTCTTCTTTATAATGAACTAAACATCCGATCATTTATTTTAAAACATGGCATTTTTCTTTTAATATTAAAATAACACCTCTTATTGGAAAACCCTATATGAACCATAAACACGTGTTATCGTTGTTGTAATTCCATATAATTGAAATGGCTATAACTCACTTGATTATGATTTGATCTCAATTAAATTTTGTGAACATATATATCTTATGTCAGTCTATATAATTGCAAAATTTCAAGAAGTTTAGAGGTACCGTTTTGATTTTATGGGCAAAAATGTAAAATCTACAAATCATACTATTATTAACAAAGTTGAGCGAATTTCAATTTCTAAGGTATTTGTTGCCCTTGTACTCATAAAGGTCCACATTCGTGATAATTTTCAGATTTTTCGGCTGAAAGGTGTCCAATCGCGGGGGGGGGGGGGGGTGGACACAAATTTTGAGTACATTTTGCCTTCCCGTGGACCCCCTAATTCATGAAATGATTTTTTTATTTCAGATTCTAAAAGTTCTAATCAAGACCTTTCATTTGATACCCCACTCGACTACCTTTGATTAAAAAAATTTTTTAAGGGCCAATTCGTTATTAGGGGGGACCCCCCTTAAACATTTTTTAAATTTTTGTCAAGGCCTTAACTTTTGAGAGATCATCACTTCTGACCTTTTCACAAAGTTTGAGCATTCTAGCTTCTATAGTTTCTGAGGAAATCAGCTGTGACGCACGGACAGACGGACAGACGGACGGACAGACAGGTCGCGAAACTAGTAGGTCTTTGTAAAAAATTTTTTTACAAAGACCTAAAAAGAAATACTGCGACGATTTGTACTCTAATTCCTTGATGTTCGCTTTAAGAGTAATTAGTAACGATAATATAAACAGGAAAACAGCATTCGAAATATTGCATGATGTTCAAAAATATATTCTAAATTCAATTCTAACACTATGCAAAAATTTAGATCCTTCTCTGGCTTTAGAATTAATTCAAAAATTTTGTCAGGAAGGCGTCTCGAACATCAACACTGATCACAAATTATTTAAAATATTGGAAAACAAAAATTCAATGAAAATTCCTCAGAACATAACAATTTCCACTGAAATTCAAAATGTGATAAAGAAAGATATTCCTTTCTTGAATTATTCCAATGTTAAAGCGACGCTTTTATCAGTTCCCTTGATTATAAAGAATTTTTTTCAAATGGACAATTTACTCGAAAATACTGAAAGCTTCAGTAATTCTAAAAATAGTAAAGTAGAAAACTTTGCATCGGGTTCAATCTGGCAAAAAATACACTATCAGTTCTCAAAAGAAAAAAAACAGCTATTCCGTATTTTTAGGTAAATTTCTCGAGGGAAATTTACGTATTGCGGAGAGTATCATATATATATATATATATATATATATATATATATATATATATATATATATATATATATATATATATATATATATATATATATATATATATATATACATATATATATATATATATATATATATATATATATATATATATATATATATATATATATATATATATATATATATATGGGATATAACGAAATTTGTGACCACGCTAGAGGTTGCAATTTTGCTCCGATTTTCTCCAAATTCTCAGGAAAGGTGTATTAGGTTAATATCTCGGTTAAGTTTGTGAACCAGCTATATCGGCCGGGCAAAAACGAAATGGCGGCTCTTTTAGACGAAAAATCGTGATTTCTGTTCTGACCAAAGTATAGCTCCAATTTGGATGAAATTTGGTACATATGTTCACTGATGTATGTGATGAATCTCACAATGAAAAATCCAAAGTCGGTACGGCAGAAACAAAATGGCGGCCGCTCAAAAGTCGGAAAACGTGCAAAATTTTTTTGTTGTAATAGTGGTCAAAGCTTTCAACAGATTTTCATGAAATTCGGCATTTAGATAGAAATTATGAGTATCTAAAGTATTGTGAGAAAAATTTGGAGGTCAGGTCACAAAAAACAAAATGGCGGCCAGTTAAATCTCAAAACTTCAAAGGCTTCTAAAAGTCGCAATTTTAATCTCATATATATGAAACTTGGTTTCAAGATAGGCATTACTTAGATCTACAGAGCATGCATGTGCGTTTTTTTCAGGTTTTCGTGGCCTTCTAGCGGTTACATTTTCCAGCGGATTCTGATGAAACTTGAGATTATGGATCTCTGTACTATGTTCTTATGGATCTCTGTACTATGTTCTTGTATTATGTTCTTGTATTATGAATGAAAAATAAAAAAGTCGAAAATTTAAAACCCAATATTTTTAGCTGGCATTTTCAATAAAAATTTAATTATTTTGCCCTGTCTAGCGTAAAACTTAGATTTGAACGAGATTTGGCACATTCATTGATGAGGTCCTAGCCCACGAAAATTTAAAATAGTCCAAAATCAAATGCACGCATTCAAAATGGCGGCCCCCAAAGGTCAGAAGGCAAGCGCAATTCGTTATTTTAGTAGCAACTGAAATAATGATTTTTTTTTTCATGGAAACGTTTTAAATGACATATCTTGAAAGTATTTATAAATCAGAATATTTTTGAAATATTGTAAAATATTTTCAACAATCCTCTTAAAAATTATAAAATCGTAACTTGTCTGTCTGTCCGTCCGTTTGTTCGTGCGTCACAACAAGTTTTCTAGCAAACCACATAAGCTAGAATGAGGAAATTTTCTACGTAGGTCAAAAGTGGTGCCTCTTGAAAATGCAGTGTAAGAAAATATTTTAAAGTGTTTAAGGTGGTCTCCCCATACAGGTGGGTGATATAAACATTTTTTTTATTTCTGTAGCCCTCTAGCAGCCAAGTTTCTCAACAACTTGAAGTTATAAGTTATAAAGGCAAGTTAATTTAATTTAATTGTGTAAATCGGATGACAAATAAAAATTTTGAAAATTTACAGCTTAATATTTTGAGCAGCCGTTTTCAATAAAAATTCAAAATGGCGGCCCCTGATGGTTCAGAAAAGAATCGAAAATGTATATATTAATGGCAATGCAAGTGCTGATTAAACTTTTATGGAAATCTTTTGAAATTAACTATTTGAGCTATTTAAGCCAAAAAGTTATCACGTTTGTTTGATAACCACTGTCAAATGTATAAAGAGCAAATGCGAGAAGGGCGAAACGAGTATAAATATGTTTATAACAATTTATGACCCGCCGATTTTCAATATGTGATCCATACGTGTGCAACTCAATTTAATTAGCAAAATATTTGCGCCTCTATGAAGGGTCACCAAATACGAACGCCGGCAGGTCCTTTCTGTTAATAAATACCCATGTAGTATTACAAAAATTGCAATAAGAAGTCCAGTAGTAGATAAGCCAATTTCTTTTTCGAAACCTTACTCACATACGAGAAATTTACCTTTCCGGCTGGTGCTGCCAACGGGGATTTTTTTCTAAATTTACAAAAATTAAGTGAGATGTGCATGAATTCGAGTTTTACGTTTAAGGGCCTTGAAGAATTAGATTTCCTTGCAAAATATCACAATGAAAAATATTGTGCACTTTTTGAACTTCCTCTTAAACCTAAAGCCCATTTTCTCACACACTATTCGAGAGTGATTAAGAGAGCAGGTCCGCTTAAATTAATGTGGAGTATGAGGAACGAAGCAAAACATAAAGAATTCAAAAAATATTTTTGTTGCAATTCTTCTCGAATCAATGCCTGTTATACTACTGGTATTAAAGTCTCTTTGAAACTTGCATATCTTTTTATGATGAAAGAGAAAAAACCAAATTATAAACTTTTGAAATGTAAAGACGGATACAGCAGTGAACAAAACTATTTTCATTTACTGAATAAATTCAATATTCCCTCAGGGAATTTCCAGATAGCTATCAAACTAGAGTACAAAGGAACGATTTATGAAAAAAATCAGTTTATCCTCAAAACAAAAGCTGACAATATAGCTTACAAAAAATTAGAATGTATTGTTTGTCTAGAAAAGATTATAGTTGTATCTTATAAGTATAAAATAGACTACAATAGACACTTGCACTCTTACATTTTAGTTGAAAACGCAAATGATTACTTAAGTATAAATTATATTGAAGAATTCCTTTATTACCCTGCTTTGTCGCATAAATTAGGTGAAAAATATGCGTTAAGATTTAAGGAAATTTAGTGAGTTATAACTAGTTTGCAAAAGCGTTGAAAATAAATTATTTCTTAAATATATTTCTGTGAGTTTTAAATTTGACAGCCCATTTAATTTTAATTACAATTGGTAATAAAGTTAATAGTTCAAACAGTGAAATTTAGTTTTTGTTATTGCTAATTTCATTGTAACTAGTTGTCAAAAGCACTGCCCGCGTAGTAATATTCATCGTTCCCAACGGTATATTTAACCACAAAACGTAGTAAATATTATTATTTTTCATTGTAAAATGTACTTTTGACGTGGTGATTATTATTGCGACTTTGTGAAAAATTTGTAGTAAGTTTCATTACATAGCAATGACATTTTAAACTACAGTCGTAATATTAATGGGGTCAAAAATGACTACATTCACCATAACATTCATTACAATTTTAATTCTATTTCACCACAGTTTTTCTCTCCGTGAACGAAACCATTGTTCTTTTACGCGAAAAGTTTCCGGACCGTGTTATCTCTCCAAGAGGTGATCACAATTGGCCACCGAGATCTTGTGATTTAACACCTTGCGACTTCTTCCTTTGAGGCCACGTGAAAGAAGAGGTCCACGGCAACAGCCCAGTGTCGGTTCAAGACCTCAAAGATGGAGTTCGTGAGGCTATCGAGGACATCGGGCAGCCACTTTGCGATCTGGTTATGGAAAATTTTATGAGAAGGATATGGTCCTGTAAGCATGGTCGTGGTGATAATTTGCCTGATGTTATTTTTTACTATTAACGGCATACCTTTTTAGGGTTTTGTAAAATAATTTTACAAAACCCTTCTAAAATCGCGTCCTGTCTGTCCGTCTGTCCGTCTGTCTGTCCGTCCGCCCGTCCGTCCGTCCGTCCGTGTGTCACAGCAGTTTTTCTCGGAAACTACTTTAGTTAGAAGCATCAAATTTTGTATATAGGTGTAAAGTGGTGATCTCTTCAAAGTTCAACTACTAAAAAATTTTATAAGGTATTTAAGGGGGGTCTCCCCATGTAGGGGAGTGACCCCCCGAAAAAAAAATTTCATTGAAGGTAGCCGATATGGGTATCAAATGAAAGGTCTCGATGAGAACTTTTCAAAACAGGTCTTAGTTTGGCAAAGTTCGCTTCGAGGGGCGCACAGGGAGGGGAAATACACGAAAAATTTGTGTCCCCCCCCCCCTCGCGATTGGACACATGTGATCCGAAAAATCTGAAAAAAATCAGGAATGTAGGCCTTGATGAGTACAACAAGAACAAATACGTGAGAAGTCGCAGTTCACTCAACTTTGTTAGTAATAGTATGATTTATCGATTTTATGTTTTCTTGAATAAAATCTTAACGGTACCCTTAAATTCAATGAAATTCAGTACACAGATGTCTATTTACAAGATTGATCAACCCTGAAAGTTTCATAAAGATTGCATTATATTTAGCGAAGTTATAGTGGTTTGAATTTTCCTGTATTACTATGGAACAATATGCGCTGCATTTATTACTATGGCAACATATGGCTATGGAACAACATGCGCTTTTTACCGACTCAGACACTACAGTTTGCTAGGATTTGCATGAAAATTTCAGGAATGATAGGTGTCATGAATAACTTTGAGAATCAGTTCAGCTAGTGGTATCAGTAATCGTAAAACAAAATAGTGGCTGTTTTAAATGCGAAGATTGAATAACTTTGAGTTATTTTTTCCCAACTTCAACGTTTAAGGCGCATGCTTTGAACACTTGATTCAATTTAATGAATGACTGAAGCTGAGTACCTACACTTAATACTCATAAGTGAAACAAGTCAAGGAGGTGGGAGGGAGCTTCTAACAAAAGGGCTTTGTAACAACTCTAGGATTCGAAAAAATTGGCTGTTAATCGATGATAACAGTACAGGAGAGTGGCCCCTGAAAAAAAATTCATCAAACGTAGCCGATATGAGTATGAAATGATAGCTTTCATGGGAGCTTTTCAAAACAGTTCTTAAACTGTCAGTTTTTGCTTCAGGGGGGGTCACAGGGGGGAAATACATGAAAAATGTGTTTCTTCCGTCGCGAATGGACATCTGAAATGATTATCAAGGGAGATATTTATGAGTAGAACAATAACAAAAACCTCAGAAGTCGAAATTCTTTCAACTTTGTTAATAATAGTATGGTCTTCGAATTTCATAGTTTCTCCAATAAAATCGTCATTGATATGCTTCTTGACTTTATTCAATCTGGTGACTGCATTTTGAAAATTGAATACAAAACCCTTCTGACATGAGCGTAGGTCTGTTTACCCAACTTGTTCTTTATAATGAAATAAACATCCAATCATTTATTTTAAAAAATGGCATTTTCATTTAATATCAAAATAGCACCTCTTATTGAAAAACCCTGTATGTACTTTACAATAAATTTAATTTTTCAATTAAGTCACAAGATTCAAACCTCCAAATCAAGGGTACTCCTTTTAAAATTCCAGGTGCTTATAGGGGCTGTATGCGAGTGCACTTGTCAAAACTTACTCGTATTAACCATCCCTTGCACTGTAGGTAGGGCTGAGCTGAGCTTATCGGACTCCGAACCGAACCAACCGAATTAGTCGTTTCGGTTCGTCTTTGCCAATTTTGGTTTCAGGTCGATTTAATAAATGGGAAACCAAAAAACATTTCGGTTCGGGTCGGTTTTCAGAGTTGGGAACCACACCAAGACCGAACCGACCGAAAATGTAAAATAACGCATATTGACCAGAAGAATATACAATTGTTCACAACTCTATCTTTCACGCTATTCCCTAATCTGTTAAATACATCAATTTCTCATAAATGGACTATGTTGATGAGCTTTATTGTTTACGTTAGCAAAACTAATTTTGAGGAATTCTGTTCAAAGTGATAAATATTTCTATGAACGGAGACAATGAGATTAAAACAATGTCCCTGGTGAACATTGACGTTTCATAGTGTTGCTCACCCCGAGCATTTACCATATGCGATTTTGCAAGATATAAGCCAACGCAATACCAAGCCACACTTTATTAACTATTGTGATAATCTAATAATGTAGCCAGCAGCAAGAAATTTTAATTTTAATTCATAAAATCACTCCTTGTTAGATTACGGAAAGCAAGCTACATAATATTTTTTGCCTTTTGACGTCATGTAATTAAACTTTAGTAGCTAGGTCGCTTCCGATTTACATGCCATATTATGGAGAATACACTAGCAAGCACCGAAAGCATCAACGACCGACGTGAGCTCAAAGCGAAACGCAAAATTCCCGGCACTACGACTAGATAACACAGGAATGGAAACTTTTGACATTCATTCGACATATGCGTCAGCACAAAATATATAACCCCTCGAAGCAATCGAAATCACGTCTCAAACAAAATTACATGCAACTATGGGAGGAAATCTGAATCGTTGTTCCTGCCATGCGACAAGAGGTGTTCGTGATATTCGCGATAATTTGCGGGCATCTATATCGTTTTCCAAGTCAAGGTTTCATACTGCCTGTGCTTTCATAGATTCTACTCTCTAACGTTGACTCCCAATGAATTTTTTTGAAGTATATAATTCGATAAAGATAAATTCAAGCCTGAGTGCTGTCGAAATTTTAAGGGAAACGAATTTGAGTACGGATCTTAACTTGAGGCTGTCGCTAAGGCCAACATTCTTATCAGATGTGCAGCCACTGAGCTTCCGGCCAAGGACACAAACTAAATGCTTCACCACGCAAACATCTTCATACTCACGCAGATCCAGCAGAGATGCATACAAGCCACCAAAGAGGAAGGAGCTGAGTAACGAAGCGAGTGCTACTGCCAAGGCAGCAATGGCACACATGCAGAAGGAAGACACTTGTGAGTTTAATACATCATTGGCAGCAGTTAAAGCACAAGTAAAGCACGAACTCGAGGCGCAATGACATGCATACAAGAAGAAGAAGCTCGCGAATTCAACACTTTTTTGGCAGCAGTTAAAGCACAAGTAAAGCATGAACTCGAAGCAGAACGTAAATTAAAAGAAGTAGTAGCAAGAAAACTTGAACTCAAAGGACCCGATCCATTAGAAAATAAACACCTTGAATGTTAAGGTGTAAATTTTTTTGTCCATCAATCAGTGATGGAATTTTATCAAGGCAAGAATGATTTACGATTAGGAATTATTCTTAGTTAAGCGTACACAAGTAAGGACTTTGTCGTCGATCATTCTGCGAGGACCAAACGATTTTTTAATCCGGACAAAACATGGATACAACTTCTGAAACACGGATACAACTTCTGAATATCTTACCTGCTCGCCTGGCTAGCAACATCGCCCCGAAGCACACGATTCACTTTCTTCACACAAATTCGGACATTTAAATGAACAAAATTGCGAAATTCCCGAGGAGAGAGATTCAACGACCGAAATTCCGTGGAACTGGTGGAGAAATGAGATGCCCGACACATCAGGCGTTGGTACGGCGATACAACTACTGGCGGGGACGAGAAAAACTGAGAAATACTAGCATCTTAGCTCGAAAAAAAAGAAATGCGAGGATTATCGACGGAATCCTCATTTCATGTCGAGATGTAAATAAACATAACTGACAGCTTGAACCGTCAGTCAAATGTACTCAGCGCGTAATGCACTTTACTCCCACTAGGATCGCCATCGAGTGGCACACCCAGTGAGTGAAATTGAAGCGAGGGGAACTACTCCGACAAACGGAAAAAACCACTTCCCGGTGGACGGGAGGAAAACGTTAACCGGAGGTTATTTAAGCCCGGAGAGGTTGGCGCGCTTTCTCTTTTTGGGAGTTTTCCATCAACTGGCAGAGGAAGAAGCTGGAGTGGCAGTGTTTATATCAAGATGTGGAAGAAAGGGGCCCCTTGTTAGAATAGGCAATTAACATATGTAAGTGACCTGAATTTATTATATCAGAGGAACATTTAAATTGGGAGAGTCTGTTGTAAAATACAAGATATTGCTCATAATTCGACTAAAGTTAACATAAGATTTTCTTTCCTTACCATCACATAATTACATTCATTTTCAGCTCGTGAAAAATGTGGCTCGAGAATTTGTTTTCCGGACCGGTGACCAGACAAAAAGACCTGAGAAAATTAATTAGGGTGGTAGTGTTTGGCGGGCGCAGTGAAAGATAGTGTGGTTTCAGTCCTATCTCGTGTTTTCGGTGTTAAGAGATAAAGAGGGCGTTAATTTTGCTTGCCCTGGTGTGGGAGAGTTTTGTGTGGCGGTGTTACATTTTGAATCGTACTGCATGGTAGGGTGTTAGGAAGTGAGCTCGGCGGCTGGGTGGCAGCGGGCACCAAAACGTTTCAAGGGATAACTTCGCTCCGGACGGTCGTTTTTCGTTTGGATGACCTTTTGGAGGCTCAGTGAATCGAGTGAGTGGCGCTCACGCCCGTCTTCGGGTGAGTTTTTGGGTCGGTGGAGCCTCAGCCGGAATAGCCTCAATATATTGGTGGGGTGACTAGAGAATCGGTAATAACATAAGATAAACAACTCCAAATAGCTACGACATAAGTACAATTTAGAGTTGCAATAGGGCAGAGTTGTATGCAAGGATAAGGAAATTTTATTTTTAGCTTATGTAAACAAACAAAACTGGCCAAAAATGCTTTATTTTCGCTGAAGCATTTTGCATCAATTAAGTCTCTTGATGTCTATACCTGTGTGATCGTTGCCTCCGAGAGTGAGTAACTTCAAATTTTTTTTTTTCAATAAGAATTGCAATGCATGCTGCATTCTCAATGAATAAAAAAACAGTAACAATTTGGAAGCTAGACATTTAGAAAATGCGATGAAATTGAAATTCGATAAATATTTTGAAAAACCAGGGAAAATGAATAAACTGATTTTTTTTCGCAAATATTTTGGATCCACGAGAGAAATGTGAATATATGCTGTATGGACTTGGTGAGATGTTTGGCAAGGAAAGAAATGAAATATTAGAAATGACATGGCAGCTTTATTTCTCGAGCATAAGCAAATGTATTTGGCTGAACCCGAAAGTACATTTTCCATCACTTCGTCTTCCAAGTTAAGTGTAATCCGCAGGGCAAATACTGGCCGACAGGAATACCCTTGGAAGCTGGGATTCTATGGGGAGCTCCGCCCCCACGTACCCGACAAAATCCCTGCAGGGGCAATACTGGTCGACAATAGTACTCTCAGAGGCCAGCATTCTTTGGAGAGTGCCGCCCGATGGACCCGAGGATAAGGGGCTCCTGGGATTACAGGGTAGCGATACTGGCTGGATCTGGACTTCGCTTCAGAAAACGAACTGTAATTGGGCTGGCGTATATGATGGTTTGGACCTAATTGCTTTGCACGGTAGCACCAACGTGACACTCCTGCATGAATGGCTCTAATTCAACAAACATACGGTCTCCGTCCAGGTAAAACCTTGGCAGGCCTCGGATGATGTTCTAATTCAACAATCATACCGTCTTTCATCCCGGTAAAACCTTGGCAGGCCTCGAAGTACGTTTGAAGTTCGCACCATTAGATTGGTGGTGTAGGTTCGGTTGAGGCGGACTCCTGATTAGCACTGGTCCGGCTCTGAGCACTTATCCCATAAGGCCTGGTGCCAACCCTTGCATAGCCTCCTTGCTCTGCAAGGATAACCATGGGGCCAAAAAAGCAACTTCACACATGAACGGAGATAGCGGCTTCGGGGAGGAACCCAATTAAACTGGAGCAACCTGAAACCATAAAAAAAGATTAAAAAAAACCAAAAAAGAAAGCAAAACTAACAACAACAACGACGCAACCAGCGGCTGCAGCCACGATGTTAACAGCACATCAGGAGCGGTACTAAAGATGACAAAAACGACGATTAATACAATGACAGTGATGACGGACGGAAAAAAAAAGTTCGCAAGGACGCCCAACAAGAAAAAAGAATTGATGCGAAACAGGAGAGAAAGAAGCCCCGACAAAGCTCGTGAAACCCCAAGGTGGCCAATCCTACGCGAATGTTTCAAATGCCTTGGCTATAGTCACATTGCACAAGTATGCAAAGGACTCAATTGGAGCTTTCTATGCTGCAAATGCTGATCCAAGACCTGATTTTGGACACGTCTTGAGATCATAAAAACGCACGTTTTCCAGGAAGCCTTAGCCAAGGCAAAATCAACTTTGATGACCCCACATCCTGCAACTAAACCTACACCGCAGTTCAACCGCTCAAAACCTGCTCGAGCAGTTTGGGGGGACATGAAAGCCGACTCTATGTTACTGAGTGAACAATACCACGACAAAAGTTCAGCATCATGGTATCCTGATGAAACTGGTACTGCTGCCATCTGGTTTCGGAAAAGTGACTACCAGGTGGAGAGCTGTGGACGGGGGATGATTTCGTATGGGCTCAGTGCTCATGGACCATCTTCTTTAGTGTGTACCTATCGCCGAACGAACCGATATCATCTTTTCAAGCCAAGTTTAATGTTTTGGAAGGCACTGTCTCGAACGCAGACGGGAACGTGATCGGTGGGGGAGATTTAAACGCTAAAGAAATCGAATGGGGCATGCCTCAAACAGATCTGCGGGGAAACTGATTCCTAAAAATGGCGGTCAGGACGACACTAGTCGTACTGACTACGGAGAATACACTATTAGAGGAGTACTCAACCAGTGATCATCATGCTCTCAGCTTTCTACAACTGGACGGAGCATCGGAAGGATGGAGGTCGAGATTTTTGTCAAGGTGCTCACAGTAGGTGAGCCACTGCAGGGAGCTTCGGAGGGGACGGAAGAACTGGTAGCTCAAGACGTGGTGAACACAACTATGAGTATCATTACGACTGCTTGTTGCGCTTCTTTGCCCCGTCGAAGACTCCGGCAGGGCAAACCTCCAGTGTACTTGTGGTTAACTGAACTGCTAAGCTAAGGGAGTGTCAAGCTTCGATGTGAGGCTCAACGGGTGTGGAACCATGACGAGGCAAGCAACCAGGTGACAGCATATAAGTCGGCCAGGAAAAGTCTTCGCAAATTGATCTAACAATAGCAAGGTTCGCTGCTGGCAAGACCTAGTGGACAATGTGAACAAGGATCCATGGGGCCGTGGCTACAAGCTAATTGTGCGGAAGCTTGGCGCCCTACGGAAGTCTTGTATACATGACGCGGAAAACATGGACGAGACAATGTGGGGACTCTTCCCCGCCCATCACGTCCGTGTTGACGCTGTCCATGGTGAAACAGCAGTCAAGTGTCCACTCTTCATACAGCCGAAACTCTCATTGAAAGCGAGGAAAGCTCCAGGTCCAGATGGTGTTCCGGCTGAAGTGTTGCGGCTTGCCTATCACCATTGTCTTGACTTGCTGCTCAGCATATTCAACGGTACGATCGAAGGTGGCTCGTGCTGATCCGCAAGGGGAAGAGAAATTCCCAATCGCCGGTATTGCCCAGGGATTTATCCTTGGCCCGGACCTGTGGAACGTGTCTTACGACGGGCTACTGAGACTGGAGATGCCAGATGAGTCACGATTGATCGGCTATATGGATGATGTGGCTCTGGTCACTGGACGCACTGTTGAACAAATACATTTTAGGCTAGGTATGCTAATGCGCCGAGTGAGGGATTGGATGACTGCTCGTGGGTTCAGTTTAGCACTGGAAAAACCCGAAGTGGTCATCTTGACAAACAGGAGAGTCCCTAGAGTAAGAATGATCAGTATTGGAGACATAAAAATCCAATCAAAACCAGCGGTGAAGTACCTGGGGCTATTGATCGACTCGAAGATGAATTTTTCTGAGCAAATCAGGGCAACGGTTGGGAAGGCTTCTTCTGGAGTGTCGTCTCTGAGTCGATTTACGGCCAACGTGTGCTGTAGAGTCAGTGCTACTGTACGGAGCAGAGGTATGAGACGCCGCTCTCAATAAGTAGGTTTACAGAAAATGCCTGGCACAGGTGCAGAGAAGAGGAGTGCTGAGGATTGCATCTTCGTACCTGACAGTCTCTGATTCGGCAGTGAAAGTCATTGCAGGCGTGGTACCTGTCGGCCTCATTGTTAGAGAGTGCTACTCTATTTATCTGCGTCGAAAACGAGGATGCGAAGGAAATGATTGACCGCGAAGAGAGACAGCGCTCACTCAACGATTGGCAGCAGTCATGCGTGAATTGCACGAAGGGAAGGTGGACTGCGTGCCTCATCCTGGATGTTAGACCGTGGCTTAATCGAAAGAATGGTGAGACTGGCTTCTATCTGGCCCCGCTTTTGAGCGGGCATGGGTGTTTTCTGTCTTACCTGCACAAGATTAGTAAATCACGGTCCCTCAATTGTCGGCGATGCCCAGGAGACAAAGACAATGCCTGCCGCACATTTTTTGCTTGCATAAAATGAGGCAGGCTACGAAGAGCCCTCTACAGAGAGACGGGAGAGCTCACACCGGATAATAGAGCCGCGGTGATGCTCGAATCGGTTGATAAATGGAACCAGGTGGCAAATTATGTTCGAGCAGTCCTAAAATATAAAAGGGACTTACAGCAGCCAGGGGTGTTGGGGCCTGGGGATTGCTTGTCTTGCACTTCCTCTCTCCCTCTCCCCTCCCACTATAAGAGGGGTCCCCCAGCTTCAAGGTGTCTCACGGCGTAACAAAACGAGACCTGGCCCGAAGTAATGTAACGTTCTCCAGTCGCCTTCTTGCGTGCATGGGAGTCCTACACACTACGTTCACCAGTCGCCTCCTTGCGAGCATGGGAGTCCCACACTCTCTGCGTAAATGGGCATTCACCTCCCTACCAAAAAAAAAAACACTTATGCAGGTGGAGGAGGGTACAGAAAAATATTACGAGGTGTTACATGGGGGGGGGGGAGGTGCGGTCAAAAATCTTCAAAAATTGCGTCAGGTAATACTTGAACGTCCCCTTTGCTGTTCCCATCTGTCTTCGCGTACGGATAGGTGACAAGTTTTGCTTGCCGTAACTGAAGGGCTTACATTCGATTGCCCTCAATTCGAGCAAATTGAGCTTTGGTTCGTTCGGCTTTTTTGGTTTCTACCGGCTCAGCCATTATTTAGGAGAGAAGCGAAAAATAGAAATAATTATGCACACTTTTTTGCGAATAAGAGCACAAGAGACGCGCTTTTTATAATTAGCCTGCATGCTTATGCCAGGTTGAAGTAAGTTTTGAAGGTTCGGGTTAGAAGTAACAAAGCCGTTCGTATCGGAAACTACCAAGTTATATAAAGTAAATCGATCATTCTGCAACTGCATATCAGTTAAGGCGATTTTTTTTTCTTTTTGAAGTTATATTCTTCTTTTCTAGCTCCGACCAGATCATCTAGCTTGAGTAAGTTTTATGTTTGAATTTTATTTAAATATAAATACTCCTTGTCGGTTCGAGCCCCTCCTTTGAACTCTTCCACACAGTCCGTTAACGCTAGAACATATTCATGGATTCTTTTCGTGAAGGTCCCTTGAGCAATTTCCCTAAGCGGACTGCTCGATTACTACAAATTATCGACTTCAATGCGCCATATTGAACTGTTCATATCTACAGAGTGCTTCAAAGGATTACAATTATTCCAATATGTTGTCCTTCAGTTGAAACTCCTACAATCAAATTCCTTATAAGCGGCGATCAGTTATGCTGAAAATCGGGGTGATAGTCGGAAATTTTTTTTGTTTAATGAGTGGAAGTTCTTTACTGTTATTTGAGTTTCTTGTCCTTTAAATGGGACCTAATAGAAAGTCAGTCGTATCATTTGTCTCTTCTAACTATCCCCCTTCAAATTTACGTGTAACCTGTTGGTGCAAAGGATGATTATTTTGATCAGACCTCGTATTCACACTTTGAACTATTTCGTTAGTTGAAAAATATATTCTTTGGGGAATGCATGTAAGAATAAAATGTTTCTATAAATTAATCAATTGGGCCTAATAAAAATATTATACTTACAGTCGTTGGCCGTTTGTCTTGCGAGTTCCAAAGAACAATGTACTTCAATGGAATGTCGTCATTTTCATTTAGTGGCGACTTGTTGTGTAATGCATTCATAACATGTCCGATATAATATCCAAAATAATTACTGTAGGTAAGACAGTGGAATCTCAAATGAAATAAAATAACTTGCGAGGAGAAGATATAAATATATTCAACTATTTTATTCACCAATTTAGACTACAGGACACGTACTTTTTATCGCAGTTTGAACATCTGTAAAATCTGCTCGACCTGATGTCATATCACAAGAAAATATTGTCACAAATGCGGTCAAACGTTCAAAAGCTCTATCAAGAACCATTTGAGGAATATTCCGCATCTATTATGGACAATTATCAGTCAACATGTGTTTAAACTTTGGGATTAGCCATTGTAATAAAGATCTTTCGCTCAAGATAATTTTGAGAGGGCAGACAAGCAGAATTTTAATAGGCCTTGCTAGGAGCCTAGGTAGTTAGTTCGAGTAAGAGAATGTGATCAAACTGTAAACTCGGTTGTAATTTGTTGAGAGTTTTAGATTTTACGTTACTTAATTTTTCAATTGAATTATAATAAGTCAATCATCGAAAGAATTAGCTGAGAGCTTCTGTCGTTACATTGTAACAATACATTCCTTCTCTCAAAGTCCATGCCTTACTGTCTTTTTGCATGCGCGCATCAACGTCGTTGTTGCAAATGTTTTTGATTATATTCACCTTTCGAGCGGTCCAAAGTGCTTACACACCCCCATTGTCCATAATCGAAAAATGCGGTCTTTGATCTCCTTTTATAGGTTTTTGAGTGCTGCAACCAAATTCAGGAACTATATAAACACGTATAAGAGTTGGATGGGCCGTGCAAAAAGAATATGACGAGGAGAGTTATAGAAAGGCCCCAAAACTCAAATAAATTATTCATTTTCGAAAAGTTATGGTCAGAAAACAGCATCAGCAGCGAACCAAGCAGATTCTGTTTCTCCCAGTAAACCTTCTAAGTCAATGCACAAAAATATTCTTTTTCATTTTTCATTCGATCTTGGTCTTTTTCAGCTGTCAGCATCTTTTCGCTGTATCTTTTGTTCTCCTTAAACCTTTTTTTCTCGGATTGCTCGTTTTGCACTACTGCAACACTGGGACTGTGACCATCATCGCCGGGCCAAAGGAATAAGCCGAGGAAAAAGTTCTTGGTGAGGCTTTTGTTACTTTTGTTGACATCATATTAAAATCCATATGCATTATGCGGACATGCATGCTCACATGAGATATGAAGCATGAGTGTAGCCTCGCGTTGCAATGATGTAATTTCTGGTTGCAGTGCAGATTTGATCTCTGAGGCTGTTCATTTTGAGAAATTGGCCAATACAATCCACGACACTTTGACTTTTGAGCACACCACTATCGAAAGGACGTGACCTTAGGTGTTGTGACGTATTATAAGGGCAACCGAGAGCCACTCTTTAAGAAGTATTTCAGCATATGAAATAAGATAAATTTTTCATAGGATTATTATCAACTTGATGAATTAAAGAAAGCTTCAATTGTACTGCATAAAAACTGAAACAAAGAAAGCGTACTCACATCTCCCCGTTTTCCAGCTGGACTCATTTCAAACCCAATTCAAGGACTTACTTATCATTTAAAGATTTACTACCGCCTTGCTGTTCTGATAGTCATTCGCCGAATCGAATAACATGATGGTGGCGAATTTTTGCCACGGAGGTCAAATCATAAATCTCTTGTTCAAATTCGTTTATGTCATAAATAATTTTTGCTGATGGTTTTAAGGAGGACCCCGAAGGCTCCAGTGAATAATGATGGCAGCTTAAGACACCACCGCACCACGATTGCACTTCATCGTCTGCCGTTCGTTTTGGGGCTGCTGAGAATCTCATGAAGAAGCGTCGGTTGCATCCAACTGATAAGATAAGTTAATGGCATTGTTCGGTATAATTGTGCGATTCCATTTCCAAATTAAATCGCCAAATTCACGATTGGCTTGAAATTACAATAAGTACGTGTGGTCCATCTCATGAATATGACAGGCGTAAAATGTGGGCATATATTGCGAACGTGGAGTGTTACGAAGTAATATTCGGGAAATACATTGTAAGAAAGGATTTTACGGTTGTTCATGTTTTTGAGTTGAACAGGCATTCGGGAAGAATTGCGTATCATTCCTATAGAAAAAAGACTGTAGCGAATAAATTTATTTATTTTTCTTTGGTTTTCGCCAGCGAATCAATATATAGGGTATTTTTAAGAGCTAGAGAACTTTAAATTGAAATAAAACATACAAAATTATATTTACTTTTTATTTCTTTTAATGAAGCGAAATTCAATGCTTTTTAATATTTAAAAATCATTGACTAGTAGTTACAAAGCGCATTAGTTACGTCCCTACCTAAATATTTTACCCAATGAAGAAGTACTACAGGAATACTGATATTAACCTCCTTGTGAGATAAAATCCGGTTGGTGTTGGTGAAACTCCTGGTTAGTATTAGTGCGCTCAGTGAACTGTTGAATGAGTTTATATATTTATTTATTCCAAAAATCAACTGACAGACTGGTATTCCAATTACAAGTCAATCAATACAGTATTTAAATACAAACGTACGGATTCAAACGAATTCAAAATATATAGTCGGTCATCATAAGGGTAGTAACGAAGGTTGAATTTGAAGAATAGAGACCGTGTGAACCTGCGTTGAACTGACTCAAGAGCATCGATCTGCTTCATGTGGTACGGACTCCAAATTACTACGTACTAGTGAGAAGTAAAGACACATACAGGATGTGATATGTTGGAATGACGAAGCGGATCGTAAAATAAATCCAGTGAGAGGCTTTCTTAATAATTAGAGCAATATGGAGATCAAACTTCAGTTTACAATCGAAAAGCACACCAGAATCCTTAAAGGAGGTTACATTGCTCAAAGGAATACCAGTAGGCCTATATGTTGACAGAAGAGGAAATTTTTTTCAGGAGAATGTCATCTGATGGCATTTGAAAATATTTAAGGAGAGATGGTATGATTCACACCAGTCACTAAGACGCTGAAGACCTTCTCCTTCTTCTTCTTAGCACTACAGCCCCTCTCGGGCCTAAGCTTCCTGCACATAGCGCCTCCAACTGTCTCGGTCCATTGACCACGTCCTCTAATTCTAAAATCCGAGCAGCGATGAACTGTCTTCGTCAACCGAATCAGACCAGCGTTTCCTCGGTTTCTCCACTGGTCTCCGGCCTTCAGTTCTCCCAACGGATACCTTTTTGGGTATCCGTTGTTCGTCGATACGATTCATGTGGCCAGCCCATTGCAGCTTCCACTGCCTTATAATCTTTGAGACCTCCGGGTCGTCAAACATTTCATACAACTCATGGTTGTATCGAATTCACCATTGGTCTCCGTCTAGCTTCGCTCTGATTATTCGCCTCAGGGCCCGCCGCTCAAAGGCGTTCAATATATTTGCGGATGCTTGGGTAAGGGTTCATGTTTCACACCCATGGCAAAACACAGGTCTTATCACAGATTTGTATACTTGGAACTTTGTTCTCCTGTGTATGCAGCTGGTCTTCAAGATCGTCAATATTTAATAAAATATTTTATTAAATATTGACGACGTCTCTTTTATTGCCCGTTTTCGTTATTTTGGTGCCTAAATAAATTCACTAACATTTGGATACTATATTCGCTAACATTTTTGATACTATATTCGCCAAGTGTGGTGTTTTGTGTATTTGAGGTATTTTCCTCGACTGCGTCATGAGCTTTGTTTTATATTCATCGATTTGTAGCCCTACTAGTTTTGCTTCGCTGTCGAGTTTTAGGAAGAGTTCTTTGGCAATTGTTAATGACCGTGACAAAATGTTGATGTCGTCCACATAGGCTACTACTTGGCTCAACTTGAATAGTAATGTACCTCGCGTATCGACTGGTAGCTTTCTTATGACGAACTCCGGAGCCAAATTGAATAGCAATGGGGCCAGCCCATCTTCCTGCTTTAGTCCGGTAATTATACCAAAAGCATCGGTGAGTTGGTTATTGATGCGGACATGGGAGGTCGTCGACGTCATTGTCACTTTGGTAAGACGGACTACGTTGGCTGGGATGCCAAAGCAAGGCATAATTTGGCACAGTAAGTTACGATCAATACTGTCGTGTGCTTACTTAAAGTCAACGAAAATTTGGTGAACGTCTATGTTGAACTCCCAGCACTTTTCAAGTACCTGCTTGACTGTAAATAATTGGTTTGTTGTTGATCTGCCTTGATACTCCCCAATAATACTGTTTGTGCATGATTCGATTTTATTTTCTAAGATCTTTGAAAATATTTTGCACGCCGTACAAAGTAGTGATATGCCTCTATAATTTTCGCACTGTAGCTTGTGGCCTTTTTTGTGGATAGGGAATATAATTGATTGACTCCACTCTTTCAGCATATGTTCTTGTTGCCAAATTGGCTGGATGACTTTGAGAATAGCTTGATGAACACTCTTGCCACCATATTTGATGAGCTCCACTGGAATCTCTCGATGTCCGGTGCTTTATTATTCTTTTGGGCTTTGATGGCCGAACAAATTTCATCCAGAGTTGGTGGGGCCAATGGACGCTCTCCATAGACATCTATAGGCTCTGATGCTCTGGAGCTGTGTCGAGGATTAAAATATGATGCCCATCTTTCCTTAATCTTCGTTTCATCAGCGATGATATAGCCGATATGATGACAGTTCAAAGGTTATCCATGTCTAAAAGGGAATCAATAACTCGAACATTTTCGAAATCATTAGCATAAATGAGACAGGGGGGATGTGATAACAGTAGTCAGATCCTCAACAAAAAGTAAAAATAGTATGGGGCAAAGTATTGAAGCTTGCAGTAGTCCCGAGCTCGGGTGAAAAGAAGAAAAAAAGCAAGAGTTAAAAGTTACTGCACATTAACGATTCAGGACATAGGAGAGAAGCCAGGAATAGCGGCAAATAGGGACATTGAACCCTAAAAGTTTCTCAAATAGGAGAGAGTCATCCATTGAATCAAATGATTCAGATAAATCCGTAGAAATAACGTCCACTTGTTGTTCGTCCACAGGATAAACTCAAATTAAAAATAATCGAAAGAGGAACACAAGGTGAATGAGATAAAGATTTTGCTAGAAAATTTGTAATGTCATCAGGGCCCACACTGGTGCTGTTGTCAAGATTATTTAAGAGTTGCTCAACCTGCAAGGAGTTTGTACGAAGATTAGTAGAAGAAAAAGAGCAAGAAGATTGGTTGAAGGAAGGGGAATGCTACGCCCAGCCGTAAAAGGAAAAAAATGAGAAGCGAAAAGTTCACAAGACGGTTTCACGCCATCTAGACTGAATTATCAGACGCATGATGAGAGGTCCTTAAAGATTTTACCTACGACCAGAACGCACGAGTTTAATTCGACATTAACGTAGTTTCAATGTGGTTAACATATGCATGAAGTGTAGAGATGGCAATTTTTTGGCCGCGACACGACGCTCTTTGAATTTAATGAGGTCAATTGGAAGACCACTGGATAAGGATTTTCTGCGGGCAGTGTCTTAGCTTTAATTGCAATGGCAACATCGGAATTAGCAAGGAGCATCTTTACGTCTTCTTGAAATTGTGAGATTAAGGACGAAAGAAACATATAGAGCTTATCGACACAATCTTCAATGTGGAGATTGCTGTTGAAAGAATACCAATACACGGCATTAAGGCGAGCGTCCATGCGCGATAAATCGGCTTTTAAAAAATTAAAGTGGGAAGGTGAGGAATTCTTCAAAGGACGAGATGTGATAGCAAACTCAATAGAGAGCGGCGCGGCGGATGGTGGGGATCAAGTTTGACAAAGTATGAGAGTTACTTTTTATGGAATTGTTTGCAGCTACATATAAATGAGTTGCATATTTTGAATAATAATTTTTCTGAAAAATTATTAGAGAAGTAAAATGTTAGAAGAAGGGGGTTTTGACGTGTGCACTAATTCTCCTCAGGCCATCACTCTTAGATACACACCGGTGATGGCGACCACCATGCTCAGAGGTGAGGGAGTTAATTTTTAATTTTTCTACTTATGCAAACTCAATATGTTTTTGTCTCTGCAAGTTATATTCAAGGTAAATTTCTCTTGTAAGTACTTGTATTAGCTAAACTTTTTTAATTGGATCATTTCACCCTTTTCACATCAACTTAATGTAAATCTATACGACAAATTTGCTCTACATTTGAAGCTTATCTAACGTCGCGCGGATATCGATCACTCTTTCGGATGGCTCCGATAGCTTTGAAAATTACTTTTTGTGGAATTGTTTGCAGCCACATATAAATGAGTTGCATATTTTGAATAATAATTTTTCTGAAAAATTATTAGAGAAGAAAAATGTTAGAAGAAGGTGGTTTCGACGTGTGCACTAATTCTCCTCAGGCCATCACTCTTAGATACACACCGGTGATGGCGACCACCATGCTCAGAGGTATGAGAGTGCCACCGATGCGGGCAGAGAAGAAGGTGACAAGTTGGAAAGAACAATATCAAGCAATTTGTTTTTGGCATTAGGAAAAGTGTTGTATTGGGCGAAAGAACAGAGGGAAATAAAAGAAGAAAGAGCAAAAGACACGCCAGAAACTATGGAGACAAACAAATCATTCCAAACAATAGAGGGAAAATTGGAGTCACCACAGATCAATATGGGGGTAGAAGGGAAACAAGCATAATTGTAGCTTGAGAATTCTGCGGAAAAACGTGCGTAAACAATAGCAGGACTGTTACAAGGGATATAAACAGATGATACGAGGAAGGAAAGAGAGTCAGATAGAGACTAGCACAATTATACACTCCACAGATGAAGATGGAGTGAAATCATCATAGGATTTACTAGTAAGGGAAACATGTATACCCACTAGAACGCCTCCACTGTTGGACTTTCAAGTAGCATCACGGTCTCTATCTCTGCGGAAGATTAAATGGTTTGGGAGTAGCTCACTATTACTAATGTCATCTGTCAGCCATGTTTCCGTTAGACAGATGATATTATACGGAAAAAGGAAATGCGAAGCTCAGTAGTCTTAGTCCTCAGGCCACGAACATTTTGGTAATAGTGAGTTAAGAATGAATGACGAGGCCTAAGAGATATTTCTTTTGGGGCAAAAGGACAGAGGATGGTTCCGCTTACAAATCGGAGAGAACTTATCAAGCAAGATACTTAGGTTAGCTGGAACGCTATCAATCTGTTTGTCGTTCCATCAGGCATAAGCTCGTTGCACTGAAGCAACTCAGGGCTAGAGTTCAGTTTATACTTTATAGAAGCGATGATATCTTCAATTGGTGTGCTATATTCTAATCTCGAGAGAAATATTTATAGCAGGGGGATATAGCACGCAGTGGGGCGCCAACTTTCATCACAGTAATGTTTGTCGTCATATCGCCCCCCGGCTGGCAGATGTAGATCCTGGTGAGCTTACATTTTGTATCATCGATTCGGTATCAGCATTACTTTCAGCTACAAAAGTTGTTTTCAGAAGGCGCAAATTTAGTGAATTTGGCAGGAGTTTCATTATCGAGAGATAACGTTGATGTATCTGAATGAAATGTTTTGATGCAGGAAATGTAAAAAAATTTGAATGAAGTAATTAAAACAAGAAAAAGTATAGGCGCTAACATTAAATTTATTATATATATATATATATATATATATATATATATATATATATATATATATATATATATATATATCTCAAACACTAATGAATATTTTGACATGTAAATTTGACATAGATGTCACTGACAGTACTACCAACCTAAAAAAAATAATTCTCCAAATCCGTCGACACGCACAGTTTCAATTCAAATGTCACCTTATTTTTTGGTCACATTAGTAGAATAGCACAAGAGGAAGCCTTATTCCTATGCACTCAAGAACTGATGTCTGTATCGGAGCTTACCAAAAAGCAAACATGCAGATTCTGATTCTTGGTGATTATTAGTGATTCTGTACCACAGGAAATTTAAAAAGTTCAACATCAGTTAATTGTATACTGAATGGTTTAATTTTAAAAAAGATAAAAACAGGGACTTAAAGTCTTTCCCATCTGCATAAGTTTTAGACAAACATATAATTATTTCAGTTTAAGGAAAGTTTTCTAATTAACACTACTTATCACATCCTAATACTTCTAGTGAATCGTGTCAAAAAAATGATGCGGAATTTAGTTCATTTTTGCACCTTCAGCCTTCGTACAAATATAATTGTTTAAGAATACATTGGTGAAATTTATGTTTTCTTACAAACACTTCCTTGATCCTCTTACAGCTTTCTTCTTCATAAATACTAGCACTTATTTTTCAATGATAAAATTTACAAGGATATAGCTACGGGATTAGAGTTTACTTGCATCCGTTAAAGATAATCGCGGTGATATTTTTTGAGATTGTTTTTTGGCTAGAAAGAAATATCCGGTGTTGAGATATTTTTCAGTTATACATTTTATTAACAGGCTCTGAAGATTGCTGGTCTTCATGTGGTCGTCTTGATCTTCTAATACATTTTTGTTGCTAAAATGTTCTTGTACCACAATAACAAGACTTAATAAAATGCGCTTCCTTAAGATGTTCTCATTTTGATGAAATTGTAATTTCAAACGTAACAGACTTTTTGCTGTTTCACAAAGCTTTACTACACTGGAAGAAGGAATCTTCAAGAAGCCCTTAGATTAATAGCAAATATGTTAAGTGATTTCGTTTTTTGGGCTCCTTCTAAAGCGGCCAGGCATTCGGCACAAATCAACAATTTCATTTAAAAACAACAAACCTAGATATAAAGGGTGGTCCAACCAAAACGCACGATGTTAATTGTAAATCAAACAAAAAGTTTTCAGAGAACTATGTAAATATTTTTTTTAATAGCAGAAAAATCTATCACAATTATGTGCAAAACAAAATATCGCACAAATGCTCGCCACGGCTACGGTGGCATACTTCTATCCGATGGTCCATATTTTCAATGACTCTGAGGCATATTGAGGTTCAATGTCATTAATGTGTTGAATTATCTCATTCTTTAGCTCTTGAATTGTTCTTGGCTTATTGACCTACACTTTTTCTTTTAAATATCCCCAGGTAAATAAGTTCAACGGTGTCAAACCACATGATCGTGGCGGCCAGTTAACATCGCCCAACGTGACATAACACAGCCATTGAATTTCTCGCGCAAAAGAGTCATTGTTTCGTTGGATGTGTGGTAAGTGGCACCATCCTGTTAGAACCACATATTGTCCAAGTCCACAACCTGAATTTCTGGCCACAAGAAGTCCGTTATTATCTCGCAATAGTGAACACCATTCACGGTAGCTGCTTGGCCATCCTCATTTTCGAAGAAGTACGGCCCGATGAAGCCGCCAGCCCATAAACCGCACAGACAGTTACTCTTTGTTGATACATCGGCTTATTAATAGTCACTCGTGGATTCTGATTTGCCCAAATGCAACAATTCTGCGGTGAAAGTGTGCCTCGTCACTGAAGATGATTTTCTTTGTAAAGTCACCATTCCCTTCTGACCGTTCAACCAACCATTCGGTGTATTGCCGACGCTTGAAATGGTCAGTAGAGTTCAGCTCTTAATTCAATTGAATCTTGTAAGTGTGTAAATTCAAATCTTTATTCAACAGTCGCATCAGTGATGCTCGTGAATGTTCAATTGTTGGGCACTACGACAAGTCGAGGTTGACGGTTCTGCCACAATATCGCGAACAACAGCAATGTTTTCCGCAGAACGAACTGAGTGAGCATGCACAGACGATTTCATATTTCCTACAGACCCAGTTTGCTGAAATTTGCGCACAATTCTCCCGATTGTCGACACATTTGGTCGATCATGCTGACCAAAAAATCACGAAGTGCACGAAATGCGTTTTTATTTGAACGCTAATTTTCGTAAAAGGCTTCGACAACCTTAACGCGCTGCTCAATTGTGTCGCTTTCCATGGTTGAATTTGTCAAATACTGAAACAAAGAAATGTCAAATTAAGTTGCGGCGAAAAACTTGACGTTAAGCTGTGACTCATAATTTACTTCGTGCATTATGGTTGGACCATCCTTTATAATACACAATGTGATGGACATAATCAGACAACTTTGTAGGGTACATGACATGGTTATGTTCTTTCAACAACTGCTGGTCCAAAACATCAGTATCTGCCATAACGTTGTGCTAATCTATCATGAATGCCCTCTCTGTGGTTGCTATGTTTTGCGATGAAGCTGTTTCAAAAGAAGGCTGTTTTTGAAGGTAAAATATGGTGATTTTGTCTAAAGGGATACAATTCTCTATTCCTCTTTCACTTATTTGGCATCGGACCAATAACTTTTTGTAAGCAGCGATAAACTGTCTTACCGATGGGTTGTTGTTATTACCAGAATGCATCCGTATCGAAGCGGAGACCAATTCTAGATGGTTTTGATTCAATTTGTACATTATAATGAATTGTAGCTGCTTTGATATTATATATTTATTGTGCAAAAGCGCTACGTTTTTAAGTGGCGCAATAAGACCAATAAAACCGGTTTTTCTTACGCTATTTACAACTAGTTGCCCTGAACAGGTTCTCAGCTTCGACAAATAGGCGATGTTCTGTTCTGCATATGGTAGAACTTCGTTTGCATTCCTTTCGCAAAGCGTTCGTTCCAACGGCTCAAGAGCAGATAATTTGTGACTATTCAATACATCGAAAAAATTGTTTATAACCCGTATAAATTTGGTTAGAGGCTGATTTCCTTCAAACTCAGCTAAATTAAAAACATCTACACGACAATCAAGAGCATCAGCAACAGATTTACTAAATATTTGAGTTGCCAATTTAACATTTGTTTGTTCTTAGCAAAATAAATGTGGGCCTGTTGTAGCTCATTGCCCAAATGCAATTGCTCTTTTTTTTTTTGAAGGTTCATAAGTCTTTCGAGAAATATCCATTGAATATATTCTCCACCCGCATTCAAAATAGTTTTAAGGTCACTAAGGGTATTCTTTACCAGCCTTTATCATATGACATGGGTCAGGATGCACTATATATCGTTCGTTTTGAAGCTCATGTTGCACTTGAGAAAGATCTGCAAAATTTCGCAAATCACAACCTAGGGATTTCATTGCGCTAATGTTATTATAAGCTCCAACGAATTTTATGCCAATTATATCAACGCCACAGGTGGTCAATTTGTGTAGTGCTAAACAAATAATGTTCACCTTTTGGTATCCACTGAGAGATGTGATGGGAAAAAATGCTATAAGTATTTTCCACCACCTGTTCAAAGCAACAGCCGTTATAAGTAGAATCGGCGAAGCTAAAAACCCGCTTCTGCCACCATCTCCCATGTCCACATAGCCATACGATATCTCTCCATCCCAATCTACATGCTTTCGAATATGAACTTCATCAAATACAATATTTATGACTATTTTTCGGACTTCTTATTTGCTTTATCACAGGCAGTTGCAATGGCATGAAATGCTACATTTGTAAAGCCAGGGGAGCAATCTAAAGCCCGACACCATTGGGATATAGTTCTGGGATGTGGAAGACAGTTATCGAATATTTCTCGTACATACTCATACCCTTGTGGTGACAGGAATTTCAGATTAAGAGCAAATAATCGAATATTTTCATAACACTCCTTCTCCGCCACTCCATATTTTGATTTGCGTATGTAACGATAGAGAAAGTCTTCTCTTGGTCCAACAATATCAGTGATCAATTTTTGGTATTGAGTACCTGCAGTACAGTCTTAATTCGCGCAATTTGTTTGCGTTGTCGGGATACCTTTAGTCTCAATCGCTTCATTGATTTATCCCTACTCTGGATACACTTGCGTAGTTTTTGCCTTCTTAATAATAACTTTTTCTCAGATTTCACTTTCATTGTCACTTGAAGTCTCAAGGCATTCGTTCTGACTCAAATTTTTTTCTATTTGATCCTAGACAGGGTCGAATATTTCCACTAAATGTAAAATTTAGTTGCATTGAAACCTATCCTTTTCAACAACGTGACTACCAGGTTTGGTTAGTATGAAGTGGATATAATGGTACATAAAGAGATCGAAAAACAAAGCATACAACTTTGTGTTTGCGAAAATTAAACGAGAGCTTCGAATTAAACTAGAGCAATAAATCAGAATAGTGGTCTGTGTGGTCTAGTGGTTAGAGCATGGACGCATAAGCTGAAGGTCTCAGGTTCAAATCTCGTTGGGAGCAACGTGATTCAGTTCAAGGGATTTTTCGGACAGACTACAAGTGTTCACTCAGTGGTGATATGTACTGATTTAATCAGATCATATCATAGCTGAGTAGGCACACGGGAGCATGGTACTGACCAAACCAACTTCCGAAAAAATCAATACGGTCATGAAAATGAGATACTCTAACTATCTCTAAGCGAATTCCCGAGAGGGGCTGTAGTGCTAGAAAGAAGAAGAATAATAAATCAGAATAGAGGAAAAACTTACACAAAATTTTCACATTACTTTTGGAAAACGGTGGCTCAGTAATAAAATGAACATTGTTCTGAAAATGAGTTAAATAATATAAACAAGTTGAAGTAGCAGAAGAGTGCTCCTGGCCAGAAGGGTATTGTAAAACAATTAATAAATCAAACAATATATTCAGCATATCAAAACTTGACTAATATACAGATTCCATAAATTGAGTTCGAAAAATTATTATGGTTATTATGATTTTAAAGTCCCACCATTTTGTTGCAAGTATTTTGACCCCGTCGCATGACTAGTCATCATAACACATCAATATTACAAACCATATCTAAAATTTTTATCAAAATTTTTTCATATTTGTAGTGTCTAGGTCCGTTGCAAACGCGTATCTCCCTAGTATCACGTGTAAATGTTGTTGTAATTGCTAAATATTCAATCGGCTGTAACTTAAATGTTTATAGGTCAATTATTGTGAAATTTTCGGTACACATACGTTTGCTTTTAAAAAACTTGAATTGCAGGTTAAGGAAAATTTAAGGGTCCTATCTTGATTTTATAGGCAAAAATGTAAAATTTATAAAATGTACTATTATTAACAAGGTTGATGGAACTTCGACTTCTGAGGTATTTGTTGCCCTTGTACTACTAAAGTCACACCTCTGTGATTATTTTCAGAATTTTCAAGTTAAAGGTGTCCAATCGCGAGGGAAGGGAACACAACGTTTTCGTACATTTCCCCTTCCCCTGCACCCCTCAAAGCAAAACTCGTTGGTTTAGACCTGTTTTGAAAAGTTCTCATCAAGACCTTCCATTTGATACCCATATTGCCTACATGCGATGAAAGCTTTTTTTTCGGGAGCAACTCCCCTATATGGGGAGACCTCCCTTGAATACCATATAAATTTCTTTTCGGGGTGAAAATTTGAAGAGGACATCACTTCGCACCTACTTACAAAATCTTAAAAGGAGTGCGTTTTTCTAACAGATGGCGTAACTTGATTTTTATTCCAGTGATTCACCTTTCCAAAAACATGTTAGAAAGCTACTGTAATATAGTTTCAGAATTAGTATGTGTCATTTAGCTGAAGCGTGTTGTACTAAAATACAAAACCCTATTGCAATCACGACCCGTGTCCGTCTGTCCGTCCGTCTGTATGTCACAGCGCTTTATCTCCGAAACTATAGAGGCTACAGCCATGAAACTTTGTGGAAACGTCAGAAGTGGTGACTTCTTGAAACTTTAAGGGCGGAAAAATTTTTCAAAGGGTTTTAATGGGGGGGTCTCCCCATATAGCGGGGTGACCTCTCAAAAAAAATGTTCACCATTGGTAGGGTGTCATTGGAAAGGTCTCAATGAGATCTTTTCAAAACAAGTCTTAAAATTGCCTTATGAGTACCGAGGGGGTACGCGTACCCCCCCTCGCGATTGGACACCTTCCATTCGAAAAATCTGAAAAAAATCATAAATGTTGGCCTTGATGAGTACAATAACAAAAAATACATGGGGAGTCGAAATTCACTCAACTTTGTTAGTAATAGTATGATTTTTCGATTTTATGTTTTCTTGAATAAAATCTAAACGGTACCCTTAAATTCAATAAAATTTAGCAAACAGATGATTATTTATAGGGTTGATCTTTTCATGAAGATCGAATAGTATTTAACGAAGTTATAGCGATTTGAATTTTCGTGTATTACTATGGAACAATATGCCCTGTATTACCATGGAAACATATGGCTATGGAGCCATATGCGCTTTTTTACCGGCTTAGATACTACAGCTTTGCTACGATTTGCATGAATATTTCAGGAATGATAGATATCATGAAGATGAGTCGATACAATTGAAACAAGTCGAAGAGGCAGGAGAGAGCTCCTAGCAAAAGAGCTTTGTAACCATTCTAGGATTCGAAAAAATAGGCCATGAATCGATGATTACAGTACAGAGGAGTGGCCCCTGAAAAAAAATTTCATGAAAGGTAGCCGATATGAGTATCAACTGAAAGTTATCTATGAGAGCTTTTCAAAACAGTTCTTAAACTGCCAGTTTTTACGTCAGTGGGGGCACAGGGAGGGGGGGGGTGGGAAATACATGAAAAATGTGTTTCCTCCCTCGCGAATGGACACCCGTGATCTAAAAAATCAGAAAAAATTATCAAGGGAGATATTTATGGGTATAACTATAACAAACACCTCAGAAGTCGAAATTCTTTCAACTTTGTTAATAATAGTATGATCCTCGAATTTCAGATTTTCTCCAATAAAATCGTCTTTGACATGTTTCTTGATTTTATTCGTTGCTGGTTACTGCATTTTGTATGTTGAGTACAAAACCCTTCTGACATGAGCATAGGTCTGTCTACCCAACTTGTTTTTACTCTGAAAATGTCGAATTTTGTGCCGAATAAAGTGTTTTTGCGGGAGTACTTCTTCATTGAAGAAAAAGGTTGCCGAAAGATTTCATATTTTGGTGGAAGTGTATGGTGTGCATACTCTAGCTGAGCGTACGTGCCAGAAGTGGTTTGCACGGTTTAAAAGTGGCAATTTCGACTTAGAGGACGATGAACGGCACGGACAGCCAAAAAAGTTTGAAGATCACGAATCGTAGACAATGTTCGACCAAGATCCATCCCAAACGCAAAAAGAACTTGCAAAATCACTTGGCGTCGCTCAACAAACCATTTCCGATCGTCTAAAAGCAATTTTTCACAATAAAGCTTCAATTTTCTGCACGGATTAATCGGTACCCCTATATATTTCTAACTTATGTAATTTGCGAGAAAAAGTGGTGTGACCCACGTATGGATGGACAGGCAGACCCTAAAAATGATGATAACAAAGAGGAAAGAAATTAATCAACACACCAGATTGATGTCATTTTATTTTAGATCAAAAGTGCGTGGATGAAGTAGTTTAGTGTGAGTGACTCATAGAGATGCAAGACTGTAGAGAGGACAATCAACAACTTTTTTGTCCAAATTTCCCCTTAATTTACTAATACTTATATAAATTTACAACTACCAAACAAATTTGTTCAGAGATGACGAAAAGTAGGGGCAATAATTCATTCATTTTCATTGCAGTAACATATAATAAAATTAATGTGGATTGTTTCATTCAAATCAATATTTTACAATTTATTTTGCTGAGGCTAAATAATTTAACAAGTTTTTAACGTTATAAAATTTCAGACTAAAATAATAACATCCAATTTCTATACATTAGTTTTTTTGCATTACTGATATTGATGGTAGTTGGAATCATCTAGCTGAAAAGAAGTTAAAAGCACAAATAACTTCTACATATCAATTTTTAAGAGTTTTGTACTAACTTAAAATACCCTTTTGAAATTGGGTCTGTCTGTCCGTTCATCCGTCCATCTGTGTGTCACAGCAGTTTTTATGCGGAACTATAGCAACTATGAACACCAACATTTGTAGGCGTTTCAGAAGTAATGGCCTCTTCAAAGTTTTGGTGTCAAAATATTTTTCAAATGTATTTAAGGGGGTCTTCCTAAACGGGAAAGGGAGCCTTAAAAATTGTGTTTTCCAAAGGTAGGTTTATGGGGCATCAGAAGAAAATTCCTGATGAAAGCTTTCCAAAACAGGACTTTAAACAGTGCTGCTAGTGTCATGGCGCGTAGAGGAGGGAAATGTACAGTAAATATGTATCTTCTTTATGCCTGGACACCGTTGATCTTAGAACTCTGAAAAAAATCATGGAGATCGCCCTTTATAAGCACAACAATAACAAATACGTTCGAAGTCAAAATTTGCCCAGCTTACATTTTCCTCATTAAAGTTTAAGTAGTCCTATGCAAGGTCCATTTTCATGAAAATCTACAGATATCTACGGAAGTTATGCCGTTTGAAATTTCTCGAATTATAACAATTACTACACTTGATTTTCCTACTATATAGGCTTTCTATCGAACTGGACACTACAGTTTCGATTGTATGTTCTCAAAATTTTCAGATAATATGAATAACATATGTAAGTATATTTGTGATTACATTTCATCAGTGATTTTAGTAGTAGCGCAACAAAACGACCGCCTCTTGCAATGGAGTAACGCTAGTTTTTTACTAAAACCGAAAATTTAATGTGCATAGCAT
The DNA here is from genome assembly GCA_963969285.1 of Odontomyia ornata. Classification (NCBI taxonomy): domain Eukaryota; kingdom Metazoa; phylum Arthropoda; class Insecta; order Diptera; family Stratiomyidae; genus Odontomyia; species Odontomyia ornata. Next base: position 100,440,663 of record OZ017740.1, on the reverse strand, counting down.
TGTAGAGTTTTCTAAATTCAAGTATTTTTCGTGACTGCATACCAAGGTTTCGGTACAAAACCCTTCGGACTAGAATTGTAGTCTATCTGCTCGAATGTTTAATGCAATTTGGTAATGGACACCTCTTATGCTGTCGAATGCCTCCCTCTTCCTTTTACCGGGCTTGGGACTGTCTTGGGCGGAATTAAGACGCTTGTTGCCAAAGATAATTAAGAAATGAAAAAAATGAATTGAACTGAAACCAATGAATTAAAAATTTTCTGCAATCTTGCGGTTCTACATGCCTTTAAAGTGTACTATTTTATAAAGTTTCTGTCGTATTGATACTTTTTCTGAATATTGTTTCGCAATAAAGTAATATCATGTGTTCAGATATTTTTCTATAATTAATTTTATGATTAGACTATTATGAATTGCTCCATGCGTGTGTTTCGAGCTTTCTATAAACAGTCTTTGACCGATACATTTCGATTGAACTCGGTTTGAAATATCATTGAAGCATTTTTTTGAAGGGTCGATTCATCATTCATTTGTTGAGCACGTTTAATCTCTGCTTCAGTCATCTTACATATGGTGATTACACTTTGTGCTGGTGATTTCAAGCCTCCTCTATTTTTGAATAATATTAAAGATTTCGGACTAGTTGGACCTTGTATATCTTCAATATATTTGTCACACTTTAATACGTTGAAAAGCTTGAAGACAACGAAACCAGCTATGTATTCGACAACATGTTCTGCATAAATTGATAACTTGCTCCATTAAAAAATCATTATCGGCTCCTTGTTCATCAAAAAATGATTCTTCAACCATAGATCTGCGATCGGCAGTATGATTGATTTGATCTAGCGCAGAAGATTTTCTCGCATTGAGAATAGGAATATGCTCTAATGGTATGCAGTTTCCCATGTCACCATCTTTTAATTGTGTACCAAAAAGTATGTTTTTACACCGTGAGATAAACTGCCTTACAGATGGATTATCATTATTCCCTAAACCTGCTCTAATTGAGCCAAAATATAGCTCAAGATGGTCTTGGCTTATCTTATATGAAAGAATAAACTTCAGCTTTCTATTGACAATAAATTGCTCGTACAATATTTTTGAATTACTCATCCCAGCAATAAGGCCGACGAACCCAACATACGTTTTTGACTCGATAACTGGAACCCCGGAAGGCAACCTTAGTTCTTTTATATATTTGATATGTTGATTGCAGCAGGTACTCAGTTCTTGAAAATTTCGTTCACATAGGGCTTGCTTTGTTGACGGAAATGCAGATAATCGGCTTGAATTCAAAATGTCCAATATTTCATTGAAAATTCGAAGGAAATCTGCAGTTGATTGACTTCCAAGGAACTGTTTTAACTGCAAATTTTCCCTACAAAAGTCTAAGGCATCAGCTACGGAATTATTGAAGGTTTTAACAGCCAATCGAACTTTCATTTTTAGGGTTTTGTAAAATAATTTTACAAAACCCTTCTAAAATCGCGTCCTGTCGGTCCGTCTGTCTGTCTGTCTGTCCGTCCGTCCGTCCGTCCGTCCGCCCGTCCGTGTGTCACAGCAGTTTTTCTCGGAAACTACTTAAGCTAGAAGCATCAAATTTTGTATGTAGGTGTAAAGTGGTGATCTCTTCAAAGTTCAACTACTACAAAATTTTATAAGGTATTTAAGGGGGGTCTCCCCATGTAGGGGAGTGACCCCCCGAAAAAATTTCATTGAAGATAGCCGATATGGGTATCAAATGAAAGGTCTGGATAAGAACTTTTCAAAACAGGTCTTAGTTTGGCAAAGTTTGCTTCGAGGGGCGCACAGGGAGGGGAAATACACGAAAAATTTGTGTCCCCCCCTCGCGATTGGACACCTTCCATCCGAAAAATCAAGAATGTAGGCCTTGATGAGTACAACAACAACAAATACGTGAGAAGTCGCAATTCACTCAACTTTGTTAGTAATAGTGTGATATATCGATTTTATGTTTTCTTAAATAAAATCTTAACGGTATCCTTAAATTCAATGAAATTCAGTACACAGATGTCTTTTTATAAGATTGATTGATCCTGCAAGTTTCATAAAGATTGCATCATATTCAGCGAAGTTATAGCGGTTTGAATTTTCCTGTATTACTATGGAACAATATGCGCTGCATGTATTACTATGGCAACATATGGCTATGGAGCAACATGCGCTTTTTACCGACTCAGACACTACAGTTTTGCTAGAATTTGGATGAAAAGTTCAGGAATGATAGGTGTCATGAATAACTTTGATAATCAGTTCAGCTAGTGGTATCAGTAATCGTAAAACAAAATAGTGGCTGTTTTAAATGCGAAGATTTAATAATTTTGAGTTATTTTTTCCCAACTTCAACCTTTAAGGTGCATGCTTTGAACACTTGATTCAATTTAATGAATGACTGAAGCTGAGTACCTACACTTAATACTCATAAGTGAAACAAGTCAAGGAGGTGGGAGGGAGCTTCTAACAAAAGGGCTTTGTAACAACTCTAGGATTCGAAAAAATTGGCTGTTAATCGATGATAACAGTACAGGAGAGTGGCCCCTGAAAAAAAATTCATCAAACGTAGCCGATATGAGTATGAAATGAAAGTTTTCATGGGAGCTTTTCAAAACAGTTGTTAAACTGTCAGTTTTTGCTTCAGTGGGGGCACAGGGGGGAAATACATGAAAAATGTGTTTCCTCCCTCGCGTATGGACATCTGAAATAATTATCAAGGGAGATATTTATGAGTATAACAATGACAAAAACCTCAGAAGTCTAAATTCTTCCAACTTTCTTAATAATAGTATGATCTTCGAATTTCATAGTTTCTCCAATAAAATCGTCATTGACATGCTTCTTGACTTTATTCAATCTGGTGACTGCATTTTGAAAATTGAATACAAAACCCTTCTGACATGAGCGTGGGTCTGTTTACCCAACTTGTTTGATTACTGAAGTAGATATGCGCTTTTCTCAATTTATTGCCTAAGTGCAAATCTTCACTTTCCTGTAATTCCTGTAAAGCAATTAAATACTTTCAAATCTGCTAATGTATTGCGGCAGAGTTTGAACATATGGCAGCTATCAAGGTGTAAAATATACTTGGCCGCAGAATCATCAAAGGTAATATAGCCTTCAGATTTTACGGAGCGTACATCTGAGCCCAAAAGTTTCGTCATTGATAAGTTTGACGCCAGTCCATCAAAAGTAATTCCAACCACTTCGACACCTGTGTCGATCAGGTGTTGAACGCAGAGTGACAAAATGTTGGTCTTTTGTTCCGCAGTAACAGTTGTTATGGGAAAAAATGCAACTGGTATTTTCCAAGGTTTGTTGATAAAAACAGCCATGCAAACTGGCATTTGAGTAGTAATTTCGCTGACATTTCCACCATCACCAACAACCACGTAACCATAAGAATGTTGCCCATCCCATTCTACATTCTGACGTATGCTCATTTCATCGAAAACTAAATTGACCACAATTTTTTCATTTTTTGCACAGCCCACAATATTCTTAATTGCATCAAATGCTTCTCGCGTAAGACTGGGTGCGCATCCAACTCCTTCATACTATCTCCTTATGGTCCTCTGATGGGGCAAAGATTTTTCGCATGTAGTGCGAACATACTCGTAGGCTTTGGGCGATAAAAAGTTTAAATTGAGAGCAAATGTTCTAACAGCTGGTTCAAAAATTTTAGACCTTTTGAAACGCTTGCCATGGAATAAATGCTTTTCAAACATCTTCCCACAAGTCGCACTCGTATATTCGAGAACCTGCTGAAATCTGCACTAATAAATTTTTTTACTTTCAGATTTGCAATCAACTCTTCCATGCTTGCATTTTTTTAGGGTTTTGTAAAATAATTTTACAAAACCCTTCTAAAATCGCGTCCTGTCTGTCCGTCTGTCTGTCCGTCCGTCCGTCCGTCCGTGTGTCACAGCAGTTTTTCTCGGAAACTACTTAAGCTAGAAGCATCAAATTTTGTATATAGGTGTGAAGTGGTGCTCACTTCAAAGCTCAACTACAAAAAAATTTAATGAGGTATTTAAGGGGGGTCTCCCCATATGGGGGAGTGACCCCCCGAAAAAAAAATTTCATTGAAGGTAGCCGATATGGGTATCAAATGAAAGGTCTTGATGAGAACTTTTCAAAACAGGTCTTAGTTTGGCAAAGTTCGCTTCGAGGGGCGCACAGGGAGGGGAAATACGCGAAAAATTTGTGTCCCCCCCCCCTCGCGATTGGACACCTGTGATCCGAAAAAT